>OY720677.1:157788913-159148913 GCA_963170755.1 Amphimallon solstitiale
GTCGCATTTTAATGGTTCGATGTTTTGCTTTATTATAGGTGTCAGTTACTGAAGATAAAATATCTATCCACTTATAGCTACCTTTCATAGTAAATTCCTTATATAATTTTCCCTTAAGTGTACGAATAACACGTTCAGCAATAGACGCTTTCATTGTACTATATGTCGAATAATGATTTATATTATATTGTTTCATGAGATTTTGAAATCGGATATTATAAAACTCTTTACCATTGTCGGATTGTATATTTTTTGGCTGTCGAGTATCTTGAAGAATGTCTTCCATTGCATTACATACATCTAACCCGGTTTTAGATTTAAGTGGTCGAGTCCATAAGAACTTTGAGAAGCAGTCTATAACCACGAGTATATATCTATACCCGCCATTTTCCCGAGCATGCGGGATAAATTCGGCTAAATCAATCTGCCACAAATCATCAAAACCTCTAATAATGAAGCGACGTCTGGAGAAGAATCTTCGAGTGGGCTTGTGTAACTCATTAACTATATCACGCTTAATACTGCTCATTATTAATGACTGTAATCTAGTGTTTATATATGCGCGAGTGTTTCATATAACAATGGTAATTAATTTTTTAAAAATTCATTCCTGACTGCATTATTTCAAGTCTTTGATTTCTTTTCAAGGTTTTTTCTTATAGCTTCTAGTTTAGCATTGAGTTTAGCTTCAATTCTACTCTCAACATTTTTTTCCATTCGATACAGCTTTTGATTAGTTTCATCTTGTAGAGTATTTGCACTAACGTCGACAATCCCTTTGATTGTATCCAAGTTAACGCCTTTATTTAAATTATTTTTCAATGCAAGTATTTCACCATCCAAATCATTCTTAATTTTTTCAATCTTCTTACTAACTTCAGAATTTGTTGCATAGTTTTTTCTTAAAACATCAAATTTAGCATCAATCTTCTTCTCAACAGTAGCTTGCATCTGGTTTAATTTCCCATTAATCGACTGTTGCACATTATTTACACTAACATTAACAATGCCTTTAAATATATCCAAATTAACAGTTTTATTTAAATTAGTTTTAAATGTGTTCAAGTTCTCATTCAATTCCTTCTTAATTTTACCAATCTTATCACTAACTTCCGCATTTGTTGCAAGGTTGCTTCTTAAATTGTCAAGTTCAACTTCTATTCTATTCTCAACAGCAGTTTGCATCTGATGTATGATATTGCTGACATCCTCACCTACTTTGGAGTTTGAGGTATCTATCTTTATTCGAATATCATTCACTACATGATCAATCCTTAGATCTATTATACCAAGTATTCTAGATAGGTGGCGCTTATTAACAGAATCTTGATCGTGTATAGGATCTGCTACACGACAAATGCGTTTACCGCCAATATCAACATCACCTTCTTCTGTTAATGGTAAAGATGGCTTTTGACGTTTAACGCTAGCTTTACTACTGCTAAGATATCTACCAAATTTGTCTACACTCATTACGATACTGATAAAAAATGTTGAGAGTATTGATTATTTATTCAATTACTCCACATTCTTTAAGCTCTTCAACGATAGATGTAACCTCATTATGATGAATTTCATTACCAGAATCCTGAGAAGCTTTCAAAAGTTTAAGACGATCCACGAGCTCATTTATATCATCCCAATAGACATATTGATATGTTGCATTAGTGTTGGCAACTAACATGTCACCTATACGTCCGCCAGACCATGTTTCTGAAGTCGAAAATCCAATTTTTTTAGCGAGAAGAGGTTTTATTATTTTTCCCCATTTGTACGCTCTAGTTCCTCTCAAATGGTTTTTCAAATAGAATTGTTTGCGATGTACATTGGTTTCTTGTAAAATATCATAGTATTGTAATAGATCATTGTCATTATAGTTATTTGGTCTAGTTTTAAATATTAATTCATAGAGACCATATGAACCAGGAAATCGTTTATTATTGATTATTATATCATTTCCATCTAGATATAATGCACGAGCGCCCAATTTTAATCTATTTGTTTCAGGTTCAAACGTCACACCATACGTCGTATCATATACATTGCTTGTATCTTCAAAAAAGCCCTGTACGAACTCTCTCGGTAATGGATTAAGATTTTTATAAGACGTGCTAGATGAGTGCGAATTATTTTCTAACAGTGAATTAGATTGTTGATCGAATGGATGCACTTCTGTCAGAGGTTCTTTCACAGCTTCATTCATGTTAATGTTTTGATTGTACATTTGCATATCGGGTACTGTAGAAGTTGACAATTTTTCATTATTTTTCATAGTGGTGGCAAACGTCATTAGCGGTTCTTTAATTGTTTGTGTTTCCTGTTTTATTGTTGTACTTAAACCTTTCAGATTCTCAGTAATTGGTTTAAACATTTTTTGAATTAAATAATCCTCATCTGAACGATTAAGTTTCAACTGCATATACTTATTTTTTATAACTTTACTTGCTTTAATAATATCCCGCTTCATTTTATCATAATTTATGTTTCTACTATTAACTGCTTGTCCTCGCATGATTATTTGTAGACAGACATATATTAAATGAATAATGCGAATACGTATAGTTCTTTATAAAGATTATCTAGATGTAAATGTTTACTAACAGTGAGAAAATACACTCAAAAAATATACAAAAGATGTCGCAACATCCCACAAACATATCATCATCAAGTAGTGAGGTGTCGGTGGTATTCATGATTTACTGAAGTCACCTATACGATTATACATCTATATATTAAATGATATCCATACAATAATTCACAAACATATATAGTGATCGAAACCTTTCCTGTAACGACCATTATGTATATCACTATCCTTATCTATCACCAGGAATCCATATTTATCTATCCAGCATTTACCACAAATCGATTTAAATTGCTCAAATGACATATCAACACCAACATGATCATTGTAAATATGTTGTAGATTTGTATTATCTTGCTTAAACAATACCAACAAATTTGCATTATCTCTAATTAGATGTTTCGGTATACGAGTATAAGTTTGACATAAGTAAAAGCTATCGACACCCTTATGCCTCCCCATACAAAAATATTTTCTAATATTGTTTTGTTTATCGCACGCTACATCGTCAAAAATGAAAACTGAATCTATCTCAGCTTCCGTAGGATCAATTATTTCATCATTTTCCTTACAAGGAAAATATTTAACATCTTTAACGTTGTTTAAAACATTTTCCAACAATTTATATTTTGGCTGATACAGAGACTTAGAATAAATGTAAATATTTTCGAACTTGAGACCATTTTCATCGAATAATAAGGATAGCATGAGATTTGTTTTACCACAGTTTGATGGACCGCAAAGTAGTGCTCTTATGGAATTCGGTAGTAGACTGCTATGTTTCCGAAATTTAGCATTTTCGTCTGTATCCAAATCTAAATTAAGGATTTCAAGAGCATCCTTCTGCTTCACTAATCTCATGATGAATGAATTATATATAAATTGTCGGACGTTTACATAGTTAATTCATTTCAATGTTAACATTTAAAGAAGGTGGAGGTGTTGTGAACTCTCTAATCAACAAGTTACCTATAGAGCTTCACATACCAGGGGGGTATTCTTTCTGTGGACCTGGTACAAAGCTCCAAAAACGCTTAGCGCGAGGCGATCTCGGTATTAATCCATTGGATAGAGCTTGTCGGGAGCACGATATTGCATATTCGCAACATAAAGATTTAAAAGATAGACATAAAGCAGACCTGATACTTCAAGAAAAAGCTTGGAATCGTGTTAAGTCATCAGATGCAAGCGTGGGTGAAAAGACAGCCGCCTGGTTAGTAACTAATACAATGAAAGCTAAAAGAAAATTAGGCATGGGTCTAAAGAAGAAACCGCTTAAAAAGATATCGGGTGCTACTGTTAAGAAGACTCTTAAAAGATTCGGAAGCGATATTAAACAAGGTGCGAAATTATCATTGGAGGCAGCTAAGGTCGCTATCAGAGAAGCTGGAGGTCGAAAACGTATTAAAACCCCCAGAATAATCCCCATACCGAAAGTTGGAGGCGTATTGCCACTCATACCAATATTCGCCGGGCTAAGCGCTCTCGGCTCACTGGCAGGCGGTGTAAGTGGTATAACACAAGCAGTACTCAAAGCTAAGACCGCTCGAAGACAATTACGAGAAGCTGAAAGACATAATAAAACTATGGAAACTATTGCATTAAAAGGTGAAGGTTTATATATGAAGCCATATAAGAAGGGTCTCGGTTTATACTTAAAACCATCAAAAAACTAATAAGTCGACTGCCTCAAAGAGCATTAACCGATCATGATATTTTGAAATATGCTAAATATATTCAACATTTTAGAGGTGTATTTATGTTAGATACTCTACCAAAATCACCCAACAAAAACGAAAGCGCAGTCGTTAATTTGGATAGTATTAAAGGACCTGGAACACATTGGGTCTGTTATAAGAAGAAAGGTTTTAATATATATTATTATGATTCGTTTGGCAATTTAATGCCTCCGCCGGAATTGATAGAATATTTCAATGCAAAAAGTTCTAATAAAATAATGTACAATCATAAACGTTATCAACGTTTCAACACTATTAATTGTGGACACCTATGTTTAGAATTCCTACTAAATGATATATAATCATATATCTATATGCTAGTATATTAGTCATGTCGTACACTTTTACGTTGAAGGGCACAAAGTCTGTGCTTTCTGTTGATTATTATCCGCCTATTGATTTGAATCCTCACTATGAATACGTTCTGGGTCTAATAGGATTCAATAGCTACAATTCGATTCCCAACATTGTTGAGGGCAGTAATAAATTTTATTATGATAATGATAAAGTTATTATAATTCCAACAGGATCTTATGAGATAAGTGATATTGCAGATTTCTTGATGAAAGCGATGCCTAAAGACACAATATCACTCAAACCAAACAATAATACAATAAAGTGTGAAATTAAAAGCAAATTTGAAATAAATTTTGAACCTAAAGACTCTATAGCAAACATGTTGGGCTTTAGTAGGAGACTATTACCAGCTAATCAAAATCATGAGTCTGATCTACCTGTTAACATTATAAAAGTTGCAACAATAAGAATTGAGTGTAATATCACAACATCAGCCTACTATGATAGTCGTCTATCTCACACGTTGTACGAATTTTCTCCGCAAGTAGAACCGGGATATTTAATCAGTATCTCACCGGAACATATAATATATCTACCTATTAATTCTAAACGTATTGACAATATCACATTAACATTGCTCGATCAAGATGGTGATGCAGTAAACTTTCGTGGGGAACAGATCATTGTTAGATTAGAGCTGAAAAGACTTGCATAATGGGTATTTCATTTTATGATCGTCATATAACATCTACAATACCACGACAGAAGATCACTTCACAGTCTAACCTGAAACAGTTAACATCAGCTAATATAATATTTCTACAATCACTAGGCTTTCAAGTGAAAAATGGAGGAAAAGCTGTCCATATTCCAAGACGTGCAATTCGATGAAGTTATAACTAAGGATGAATATCACACATATTATCCGAGAACGCACAATTTCAATTTAAATGATGAAATCCGCATAAGCATTCAAAATCAAGATGTCTATACACTACCTTCCGAGAGTTATATATACATTGAGGGGAAATTTAAACCTGATGATAATGGAATTGGTAAACCTGAATTAACAAATAATGCGTACGCTTTTTTGTTTGATCAGATTCGATATGAAATTAATGGTGTAGAAATCGATCGTTCAATGAAACCTGGTATTAGTTCTACGATGAAAGCATTAGTTTCCTATAATGAAGCTGAAAGTCGTATGTTGTCAATAGCTGGGTGGTGTCCCTTCGAACAACAGCCTACAGTTTCCAATAATAAGTTCAATGCATGTCTGCCGCTCAGTATGTATTTCGGCTTTTGTAATGATTACAAGAAGATTATTATTAATGTTAGCCAAGAATTAGTATTAATTAGAAGTAAAACAGATGAAAACTGCTATCAAAATAAGGCAGATGATGGAACAAAAAAGGCTACAATCGAGATTGAAAAGATTGAGTGGCGTGTACCACATATAAGTGTAAATGATGAGACACGTTTAAAGCTCTTAAACAACCTTAAAACCAATAAGCCGATATATTTAACTTTTCGCAAATGGGAATTATACGAACTTCCAGCTTTGCGTGCAACGAAAACTGATATTTGGCCTGTTAAAACTAGCACTAATCTAGAGAAACCACGATACGCTATTATAGCGTTTCAACAAAACAAGAAAGATAATTTTCAAAAAGATGCTTCTAGCTTTGATCATTCTTCAATCACAAACATTAAATTGCATTTAAATTCAGACTATTATCCCTATAGTAATATGAATATAGACATGAGCAAAAAGCTTTATGCCCCAGCATATCTTATGTATACAAAATTTCAATCTAGTTATTATGGTCAGACTCGTGGACCTCTTATGAGCTATAATAGATTTTACGAATCACCACTTTACGTAATAGACTGTTCAAAGCAAAATGAATCTTTAAAAACGTCTACAGTCGATATAAAATTAGAACTAGAGTGCCAGGAGACTTTTAGTGAGAACACTTCCTGTTTATTATTAATTTTACAAGATTGTATTGTTGAATATAGTGCATTAACAGGTACTGTTAAGAAAATTATATAACATTTTAAAAATAAAGATCTATATTCATAATATCTGTTTAGCATACATCTATAAATTCAGGGTGAACATGTTAAAATCCCCTAACAAGTTTTCCTCATATATACTGATTATAAAATAAATTTACATTTAGTCACACTCAAGTTATCATGATGCAAAGAGATACAATTGATGATGGTGAGGCGGTTTATCAATGTACAAATGAAATCGATAGAAAATCGGATTGGTTCCGTTGTGCTGCTGATAAGCAACGTTTTCGTATAAGAATTCGAAACCTAAATAAAATTTTAACCCAAGTTTTGACTGAAACACATAGAGATAAAATCTACAAACAGCGATTTGAATCGTTCGTCATCATCGATATAGAAGGATTTGCCACACCAAACTTCATACCGAAAGAAATGAGTATAAGCGATGGTCAGAGAAGTCTGCATTTTTTATTTAAACCTGCTGTAAGTTTTCATCTATTACCAAGGAAACATCAAAGGACAGTGAGATGGCTGGAAAGAAATCATTTAAACTTGAATTATTCTCAGGGATATATAGAATTGAAAGAGATTACTCAGATATTAAAAAACATTTCTAGTTCTTACAATAAAATATATGTGAAGGGACATCAAAAATATGATTTTCTTAAGAAATATGTAAAATATATAGATATAGTAAATCTGGAATATTGTAAACAAAATGTACCGAATCTTGTTAAAACTATGTTTCCCTGTCTTTATCATAATAATAAAGATACTGAAAAATGCATGTGCACACAATATAATGTTATGACCATTTATAAATATTTACAATCGAAATAAATATATGAAGATATATATAAATAAGTTGTTTTTTATTTTTATTATTTAAGGTTATATAAATATACATACAAATCGTGAAATATCATGTTTTCTCCATAATACAAAATTTTTCTAGCAATAATTTAAAATACTAATTAATACTTTCAAAGTTATTTCTGACGTCAGACTTAAAATACACTTTCTATCATTTACAAACACCTCAAGGTATCTAATTAACGCTGTGGAATTTTTTTTTCCAATTATACATCAGATATGAAACATTTAAGGAATGTTTCACTTATAACAAATTATACTCGAGAGCTTTCTAACGCAATCATTTTAAAATTTCCACAATATATTTTCTATTTATTGTCATATAGGTGAAAACGTCAACTAATTAGCGTTTTCTATCATTAACTCTATTGATATATATTCGCAATAAAGCATACTTGATACCATTCACCGTATACTAATCAAAGTGTGAACACCTCTTTGTGATACGTCTTTACATTTCGCTGTATACTAATCTAATTGTGAATATCTACTGTTTGTGTGTGATACTTCTTTACATTTATAATGTAAGTATATTTTTAATTTGTTTCTCATAGAATGAGCTGCGCCATATGAGTTTTTTATTGTTTAAACATGTAAATTTGCATATAATTAAGTCGTTTATTTTTATATAACTCTTTAAATATTTTTTTCAATAATTTAAATAATAAGAGTATTTTTAGTTAAATATATGGGTATCATTAATGCATTAAAATATTATTTTTTATATATACAGGTCTATAATTAGTATTTTATATCAATTGATATACGAGGAGTTTTCAAAATAAATAGGCAGTTTCGATATATTAAAAATTATGTTTCAATAGCTTTTTATTGCATTAAATTTATTATATTAATTCGTTTCTTATAGAATGAGCTGCGCCATATGCGTTTTTTTTATTGTTTAAACATGTAAATTTGCATATAATTAAGTTGTTTATTTTTATATAACTCTTTAAATAAATTCTGAATAAGAGTATTTTTAGTTAAATATATGGGTATCATTAATGCATTAAAATATTATTTTTTATATATACAGGTCTATAATTAGTATTTTATATCAATTGATATACGAGGAGTTTTCAAAATAAATAGGCAGTTTCGATATATTAAAAATTATGTTTCAATAGCTTTTTATTGCATTAAATTTATTATATTAATTCGTTTCTTATAGAATGAGCTGCGCCATATGCGTTTTTTTTTATTGTTTAAACATGTAAATTTGCATATAATTAAGTTGTTTATTTTTATATAACTCTTTAAATAAATTCTGAATAAGAGTATTTTTAGTTAAATATATGGGGATCATTCATGTATTAAAATATTATTTTTATATATACAGGTCTATAATTAGTATTTTATATCAATTGATATACGAGGAGTTTTCAAATAAATAGGCAATTTCGATATATTAAAAATTATGTTTCAATAGCTTTTTATTGCATTAAATTTATTATATTAATTATTTTTAATTTGTTTCTCATAGAATGAGCTGCGCCATATGCGTTTTTAATGTTTTTAATGTTCTTGCGGTATTAAACAAAAATATTATGGATTCTTATTTTAAAGTTGTTCATTAAATTATATTTCCGCGTAAATAACACGAATTTATGAATGTAGACCATTTGTTAAAGCAGTGTTGTAATTTTAGCTTAAAATGGACTGTGGTAATTGCGGTAAAACTTTTGCACGCACCGATATTTTTAAAAGACATCCATGTCTAAATAAAGAAGCCTTTACGTGTGAAATATGTCAGTCATCTTTCACGAGGAAGGATAATTTAACTCGTCATTTGAAGAGAACGCATCAGATGATGAATGCTGGGAGCGCTTCCACATCAACAGATACGCCTATCAAAAAGCCTAGAGTAGAAGCACCAAAACCTCAGAAGGCCAGGCAAGATGTTTTGAAACCCCAGGTAAGGTACGAATGCTGTGGTCTGAGCTTCTCTAGTAATTTATTATACAAGGGACATCTCAGGTCACAGCAGCACGTATCTGACACTGCTATTGCTTTGGAGGATGGAGTGTTTGAGATTGCCACCAGTTTTAGACATCGCGTCACGTCTTATAGATTATTTATCAATGAAAATGTAGATATCATATCTACATTGAAAAATTTAAAAAATAAAGCGTGCCAACTGATCATAAATACGATTGAACGGTTAGATTCGAGTGTCAAGGTGCAGATTGAGTTATTTGCTCACTACATTAAACCACAATGTGAGGATCAAATAACCAGTCTAAAATCATTTAACACTCGATACACTGTTATAACGATATCTAGCGATGTACATCATATTTATGATCAGTTGTGTGATATAATCAGAACAAAGTCGGAAGAATTTATGGGGAATCAGTCTGGTTGGAGTCTTGTTTCGGTATCGCATTTAGAAATTAATATAAATTTATATGACCCAATCAGCGGTTCCTCGTATATAGTTCTACCGACTTCAATAAAAAAAAGGAATGCCTGTATTAATATAATGAACTCAGACGATAAATGTCTTGCGTGGTGTATAACTGCAGCACTCCATCCGACTGACAATCATAGTGAAAGAGTAAGTAGCTATCCGCATTATTCTACAATATTAAACTTAAAGGACATTAAATTCCCGGTCAAACTACATGATATCAGTAAAATAGAAATACTGAATAATATTTCTATTAATGTATATGGCCTGGCATTTGATTCCACATGTGACAAGATTAATGTTGTAGGGCCAATTTATTATACTCATAATCGTATGGATGTGCACATTAATTTACTATTAATTGAAAACGGAGAAAAGTCGCATTATGTTTTAATTAAAAGTCTGTCAAAGCTAATTTCATCTCAGATTAGCACTCATGAACATAAAATACACTTGTGTGACGGTTGTTTCAACCGTTTCCAAACTCAAGCCAGCTTGGAACAACATCAAAACTTTGATTGCAATAGGGTATGTACAGTTCTACCTTCAACTAATCTTAAAAAAACTAAAACAGGTGATATGTTGCCTGAAAATAAATTGTGTTTTAATAATTTTGATAAAAAGTTAAAGGCCAACTTTGTAATATATTGTGATTTCGAGTGTTTATTACAACAAGTTCAATCATGTAGCAGTGATCCAAGCGTTTCATACACTCGCGATATACAAAAACATGTTCCATTCAGCTTTGCATATCAGATCGTTTGCGCGCATGATTCAAGTTTAAATAAATTCGTGTCATATGTCGGTTCGGATTGCCCAAAAGTATTTATTTCGCGACTAGTTGAAGATGTCAAATCTATATACAACAAGTATCTAAAAAATGTCGTTCCGATGCTTAAATTAACGTCAAGTGAAAGTATGATATTTAATAATGCAGTGATCTGTCACATTTGTGAAAAATCTCTCGACGGAGATAAGGTGAGAGATCACTGTCACATTACAGGAAAATTTAGAGGTGCAGCTCACTCTGTTTGTAATTTAAATTTCAAGATACCTAAATTCATCCCAATATATACCCATAATCTAAGTGGCTACGATAGTCATCTATTCATTAAAGATTTGGCTGATGACGACCTAGATATTGACGTAATACCAATTAACAAAGAAAAATATATTAGCTTCAGTAAAAACGTGATAGTCGATCAATATACAGATAAAACGGGCGCGAAGAGGAATATATCTCTTAAATTACGTTTTTTAGATTCTTTTAGATTTATGGCAGCTTCTCTAGATAAACTAGCTAATAATCTATCTCCTACGGATTTAAATAATGTTAGATCTCACTTTCCCAATGATTTGCAATTTAATTTAGTACGACGAAAAGGTGTTTTCCCTTACGAATATTTAAATACTTTTGAACGTTTGTACGAATCGACTCTACCACCAAAAGACGCCTTTTATAGTTCGTTAGCAGATGAACATATAAGCGATGCTGATTATAAACACGCGCAGACCGTATGGAACATGTTTAACTGTAAAAATTTATTAGATTATTCAAACTTATACTTAAAAACAGACGTTTTATTATTATCAGATATTTTCGAAAATTTCCGACAAATTTGTTATAAAACATACGGTTTGGATCCTGCTCAGTATTATACCAGCCCAGGTTTGTCTTGGGATGCAATGTTGAAGTATACAAAAATCGAGTTGGAACTACTTACGGATATTGATATGCATCACTTTGTAAAGAAAAATATTAGGGGAGGGTTAGCACAAGCTTCATTACGATATGCCAAAGCTAACAATAAATATTCAGGGGATTATGATGCGAGTAGTCCAACGTCATACTTAGTTTACTGGGATGCTAACAACTTGTACGGGTGGGCCATGTCACAATATCTACCATACGGAGACTTTCGTTGGTTGTCAGAAAACGATATTGAAAACTTAGATATAGCTAACATCGCGGACGATTCTGAAATAGGATACTTTTTGGAAGTAGATATCGAGTATCCATCAACACTTCATAGTAGCCATAATGACTTACCTTTTTTGCCCGAAAATATAAAACCCCCCAACTCAAAATTTAACAATAAGAAGCTTATAGCTAATTTGAATGATAAATGTAAATATGTTATACACTACCGAAACTTAAAGCAGGCTTTAAATGCGGGGCTCAAAATTATTCAAATTCATCGCGTTTTAGAATTTAAACAGTCCAATTGGCTTCAAAGTTATATTAATTTAAACACCAGCCTCCGTCAGCAGTCGCGCAATGATTTTGAAAAAGATTTTTACAAGTTAATGAATAATTCCGTCTATGGTAAAACCATGGAGAATGTAGACAAGAGAGTTGATGTTAAATTGGTTACACATTGGGATGACAAAGGTAAGAGGCGGGGTGCTGGCAGTTTAATTTCAAAATTAAATTTTAAAAATATTAGCATATTTACAGAGAACTTTGTTGCAATCCAGATGGAGAAGCTTAGAGTGGTTTATAATAAACCTATCTACATAGGCTTCTCCGTGCTGGAACTTTCCAAATCACTAATGTACGATTTTTACTATGATTATTTGAAACGCGAATATGCTGAAAAGGTCTGTCTATGCTACATGGATACAGATAGTTTCATATTAAAAATTGAAACAGATGATATATATTGTGATATGAGACTTAATATATCAAAATTTGACACTTCAAATTTTCCGAATGACAATATTTTCAACATTCCACCCCAAAACAAAGCTGTGCTGGGCTTGATGAAAGACGAAAATGCAGGTAAGGTAATGAGGGAATTTGTTGCATTGCGAGCCAAAGTATATGCCCTCGAGGTTGAGGGTAGAACTGTTAAGAAATCTAAAGGCATTAAAAAAAATGTTGTCAGAGATAAAATTAGCTTTGACGACTATAAAAACTGTTTATTTAACAATCAATGCATATTACGACCTCAAAAGCTCTTTAAATCAAAATTACACACCATCCACACGGTAGAGCAGAATAAATTGGCCATATCACCGTTTGACGATAAAAGATATATTAATGTGGATGGTATACATACTCTTGCCTGGGGTCATCGAGATATCGATGGAGAAAATGATGACGTATTTGAAGGTAATTGATATTTTTTCATATAATTTGCTATTACTAATATTTATTTCTGATTTTATATAGAAGCCTCCTAGAAACCGTACACACCAGGAACATCATTCCCCCACCTGCGTTCTATCAAGCGATATCCCCACCAACATTTTTAGTATAATAAAGTTTGAACAAAAAAATATATTAGTATTCTAGTTTTTCTTATTCGAGTTGTCACTACAAGTTTCCATCTTTAAAATGAAATCTGGTGAGTAGTATATACAATAATTTTATTAATTTTGTTTTACTAATTTTCCTCATTCTACTGTTGTAGCTATCACAACCGTCGACATTATAAAAGAATCCGATTACAATCAATTCATCGATAATGCTCTGAAGATTAAGGATGCAACGATCGTTCGGGAGAGGCAGCTTGTGGGGCAATCCTCATATTTATTGAACAGAAGTGGTTCTAAATGGCTTATCATCGGACTGAGTCCGGCAGCTGGTTATGCACCCATAATACAAATACGTTCAGCGAATGCTTGCATCTTCTTCACTTTGGAAGAATGGTATGAATTTAATCAAATTGAGGGTTCGAGTTCCAACCATCAAATTGAAGTTGCTACGTATAAAGATATTCAGGTGATCCGTCTGAATAGTAGAAATCAACAGATCGTTCTATCCCAAGATACTTACAACAACATTTACAACCTGAGGGACTTAATTAATAAAAAATTAAGTACGCTCAGTAGTACTGAGTTTATTCAATTTTATAAAAGTACGTTGGAAGCTTGTTCACAAATGGAGGGTGATTCATATGAAAATATTAAATCTTTATTGTCTTGTAATGATAATTCCTTAAATACCTTGTACATGCTTGAAGTGTTACATTTACATTATAATACTCTACATTTTGATTTGGAAATGTACAAAATATAAATTTGTATAGTTGAATATTATTTTTTGTTCTTTTTCCTGCATAATAGATCCTTTTCCTCACCTGACAATTCTAGTAAAATTTAGTGGTGGTCATAATATATCCGAAATCATACTATTGTGAAACACTACTTTTGAAACATACTGTATATTCAATACTGGGAATGCTAATTTAGGCTGGCAACCGTCAGAGGGCGCCATTTTAGTTGGGTTGGTAATGATGATATGCAATTTTAGTTTGGCAAATGACCGTCAGAGGACGCCATTTTAGTTGGGTTGGTAATGATGAGATGCAATTTTTAGTTTGACAAATGACCGTCAGAGGACGCCATTTTAGTTGGGTTGGTAATGATGAGATGCAATTTTTAGTTTGGCAAATGACCGTCAGAGGACGCCATTTTAGTTGGGTTGGTAATGATGAGATACAATTTTTAGTTTGGCAAATGACCGTCAGAGGACGCCATTTTAGTTGGGTTGGTAATGATGATAGATGCAATTTTTAGTTTGGCAAATGACTGTCAGAGGGCGCCACCTTAGTTGGGTTAGTGAGCGTTAGAGGGCGCCACCTCCGCCTCCGGTGACCTTTGACCTTTGACCCCCGCCTCCGGCGACCTTTGACCCCCGCCTCCGACGACCTTTGACCCCCGCCTCCGGCGACCTTTGACCCTTGACCTTTGACCCTTGACCTTTGACCTTTGACCTTTGACCCCTTGACCTTGACCTTTGACCTTTGACCCTTGACCCTTGACCTTTGACCCCTTGACCTTTGACCTTGACCTTTGACCTTTGACCCTTGACCTTTGACCCTTGACCTTTGACCTTTGACCTCCGCCTCCGGAGGCGGGAGTAGGACCGGCGAATCTACACTACTGTTATACTTCTTACTTGTACTTGCGGACTGTTCTGAATTTTCGGGCTCATGATATTCTACAGTGTCAATCTCATTCTCTGTTTCGGAAGATGACGTTTTTGTTGTTGCTGCTGCTGTTGTTGAAGGTGGCGCCAAAGAACTTTTTCTTCTTTTGGATGGGTGGATAGATTTGGAACTAGCAGCTTTCCCAGTTGTATACCCAACTTGTCCTTTGCTTTCGATCTGCAGATGATATAACCTCTTATCCTCACTGCACAACCATTCACCATTTCCTTTTGTGATATCAAAAACTTCATTTAATGGATCATATTTTCCTCGTTTTACACATTCATCGTAGGTCTTGAGCACTTGATCTAGTTTTGCTTGTACGGCTTGAATTGATAAATAGGGGAAATTTAATTTCTTTTGCCATAAACATGTTATTTCTTTCACAATCTCTTTTGCACGTTCTTTCCTTCCTTTGATGGATGCTCCAAGGAACAAATAGCGACCAACAATTTGGATTTTCAGTGGTATCGGTATCCTGATGTTGTTTTCCAGTGATTGTTCTTCTAGTGGAATGCACCTTCTTTTCCTATGTGATTCTTGAAATCGTATAAGATTCTTCGTCCAGATCTTTTTATTCTTTGCAGTGGTGAAAGCACTTTTCTTATGAGACATTTTGATTAAATAAGGAGCTCAGTTATCTGTAAGAAAAACAATTATAACTATCAATAATTTATCAAACAATTATATAGTTTATATAGCAATTTTTTATAGAAATTTACTTTAACATCTATTACCAAGATAACGGAAAGATAGGACCTACTTTCATCGTGACAAAGACAGGAATGGCTCGTTTATTAATGAACTCAACGTTACAAGGGAAACTTTACATATCGATTAGTGCTGCCATCTAGTTTCGGCAAGGCAAAAAATAAAGTTACCATTAAAATGAAAAGTCATTTACTACGACAATACTCACAATACTACTATCAGAAAATACTACTTATGTACGATTTCAGAAATTTCTTGTTGGGGGTGAGCTTTTTTGAAAACTAAACAGAATTAAGCCTTTTTTCATTATTTGTAAGCAAAAGTTCATTGATTCCTGGTACAGGAAATTTATTATTTCACGAAAAATCAAAAAGTCATAACCCTAATGTATACATTTATAATAATGTTTATTGTGTCGCTAGATTAGGCATATACATCATTAATCTCCTGTATAATTATTACAGCCTTTATTGTTTATTACAAGATTCATCACAAGGGGGTATAGATAGAAAATATCTTATTGTATCCATCTGTAATGAAACGAAAACCTGTTATTAGTTATTACACGTTTTTATCATATACTAGTACTCATATGAAACAACAAACTATGCACATTTAGTGTGAAATATTTTCACAAGTGCTCAACATATAATAGTGAAAAATAAGCTGATTATTTTTATTTCATTTCAACTAGTATAACAAATATTAAATAAACTTTTTATATATATATATAATATATTTTACTAAGTATAATACACAAAATTAACTGTCAGCATTATTTGCATTTAAAAATGCCGTGCACAGTTTAATATCTTTTTTATTAAAATTTCTAACAATACTATTCAAAACATAACCATCTGGCAATATACGCAACATCACACATTATATTAAAGAAAAAATATAATAATTTTGTCCACATACAAAGAAAACTGACTGTAATTTCCTTGATAATATATTATTAAGTGATATATTACATATTTATCTCCATAAGAATAACGCTAACCTTTTGTGAATATCAATTATCCAGGTATTCATGTTCCCATTGTGTACTTGCTAGGTACGGACGAAGCTTTTATTTATAAAGTCGTGGCTGTGCTCGTGTAGCGGTGCCATCTACACATGCACGTTCATAATGTCACCGATACTTCCTCTATTATTACGTGAAACTACAAATTTCATTTCCTTGTATGACGAAGTATAAATAAAAGATTATACACCATGCTGTAAACAGCCTTGCTAAATGACATCTTAGTGAATAAATTTGTTTTTCTTTTCTTTTTAATGAAGAAATATGTATATATATATAAATATGAAGCGTGAGAAATTTCTTGAATTAGCGGCATATTAAATTAATTGATGACAATTACTTGCATTATTTAAATGTTAATGATTTTTAAGGAAAAGAAACACACCACCCCGAGGACTAACACATATGCATTAGTTTCATTTAACCACTACAACGTCAACACTCGTCAGCTCGGCCTCTATAATGTGTTCATTTTCGTATCTACCGAAATTTGTATATATAGTTTCGGGGACGATCTTTGCAAGCTTGAGAGATAATTTCCTATCATTCTCATTTAACGTCCCCGAAACTATATATACAAATTTCGGTAGATAGGAAAATGAACACATTACAGAGGCCGAGCTGACGAGTGTTCACGTTGTAGTGGTTAAACGAAACTAATGCATATGTGTTAGTCCTCGGGGTGGTGTGTTTCTTTTCCTTAAAAATCATTGTCTATTGTATATTGTATATTATATATATCATTAACATTTAAATAATGCAAGTAATTGTCATCAATTAATTTAATATGGCGCTAATTCAAGAAATTTCTCACGCTTCATATTTAGATATATACGGCAAAGAAAACGGATTATATGTGTTTAATATATACATTAACCACATATAAAATATTAATTGTAATTATCCAGAATGAAATTTGGATTTCTGTGTTCCAACACAGAGTGCACTGAATGTGCTTTAATATCGTAGAAGGAAAACATAGTAATTAATATGGTTCCTTCGTTAAATGAGAATGATAGGAAATTATCTCTCAAGCTTGCAAAGATCGTCCCCGAAACTATATATACAAATTTCGGTAGATAGGAAAATGAACACATTACAGAGGCCGAGCTGACGAGTGTTCACGTTGTAGTGGTTAAACGAAAATAATGCATATGTGTTAGTCCTCGGGTTGCTGTGTTTCTTTTCCTTAAAAATCATTAACATTTAAATAATGCAAGTAATTGTCATCAATTAATTTAATATGCCGCTAATTCAAGAAATTTCTCACGCTTCATATTTAGATATACACTCGGATTCAAGAAAGATGATCCCTGCGTCACTACTATATAATTCTATCAAAGAATTAAGTCTATATCCGAATATGAAATAGTATCAACTTGTATAACAAGGATAGCATAAGCGAATGCATGTGTTTTCAGTGCGATGCAAGCACGACATACGTTTCATAGAATTTATTTGAGCAAGACAAAGACGGAGTGATTGCATGCGCTGTATTATTTCATACACTTCCGTTTAGCGTTTTGGCTTTGACAAACCACAACATTAACGCTTTGACATTTCTAGTAGTTTGATCGTTTGATTTCGTTTCACAATTTGTTTGTTGTTTCAATCTTTATTAAACCAGAATGTCAAGACGCGGTAAAACATTACGGTCACAAGCTCAAGGACTCGTTTTAAATTTATTAGAATATTTCGAGCAAGAGAAGGTTAATGGTGGTCCTCTAATATCCCTTACATCTGTACAACAGGTAAACATTGTGAGATTTAACATTTTACAAATTCTAATGAATATCTTTTAGAGAGTAGCAGATGCATTGTAGGTAGGAGTAGCTTCAGTAAAACGTATTAAAGCGCGATCACTAAATAGTCCTGTTCTATCTAGTCCAGGGAAGAAAAAGCCCCATATAAAAGCTAAAACAGACCATTTGGCAGAAAGCTCTAAAATGAGTATCCGAAATACATTATACACGATGTATTTACAGAGTAAGACCTTAAAAATGTTGAGTATTGAAGTAATAATATCTTTAATTTTAGAAAAGCATGTTACAGTACAAACTTTAAATGCAGAAATTGCTGAAAAGGAGAATAATCGCTGAGCGTTAGTGGAGAGTTCCAACATAACTGAGATGCGATTATTATTCCTGAAGAATTATTTAAAAAAACATAAATTCTCCTTTTCAGAGAGAAGTGATATTTCTTGATTAGACTTGGATTGTTTGTTTTGTACCCACGTTATTTCTCAATAAAGTTCTATTATCATTTGTATTTTGACATATGTTAAATTTAGTACATTAAAAGACTATTGAGTTTATATTACATATTTTTAATAAACGATAAAGGCGATTATCTAACTTATACTCCATTCAGTCTAAGAATGGAGTAGATGGCTCTACAATATGAGCACAGTTTACACACGATGAACTTTGTATTTTGAAAACAAGTAAAACATATGTTTACTGTCAGATGGATAGCAGGGATATACATATCTGATATCATTATATTTCGATTTCAACCAATCACAAACGTTTATTTTAAGCCCTATCTTTCCCAATGCTTTATTCTTAGACTGAATGGAGTATATACTCCATTCAGTCTAAGAATAAAGCATTGGGAAAGATAGGGCTTAAAATAAACGTTTGTGATTGGTTGAAATCGAGTGTGCATTTACACCGGCAAAATAATCGCATTTAGCTCGTTCTGTCAAAAATTTGTTTACTGACAGTTTTGTTCAAAGATTTTGTCGATTTCCGTATTTTACATAGTTATTTGTTGTTAATATTCTTAAAAAATAGTTCTTCTTAGAACTCGCAAGTGAAATATTCATTTGTTAAGGTATTTTATCAATTTCGTTATTTCGTAATCGCTAATATTCTATAGTACGGCGGAAGCATTTTACCAGGTCCTTCAAAAAATCGTAAAGGGAAACACATAAGATCTGGACAAAGGCAAATGGCTTATAATGTGTACATTAAGCATAAAGACAATATGTCTAAAACAGCTGCAGTCAATCAAACAGCAGAGGAAGTGGGTATTAATAGGAATACAATGTACTGCATTATTAAAGAAATGGAATTATATGGAGTTCCAATTTCTCCTCCAAGAAAAAGAAATTATCGTCATACTTACAATAAATTGGATGAAGCACAAAAAAGTACAATTAGACGACATGTGCATTCCTTTTTCTTGAGGAATGACTTACCAACTTGTACAAAAATGTACGTAAATGTCAAAATATAATGATATCAGATATGTATATCCCTGCTATCCATCTGACAGTAAACATATGTTTTACTTGTTTTCAAAATACAAAGTTCATCGTGTGTAAACTGTGCTCAAATTGTAGCGCCATCTACTTTATTCTTAGACTGAATGGAGTATAGTTATCTAATTATACATAACCTAAAATTAGATCGATCAATCTAACCGGAAAACGTAGGATGTCATCATTATAATTTCCATGTTCATTTTATAGTTTACAGTACTTATCATGATGGCGAAGTATTGATTTGAATCATACGATATTAAAAAATGACGCAGGGATCATCTTTCTTGAATCCGACTATATACGGCAAAGAAAACGGATTATATGTGTTTAATATATACATTAACCACATATAAAATATTAATTATATACAGTATGTCCACGGATCGAGTTCCAAAGAGGAAAAACTTTTTTATTTTGCATTTTACAAGAAAAATGTATTCTTGATAAAAGTTTTTGCATGTCTCGAAACGGCCAAATCAGTTTTAACCTTTTCAAAATTTCTTTTAGTTTAAGATAAAAATCGAAAAATTGGTCGTTTTATTTGAAAATTTTTTAAAGTCCCAGAAATTAAGTTGCGTTGTCATGGTAATTATCCATATTTAATTATCTAATTAACTGTCAGTTAGAAAAATCAACCATAATAGTTGAAAATGTTGTCAAAAGACCAACGAATTTACCTAATTCAATGCTATGGCAAAGGTAATAAAGCGATCCGTCTAGTTGTCGAAGAATTTAATCAAAAGTTTCCGGATATTTACATCTCAAATAGAGGTGCACGAGCATTGGTCAATAAATTCCTATCCACTGGTTCCTACACACAAAAAAGTTATACCTACTCACAAAACAGACGTGGATAGAGAACGGAATTGGGTGAATAAAAATTACTCAATCTTAAATATAAATACAATGCACCAGAATAAACAGATTTCCGAAAAGCAAGAAATAGTAGATATAAACAGGCATCTCATAAAAGAAACAACACAAAAAAGTACAATAGCAGAATGCAGCAAAAACAGAGATAAGTTTCCGAAACAACACATCAATGTTCTCAATATAAATGTACAGTCAATAAAAAACAAAATTGATGAACTAGAATCTTATTTAAAAAACGAAAATATAGATGTTGTAACAATTACAGAGCACTGGCTAAAAGAAGCGGGCCCACATGCACGGGTGATACCGGGATATAAAGTATCGGCAGCATATTGTAGAATAAATACTATGCATGGAGGATCTATGATATTAATAAAAGAACGAATAAATGAATCCGAAGAAAAACAGATTAAAAAATTTTCGGTTGAGAAACAAATAGAGTTGGCAGGTACATTTATTAAAAAGATAAATACATTAATCGTATCTGTGTATAGACCTCCAAGTGGCATAATACAGATCTTCATAGAAAATTTAAATAAAACTTTGACTTACATTTTGGAAAGATATGTTAATACAAGAGTCATTATTGCAGGAGATCTAAATATAAATTTTCTCAAACGGAGTGTGGAGAGAGAAGAGCTAACCGGATGCATGCTATCTTTCGGTCTGCATGCCGTGTTTAGGGACGCTTCTCGTATTAGCAAAAATTCGGAAACGTGCATTGACCAAATGTTTACAAACATTTATGTATCGAAATATATAGCAAAGACCGTACAGCCACATATTTCCGACCATTGTGCGCAGATACTTGCCTTTTCTCCAGAGAGTGCGATATCTGAAAGGAAAAGATATATCACAATAAGAAAAATGAATGAAACAAATACCTGGAATTTTATTAATGCACTGAATAATGAAACCTGGAGTTTTTCGGGTAATCCACAGACACAGTTTACTGCACTTCACGGCAGGATTATCGAGTGTTTTCATAGATCTTTTCCGGAGGAAATTGTTCCTGCAAATCTCAATGGTGGCATGAACACAAACTGGTACACAGATGAACTTAGAGTACTAAAGCGCGGTCTGGATGCACTTCATGTAATCTATGCAGTGACGAAATCACCGGATGTGAAGTTAGAATATGACAATGTAAGACGGGAGTACAAAGAACTAGTTATAAAAAGTAAATCTGCAGCCATTAGGGACATGATTGTCAATTCAGAAAATAGGCAGAAAGCGGTATGGAATGTTATAAAGAGAGAGACTGGTAGAATGGTAGTGAATTTACACGAGAACGTCTTGACTGCGAATGAACTGAACACCTACTTTAGTAGTGTGGGTGAAAATGTGACCACTACAATGCCGGGTCCTGTTAATAGTCCTTCCAGGCTATTGAAGAACCATGCCAATGTGACGACCAATTCAATGTTCATGATGCCAGTTTCGACGGAAGAGGTTGTTGGTGCGTTTCGGGGACTGAAGATGAAATCGACAAAGGACATCTATGGTCTCGATACAAGGATTCTGGCGTCTGTCATTCATATAATAGCAGAACCGATTATGAATGTCTTCAATAATTGTCTTCTCCACGGTGTCTTCCCTAAAGAACTGAAACAGGCTAAGGTAGTACCAATACACAAGACTGGAAGTATCGATGACGCCCAGAACTATAGGCCGATATCTATATTACCAGCGATATCAAAGATTTTCGAGAAAATAACTAGAGACAGGCTTATAGAATATCTGGAACACGTCGGCATGTTTACCAACGAGCAACATGGGTATAGACGTGGGAAATCCACGACTACAGCATTATTAGACCTACTGGATCAAGTGGCGGGATCAATGGACGCGAAGCAGAATATGAAGTTGCTTTGCACAGATCTGTCGAAAGCTTTTGACACGGTCGACCATTCGATTCTGATGCAAAAGTTGGAGTACTGGGGGATAAGAGGCACAGTCTTAAAATTCATAAAGAGCTATTTAGAAGATAGACAACAGCGGGTTTGTTGGGGGAACGAGATGTCCGGCACTGCTGAGGTGAAGCTTGGTGTCCCACAGGGGTCGATACTGGGTCCAGTTCTATTTATCATATATATTAACGACCTCCCTATTAATGTGAATTGTGACAGCACTTTCCTGTATGCGGATGATGCCTCCTTTTTAATCAATGTAGACGGTATTGATGGGGAGGATGAGACTGACAGAGTGGCGAAGGAGGCTCAAGAATGGTTCTGGGCTAATGGTCTGAAAATGAACCAAGATAAACAACAGTCCCTTGTGTTCTCCACTGGTGCTCCGGCGAGTGAAAGTCTAAAATTTTTGGGTGTGTATTTGTCGGGTAATCTTTCGTGGAATGAACATCTGGATCACTTGCAACACCAACTAGCAACATCCATTTTTGCCGTGAGACGAATTAAACAAATAGCAGGTGCAGAGGCTGCAAAAGTAGCATATTATGGCTGCTTTCATAGTAGAGCAACATATGGCATAATCCTGTGGGGTGGTTGTGGAGCAGCTAGGAGAATTTTCCTGCAACAAAAACAGGCTATTAGAGCAATAGTTGGCATCACAAGATACACAAGTTGCAGAGACTATTTTAAACATTTAAAAATACTTACCTTACCAGCCATTTACAGCCTCGCCTGCCTCACACAAATCCACAAATCAAACAAATACAAAACCCACAGTGATGTCCACAACTACAACACAAGGGGACGAAATAATATAGCTTATCCTTATCACCGACTGGCGAGAACGCAGATGGCAACAAATCATCAGGCTCTGATTTTGTTTAATAGGATGCCCGATACTATTAGACGCCTTGATACAAAGCGATTTAAGAATAGAATAAAAACGATACTGCTTGAAAATGTAATTTATGATATACCGGAATTCATGAACTTGAATTGGGAAAGCTATTGTTAGTTTTAATGTTTTTTCAGTGCTTGTGCTTTTTGTTGTTCTGTTACTTTTACACATACGTGAACATGTCTATATTTTTGATGTAGTTTTACTTGTATATATTATGTTTCGTTTAATATTGTATATATATATTCATGACTATTTGCAAACTTGTACATACCCTGTACATCTTTTTTGAGTAAATAAATCAATCAATCAATCAATCAATCAATCAATCAATCAATCAATCAATCAATCAATCAATCAATCAATCAACCATACTGGATGTAAAGAAAAAAAATATAGCACGCGATGATGACGACGCCGCCACTCTTCTTGTAATGGATTCAGTACGGAACTATCCCAAACTTTCTTTGCGGCGCAGATCAGTCCATCTGGGAATTAGTAAATCTTTCATTCAAAAGATTTTGAAACAAAGGAAGTTCCATCCCTACAAGCCCATTTTTAATCATGCATTAGAACCCGGAGATCCTGCGAAACGTTTGTATTTTTGTCTGTGGATGGGCGCTCAAATTATGGATAATCAATACTTTTACCGAAATATTATTTTTTCTGATGAGGCCACGTTTTCTACTAATGGTACTGTTGCATCTCAACATGTGAGATATTGGAGCGATTACAATCCGAATTTTCGCATGCCTCACAATCGACAATATTCGGCAAAAGTTAATGTGTGGTGTGCAATTTCTTACCATGGTATCATTGGACCATATTTTTTTGATAATACTGTCAATCAGCATACGTACTTGGATATGCTGCAAAATTTTGTTGATGAACGTTTGGACGATCTACCGATTAATTACCTCGCAAGGTGTTATTTCCAACAAGATGGTTGTCCGGCTCATTATGCTAGGATTGTTGTTGAATGGTTAAATCAGCAATTTGGACAGAATTGGATAGGTCGAAATGGTCCCGTGAAATGGCCACCAAGGAGCCCTGATTTAACAATGGCTGATTTTTATCTTTGGGGTCGTTTGAAGCAAATAGTTTATGCAAATAATCTTCTTCCGAACGTAAAAGATTTAAAGGAGAGGACGCTGTGACGTCTTTAACTCTCGAAGAAATTCGAAGAAGTTATAGAGAATTGCGCCGACGGCTAGAATTGTGCATTGAAAAGGGCGGTGAATGGATTGAGTAAAATAGTTATTAGTTATATCATTTTTGTTTTTGAGTTTATGAAAAAATTTTCAAATAAAACGACCAATTTTTCGATTTTTATCTTAAACTAAAAGAAATTTTGAAAAGGTTAAAACTGACTTGGCCGTTTCGAGACATGCAAAAACTTTTATCAAGAATACATTTTTCTTGTAAAATGCAAAATAAAAAAGTTTTTCCTCTTTGGAACTCGATCCGTGGACATACTGTATATATATATATATATAAGCTTTTATTTATATATTTATTATTATTTATATATATATACAGCATGTGTAAAATATCATTAGGTATAGGGATTCAATGTTTACGTGCGATCTATACGTATGGAACGTGGTACCCCTACTGTATCGGTCATGGCTGGCATTGGAAAGGAAAGTTGGGAACCACGTTGCCACGTATCGCATGCAATGATCCCCTATGGCTAATGAAAATTGACACATGAGGTATAACGTTACATTTGGTTGGTAAAAATAAGTTTCCAGTACATCTCTTGCACTTATTAACAGTTTGGATCTATATAAATGCCAGTGGAGATTTTTATATTATCTATCTAGGCCATGAGGAAAACAAGTGATCATGTTCCTCTGACATTTTAATGTTTACTGATCAAATATGGATTACGGGTTTATTGTTTTTGGATAAAGTTAATTAAAAATGAGTAAAATTCATTTAGAACCTATGATAGACGACTTGAAAATCTATCGTCGTATTGGTACTATCTCAGATGCTCTGCGTCTACTGAGTGATTTAGATACCCTCTATAAATGGTGTAAGCACAATGGTGTGGCAGAGACGATTTTTAAAGTTCTCGAGCTTTAAGGCCTGTAGAGTTTATCCCTGTAGAAATACTGACCGCACGCAGTTTTGTTGGAAAAGCATGATTTCTTTCTACTGGATACACGTCGTGAGATTGCTTGTGCTATCATTACGATAAAAATATTTTATAGAAACGTTTCACCTCGTAGAGATTTGAAATTTCCTATTACTACTACATTATATCATACGTAGGGTCTTCGAGACCCTTATATATTTGCTATAGGTGCTGCTATATCATTCGTTTTGTTGCTGGGCCAGCGAGGAAAACTCAATTATCTCTTGTTTGAAAGATGCCTGGAGCAGTTTTATGACTAAACAAACGTTAGGAAAAATTATCTTATGTACAAATTCGGAAGCAAGGGAAGAGTGTCATCAGAAAAGACATATATAACTGAATATTGAACTAGGTGAAATTAATGTGTCCATTGATTTACTTCCATTAGCAGGAGTTGAAAAAAATTGGAATGTTACTGTAAGGGAGCTCTTTCTAGATAAATGTTCAAATCCTATCTACAAGGTTAATCGTTTTGAATATATAAGCCGATCTTTGAGGTTCGATGATAAAAAAACAAGGCAAATTAGACTGCAAATTGACATGCTAACTCCCATAAGATATATCTGGGACCTATATAGGTATAACACAATGTGAACGTGTAATGATTAATGAATGTAATGATACAACTGATGAGTAGTTGCTTGCTTATAGAGGCCATTGTAGTTTTATACAGTATATGTATAAAATTCTTTTGGTTATGCGAAAGTAATAGTGCGTATGTTGTGAATGGGACGGTTTATGTCGGAAAGCAACTTGGCGAAGATGCGCAAAAGAAATTGGGAATGCATATTGTAGAGACATTGTTTGTTACATTTAAATATTCGTCGAGAAATTTGACAATAGATAATTATTTACAAGTATCCCTTTAGTTGAGCAATTGCTGGACATTGGAATAACTACAGTCGGAACGTTACGCAAGAACAAGCGAGAAATTCCACCACAATTTAAGCCTAATAAAGGGAGACAAGTATTATCATTGATATTTGGCTTCAATGAAAATCTGACAATTGTTAGCTATGTCCCTAAAAAAATAAATCTGTTATATTAGTTAGTTCAATGCATTATGGAGGTGTCGATCAAATGGATCAGATGGTTGGCAACAATTTGCCACTTTTTACAATATAATTGATATAGCAGCATTGAATACCTTTTTACTATATACTGTGACAAGCCGGCTTTTCTAAATTCATTAAACGTTAATTAATGAAACTAATTGCCATATGGAATGGCTTGGTGCTTCCATATACACTTAACAATAGATAACTAAATATCCTTCGTATTCACTCTTGAGGATGTTAACGTTAGCGTGGCTTTGTCATCGAATAAAACTACGATTGGCACTCATCCACCCTCACTATCTATATTTGACAGTTGACTAGTTCTTAAGCATGAAAACAAAATGCATTATAATAATAATTGGTGTTTTTAGTACCTAGTGAATGTAGATTTGCCAGGAATAAATGGTCTTTTACGGATTCGCTCAGTTTCGGAGTAAAGTCAAGGTAATGTACCATTTAGTATTTTTATTATCTTATTATTATCTTATTTGTTTTGCTTAGCATAAAGAGAAAACAAAATATAATGTCAACTCTTTTATTTACATATAAGACATAGCTATTAATTACACATGTTTACATTTATATATATATTTACAAGACATAATTCATGAAAAAGAAAGTCAGATATACTTGTCCCCAAAAGTAATTAAAATCCATATATTAATATTATTATTATTATTATTATTATTTAGTTAAATATTATTTACATGTGACAATAAAGAAATATCGGTGTATTCAACCATCTGTTAATAACTCATTCTGTCGTAAACATTCATTAAATAAAAGACTAAAGACGGTATTTATACGGGTTCGTCAAAAAAAGAAAACATATCGGCAAATATATGTGTTCGTACGTATGATATTGTTGAAGGGAAAACTTCGACAAGAGCAATATATTCAAATAATACATGAAATGAAATTACTTTAGTACATGTGAAATAAAAATTACTCTATCTTACATGACCATAATAAGTAACGCAGAGACGGAATAACAAACTTATTACCACGTACTGTTAACAAGTTTATTACGGGACGGGAGGACTTACGGAAAACGGAGGTGTTCTTCCACGAAATGCCTGGAAGAACAAGGTACATTCTCCCGCGAAGTGCCTGAGAAGAATTAAGTGAATTCTTGCACGAACTGCCTGAAAGAACTGATTTCCCTAATAAAATCGTGGCTTTATATAGCCCTAGATTCGCATAAATAATGGTTTAAAACAGTATTTTTGCCGTGAAACATACGAAGTATCACGTGCAAAATGCAGGTAGAATATAAACAAAAATATCATCTTTCTTATTACTAATTGCCAAACATACACATTAGATAAATTAGGTATTTATAAGAATATGCGTATAGAATTAACGAACCTATTAGGCTAAAATTAAATAAAAAGCATTAATGCATATTAGATTGATAATTTATAGAGGGACGGACAAAAGTCCGTTACAATACATGTGAGAATAAAAAGTATCAAGCTGGACGAGCGCATTAAGGTATGCTTTTTTCCTTTTTTCCAAAGACGTTTACAAAGAATTAGTACTACCCTTCATAAATCGACGGTCTAAATATCCTAGACGTAGCAATAATATAAAAAGATGCATTGATCTACGGTGCTGTATTTGTCCTTGCAAATTATCAAGAAACATGATGCAGACATGTAAAAACTATAAAAAAAGGAATGTTTGTAAAGAAGACAGTTATTGTTAAAAAGTAATAAATTTTTACTAAAGTTTATGTTTTTGTATTATTATATATGAAGGTCTGCCGGTCCCATAATATGCATAGGTGTGAAGATTTTCATACATGCATCCTAGGCTTAAATTAAAGTGACGATTTTACACTTTAAAGTTTAGAGGAATGATATTTTAGGAATTTCCAACTCGTAAAGTAGGCAAGTAGGGTTATTCTTACAACTCCTGTGATCTTTCTCTTCTACTTATAATAATAGATACGTATGTGAGTGTCTTTCTTTCGCACACTGCTGATTTTCAAATTAAAAACCAACAAAGCCAATATTAAACGATTTCCGCTATCGCACCTCTCTATACATTCATAAATGAAACTTAAATTAAATGCATATCTAACGACATAAAACCAATATCGAACATGACTCATGCATACGGCTTGACGCTTGAGAAACAAAGACTTTTCATAATTAGAAAATGCAAATGTTGCCTCTGCATTATAGGTTCGTTTTACGATTTAATAATGTAAGGCTAATAACTTTGACAGAAGGTGATTCTAATCCCGATCCGAAAGCAGCTCGCACTATTCGCAATCACCTCTCCATTGAATGTAAATCACATTGTTTAAGAAATGTACTAACCAAATACCATAATCCTGTCGGTTTTACAATCGATAGATGCAAGACATTGTTTAGGTTCGTAGTCCTATAAATACGCCATGTATCCACTACCCACTGCCGACGAAATGGTACGATGACATTTGGTCTCTGAAATTTACAAGACATACAATTTTGTTTTTTAATTCGTCCGAATCGGCTTATTCAATTTGTAAATGCAAAATAGGTATGTACAAATGTATTTAATAAGTTAGACAAAATATATTTTTCCTGGTATTGTGAACACTTCTCTTATTGTGTTCCTTATATATAAAGTAAGACGTTTTTAAGATTCAGCAATAATAAATTCAGCTGCGTATTAAAATATAACTTCGAACCATTTTTATTTTGTAGTAATGCTATCTAATCAAAATTATATCGTCTTTTGAATTAATATCTTGAAGTAAACTATATTCTGATATAAAACTGATGACATAGGCATAGCAAAGGAAATTTTTTGAATAGTGTTTCTAATTGGATACAATTTTTGCAAATTTTCAAGGAAATGATTCAAATCATTGCATGACGACACGGTTCTGGATCCCCTGTAAATATCATAACAGAATAAACAGAAATCATCATCATGGTCATCATTATATGAATCTTGTTCTTTTGATTCTAGGTCGTTATACACTGCAAATTTTTTCACTAACTTGTTCTGTTGCAATGATTTTCTTTCTTGCTTTTCACGCATCTTCGCTTCTCCTTCTTTAACTTAATTTATATTTGGTCTTGTTGTCAAAACTTTAGTCCCTTTAGATTTGTTTTACGTTCCATCTTATTTTCTGAATTTGGAGACGCCTTTGGGGGTACAGACAAGGAGATAAAAGGAAGAAGCATTCTGGTACAGCCAAATTTGCTTCCGAAGCGATAACTATGTTTTCAAGCTAAGCCAAATTCAAAAATGTTTGATCAGATTCTACAGTATGGGCTCGATGTTCGAGTATCTATATTTTAAGCATCCTGATTGGTTTCTTTAAGATTTGGCTTCACCGTTAATTGACCAAATTTTCTATTGGCAGCTTTACAATTGGGATTGCAAATAATTCACCGATTTAATAAAGTCCAAATGTACTTTCTGAATGATTTTTCATTCAAGTGGTGAGTTCGATAATATAATATGATTCCATGAAATCAAAAAAAAGCAACATCAAACGGCTTTGTGAAGTGTGTGGTATGGAAAGGGTGGCAGATTATTATGACACAGTATTTTCTATAGCCTTTACCAAAACATCTAAAGAGGTATGGCTTGCATGACCATCCAAAATCAGAAAAAACTTTTGCGTCTTTGGATTGTTTAAGGTATTTGATCAAATGGTCCATCCAACGGCGAAATGTAAGTATCTTGTTTCATAACATTTGAATGATCCTTGTGGGCAGCTCTCAAATAATGCTACTTAAATAAATTTTTCAAAGAAAATAATTGCAAGAGGAATATATTGACCGCTGGAACTGATATATGACCCAACAGTGACATGAAGCAACACTTGCTCCGATTTGTTTTTTGCCTTTCTTTTGGCTAATATTTAAGGGTTTTGGAAGGTCGAAAGACCAGAGTTGTCCATGTTGTCGGAAAAAACAGTTGAGGGATGAGATATAGAAACTAGTACAAGAAGCAAATCCATGGTTTTAAGACAACGAATTCAAAGTGAATGGAAGACGACACAATATCTGAAGTTCTCTGGAAAGAAACGAGCAATATTCGGAAAGTGTGGGTAATTGGGATTCACTACTAATTGCAAATTAACCTGAAGCAGTCTTGTATCTAACTTAGCAAAAACATTAACATCAGATCAACAAGTCACAAAAAAACAACAATAACAACAAAAATAATAAGTAATATTAACAGAAGTTAATAACACGACCATTGTTTTATTCTTTTATAACAAGTTTATCAGCGTTTCATTTAAAATATTTGCTTTTTTTGTGAATAAATTTTCTTCATTATGTAACACCTTCGCAAACACCCAGTATAAATTAGAAAAGGTTCTGCATGCAAATATTACTTGGCACACCTTGTCTGTATGCTTTATCAAAATATTTTCAGTTTTATTATGGCACTCTTGAATTTAGAACAATTAAAAAGACATCTGTAAACGTCACTTTTGAAATTTAATCATAAGCAACTCGAAAACTATTAACTTTAGCGAATAATTACTTTTAATAAAAAATAATTCTATTTTAATGCGAAATACCAAATTTGAATTATATATTCACTTGAAAAAAATTCATCTTGTGCCAATTATTAATGGATCACTCTGTATATGTGTATATATTTTTAAATTTCGAAGTAATGACAATCCTATCAACTACAATATGCGAATTTTTAATTGTATTAAGCAATAAAGACTAAATATACTTTTGTCCGATCGTTGACTCACCCTGTATATGTATATATACACATACCTTTGCGTTTTTTTCGGGTTCCTTGCCTTATTCTAATACAAGATTTGTCCAGCTTGTAGTATTAATTTCTGCTGAGAAAGATCTTCCGTACCGATAACGGTCGAGTTTTATTTTTGTATTCGACTAACTGAAGACATTTCGGAGGTTCCAAATTCCGATGTATCAAATTAGCAAATTATTTAAATAATCATTATGTAAGTTCGGTTTGTTTTTACCTCTTTTAATGTTTTGTTTGATCGTCTTTTTTCTTTTACGTCGGTTGTTCTCCAGTGACTGCTTTTTTCTTTCACTTTGCACTTCTGTTACCTCGCATTTTTTTGTGAGTGTGTGTAAATTTTTGGTGATTCCTTCTTATTTTATTGCTTGTACCTTTTCGTTTTTGCCTATTTCCTTTTTTTCTCTCTCGTTTAGAAGAATGTATTCCGAATTAATTTAACTTTTCAGTTAAATTTATTACCGTCTTCATATTTAATTAAGTATTTTTTCTATATAATAAGGTTGCGCTTTTTGAATATTTAATATTGATGTGATTTCGAGGATTCTCTGCATATTTATGAAGTTATTAAATATTAAAATCTACTTTATTATAGATTGGAACAAACAAGTTGGAAGTTTTCAATAAAATATCCGTATTTACGACCGACAAAATTGTTGATACTATTTTATGAATTTCCTGCGATATTTTATTAAGAGGCGCACCCTTTCTATAAAGGAGGATAACAAAAATATTCGCTAAGAATTGAGTGGTGGGTTTCGCCGTGTTCTATCATAATCATTATTTCTTCCCGTCAACATTAACAAGACAATAATCTTGGTGTAGCGGCAATGATTTAAAAGTAATTAATAACAAATGACAGTTAGAAAGTAACCTGTCATCTAAAAAGTTTAATTGTCTGCATGTAAATGCCAATGTGTAAAATACGTAAAAATGTTAACAATTAAGTATAGAAAAGTCGCCACTAATTATGCAGTATACCAAAAGGTCTAGATCAATCATAGACATACATTAAATTCCATTACACAAATAATATCGACACAAATTGTGTAATTAAGAGCGCAATTGTAAAAATTAAGATTCATGTGGGTCAATCGAGAGGCCTAGATCTATCTTAAGCGAACATCCAATTTCAACACATAAATAATACTGACTATATGTCAAAGATATATAATATAGAAATGTGTACATCAAACTTGAAAGTGTTGCTAGTTAATTTAAAAAAATATATGTTGATTAAAATAATATGTGTAGAATGTCGAGCCATAGATGTGCATAGCGTAAATAAAATACAACTTGATCAATAGTAAACTATTGCGCCTAGAAACTAAATTAATTAGCATTTCGGATGCAAATACTCAATAAGGCAATAAATTATTCTGTTACAAGTCATTCTAAGTGATTATACGGCATTTTGTCAAGAGTAGCACATTCAAGATGACAGGCAAGCTGTTTATTAAAAAGTGATTTCGTATATCCCCTTCACTTTGGTTTCTAATTTGCGGAAGCTGGTAAATGCTCATTTAAGGTAGATGTGTTACCTACAAAGAGAATACCTTTCGGCTTTAATGTTCGCTGGTGGTGATTTGTGTATATTTAAAAGACGTGAGATCAATATCTGTATTACTCTTGTTGTTATTCCATTAAAAATCTGACTTCTGTTTTTTCGGTAAGGTATCAATAGCTCATCTGATGCCATAGTGCCCAATTTAACTCAGTTATGCCAACAAATTTTCTATGTGCTATTTAGCAAGTAATATTTTTTTACAGTGGGTTAAAATTATGAATTAAAAACGTTTTTACTTTTGGTTTAGAATAATTTATTAAAAAAGTGGTTTTTAAAGCTGTCCTACATATAGGACATTGGGCATATAGTACACTATCATTCTACTTATGGAGTATGATATGTAAAAAACATTTCACATATTGTAGTGGTTTTCTGATGACAAGCTCCATATTTTGTTTGCTTTTCTTGAGTAATAACTCAATGGTCCAATCGATTATAGCGTAATTTGGTATTTGTGACTTTTCGGTTAGTCGGCACTTTCTTATTCTGAGCAAAATTCAGTATTCAATACTTCTTCTGAAAGATAAATCATTCATGTTCCCACCATTATATTTCTGAATCTGCCAGACATTATGTACCACCACATCCACACAGTGGGCTATGATGGGAAAATACCATATTTTCTCTCGTATAGCGATGAAATATAACCTTACATTTTGATCTGAACGGATCCACTCCTCTCATGCTCCTATCATAATATTTCACGAGATCTGGTTGCTCGACTTGAATAAAAAAAAAATTCGCTTTGTGAATATCGTCTGACAGAGTTTAGGAAATGATGCACTTCTTACTTTTTGCTCGAATGCAATCTGATTCGAGCAAAAGATAAGAAAACTGTTGTCATTCCATTATAGAAAACTATGTTTCTACCTCCAATTTTGATGAAATCGTATAGGCCACGTGAAGATTTCTTCATGCGCTTAAAATCACGCAAGGTACTACTAGGAAACCGAATCTCCTTAATTGTTCTGGTGTCCAGCATATTTCCTTCACTCAGGTCTTTTAGCAGATAGACAAAAGAAAAGACATTATCAAAGAGCAAATGGAACCCCAGGTCCTTCCATTTTGATCTGAAGACATAGGCGTATTCAAGCACAACAGGCATTCCAACAGCAACCAACACCAACATATCGTAATGGCAAGTGTGTTTCTTCACCTGTTTAATTTTATCTGTAGCACAACCCATAGAAACTATTCTAATTTTTACGTGATATGTCAAAATCATATGTTAATCCAAAATATAAATTAATCATTTGTCCTTCTCTGTTCTGTAAAACTCCTAGAAATCAAAAGCCATAATCTAAGATTTAAATAAAAACTAACAAATTCAAAATATAATGATTAATAAATTATATTTCCGGAGATAAACATGTTAGCATTCATATAGAGGACTTACAAAAAAATATATTAATATTTTGACAAGTTTTCTTCAACAGTATAATCACCTTTATTAATATTTAATGATCTTTTCTGTTCTAATCTAATTAAATTCATTTTCGTTGAATAGTCCACTAATATATAAGCAATAAAAAAACTATAATCTAAATACCGCATTCTCAAAATAAATAAGCTTAAGTATCAAATTATAATGTGAAAAAAACATTAAAGAGAGACATAAAATCCCACATCCTGCAAGAGAAAAGAAGATAGAAACTGTCCACCTATTGAAAAAAAAATCAACTTTTCAAACCATGTTTTTTCTGTCTATTTATTTCTTTGCTTTTATCATTTTTTTTAATTTATTCTCAAGGAAGTTTTAAACAGTATTATAAAAACATTCAAAATTAAATATTTACTTTCTAGTACTGCCATAACACATACAAACCAACACGTTTATGTGTCCAGACACAAAAAAATGTTATGCCTTCCACAAATTCAACGTTTCAAAAGATTAAGAGAATCCAGTGTGTACCCTCGTAATCACTGTGCAATAAAAACAGTCGATTAAAGGTCATAAATGAAGTCATTTATGATCATAAAATTCAAGATTTTCTAGATAAATATCCACCGTGTGTCTTGGGAATAAATCCGGTGATATTCCTTTAATCTTCCCTTCTTTTTATACACGCTTGTAGATACTGAAGTTGTATTCATGTATTTCACAAAATTATGACTGCTATCACTTTCTTGATGAGTACAATATGTGACAATTACTGACTAGAAACTTAAATGAATGAATATTTGAAGGAATAGGTAGTATAGTATATTTTCTGCATATACCAATAGCTTTGCCTTTCTTTTCGTTTAATACATTAGATACAACAAGAAATAACATTCTTTTACAGCACAACAACTAGGGATTTATTTGCAGTGAATTATCCGGAAAGATTTATTTCTATTGCAAGTACAATTCGTAACACGGAATATTTGGATGCATAGAACAACAGCGCTCGTAGTTCTTTATTTGACCTCTGATTGCTCCTATTGTGATTATCTCAGAAATTACAAAAGATGGGTATAGGGCATTGTAAACAAATATGAAAGAGAATAAAAAAAAGGAACAAAATTCTACAGTAAAATACTAGGTTGGGTTCCATTATAAAAAAATAAGTTTTTGGTATCTATGTGAAAATTTCAGGAAGCTGGCTTTGAAAACCCCCAGTTCTTTGAGGTATTGTTGAGTGCAACTTATACCAAATGATGCAGATTTTTCCTGGCTACAAGCATCATTAATTTAATGTTTCTACTTATAAGAACTATGCGAAAATGATTTTTTTTCTGAACACGTGTTTTGGTCAAAAATTTCGATCAAAATTTCTGGAAGCGAATTTTGCATTTAACGCCTATTACAAGACAGACTCTAAATTTTCACCGAAGACTGTATATTAAAATAAAGAGGTAAAAGAATATATTATACCTAGACTTAAAATGAATCGTATTTCATTAATTTTATTATCTGATGAATATGGTGGGAACATTTGTAAAGGGCATTCGGAAACATCTATTACATGTCTGGCATGTTCAGAAAGGTAAAGTACAGTAATGTAAAATCTAAAACATTCGCACTGAAAAATAGCATTTTCACAGAATGATGAAAAAGCATGATTATCATCATTTTTAAGCGTAATGCTAATTTAATTTGTTTTACAGACATTAAAAGCCAGGTATTGTACAACTTTTATTACTTTTATTGGAAAAAGTGAATTTCTTCCTTTATGTGGACTTTTTTGACCCACTTAATTTGTATGTTTTCTCAATGTTTTAATACAGCTTAACTTTTATTTAATCAGAACTTGAGATAAATAATTGCTTTATAGCCTAAATAAAACACGTACTTTAGCAGTGTGGATAACAATATGACCAATGCGACATCGCGTACCGTGAACAGTCCTTCTATGCTGCTGAAGAATAATACCAATGTGACAACCAATTCAATGTACATGATACCAACATTGACGGAAGAAGTTATTAAGGCGCTGAGAGGACTAAAAATGAAATCGACAAAAGATATGTATGGTCTCGATACGAAGCTGAACCGATTATGAATGTTTTCAATAACTATTTTCTCCACGGTGTCTTCCTGTAAAAATCAAAACAAGTATTGATGAGGCCTAGAATTATAGACCGATATCAGTATTACCAGCTATATCAAAGACATTCCAGACAATTGAACACGTCGGTATATTTGCCAATAAGTAACATGGGTACAGACGTGGGAGATCCACAATTACAGCCTTATTAAACTTGCTGGATCTAGTGGCGGGAGCTATGGATGCAAAGCAGAATGTGAAGTGGCTTTACACAGATCTGTCGCAAGCTTTTGACAAGGTCGACCATTAGATTCTGGTGAAAAGCTGGAGTACTGGGGGATAAGAAACACAGTCTTGAGGCTCATAAGGAGCTATTTGGAAGATAGGCAACAGCGAGTTTATTAGGGGAAGAAGGTGCCCGACGTAGCCGAAGTGAGGTTTGGTGTTCCACAATGGTCGAAACTGGGACCAGTTTTATTTATCATATACATATAGTATAAGCAGACTATTTTTAATGAATCTGTATGCTACTGATGACGAGGATAATACTGAGATAGTGGCGAAGGAAGTTCTGGTCTAATAGACCAGAATCGCTGGCCCCTGGTCAGGATTGAAAATGACCCAAAATAAACAACACCTCATGTTTTCCACTGGTGCTCATGTGAGTGAAAATTTAAGTTTTTGGTAGTGTTTTTATCGGGTACTCTTTCGTGGAATGAAGATTTGGATTTCTTGCAACACCAACTAACAACATCCATTCAGGTACAGACGCTGCAAATGTAGAGCAACTTATGGCATAGTCCTTTGGGGTGGTTGTGGGGCAATAAGAAACAAGCAATTAGAGCAATGGTTGTCATCACAAGATTCACAAGTTGCAGAGAGCCTGCCTGCCTCACACAAATTCATAAATCAAACAAACATAAAACCAGCAATAACGTTCACAAATACAATGCAAGGGGACGAAATAATATAGCTTATCAGTATCATCGCCTAACGAGAACTCAGGTGGCGATAAATCATCAGGCTTTGACTTTGTCCAACTGGATGTTCAATACTTTGAGACGTCTTGATTCAAAACGATTTAAAGAAACAATAAAAAGGATTCTACTTGAAAATGTATATGACACGTAAGGGTTCATGCACTTGAATTTGGGAAGATATTGCTAGTTTTAATATGTTCAGTGCTTGTTTTTTCATTTGTATGTATTTTATACATTATCTTTGACTTTGACTTCAAACCAGTACACACTGTATTTTTTGTATTAATAAATAATAATAATTGCTGTCAAAAAAACTACTAAGGAAAGTATTTAATATACCTAACATATCGACTAAATTTGACTTTTTTCTAGACCATTAGGCTGGCGTCACACTTACCGTTTTTGACGGTGCGTTCGAAACGCTAGTCCTTGTGCGATGAAAACGCAAATATAATGGGGTGTCACATTTACCGTTTGCGTAAGCTCAGTTATCAAGATGGCTGCAAGTAAACAAGACCTGTTGCTCGTTTTGGCTGTGAATTCTTATTTGAAAAAGAAGAAAAAGAGAAGATTTGTTATACATCCAATAAATACACTGCGATTGAAGTACAGCCAGTTTCATTCGTTTGTGAGTTCTTTGAGAGAGGATGATGAAAAATTTGTTTCTTACTTTCGCATGAGCGTTAAGTCCTTTGATGAACTGCTGTCTTTTGTTCAAGAAGATATTTCAAAGAAAAACACAAGGTTTCGTCTGAGTATACCAGCTGAGGAAAGACTAGCAGTCACGTTAAGGTAAGCAGACATAAGACATTAATATTTTTTTTCTACTCCCATACTTTAATTGTATTATTAGATATGCCGAACCTGTACTATAATGATGTTCATTACGATACAGATTTTCATTATGTTACAATAGGAATACAGATTTTTCATTACGATACAAGTTTATATCCAATAGGAATGCGACATTTCAATTTTCAAACAATATTCTACTGCATATCTGACAGATATACAAATTAAATAAATGTGACAGTTCTCTGCAATTTACAAGTAAGTACTTAAAATTTGTGCTTTTTTGAAAATATAAACGGTAAAAATGAGGGATAATGACAGTGAAATGTAATAATTGACTCCACCAGAAATTATGGAACAAGCCTTAGTAGCCACGAACAATTTATTACCAGCCAAATTCACAAAAACGTACGGACAATTTTAACCTCAATTTATGAAATGGATTGTTTAAAAAATATGTTTTATTATGGGGTCGTAGAAAAAATAGTGTATGCAACTCGCATTTAATGGCTATTAAGACACTCGTATTCATTACAATACTCGGCTTCGCCTCGTATTGTAATTCTCTTACTCGTGTCTTAATAGCTATCATTAAATGCTCATTGCATAATATACTATTAAAATTCTGGGAAAAAACAAACACAACTTTTTTTAATAAACTATTTAATTTTGAATTACAAAAGGCAACTAATTTTCAATAGATATATAAAAGTAGCTACAACATAATAGTTGTAAGTGAAACAAGTACATACTAATGATAATGAAGTTATATAAATAGAAAAGTCATAGAAGTGGTATTAGTTTAATGTATATAATCACTTGAATCACTCATACACTGACCAATTACACTGAACACATCTGACGTAGTAGATTCTGAGTGCGAAGGAGATAATACTGAAGATAGTGGAGATGCTTCAGATGATTCATGGTCTGGTTGAATGTTATTCTTAACGCTATTGATACTGCGGATGTTAGTTAAAGTTTGGAAATGTGGAGTGTTATTGTACTGAAAGCTAGATTGAAATTGTTGGTTTGGTATACAGTATTGCTTGTTTTGAAGTAGAAACTGATTTGGAAATGGCGTTTGGAAGGTGTTTGGTTGGCTTGTATTATACACAACTTGTTGCATAATTTCAGTTATTTTTAATCTAGCCCACATCTTTTTATCCATAGTTAGTTTTCTCATAACTGGCAAAAATGATAGAAGAAATTGCTTATCTCCCTCGTCGTCTTCCGATGGTGCCTGTTCATTGGAAATATATTTCAAAACAGCAGATTCAAATGTAGACAGTTTAGGTTTTTTTTTGTCGGTAAGAAGTTTCTGCCTTTGACGACTCTTGTACTGAAGACGGCCCTGGTTGTGAGATGTCATCGTTTTCACTGAGATGCGGCGAATCGGGGAAGTTTGTGATTGTATTGAAAAGAACAGACTTTATGAAGTGTTTATCTATATTAACTAACGACAATGTATTTATGTCTGTGTATGTTTGTGTGAAGTCTGTAGGTATGTCCATTTAAATTGTGTAATATTTACCCTTTGGATTAAAGTGTTTTCATCTGATAAAACAAGCAATAAACAACATTTTAAACCAGTTTCCTACTTTAACAGTGAAAGGGCTTAGTATTACGATTTTATTTACATGAAACTGTAATGAAAAAATATATTCATACTCTCTATCTTCTGTAGAGCCGGCAAGAAACAACAGGTTGTCGAAGTAAACATACTTCTTTTTTTCCTTGTTCCCACTTCCACTTGGCATCTTCTGGTTTTTGAATTCACGTGCAAAAGCATCCCTCAGTGACCGACATTTCTTTAGCAATTCTTTGACTAAAAAAAAATATAAATGAATAATAAATGGTTGGGCTAAACTTTGTGCTAGTTGCTTGACACAATTTATTTATTTTTGCACCCAATAAGTTTTAGCGTTGATTTTAAACTATATGATTTAACCAACATTTATTTACAAGCGGAACTTTTTTCAGGTTCCTCGCAACTGGAAACGCCTTCACGTCTTTATCATTTGAATTTCGTATTGGGAGATCTACAATTGCTCAAATTGTTAGAGAAACGTGCAGTGTAATATGGACACATCTGAAAGAAAATGTGATGAAAATGCCATCAACAGAAGATTGGGAACAAATCGCCAAAGATTTTGAAATGAGAGCCAATTTTCCAAATTGTATTGGCGCTTTAGATGGCAAACACATAAGGGTTATGCGACCTAATGGAAGTGGATCACAGTTTTTTAATTACAAGAACTATTTCTCTTCAGTATTGCTAGCTTTAGTGGATGCTAACTATTGCTTTATATTTGTTGATGTAGGAAGCTACGTTAAATCAGCTGATTCTAACATTTTCCGACAGTCAGCTCTCTACAAGAAAATAGTCAACCACTAGGTATACCTGAAGGTAAACCATTGCCTAATTCTGAAAATACCACCCCAAGACCTTACGTCATCGTTGCTGATGAAGCTTTTTCTATGACTAATCATGTCATGAGACCATATGCGAGAAAGAACCTTACCGTGATAAAAAGAATATTTAATTACAGACTCTCAAGAGCACGTCGTTATGTGGAATGTGCCTTTGGCATTCTGGCCAATAAATGGAGGGTTTTTCATACTGCTATGGCTTTGGAACCAAATTTTGTCGAATTGATTGTGTTGGCTGCTTGCGTGTTACACAATTTTGTTCGAGTGAGAGACGGTTTCCAATTGAAGACACTCTTACCTGTCCATTGGAAAACATACCAGTTGTAGGTACTGGCGGCACGTCTCAAATTGCTAAAAACAATCGTGACTCTTTCGCTGATTTCTTTACGTCACCAGCGGGATGTGTACCATGGCAGTACGACATGATCTAAAGTTATCGTTGAAGTGAAGGTTATGTGTGTGTAAAAGCCTATGACCATTCTCATAAAGTGTAAATGTGGTACTGCTGTATCCACATTAACGTGAAAGAAATAAAGTCTTGAAATGAACTTACCTTCTTTATTTTTGTCATGGTCTGATAGTTCTGCCCACTTTTCCACAATAATGCTTCCCACTTCTATCCAAAGCTTACATTTACAATCTCTATAGCTGTATTCTTTCAGTTTCATATTCCATAACGGTGGACGAATAGTAACTTCATTAATGAACAGTTCTGTGTCAAACATTTCAAAAAATTACTAAATTACGCACTTCACTATACACGAAATTACCACTCTTCCACAGCGAAAATATTGCATCGACTGTTGAGTCGGGAAGATGCGGTGGTGGGGGACCGACAGACAGCGTCTTGTACTGTACGGCTAGTCTGACCGTCTCCATTACATAGCATGAGGAGCGTTTGCAACGCAAACGCACCCGAACGCCACCTGGAGCGTTTAAATCGCAGACGCAAACGCAGGACGCCAAGTGTAGCCGACTGCATCTGATATAATGTGTTGCGTTTTGTGACAAAACGCACCGTTCCAAACGCAACGTCGAAAACGGTAAGTGTGACGCCCGTCTTATTTGAAGACTAATTCCTACAGGTTTTCTAGATATATCTATCGAAAACATGCTTGCACTTAAACCATAAACATTAGAAAACAGACTCTAAATTTTCACCGAAGACTGTATATTAAAATAAAGAGGTAAAAGAATATATTATACCTAGACTTAAAATGAATCGTATTTCATTAATTTTATTATCTCGGCGGGCCAAATTAAACCAAAATATCGAACCCGTGGACCCCGATTCGCATCCACCAACACAATCTCGCCCGGCTAAATGCTTCGTACAAATCGTCTTGATTCACTACTCGGACATCTGCATCTGTGGGAGAAACCATCGGCGTCTTTTGCATAAACTGAACGATAATAATGACTGTTCGTTATGATAACAAATTTAGTTTGTCCGGTGAATTATTCAAAAAGATACGAACACACGAACAGGCTTGGTAAGACGAGAAATTAACTCTCCACACTAATAAGTAACCGTAGAGCGGCGCTCACTGGGATTGTTATACTTTTTATAGTGCGGCTCAGACGAAGTAGAAGTCTGTCCGTGTGTCTTCTGCGTATGCATTGCATGGAGACGTGAATATTATTCGATGCAAGTGCAACTTTTAAAAACGAGTCATTTCGAGGAAACTGTGAGTGTTAATAGAAATCTTGTTGAGTAAGATATAATACACCTGTTGGTTTTCTGTTAACTGCGGACAATAAGGAAGATTAATTGCTGTCATAATACATATTTTGAAACTGTGCGAATTTTGCCAAGAAAACAAATTTAGTACTTATAGTAAATTCACGTACACGTCACATACCAGGCTTGCCAATTTGTGAGTTTTGCCCTTAAATTTGGGGAAAAATATATGCATTGGAATTTTTAAGTATATTTTTAGAAACAAACATACGTCATTTGTCAACATTAAAAAAGAATATGATTAAAATAGAATTTAATACAGATTTAAAATCAAAATGGTACTTCCAATTAGCGATTTCCAAGGCCACTTGTATCTCGCTATTGCTGCGCGATATAAAGCCGTCACATAACCAGAGTTTTCTGATTATTATAACCTCAAATTATCGATCCTTAAATGGCGCCATCTATCCAAAACATTATAAACTATAGGTAATCGGTTAGTATTTTTAAAATCACGTGCTAAAAATAATGCAATATGATTGGATTATATCAAACCTTCTATTATTTGACTGCTTTGACATTTATGTTGTCTATTCCATATTCTTTTCTACTTAAATTATGCTAATACTACACACATTTCGTCGTTTCATTTAATTTGTGCTATAATCGAGTCGTTTTGGCAACCGACACGGCCAAAATACGAATTAAAGACGACGATACAATGCCACTATAGATTTCGATCGGCCGGAACAATTTCAAAACTGTGAAATTAAACTAATTAATTAATATTTCAGGATATATACCCTCCCATAGTAAAATACTATTACACAAAAGCCAGTTACAAACTAATTTAATATAAATAAAGCTATTAAATATTATTTTTTCAACACCTATATTTTACATAACATTTGGCTGTACTGTTTAGGAGGCAAGCATTGATGACAAATTTAAAATGTTTAGATGACAATTATAACAAACGTCAAAAGATAATTATGACAAATGTCAAAAGGTGTATGATTATTAGTATTTCTGACAGTTCATAAATGACTTTTGTAGGTTATATTACTTGACAGGTAAAATTTTGAAACAATTCAAATTTGACGCCATTTTAAATTAGTGGCGCATGTCGGTTGCGAGAGCGACTCAACTATACATATTTACTATAATATATTTTGAAAATTATATCGACTTATGAACAGAAAACTATATCTATAGTTTTCTCACGGAAAAAACTTGGCTGTTTTGGGTCTTTTAGTTCTTACCAAAATAGTCTGTGCAAAGAAGCAAGTAATTTGCAAGGTACTTCCAGAAATGAGAAAATAGCTATAATTTTTTGCATTTTTAGGTTAAATTTATATCTTAATATGTAGATGTATAAAATTCTAATGGAAAAATTGCCGGGCTGAAGTAAAGGAGTTTTGCTGGACGTTATTTGGTCTCTAATATAATAAGTCTGAATATGGAAACTTTAAGGTATTTTAAAAAAGATACTAATGGGTTTATTATGAATTGTCAACTTTGTCAATTTTTGTTTTGTAGTGAGACTTGCACCTGTTGGACAAATAAAGATGCTATAGTAATTATTAAAATGCTTTAATTATTACCAATAATGCATCTTGTACCTCATCGGAAGATTGAGAATTGCCAACAAGAAACTTTGATTAGTGTCATAAAGCAAATTTGGTCTCTCTTGAAATGTGTGCGTAGTATTGCGTCAACATCTTCGAATACAGTTAAAAGCGTCGATTACGTTAGTTAGCAACATTCTTTAAAATCCAAGAAGTCATATACAAAATCCAAACAAACACTTACAGCGTAATTGAACCCCAATTAGTGTTAACTTATAAATTGTTAAAAAAATTGGAAATGTAAGTAATATTGTTATTCCTGAAACAACCCAACAACTTCATTTTCAGCAACCCTTTTTTAATACTATTTCGTTCATTATTTTAAAATTATTAACATTAATTATTGTAAAGTTAATGTTTAAAATGTTATTTTAAAGTTTATTTCAATAAAATCTCAGAAATTATTTCTTTCGGGTTCTACTAGAGAATTTTATAAATCGTGCAAATCTAAATTTTTATGTTTTAGGCAACAACAGACAAGTTTTCCTAGCTTACTAGTTTTTTTCAGTACGACGTAGCCAAGAAAGTTTATGTTTATTAAATAATATATCTATGCAGCGTAAAGTTTACCTAAATAATATCAATTCCAAACATTCATTTATGTCTACAGTTGTCAGCCAGTTTATTCTATTGCGAAGTGCAAAATATCAGCCGGGCATATTAATAAAAACATTAAATTATTTGTAAGCAATATATTCAAAATGAATAACTTCTATGTCCATATGACAATAAATAATAAGATGAGATTGTAAAGCTCTTGTGAAAATTTAGCAACCTACGACATAAAATAAATGTTACAATCAATGTTTTTATCAAAAAACATAAAATTTTAGGAAGAATAGATTTATAATAAGTGATTTGTTTTCATATAATATATGAACTTTGTTTAGAATGTATTGTATTTCTCAAAATGATTTTCATATTATAAAGATAATGTGGCGAAATATTGCTAACAATATTTAAAAAATAAACTTAATAACACGCAAACAATAAAACATTTTTATTAAATTCTTCTATTTCAAGCATGCACCCTAGGTCAACATTGAATAGTTAAAACTAATTAATTACGTTGCAAAAAGGATTTGCGAGAGGCCAAGCATTGATTAGTATTATATATATATAGGTATATGAATGTATGGTTTCTCTCTAAGAAGAAAAAAATTAATTAATCTTTAATAACTTTATTAATATAAAACATGTTTATATATCTTTGTACTGTATATAAATAAATAATAATTATAAGTTGAATGTCTTCAAACTTCATCTGTAAATAAAAGCAATTATGAGTACTTATATAAGATTGCGTCTGCATAATGACGTTTTATTACAAATGACTCTGTTCTTCAAAAAGAGGCAAAAAGCTTTCAGAAATGAAGAAGTTTCTTACTTGTCTATATATAAGAATGAAAATTAGATGAGTTAAGTGTGTGTTGAAATGGAAATTAAATGTCCTGCGAATTTAAAAATTTGCATAGAATATAAAATTTGAAAAATTTTATATTCTATGCAATGCTTCTATGCAATGAATGCTTCAAATACTAATTTTAATGGCAATTCCAGTAAATCATTTTATATTTTGTGGTGCTTTTGGGATATATTTTTAACATGTGTTAATCTGTGCTTAATAATTCTCAATAATTGTTTACTTTAATTATTTTTTTTTAAACCAGCGTGCAATATAAACCTAATTAATACGCGATGAGGTTTCATATTACTCAGGTGCAATTGTGATACAGCGTCATTGAATATGTCGAGAATGTGTTCATTGAATACTCACTCACTCTTATGTTAGCTCTTATTGGACGTTAGTTTTCTATACATGATTCTCATTAAGTTGCAATTGTTTTCAGTAAATATGCAAAAAAAATCAGTATTTCTGTTAGAAATTATTTATTTTTCAAAGTTACAAATAATTATTTATAAGTTTTTCATGTATGATATTCTTTGAAACAATCTCTAACATGAAAGAATGGTTTTCTGTTGCACATTTTGTGGTACACTGTTGTTTCTCTTTCTCCGGGTAACTGATGAATAATAATGTTTTCCTTTGGCATAATATAGTTATCTACGTTCAAGATATGTTGTTTTTCATCCAATCTATTCTCATTATCTGTTGTTGCGCAGATTAATTTCATGTAGATTCCTAAAAGATTTTGACATACCAATAAATGAAGAACTCAATAGTATTAAAATGAAAAAAAGCAGGTGAAGAGACAATATTTTCATAAAGTTGATAAGATATGGAGGGGATCTGTTAAGACAAAGAATATCTAAACGTTTAATTCACATTTGGAAAAAAGATTATAAGCCTAAACACAAAAATGAGGGTATTCCGAGCAGAAATTCGACCTGTAGTTCCCAATGGGGCAGAAACTATAAATCTACCAAATCTGAAGCAGAAGAAACTGCGAATAGAAGAATGTTAGAAGAAAACTGTATGAACCGAAGAAAGTTCGAGACAGAGAACATAGAAGGTAGACACTAAGAAGCAGGTGGTAAAACCAAGTAAAAGGGAATATAAAGAAGCTGAATACACAAGCTTGGAGGAGTAGAAAATAAATCTAATGACTCTATTGATTAAATACTAAATTAATAACAAAAATGACAATTAGCTTAGCAAATCATTTAAGTAGGTTGAGTGGGAAAAAGTCTGATTTATCAAAACGGCATCTGACAACATTACAAGGCAACAATGCTGACTTATGTGTTTAATGATTAACAAGTGACATAGAAAGATGCCTGCTTCCTTAATTATCATTTTTGTTATTAATTTACTATTTAATCATATAGCCACTACGGCATGAAAACAGATTAGTTTAATTGCAATTTATAAATTTATACACATACGTATAGTAATACCTTTAGTTATTTCTTCACTCAAATAAGCAACTTATAAAAGTTATTACGACAGAAGCAATTCCAACACAGAACAGTGAAAAGAATTATACAAAAAATCACACGAGATACAAGTACATACATCACTGAAGAAGACAACAATTGGCCTAAAGTATTTTTACCGTACGTAAAGGGAACAACGAACAAAATTACCAAGAGAGTACGTAGATTTCAAATCAAATCGGTGTTTACAATCGATAGCAAGATCACAAGTGTCATCTTAATAAGAAGATAATACGCAATACTGGATAATTTAAACAGAAGTGATGATTCAAGACGTGTACCAGAGATTTGGAAAACAGCTCTAACGGAACGACGTATGCAGTGTAGCAGCCCAAAAACGGTACTTACAATTCCTGCAAAATGAGTTACCACTACTTTCGGAAGATGTACCAATAGAGCTGCGAAATAATATGTGCCTTAATCAGGATGGGCCATCTGCTCATAATGCCAACATAATTACTGACTATTTTACTCAAACGTTACCACGTCGTTGGATTGGTAGTAATGGCGTCCTCAGGTGGCCGGCTCGTTCGACGGATCTATCCCCGTTAGATTTTTTCTTGTGGGGTTACTTGAAAGCTGAAATTTACAAGGAACCCATAACAGATATGGGCGACCTTTATAATCAAATTTATGCAAGTGTTCAAAAAATTAGTAGAAATACATTGTTAAATGTTTGCGGAAGAGAACTTATAATACGATATACTCGTACGTTATGTAGCAATCAAGAAGGCAACAATTTCTATGAAACCGTTAAATTTTGGAAACTAACACAAACAATAGAATTTACATTAATTTTAATACTCTTTCAAATAAAAAATAAATGAAGACTATGGCGATCAAAAAATTTCTTTTCATTGCAGCGCCATCTATATATTCACATAATAAAACACAATTGTGGGAGCAAACTAGAGTCGATCACATTCTTTAGTGACTGCTCTTTACAAAATTCAAATATCTTTGTCAGTTTCCGAGATATTTGACCTATGAATTTTAAGTGGTACACCCTGTATAGCGTAAAACAGCCTATATATTTCAAATTGTACGTTATTTATTATAAATATTATGAATTTTTCCAAGTGGTTGTAATTTAATGGGCAGGGAATGTATAATCATTGGTGTTTTTACATCGACGAGTATAACATGGTGCCTTACATTACTCCAACTATAATTGAAACGGATTCTTTAATGTCAGGTTTTAGCTAATGGACTAAATATATACTTTACACACTTCTTTTTTTGTGCGTTCTTTTCTGGAAGCTTCACATCAATAATTTCCTTTATTACATTCTCAGGATTTAATACGTCTAACTGTGCCTCGCCGTAATTCATAATAGACTCATTATACAAAGCCGACAAATTGCTTAAAACACAAAAACACTATAATCAACTCGTTTCAGAAATAATAAACGATCCTCGGGGTTGGCCCGACGAAACACACCACGGGCCTCCTCACCCGAAACAATATCACTTATACATACACATACATACCGATATATTTCAACATTAATTGTGTCCGAGCCCCGTCCGTTTCTTTTCTTTCCAGTGCGGCAAAAAAGGAGGGAAGAAATGACTAACTTCGTCGGAGATAATATAGCGATTTTTGTGACAAAACGAGCCAGAAAGTTTCAGAAAGAAGTAGGAACAAGTATAAAAAAAAATGTGGTTTTAAATGTGCATTCCTTCCATTACCCTCCCCGGAAAGAAGAAACGAAGAAACCAAGAAGAAGACGACGAGAAAAAAACACACCGAAGGAGTGTTTGAATTGTGACAATCAGTTTCTTGGAATATTTTACCATTTCTCAGATAACATTTAAAATAAACACACAGAAGGGGGCAGATAACTTTAAATGAAGGTGTATTTTATCCCGCCACGAGCTTTTAAAAAAATAGTACTGTAAAGAAAGCAAATATTATTTTGTTGGAGATATAACGTAGGTATTTAAACTTATATAAATTCCGATCGTTATGATTCTTATATAAATGATATAATGCAGACCAAATAATAAAATTTCACAAAACCGAAAAAATATAAAGATATAATACGGATGCAAAATATATAAATATATTAAATGAAAAAAATTTATACCATTTCATTAGATCCTGTTTAAGAAACCAAAATTACATGAATGTAATTTTATGCTAAACGTTCGAAAATAATAATAATAATAATAATAATAGAATTTATTGGCAGAAGATATAACATAAAACATATAACAAAATGTATTTAAAATGTTCATATGCTATGACCTTGTTTTGGTAACTTACTATTATAAAGTATTACTGTGGTCTATGAAAACGTTATCGGATAATGGCCGTGACCGGTAAATAGATAATAAATAGGCAGATGAATGTATGAGTTAAACTTAACGGAACGTTAAAAACAATCGTTATGCTTAATGCTAAAAAATATTAAAACAAACTGTAGGAGATAAAGCAAATCTAACAAAGGCCTTACAAAAAGTCTCAAAACAAAATTTATTTTATTTTCATGTTGAAACTATCAATGCTTACTTGTGATCTTTAAATATATTTTGGATCGTATTTCTACAAATGCCCAACTCTCTACTTATGGTTCTGGCCCCACATGTTGATTAAATTCAATATATGCATGCTAATACTTTTATAGCATTCTCTATCGTTCGGCCAGTGGGCTGCCTTCTATACACCGGAAGATTAATACTTCCGGTGGTCCTAAGCCTTTCCACTAACCTACGAAAATCCCTGCTCGCGTAATGTCGTCTTCCAGGGAACTGCATAGCATACACTCTGGAAGCAACTGTTGCATTTCGCATGCATTCGAAGTACACGCCAATCATAACGAATGCCGCTAACCCCATCCCAGTAAAAAAAAAGTTTTCCCAAACACAAAAAAGTAAACGGAATCAATGAAAAACTGACAATAATATTTATTATTTTGACAACTCGTCGTTTTAACACAATGAGAGTTATTTTAATATTTTTTCATAGCTTACTAATTTTATTTTTAATGGTCTACTTTTTGGATTAAAATAAGGATTAAAAATAATCTTGCATTATTAAACAAGGTCTTTCAAAATGGTATAACATTTTTCTTGATAATAATAATAATATTATAACAGTGTAGCTCAAAATTGTTGAGCTTTATAAAAAAAGGCTATTAAAACAGGAGAATTCATGCATTTTCATCTATTTTTGTCAATATCTCCTGTTCTAAAAAACATACAAATTTCGCTTTTTACCGAAATGTTGAGGTTTTAATTTTTTATTAGCCTATGTAAAAAGAAACATATCATTGTATTTAACTTTTTTGAAAAGAACCCTAATATTTGCTCACATTTTATATAACGCCATCTACCGGTGACGGCAAAGGTCCGAGATACAAAAACACAAGTTCAATTTATAGAGCAAATAACGCTCTTTTAAATGAGATCAAACCTGTTCAAATCAATTAGGCCAAACGTGAGTAATCCTAGTTTATTTAAAGAAATATTTCAACTGCCCCCACCACTTTATTTCACTAGATAGTAAAAAGTATGCAAGATTAAAAGTAATAAAGAATGTGTAAGGAATAAAATTTAAACATTGTCAATACCTCTTAATTTGTAAAAATTTGAAGAAAGTCTAAATTTTAACATTGATCCTGACTGCTACGCCCCCTTGCGAACATTTTACAAACTCCAAAATAATTTCCAACATTTTCTTTTGGGCACTTTTACTTGAAATTTTTTTACTCGGAAGCAATATGACTACTGGTTTCTGAGATATAGCCGGCGGCCATTCTTAGTTGGCCACCCGGTACACAAAGCAAAATTGCTGATATAAACAGAGTTATTTCTTTGTTTTATGTTGCCTGTTGCCTTCTTTAACCCTTTGCGACTTACTGGTTAGTTCACGTAACCACCAATTTAAAAATTAGCTGTCTCAATCCTAATGGCGCTGGCTGCCATCAAACCGCTCCATCAATATAACATTTGTAACGCCATCTGCTAGAAAAAAACTTTATTTGATGGTATAATGGATTGGGCGCTGTACTACTGGAAGAAATGTCATCAGGTTTACGCACGTTTGACGTTTTTATTTATATTTATAAGCTAAAAAATTTGAATATGGCCGGTAAGTATTATTTAATTACTGCATATTTGCATATCTGAAAGTTCAATTGCCGATTCTATTTTTTTTTCTGATTCTTACATTCTAAAAAAAAATGGTGGTTGTATCAAGTAACCACCAGGACTATACACAGATTCTTTATAAATTTCTTCCTACTTCCAGAAAAAAAAAACAAGTGGTCGTTTGCAGAGCTCGAAGCTATGGACGAAAACGAAGTAAACACCATTCTTTTTGAAATTCCATCTGATGCCGAATCTTTGGCGTAGGACTATTTGTCTGGAGAAGAAGATAAAGCAGACGGTGTCCTTGAAACAGCTGCTATTGTAACAATATCTCAAGATGTTGCATCTGATAGCGCAGAGATGCAGCGGTTCGACACTCAGTCTGAAGCAATTCAGAATTAACGTTGCCGCAGGGTTAATTGGTTTTAGTTATGTGTGCAAAAAAAGGGGCGTAAGTCTTCAGAACAAATAAATAATTTAAAAAAATACATTCCAATTGAGAAATGGATGCACCAAGCAGCTGATCTTCCCATTTATACTACATCTTGACGCTGTGCGCATGTAGTGCCAAGAAAGAAGCACATAGGAGCATGTGGAGTTGTGATTAGACGGCAAAAGAAATTGTTTTTTGGCACAGTAACCAGTAGTCCTACAGTTTATCTGATGTGACCACCTTATATTGTTTTTTGTAATATTGACACTATTTTTTTTTATGTTCAGTTTGAGTTATTTTGTTTAAAATTGACTTGTATTTTCTAAGTTTAAAATATATATTTTAAAAATGACTTAATTCCGGACGCAATGGGTTAATGAGAATCCAGCAAAAATCTCCCATCATGACGGGATCCCACCTCCTTGATATCATTTCTCCATTTCTGCATTTCTTGATGTACCCTTTCCCCCTGTTCATCACTCGTCTTTCCTAAATTAGCAGCAAAGGAATCCAAATGTGAATGCAAAAAATGAACTTTGGACGACATTCGGCAACCTAATTTTTTATAGTTTTCTAGCAAATTAGCCATGATATGATAGTAGTAGTTTTCACTCTTGGCTTCAGTGTTTTTTGATATGGAATGCTTTCTATAATATGTTATATTCCTGTTAGACTCAATTTTTCATATACACGAATTAATTCGTATATATGAACCCATGATTTCCCAATTGCAGAATATGAGATATTTATTGATTTATTTGAAATTTTTAACCAGTCACATAACGACAAAATTTTTATTATTGGAGACTTCAATATCCCTCCGTATGGCAGTGCTAATCTAACTGATGGAAAATGTAATTTACCAATGATTTCATGGAATTTCTTAATATTAAGCTAATTGAGAGTATATATTGAATTCAAATAACCGTTTTCTTGATCTGTTTATTATAAGCCTGAATGATTTAAATGTTACTAAAGACGACATTCCTCCTGTTGAGAAAAATCTAGCTGATCGCTCTTTGTTGGTAATTTGTAAATATAAATGTTCACTGCCGTCAGGTTAAAATTTCATAACCTGTATTTTTAAATTTCAAATTTAAACGGTAAGGATATAGTGCTTCGAATGATGAATATTGAATTTTAATGTAACTAAGGCGTACTAGTACAAATAATCAACTTAAATTTATCATTTACACATATCTTAATTGAATAATAAGGTTATTTGGATACTGAAACACAACGAGAATATAGAATGAAAGCAGATCTGAATTATTTTAATATTTTGTCCATGCTCCATTGGCATCGACGACTTGCTGTAAAAGATTCTGCATTGACATATTAAGTGTTGTTGTATAATCTGAAGTTAGTTCTTCCCATGCTTCCTCAATACTTTCCCAAAGTTCATCTCTAGTTGGGGCTCTGTAACTATTTCTGTACAAACGTTTTTTATTTATCCCCAAAGGTTTTCAATATGGTTAAGATTAGGACTCTTTGGGAGCTATGGAAGAACATAAATGTTGTTGGTTGCAAGCCACTGACGCACAACGTTGGAGGTGTCAGTTGGAGAGTTGTTTTGCTGAAAAACTAAATTATTTCCAAAAAGTTTACCGAAGATAAAATAACATTTTCCATGAGATCTCTGTAGTAGTTTCCAGATAATTTTTCTTCAACATTCCAATAAACACCAGGAGTTAAACAACTGATCCAAGCCCATACATGCACTGAAAATCTACCACTACGGAACGTTGGATGGTTATATACCGTTCTTTATAGAGCATATTTGCAAGTCTGTATAAATGCACTGGGCTGTCGCATCGTGGAATGACTGGAAGATTTTTTTATCAGAAAAGATAGCGCGCTCCCAGTAATCGAGGTTTTCATTCACATTCGAATTAGCAAAATTTAATTTCTCCTGTTTATGTTGTGGCTCTAACTCAAACTTTTTAGAAGCAGTATAATTTTTCAGCCCAAAATCTCGAATATGTTGCCTTGCTGTTGAAATAGAACCTGGAGTTTAGTATGCCGCTTCCACCGCCGTCCCAAAGGCGTTTCTTTGAATCCAAGTAACCAAAGAACCATCATCCTCCAGGGTTAAAAATTTTGTCGCCCCTCCACTATGCACATATGCTAGATCAACTCCTTGGCCAATCTTCTACTTTAATTTAAAAATGCAGGTTTTACTAACATGCAGATCATTTGCCACCGCTTGTATGCTCCAGCTGTTTCCAGCAAATTTCTTGATGAATATAAAAACTATATTACTTAAATACCTATACATGTAAAGTTTCTGAATTTTACCACAATCCTATGATTTGCATCTATTTCCTTTGCAGATTAATTAAATTATGAAAAGCAATTGATAAATTATTATAGGCCTATTAAAAGTTATCTGAAATTAATAATTTTTGTTTGCTTTACATTAATCTTTAATATTATTATAATATTGATATGCGTAATATAAAACCAATATTATTTCATAAATTTATTCTTTCTGGTCTAGTTACATTTTGCATTTCTGATTAAATACAATTTTGAGCGCTGATGAATATTTAAAAATTTAACGTTTAAAGATAAGAACATCCGTTAAATTATTTTTAATATAATGTGTCACAAAAATATCGTCCAGATACGTCAAAAAATATTGACAGGAACATAATATTTGACGTAAACATAATGGGGCTTTTCATTATGCACAAATCTCTACCGTTACACACTTTCATATTTTAAAATGATAAGATTTGAAGCAGTACAATCACTTTGCATGATTGTAATGTATAATTAGTTAAGCCTATGTACAACAATTGAACATTAAATAGTTTTATTTACAAACATTAAAATAACGTTAATTTATTACTACAGAAAATTAACTGTTGTATTTAGACAATGCACACATCTAATGTATTTATTTATTTATTTATATAAAATTTAATTTATAATGTTCGTTTATGTTCAGGAACTGCTAGTTCTTACTTCTTTCAATTAGATTCTTATAAATAATTTTAGTTGAATGCCTACTTAGAAAAGATATTTTTTGTTCTAACACCACAGTATATGATTAACATTATTGCTTGCGTATGAGAAGTATTAACACACGCTTTTAAATTAGCTATTTATTAGATGTTAGTTTCTAATAAAATATATTAAGCATAACATAACTGCAATTATTCCTTTTCCATTTAAATTATTTCTGTTAATAATAGCATGCTATTTATAGCCTTTGTTATTGCCCAGAGAAAAAAATATATATACTTTTACGGTTTGTGAACTTTATGCATTTCCTTGTTATCATCTGTCTATGTTTTATCACCACTTGTGGATCAATTAGGGTATTAAGCTGTATTGCTTACCATGTAGTGAAATCGATTTTTGTTTCAATGCCAAATCTCCATAAATAAATAAATTTAATAAACTTCAATAACTGCAAATACCTGGTCAACAGATAGCTTTACGATAATTTGCAAAGAATACAAATGTGTTTGCAGCTATTTTTGGATAAAGCTTTCATAGATATTTCTTGAAAATGGTGACCGGAAGTGTTACTTTTACTCTAAGCGACGAAACTTCCGGTTCGGATTTTGAAGTATATTTTGCTCACATCTTGTTCCAAATGGTTTTCTAAGCACTTTTGTATTCTTTGTAAATTTTGATGAAACTAACGGTTTACGAGATATAACAGATATTTGGAATGTTATGATTTCTATTAAAATTTTATATTTAACAATTTTGTCTCGATACACAAATAAAATTTAATAAACTTCAATAACTGCAAATATCTGGTCAACCGACAGCTTTACGAGAATTTGCAAAGAATACAAATGTGTTTGTAGCTATTTTTGGATAAAGCTTTCATAGATATTTCTTGGAAATGGTGACCGGAAGTGTTACTTTTACTCTTAGCGACGAAACTTCCGATTCGGATTTTGAAGTATATTTTGCTCAGTTCTTGTTACAAATGGTTTTCTAAGCACTTTTGCATTCTTTGTAAATTTTGATAAAACTAACGGTTTACGAGATATAAGAGATATTTCGAATGTCATGATTTCTTTTAAAATTTTATTTTTAACAATCTGGTCGGCAATGCGAAATCTCGATACACAAATATATTTAATAAATTCAATAACTGCAAATATCTGGTCAACCGATAGCTTTACGAGAATTTACAAAGAATACAAATGTGTTTGTAGCTATTTTTGGATAAAGTTTTCATAGATATTTCTTGAAAGCGGTGACCGGAAGTGTTACTTTTAGTCTTAGCGACAAAACTTCCGGTTCGAATTTTGAAGTATATTTTGCACAAATCATGTTCGAAATGGTTTTCTAAGCACTTTTGTATTCTTTGTAAATTTTGATAAAACTAAATTTTACTAGAATTCACTAAAAACTTGATCAAGTTGAGAAGAAAAATAGAAAACATGTTCTAATTCATCAAGTTCTTGGTTTTCTAAGCACTTTTGTATTCTTTGTAAATTTTGATGAAACTAACGGTTTACGAGATATAACAGATATTTCGAATGTTATGATTTCTATTAAAATTTTATATTTAACAATTTTGTCGACAATGCGAAATCTCGATACACAAATAAATTTAATAAACTTCAATAACTGCAAATATCTGGTCAACCGACAGCTTTACGAGAATTTGCAAAGAATACAAATGTGTTTGTAGCTATTTTTGGATAAAGCTTTCATAGATATTTCTTGGAAATGGTGACCGGAAGTGTTACTTTTACTCTTAGCGACGAAACTTCCGATTCGGATTTTGAAGTATATTTTACTCAGTTCTTGTTACAAATGGTTTTCTAAGCACTTTTGCATTCTTTGTAAATTTTGATAAAACTAACGGTTTACGAGATATAAGAGATATTTCCAATGTTATGATTTCTACTAAAATTTTATTTTTAACAAACTTGTCGGCAATGCGAAATCTCGACACACAAATATATTTAATAAACTTCAATAACTGCAAATATCTGGTCAACCGATAGCTTTACGAGAATTTGCAAAGAATACAAATGTGTTTGTACCTACTTTTGGATAAAGCTTTCATAGATATTTCTTGAAAATGGTGAACAGAAGTATTACCTTTACTCTAAGCGACGAAACTCCCGGTTCGGATTTTGAAGTATATTTTGCACAAATCTCGTTCCAAATGGTCTTCTAAGCACTTTTGTATTCTTTGTAAATTTTGATAAAACTAACGGTTTACGAGATATAAGAGATATTTCGAATGTCATGATTTCTTTTAAAATTTTATTTTTAACAATCTCGTCGGCAATGCGAAATCTCGATACACAAATAAATGTAATAAATTCAATAACTGCAAATATCTGGTCAACCGATAGCTTTACGAGAATTTACAAAGAATACAAATGTGTTTGTAGCTATTTTTGGAAAAAGTTTTCATAGATATTTCTTGAAAGCGGTGACCGGAAGTGTTACTTTTAGTCTTAGCGACAAAACTTCCGGTTCGGATTTTGAAGTATATTTTGCACAAATCATGTTCGAAATGGTTTTCTAAGCACTTTTGTATTCTTTGTAAATTTTGATAAAACTAAATTTTACTAGAATTCACTAAAAACTTGATCAAGTTGAGAAGAAAAATAGAAAACATGTTCTAATTCATCAAGTTCTTGATCAAGAAATTGATAAGTGTAATATAGCCATATTGTATTTCCTATATTTGACCTTTGCATGTATAAAATGTATATATAATGCAATAAAGAAGTTATTATTATAGAATTTTTAATAAATGATGAAGAAGAAGCTCATAAACATACTTGTCCCTTTTTTAATTTTTCGTACTTTTTTCTTGAAACATTGTGGCATCTAAACAATCTACGCTTTCACTGTTGAATTGTTTTTTTAATGTCCAGCCAACGCAATTTCTTTTTCTTATCTATCTAGTATCAGTGTTACTTAAATTGCATTCCAATATATGCGAGTATTTTTTGACCAATAATATTAATGAATTTTCTTCGTTGAGGGCAAAATTAGCTGATCTCTTTTGTTCATCGGCCATTGTTGTTATTCTATTACTATACCGACCAGTCTTCATGACTGTAATGTAGCACATGTGTTAGAGTGTTGAAAGACCTGTAGTATTATTTTTTTTATCATATCAAATATTTTTAAATATATTAAATTGATTACTACTTTACTCATTGTGTCGCAATTCTGAAAAGGATTTATTGAGATAAATAGTATAATTATTCTTTAATTTGTCCGTACATAATCTTATATCACACGATTTCATTAAAGTGGTTGTTCTACTTTCTCAACGATTTCATTCAGGGCAATATGCGCATGGTCTTATCTTGTATAATAACAAGTCTTGATCACTTTGTAGAAGATTATCAAGAAAATCTTTCTTTTAAGTTAAAAAAAGTATTTATTTCTAGCCGGTATTTCCCTAATACGTATATATCCTGCATCAACTGCATTTGTCAATGAGAAATTCAGTTTCCTTACTTGAGCGTTCATTGATAAACGTGCATGAATAAGAAATCTTGAAAGAATGAACAAAGTACACTTCTCTTTCATATTTTATTTGTTATAAAAAGTGTTGTTTAAAGGTTGTTTTAGTAATGAGTATTAATCTTGTATTTATGATTATTAAAGATTATTTAAATTGTGAAACTTACACATATATATTAGACAAGTGATAAAGGTTTGCCATGAAATGTAAAACGTCTGTCGTAAGTTATATCATAGTGTCATTAATGTTAGTCATTATATTTTTTCTCTGATATCTTGCAGTTTTTCAATTATGGTTTACAGCACAGCACACAAAACTTACATGATTGAAGCGTCTTTTAGAACAGGTGTGCTAGTTAATGGTATTTGGGAATACAGTAAGTATGTTTGGATAATTTTCGTGAACACTTCTCAAATTTCACAGTAATAGAACAAGATTTTTATATGTGCCTCGCACATAGTGTTGGTGTATTTCGCGAAACTGGATCTGTTACTCAGAAAAAACGTGCTGGTAGGCCAAACTATTCGTACAGAAGAAGTGATTATTGACGTTAGTAATCGTATGGAACAGGACCCCACAAAATCTTTCAGACACCTGTCCCAAGAAATTGGAGTTTCTTATGGAATATGCCGAATCATTATAAAGGAGAACTTGAACATGCATCCGTATAAGATGCAATCATATCAAGCTCTTTTGCCAACAGACCATCCCAGACGTCTTGCGTACTAACAGTGGTTCGTCGACAATTTAATGAATAACGACCTGTTAAACTTAAGATTTTTTTACCGATGAGGCATGGTTTCATCTTTTGGGGTACGTAAATTCTCAAAACATGCGAATGTGTTGAATCTCCACTAGAACTTCAAAAAATTGGTGTTTGGATGGCAGTCTCCCGTAGAAGGATAATTGAGCCGTTTTTTTTTCAATTTTATCATCAATGCAGAGATGTACAGAATTAATATTTTGAATGAATTTGTTCAACAATTACACGGCGATGAACTTCATAATGGTTATTTCCAACATGACGGCGCAACGGCACACACGACACGAGAAACTGTAGCCTTTCTCCGTGAGTTTTTTGATGATCGACTTATAAGTTTGCATACGCAGTTGAGTTTCCTCCGAGGTCACCTGATTTTGACTATTATGGACTATTTTGTGATCCCTTACTGCAAAAATAGAAACTCCTGTACATAATTTGCAAGAACTGCAACAAAAGATTATTGAAGTATTATGTGCAACCATAACGCCACAAATGTTGCAAAATGCTTTTGATAGAATAAAAAAGCGCGTAAACATGTGCATCGAACAAGGCGGGAGTCATTTTGAACATTTATTGTAATTTGTTTATTAAATTTTAATAAAATGTTATTCAAACATGTAAATCATTTTAAATAAACATACATTTACAAATTTTATGTCAGTCAAATGTCAGTATGACAGTTAGCCTGATAATTTAATCAGAATTATCTCAAAAGAATGATATCTAAGACGGACGTTTTACACTCCGTGGCAAACAATTTTTGATTTCGCGGTATTTTATTATAAAGGAAATCCGAAAATTTTCATTATACATTATGGAGTTAAGTTGTGACAAAAAGGGTAGCTTTAAAATATTGTCTATGGTGATTGGATCATAGATACTTGTTATTTTAAGAAATTTGAAATCTATAATTACTTTTAAAAATTTGATTTTTTGTATATAGCAATAATATAAAAGTATCAAGTTAAATAATACATGGAAAAATAGATTGAAGAATAGGGTGACCAAAAACGACAACATTTCGACTTCAATGATAATAATAGTGCCAAAAAAGAAAACCGCAAAATCTGAACCAGGTAGGTGGCGCTGTGGTCAAATTATTTATAAATTAAGCAAATCAAATTCATTGCGCAAACTTCCAGAAAGGGCAGAACAACATCTTCCGGGACAGCTAGTGATTCATATAAAGCCTTTTTGAATTTTAGACTCTCTGATAACAAAGGGACTGTTAACCGAAGGTTACTAGGAAATTAAGTTGGTGGCTTATTTAAGGTGCGTGAAGTTGGCACCACAACTTGCGGCGCAAATGTTCTTTTTAGTGCCAAAAGTTTGCGCCCAATATGCGCCGTCGATATCTGAAGAAAAAACACCGTCGCATTAATTTGTTACAAAGTTATAAACAAAAACAGTTTCTTGGTGCCAACTTCACGCCAGCACCACAACTTGCGGCGCAAATGTTCTTTTTAGTGCCAAAATGTTGCGCCCAATATGCGCCGTCGATATCTGAAGAAAAAACACCGTCGCAGTAATTTGTTACAAAGTTATAAACAAAAACATTTTTTGGTGCCAACTTCACGCGTGAAGTTAGCACCAGAAAATGCTGCTTATTTACGACTAGCTTCATACCGTAAATTACTTTAACCTCTCACATTTTTTAGTTTCGAGTGACGGTTAATTGTTTTCTAAAAAAACTATTATAACATTGAAGAGAATAAGTTCCCTTCGTTTAAAATGAAAAAAAAAAAAGAAAAGAACATCGAATTACACGTTACGGGAAAAAGAATTACTAGTTTTATTACTTGAAAAACACCTTCATATCATGGAAAATAAGAAGACCAATGCAGTTTTTAATAAACAAAAAGGAGAATGTTGGGAAAAATTAGCTTGTGAATATAATGCAAATCAAACAAGTGGTTTAAGAACAGGTGCGGGATTAAAAAGTGCTTATGAGCAAATGAAAAAAATTGCCAAGCAACATACCGCAGAAGATAAGGTAAGCTTTTAAGAAAACACTGTAAAACTTTTTTCTTATAATAATTATAGGTAGAAATAGTATTGACGAAAAAATTTTAAGCCTAATAAAAGAAAATTACTTTAATATTGATAATCGATTTGATTGCAATTATACCGGAACAATTGTGAATAAGATGTCAAACTCGAGTACCAGTCATTGTAAGGATGAGGAAAATATAATAGTATATGAAGAGAAGACCAAGAATTTATTGCCCCATTAAACAATGATGATGATCTCAACAATATTTCAAATCAATATTTAATTACTAATACATTGGAAAATGAAGAAAAATGTGAACCTTATGCGAAACAAAGAGTTCATGTCCAAACGTTTACTAGTACAGGAAAGAAAATAAAGAACATACATACAAATGAACTAAACAATACAAAAATGGAAATTCTCCAATTGAAGCTAAATAAAAACGATTGGACAATCTGAAATAGAAAATTTAAAAGGAAAGAAATTTGATAACGAGATAAAGGAAATTATAAAAGTAAATTAACCTGTTCCCGATGGTTTGCCAACTTTTACGTATAATATTTACCTTTTATTAAAAATTTATCTTTAGTTTACTGTTTTTTTTTGCATTCCTAAAGTTGTGATAAGTGATAAGCTATAGTATTTGTATATAGTAGGTTTGTTGCTAATTCCGTTAATACTTGATTAATGACGAGTCATATAAATAATACAGAGATGTTGTCTGTTGATCGTGGTGTTCGGGTACAACTCAGTCACCTACAGTTTATAAAGGAAATTGTAAATACAAAAATTACCTTATTTCCTCAAATCACAAAAATATTAAAATTTCCTGTATGTTATAGGTATGAAATAAAGGTAGTTTCGTTGTATATTTTTCTGAAGAACACTTTTTTGCAAGGACTTCAATAATATAGTGAGGTCTACAGATAACATTAATAACAAATTTTTTTGTCAATATTTTAAAAGTTAAAATTTATTTATGTTGTTTCATAATTTAAATCTATTTTCTAACCTTAAGGTAAAAAAAAAGACATATTAATTTGTAAAAAATATATTTAAATTTATAACAAAGTAACAAAGCAAAGATATTGCATAATGAATAAAAATATTTCAAAATTAAATATTTGAAAAAACTGTTAGCAATTAAAGCATCCCGAGTGGATGTGTTTTGATCTCTTTGAACATTATACTGCACAATTCCTATATTATCGAAGAGTCAAGTAAATTATTAAATTCAATTCTGTCCATTTTTTAAAATGTACCAAAAGATACAAACAAGTTTACTTTAATCTCACTTTTAAAATTGAACAGCTTGTTAAATTTTTATCAGTCCGAGATTTCGTTGTTAGGTACTTTAAACTCTCTGGTAAATATTAAAATAAGATGGTGAATACCAAAATATAATTTAACAGTCTAATAGATAGGTTAATACACTGTTAGTGAGATAAACGTTGTTGGTGAATACGGCCGTTAGAGTTCTAGTGAGAACTGCGGTCAGAGTTGTTGTGCGATTTTAAAAATTTAACATTTTTTCTAAAATTCTGCAGAACTCTTGAAATTTTGCGCAAAGCACTCTAGAACTATTCCATATTTACCGGGAACTCCTATGAAATATATTTTTGCAAATTCGGTTGCCAACATCACAGGACTCGAGCACTGCTTATCATTTATTAGCAACAGTATTTGCTAAGCCTTATGACTGTAAATTAAATTGTTTTTCGTTTTGTTTTCAGCTACTATTTAGGCTCTATAAAATAAAGGTTATTACCATTATGAATCAAAAAGTGTTTGGTATTTCAGTATAAATGAAGTAAATAATTTTCCTTTAAAACCAATATGTTGAAGGAAAAGTACCAATTTAAGTGTTAGTACCGATACATTTTCTGAAGAACTATAGAAGAAGTAGTGCTATTATTTAAGAAAAATAGTAAAGCCGATCTGAACAGTTAGTGATTAATCAAATATTTTGAAACATGCAGTGTGCAATCTAATAGAATTTCTTACAGAGTAGTGTAATTTACTGAGCGATCATCAGCAACCTTTCACAAAGTCTAGACCTAGTGACGTAAACTCAAATGCTAATTAATTATATAAAATTATGCATTATATAAACAACACATACCGAAAATGAACTCAAACAATTAGGCGTACCACAGGGATCACTCTTTGGAGCCTTTGTTCTTTCTCTTATAATATATATACGTTTCAAAATTTTCGAGTGTAGAAATTACGATTTTGTTGGCTTATAACTTTTTGGTTTTGATATTAGTTCCCTCAATCTAGCAGCCACTTAGAAAATATGTATGTCGCAATTGAAGAAATGACCGTTTAATGTATTGATAGACTGGTGTTAAATTCAAACAAAATTGAGATTATTAATTTTCGTGCTATTTAAAAAAGAACAGTTTTTTTTTATTCTAAAATTATATTTCCATACTCATATATGGAGACAAACATAAACAAATAAAATTGCAGGTATACTAAACACTATAGTATAGATATCAATAAAAAAAATCAAATCGATTGTGTATTTTTAAACTGTTGTTGTATAAATGCGTCTAAGAATAATTGACTTGCGTTATTTGAAATCCCGCGAATGTAAATTTATAGTTCATTGATTCTCACACAGGTGTCAGTGTTGGAGACACATGCAAGAAATAGAATTCGTTGTTGTAGGACCTGACTAATGTTGAAATAAATGCATATACCATCGAGGACACAACATAACTATTCTTTTCATTAACTCCTATTGTATGTATTTCAAGTAGAATAAGAAGAACTGCTTTTCCGAAAAATGTAAAGTAAATAGGACAAAATTGCCATAGCAAATACGCCATCAATTATTATTATCAAATAATGTAGAAGGCGGAAAATTTTTAATACAAAATTTTTAGAGAATTATAATCTGTACAGTTTAAAAATGTGTTCATGTAAACAGAGTGTTTGAGTGCGACAAACAAACGCAAAATTATAGTTGTTTTTTTTTTAAATAGAGTGCTATACATTTTATGATAGACTTTTAAAAGCTGATTAAAATAACATTAATTTGTTTTACCTAGTTTCTAAATCTTTTTGAAATATGGTGATTTTCTTTCAAAAATTCTATAGTTTTCAGAAAGGTAATTTTTCATTGCACTTTTTGAATATAACGTTTATTACGCCATTTTAACGCATATTTTATAGAATTACATTCCATTTGCTAAACTTTACAATTCTAAAAAAAAAAAAAAAAATCGAACACAAAAAGTACTAAAAATTGACTATTTAAAAATACGTACTTCCTTGCGACTGTGGGTGATATTGTCAAAGTTATAGAATGTTACATCTGAATAAACCCGATTACAATTTATTACTTTAAAAATATGGGTTGCCATAACTAGCATACCTTAAAGTATTCGTTGTAGTAGTTGTTTATTATATTTTCTTTTTACAAAATATATAACTTTACCAGAATTTTAAAATACATTAAGTTGAAAGCTTGAAATTTCATTGATAAAATTTCCAAATTTTTTGGAAGAGAAAATTTTCATTATAAGTACAAAAAGTTAAATTTTGCTCCGTGATGACTTATAATAACTGCGATAAATATTGTAACTAATATTTTCTTAATTAACTTTTCTTCAAAATATTATCATCTGCCTTGGAGTATTATAAATATCTATTGGAATACAATAAGCAGGCACCTATATTATGTTACTTATTATTTAGTTTCTTTTTTTAAGTAGTATTTTTTTTTTCTTTGCACAATATATACATATATATATATAAAGAAGTAAAACAAGATATGCTTAAGTCTACTGGATGAATCAGTAGATTATAGTCGTCCAATTTGTTATTTTACATGACTGTATTTATCGTAAAACAATAAATAAACATTTTATCTGTAATTTATAATGCACAGACCTTTTTTTCTAAATTTTACATTCTGCAACTACTAGAGACATCTAGCGATTAAACTTTCAATTTTGGTTGACCCAAAAATATGACTTGTAAAATAACTTCATATTTTCAACATTGTTTATGTGACATGCACCTGTTAAATGCAATAATAATAACATATGACTAAAAGCAAGTAGTTGACTAGACGAATTTTCTTCATTAGCGTATTACTTTTTATAACCGCAAGGTAATGTCTTAGGACCTTTTTCTTTTCCTCATTTTAATTTTGTAGTATTTTTAAATAAAATTTAATGAAATAAAACCAATCGTAGTAATTTTTAATAAATTTATTATCATTATTTTTTCTTAAATATATGAAAATTATTTTACAAATATATACAAATAGAAAAGAGAACAGGAATATTTACATAGTTAATATTTGGTCTATACAGACTGGTTGTGACTGTTTTTCCATCATTTATATATTACATATATATATAAAAAATTATACAAGATATATATTTTTTGGGTAATAAAAAAAAAGTATTTATAATTTACAAATCATGGCGAATTTTTTCAATAACAGTTAAAAAGAATCTTTTAGGTATATATCACAAATTTTAAAACGTGCAATTAATTTTTTCAAAGAATAATTTCAATATTTCAACAAATAGTTTTCTAAAAAAAATTATCACGTTTTTTTTTCATTTATATTATAAAAAAATAAATTACATATATATATAAAATTAATTTAATTAATTAAAATTAAATCACAGTTGTTTGTTTCGTTTTTTTTTCTTCTGATGATATAATTACATAAAATATATTTATACAATCTAAATGACACAATTGAAATTCGAAATATTACAATTTTTTTCAACGAAACGAAAAAAAATTGTAATATTTCGTTCTTTATGCCTAATTATTTTTCTTTTTTCTTTTTATATAAACTAATCTAGAAAAGTGTCACTCACGTTAGTTTGTCCAAATATATAGACTCACATTTTACAATTTGATTATAAACCTTTTCAATGCGTTCATTCAATATTTTAACACTTTTATCGGGTAGCGTCGGCAGCACGTCTTTTACTTTGGCACTGTTCAGTTTTTCAAACATATTTTTCAATAAATCACCAACGTTATTATCCCGTTTCAATTGTTTTATTATATCCGCAGTTTGCCTGCGAAACACACATAGATTATCCAGCAAAACTAAATGGTACCTTTCGTATTTCTCCAGAAGTCTGTAGCCGTGCAGCAATCCCGATTCGTTATCTAAGAATATCAGCAAGTTAGTGTCTACATTTTTAGCTAAATTATGTGCCGGCGCGTCCATTATGTTGATGTTCCATTGATAATTGAACAGATTGTTTACTATTCGATCCAAGTTGGCCGTGAGATAGTCGAAGATAATCAAATCGGACCACTGGGCCAATTCCACTAGATTATTGAGCAATTCTCCGTTGTCAGTTGCGGTTTCTGTCATATTGATGATGTCGTTTTTATTTAAATGCCTCTCGTTTGGCTTGAAGACAGGGGGAATATTCGCCGCATCCAGATTCGGTATGAATTTCGTCAGTACTATAGGTCTGTTTGAGTTCCATTGAGCGGATGCTATATCATGAGCGATATTTTGCCAGAGGGGTGTCTTCAAATTGACGACACTGATGACCGAAGGCGCTAAATTTTGTAATTTTAATATCTGCGCTAAATAGAAACTGAAGAGTTCTCCTTGGATTTGATCGATGTTTTGCCTGTACCTCGCGCAACCCCTAGAACCGTCTTGGAACGTCACCATGCGATTTTGCATTCTTCCACAACCCAATTCCAATTTCACCGCTACGTTATTATCGACGTAATTCGCCCAGGAGGAATGTTTGCTTTGATCGTAACCAGTCGGCAGAAGATCTTCGATCCTTTTACCCCAGTACATTCCGTCCTCCAACAGGGAATTCAAAGAATTATCCGCCGTGACGTACCTGTCGATAAACGAAACAGTTGGATACTCGTTGAGATCTTTCGTCGTGTTCTTATAACCGTAGCTATTGTTAACAAAAACACTCTTGATAGCCTCCGTGGCCGGTGGGGATGATACTGGTCGCGGCAACGTTACGTTTCTCAAGTTCTTCTCGCCGAAGTACACCAACGGTATTAATATACCGACGAAGAGACCGACAGAAAATGCAAAAACTACACTCAACAGGCACAAGTTCCTGTAGACAGGCTTCAATCTATTCGTTTTCTCTTCATACCAAACCGGTAAAGTTTTCTTATGATCACCGAAGCTGTTGTAATGCACCATGATTGATTTTCAAGTTGTTATCGGATGAATATGGCTAACTCCCGGCGGATAATTCGAGTTCATGTAGGAGAGATAAATTTAGTCCTTTCCAGCTGATATAAACCACTTTATATCTATTTAAAAGAATAACTTTCTGTCATCGATGTCGTTGACAATGTTAAAGATCATATAATCGTTATAGGAGAGATGATTTTTTTAAAAGACGTTGAGGATATCGATTGATTATATGCTAAATTAATATTTTGGTTTTATATATGGAATTGTCAATGACTCCTATCAAAAATAAATCGTTTTTCCTAAATTATCAACGTTTTACAACTCATTTTTTTTTGTATTACTTTACGTCGCACAATTTCCCATGATATTTCAATATATCGCCGGATTAACAACGCTGGGTATCCTCGCCGACGATTGCCGTTCCGTTTTATAACGCAGCAATAAGTTGCTGGAAGCGTCTTCGTGAAGGCACTTCTTGTATTTTACGAGCACTTCGCGTCAGTCATTGAGCAACACAGATCTCGAAGTCTTTGTAAATCTTATTAACTAATATAACCGTCGTGCGTTTCACTACTTTACTACTGCCTTGTTTAATTACACTATTTACTTCTTCTTGTGTTTTTCCTAGAAACGCGAGAACAAGGGGGCACAACACTCTTCCTGAGTGCGTTCCGATGTGATAAATCAGTACAACACTCGAGAGATCTCGTTCGCGTATACAACCCGACTGCAACCTACGGTTGGCATCGACTGACTGAAGTTTTAAGGCGATAGGCACCGATTCTTGAAGCGGTCCCCTAACAATGATCGAGACAGAGACGGTATGCATACCTGACATATTTTGATAGAAGGAGAGGTATTTTTACCGGCGGTATCGGCGTCGCGTGAGTCGGAGCGAGACGGTGCCGTAGCGCGGAGAGTTGTGCCGAACTCGCGCGATGGCCAGAGATGGCGCTATTGAAAAATAGTGTGGCTGAAGGAGCGTTCAATGGGAAGATGGATTTATTGATGGAGGTATGGGGAGGGAAGAGGACGAACTGGGCAACAGCAACGAGCAACACACAGAACAGGTATGTCTCATTGTGCGTCCCGAAGTTCCGAAGGTCAGTGCTCAACGAAGAAGACGGGAAACATATAAATACATACATATTAAATATATATATATATCTATATATTCGTGATATGGATAGAGGATGTGTTCGATTCTGATGATGCTACGAAATCGTACAAATTCGTACGACAAAAATTCCGAAAATAGTTTTATCTTGTTAAAGTAGAATAAATAATAATTATATTATTAAATAGCAATGTGCCTGTAGATTTATATCTAAAAAGAATTAATCCATAAAATCTGCTTAAAACTCTTTAGATTAGAACGTTTTATTTGGCCAATGGAGAACTTGGAAGTAATTAACCTCAATTAATTACTAAATAAACAACAATTTTTGGATTTTCACTATTTAATATTCGAAGGAATGTTTGACAATTGTTCATACGCAAACCACCTTATAGAAGAACGTCATAGTTTCAGTCATCACTTTGATATCCTACACTGAAAAAAATTTGGTAAAATTCCTGTACGGTTTCGGGGCAATTATATTACCCCTAAACCGGACGGGAATTTTACTGCTAAAAGTAAAATTTTGTTTATTTAAAAATTACTTCGGAAATTTTCTATCAGTTCAAGGAATATAGGAATTTTACTATAGGTGCATGAAAATTACTTCGGAAATTTTCTATTAGTGAAAGGAATATAGCAATTTTACTATTCGTGCATGAAAATTACTTCCGAAATTTTCCATTAGTGTAAGGAATATTACTAAATTACTCATGAATATTACTAAAGAAAATTCCGATGAGCTTAGAAGTTTTCCTAGTAAAATTACTTCTAAATTGAAATATACTATTACTTCAGAAAATTATTACATGAAATTCCAAGGAGAAGAGAAAAATTTCAGTAAATTTCACATCAAGTTGGAGTTTGCACTTATGTTTCCAAGAGTTCTGGAAAAGTAAACGCATATTTCAACTTGATGTGAAATTTACTGAGATTTTTCTTTTGTTGTTGGAATTTTGTATAACAATTTTCAGCCGCAAGTTAACAAAAGAAAAAAATATATATAAAGAATATCTTATGCTGTAATTTGTAGGTATACAATTCTCATAGTAAAACAGAAAATTTTAAATAAGTGCATTGTTATGTGTATGAATCGTATAAATAAGAAGGGTATAGAAAAGAAATAAAAATTAATGATCATGCACAATATTTTATTTATATAACTAGTATAAAAGAACCTTATTAATATTTATTACACTTTTATCTTGGTGCGAAGTATATTGTGTTTGTTATATCTCAGCTATTCTGAAAACAAAAAAAAACCTTAACCAATTCACATTGTCATAGGCATGTATATTATTATTTAAATATTATTATACTACATAAAAATATTCTAGTCTAGTGAGTCCAAATATAGAAATCCGTGATAAATAAAATATTAGAAGAAGAAGAGTGAGTAATTTAAAGGTTTTCAAAAATGATTTATACATCACAATTTAAAAACATAAATATTTACAATATTTTCTCATTTCTAAATTTGCCTAAAAGTTTCATAAAAGTAATAACTCTCTTCTTTGATGCCGAGAAATATTAACTCTTTGTCCCTGTATCTGGAAGTGTTTTCATTATACCGTATGTCTATTTTCATTAGCTATTATAGGGATTCAATGTTTACATGCGATTTATACGTATACAAATAATACGTGGCAACGTCTGTCTCCCGGCAACAATCGACATCACAGCGACTTTCCCCGATCTTGCCACTTCTACATTAAATGTTCAGCTGCGAACACGTTCCGAGATATAGTCTGCAATAAAATCCGTCATCATCAAATGGCCGGCGCGATCTAGTTGTTTATTATTATTTTCAGAATCCTTTTTTATTTACCTTATTTTTAATTTTATTAGAATTACGCTTTTGTTTGTGTCATGCAGCGTGAACGCAGCTTAAGAATTCTCTGCATTTACTAAAAGGAAAAAGAAAAACAAATCCTTGTAACTTGTAAATACGTAAATATTTCTGAACGCATTACAAACATCCAACCCGCTGGTCGAAGAGTTACTGCTAACCACGGAGCATGCATCGGTCGCGCTGCATTGGAAAGGAAAGAAGGGGTATACTATGTTGCCACATACTGTATGGATTAATCGCCTATGGCTAATGAAAATTGACACGTGCTGTATATATAATGTATATATATCTTCTAGGATACTCTAGGTTTAAATTGTAATATAATTTATAGAATTTTTATAGACATTCTATGAAGCTGTCCTGACCATTACTAATCAGTGTATTTTCTATAATAACATTATATTTCCTTTCTTCATTACCCACTGAAAAAATAATAAGATTATTGGTTTTTTTTTTCTGGGATGAGTGGTCTGACGGAGTCTCAAGCTCTGGGCTTGGAGAGAGGCCGCAGGACTCTGGTTGTGTAACTAATATCTGGTAGATTTCCTAGGTTTTGTTACTGTATGTTTTTGATTTTTGACTTCTCAATAACTAAGAGTACATGCGTTCGATAACAACCTTCCAGGTGGCTGATATTCTTATTAATAAATCGACCACCCACGGTAAGATTCGAACCCAGATTATTCGTCTCCGAAAACTAATGCTCTTATTACTACAGCATTATACAGACGCATAAACTTAATATTTGCGATAATGCACTGAACAGAGGCTTAAACTTACTTTATGGCACAAAACATTAAAACTATAATATTTAGAGATAATCAAAATCTATGACATGAACTGAATGTGATGCATTTAATAAATTATTTTTCTTATAAACTTATATACTGATGTTCTATACCTATAAATAAGCTTAATAGTTCATTCATTAATAATTCTTTTGTCAGAATTTCCTTTATCTATTTCACATTTAATGTCAGAGGGTAGTTTATTCCACGGTATATCATACTGCTTCCAAAAATTTTCATTTACTGGAACATTAGCAGTAGTTATTGTTTCAGTACTACTGCTCTGAGACATATCTGAATAATTCTCTTCTGATGCTATAGTGATTGTAATTGGTAAACTGTTCTTAGACAGTTCAACATCGTCTTTTTCTTTACACCATATTTCATTCTTTTGTAGCAGTCTAAAAATTTCTCTACCTAAGATTTGTGAAGAGTCATTATCATCAATAAAAGTGCCATCGGCTTCTAGTACTAAATTGGTACCATCAATTGCCATCTTTTCGTTTGCTGAAAGATAATGAAGGTATTATACAAAATATATATACTCATTAGATTATTATTGCTTATTGTAAAATATATAAATAAAATTCAAGCTGGAATACGTGGCAACCAAAATCTAATAGCAAAATAACTTCTTCATTCTTCTAAATTCATATTACACAAATATATTTCTATCAAAAGTTATTAATCCTTAAATAAATTAGGAACTTGTTACTATCGTAATAAAATACAAGTATTTCTAATGCATACATTAGTGAGACTAAATACTTACTTTTCGCGTAATATTAGTTAATGATTATAAATCAAATTACCTTTTAATATCATATTTTCATATAAACATTCGTCTGATCTGGACAGGACAACCGTAATTTTTTTTGTTCTGTGGACATTCCACACTTTGAATAACAGTTTTTCGGATTCCATTGCAATACTTAAACACAAAGTAACGTATATCAAATATTAAATAATATATGAACATTAAGCTATTTTTAATCAAGTAATGCTTAGAAGAAAATAAATACTTAGGAATAAAAATATACTCATTGTGTGTATATATCATTACAAAGCATTAGACTAAAATACAAAAAGACAGTTATTATAGTTAGAACAATATTAACACCTTGAAATCATGACGAATTTAGTAAACAAATATCCACAGAACGATTAAAGTAATTAAAATAATACTTACAGTTTATAGAATAAAATATATCAACTACCTTCTTCACCCGAACACGTCTAAATATAAAATGGAAATGACTAGTTCTCTTTAAGACAATTTTTAACTAGAAAATAGGTATAAAGGTTCTTTTTAAAAAAAAATTATAAGAAATATAAACACCACAGCCGACCGTTACATCCTTTACAAAGGCGACAGTGTTTTCTGCAATATTCAACCATTTCTTGTACGGGTACATTCGGGCAACATAACTTCGCACTTCTGTTACATATCGAATATTCCCATATATGTTGTATATCCACATGCAAAAGTAACAGCACAGGTCTGTTTGAATGTTATTAATATTATATAAAAAAATTGACAACACGCATTTTGCTTTTTTATGTCATTGTAACAATAAATAGATAAAAAAATACATTAATTACAAATATGTATTTAAATATATAGACAAAATATAAATACCTAAATCATTCGTATAATTACTGCACACATGATTTATGAAGTATTTAAAATATGTTTATAGAATCAAATAGGAAAAGGTAGTGTTTAATACCATACGTATCTTATTATTTGAGTTTTCTATCTTACATCAATGTAGGTACGGTAAAGTAGTAAGACATGTGGGATTAATTATTTAATTTATTAATTATTATTACGCTATAAGTATACATAATATTGGAGTATTAAATGCTATTAATATATAATTACAGAAAAAACACATATTTAAATGCCTAACTTTATTTTTTCCTGTCGAAATACGCGTATATATCAGCATCACAATTAGAACACATATTAAGCACATATATATGCGTGTGCCGTTTAATGTTTGTAAGTTATTAATTTCTTCGTAAAGTTCCTACTTTAAGGAAGCAATCCCAAAATTTTATTTACATTACTTATTAAATGTATTTTTGCCTAGTAAAACTCCCTATTTACCAGGTAAGTTTACGAAGAAAGCAAAAATACCACTTTATGTATGGGAAAACTTCGAAAACAATGTAAATTTTCCAGAAAATCGGATTTTTCTCTTTTTATGTCAATTTTACCCTTTATCTTGTTGGAATTTTCCACAGGAATGAGGGTAAAATCACCAAAAATTTTTTCAGTGTACATATAGAAGATAAAGGTGTTAAATTAAACCTATTAGAATCCCTTGCAATTAATAAAAATAGACCCTCTAATAATTTACTTAACGATCATTTAGAAACAAATAACTTCCCCTTATTAAATGTATTTTCATAATGTATACTGTTCAACAGATCACCCCCTCTGCATAAATTGTGCCATATTGTTAGATATATATGTGTTTGTCTAATAATTTTATTCATTTCTGGCGAAACAATTGTCAAACATTACTTCGAATATTAAATAGTGAAAATCCAACAATTGTTGTTTATTTAGCAATTAATACGATGGATCTTCATCAAGTAAAGATCGAACCAATTCAATAATTAACATCAAATGTTTAAGTACACTGAGAAAAATGTTTATTAACCAGCAATAAAATTTTAATAGTCCCAGGTAAAAAAAAATGTAAGAAAATAGGGGACAGCAAAACACCATATTAGACGTAAATAAACATTGTTTGACAACTATAAATATATCGCTGTTTAGCCACAAATAAGCTCATTCTATTGCAGTAAAAAAAACTAGATGCCTAAGCCGATACAAAAATCTAGCACACTAAATAGACTACATATTTGTCCTTAGGTATTAGCTTAGTTACGATAAAGTAACATGTAAATTCATGTTAGTAATATAGCTTATTGCGGGAAGTAGATGAATTAATTAAGATAACTGAAATACGCAACTGTACTACAAGTGTTGTTTAATTGCACTATATAATTTTTTGTTTGTCACACGTATTCAGTCTAGCTACTCTAGAAACGCAATTTAATTGTAGTAAGTCAATTCAGATTAATTGCAAATAATGCATATTGCGGAGCAAGTCACCAACTACAAATATTAGGTGTTTAAATACATTGTCTGAAATATATGTGATGTGTGAAATAAACGCATTCGTGATCACATGCATTTGGGAAAAAATACTTAAACACCGAATATATTTTAGTGGGCCATCGTCCGTGATACAATTAGCATATAGTACTTACGCTTCAGGAGTTTTTCGATTGTTAAGTATAAACAAATATGCAATAATACGTGTATACTAAATATTACGTCATTTCCATAATTACTGAAAATAGCTAACATTAAAGAATTTCGAATGTTAGAAAAACGCATTGAATGTATAATACAAATTTCTTTATTAAAATAAAATATTAACTTGTGTATATTTATAAAAACTAACAAACGTAATAAACATTGTAATTGGTATAAGGAGTAGGTACATATATTATTTCAATGCAATACAGTAGGTATTGTTTTTATATATTTTCAATTTGTAAATGAAAGTTAATGTCTCCAATGACGCAAGCCGTGCTAGAATTCTTATTTGATGCAGGCATTTTAAAGATCATTTCCTGTATGAAATGCCATACATGCTTTGCTTCAGAGGAATATTCTAGATTTAAAGAATGGATGGACTATAAAATATTTCTAAGCATCTTAGAGCTGAATTACATACATATTTCTTATCATTAATTACAATATAGAAGGCTTCAATATTATTTATGTTTCCTACCGCTACACGAAATGGCTGTAAAGGTACCTATGTTATATCTTTCTAGCTTTTTTCCTCTTCTTTCGAGAACCTCTTCAAACACAGCAAAGTTCTGAAAAACATAACAAATGCGATATTTATTTGAGAAAGCTCACATATCCACATTGCACTTTTCGATATATTAATGTTTAAATATTTTGAATATTATTTTCCATATGTTTGGGATATACAGGAAAACCATCTTCATACTGACACTACAGATTTTCCTGCAATGTGCATATCCGCAAATAATCTATTTGATTATTGTCGATTTACAAAACTTTACAATGAAGTAAAAGCGTAAACTGTTTTGTTTTTTTCTATATGGTAAAGAAAAATCAATACATATATACACATTTGGTGAGAACATTGAATAACTGAATAATGTCTTTGAAACGCCAATTAAATTATTTTACCTGAGCATGAAAAAAAAAGCTCTCATGGGGGGAATTTTTCTTTACTTTATAAATAATAAGTAAACAAATAAAGAAGTGCCCCTATCTGTGGGTACATTATTTTCCATGCTAACATTAATATGCATGCATGCAAGTTACTTAATTATAACTTTTCCTGGCTTTTATAAACAAAAGAAAGAGAAAGAACAGATTGGTTTATTAAAACATTATGAATAAAAATATAATAAAAGGAATAACTTACTTTCAAAAACCGAATAATAATCTCCTAGCCCCTAGGTTGTTAAAAGAACTTCCATATTAGCAAAAGAATCACACATTTTACGCATTTACATATACCTATACAGCCTATACTACAATGCACTAATATCTAATAATATCTATTATAAAATGAGGGAAACACGTAACATGACATAATACGCATATAATTTTCTAACGAAAATGCACGATATTAGCCGAAATTCAACATTACCTATAATACCCAATTTAATTGTAACAAGTGTTACAGTTCACTTTGAACTGTATATTGTTTAGTTACGACAGGTACGAAGCTAAGTATGCTAGGTTGACGAGTTTAATAACAGGCACATCATCTCTTATAAATAAATTGTGTAGTTGTCGCTATTATTATTGAATTCCTTGATATACTGTTTTAATTGGATTAGTATATAAATTCATGTATGGTAGTAACTTGGGTTTAGAAAACTGTATTTATTTGTAAGTGATATATGGAAACAATAACCACAAGTGAAAATATATTTCCTACCAATAAATTTTTTTAGCAACACAGTTTATTTGACAAATTTCTCTCAGTGTATAGATGGAAATATATTGTTCTTGAAAGAATTTTATAGTATTACTTGTTCTTGCGTTTCTGACCACCAACACACTGAAATACATACTTTTCAAAATAATCAGGACGGGTCTATTCAGAAAATATGAAGTTAATTGATGCATTTTATTGTGAAACCTTTTCTTAAATACGTGAAATAAAACAAACAAATATTTTAGATTGATATTATATTTAATTGTAATAAACACCATAGGTGTTTCACTACTTAGTAGCTTCTTCAGGCTAATATATTACATTAAATAACGAAATACAATCAACGTGTCTTATATATGGTGTGAGAATATTAAAAAATGTTGGTACTAATGTATAGTTTACCATTTCTAAGTTTAACAGTATCGGATATTTATCGAGATTAACCGTTAAATAATTGTATTAGTAGCAGGGGTTACTTATGAAATTATTGAAAACCTTGTGTTAATAACTAAAATAGATTTATCATTTAATACATTTTCTGAGTGTTTAAGTTTATGTGAAATACCTGTAAAAATAATAAAAGAATGTGCGCCTGAACTTGCAATGACATTCTTAAGGTTCACATTTGCTGCCTCTACAAACAACAAAAACGAGGTGTGGCCACCACACTACTTTCTTATACCAGCGTTTCAAATTATAAAATTTTCAGAATTTTTTTTTACAAAAATTATTCAAAATTCTGTTCTAAAAACTTCTATTCTCTTAATAAATTTCTATAGAAACCATAATTTGTAAGATATTCAAAAAAAAGTGCTACTCGCTAAGAGTAAAAGTAATAACTTCCGGTCCGAATTTTGAAATTTCATGTATACAAAAAACATTGCAAATCCAGCTATAAATACTTTTGTACTCTTGACAAATATATACAAAATGCATAATTTACGACATATTTGCAAAACATCGTTATTCGATAAGAATAAAAGTGTTACTTTAGGTCGGAATTTTGAATTTTTTTTTATACAAAATGTATTGAAAATTAAGTTCTAAATACTTTTATACTCGTAACGTGTCTGTCTAAAAAGCATAACTTGCGAAATATTCGCAAAAAAACTGATTTTCGATAAGAGTAAAAGACCTATTTCGGGTAGGAATTTCGAAAAACTTTTTGAATAAAATTCTTCTCAAATTTAATTTTGAGTATATTTGAATTCTTTATAAATTTGTTTAAACTTAGTAATTGACGAAATATTGGCAAAATTCAATTTTCTTCACAGAAGTAAACTACTACTCCCGGTCCACTGATTTTACTGAAAAAGTAATCAGATCTCAAGAGGGAAATTATACACGTAAATACAAAATTTAGAATTGATATCTACAGCGGTTTGACCGCTATCGTAGTCCCACACACACACACACAGAGAGAGAGAGAGGCTTTTTTAAAAACCACTTTTTCAGTATCAGGAGACTTCAAAACGTGGACATCTGCAAAAATCTCGAGGTCGAAAATTTTCGACATCACAATACTTCCTTATATTACGTATAAGAAAGTAAAAAGTACTGTGGAAAAGGGTTTGTATCACCCAAATAATAAGAGTGTATAATCATTTACTTTCACACATAAAATATTTACCTCAAAAAAGACTAAGAATTTGTTTGAGATACTCTTCAAATAAGCTTTTTATTGCATAGATGAGTATTTTAATTATAGATTTTGGCGCATATGAATGCGAATATGTTTAATTGCGTTATTTGCGTAGATGTACTTTTTGACAAATTCAATACTATATATATATTACTGAATAAATAGCTTTTTATTTTTTATTAATCTCTAATGATCTTAGGAAGTTTAATACTTTTGTTTTCTACATGAAAATTATCAAATTGTTCGTTAAAAACATGGTTATTCTCTATCAAATGAAGTAAATCGAATCATTTCCTTTTTTGCTTAATGCAAGCGGAATGATGATCAGTAATTCGTTTTTTAACTGCTCTTTCTATTTGGCCTATATATTCACACGGTGACTTATAGAATCCAGTGGCGGCCCGTGATTTTTTGGGACGGGAGGGCACCGGGGTCTGAGTGTTTAATGTCAAAAATTAAGTACAGACAAAAAATAAACTCAATATGCTATTTAATTAAGTTGTTTGAAAATAAAATCCATCCGCCGTTCCGTACGTCAGCAAAATGATTAATAACTCATTCATTGAAGTTTGGTGTTGATGTCAGTAATTGTTTTTCAATGGAACACATTGCTAAGGCACATTGTCTGCTTTCCCGCATGGTACTTCTAGAAAATGTTTTTATTCTCTTCAAAGTAGAAAAAGACCGTTCACTTGATTTGTTCTATTTATTTATTTTATTTTTTGTACAACTTCTATTGCACATGTTTATTACATTAAAGGCTTACATTTTGACATTTAAATATAATTTGATTCCATTTTTTTTGTTTTGTTATCAACGTCAAAACAACAAAATTAGCGTGCGATAAAGAAATACTTTTGCAACCAAAACGGATGTCGTAAAGTGAACTTTATAGCACCGAAATAGAAAAAAGCATTTTGCACATTACACCCACACAACCAGTCTGATAAACTGTAAGAGCTTCTTTTGAATTTTCTCGTCACGGTTTTATTAGTTTTCAAATTGTGATCTTCTAGTTTAATCAATAAATCTGGTCTAGGGAGACCTAGATTTTTTAATTCTGTCTTAATGTTACTAACGCAATTCATAGTTGCATTTGCACCGATTGCAATTACAAAATACTCACCGCTGTATATTACATACTGGACCGCCACCAGGACCCGGCACCATAGAGTAGTGCCCCGCCGCCTACATATACCATGTGCTTGCAGGCGACCTGCGTATAGGGCTTACTGTAAGATAAAACGACGACACCGAGAGTTTGTATGAGTTAGTACGAGAAAGCAATATACAAACTATTACAAACTGCAGTACAGCTGCTATCTATCCTCGTTGCCCTGCTTAAACGGAGAGTCAGCCTAGCCCGTTCTAGCCTCAGCGTAAATCTACTCGAATCCCCTCTTTTCCAACACTACACTCGACCAAGGAGCAGTTTGTATATTGCTTTTTCGTACTAATTCATACAAATTCTCGGTGTCGTCGTTTTATCTCACAGTAAGCCCTATACGCAGGTCGTCGGCAAGCACACTGTATACGCGCGCTACCCGAGCCAGTTTCATCGCTCGATTTCTAATACAGACGGGGCAGTCGCGCGAGATGCCCCGGAGCCTACGTCAGACTGCGATTTTTAAACGCACTGAAAAGACGGACTGTTACTTTCGAAAACAAATTATTTGTCATCAAACAAATCAGAAAAATTACATACAAATTAGGTATTTATTATAATTACTTTATCTGTTAAAAGAAATTTGTCACAAGGGGGCAGTGCCCCGTTGCCCTCCCTGCAGCAGCCGCCACTGATAGAATCCCGATTTATTGTTACGTGTAGCCTTTTCTTTATTATTCGTAATGTGTTTTAGCAAAGTATTGTTCGTTTTGTAAACAATATTAATATTCTCTTTTCTAAGGAATTTAGTTAGTTTTACTTGGTCCTCCTTTAAATATGTGAAAGATTTAAACATTTTAACTGTAAAAATATATATTCGGTGAAACTAGTAAACGCTCAGTATGATAAAAAGTAATCAGTTAAATTAATAAATGATAAATAAAAAAAATTCTAATACCTACTTTTTAAAAAATACACATATACAAATGTTGTCTATCTATATACGTCTATGTAAATACACATACATACTTTTTTTTAAATATATTATACACCTTCTAAAACTTTGTACACCTGCAAGTATTTCTATTACATATGTATATTAAAACCAAGCGCTATTTTGATAACGGTTAAAGTTATAATAACGAACACAGAATATGTTTAGTATTTCAATTTGTATCAGTTATTCTTACAGTCAATATATTTATAATGTTTATGTATGTTGGTCAAACAAATACACCGAATCACCCTAGATAATAGAAAAGCACGTGCTTATTTGCTGATAGCAGTCTGAAAGATATATATTTGTGTTGATAATATTTTTGTATTTTGAATGTCTGGGAAGGAAGGTATAGTGTGAGATATATATTGGTTCATTGTACTCAATATTCAGACAAGTTAATAAATTCCATATATTACTATGCCTTATTCAAACTAACAGATAATTACTAGGTATCGGCACTCAGGGGTACATTGCATGAAATTTGGCACATACTGCCCTGTTAAGGCCATATGTCGTATCTGACAGAAAGAAGTTTTTGCGATATTAGAAGTTTTATGTTTTTGCTAATACCACAGAAATTGCAAGATTAAAAATATACAGCCAATAACTTTTCTAAACAACTATTAATAATGAAATATCAGCCATGGTCAAAAAATTATAGTCAAAATTCAAGAAATAGAACTATTGATAGATACGACAAAGATAGTTATAGTTTTAAAGTAAAGTGGTAATTAAAAATAGAACATAGTTGTTTTAAATTTCTTCTTATTTATTACATTTTAAATAATATTAAAATATTAATAAACATTTTGTGAACAAAACAATAATTATTATTATAACAGAATTGAACAAAAAAAAAACACTTTTTATTCATTACCGCTTAAAGGTATAAGGTTAATTCTTCTTCAATAGTGGGTATATTTTCCCAGTTAAAATAATAAATGACTGAGGTATTATACTTACGGGTTTTGAGAGAATCGTATTATTTCTTGTGGTAGTTATCCCTCTAAGTATTGATTGAGTGAACAACATTTTTAACAAACGTAACATTAATAAAAGATTTCTTGTTCAGGATTGGTGAAATTATTTTTATAACTCATGGCGGTAGTTCTCCTTTTAAAATTAAGTTTTTGCAGTTAGCAAATACTTGTTTGCACGTATATGTTTCATTCGGCAAATATGCAATTGACCCAGCAAAGTCTTTCCTTCCGTATACTACCCCTGAAGAGAAAAAGTGTCTGAGACTACCTGATATTCTTTAGAAATTCATCAGAAAAGTTTAACTTCGATAAATCCCTTGTATGTAGATAAACTTTTGTTTGTGGAAATATCCTTTCTTTCCGCAGTCCAGTTTTGAGTGCAGTATATAGTTGCTTTGAAAGGTATCTAGGCGTAAAAAGTATCTTTGTTCAACCCGTATATCATCTTCAATCTTATTTCTGTTTTCGTTAGGGTCTAGCTACATGAAGAATGTCTGAAATGCCATAAAAAATACATATTTCTGGCGATTATTTACTAAATATTGCAATAATTTAATAAAGCTTGTTTCATCAGTCTTGGAATGTAAAAATGTGCGTCTATGAAATGAAAAAATACCACATCCCAGTGTGATTATCATATTATTGATTTAACAGTTGATTTTATAATCTCCAAGCTGGCCACATCGCCTTCTAATCATATTAAAACATTTTTTTCTCCATTCTTATTTAAGCGAAATGTCAGTCAACGACTTTTTTTCGACCTTTTCTTTTAACACCAATCTTCACCATGAACATGTTTGTTTAACACTTAGCAATATGTGAAACTTAACCATATTAACCTTAACTACATGTATATACAAACAAATCTATGCATGTGTGTGTACAGATATATCCTTCTCTTCCTCTTGCTGATCTTTTCGAACTCCTCATCTTCGTCGTATATTCTAATTGATGTTAATACCCACTAATTCATCCTATTTATTTATTTATTTGACTGACACAAATGGAGAAGAAATACGTACTACGTTTTATGTGATGAGCTTGCCCGTTATAACGATCTTAAAGTGAAGTCATCTTGGTAATACGCCCTCGTCTTGTCTACGAAGATACCTTCGCATTTGCGATGTGAACAAAATTGCTAAGCAAATTATTCAGCGCATGTGTCTGTACACTTGTGTCTGTTAACATTCATTGATAGCAAGTTGATAGCATTATTAACATAGGTATGTATTTATATATTGAACGTGTTTTAAATCGAGTCGTTGTTATTTTAGAGCTTAGTGTTTCAAATCACCATTATTTTACTATTTATATTATCTTTACACTTTCTTATGTGATATTTATTAGAGGCAATATGTAGTTTGTTTTATTTCTGAAGTTGAAATTAAATGTCTGAAAAACGATATATGGGAAAGTTTGAAAGCGATTATTTATGGTTCAGCAGTAAAAATGTGAGGAAGAAAAATGTAGGGCTTAATCAAAGATGTAAAAATTGGTGGTCATCAGAACTGAAAAGGCAAATTAGAAAGAGACTGTGCAATTCGTTTGTCTAGAAAAGATTATGAAAGGTATGTTTAGGATAAATAGAACCAGTGGCACATTTATATAAAAACATATTTACAAGTGAAATATTAGTGTTAATTCAACACAAATGTCAAACAACAAAGACTAATGATGATAGTAGATGTAAAACAAAAGGTATCTGTATATGAAAAAAAAATTAAAATATGTGAAATAAATGAATAAAATATTTTAAATTTTTAAATGCACTTATCCCAAAAATCATGGCTTGAATACCAAGAAAGATTTGGGGTTACCTACACTAGCTTTCACGAAAAAAAAAATAAGAACATATGATCTATGCTTTCCTGAGAGGCATAAAGTAGTTTTAATTACTAAATAACAACAACTGTTGGATTTTCACTTATTTAATATTTAATATGACTATTGTTTCGCCAACACACTAGTGGCTTCTTCAGAAATGAATAAAATATTACAAATATACTTATATATCTAAAATATGGCATAAGTTATGAAGAGGGAACAGGGAATTAATAATCTTTTGTTATACAAATGCATTAACCCTCTCATGCATTGAGTCCACTACAGTGGACAGAACATTCAAGGTCAGATTTTTTTTTTGTTTTAGCAAAAATGTTTGGAAATGCATACTAGCCTCTTCAGTGGACGTCGTATAAGTGGTTTGTAGCGCCATCTGTAGTCGAATTCTCTAAATGTAGCAGCTGAGGCATTTGTTATGCAGCACGTTATGCAGTGATCAGTTGTTTTGCAATGGAGGAGATTTTGTGTTCAGAAATTAGTGTAAAATCATTTTATGGACGTTCCAGAAAAAAGGTAAAAATTATCAACATTTCAAATAGGATGTAGAGAATGTATTCACTAAAAAAATTTGGGAAAATATTACATAGATAATAAGAAAAATGAATTTGTTCACGCGTCCATTGTAATGGACATCATGCAGTTTCGGCATTCTAGTGAAACTTGATTTTGTTTCGTAGCACGTGATTTTCGATGATCTGGACAGCGATGAAGAACCAGAGGAAGCACCGTTTGCTGCAATTGTTCGAAATAACGAGTACGCTGGGGTGGAAAATGATATAATTAATTATCATCTGCCTGACGGATCTGATTTAGAATCAGGCAATGAAGAAGAACTAGCTGTTCATAAACCTGATGATGATGTGGAAGAAAATGACTGGGACAGTGAGGATGAATTGCCTTTAGAGCAATTGCGTTCCTTGGCAGCAAACAAAAACAAAAAGAAAACAAAAAAGAGCTACGTGTGGCGTAATGTGGAAGCATGTATGGACCAGCAACACTACCACTATTTTTAGGATCTGATAAAATAAATATTCAAGGAACTACTCCTGTAGAATATTTTTTGTCTTTATTCACTGAAGATATGATGGATGATATCGTATTTCAAACAAATGTATATGCAGGGCAAAATGGTAAACTAAATTTTGGTCTCACTAAAGAGGAATTGTTTGTTTTTTTGGGTGTAAATTTAGTTATGTCTTACATAAGATATCCACGAATACGTCTGTATTGGTCAAGTGATGAGGGCTTGAGAATGAATCTAATTGCAAACTCTATGTCTGTAAACAGATTCGAGTTGATCCTACGTTTTCTCCATTTTGTAAATAACGTCGATTTGAAAAAAGACAACACAGATAAACTAAAAAAACTTCGACCATTTCTGGACCAGCTGCAAGCCAATTTTGTTAGTGCTGCAGATCCTGAAGAGTACCAATCAATTGATGAGCAAATAATACCTCTAAAAGGAAGATTAGGAATAAAACAATATCTTCCGAAAAAGCCGACAAAATGGGGTGTCAAAGTTTGGGTAAGAGCAGGTGTAAGTGGCTACATGCATCGGTTTGAAGTTTACCAAGGAGCTGCAGGAAACCGAGATGGAATAAGTGCATTGGGTGCATGTGCAGATGTAGTTCTTCGTCTAAGTGATGATTTACCCCAAGTAAACCATAAATTGTTTTTTGACAACCACTGTTAGAAGAGCTAAAGCAAAGAGGAATATGGACAACGGGGACTCTAAGATCCAATCGTTTACAGAATGCAAGTTCTGTATTGATGTCGGATAAAGACATGAAAAGACAGGGTAGAGGAACTGCAAATGTTATAAGTACAGAATCGGGAAACATTACAATAACTAAATGGCTAGATAATAATTCTATCTGCATATCTTCTACCTGTGCAGGTCTAGAGCCACGGAATACAGTACAACGTTGGCAAAAGTCGTCCAACAGCGTTATTGAAATTAGTAGACCATTTTCTGTACAATTTTATAATAAAAATATGGGTGGAGTAGACCTTCACGATCAACTTATTGCATTATATCCAATTCGACGAAGGAATAAAAGGTGGTACATCAAAGTATTCATGCATTTTTTAGATGTAACAGTGGTAAATGCTTGGATATTGTTTCGAAAAAATGGAAACAACAAAATGGACCTTCTAGAATTTAAAGCCAGTGTAGCAAGAGCTTTGATCAATATGGGTCAACACAGAGAGAATAAGAGAGGCAGGCCACGTTCTGCTACTCCACCTAGTATACTGAAAAAAAAGAAACCTATGAACCATGCACCTCCTGAAGTACGTGGGGACAGATTTGGACATTGGCCAAAATTGACAGAAATTAAAAATGCAAGACGATGCCATTCAAACGCTTGCAAAAGAAAAACTAAAAGTACATTTGTAAAAAAATGCAATGAACCGCTTTGTCCAGACTGCTTTGAATATTTTCATACCCAATCTCGTTGAGACCGTGGGTGCATAATGTCCACTCCAGGGGACAGGATTTTTTTTCAGGATTAAAGGATAAATACCATAAGTTTTTGCTTTGTTTAGTCATAGTTGATATAATTTTGTCGTTTGAGGAATAAATTATATTTTTTTAATAATTTCTCGATTCTTTGAAATAATTATGCACGAGAGGGTTAAGTAACTCCCTGCCCCCTCTTTCGCTGACTATTTGAAATATGGGTTAGTGTTCTCTGGCTCTGGCACAGAAGACGAACCGCTTCCTCAGTGTGTTATATGCTTTCAAATACAACTTGCTAATGAAAGTATGAGACCTTCAAAACTGAAAAGACACTTATTTAAAAAAAAACATGCAGAATACGCAAGGAAGCTAATCGGTTTTTTTCAGAAGTCGCAATCGATGACAACATAAACTTCTGGTGAACAAAATAGGCAAGCTGCAATTGCTTTATATCGACTGTCTTTATTGATAGCTAATAAAAAGGGGGGCAGCTCACACCGTAGGAGATGATATTATTTAACCAGCTGCCAAAATAATATCTGAAGCACTATTTAGCGACAAGCAAACACAATAATTGATGAAATACCACTGTTCGGAAACTCCAAACAATTTATATAACAATAAAACGTGACGTATGTACTATTTGGACATAATTGCATTTACATTATGTATTATACATTATTTTACATTCCATAGTATAGTTACTTATTACCATAAATAATAGTAATTGACCACTAAAAATAATGTGGCGTATTTGTTTTTTGTATTTACTCTCAGCCAAATGTTTGTACGAAGAATGGGAACCAGACGTACAAAACAAATACTACCAGGCGACCAAGCCACACATGTAAAAATATATGCCTCTATACATATAACAAAGCGTGTTTTATTTATATATATGAGAAACAAGCAAGTTATCTCACACGTAAAAATCTTAAGCAAGAAGGGTTAAGTGTTACATATAGAAATTAGAAGACGCAGATTTACAACCTGCGTCCACACAAGAAGTGAAAAACGCCAGCAACATTAAAGCATTAATCCACTGTCAACAACTACTACAACGCACTATCAAACACAATGGAAAAGAGAAAAATCGATGATATGTCAGATTTTGTGAAACAGTGCATGATAACAATTTTAAAGCAAAGTGAGTACTTTTCACTTCAGCTTGATGAAAGCACTGATGTAGCTGGTCAGGCTATTCTGTTAGCATTTGTTAAGTTTGAATTTGATAGGAGGATAGAAGAAGAAATGCTCTCTGTAATCTTTGCCATCTACAACAACGGGGGAAGGAATTTTTAAATGTCTAGGCGGTTTTATACAAGAAAATGAAATAGAATGGTCAAAATGTGTTGGATTGACTACTGATGACGTCCATGTTATGTCTGACATTTACTCAGGTTTTACTTGTAGTTAAAGGTCTGAACGCAACCTTTAAAAAAGTGCTTAATGATGCAGTGAAAATAGTGAATTTCATTAAATCAAGACCTAAAAATGCTAGACTACTTTCCATATTGTGCGAGGAGATGGGCAGCGAACAGAAATCACTTCTCATGCACTGTAAATTACGGTGGCTGGCTATCAAGAGCGAAAGTGCTGTCAAAATTTTTTAGCTTCGAAAAGAACTAAGAATCTTTTTGTTGTGTGATGGAAATATGTGAGCAGTTTCTTGGAAATGTCAAATGATAAAAACTGGCCGATACGGCTTTCATGTTTGGGAGATATATTCAGTGCTTTCAATACTCTCAATTTAACGGTGCAAGGAAATGATGTCCACAAGTTCTATGATCAAGATAAGATAGAAGCAACTCTTAAAAGGCTTGAAAGGTGGTTCAGTAAAGTGGAACACAGTTAGTTGTTTTGATCCTTTCCCAGTTCTCAACGACTCCTTAAAAAGGTTTTTGCTTTTTTTTTTTGCAAAGTGAATGTTGTTTTCTAATTATGTTACTTATGTTATATACAGGGTATACCATGACGAGATTTCATTAGAACAATATAGAAAACTAATAAGAGTTGAGTTTTGAAATTTCGCAAATATTAGTTTCGCCTTAAGCTCTTTCGATTTAAAATAGTTTTGAATTTTTGCTTCTTCCGGTTACACCGGAAATGGATATCAACTTCCTTATTTTAAACGGAATACTCCATTTTTTATGATTGATTCGTATTTCCAACTTAATTTTAAGGATAGTTTGTCTAATAAGCTTTGAATCTAAAGTTAGCAATTTTTGAAGTATTTCAATTTTTGTAAAAAAATTGACAGCTGCAGACTAATACTCATAACAACATTCCTAATAATTGAATGCATGCACGTATTTAAAATTTTAGGTAATCATTTTGCAAAGAATACTGCTTCAAATGCGGTATTACAAATTTTCCAAAATAATACAGGGTGATCAGAAAACCATGTTAAACATTTCATCCAGAAAATATCAATATCTTGTTATTTTTAAATAGCAACCTACATTTTTTTCAACTTCATTGGATTGAGCGTTCAAAATTAGGGGCAGTATTTATTTACTTCCCTATAACTAAACGTGTTAGTTTCAGAGTTATTTCGGAAAATCAATTCCTTTAACGTTTTATTTTGTATAATCAGTTAGGCTATAGAAACTCATGTAAATAAATAAAAACAAAACAAGGCATCATTTAATAATGTCCTAAAACATTTAAATGAAAACTACACAATATCGAGAAGAAATAGTCTTAATAATCTTAAATAACACAAAAACACCTTCACCACACTAAAGCACAAAAAATGGCTAAATACGTATTTCAACAACTAAGTTGTCATCATCAGTACCTAGCACTGATTAAAAATCGCGCTGTCTACACACCGTAGCGTAACAGAACAACACTGATTTCCAATTTACAGGGATGGTTTATTTATGCATTTACCTGCCTCATTAACAGTACCTGATCGTTGTACCGTTAATTTCGTCATACTTATTATTCTAATCCTATCGTTTAATATTCTATGAAAAACTAACAGTATCTAAAATTAATATAATTTCCAATTTACAGGGATGGTTTATATATTTATACCTAAACTATTAACTACATCATCATGTTTTTGTGTAGTTTCAAGCCACAGACTCCAAGTTTAGTTTCTTAATCTTAAATAAAGTTTTCAAACACATCACCACCTCTTTCTAAACACTTTCTTACTCTTTTTAAAATATCCGTACGCGTGGCACGCTGAATCATGGTACCGTCTAGATTATTGAACCGCTCACTATTTAAATTTTCTTGATAAAAAGGCAAAGAAATATTTTGTCATGTTTAATAGCACAAAATACCTACATTAAAACTCCAAGACTCTTGGAAACGTCGTTGCCTAACAACTCGAGGATTTTCTTCGGACCAAAAATGACAATTGTGTCGATTAGATATTTTTGATTTTTACAAAACTTTGCTTCATCTGTCCATATAAGGTTTTTTTGTGAAATAGTCGTCTTCTTGTGATTTCATTAAAAACCACTCACAATACTGCGCTCTTGTTACAAAATCCGCTTCATCAATATGTTGAACAGGTTGAAATTTGTAAGCATGCCACTTGTTCTTTTTCAAAATTCGATGTATGCTCATTGTGGATGCACCTACTTCAGCTTCTGCATCCATTAGAGAATTACTAGGATGTGCTGTAAAGTAAGCAAGTGCTGTTAACTCCACATTTTCACTATCAACAACAAGTTTTCTTTTGGTTGTTTTGGGCAAGAATGATCCGAAGGAATTGCAATTTTTTAAAAGATTGCGTAAGATACTCTTTGTAGGTCTTGACCGATTTGGATATTTCTCTGCATAAACACGACATGTCCTCTCGATTATTCTATTACATTCACCATATGTTACTATTAGATTTAAAAAATCTTCGTTATTAAATCCAGATCGCGACATTATTATTATTATTATTCAAGTATTCAGAAACGGAAGACAACTAAAACGCTTAATAGCACTAGTAAATACCTTACTGATGACAGGTAATATGATTTCAACTTCTTTTTATTGATTCACATGAATTTCCAATATCCTAATTGATTATACAAAATAAAACTTTATAGGAATTGATACATTTTCTAAAATAACTCTGAAACTAAGACGTTTAGTTATAGGGAAGTAAATACATACTGACCCTAATTTTGAACGTGCAATCCAATGAAGTTAAAAAAATGTAGGTTGCCATTTAAAATTACAAGATATTGTTATTTTCTGGATGAAATGTTTAACATGGTTTTCTGATCACCCTGTATTATTTTGAAGAGTTTATAATATCGCATTTGAAGCAGTATACTTTCCAAAATGATTACCTAAAATCTTAAATATGTGCATGTATTCAATTATTGGGAATGTTGTTATGAGTAATAATCTGCAGCTGTCAATTTTTTTACAAAAATTGAAATACTTCAAAAATGGCTAACTTTAGAGGCAAAGTTTATTAAGCAAACTACCCTTAAAATTAAGTTATAAATACGAATCAATCATAAAAAATGGGGTATTCTATTTAAAATAAGGAAGTTGATATCCATTTCCGGTGTAACCGGAAGAAGCAAAATTTCAAAATTATTTTAAAGAGAAAGAGCTTAAGGCGAAACTAATATTTGCGAAATTTCAAAATTTAACTCTTATTAGTTTGTTTTATTATAAACTTTTTTGTATAAAATGACCTGGACAATCAACCCCTTTAATATTGCCGCATCTTTTTTAAACACCCTGTATACAGGGTCGCGAAAAATTTTCGAGTAAGAAGGTGGGGCCCATTACAGAAAAGTTTGGGAATCGCTGCTGTAGATGACTAGCAGATTTTTGATTTTCGCACACCCCTTCTGTTATCATGTTCGTACTTGCCAGAAAAGTTCTTAATTTATTTTTGTGTGACTGCTGAATCAAAATAAAGAGAGAAAAAAACTCAAGAAGTGTTTTGCCCGATACTCTGTTTATTATATTTCCTTTATACTGAGTTTACGTTTCAGTAGATAAAATTGATTTTTGGATTATGCCTTCCAATGAAAAGAGGATTCTTCTTATCTCGGATGAATTATTTTCTCTTATAAGTATTGATTGACTACATTATGAAGTTCAAAATTCGTACGCAGTTTCGCTAAAATTTCTCGTATTTTAAAATTAAGGGCATCAGCATTTATTAATACCTTGACTAACATTTCTCTGATACTTTTATCAGTTATACGCGTTACGTTGTTGCGGCACACCTACGTCTATATGATAATGCAAATTTCCAAAACGATAATTTACAGTAGGCATACTTTCTTAACATTTACCAAAACGTATTCCTATTCTTTTTCAGAACAGAAGTTCGTGGAGCACATTTTCAATGTCTGGCGCTATAAATTATTACACAAAATTTATATGGAGCGGAATTGCGTACAGTTTCTTTTTGTTGTTTCTAAATTTTATTTATGGCATTTCTCCCGTGATTTATTGCACGTAGATTATGATTCAGATACATTCAGCATTAGAATTTGAAAAATGTTAATTCCTAACTCATTTACATATAATCTCCCCGCTTGAATCTGGCATTCCGATATAATAATATTATTATTATACAAATAACGACGACAATGGTGAATAAATATTTATTCTCCAGTGCGTTCTGGGTTTTAATTTAAATACGAAATTAGATAAATTAAACATCCCGTTTACATTAATTCCTTACGATGTGTGTTTCTTTCTTTCTTTTTAGATCTACGTATGTGTATGTACAATACATAGGTACATGTTTTGTATTTATGCTGGGCTTTTTTGTGTAGGTTGAATAACTGACAATTTAATCTGATTATTAAATTTAAAAAAAAAAACGTAATGACAATTATTAATATAGAATACTATTTGATATTACATATTCATTAAAATATAATTTTAATTTTTTTATCGGTCCATTTTAAGACAACAATAAATTACTTTGCATATTTTATTAGTGCTTATCGTGATTGCTTTTTTAATGTTCATTATACATGGATGAGCACAAATTATCTTTATCTATTACGTTATGTGTGTAGGTGTTCCTCAGGTATAGCTTTTTTGACCAATATTATTTCTATTTATTTATATATAGGTATTTAATCTATATAAATGAAAATGTTCGTAGTAGTTCGAGTAAAGTATTAAAGAAAAAAAAATTGGAAAAGTTGCCCGGAAAATGGGAAAATTCGGGGAAGACCTGAAAGTGCTTTTTCTATAATACTTTTGTATGAACTCAAGACCATAACTCACGATTCAAACGATAGATATGCCTAATTCTTTTTGGTTTTGTTTGTTATGGTCCTGGAAAAGTTTTCAGGAAAAGAAAATCGCGAGATCTGGAGAAAAATCTGGAAAAACGCATTCCAACCTGAACTAATGCGTCTGTTAGTGGTCGTGTAACTTCTGAACGACTTGACCGATTGATCTCATATTCACGCAATATATTCGCTTTGTCGAGACGATGGTTCATAGCTACGCTAGAATCCCATAGGGGGCGCTGTAGTCATTCTATTAACAAATTCGATATATTTATGCACCAAAATAACTCGTTTCATAATATATAGGGTACTGGTTTAGTGCCAAAAAAGAAACTCACAAAATTTGATAGGTGGCGCTCTCGTCAAATTATCAATAAATTTTATATTTATAAACCGACATGATTTATATGTACACAGTATATTCGCGTGCTCTAAAATATCGTTTTGGTTTATGTTGCCGTCCAATAGATTGTTTATATTTGCTGTTTTTTTTATCATAGCCATCTTGATTTTATTGATATGAATTGCTGTACAAAATAGTGGATAACTGCCGCAACTTTCATTTTCGGTCAATAATGTATGAAAGGTTTCTTTTTTAAAATAATTCCTTCTTTCAATATATGCAAAAATATACTGGGTGTTCCATTGAAAAAAAAAGTAACTTTTGTAAATATCGCAAAAATTAGTAGTTCAACTGTCTTTTCGCTTCTGCCATCATTGTTCACGATAAAAATACTACTACTTTGCTAATTTAACCGATACTGTACCTTCATTAATAACAAAGTTAGCAATAGTGCCGACTTAATTTATAACACCCTGTATATATAGAGTTAAAAGAGTCTAATTATTATCCATCCAATTAAAATATTTATCAAGTGACACAGATTTTGGCGTAGGTACGCCAACTCATCACCAACTAATGCGTAAAATATGTTGATTATAGGTATTAATGATAGACCAACTTATCAACATAGACAGGCGAACTGATAACCAACATTACATCGCTAGGTCTTAAAGAATAGTCATCACTTGCAGTTAAGCTTAAAAAGATCCAGTGCTTGTCTTGCGATGAAAAAAAATGATACATCTTTTTTGTCCTTATTAGCTACAAAAATTGTATCAAACGCAGATTCAATATTATCCTTAGTTTTTCCTGTTATTGTTGTGCAGCAAAATGATACTTTTTCTTTCTCTTTCCAAGAGGACATTTATTAAAAGCTATGACTCGGGGAAGAAAAATGTGTTTAATCACCTCAACGTGTGGGAGCATAATCACCTATAACTATAATAAGTTTACATCAGTTGTAAATAAAGGAATGTTTCGACATTTATGTCCAAAATCTCAAAATTTATCTGTTGTCCTAAAAGAAAATATACTAAATGTAAAGCTAAGAAAATTTTCGTTAGCAATAATACAGACTTCAGAGAACTGTTACTCGATGCTAACCTCACTTGTCTTAAGTACAAAAGATTATCAGAGAGGACAATTCAAGACAGACAATTTCTTGTAAGAAAACTAGACAATTTTCACATAAGACTTTTTTTTTGGTATTTTGATTATTTTGTTAATGCAGATAGGACTGTCAGAATTTGCAGAGATGTTGAGTGTCAGTAGGTTTCCAAAGATGCAAAAAACTGCAAATCGAAAATTATGCGGGTGGGATAAGTAGCCTTAGGACGGCAGAACTATAATGACTCATCAACTTCTTTTTCTTTCACTTCTTCTACTTTTTTCTTCTTCTTCTGCTTCCAGTTCTTCTTCTTTTTCTTCTTCTTCTTCTTCTTCTTCTCCTTCTTCTCTTCTTCTTCTTCTTCTGCTTCTTCTTCTTCTTCTTCTTCTTCTTCTTCTTCTTCTTCTTCTTCTTCTTCTTCTTCTTCTTCTTCTTCTTCTTATTCTTCTTCCTTTCCTTCTCCTTCTTCTTCCTCTTCTTCTCCTTCCTCTTTATGTTCCACTTTTTTGTCTTCTTTTTCTTTTCTTCTTCTTCTTCTTCTTCTTCTTCTTTTTCTCCTTTTTCTTTTTGCTCTTGATGTTGGCCTTTGGTCTGTTATTCCAATTTCGTTTTCGTTTGATGTCAATACGCACGAATCTTTCCAGCGTTTCCAGCTGTTAATATATTTTTTCCACTGCCCCGGTCGTTGTACCCCCCCCCCTTTACTACATCCAACACCTAACATTCGTCACTTGTGTCCTTACTGCGATTCTGTCACTCAGTGTGTACCCTGATATCCTTCCCAGGATTTTCATTTCTGCAGTTCATAGTGAATTTTTTGTCCACTTGCTGTTGACTCTAGTCTCCATAGTGAATGTCACTATGGTTTTAACATAGGTTTTATAAATTTTGACTTTCGCTAGCTTGCTCATGTACCTAATGCTCCAGAGAACGTCATTTAAGGCTCCGGATATTCTGCGCGCTTTGTTGGTTTGGCTTTTGATCTCGTGCGATCTATCCTGGCTTGAAGAAACTTCCACCTCCGGATTGTTGAGTATCATGACTTGCTCTGTTGATAATAATAGTTTATTCATTGTAATTAACATTACATGAAAGTCACTAAATTGATCAAATTAATTAAAAATTCACATTTACCTGTATAGGACAATAAAACAAACAACAACAACAAAACAATGACGTGTATATAATGTATATTTCTAAGCATTTAAAAGTCATTAATGTTTTAAGTCACACTTTAAGAAATCGTCTATTGAATAAAAACTGTGATGACTTAAAATATCCTCCACTTTTTTTTATGAAAAATTCGTCACTCTCTTCAAAATGGTTTTTGATTTTATTATACAGCTTGGCACCCCAGTAGTCTACATAGCGTTGCGTTGTTTGCAGGCGGTGACATGGGATCTGTAACTCTTTTACTGTGGTGGGTTTCGTAATTATGATGCCCTCCGTTTGATATATACCTTTCTTGGGTTTTCCTAACATATTTTATACATGTCAGTATAAATAGGCAAGGCAAGGTCAGTATTCTTTCTGTATAGAATGTTCCCTACAACCATCCGTATATTTCAAAGTACAAAGAGCTCTAGCCGCTTTTTTTTTGTAAGTAAAAGATTCTTGTTGCTGGCGTTGATGTACCCCAAAACAAAATTCCGTAGCTTATTCTATTGTGAAAGTTCGCAAAATAATCAGATTTTGAAGCAGCATGAATGGCATTAGTCTTCAGTTTCCTTATGGTTTACGGTGTGTTTTGTCATTGATAAAAGTTTTTTTAAATTCCTTTTTTTGTTGTTAAATATGCATGATCTTAGTAGGACGTACATCACAGCACACATCCGCATACTGAAGCATACCTCCCTAGAAAACTAAATTATTCACTTAACTAAACACAACGCCAGCGACAATAACACAGTCGTATCTTTGGCCGACTGACCTAAAATTGTAATGATAATTACTTCAAATACAGTTCTAAAAATAGGAAACTTATGTACTAAAGGGATTCGTGGTGCTAGGGGAGGTAGCTGTGACTAAATTATGGCATATGAGAAGTGCTACTCTCGTTCCAAATGTAAACAAACATACGCATAGCGGAATCAAGTTCATTCATACAGCCCATCTCAAAAATATAGACTGCTCTCTTCAATATTTTTTTCCGGCCTTAATAGCAAACATATATATATACAAATTTTTTGTCGATTACTTTGTAATTATTGTGAATTATGTCACCTTAAAATCCTATCGATCTTTGACCAATTACAGTGTATATAGCTATCGTTAGCGAGTTAATTTTGATATGTGCATGTCCCAGATGAGTTTGCCCCAGATATCGAATGGCATGGAATGACTGTTCACTTCTTGCAGAAAAACAGAGACGCTGTTTTCACTTCATTTAATTTTAGTAAATTATCTTGGAACCATTTTGTTATTTCCCCTATCACCCATTTGCTCTCTTTTTCAATTTCGTCAATCGACTTTGCAGTTACTACGTAAGATGTATCATATTATTGGTTCAAGCAACTAATAGACTCAAATTGTGCGCTCTTCAATTTTAATGTTCTTATGAAAACATTGATGTACCAATGCCAGAGAAAAAGTAATTTAATTTTACTAATATTTAAAAACAAAAATTAAAAACATGCAAATTATGGTAACAGCTTGTCTTAAAATATATTTATTATAATTATTTGATAACCAGTTTAAATACAATTTATCAAAAAATCTACAAGAGATATACATTTCGAGAGTGTAAGATGAAAATGCTGAATCTAAGAAATTCCTTTTCACCGTAACTAATTCACGCGACGACCACTTCCTAAAAATAAACCTTCAACGCGGATGATAATACAACACCACAGCCAGTACGAAGAATATTTTATACTCATTACGCAATTGCTCCGGCTCTAAAAGTGCTATTTACTCTACTGCCGCGGACGGAACGGGACGTGAAAATGTTTACATAACATGAAGAAGAACATCAGCGCGCGGTGGACTCCACGGAGGTACAAATAGCCGCATTGAATGGTAATTTTATTCCGCTCTGGCCTTTTTTAAAAAGTGTGGTGTATTAAGGCAGCCCAGCGTAATGAACTCGCGGGTTTAACATAAAAACATCTGTTCTCGAGTGTCTAGAGTGGTGTATGTACCGATGTTGCGTTGTGTTATGTTCCGTTTGCCGTTCCCGATGTTGTTGGTTGTTCTTTTCCTTTTTATTCTTCTCCTTTATATGTTGCGAAGATCATCTCTCGAAGAGTACCTGCATACAGTACGTTGCAGCGCATCGATTTCATTTCGTCGTGCCGCAAGGAGTAATCCCGTGTGTGCCTTCAAAATAATCTGTAATCCATTATGGACAGTACCTTTAAACAGACGAGAATTGTCATAATATGCATGAGATGGTATGAAATTCCATCTGAATAGACGCACAACACATAAATATATTAATTAATACACATTTTGATATGACATCAGTTATACTAAACAAATGGCTACCAATTAGGGCATTATTCCTTTTGCCACTATTACACATTAAAATATTGTATACAGAAAAGCAGGAGACAAAATATGAAGTCGCTGGAACATTGGCTGCTGTTATCCAGAGGATGATGGGACAAGTCAAAAAAAAACTGAAGTCTTTAGAAGATAATGGCTCACTATAAATAATTTAAAGATTAGGTATATATTGTTGTATTTATTTTTAATTGTTGACATATATAGCTTATAAAGCAAAAGAGTTTTGAAAAAATTATGAATATCTAAAAAATTTTCAAAAACTTTTGGACCATACGTTAAAAACAATAGTACGAAACGTAAATAAAACTTGCCCAATAGATAGAGCGCAAGTGATTCGACGAACCCTGAATCAGTTGTGAATGTAACAACCCTAATATACTGGTGACGGAATATGCTGGACTTGATAGACGCCCATGCTTGTCACTGATTCTGTTTATATGCATGTAATATCGTGATCTAGCAAAATTTTATTGCCTTCTTTGTATATCCTATTTATGTTCTACTACTACTATTCTTGTAATTCTTGTAATGGTACAGCCTATTTAATTTTGTATTGTAGGTTTTATGATATTAAATAATCAGAAAAATAATATTTTATAAATTCATATATATACAGGGTGTAACAAAATAAGTGTAAAACATTTCAGGGGGTGATTCCTTAGCGAAAAAGAGATAGGGTCTTTCATATAAAAAAACTTCAATGGAGCATCCATGTTTAGATACAGCCCCATAAAGGGGGTACATAAACTTTGTTTTACAATTTTTCTCACAAACACTAAAAATGTAATTTATTTCCAATGTAACTTTTTGTCTGATTATTTGTTTACCATTTAAAAATCTATTTCCAATACCTTGTTTCATTCGAAACAAAAAATGTCTCTTGAATTTTTTGTCCAAAAGTAATCAGTTCGCATCAAAAAATTATTTTACGAACAACTACAGAGATACATCGTCATAAATGCGAACTGGATTAGTATTGTTATTTTGTAGTTACTACCTGCATCAAAATACATATGATTAAAGATGAATAAACAAAACTAATTTATTAATAACAAAACATAAAACATGTAGAAATCATAGTAAATGTTAAATATGTCCACCTTCAGTCATTACACATGCGTCTAGACGTCGGCGCATTGAGCCACGTATTCGCTCAAATATTCCTGGATTCTCTCTAATTACCCTGCACGCATCGATGATGCGGTTTCTTAAGTTCTCTACATCGCGAACAGGAGTAGGATAAACCAAAGTCTGTAAATGGCCCCAAGTAGAGAAATCGAGAGGATTGAGATCCGGGGATCGAGCGGGCCAATTCTGTGGTCCTCCTCGACCTATCCAATGATTTGGATATGTTTGGGTTAAATGCTGACGTGCTGCTTGACTAAAATGGGCGGGAGCCCCATCATGCATAAAAAACATATCCCTTCTGACGCCCAAAGGAACTTCCTCCAGCAGTACTGGATGCACTTCTCTTAAAAATTGAGTGTATGCCTCACCATTTAATCGAGGAGGTAGAAAATGAGGGCCAATTAAATAATCCCCAATAACTCCGAGCCACACGTTAAGAGAAAAGTGTTCTTGATGGTTAGCTTGCTTGTACAATAGCGTGAGGGTTTTCATCAGCCCATATGTGGTTATTATGAAAATTAATTATCTTGTCCCGAGAAAAAGTACATTCGTCTGTGAATTTGATCGTATTCAAAAAGTCAGGATTTCTTCTAATCATTTCCAGCATCCAATTGGAAAATTCAAGACGGTTCGGAAAATCTCGCTGTAACAGTGCCTGTATATACCGTCATATGATCAACATTTAACTCGAAAGCAATCTTTCTAGTACTGCTAGTAGGTTATTCTTCAACCAAATTAAGTACTGCTTCTTCAAGATGTGTTGTTCTAACTCCTCGATGGCGACCACAATCCTGCGTTCTTTTGTCGAATGAACCATATTCTCGTAATCGTTGATGAAGTCGGGCAAATATTTTATGCGAAGGAAGCTGCCGTTGAGGATACATTTAAGCATATCTTCTAGAAGCTTCTAACCCATTCCCCTGCGACAGACCGTAAACGTAATGCATATCAGCCATTTCCTCATTTGTGTATGCCATTTTAATAACAAGTGAATTATTAAACTAACAAATTACGAACAAAACAACGACACACAATTAAGTATTATTTCAATTTCAAAAATTTACAAACTGACAGCGTGATACCACTACTAGCGGCCTACTAAATAAATTAGTTTTACATTTTCGTTTTATGACGATGTATCTCTGTAGTTGTTCGTAAAATAATTTTTTGCTGCGAACTGATTACTTTTGGGCAAAAAATTCAAGAGACATTTTTTGTTTCGAATGAAACAAGGTATTGGAAATATATTTTTAAATGGTAAACAAATCAGACAAAAAGTTACATTGGAAATAAATTACATTTTTAGTGTTTGTGAGAAAAATTGTAAAACAAATTTTATGTACCCCCTTTATGGGGCTGTATCTTAACAAGGGATGCTCCATTGAAGTTTTTTTATATGAAAGACTCTATCTCTTTTTCGCTAAGGAATCACCCCCTGAAATGTTTTACACTTATTTTGTTACACCCTGTATATATATATATTAGAAATCAATGAATATATATTTTTAGAAATTTAATTCCCGTGTGTTCCTATGTATATAAATCAGTTTTATTATGTATAAGCAATGTGGCACCGAACGTTTATATTAGTGAAAGATAAGCGCTGCGATATCTATAACTTCTCACAGTTACGTGACTGTTTTGTGTGTGAAATGCAAAGGGATTACCAAGACAACATAGAAAAAAGGGAATCCCAGATTTCAAACTATAAGAAGGAAAATACGTGTTGCAATCGAGGAGTCGACAAGCGAACGGCCAGAAGAGTCGAGAAGTGAACTGCATAGGGTCGACAAGTAGACTTAAGTTTAAAAAGTGCGTCGGCTCAAACAGTTACATAAATAGCGGTTAATGAAGTATATATATTTACAAGTAGAACCTTGTAAAATAAACCGCACCTTAAGTATTCAAGCTTAAGTGTTTAACTGCAACTTTCATATATGCACGTATCGATTCCGGAAATTTCCATTTTAGTATATTCCGCGATGACTAATATATTAGGATTATCTACTTCTCGCTGGAATGCGCGACGCCGCTGGCCTTCACGGTATAGCCGCGAACATGCTCGAGCTTGGTACAATATTTTTTTAATTTTAAATTTCACGTTAACCTTTGTGAAAACAGATATAAAAATTTTATTTAGAAAGTGTCACGTGATACTCTATGTGAGAATACAGTTTTTATGTTTAAAACAATGCAGAATACTAATATTTAAGACTGTTAAGTTAGTTATAAAAAATCGTGTCCACTAGTGTTGCTATTACTTTATGTAATCTATACAATTTTAAAGAATCCCGTTTCATCACACTGAAAATTCCAATGGCATTACAACTAGTACGTTATAATCCAATCTCTATACGTACAAATCGAGCACCAAGACGTTTCTTTTATTGTAAACATCAATTTGTTACATACCTACCCAACAATCGAAAGCATGGACCATATTAAGGAGCATTGCATGATTAATTTCATTAATTTGACAGTCTCAAGGCCCCTTTCCCATTCCTCGCGATACCAAACGCGTTCCGAAAAAATATCATTAATTAATTATTTATTAAATCTAAATCGTTTGAAAACATAAAAAATCGACTTAAACAAACTTATCAATTAATAAAACGATCGAATTTGGCCGGTAACGAAAAAAAATTAGCGCAAAACCCACAAACAAACGAGAACATAAATGCGGATAACCAACAAAAAAAAAATAGAAGAAGAAAGAGACGAGGAAAAAACAAACGCACGACTTCTGGAAGACAAACGACGATCTCATGTGACGCTAGAGAAAATTATATACATTTGGGCAGTCACAAATTATATAATTCCCCACTCGGTAATCAATTCTAATACTTAAATTATGTTAATTACTCCCTATAAAGAGTTTAATAATATATAATTAGATGGGGCCCCCATTTCGTGTATAGTATAGTCGTTCTTTGAGTGCTGCTTCTCTTCCTAACTCTTTCTTTCGTATGTTCGCCCGTACGTACTTACTCGGAGAGTTTGCCTCCAATAAGAAATGGTCCTCCCGTTAGTTTTCTATTTTATCTTCACGGTTCATCTTCCTCTTCGTACTTGCCGTGATCTATTGCGCTAGAGAGAATGGTGTGCAGGGTACCGTTTTGTTTCGTCTTTCTGTTCTCATTTTTTTTTTTTTAGTATTTCCAAGGGAGACACGTCGAAGGGGAAAATGGAAATTCAAATGAAATAAACTAGTTCGTATTTGCGACCTTGTCATTATTAAGAGATAAGCACGGTTAATTAGTTAATGTATTTTGCAAGACTTAATTTTATTTAGAAACTTAATTTTGATCATTTTGTCTATGTATTATATTTTATATAGTGTGTAAAGGAACAAGCAAATTGAAACTACATTAATTAACAATAATAATAATAATAATAATATATGATTTTGCCCCACGTTGCTGCGCCAATAATGTAATGGATTTTGAAAATTAAAATGCAATTAAAATTAAAATGCAGTTAAAATGCCAGCTAAAACTCAGATTCTCTGTGGGCGATCCGGATTAATAAAAAATGCTTAATTAAAAAGGTTCCTAAACATTAATTAGTTTAAAAAAAAGAAAAATGTCATTTTAAACTTTAAATAATAATTATATTTAAAATCAATGAATCATATATATTTTTTTACAAACAACAAAAGAAATAAAACATATTTAAGAGACAATCTCAATACACTTTTACAAATAATAAATGGACATAAATATTTATGTATATTCTTCGTTATGTTAAGCCGTACAGAATAAAAGCATAAATTTACTATATACACGATTTATGTATGATTATATACATATACAACGATTGCTAATACAGATCACGTTACATTATACTTTGTATTTTGGAGACGATGTTTATTTAACAACTCTATTTATTATGTTCGTGTTTGTTTGAAATTCATTTTACAATCTTTAATTCTTTATTATTAAAAATACATTCATCATACAATAATCATTTATCATTTTAAAAATACTTTATTTCAAATCTTCTTTCTCCAACTTCTGGACTATTTATCCTCAACGAAATCTTCTTTGTTCTACGTTGCCTTCAACGGAATTTCCTTTGTGGTCATGATCCAGGCGTGACGAATTAGCTTGCTCTACTAAAAGGAGCACTATTTTTTTATTACGACGATTCAACACTTTGCACATTTAATACTTATGTGCCACTTTAAACACTATTTTATTACTTTTTACAAATAACCACAATTCTTATGACTGTGGCCGACTTTCACAGAAGTCGATTATTTTATTTAAATTATATTAACAATGATTCTTCTGATCATTGCCTACTATCTCAGTAGTCTTATTGTTTTGAGTTCGCCTTTCGATACAACGATTAACGTATCTCGCCTTCGACTCTTGGCTTTTAGAAGCGTATTTTCTTTTTATATAAGAATGTCTGTGAATCCCCGCTTTCTACATAGTCCGGGTGTTTCCATTCACAGTTCGCACGCACATATTCCTTTAACTGTGAGAATGTTTATCATTATCGGAGCGTTTATCGCGTTAATATAAACTTTTGGCGCCACAATTCTTATTCATACATACATACTAAACTTATGACTAATTGCGACTTAATATTACCATAAAACATTCATTGATTTTAAATACTTCTTTTTAAAATAGTAATAAAAAATATAAAATTAATGTATGAATATGGACTGTACCATTACAAGTGATGTGTAGTTTTAAAACACTCAGTATATGCCTTTATCTCACTTAATTCAAAACAATATGTTGTGTAATGCATTATTGCTTATTTACTTGTTTGGCTCATATTAGTGTTACAAACGTTCATGTATGACATGTCGCCTATTTCACTTTTATTCGATTTATTTGTTTTATAATTCTAAATAGTCTAAATAAAAATGAACTAAAAGCATCTACACATTCATTCATGTTACGTGCAATATTGGTATTATTGGCAAAATTCTTGAAATATATATATTTCTACTCGTAGATCTAACGTTCCAGATGACTTATTTGAACAAGCTAATTCCCAATTAGACTATCAGGTTTGTGTTTATAAAGCGTTACGTATACTATGTAGTACATAACTGCTATTTATAACAGGGACCCACACTAATAACAGCAGATATAGGTTGCGGCTTATGCTTCTTGATGGTTGGGTAATTCGATTCACTCATCTTATTGCTGCACGTATGCAAGGCATGGGTGATATACTAACGAGTAGTTCCGAATTTCCTATCGTTTCTCTCTATAAGGAAAACTAAGAGAGGTTTGAGGTTGAGAAATGCTTTATGGCAAAAATTTATAGAAATACAAGAAATAGTAATAAATAGAAAATTGTATGTTCTAAAAGACATTGGTTCAAGTTTAGTAGTTCTAATGTATAGCCTTTGATATTTTTTTAATTATCATAATATTTAATTAATTAAATACTTACTGTATTTAATGATTTCAGTTAGTTTTCTCTTGGTATTTCAACACGCATTATATACGCATTTGTTTATATTTTATGTAAATATTCTAATCAGCCATGTCGTTATTGTATTGAAATGTAATATCTGGGAATTCATAATGTAGAGATTGGTATACCGAGTTATAAGATGCTTTTTACACTTTCGTTGTAGGACGGAAGTTGAATTTTGTTTGAATCTTTTTATATTATAGATTATTTGCACACAGAATTTAGAGGAGTTCTCTGAGTGCAATACAGCACCTAAAATTTAAAGTTAGAAAGAAAGTGTATGAAGTTTAAATGATACACACTTACCTATAAGAAAGTCGCCTTATATATTTGTTTAATATGACTCTCACGTGCATTATTTTCCCATTTTCTTTAAACATCCTTTTATAGTTATTATTTTTATATTTAATTTTGTTTATTTCCAGTGTCATGGCTTAACATGTGTATAAAATGGATTAATTTGTTGTTAAAATCCTCTAATCCTTACAACAATGAAGAAATGGTGGGTTCAACTCATACAATCCATCAAGATAATAGACACTAAACTAGATCTGCAATTAAAATCGTATTTTATATTTTAATTTTTTTTTTTACATTTGCACTTAACCATATAAATGCTTAAGTTAAATATGCTGTATGATATGTGGTTTTATACCAGTAATGATAAGGTTTTGAATAAGACAGGAACGAGATAATTTAATCTGTCCGAATTGTTGCTGTTGGTTCACCAAGAATGATTTATTATGCCTACGGTAGTTGTAAATGCAATTAATCATTTTATAATTTCAGAATATTAAAATCTGTAATTGTCGATAACTTTGATCATTCCTTGAATTACTTCCATATTTCATGACGAGGCTAAGATATTTTATTTTCAATTTCAATATGACATTCCTCGCTAGTTACAGTACTTTATCTTTACTGGACACCGATATGTTCCTATTGCTTTCAGTTAGTTTTAGTTTGTACAATATAATATATGATCCACGAAAGAGGTGTTGAAATTTCTAGGAATTGAGACTCAACTAAATAATGCATAACTTACAATTTGCATATTCGGTTCCCAAGAAAGCTAGGCAATTACTTTCTTATACATATGTGCGTCCTGAAATGTGTGTAGAAAAGTTGTTCCCAATTAAGTTTTAATTCTATATTTTCTTAGGAAAGTAATCCTCTGTGTCCAAATTATGAAAATTTATTTATACAGAAATTACCTCAAATCCAGATAAAAATACTTTTATGCTGTTTATAAATCTCTATAGAAACATAATATGAGAATTATTTGCAAAAAACTGCTATTCGATAAGAGTAAAAGTGTTACTCTCGGTCCGAATTTTAATTTTTTTATTATACAAAAATTATTTCAAATCCAGCTCTAAATAGTTTTGTGTCCTTAATAAATCTAGAATGCACAATTTGGGAAATATTTGCAAAACACTGCTGTTTAATAAGAATTGAAGTAAAGTTTGAAATTTCTTTTATACATTTTTTTTCCAAATCTAGCTGCATGTAAATAGTTTTTCACTTAAAATAAATCTATATGGAATGCATAATTTTCGAGATATTTGTAAAAATCTGTTTGACGTTAAGACAAAAAGGCCTACTTCCGACAGGAATTTCGAAAAATGTTTGTATATGAAATCCTTCAAAAATTCACTTCTTACTACTTTTACATTGTTCAGAAACTTGCCTAAACTTAGTAAATGATGAGATATTAGAAAATTTAGATTTTTCTAGTAAAGTAAACTACTACTTTCGGTCTACCGATTTTACTGAAAATCTAATCAGATCTCAAGAAGAACATTGTATACGTAATTTTAAAGTTTAACAGTGACAGCTATTGCGACTTGGCCGCTATTGTGGTCACACACAGAGAGATAGATACGCTTGCAAAAAACACTTTTTTTGGTATCAGGAGACTTCAAAGGACATGTGCAGAAATCTCGAATTTGGAACTTGTCATCACAATATTTCCTAATACTATGTATAAGAAAGTAGAAGAAATTAATAATTACAAAATACTTTCGAAATTAGTTATTTTAATTGCAATTAATTTCCTTGTTTTCTAAGTAATTCGGAATTGTAATTGCTTACAGAAACATGAAAACTTCGTCGCTAAGCTTGCGGATGGTTCTTCCTCCATCAAGCGTTCAAAGTCATCAGAGGCATTAGTGAAAAAGATTGAAGATAGCTTTGTTGTTTTCAACACTTGGTTTTCTTCAAACAATCTTAAATTGAACATCAACAAAACCGGACTGAGAATCTGAAAGTATTGCATGGTGGGGAATAACTCATTCAATGTCGGGAGACCAATAATTATGTTTGGGGATGTAGATGGATGGGCAACATTCCTGAGGGCCACAAGTTCAGAAGCTGGGAGTCGCTATGGGAAAATGTAAAACTTGTCTTTAAAAAAACCTCTGCATATCAAAACAGACTACAAAAAGAAATATTGTTTTAAAATGAAATGAACATTACCCGCTTTGGGGTAGTAATTATTTTATTAGCAATAATTTTGAGAAAATATGTATAATCCCTTTAACTACCCCAAATATTTCGCCCTATATCAAGATCATATTACAAAGTTACCCTAAAACTGCCTTATTGTCATCCCTAGCAAAAGTAGTTTTATGGTACATTTTAGTGTAATCACTAATTTTATTTTAAACATAGATAGTTGTTTTATTTGTTTTGCTTTTTCTATATATAATAAATTACGTTCTTTTCTTTTTAATAATAAATTATTAACAGGTGGGTTGGAATATATTTGATGATTTGCCCATTTTATTATTTTCATTTCCAATTACAAGTTCTGATTTGTATATTACATACAAGAAAAATGTAATCACGGTAAAAAACCTGTTCTCTCTGATTTTATAACCAAATGTAATTGCAATTGTAATTAGAAAAGTCATTATCATTTACATTTTATGATAGGCATTGTAATTATGAAAAGTAACATTTCTAATTTCTGCTACTTTGTAATTTGTATCAATTCCTTTTAAAAAGAATTTTGAATTTTGTAATTGTATGTAATTACAATTTTAAAGTAACTGCCTAACCCTGGTTCCTTACAATTCTATAAACTTACAACAGCTACATGTTTTTTAAAAGTTTTTTTAAATTTTTTTTTTATATCAGTTATATTTTAAACACAATAAAACACTTTTCTAAGTGATTTGTTTTGTCACATAATACAGATGATAGTTATTTCAATAAAAATTTATTACGTTTTCTTAATCTTTAAAAATTTCTTTTTTTATTGTCCTTTCATTCCTCATGGTCATATAAATATCTACAAAATTACACACTCCTATATTTACTCGTCTTCACTTTAATATGTATATTATTATATATAAAAGTCAAATTATAGAAGTCTTACCTGAAACTCGACCTTTCAAACAACTGCGGAGGAAGTGCTTTTACAACTTCATGGAATTTCTATAAATGTTTTCTTTTTTCTTTAATTTCGGGGGCAATAAAAACGTAAATGCCGGATCCCTCGCTTATCTCTTGCGACACAGAGTTATTTCTGATAAGGTGGTCAGGAATTAAAGAGATTATACCGAAATTTTTATGTAGCCTAATTAACCTATAAAATTATATTTTAACTCTTCATCTTACCGTGTACATGTGGCGCCGGTTTGCGAAGAATTGGTCGTACAGATGCGGATTTAATTGGAAGATTGAATATAAATTGCGCGAAATTATGAGAAAGTTTGTGTTCCAAGAAAAACACGATTAAAAGAGAGATTTTTTGCTATAGACTGTGCTAATATTATATTGAAAGAATATTCTTGCAAATTTTGATGTAGAACAATGTGCGCATTTATTAAAATTGTTGATTAAGTGTTAGGTATTAGTAGTAGTAGTTGGGTGACAGAAATTTATAAAAGTGTTTATCAAGCGGGTACGACGTAACACATTGGTAAAGTTAAGATTGTTCAAAAACTGCATAGTAGCTCGCTTTCTAAATAAAACTAGCCATAGTCCTTCTTTTGTGCTTTTTAGGTATAATGTTATGTTGCGAATGGTTGGGTTGGATTTTTAGATTGTTATTTATGCTGTTCTGCGCTTATATAAGCCGAGGTTATTATTGCAGTAAAGGATCTTGCAAATCTGTACTTTTACGTAATCGCACGTTCACCTAGTTGCCTGCCTCTCTGGTGGTGCGTTCACTCACCGAGAAGTAACTACTACCTTTCCGTTGCTACTTCGACTGTGCATTAACCAGTCAAATAGATACTAATTATCGGAATCCCGTTAATATTCTTGATTGTGCATATACGAATCAAGTTGTAATTTCATCCCGTAACCGATTCGATAATAGACCTATTTGTAAGATTCATATTTTATCTGTTTTACATATTCATATTAGGTTTGCAATAAGATTTGGTGTAAATATTCGAATTCGAACAAACTCATTGTATGCCCGCATGAAATAATGTCTTCCATAAATTAATACATGCACAAAATGGAATCATCAGTCAAAGTTATGAAACTTAGCTTTTTTGTTTACTTGAATAGAACCTTGTTTTATGTGTAAAAATATTCGTTTATAGATTAAGGATGTTTTTTGATTATATTTGAGTAATTTCATATGTGTGTAAATAAACTAGATGTCAACGAAATTTTATTGACTTTATTCTACTAAAAGTAGTAGTCCAGATAATCTAAAAGATATTAAATAAATGCTAATAACTTACTGTAAACCGACTGAACAAACCCGATGAGCTTCAGTGACCATTTTATGTTCACTTTCACAATTATTTCTCGCAGATAACGATACGGCAATTATATAAGTGACAGCTGGAAAAGTAAAAGAGAGGTATCAGTCTAACAACAGTCCCGGATTTGCTTGTTCAACTCCACTATTTGTGTGCATGCTAAGCTGTAAATCTGTAAGGCGCGTGGGCTTTTCGGGGAAAATAGTTCCTTTGACCAAGATGACACATCGATCGGCATGAGACGTCGTGACGCGTTGTAATTCGATAGGATTTCTCTTTTAGCAAAAAAAAATCATCAAAATAACACTAAAACTTTCTAACCCGTCTACAATTTCTTTGAGCATTTCCGCTAGAGGATTTTTATTTAGTTTAAAATAAAATCGTTCTGAAGTCAAATGATATTAACCTAAATAAAATAATCAATTTTTTTTAATCTATAATAACCAAGTAGTTTTCCTTATCTGCTGAGTTCGGTAAATTTTAAAAAGTAAATATCCAATACGACTCTTTGCAAATTTTTCTATAAATTTTTTGGTAGTTGCAGTAATAGAAAAGCTACAGATGAGTGCATATTTGGTGGGGAAATGAATATACCGAAGGTAATTGTGAATAATAAGGCCCACCTGATGTTTTATATTTTTTTTGCAAATATATGTTCCATATTTTCGACAACTCTTTATTTTATATAAATTTATTAAACTGTAAACTAAGAGATATCTAATGTAATATAAAAAAAAAAGTTTTTTTAAGTTTTCAAAAAACCTAAAATGGGCCTTGCTTTGTAGAGTGCAGACGATTCGAGCCATCCGTTTAGGGTATACAGTCCGAGCAAACGAAGGCATTCTGGTCCTCGTGTGTGAAACCAACACAATCCTCATGCACCCAGGTAAGGTATGAATTTAGTTCGCATAATTTGCAAAACCAATTTTCTTTACAGTTAGCGCCCACGTTTTCTCGCGAGGTGGATGCAATGGGCTTTGGTTCACACTATTTTGCTTTCTTTTTTCCTGTTGAAGTGAATGAACTACCACGTCTTTTGGAACTCCTCGCAATACTGTTTTTGCTTTGGAAGAGGTCTGTTGTTACTTCTTGGGTTTATAACTTACAGCATTGTAACCAAGTCTTTTGAAAATGAATTAGAAGCAGCCTTGTTCTGGTCATGCCACTTCCTCACCACCAAAAGTAATGGCTCTGAGTTCCATTCTTCGATCTCTGGACTTTCTCCGCCTATCTCTGGATTTTCTCTGTCGGTCTCTGGAAGACTGGATGCTTAAACGTGGCGGAAATAATATTTATAGAAAAGGCAAAATTCCAGTAGCTTTGAAACCACTGAATATGTTGTTTAGAGAATTTCTTTGGGTTTTGTAAATTGATTGGGTCATTGTTAAATTACTAATCCAAGACCAATTAATTTAATATATTTACTTAGATTTCAACAGATAACCTTAGTGCAAGTAATTTGGTTTACCCTACTAACTATTAAAAAACATGTACTGAGGATACATTGCTTGCTCTATTGAATAGTAGTCTAAAATTAACACTTTCCAGTTCAAAATGACATAATTCAAAAGCAATTGAAGAAAGAAAAATAGATATAAAATAACATAAATGACTTTTTTGTTGATAATTTCTTTCTGAATGATTATCAAGGATAATTAATCATCGAATCTATATTTTTAAATATAATCCAATACATAAATATTTCTATAAGGACATACGAATCTATCGAGTACGAAAGAAGAAGAAAGAACAACATAAAACGTTCTACTTTAATTTACAACACTGGTAAACATCACGCATTTTCCTATCAGTTTGCGTTATTCTAATTTAAATATTAATACACAGAGAAACCTCGATTTATACCTACTGAATAAAATTATACAACCGGTGTGGTTTTTAATTTAAAAGTTAAAGAGATCGTCGTAACGTCTGCGTTACATAAACATCGACGAGATACTATAGACGTTGTGGAATAGGGAGTATTATGTTACATGTTCTGTGTTTACCATAAGGTATTAAAGGATGTTGTATGATAATTCAGAAGCATATTGGCCGTTATTTTTAAGAACAAACATTCGAATGATTTCAGTAATAAAACCTCGATTTTTAACTTTATGCGCGCATGCATATGAATATGTCCAAATTTGATGTTTAAACGCTTCGGAATTAATGTTACGTATGAGTCGATGAATTTAAGTGGTTTTTTTACACATGTAGGCTCAATCGTTTCAATAAAATACAAATCGTGGGAGGCCACTTCAATAATTGCTATCTCTGATGAAACATTAAATTCATAGCGAAAGCTAAGTGTAATAATGATGATCATAAACGTATATGTGCCAAAAAAGAATGCGTAGATTAAACAAAGACATATACAGATACTGAAAATGCAACGTGAATAAAATACGCAATGCATTGTACAGTCACGGGCATTAAAAAGTAACCAAGTACTACTTGCGATATTTTTGGTTGTTTTAAATTGTTATGGACAGCAAGTGCACAAAAACGTATACCCACACTGCAATCAAGTTTGACCGATGTAAACTTTATTGCAATCTTTACAGGTAATTTTGTATACTATACTATCTTGGTTTAAAATTGGTGTTTTCGTACATAGGGATTTTACATGCAAAACTAATAATTTGCGAATATTCCCTCCCCTAATTTTTTTATAGGAAAATGTTAAACACAAAAATTATAGAGCTTTAAAAATAGGTCCAATTTTTTTTCTTCTTTGCTTACTATCACCCTCCGGGTCATTAAAGGAAAAAGAATTGAAGAAATGATACAAAATAGCAACAGCCGTGACATGTGACAACAAAAGTTACAAAATTCATTCATTTAACACAACAATGTGACAATTTTAGTAGAGGCGTTTAAATCTGTTTTAAGCATAGGTTTTAAGTCGTTTGCAGAAAATAAAAAACGTGCTGAAGAGATTTTAAAATTTTATTGAACGTGGTAATAAAGGTAGTTGTAGTAATAACTAAATTAAATGCTCAAACAAATCTCCGTTGACAGCTGAGCAGCAACCCAATCTGTCGTAAAAAGTTCTTCTAGTTGCGGCCAGTTGATAGTGTGATATTTGACGACATTCTGCAAGTATTGCAGCTCTTAAAGCGTCGACATTTTGATACGTCATTCCATTGTATAGCCGATAATGCAATGCGACCCACAGAAAAAAATCATTTGGCAAAAGATCCGGAGATCTTGGAGGCCAATTAATTTCTCCACCTCGACCTATCCAGCGATTTGGGAATACATGATTTAAGTACTCTAAAACATCGCGCTGGTAATGCGCCGGACATCCATCATGTTGGTACCAAAATTCGTAATTAATTCCCAATTCGTCGATAGCTGGCCCGACTTCTTCTTGCAAAAAATTTAAATACGCAGCACCAGTTAAGTGGTCTGCAATAAAGAACGGTCCAATTATGTGAGGACCTAGTATGCCAGCCCAAACATTGACACTACCCCGGTATTGCGTATGAGTCTGCAACATTAAATGTTCATTTTGTGTGCTCCAGTAGCGATAATTTTGTTGATTTGGTTCACCAGTTAACTGAAATCGACACTCATCGCTGAATAAAATCCTATAGTCTGTTTTTTAATTGTACGGAGTAATAAAAGAACAAAAATGTGACGTAATTGTTCCCTTATTGGCCGAATTCGAAAATACCGCCAAAAAGACAAGCCCAACACACACCAACACAACAAGGCACAAATGTAGTATGACGTTTAAAATGTGATTCATATTTATGCGAATACATACATATTTTAAGTTTCATTCCAAAAGGTTCTTTTCATATATTTTTTAAACTGTTCTTTTCCGAACCAATCTCGCGGTGTTATTCTTGTGGAAGGTAATTACAATCACATATTTGGTTATGTACATTATAAAAACGTTTTGTTGTTTTTTAGGTTATATTTGATTTCACTTGTGCGATATTGTATAAAATGAATACAAACAATACTGGGGCCACCCGAAAAAGACAAGCTTTATCTGTAAAAGATAAAGAATTTATTAAATTCTTTTCTTTCTAATATCTTTTTATAATTTTATTTTATGATATACTCTATTAAAAAATATGTAAAAAATCTGAAGTGTTTGATATAGCTACGTGTAAAATCTGACAAAATACGATAGTTGAGGTACAGATATTATAGGAGATTATATTTATTTGTAATACTATAATTTAAACAAAGTATGTGTCTGTTTAAAAAAACAGATTTAATTTCTATTGGAATACATTCTTTAAACACTTTGTCATCTTGATTTATTTTAGGTATATGATGTAAGTACAACAGTTCAAAATATTTTTTTCATACAATTCCATACATTTTACAAAAAATATTTATTGTATATTTCTTTACGCTTTAATTAATACATATTATATTCTAAAACATATGAAATTATATTATATAGAAATCAATTAAAATATTTGCAACATTTGCTTCCGAAAAAATAATTTTGATTATTCTGAATTTCAAAGTATGCATACGAGGTGTGATCAATATATAACCGTTATTTTCAATTTTTTCAAAAAGTATTTATTTATTCATCAATAACAATCTTGTCCCCTTCAAAGTAATCCCCCTCAGATATAATACACTTATGCCAGCGTTTTTTCAAATCCTCGAAACACTTCTGAAACGCGCTTTTTGGTATCACCAACAGCTCCTTTTTCGATTTTTCTTTTATCTCCTCAATCGTAGCAAAACGCTTTCCTTTCATCGGTGTCTTCAGTTTTGGGAAGAGGAAAAAGTCAGCGGGGGCCAAGTCCGGTGAATACGGTGGTTGAGGCATCATGATAACGGTTTTGTTTTTGGCCAAAAACTCACGCACATGATAACGGTTTTGTTTTTGGCCAAAAACTCACGCACAAGCATCGATGTGTGAGCTGGTGCGTTATCATGGTGCAAAATCCATGATTGTTTTTTCCACAATTCTGTGCGTTTCTGACGAATTGCTTGTCGCAAACGGCGCATAACTTCAAGGTAGTATTCCTTATTGACCGTACGACCTTGTGGCAAGAATTCATGATGCACCACGCCATTGCAGTCGAAGAAAACAGTGAGCAAAACCTTAACATTTGACCGAACTTGACGTGCTTTTTTCGGTCTTGGCTCTTCTGGACGCTTCCATTGGGATGATTGGGCTTTGGTTTCAATGTCATAGCCATACACCCATGATTCGTCACCAGTTATGACCTTTTTGAGGAAATCTGGATCGTCGTTGACGATGTTCAACAGCTCCTGAGCGATGTCCATGCGACGTTGTTTTTGCTCAAAATTTAGCAATTTTGGAACAATCTTCGCTGCCGCACGTTTCATGCCTAAAACATCCGTAAAAATTGCTTGACATGAGCCGAACGATATGCCAACATCATCAGCAACCTCTCTGATAGTGATTCCACGATTATCCAAAATCATTTTCTTCACTGCTTCAATGTTTTCATCGGTTGTTGACGTGCTCGGGCGACCCGGACGAGCATCGTCATTGACATCTTCTCGGCCTTCCTTAAACCGGTTATACCACAATTGAACTTGTGTTCTGCTCATAGTAGACTCGCCAAACGCCACAGTCAACATTTCAAATGTCCTTGCGCATTTAATTTCATTTTTTACACAAAACTTAATACAATTTCTTTGATCCATTTTTTCGAATAGTAAAAAATCGAAGAGCACACCAAAACACGACTAACCTTTTTATCTGTCAAAAACAAACTGACAATCCAAAATGGCTAATATTGCCAACATATATAACAGACATGTGTACCAACATAACAGAAACAAAAATGCGAAAATCGAACATACGTAACTCACGAAATTTGAAAATAACGATTATATATTGATCACACTCGTACAGTTTTCTGTTTATAATGTGAACTATACCGCATAGATGTCGCTGATGCCGTTGGTGTTGTGTGAATATGGTTTGCTCCTCCCATTATTTACGTCACTCCGTCGTTCAAAAAAATAGATTATAGATAAAAAGTTTCGGTCATCATTGGCCATCTCCATCATTATTTCACAAAACTGCATTTTTTTTCTTTATCCTCCTCGAATATTTTTTGGTGCTTTTCGTATTTATAAGACCGAAACCGCGGATCTTGACTCTTTAAAATTTTCTGAGCAGTAGTAAAATGAATCCCCAAATTATTACCTATTTGTCTTAAGGAGACATTTTTGTTCTCTACAACGCTCAAGAGAACGGCATCTACCTTCTCTCTACTTGCACCAGCTGTTACATTCTGGCACTTACATTTCTTATTAACAGTGCCGTTGGTCTCAAAGTGCCTGACAATTCTATTCAGGGTGTTCAAATTTAGAATTGGTCGCTCCGGGTAGAATCCAGCAAAAGTTGCTTGTATGTCCCTAAAAGACAATCCAGAGTAGTACCATTTAATAAAGTTGACTTTCTCTTCTTGGCTATAGCAATTCATTTTAAGAATCAGCAAACTTATTTTGATTGTCAAAACGTGACATTTATTGCTGACAGGATTCATGGCTAGTACTAATCGGTTCATTCCTAATACTTTTTCTTCAAGTCTAGCAGGACCAGAAGGTGTTAGAAAATAAACATCAAAGAATTTAGATACATTTTTTTTGTCTACAACTTTTGTGTTTAACATTTTCCTATAAAAAAATTAGGGGAGGGAAAATTCGCAAATTATTAGTTTTGCATGTAAAATCCCTATGTACGAAAATCCATTCTACACCCGGTATAACAATGTTGATGTATCCTGTAAAAAAATTATTATTTAGTCAGTCGATAATATCTTATTGATTTCCATTTTAATGGTTTTTAACGTAAGGGTGTCACTGATATTTAAAACAATTTTAATATCTTTTGCTAGTGCCAACTCATTGTTGTAAGTACTATTTTGACTTGTTATGCTTCCTTTTGAGCAAATTTTAATGATTTTTACACACTCCTGATGAAGCTAATATACTTTGGCGAAATATAGAGTCAAATGAACAAATTGAGTCTTATTTAATAAAACTAAACGGACCGATAACCCCGATATTTTATTTATTGCTGTTATATATGTATATATACATATATAAATTTCTTCGCGTACGTTCTTTAGCCATGAAAACTAACCACAATCATTAGATCCCACTCATTAAATCATTTTGTTCATTTTCTCCTTCGGTTTCATCCATCTATATCATTGCATCCGCATGCACTTAGACACAATATTAAAACATCTCTCAAATATCCGTTTGTAGTTGGTGTTGTTCTTCTAGCCGTTGCTGATGTTGGTGGTGGTGTTTCTTTTTTTATGAACGCACTTCTTCGACGATTTCACCTTCTCTTCCTTCTTCATAGTCCTCTTCGTCTTCTCAAAATCACATACTATTACTTACTATTCCTCTTGTTGTATTATTTAGATGTAGCGGACAGTTATGAGAGATAGCATGTGGTATTGTCGATTAGATTTACGATCGCATTCTAATAGAAAATCATTTCGTAAGAGAACATTTGCGTTTAATCTTTAAAACAATGGTAATCTACACCGATCCTGTACATAGAGCGCACGGTGTTACATAGATTATCTTTACGATTCTTTTGTTTCTTTTTTTTTTGTTTCGTTTATATTTTGTTCTATTGTCTGTGCGTTTTGAAATTCGTGAAAATCGATCGTTACTTATTAGTGCCTATTGTTTTAAGTATTTTTTACTTTAAAGAGAATCAATCATGACAGATAATACCAACAAATTTATTCAATATAAGGAAAGAAGAAAACACAAGGAATTTTACTATGTATTGGATTGATTAGTCTTTAGTTGATGAAGATCCACAGTATTATTTACTAAATAATAACAAACTGTTGGATTTTTGCGAAACAATTGTCAAATTTATATCTGAGGTATTGAATTAGTTAAAATCCTATAGTTACTATTTAGTAAATAATTTTTTGCACGACCCTTGCATAATAGGCACGTTCACTCCCTTAAATGAGGGAGTGAAGTGACTCTTTTGCTCCCTTGGTATAAAAAACATAGCCAACTCAATTTATGAATTTAATCGTTTATTTAATATTAATATTGACATTAATGTCAATAAATGGAAGCACTTTTCGTAGATCTTCCTAGATTTTTCTGGCAATAAATTCACAACTATTTTTGAAGCCGTTTCTTCAATAGTTTCGTCACACATTTTTCCAATGCTTATTTAACGAAGCGAAGAAAATACGGGCAGTTTCTCGATATTCACAAAAAACCAATATGGCTACCCTTATTTATCGGTCGTCAAGGGTTTCCATCAGAACCAGCATGATTTTTGCGTTCGACAACTGGAAACGTCATGTTGACAATTTTTAAAAAAAGTTAGATTTCTTCAATTAAAATCGTTTGGGTCGTGCAAAAAATAGTATATACACCTCGGGAGTGAATGAATTTCTCCTCGGTGCTTTGTAGAGCCCTCGGGCTTCGCCCTCGGGCTACAAACTGCACCTCGGAAAAAAACATCATTTCACTCCCTAGGTGTATAATATACTATTATAACAATAATGTCGGGTGACCCAAGTTTTACCACGAAAATGGTGCTTATTTATAAAGAAAAAGAAGCAATTTTTTTATGTAAAGTTGGATTGAAATGTACACTACAAGCGTTTCGCCATAGTTCGTATAATGTTTATTATTTCTTCTAAAGGTGTAGTCCATATCTAGGGATCGCTATTCCCAAGAATAAGTTTTTATTTTTAAGTATACACGGTTACCGCTAAATAGGTACCAGGCTATGCGAATCTAAAGAATACTTATAAATGTCTAACTGGAAATCAAAAAAAGAAATTAATTTGTAACTCGTCAAAAATTTCTAAATTTTTAGGGCCAAAATATAGTTAAAGTCGGACCATAACTTTGTTTATCCTATACACATTTACGCAGATACCACTAGTAATTCCAATTTATCGTTCTTCCAAAAAAACGATAAAATGCAAAGAGTTACAACCTTTGAGAATAAATGGTAATTGAAAAGATTTTCTATGGCGATGTTTTTTTTGTGTGAATAGCACGCCTTTATGTGGAAAAGGTCTACAATCTCGGTGCATTATTGCATATTTTTTTTTCGTTAAATAGAAGTAGATTCTTTTAAAACTTAAATTCCTCTATATAAAAATTATTATGTTTGTATATTAACTGCGATAGGCTCGGACTCGGGGAAAGAAAAATCAATTTCTCGTCAATATGTACACATTGCTCAGCGATTTTACTGTACGGGCGCTCATATTTTTCTTTCACCCCCTTTTTTTAATGACGCTATTTAGAACTAAACGTGCATAAATAAAACACCACAAAATCAACGTTTCGACAATTTATTTCTTGATGCCTTATTCGGAATAATACATCTAATCAGATGAAAAAAATAATGAGGTGTGGCCACCATTCGACTTTCTTATACGTGTGAGCGTTTCAAATTATACAAAATTGTTTTAAATTGTATTAAATATTTTTATCTTCTTACAAAAATAAACCTGCGAATAAGTCCAAATTTTAAGAATTTTTTTTATGCAAAAATTATTCAAAATTCTATTCTAAGTACTTCTATTATTCTCTTAATAAATTTATAGAATACATACTTTACGAGATATTCGAAAGGAAGTGCTATAAGAGTAAAAGTGTTACTTCCGGTTCGAATTTTGAAATTTTATTTATACAAAAATGGCTTACGAAATATTCGCAAAAAACTGATAAAATTCTTCTCAAATTTAATTTTCAATATACAAAATAATAGCAGTACGACTTGCTTATACAGAAAATATATGCTATTTTTAAGTTATTGACTTTTTAATGGAAGTGGTACTAATTTTGAGTTGTAATGAAGAGATAAATATGCAGTATCGTGGTTATATTTACATATCGATTAAGGTCGATTGGTAATTAGAATAATATTTGTAAATCATGTGGACAAAATAATAGCAGCGTTATATATTTGAAACAAAAACACCGACAAATATGATAATATATTTTTTTATTTATTCTAAAATGAATATAGAATTAATATTTAGTGGCGTTGCCGTTGTTTTTCACTACCTCGATGCACCTTCGGGGCATGCTGTCAACCAACTTCTGGCAGCGTTCATGAGGGATGGACAACCAAGTTTCTCGCACGATTTCCCACAATTCGTCTTGAGTTGTAGGGTTGGCCTTAAAGACACCTTCTTCCACGTCAGCCCATAAGTTCTCAATAGGATTGAGGTCTGGAGACTGAGCTGGCCACTCCAGGACCTCAATCCTATTTTCACGGAACCAATCCTTCGCTCGTCGACTGGTATGTTTTGGATCATTGTCCTGCATTAATATCCATTTTAAAGGCAATTCCCACTCGGAATAAGGTAACAATATATTTTCTAGGATATCCACATAGCCATGTTGGTCTAGAATGCCTTGGATCCTATATATTGGCCCGGTTCCATAATAAGAGAAGCACCCCCAAACCATTATTTTGGAACCACCATGTTTTACAGTCTTTATAGTAAATCGTGGTTGCAAAGCTGTATTTACTGGTCTTCGAACAAATGCTCTGTGGCCTCTCTGACCAAATAATACTATTTTGGTTTCATCTGTCCATAATATGTTACGCCATTTTTCTGGGGTCCAATTCATATGATCCTGTGCGAATTTTAACCGACGTCTAACATGTTGTTTTTTTAACAGTGGCACTTTTCTAGGACTCCTTGCAGGTAAATTGTTTTCTTGTAAGCGTCTGCGTATTGTTCTTGCGCTAATATTTAGTTCTAGATCTTGTTTCAATTTAGTAGCAGAAATGAATGGATTTTTTCTTGTGTAGCGCAAAATCATTTTGTCATCGTGATTCGTTGTTTTCTTCTTGCGACCCCGGGTTTCTGGTTTTTCTTGCCAACGCAGTGCATTCACTATCATTTTAGCCGAACACTTAAAAGCGGTTTGAATAAATTTATAAGTTTTACCTTCATTTCTTAGTCTTACTATTAATTTACGCGTTTCTACACTACAGTGCTTTTTGCGACCCATTATTTTCATTAACAATTAAAAAACTTATACAATATGAGTGGTACTAAATTCAAACTAAATTATTTTATATAAATTGAACCTTTCAATCCACTTAATACGATGTTTGACGGACGACTGCCAACGACTGCTATTATTTTGACCACTTCCAAATGTATGTTACAGCGAAAGAATGCGGGACTTCACTGAGTTGTGAGAATATGGTTGACTATTGTATACTCCTACAGTTCCTTACACATTTCGGCACGTCATGGATAGATGGCAGTTTCAATAATTCAAGTAAAGAACATTAAAATTATTAATAAACAGTTTTTAATTTCGTACTGCTATTATTTTGGCCATAACTGTATATGAATTCTTTAAAAATTTGTTTAAACATAGTAGTTGACGAAATATTGGCAAAATTAATTTTTTTTTCACTGGAGTAAACAATTACTTCCGGTCTGTGGATTTCACTGAAAATCTAATCAGATCTCAAGATGTAGATTAACCCGAAAAAATTCTAGCTAACGCAATGGCTAAAGCTGGTGTCTGGTGAAAATGCCCAAATCCGAAAGATGAAATTTGGTATGATAATTTTGAAGATCAGCCTCCTGTGGACGCATAAATAAACGAGGTTTTCTTGCCGTTAAAGAGTTAGAAATGCATATGTAAAGTCAGAAAACAATCAGTACAGTTTTATATTAGAGTTTTAAAGATAAACTGAGTATATTTATTTTTTGCAGAAATAATATCCCCAAATGTCTAATGTGGGATCAATGTCATAATTAGTGTTGAATCCTCCTGGTTTGAAGGATTGTTTACCACTTTCAGCTGGAAAGTATGAGCGTGGATTGTTTCGCCACCCGTGTTGCTTTGTAAGACCACACTTTGTTAACCTTCACCATTTAAAATAAAAGTCGTAATATATGCAAGCACTTTAATAACACCTTTATCAACACTTGAAAGCTAACACAAATAGTATAAAAATAATGTAAATGTTGAGAACTATCTTGCTATTATGTCACATATATATTTTCGGAAAGATCACTAATTTAATTTGAAGGTAGTGCTTTCGCCCTGAACTCTGTGATAGAACTGATCTTTTGTATCATTACCATCTTAAAGGAAGGTGTAATTGCAAAATCGCCCCCACTATTTGCGACAAGAATACTGGCCATTAATTAAATAGGGAAAGTTCCCGAAATGAGATATGCAAATAGTTATTACGAGACTTTCACAGATGATGAGTTTGTTAGAATTATAATCTTTCAATAAAGGTAATTAGGTAAAATATCTAAAATTTACAAATGCATTACTTAACGCTACCTCGTGATACATAACAATAGACAGCATCGATATTGAATGGGAGCTTAACAGTGGGATTAACGCTCCAAGGCTAAAATCTATTAGGAAACGCTATTAAAGGAGATATTTACAATATTATTCCTAGGAACTATACAATTACTCTAAACCTACCGCTGTCAAAAGTAACGTTACTGTTGTAATAAAGTAATTTATCCTTTGCTTAACAAATATCATTAGGTTTTCCCTGGCAGTCTGAATCGTCATAAAGCATAATGAGATTATAAATGCACATTTATATATGGTTTTATAATGACGTTATTTTACTTGCATACAATCTTAACTTAAACATAAATTGAATATAACCTAAATATACAGGGTGATGCGCCAACAATTAGGTTCACTGACATGTCTGATTTTGTAATTGGCGGAATTAGGTTATATTGGAATGTTTTTAAAAATATAACTGATCTTAGAAATAATTATTAATTCAAAAAAATGAAAATTCAGCAACGACACTGAAAATTATTAATTATATTGCATGAAACATAACGTGAACGGCTAAAGGTGTTTGAATTTTGATCACTTTTACCATATGTACTTTAACAAAAAGAGGCAAACATAAAAACTTTTTTACGGTAAAATAAAACAAGTTTTATATGTACTATAATTTATTGTAAATCGATTTTGAAAAAGGTCATCGCAATCAGAGACGAACAATATATTTCTAGTATAAACTTTTTGTCATTTTCTTAGACTTTGTCCATATAACGGTTTATTCTTACAGTTTTACAAGTTTTGTTTTAAAAATTATACTTTATCTCACCCTAAAAATTGAAAATATTTTTGTTACCCAAAAAATAACAGTAAATTACCAAATTATCAAATTCACACTTTATTTTATCACGCCTTCGTAGGTATTTGTTTATTAGGGTAAAACTGATATCGGAGAATGACATGATTACATTAGTTGTCTTTTTAGTGCTTTAAATTGTTCGCTGCGTTATCAGTTTTCTGTGCATAAAAATTCTTTGATACCTAATATCTTGCCTCGCATTGACGACTTTTTTTTTTATTGTTTTAATACGTACTTATTTATGTATACGCAAAAAAGTAAAATTAAAAAAAAAATCATTACCTAAAACCGTGGTATACATATACATACATTGTACCACTCACTGGACATATTGATTTTATTTTTGTCCGGTTTAACTTTAAAAGATTAAATATGGTACGTTATTTGACAAGTTTATCTCGGTATACACAAACGTAAGTACCTGCACCCGATAAATAATGTATTATTATTACTAAAAGCTTTTAGTGGATTTTATAAAAACAAACATGTTTACATTTTTCAAAGGCGCGACCAGCTCATAATAAGAACGCAAGATATATATCGACATTGTTTATGAATAATGAGGAATTTGAAAATTCTCTTCTATTTCATGATCTTTTTTGTTTGTCAATAACAAATCGTCCGATTTTCTTTTCCGTTTCTTTGTTTTGGGCGTCATGATCACCGGTGTCGATTTAAATCAAACATTGTTCGGTTTTATTTCTTACAAGTTAAACATGTTTTCTTTCGGGTTTGTTTCGGGCGGGCTTGTTTGTCCAATAGACTTGATATTTTAACAAATATTTGAAAGGTTGGTAGATGAGGAAACAAGATTTGTTTAATATAAGGGACAAATTTCTTCTTTCATTTTTTCTTTTGTAAAGTCGGAGAACAAGGAACAGTAAATGCCTCGACAAGTTCTACAAGACTACTACTATAAATATACCTAGTTTATACAAACAATGGATTTGATAAAAAATGTATTACACGAAAAGGGTAAAGATATATGTTTGGGAAACGTGAACATGAGAAAGTATAAGATACTGACCTGCGATATCAGGTGTGAAATAATTATTATAATAATAATATATCTTTATTAGCAATACGCTATTTACATACACTTATATTATTTATATAAATTTCTCTAAAATATACAATGACAGTTGTTTCTTAAACTTATTTAAATTATTACAGTGTTTTATGTCATACGGGAGGCTGTTAAACATTTTAAGCCCATTAACAAAAACATTTTTAGCCGTTGATGACCTATTTACTCTTTCAATAAAGAAATCATTGATGATTCGTGTATTATATTTATGTGTGTCATGTATATAAATCAACTTCTGACTAATATACGATGGCGTAACACCTTGTTTACTCTTGTAAATGAATAACAGTGTTTTGTACGTTATTGTTTGTCGCACATTCATTAATTTCAATGTACTCAGCATTAATGCAACTGGTGTGTATTTGTTACACTTTAAAATTGTTCCCATAGCCCTATTTTATATTTTTTGCTTTTGCTGAGTTTCGTAATTATTTAACTTAAAGAGGATACTTGAGCAATATTCCATGTGTTTCGAAATTAGCGATTTATATATAGACAGTTTAATATATGTAGACATATTTTGAACTACTCTACTTAAATAACCTACTTTTTTAGACATTTTATTTAGAATATGCTTTGTATTTTCTTTAAAATTTAAATGCTGATCTATAATTATCCCTAAATATTTTATACTATTTACTCTTTCTAAATAATTATTATCTATTTTTATATTAATATTGTCATAATTAATTGTGTTTAATTTATATGCACTGCCAATAATTATAAATTTAGATTTACTTATATTAATATTTAAACTATTGGCACATAACCATTTATATAATAAAGACAAGTCTTCATTTATTTTGTCCTTCATGTCATTTAAATCATTTCCACTGACATACAACATTGAGTCATCAGCAAACAAATGTAATTTACTGTTTTTGGTCCTTAGCATAATGTCATTAACATATAAATTAAAAAGTAACGGTCCTAATATTGTTTCTTGTGGTACACCTTATTTAGTAGTAATTGTCGGTCCATGGTCTCAAAAGCTCTTCGGAAATCCAAAAACACAACTAGCACCATTTTGCCACTGTCCATTTCCCTCGACCAATTATCACAACTATTGACCAAAACTGTTTCACAAGAGTGTGATTTCTTGAAACCTGACTGGTTCAATGACATTATACTGTTTGTATCACAATAACTATCAATTTGTTTTTTAACGCACATTTCCAACACTTTTTCGTATGATGGCACTGAATTTATAGGTCTGTATTCTTCACACAGTTTTGTCCCATTGACTTTTGGGACAGGTACTATATATGATATTTTCCAGTATTTAGGAAATACCCCTGACTGCATTGACGTATTTATTATGTCTAGTATTCTATTTGCTGACACCAAACAAATGTCCTTTAAAACTCATGTTATACCATCACCAGCAACGTCTCACGTACCTTTTAGAGATTTAATTACATCTTTAATTTCTTTCATAGTTACATTTTCAAATTTACAAAATTCCGTATGCTGTGGTATGTCACGCAAACTTTCACTTTCACTGTCAATATTTGGTCTTTGTACCCCATCGACTAGTGTATCTATGCTTGTTACAAAGTACTCATTAAATTTTTCAACAATTTCCCTATCATTCTCTATTTCTTCATTATCAAAAATAATGCTTGTACTATTTGTTTCTTTACTTGTTGGTAATAACATTTTAAGATTCCTCCATAGTTCTTTTGAGTTGTTTCTGTTTTGATCAAGTGCTGTTTTCAAATACTCTTCTTTCCGTTCTATAATCATTTGAACTACTTTATTTCTAATTAATTTGTATTAATTCCAGTCAATTATTTCTTTATTTATTTAATATAATTTATTCAGCAGACACTGTCAATAGACATAATATATTATTTCAGCTGTTGATGCATCTTGTTTCTTATCTTCTACACTTTTTCGGTAACAGCTACAAGTAGAGGATGTATCTTCAATATATATAAATATATTACTAGACCTGATGTTATTTGGTATATATTATTAATATATACCAATTGCTTGCCTGCAAGTTGAGGATGTATTCACTATTATAAAAGAACGAAACAGAAAGTTTTTATGAGTTAGTATGAGAAAGCAATATACAAAATGTTCATTTGGTAGAGTGTAGAGTTAGAGATAACTATCCTTGTTTAATACATTAGATGCAACAAAAAATAACGTTCTTTTCTACCACAACAAACATGTTATATGTAGATCATTGTGTGTAGAAATAAAAGCAAGACAATCCGTCCAATAACGATAGCAGTTACATTTGTTCATTTTATTTGTTTTTGTTTATTAGAAACGGCCGATCTCCAGTGGAGTAGCAGCTCAAGAGGAGGAGAGGGCTTATTTGAGCATTTAATAAGCAATTAAATTTTTGTAAAAATTCATTTATATTAATAATTCGCTTCTTAACTTCCAACAAACCAATTAAATTCATTGTTTCAGAGTTTATACTTATTGAAACATTTTATTTAGTTTCATATAAATTTATTGTTAACTTTCAGAATTTTAGTTGGTTTCCTTTTCTATTTTATAATACTTTGCAATCATTTACTTATTATCTCAATAAGACTTTTGCTATTGTTACGTTTTCGAATTTTATATCTGTTATGTTTCTTATCTTTATTATTTTAAGAAATGAATGATTGTTTTTGAATTTTTACAGCTATTGATAATTTCTTTTATTTACTCATAAAGTTAGGGAAGCTGTGATCAAATCCGTTAGTAAAGTTATTTAGTGGAATACTAACATTATCTAGTGCTATTATCTAATGTTCCAACAAGTCTCTACTTATAAATTATCTATGTAGTGTTTTTTTTATTTTTTAATATTATTTCCATCTTCTCTAAAGCAGTAGTCCTGTAAAAGCCCTTATTCTTGGTTAAAGAATTTGTTATTAAAATACTTTATGGTCAACCAACTACGTCTAGTATATTCATGCGCATGTAGATCGCGTGTCCACACTATAATGAATAACAAAGGGCCCAAAATTGATCCATGTGGTACGCCGATCTATATATCTCTAACTTCTGATATGCTGTTTTGCTACCATACTATTTGTTTCATATTTCATAGTTAAAGTTACAAGTGACTGTATGCGTTGACTCTAATACCGTACTACCATAATTTTTGCAGAAAAACATCATGAGGAATACCATAAAGCGCCTTTTTTAAGTTATAAATCCTCATTTCTATAGACTGCTTGTCAACAAATGCCTTCAACACGTATTGAATCATTTCTATTAATCCTTGTTACGATAAATCTATAATAATAACAATAATAATAATAATAATAATAATATGATAATAATATGATAAATCTATTATAACATGCATATTATTTATTCTATTTATAAATGACTTAATTCTGCAGATCTATTGCGCTACATTGGTAGATGCTAATGACTAGGGAGCGGACACGATTGGTTGATGACTCATCGCCCATAGGCGCACTATTGAAATGTTGTATTTTTAAAGAGGTTTTAATTTTATTTATATAATTCGATAACAAGTGGCTGATGATCTATAAAATACAAAATACCTTACTATTTGTTCATTTTCTCTTCTGTAAGACTTGTTCTATTTGAATTAAATACATCCTTGTAGATAGTAAACGTCCTTTCTACATCGCGTCTGGTTATAGGTGCGTACTGGAAATATTCTTTTATTTCAGCGTATTTAGCATACACAATTGCCGCAATGTTATTAAATCTGGATTTTTATTAAAAACTGCGTCTAACTTTTGCCGAAGGCCACATCCGAAGTCAGTTGGAATACTTTTGAAATTATTAATAGCCACATCTAATGTGGTTAATCCATTTTTTAATTTGAGATTCGATTTTCAAAATATGCGATTAGTTTAGGCAAATTTCCAAAGTGTTCCTGAAGGAATAACAACTGATTTTTTAATTTTGGGATTTGTGTTAGTTCCTTTCACTCAGAAATATTTCGACCATCGTCATTTAGACATGTAACGAAATTTTGCAAACTATCGAAATTCTCTGCATAAAAACTATTTCTGTGTATGATTTAGCAAAGCTAAGTGACGAACTTGCGATATTTTGGCATTCTGTAACGATATTTTACAGAGTTTGTAATAAATTTCGGAATCACACACAATTCATTTTCATATCAGAAAAAGTAACATAACCGACGTTCTAGATCTAAATAAATGATAACTAAAAGTGTACGCGTATGTTATTGAAACTAAATAACAGTAAGTATATACATATTTACATTATTTCTCTTGCGAAATATAAGGTAATTATAATAAATTTTAAAAAACCCTCACGCTCCTATCTACGCCGATGTTGAAAGGATTTTACTAATAAATTCCTTATTTTATGGGCATTTTTTGCTCTCATTCTCGGGCACATCTCGGGCGTAAACAGATGTTGTAGTTCACCATATGAATTAGTGCTATTCAGTAAGTGGGTGTTGTTTACATTATTTCTTTGCTCCGTTGTAACTTCGTCGTAGTTTAAACCGGTCATGTCCGCCCCCTACCAATGACATAAAAATTTATCTGAAAATGCGTGCAACTTGTACAAGCTTAAATTAAATACAGATAAATGTTGAAATGAATTTCTACTTATCTTCTCATACAATCTTAATGGGTGTCCCTAACAGTGTGAAACAGAAGATACTGGGAGTAGTTATTGACGAGAAATTTATTTTTAAAACAAAGATCACTAGTGTTGAATATGAAACTTTCGGGGCTTTTAGTTTTGTCATGCACTCTTCTAACGCTGACATATTGTACTTAGTTTTAAATAAGATGTATGTCTCCTCTAGAATCTTTTATATAGTTATGGAATTTTAAGATTTGATAAAATTAATTTTTAAGATATATGGTGCCTGCGTCAAAACTGGAAGTTCTTGTTTGCAATCGGTGTAAGATGTAGTTACAGGTTGTAACTGTTTAAGATAAATAATAAATAGATGTAGTACAACAACAAATAACAAAGGTAGTGTAGGGTGAAAAAGCAATCTAGAAAAAGACAAATTCCTAATGTAAGTTTGCCTACTCTAAGAATTCCTTATCTTCCTCTATTACAACAATGTATTTCTTAAAATATCAAATTTACCTATTCATCTAACTTCAAATGCAATGCAAGAAGTGAATTGTTCGAAACTTATAAAACGACCATTTTTCAACGTTTTCTACCTGGGAATGCAATGTGTTATAATATTGACGTCCAACGGTGACACATTCTGTTTCTCCCTACCGGGACAATAACAGATGTTACGCCCCTCTAAAATCGCATTTTTATCGTTCACTCACAAATCTTCGATCTGCGTAGTGACGTTTGAAACTTCGAACTTCGCCCGGCGTTTCCTTATTTCCAAATTTAGAGTATCTTTTTTACCTTTTTCTCTATTTACTACTACACACGAAACTTGACTCCATTCAGCTGTCATTTACATAGGTTTAATGTAAATGTATGTCTTTACGTGTGGTACCTAAAGTATTTGTCGTTTTTCGATGTATTGTACAAATTTGAAAAGATATAGGTACGTACATAACCATTTAGTTAAAAGTGAAATCTTTGACAGATTGGTAATCCATTGAAGATTTCACTTTTATTCATCGGTTCAATAAATGACGCTTTACATCGACAGAGTAGAACATTACTCTACTAATATTATACCGCGCGATCATTTAAATTCTAAATTAGAGTAGGTTGTGAAATTTAAATTAAGTTGGTATATATAAGTACTAATTTACAATTTGAATTGTCAAAGTGACGTTTCAAAATCTTTGATTTAGAACATAAGATTTTTCTTACTGAAAGTTATTTTAAAAACGCCGAACGACAAAAGAATGGTGAATGAACATATTCAGTACCGCACTGATTGAATGATTTGAAATGATTTTCAAAATGCCTTCCCTAATTTTCCTGCGGATTATCAAAAATTAGTCCAAGAAATTTACACATGTGTGTCGAAATTTCGTAATGTTGGAACTGTAGGTAGGAAAGCTTGTAGTGGCGCGCCCAAAAAAAGGACTCCTGAGATTGTGGCAGATGTTGCAGAAAGAATGGAACAGTCTCCCAAAAAATCTCTTCGCAGATTAGCCCAAGAAATAAACCTTTCATATGGAACTTGTCAAAAAATTTTAAAAGAAAATTTAAATCTTTATCCCTATAAGATTAACGTCGTTCAAGAGCTATTCCCTCGAGATTTTCCTGTACGAATAGAATACTGTCAGTGGTTTTTGAATAATTTAAATAACAACAACACTTTGAATTTAACATTTTTTTCTGACGAAGCATAGTTTCACCTATCCGGCTATATAAACAAACAAAATATGCATATTTGGTCTTCGGAGAATCCTCATGAGTTTATTCAATCGCCACTCCATCCGCAGAAAATTGGTGTTTGGCTAGCGGTTTCTAGAAGGCGTATATTTGGACCTGTGTTTTTTGAAGGAACGATAAATGCTGAGAGATATCGAAATAATTTACTTGAACCGTTTTTACAAAATCTTGATGATGAACTTTTACATGGGTATTTCCAACAGGGCAGTGCAACAGCTCACAAAACATGGGAAAGTATGGCTCGAATTCGCGAGTTTTATGATAATCGAGTCATTGAATTTCCGCCTCGCAGTCCGGACTTAACGATTCTTGATTATTTCATTTATCCGTATCTGAAAAACAGTGTTTACAAAAATAACGCACAAAATCTTGAAGAACTACAAGAGGCAATTTCTAATGCATGTAACGCTATAACCGTTCAGATGTTGGCAAATGCTTTTGAAAATATGAAACGGAGGGTTAACAGTTGCATTGCAACAGGGGGAGAACACTTTGAACACCTTTTGTAATTCACAATAAAACTAATTTATCTTGTAATGCTTTCATTTCCATTAAATTTAAATCGATTACACATAAGATTCACAAATGTCACAAAGTATAACATAACCGCAAATTTCAATTAATCAATAATTGACATTCTGGACACCATAATAAAAAAAATTCCGCCTGCTATAATTTAGAATTTAAATGATCGCGTGGTAGTTAAACGATATCATTTTATGGACGAGCCGGTTTTTTGAACAGACGGAGAAAACTGAGCTCGATCCAAAATTAGACTAACTCGTCAATATCATCATATACGAGTTATTGATTAACGAAGATGTTTGTAAGACAGCATCTAATTCAGTTCTTCAGTTATTATTAACTGATTATTTTTCCAATCCTTAAATTATTGGTATTTAGAGTATATCATACGAAAGTGGTCTGACAAGTTTCCGACCTAACAAAGACACAAGAAAATTTTGCCTAAAGTTAATTTTTATTTTTCTACATAGTCTCCTTGTAAGTATACACACTTCTCCCAGTGACGCTTCCATCTCTTCAACCCGTCCAAATAGTACTCGGCGTTTTTTTCTGCAAAATAACTGTTTACGATGATGATGACCTTCTCACTTGACGAAAATAACTGTTTTCTGAGCGTAATTTTTAGATTAGGGAACAAAAAGAAGTCCCTTTTGGGATCCGGTGAGTAAGAAGGGTAGTTAAGCAGTTCAAACGGTAATTCGCTGATTTTCGCCAAGGCAACCGCTGAGGTATGAAACGGCGCATTGTCTTGATGTCAATTTTTTTTCTGCAAATGTGACTATTCTCAGCAATTTCTGCATTTAGCCTGTCAAGTAATTATGCGTAGTATACTCCTGTAATGGTTTTTCCTGATTGAAGATAACTGATTAAGATAACTCCATGACTATCCCAAAAAGCAGTTGCCCATCACTTTCCCGGCCGAAAAAACAGTTTTTTCTTTTTTTTTTTGGAGCAGTCCACTGTTTCAACTGTATTTTTGTTTCGGGAGCATAATGGTGTATCCAAGTAATCCAAGTAATTAATCGGCGCCAAAACTCTGACTTATTGGGCCTAAACAGCTCCGGACTGATTCTTACACTTTTACAAATCTGGAAAGTTTAGGTTCGAATAGAGAAACTTATAATAGAGCTTAATGTACAAGCCAAACCCCATCGTGCATTATTTAAGATAAAATTAGGAATTTGATCATCACCTGCAGTATTATTGCAAGGGAAGTTGGCTATGATAGAGACAACCTCATCTTTGATCACAGGGAATAAAGTAAATGGCTCGTTAGCAACTAGAGATATGGCTGAAGTAAAACTGTGTGGCTATTTTGAAAAACGTAAGAAAATGTATCATCAAACCTACCAATAATTCATTGCGGAGAATCAGTAATAACCTCATTGTAATACATGGTACTGGTAAAGATTTGGTTGCTGTATATTATTAATCTACTATCTCAGAAATAAACAAATTTCTTGATCTACTTGCCCAACAGATATAGTAGTTGAGTCGCTCTAGCAACCAACATGTGCCACTAAATTAAAATGGCGTCTAATTTGAGATGTTGCAATATTTTACCTGTCAAGTAATATAACCTACACAAGTCATTTCACGACTGTCATAAATAATAATATTCATACACCTTTTGAAATTTGTTATAATTGTCATCTAAACATTTTAAATTTGTCAACAATGTTATATAAAATATAGGTGTAGAAAAAATAATATTTAATAGCTTTATTTATTATATTTAATTTGTAACTGGCTTTCATGTAATAGTATTTTATTATGGGGGGAAGGTATATATCCTGAAATATTAACTAATTAAATAGTTAATTGATGAGGTTGATACATGTTAAAACTCATATTTAACTGAATAAATAAAATACGTAAACTTGGTTTCAAAAATTATTTAATAATATCACTACAATATCGTTTCACCAAACTTTGGCTTCATCAGGTGATGAGTAACTGAATATACAAAATTATTACAACATAATATACAGGGTGGCTGACAAAAAACGCCCCAAGCCGTAGCTCCGTTATTTACTATCCGATTTTAAAAAACAAAATATCAAATAAAATGGTTAAGAAAATACTATCAATTGGCGTAATCGAAATATTATTAGGAACAAAAAGTTTGAACATGCGATAGGTAGTCAATTTTTTTTTTTAATGGCAACGTATATTTTTAATTAATGTTTCGGATAAAGAATGTTTTCCTGATTTTGATGATGTATAACACGTCAATTTTCAACATAAGTTTCAAGTGTGCCGTGGTTAATATCATTTTATTGGAATGGAAATTTTAAAAAAATACAAATAAATACGAAACTTATCTACAAATATTGTTCAAATTGTCTGCCGCCTTGTTGAAGACATAGTTGACACCTTCTAATTACTCCATTAGTGGCGTTGAGTATAAAATTAGGAGGTATTTCGCGGCAAGAATTCAGAATTCTTTGCCGTAAAATGTCTATATTTTCCGGACTAGTAAAATAAACCTGATCTTGAAGATAGCCCCATAACCAAAAATCCAGCGGCGTAAGGTCGGGCGAACGAGCGGGACATTGAATTGGTCCATTGGTCCCTATCCACCTCTCAGCAAATGTCGCATTTAACCATTCAACATTTATTAAGGCATTATGAGGAGGGGCGCCATCTTGCTGAAAGTATATTCTGTTTAGCTCGGCAATTGGCAAATCATCTAAAAAGTTTGTAATGTTTTCACGCAATAGTTGATGGTATTTTGCTTGATTTAAGATGCCATCTATGAAAAATGGGCCAATTAATCGATCACGCCAAAGACCGCACCATACATTTAAACTGAATCTTTGCTGAAAATTATTCTCAATTATAATTCTTGGGTTTTCTTGGCTCCAACATCGATTGTTCTTTCTGATAAAAATGCCATTATTACTGAAACTGCATTCGTCCGACCAAATAATTTTTCGATAAAAATTACGATCTCGTTGTGTAAAACATTTAAGAAAAAGTTGCAAAATTGCATTCTTCGACCATGATCATTTGTACTTTTTGAGAGATGTATGGTATGAACTTGTGCTTTTTGAGTATCGCTTGTGTTGTTTGGTGCGATACGCCGACCACATTTGCAATTCTCCGAGTAGAAGTCCATGGACTTTCTTCGACGCATAAAAGAACATCCAATTCTGTATTTTCCTTAAACTGTCGACTCTTACTTTTTGGCATTTTGAAGGCCCCATATTTTCTTAAATTCTGTTCGATTCTTCCGAATTTACGACGGTCTGGAACCTCTCTTGTCGGATAACGATAACTGTAGAGTCTCACAGCTTCAGCACTATTTCGATTACATTCAAAGTATACTTGCAACATGTCGGTCAGTTGATTGCTATCCATGTTAATGATGAATTAAACTCACAGAAAGAATCAGAACGTTGAACTAATGTCACACCGATACACAAATGTCACAATGACAGTATTTATTAACATTTACATTCTAATTGACAGTATTTATTACTTGATGCATTTGATTGCTATTCACGGCACACTTGAAACTTATGTTGAAAAATTGACGTGTTATACATCATCAAAATCAGGAAAACATTTTTTATCCGAAACATTAATTAAAAATATTCGTTCCATTTATAAAAAAAAAATTGACTATCGCACGTTCAAACTTTTTGTTCCTAATAATATTTTGATTACGCCAATTGATAGTATTTACTTAACCATTTTATTTTATATTTCGTTTTTTAAAATCGGATAGTAAATAACGGAGCTAGGGCTTGGGGCGTTTTTTGTCAGCCACCCTGTATAGTGTCACAAAAGCATGGGATATGAGTGGGCGTATTTTATAAACTATAGCATTGTAACAACGGGAAATAATTAAACTGAGTCTGATCGTTTAAAGCACGATCTAATTTACTGTATCTATTAATTTCTAAGGTTTCTAATACATTAAGTTTCTGTCCTTTGTCTTGTATATGTAAAACTTTGAAATCTCTATTGAATTCGTGTTTTTCATCTATACAATGCGTTGCGAAAGTAGAGTTCGTTTTTTTACCTATACAACTTTTTTCATGTTCCCCGGTCCTTTGTTCAAAAGTACGGCCTGTCTGACCCACATATACCTTATCACACTCACAAGGCAACATATAGACCCCCGATTTCAACATTTTATCCGTTTTATCTTGGTCTTTTGTGACACTATTACAGAGTGGTTGGATTTTCATTGTACACTCAATATTTTCATTGAGAGTATAATATTTAAAAAAAAACGAAATGTGTCTGATACTATTTTTTGCCCTCTTTCTAATCCTGTGAAATAGGATAATGTCGTTTGAAAAACAAAAGATAATCTAATTTTTTTTTAAATTGATATATTATTGGATATTTTGATAGCTTATATCATTTATTTTTTTTTCGTTGGGCAATGAATAACGCCATAATAACAAAAAATAAAAAAACACATTATGTATTTGTTAAAAAAAACAATGGAAAAAAAAATAACACAAAAAAGCAAATATCCTATTGAAGAAATTGTTCAAAATGGCCACCATTTTGGTTGATACATATCTGAGCTCCGTGCAATAAATTATTTTTGGATTTTCTTTACATATCCGGGGTAATTTCCTGTGCTGCCAATTGTATTTTATTTTTCAGTTCTTCTAGGGTATTCGACAAAGTGCAATATACCTTATTTTTTATAAATCCCCAGACAAAAAAATCTAATATTGAGAGGTCAGGTGATCTCGGAGGCCATAAATGTGGCCCTTTATTCCCATTCTACAAATTCTAATTGTAGAAAATTCGTCACTGATTGTGCATTATGCGGTGGTGCGCCGTCATGTTGGAACCACATTTGTGTCCGCATAGCTAAAGGCAGATTGTCTAAATATTCTTGAAATTCAGTTTCAAGACAGTTTAAATATCGATTTTGAGTAAGTGTGCCGTTATAAAAATAGGGTCCTAATAACTGATCCTCTATCACACCTATCCAGACATTTGTAGAAAAACGTATTTGGCATCGAGTTTGCTGAATCCTACGAGGATTCACGTCATCCCAAAAATGATAATTGTGTTTATTAAACACACCATTCCTATGGAAATTTGCCTCGTCCGTCCATAAAATGTGTGACAAGTACTGCCTTCCAGCATTTAATACCCAATTACAAAAATTCATCCGTTTTTGCAGATCAAGCGGTTGTAAATTTTGCACTAAACGAATTTTATAGGGTTTCATTTTGTGTTTTTTTAAGGACTTTCATGATTTTATACCTGTTGATGCCAAGCTCTTGTACAGCAATTCTAGTTGAAGAAGTGGGGTATGCTCTAAAATACGCCAAAATATTTACTTCATCATCTCCTTCTGCATCGTTTTGATTTATATTTCTATTTCTTACATTTCTTATTCTTTTAAAACTTCCGTACCTCACTAATGAAGTGTGTAAATTTAGAAATGTATTCCAATGCGGTTGCCTTCGATCAGGGTATTGATTAACATACATACTTGCAGCTTGACGGCAGTTATCATTTGATAAATAAAAGCATCGTAACATACCTATCAGCTTTCTCTGCATTAGTAAATTCCATTTTTAATAAATAATCTAGAGAAACTATCACTAATGATTCACTAATCACTAAACTGTGTCACCTCATCAACTGGTATGCGAACTGACATTTAAATAATATTTTGTTTTTTAACCGGCCATATTTTAAAAGCATACTTTTTCTTTTTTATTTTTTGTTATTATGGCGTTATTCATTGCCCAACGAAAAAAAAAATAAATGATATTATATTCAGAATTGAATAAGCTATCAAAATATCCAATAATATACAGGGTGTTCAATTTAAAAAAAAATTACATTATCTTTTGTTTTTCTAACGACATTATCCTATTTCACAGGATTAGAAAGAGGGCAAAAAATAGTATCAGACACGTTTTGATTTTTTTTAAATATGATACTCTCAATGAAAATATTGAGTGTACAATGAAAATCCAACCACTCTGTATATTATGTTGTAATAATTTTGTATATTCAGTTACTCATCACCTGATGAAGCCAAAGTTTGGCGAAACGATATTGTAGTGATATTATTAAATAATTCTTGAAACCAAGTTTACGTATTTTATTTATTCAATTAACTAATTAGTTCAATTTTATTGTTTTTGAAATTGTTCCGGCCGATCGAAATTTGTAGTGGTATTGAATCGTCGTCTTTAGTTCGTACTTTGGCTGTGTCGGTTGTCAAAACGACTCGACTGTATTTCACTTTTCCTGTTTAAAAATAGCACTTAATGTTGAAACGTCCTGTATAACACGGTACATTTATGACGGCGCGTTGCATAATCAATTTCGTCCCAACGAGAACGACCAAATTATCACCACTTGACTCTATAAAACGTATTAATCGTTTTCTGAAAGACGTACATACAGCTTATTTTCAATAATTAGTGTTCTCCTGACACCTCGGAACCGATATTTTCTAATAAGTTAATCCTCTCCTCCGTATCCTTATATATTATGTGTCTTGGCATTTAGCAACATAACCTATAACACACACCATCTGTTTGTCCGTGCATTAAGCCACTTTCACGTTGTCAAACAATTTAACATATTATGGCTTCCACACCTGGTCAAGCGTTTTATATATATTTGCTCAGGCATAGATGGTAAGCCTATTGAAATGTTATAATACTGTGGCAATAAGTAAGGGATTATCTTTAAGCCTCTTTTTTTATAATAGAGTTTCTCCTCGTCTTCGATCCTTGTCTTCTTTATAATGTACCGGCGGCGCATATCTATACCTTGGTGTTTGTGTGTGTGTGTGTGTTAATACCAATATGTAGATGTAACGTTTATAGCGACGACACTCATTTCTCAATGATATCCAATAATAGGGAGAAAAATTACAGACCGCATGTGTTATATTTGCTTCGCAGTGTGAATAACATGTGTAAAAGGATATTATTTACGAATTCTAACACGTCCTTTTTAACAAATAACCACAGATAAATATCGATTCACTTGTTAGAGATGTAAAAATGCCCACCACGAACCAAGCAAAATTTATCTTACGATATCATAAATAATTTTCTGAAATTGTCTTTGTATATACTTTGCATAAGAAATTCGGCACTCATACGTATAAGAAAGGCGTCTGGCTCCCACATATTATTTTTATGTTAGGTAATTATTAAGCATATAAAAATAAGGTGTAGACACCACAAGATTTTCTTCTTTCTTATATAAAAGACTTTTCCATCACACTAAAATTGTTACTTCGTCGAAATTTAGTAATTTCTTTATTAAGAAATTATTCAATGTTTTATAAATACTCTTAATAAATTTGTATAGAATTCCCTTATTTGCAGAATCCTGTTTTATGTAAGAGTAAAATTGTTACAATTTGGCTGAAACATTACAATCTCTTTTATTCAAAAATTATACCATATTGCCGTGACCCTTATAGTTTAAGTATTTTAAAATAGTTAAATAATTAAGCATTAGGTTAAGAAAATAAATTTTTAGTTGTAAACATAGTTGCTAAAAATAATTATGAGTTGCATAACCTTTAAGGCGCAACATTACGATGAGGTATTTGGTAATTTAAGATTGAAATAAATATATATGCAAAGGTATAGAAATAAACACAAAAATAAATTCATGTATTTATTCTATATTTATAGAAAAGATGAGCATAAGGCCTGTTTTCAATATACAAAAACAGAACCAACGAACAAGGTGAAATTAGACATGCTTGACATGAAAACATCTTTCAAAATGAATAGACGCAGTATATAAATTTCCAAAAAGAGTGTTATCTGTTAGACATTAAATGGTCACATTTAACAATACAATAAATACCTGATACTTATATTTAATAGCATTTTTAAAAGGATATACAAAAAAGTGTTCATTATTCGACACGATATAATAAAAGTAAAGATAGAGATACATCCTTGGAATGTTTTAATAAAGTAAAGGCTTCAAAAATAACAGGATAAATCTGGTTTAATCTGAATAAATCTACAAAGAAAAAATAATGTTAACGTTGTTAAGAGTTCAACCTACATGAAGATGAGAGAAGGTGGCTGGAAGATATGGGTAATGCTGTCGAGGTCCGTGTTCCTGATAATGTGATTATAAAAAGAAGAATCCCATCTGTGTTCGATGTATTTCCGATTATTTCCAACAAAGATATCTACAAAAAGAAAATACGGATAGTTTTAAACAATGGGAAAAGGAAGTACATAAACAATGATGAAAGAGGCAATAAATTCATTTACAAATATAATGAAGGGATGGCGTTAATAGAAGAAGGATATACCTACTCAAGACAAAGAATCGCGAATGTGCATGGACTTTAATAATAAACAATTTGTGTGTAAACATTCGGTGCATTTTTCAACTGTCAAAAACTGTATAGGTATATTTCGACCTGGGGAAAACTTGAAGAAAACAAACATGAACAGGGCAACACCAACATAAACATTAGTGTGTGAGTTGTAGCGCTGCAGACGGATAGTCGTGTTTTGTTTTGAGGGCGGAGGTTATAAAAAGACGCGAACGACGATAGAAAAGAAGAAGCTGCCGATCTTTTAAATTTGCCGGACGTAAAATTTTGTTAGCGTATGATTGCAGGTGTTCAAATACACTGCGCTAAATCATTTTAGTTAAATGTATTAAGTTTATTTTTGATTTCAGTAAAGGTTTAGTTTTCATATTATTATTAATTCATTGTTACTTTGATTAAATTCATATTAAAAAATTATCATAATGGTAGACATGAACCAACAAGAATTTGATGATTTATATCAGTATTATAAGTAAGTTTTATTCGAAATAAATTTATGATTCAGATAATTGATGGTGTACTACGTGCGCTAGAGATGCTATATGTGAATATTCATTTCTAGTAAAACATTAGACATGATTAATACTTAAATAAAATATTATTTTTGCTAAATTAAATTAACTTTTGCAAATCATGGGAGAATTGTTAATGGTGTAGAAGGGCATTGGAACTACTATGTGAAAATATTTACTTGCCGTGTTTGCTGTGCACTGTTAACAATTTATGTTGAAAAATTTAATAACATTTCAAGTATTTTGAATACGTAAGGATGGACAAAAGCCAATCTGTAGTATGTAGAATGTGTGAATGTTTGCATATGGGATTGGTAAAGGTTTTATTCAAGGTATTTTGTTCTTTGCGAAATCTTAGATCTTCGGAGGCATTACGTGCGAATGGATGTCTCTGTGGAAATAAAATTTAGCGTCATAGGGGAAAAAATATTTCATTAAATAGAATATTAGAATAGAATATTAAAAGATTAAGAATAGCATAAATAATATTTTTATTGAATCCACATAAAGGATAAAAGCAATGTGTATTTCTTATGTATATATTTTTTTTATGGTTGGAATAATAAAAAGACATTCCTAACAGCCACATGTTATGAATAGATTTTTTTATTGTGTTGATTGTTTAATGTATAATTATATGAATATAATGTTTATGAAATTTGAATACGTATTTATTATTAACTTTATCCTAATTGAATTTAAATAAGAAATGTTGCTGACGAATAAAGAAAGGATGACTGCCAGAACCTATGAAAATAGTGTGAATGTTAACGGGGATTGAGATTAAAAAAAATTATTGGAGTAGTTTTAATTACGTAATTACAATATCTGCATTCATGAAAAATTATGCAGTTTTGTATCATTAACGCAGGGTTATAGCATAATTATTGTCATAATTTAATTAAATACTGCTGATACAGACTATAGCATAGATTATATGGCCATGCCGAAACGTGTAATAATAATACATTTATACATTTTATTTTATAAACCATATGACTATGCAAACCACTGCAATATGTATCTATAATATCTATTTTTAATACGAAATTATTCAATATTTTATACATACTCTTAATACATTTACATAGAATTTCCTAATTTACAGAATCCTGTATTTTGTAAGAGTAAAAATGTTAAAATTTGGCAGACACATTAAAATTTATTTTGTTCAAAAATTATACCATATCCACTTACTTTTATTACGAAATTATTTAACATTTTAAAAATACTCGTAGTAAATTTCTATAGAATGCCCTAATTTGGAAAATCCTGATTTTTGTAAGAGTAAAAGTGTTAAAATTTGATCGAAACATTAAGAGTTATACCGTATTTATCACTATCACCTACTTTTATTACGAAATTATTTAATATTTTATAAATACTCTTAGTAAATTTGTATAGAATGTCTTAATTTGCAAAATCATTTTTGTTTGTAAGAACAAGTGTTAAAATTTTGTCGAAACATTAAAATTTCTTTTATTCAAAAATTATACCATGTCTCTCTCTATTACCTATTTTTATTACGAAATTATTCAATATTTAAAAATAATATTAGTAAATTTGTATAGAATGCCTTACCAAGAATCCTAGCCTAAACGAATCCACTATTGCCAGAATTATTTTTACAATGCAATGGTTGTGACTTTGTGTTATGACTACAAGCAAATCAAAAGTATCCCATGCTTTTCATAAAATATCTCTGCATACATTTCATAAAATATAATTTTCATTTATCATTATACATATATAATACCCGAAAATTATATTTTATGGGTTTTATGTAAAATAAAAATTTAAAATTGAATATAAATGGCAGACATCTAAATCTTTCCCAAGTGTATGTAATAAATATATAATAATAGCATTTCTTATGATAACGGAAAACAACGCAAATGATATATTGAATTGACCCTGGGGCAGTCCATTTTACATTTCACGATAATTTATTTACAATTAGAATGTCTCGGCGACTCTCTGGGAAGATTAAGTAAAGTCATTTAATATCGCCGCCTGAACGTAATTGAAATGTCGTGCATGTTTCCAAGAAAAGCGTAATTTTTCGATCTGTTTCCTGTGTCAAAAAGATAGATGAGATATATACGTGTGCGGTAAGCGCAGTTCACATTTTAGGTTCGAAACATGAAACATTTACTTACTTACCTGCGATGCCGATTTTTTCATCATATAAATGAAATAAATTGTTATTTATCACGGGTTATCTGAAAATAAAAACGAATAGAGTGTATGTATGGTATGTACGCGGGTGGCGTATGATATGTTCATATAGCCAAAATATACTGTGCGTGCCTAAAGTGTCATCCCCGTTTTTATCTAAGAAAAATTAAACGTCGAAACAAAAAAAAAACACTATATAAATCCTATCTTTATGACTAATTTGACGGATGGCGTTGTAGGCATTATCAACTTCAAAATTTTTAGTGTCAAGGGGGGAGGGGTGTGGAGTGACCCCCATTATTTGAAAGGTATTTGAAAAATCAATACAAAAGAAACATTAAATTTATACGATTCATACAAAAACACTATATAAATCCTGACTTTATGACTATTTTGACAGATGGCGTTGTAGGTATTATCAACTTCAAAATTTTAAGTGTCAAGGGAGGGGGGGTGTGACCCCCATCATTTGGAAGGTATTTGATAAAGTTACACAAAAAAAAATAAATTCATACAATTCATACAAAAACACTATATAAATCCTAACTTTATGACTAATTTGACAGATGGCGTTGTAGGCATTATGAACTTCAAAATTTTAAGTGTCAAGGGGGGGGGGAGTGACCCCATCATTTGAAAGGTATTTGATAAAGTTATACAAAAAAATATTAAATTCTTACAATTCATACAAAAACACTATATAAATCCTAACTTTATGACTAATTTGACAGATGGCGTTGTAGGCTTTATCAACTTCAGAATTTTAAGTGTCAAGGGGGGGGGCTGGAGTGACCCTCATCATTTGAAAGGTATTTGATAAGGTTATACAAAAAAAAGTTAAATTCATACAATTCATACAAAAAACACTATATAAATCCTAACTTTATGACTAATTTGACAGATGGCGTTGTAGGCATTATCAACTTCAAAATTTTGAGTGTCAAGGGGGTGATCCCCATCATTTTAAAGGTATTTGATAAAGCTATACCAAAAAAAAAAAAAAATTTATACAATTCATTTTTAAGCTATGATTCCAAATATGAGAATTTAAGTAGTTTGTCATTTAAAGCTTTGAAACACTGTCATGTACTAACATCCCTGTAACAACGACTTGGTTTACACCGCGATAAAATTTCTTATTTTTGTACGGTAACTTTTCTTTCTGAGTTTAGGTTTTATTTGAAAAGTAATAGTAGGCAGAACTCGGAAAACTGTAAACGAAGTTTTTCCACACGTAGTCCTCTTGTTATTAATAGGAATAATTTGTGATTTGAGCCTTCAAGTCCATAGTGAGAATGGTATGTAGTCTTGAAATTAGAGTGTAAGATGTTTGGATTGTTTCCGAATCTTAAAAACATTTTCATACTGCTGAACGAATCTTCAAGTGAGGGGCATCCTGATCGTCTGATATCACAGAAATAGTTGAGAGAACTTGTACAAAAGTTTAAAAAAAAGGGAAGTGTTATGGGTGCTAAAAAAAACGAAGCGTCCACAATATTCTGAGGACAAACAAATCGATATGACAGTAGGAATGTAGAAGAAACAGATACCATTTCTCCAGTTGCAACATCTTGTGGTATCAGCAGTAAATATATGGCAAGGGTTCTGAAGAAGCATAAATTTCACACATACAAGATATTAATGTGACACTAGCTTAACGAAAAAAATTATTTTGCAAAATAATGACAGAACGAGTAGCTTCAAATCCAAATTATGTTAGAAATGTTTGTTTTAGTGATGAGTCTACCTTAATGTCCAGGTAAAGAGGTACAATATGTGGTACTGGAACAATTCAATTTATTTTTTTCGTAAAAGACGCGTAAACTGAACATTGGGCAACCACATAGTAAAGCGTCTCACAGTGGTCAAAACCGACAAAAACATGATCGTAATTAAAAAAGTTTAAAACCTTTAATAATGCTGTAATTTGTGTATTTATTTGTAGTTGTTATCACACAACTTTTCACCAAGAATTGCTGTTTTATCTTTGGCAAAACCATAGATATTAATTATCAAAAACTGCAAAATTAAAATATTTACAATTTAAAAGTAATTATTGCAGGTGAAAAGAGCTGTTATTTCCAGGCAACATCGGCTGCCTATAATCCTATAACAGCTATATATAAATAAATTTTTAATGAGGATAACATGTATTGCTAATGCTTGGTAGTCCGTGAATTTTTCATGAAATGAAAGATTATAGTGTAGATAATTAGAAAAAGTTATGGTTTTACCTGTAGAAAGGTGCGAAATATGACCTAATGTATATAAATTAATACGCGAAGGAAAAACTTTGCACCCTTTTTTAAGCAAATTGCGCGCACGGAGGAGTGTGAAATTTGGCATAGTTAAAGCTCATATGGAGAAAAAGGCAGAATGATAAATCTTATGTATAATATGTGTTACAAATACATTAAATTAAGAAAATAAGGAGGTCGAATTTCGACCACTAGTAAAATTTTAGTGGATGCAAGGTTATTGGAACAGATTGCAACCAAAAAATGTCTAAGACAAGCAGACTCGTTTTCGACTAACCTATTTAATCTGGTTCGGCAAGGAATTATGAGGGAAAGCAACATCCATTCAATAGGCGTAATTTTTCACAACAAAGAACAAGTTATTGCATATGCAGATGATGTAACCATATTACACTAATATAAATTCTAAAAAGTTAAACAGCTAGAATACTTAGGTGTGACACTAACTAGTAAAGGGCAAAAAAAAAGTAATTGAAAAACGTATCGTAAGAGGAAATAGAACAGTTAGTTGGTGATTTAACACAAATACTAAGATGAAAAAACGTATCCAGAACATGTGAGAGAACAAATCGGTCAGCTGTTATATACGCAAGCGAAACATGTACAATAACAAAACAACAAGACGAAAAACTGAAAATCTGGGAAAAAAGAATACTTAGAAACATTTTCGTAGGAGTTAAGGAGGTGGATAACAGATGGCGACAAAGAACAAACACAGAGTTAGAAACAATATATAGAAAACCAAATATAACTCAAATAATTCGATCACGAAGAGCTAGTTCCTGCATATCGCTCGGATACGAAACAGAAAATTGTGAAGAAAGCGTTGCACGAAGGGGGGGGGGGCGGTAAACGAAGAAGAGGTCTTCCAAGGAAAAAGTGGTTGCAGGAAGTGCTGAAAGATTTAGAGGGACCGGAAGAAATGGAAGAAAGTAGTAGAAAAAATAAAAACCAAGGGCCTCGAAGGCCTAAGGCGAACCTAATAGTATCTGAGACTGAATTGTTTTCGTAAGCAAAAAAAGTTAGATGTGAACGTCAACTTATGGACTATACTTTAGTAATGCTATGATTAACATATACTCTGTGTTACGTTAGGCTAAATAGATTTGACAATACCTTTCATAGCACGAACTAAAATAATAAGGGAAACTCAGAAAGATGCGAACATCAAACTTAAAGAACCATAAGGGGTCAACAACACCATCATGCGGTAATCTATAAAATCAACAATTTCTTTAACTCATATACATAGTAAATTCCACTTTTCAACGCAATATCATAAATATTCCCCGCGATTTAAAACTTACGTAACATTACATCGTTTTACTAACAACCTGCTTACGTATATACAATCATAATATGATATATACAGAAGACATTTATTTGTACATGTTGTACATACAGACAGACTTACATATATGCATACATACGGGCGGGCAAAGGTTATGTTAAGTCTTGAAACAATATTTTAGAGTGAATAATCCAGTCGGCCCCGGCTAATAACAATAACATAATAAGAAATACGGGACGATCGCGGAGGTTATTTATAATATTATAGTCATCTTTTCACGCAATAAAAATGGACGGATGTACGGTCTCAACTTGGCCTCCGTGAAAGATAGCAAGGAGCCTGGGTCCTCGGAGTGAGTTGTAGTCATATATAACCCGCAGCATAGCGCCACCATGCTGTGGTTCCCTCCGTTGTTAATTCAGTGTTTCTAAAAATGTTGATTGAGAAATATGGGTAGGTATAAGTATGCATGTTGGGTTCAAATTCGTCTTTACATTCTAAATGCATGTGCTTACATGCCATAATAATAATAATAATGTAGTTTATTGCAATAAGTAAATCGTCTTTTCCATCAAGCAAATGCATAAAAAACATTTCTTCCTGTTATTCCTAATAAACGCTCAACAAAGAGATACCTGAACAAAAATTACAAATATATGATATAAATAAGAAATAAATAACTGACTTAACAGTCCAAAATTTAATTTTTTTCCCTTAATTGATGTTGCACACACTTCTTGGTGAAACATTTTAATAAATTAATTTAATTGTCGAGAATAATTCACTTGGCTATATTTCACACAGTTTTATTAGAATTATCTAACATACTGCTGTACCAGCAACATAATTTATTATTAATATAATGATTACTCACACTCACAAGTGATATGCACTATGAAATGTTGTATTATTTTGTTATGTAAATTTAAATTTTCTTCAACGTCACTATTGCCCCTACTGTTACTATTAATAATTGTTCATATATTCCTATAGAAAAGAAATAGTAACAATTGATAATAACAATACTAATACGTATCTGAAAGGTATCACATTTCAATTAAAAATGCACTTTTCCTTCGTAATCTCTTTATTTGTCGGCCTTCTGACATTTAAAATTGACAATCGATCGATGAACGTGAATATATAGTCATTATGTGTGTATTGCACGACTGGTGCTTTCCGCCAATTTTGACGTTTCCCGGCAAATGCCATATCGCGAACTCAAACTGATTTGACGGTCTTGATAATTTATAACCTGAAATTAAATTTTTCGTGCGTTTAACTTAACCTTATCTGAACTTTGAGGTGTCACGGTCATCTGTGTCGATCCACCGCCATTTTAAAATCGAAGCTATTTTATATTTTATATTTTACACGTAGGCCTTATGGCAAAATGCTATGATGCACAGTCTCTTTCTGCACGTACTAAAATTTTCAAAAATTCCTTTCGGACCCTCGTTCTCTCTTCGGAGACGTGAAAAATAGCCTTAGGCACATGGGACCGTAGTCCCCGTCACGTGACACTTTCGTTCGGACCGTAAATGGGTCAGGTGCTCAGAAAAGTGTTGCCCCAATTCGTCAATTTTAGGGTATAGCTGTGCCGTGTTAATCGCTCGTGTCAAAAAGAGCGAGACAATTGGCTTTTATTATATATAATGTTGTTGATTTAATAAATTCTTCACTATATGCTTATAATTGATTTTGTATGTACTAACTTATTTCTTAACAACACGTACTTTGTAAGTACGCGTGAGTTCTAGCAGTGTATTCAACTTCCTTTTCTCCTGGTAAATCTCTTGTTTATTTTTGTTTAGGGATAAGGTTATAATTTGTATTAGTGAAAAATCTAAGTCTATATAAAATCATACTTGTATATTTTATTCAAACATTAATAGTAGATAGCATCGCTATACTATATTCACCTCAAAAAGTATGAAAAAACACATAATTGAAGGAAAACATTTATACCGTATTTTCGGTTGTAATGTTTTGTAGAATAAATATATCGATAATGCTAATCAAAAAAATAAAATTACTATCCTGTTCTAAAACAAAGAAAACTCAATCTGTTAATATCGTGCTAATTCTATTTTACCAGAAACATTATATTTGCACGTAATGCCCTGATAATTCTAGAATTTCGCAATAGTCAATGTTCGGAGATAAGCTTGAATTGAACACTGGCAACAACCATTCGCACGTATTGTAGCCAGCGTTTCAATACCCGCCACACAGAAACATTTCCCTTTTTTTTTAAATGTATATTATATTTTTAAGTTTGAAATCAAAAAATGAATTGCGAGAATTAATGATGCCTGATAAAGGTATCTGAAAATAAACATTCGCACGTTGTATTCTCTTAATACCCAACACCATTAATAATCCTTTCTGTGTTATATATAAAAATAACTAACGAATTATTATTTTACAGGACAATATCTATTTTATCCTCACTGCTCAACGTTATACTGGAATAAATATTTTCACATAGTATTCCTATAAACGCATTGCAGCATTGGTATTTCTTAATAATTGAAAAACTTACTTTGTTTCATTAAACATTTCTTCAAGTTCTGCCTTAGGCATCTCCATTTTAAAATACAAAAAAAAATTATCAAAAGAAAATTATTATTATAAATGAAATTGAATTGAAAATGAAATTAATATACTAATACAAAATGAATAAATATATATATATATATATCGCAGTGTTATTAGCTTTTTCAAAAAGTCTTTATCTTTCGAAGTCGAAATAAGAATCTCATCTTGTTCTTTGAATTTATACCCGAAAAAAAATGTAACGCCTGTTACGCCCTCCATCGAACAAAAGTTTAGGTTGGCATTATGGATCATCGTGAAATCTTTGCCCTTCATTTTCTGCAAGTTGTCGTTGTTACACTAACATACGCACATATTGTCTTTGACAGTTCATTCACTAAACGTCAACACCTTAAGCCGCTTTCTTATTTAAAAGTCTTTTCCCTAAATTATTCGGTATCTCCAGCGGTAGGTATATTTTTCTTAATACAATCCCTCCTTGTATTTCTTTATAAACTTGTTGCCTTTCTCATTCGCTAACATAATCTTCAATTTTCTTTTAGAGAAGTTTGGACCTGGTAAACTCGAAAACACATTGCAGATGACAAGAATTCTTCTTCCCATATCACTTATATTACAACGATTAGTGAGTTCAACCACGTCAGTTCCATTTCTACCTAGGACTTTTCCTACAGTAATACATTTATCTGCAAGAAACTATAAACAAATTTTTTATACTATATTTCTTTTTGTAGGTCTTCAAACCATACAAGTCTTCACAGTCTATGAAACTTCTGTGTTACACATACAAGTTCATGAATGTATATTTTTATTCATTCGGCTGTTGTTTATATAAAGCCTTATTGCTGGCTATATCGTGTTAGAATATTTTAACTTACATCCTTTTTTATTTATAGTCATAAGTTTGAGCTAACTTTTACAATTTTTAGGCATGATTTATAAAAATCCCTCTTATAAAATTTTATTACATTATGCATGTTTTAAATGCATTATTTATTCTGTAATATTTTCTTCTCGTGTAAGATGAATGTGAACTCATTCATACAGTTTTATTGTGTTTAAATGACTCACTCTCTTTTATTAGGTTTAAGTACCTTTTTATCTTTATTTTTTACTTATATAATACTTAATTTTAATACTTATCTAGCCTATAATGTAATAATAAAAATCATTTTTTGTATTTGAATTTCATACTTAAATATATGCGACCCATCATATACTTGTGTTATTAGTATTGCATGATGTCTAAATTTTTAGCATACATTCTTTCTTAAAGTTCATATTTTATTTAACACATAAACTAGTTCTTAATACTATTCTTATTTTAAAGATGCAAGAGACCATGGCAATATGTTTCGGCTGTTATGCCATTATCAAAGAGTTACTTATCTAAACTAACCTAAAGTAAGTAAGGGTACAACTTATATACCTAGCTCTTATCAAAGCTACATCGTATATCAGTATATACGTCTTGGACATTAGAACATGGATACTAGGTAATGCTCTATCGTATCCAAGTGAAGGTGAATCAAAGAGTGAGAATTGGCGGATTGTAACAATGTTTCTATATTTTTATTTAATGTCTCAGCATTGTTTAGAATTCAATTAATGTCGATTAAATTCATATTTTACAGTATTGTCTGTCATAGAACTATGTTTTCACGTCCTTAATTCTTATACGTTCATTTTTAACTTTGATTAGTTTTTATAGCAGTGGCGGCTGGTGAGTACGTTTTCGTGGGGCACGTACATAGACAAGACTGATTCGTTTATTATCGGTGATATGCTCGGCATCTGGGAGTACATCACCGATAATAAACGAATCAGTCTTGTCTATGTACGTGCACCAGCCGCCACTGCTATAGAACTATACCATGTTTTAGGTCTTATTATAGTTTATATTTAATTACATAATAATAATAATTAAAAAAATGGCGGAAGGGTTTCATGAAAATTGATGAATTTTTGTGAAATTCTGCACACGGGGGTTTTTGGGCTCGCTGATCACGAATCCAAAGTCGAAATTAAAAAAAAAAACAAAAATGCGGATCCAGTATGGCGGAAAATTTTCGAAAATTGATGAATATTTGTGATATTTTGCTTTTGGGGGTTTTTAAGTCCCTGATGACGAATACAAAGTCGATTTTTTTAAAAATCAAAACGGCGGATTCAATATACCTAGCGGAAAGGTTATTTGAAACTTGATTGAATGTTTCAAAATTTCGTATTTGGGATTTTTTGTGGTCGCTTATCACGAATCCAAACGTGATTGAATAGGGCTTAAATTCAGTACTTCATTTTTATTATTATTGTGTGCTTTCTTCTTAACGATAGTAGACTCCGAAAAGGTTGACATGTTTTTCCACTTTCACATCAAAATAGTCTCGATGAAAATTTTGCGCTCTTTGAGCTCATCGTTTCTTTGAATACTATAACATGACTTATGTTTAACATTAAATTACCTTTATCGCTCTTGAGTGTGTACCGGTTTGTGTAAAAAACAGTTCGAGAAGAATTTTAAATAAAATATACAATTGGTTTCACAAAATATATGTATATACAGGGGTGCTTCAAAAGTTTAAAAAATCGGACATTCTAAAATACGTCATGACAGTGATCGCGTTTTACAGGAAACTGTAAAAATGCTGTAAGCGGACGCGAAAAAGGCGATTCAAGCTCGAAGAGAGTGACAAATACAACGAGTAATAATAATAATCACCGAGAAATTAATGAATCACAAGCCTAATATCGATAAAAACCGTTGATAAAGTTGATCTTACAGTATCGAATCGGGATTGTTTGGTCTCCCTGGTCTCTCAGAGGGTAGCAGCGCACGGACGGCATAACTATAAGCTATTTAGAAATGTCAAAATCACATTATTCAGTCGGGCATTCCTCCACCCCGTGCTGTCTCTTCCAGTTGCCCACTTCATCTCTCTCGGATTCTCGTGCTGTTCTCGTCCGAGACCGCCTGATCTAAGAAGGAGTGGTGGCTGAACACCGCGAAGAGACCAAGAACGGTATACCGGCAGTATAACAAAATTACAAGAAATACTAACACGATTACACTTAATTAAATGGAGCTAATATTGATTAGATGATAAAATGAACACGTGTTGGTGCATATATCAATTCTCCCCGAGTTCTCGGTGTGCTCCGGTGCAGCCTCCGTTGACCCACCTCCTTTCTTTTCTTGATTGTTTCTTCTTTTTTATCGGTTTTCGTCTTCTCCGACTTCTTGTACAGCACGGGCGTATAGTAGTAACCAGGCTACCGCGTTTATTATCTAACGCGCGTGTACTTTACATACCTACGTTACCTACGTTTACATGACCTACATATCTGTGTTAGTGTACCTTAAATTGTGCGTAATCATCTACCATTATAATGCGTATCGTTGTATGTCCATGGAAATGTATATATTACACCGCAAGGTTGTACGTTGTGACCTTAATTTTGGCAATTAAAATTTACAGTGATCATAGTTTCAGAAGAAAATAAACGTGAACACTGGTTTATAAAATTTTACTTTTAAATATTTGAAATGCAATACTAGGAGTACCACAAAAATTTCCGGAAAAAGTAAGAAAATAGATAGGAAAAATATGCGTAAGATGGCATATTTAAGGGTTTTATTATTTTTTTTTTAATGATTTTGGCGTATCACTATCGACTAGTCATATACACTGTAATGTGTCTTACATGATAATAAAGGTTATTATTATTATTATTTTTTTTTTTTAAGAATTGGTATTGTTTTTTTTTGCCTGAGATATTATTATAAACATCGGCTAGAACAGATTGTTGGCTACCTGCCTATAGTCTTTTACATATTTAGATTTGTTTCAAAATTGGTTATTTAACCATATGATCTTGGCCAAATATACAGTGTCATATGAACGAACTTGTCTACGATGGTATAGCTTGCTTTCAAGAGGTGACATTGAAGTGGCAGGTAATAACTAAAAGTTACTACATACTTAATTAACAAAAATATTAGTGTTACTCCTAAGTAAATTAAACCTCTGCTGTTTTTTTTGTTTTCATCGAAGATTTTAGGCAAAGAAATTGTTATATATCAATCAGCGTTTACTGTTTTTCGATTTTCAAGAGTAACGGTAGTAACAGGCCCAGTTTTACAGAAGAAAGAAGCAAGCATTGTTTTTTCAAAGGCTTTGTGAACGAACAACTTTTGTTGGTTTTGGTTTACTTTGAAACATCCAAACAGCCGATTGCTGCTTTATCTCTGGTTGGTATGAATATATCCAGGTTTCACCACCTGTTGTAATACTGCATATTGTTGTGGATGTAACTTTGCTAATGAATGATAAAAATATTGTAATAGTTTATTTATTAACTTGTTCCTATCAGCAAAAAATTTTAAATTTTCTTATGAGTTCTTGCAGTGATTTACTTCTTATGTTCTGGTTCACGTCTTATTTAGTTTTGTTTCGGATAAGGTCAAGGAATTAAACAAGATGTTTAAATCTCATATAAAAAAAAAATATTTTTATATTTAGAAATAATGGTTGTTAATAACATTGTCTTTTATTGATATTTGTTCTACAATTTAAAAAATGAGGTGTGGCCACCACACGATTTTCTTATACGTATGAGCGTTTCAAACTATACAATTTTAAGAATTTTTTTATACAAAACTTATTCAAAACCTTTTCTAAGTACTTTCATTCGCTTAATAAATCACTATAGAATGTATACTTTGCAAGATATTATCAAAAAAGCGCTCCTCGCTAAGAGTAAAAGTGCTACTTCCGGTCCGAATTTTGAAATTTCATATATACAAAAAATATTGCAAATCCAGTTTTAAATACTTTTATACTCTTGATAAATGTATATAGAATGCATAACTTACGACATATTTGCAAAAAATCGCTATTCGATAAGAGTAAAAGTGGTACTTCCGGTCTGAATTTTGAAATTTTTTTTATACAAAAGATATTGAAAATTATGTTTTAAATACTTTTATACCCGTAACGTACGTGTATAAAAAGCATGACTTGCGAAATATTCGCAAAAAACTGATTTTCGATAAGAGTAAAAGACCTACTTCCGGTAGGAATTTCGAAAAACTTTTTAAATAAAATTATTCTCAATTTTAATTTTAAGTATATATGAATTCTTTATAAATTTGTTTAAACTTAGTAGTTGACGAAATATTCGCAAAATTCGATTTTTTCGCTGAAGTAAACTGCTACTTCCGGTCTACCGATTTTACTGAAAAACTAATCAGATCTCAAGAGGGTGATTATACACGTAAATACAAAATTTGGAATTGATATCTACAGCGGTTTGGCCGCTATCGTGGTCACAGACACACAGCCAGACACACAGACAGACACACACACACAGAGACATTTTTTTAAAAACCACTTTTTTGGTATCAGGGGACCTCAAAACGTGGACATCTGCAAAAATCTCGAGGTCGAAAATTTTCATCATCACAATACTTCCTTATACTACGTAGAAGAAAGTAAAAATTCCCTTTAGAGTCATAATGTTTGTGAAATACTTATATTGATATAATGATAGCTGCTTGAATATTCACCTTGTTCTTTTCACTTTTAAAATATTATTGATTCTTGTTAATTTGTTAATTAATATGATACCGTCACTATTTTACCAAAACATACATTCTTACATAGTGCTTTAGTAATTTAGAATCTTGCAACGTGAATGCTTTGAAATTGGTTCATACTAATCGCCAGCTGTAAACATTCTCACATTGTACCTCTAGCCGCTTAGCATTTGCCCATCAAAAACATCCCCGCATATTCGTATTAATTTATTTGAATCTCTAAATTAAGTGATAATTTAAGAGTTAATGATGCCCAACAATCTACTATAGGAAAATATTCTCACATAGTACCTTCATCATGTTTAGCACCATTAGTAGGGTACTTTGGAGAGTTCTGGGACCACCACCCCCCACTCCTACTACCCCCCCCCCTCCCCCCTCCCCGCTAGATAGGTAGAACCCTCTACCAACCCAACTGATGTGGCGCCCCCTCGCGGTCGCCAACCCAACTAAAAATTGCAGATTTCATCATTACCAACCCAACTGATATGGTGCCCCCTAGCGGCCGCCAACCCAACTAAAAATTGCAGATTTCATCATTACCAACCCAACTGATGTGGCGCCCCCTAGCGGTCGCCAACCCAACTAAAAATTGCGGATTTCATCATTACCAACCCAATGTGGCGCCCTCTGACGGCCACTAACCAAACTAAGAAATGGCAGATTTCATCATTACCAACCCAATGTGACGCCCTCTCACAGCCACTAACCAAGAAATGGCATCTCTCATGATTACCATAATGCAGCATCCTCTCACGGTCGCTATCCAAACTAAGGTGACGTCAGACAAAATGGCGGACCATCAAGATGGTCTTTGTTTCTAGAGAATTCCTGAATAAATTACCAGGCTTGCTATCGCGCTTCTCAATGTACTTCAAACAGGTCTAAACATGTTTCCAGCGGAAACCGCAACGGCTGTCTGCTTCTGTGATAGCCGCATGCGCAGAAATGCATATCTTACTTATAAAATAAAATAAAACAAACAATGTATTTATTATTATTAATTAACAACATGACCAAGTTTCATACCCTCAAGATGGTCTTTGCTTCTAGAGAATTCCTGAATAAATTACCCGGCTTGCTATCGCGCTTCTCAATGTATTTCAAACAGGTCTAAACATGTTTCCAGCGGAAACCGCAACGGCTGTCTGCTTCTGTGATAGCCGCACGCTTGAAATGCATATCTTACTTATAAAATAAAATAAAACAAACAATGTATTTATTATTATTAATTAACAATATGACCAAGTTTCATACCCTCAAGATGGTCGATAAAAATATAAACTTTATATCTAAGATCGGTATACCATTTCAAAATTATAAAATAAATATACAGTATGCTACTGGACGAGATAGCAACCAAGTATGAATATACAGGACGTTTCAAAGGTAGGGATTTTTAGAAAAGCAAGATGGCGAATCCAAGATGGCCGCCAAAAATCTAATAAACTAATGTCACGTCAAGCATCCAATCTATCAAAACCATGCACTCGAACTCCTATGAAACATCATCTCAAAACCATCGCTAGAATCAGCTCACGTCATGAAGCAGTTCTGAAACCCCTATATTAAAACCACACATTCAATCCACTATCAAATCCCTCTTTTCTCAAAAAGCCATCCAACCAGCCATCCATCCATACATCCATACATCCATCCATCCATCCATCCATCCATCCAACAATCAATCCATCCATACATCCATCCATCCATCCATCCAACCATCCATCCTCAAAACAATACTTTCAAGTCCATTAATCCATCCATCCATCTGGACGAGATAGCAACCAAGTATAAATATACAGGACGTTTCAAAGGTAGGGATTTTTAGAAAAGCAAGATGGCGAATCCAAGATGGCCGCCAAAAATCTAATAAACTAAGGTGACGTCAGGCATCCAATCTATCAAAACCATGCACTCAAACTCCTATGAAACATCATTTCAAAACCATCGCTAGAATCAGCTCACGTCATGAAGCGGTTCTGAAACCCCTATATTAAAACCACACATTCAAACCACTATCAAATCCCTCTTTTCTCAAAAAGCCATCCAACCATCCATCAATCCATCCATCCATCCATCCATCCATACATCCATACATCCATCCATCCATCCATCCATCCATCCATCCATACATACATCCATCCAACCATCCATCAATCCATCCATCCATCCATCCATACATCCATACATCCATCCATCCATCCATCCATCCATCAATCCATCCATCCATACATCCATCCAACCATCCATCCAACCATCCATCCATCCAACCATCCATTAATCCATCCATCCATCTGGACGAGATAGCAACCAAGTATGAATATACAGGACGTTTCAAAGGTAGGGATTTTTAGAAAAGCAAGATGGCGAATCCAAGATGGCCGCCAAAAATCTAATAAACTAAGGTGACGTCAGGCATCCAATCTATCAAAACCATGTACTCAAACTCCTATGAAACATCATTTCAAAACCATCGCTAGAATCAGCTCACAACCGGATCATGAAGCGGTTCTGAAACCCCTATATTAAAACCACACATTCAAACCACTATCAAATCCCTCTTTTCTCAAAAAGCCATCCAACCAGCCATCAATCCATCCATCCATCCATCCATCCATCCATACATCCATACATCCATCCATCCATCCATCCATCCAACAATCAATCCATCCATCCATCCATCTGGATAACATAGCAACCAAATATTAATATACAGAACATTTCAAAAGTAGGGATTTTTAGAAAAGTAAGATAGCGAATCCAAGATGGCCGCCAAAAAATCTAATAAACTAAGGTGACGTCAGGCGAAATGGCCGACTATCAATATGATCGATCAAAATATAAACTCAACTTCTAGAAAATACCCAACTCCATATCACGCATCACAACAACAACCACCACCACAACCACCCAACATAGTTTCAAACACCACAACACCAGACCAACTTAGGAAGATACATCTAGGTCAAACCCCAACACAACATACTTTCAAACGCCACCACCGCGGATTTACATCTAAGATCGGCATACTTTGTCAAAATCATAAAATAAATATATAGTATGGTACTGGATAACATAGCAACCAAACATGAATATACAGGACATTTCAAAAGTAAGACTTTTAGAAAAGTAAAATAATGAGCCCATATTTTTAAGAAAACAATTTATTAAAAATAAAACAACTACACACATCAAACAAACCTCAACCATACTTTCAATTTCACAAATATCAAAATTTAAACAAAACAATCAAATGCAAAGGCAAGGAATGTTCTCGAGATGACCCATATAGTGCAATATAACAATGCAGTAAAACGATAGAGGTGAGATACATGGTCTATCATAAAAATTTTTTACCCACTTTTTTCAGCAATCAAAACTTTTTTTGACAAAACACTATACATATGAAAATAGACATAACATTAAATATTTCCATTTTAGAGATACCCCAGTTTAATCTCAATTTTAAATAACATAAATTCTTAAATTGATTTAGTTAACTTTCTTATAATATTTAAAAAAAGGTTGAAAAAGAAAACATACTAAGTCCCACAACAGATAAAATATGTACTATCTTTTTACACTTCATGTTTAGTACTATCATTAGAAGAAATATGCTTGAGGTACAGCTTTTAATATGAAATTTAGAGGTTTTTATGCAAAATACATAGTTTATCACTAATAAAACTAATTTTGAAACACATTGTCCACATAGCAAATACCACTTCCTGTACATTTTAAAAAATAACAATTTTTATATATCATAAAAGAACCAAACAAAAAACTAATATAAAGACAGCATTAACGTTCTAACCAAAAGATTTACAAAAATATTAAATATATACTTGTTCTAAAAATGCTTCTATCTCTCTTTTACAGTTTATGTTTGTACAGCAGCGAATGTATTACATTTCCTTTGAAATTACATAAAAATCCATGCAATACACTTAAAACATTTGAAAAATCATGTTTGGTAAGCCCACTATATATCAATATTTAAGACAAAAAATTATTATTAATTTTCCATCTACAGATACCCCTGCTTAATATCAATTTGAATTAACATAAATTCATAAAATGAGTCTATCTTTTACAGTTCGTGGGTTGTACTATCATTAGAAGAAATATGATTGACGAGCGGCTTTTAATATGAAATTTAGAGGGTTTTACACAAAAACATAGTTTATGCCTAATAAAAACTAATTTTGAAACACATTGTACACATAGCAAATACCACTTCCTATACATTTAAAAAATAACAATGTTTATACATCATAAAAGAACGAAACAAAAAAAAACTAATATAAAGACAGCATTAACGTTCTAACCGAATTCGAGCCATACTTTCCCATGTTTTGTGAGCTGTTGCATTGTCCTGTTGGAAATACCCATGTAAAAGTTCACCATCATGAAGATTTTGTAAAAACGGTTCAAGTAAATTATTTCGATATCTCTCAGCATTTATCGATCCTTCAAAAAACACAGGTCCAAATATACGCCTTCTAGAAACCGCTAGCCAAACACCAATTTTCTGCGGATGGAGAGGCGATTGAATAAACTCATGAGGATTCTCCGAAGACCAAATACGCATATTTTGTTTGTTTATATAGCCGGATAGGTAAAACCATTCTTTTTTGTATATATTTGTAGAGTAAAAGCAGCATTCGATCGACTAAGAAATAGTAGCACTTAAAACATTTGAAAAATCATGTTTGGTAAGCCTACTATTTAAGACAAAAATTATTATTTATTTCCATTTACAACAGATAGCCCACTATTTATCAATATTTAAGGGTAAAAAATTATTATTAATTTCCCCATTTACAACAGATTTCCTTGTTTAATCTCAATTTTTGAATAACATAAATTCTTAAATTGATTTAGTTAACTTTATTATAATATTTAAAAAAGGGCGAGAAAGAAAACATACTAAGTCTCACAACGGATAAAATATATGCTATCTTTTTACAGTTCATGTTTTTGTACTATCATTACAAGAAATAAGCCTCGCGATTAGCTTTTAATCTGAAATTTAGATGCTTCATAAAACCACCTCAGAGACACTAAAAAATTATGATTTTCAGCTCAACCAACCATTCAAAAAGTTGATACATCAAATTCGTGAATATTAATATCACTCTACACTCTTAATAAAAAATTTAGCAGAAGTCTCACATTAAATGAATACAAAATTTATATATGCACTACATTAAATGAGGATTGAATTTTATACACTGCTTATATCACCAGAAATTTTGTTACAAGATTATATGATTAGATAGACTCATGACTAAGCCTAAACGGACACCAGGCCTTCAATATGTAGTAAAGTTTTTTTCTTCATACATTTAATATAAACTAATGATCTATCTTTAGAAAGCATCCACAGGTCCATTAGAACTTGTGGGTGGTGCAACATCTACTTTAACCCTCTTCTTAGGCGGTCCGGCAACATGCTCACATGTATCCACACCCTCCCTACAAATACCGCAAACAAAATTGCGGTGGAGGGTATTCACATGTCGCTCCATGTTATCACGCCGGGTGAAGGATTTTCCGCAAATGATGTAATTCATTCTATGAAAAACAAATTAAAAATAATTAATATAATAAATTTAAGAGAATAAAAAGCTATTGAAACCTAATTTTTAATATATCGAAATTGCTAATTTATTTGACTGATCCGCATGCATTTAACTAAAAATACCTGTATTATTCAGATTTTATTTAAATTATTAAAAAAAAATCTCTTTAAAGAACCATATAAAATAATTAACTTAATTATATAAATTTACATACTTATACATTAAAAACAATTTAAAGAAAGCACTAAATCCAAAAATACTTGTATTATACAAAATTTATTTAAATTATTGAAAAAATCTTTTAAAGAACCGTATAAAATAATCAACTTAATTATATAATTTTACACGCTTAAACGTTAAAAACAATATAAAGAAGCTACTAAATGCATATAAAATACTTTGAGGCACCCTGGATTAATTGTATATAAAAATAATATTCAATAAAATATTCAATAAAATTGGCATCATTAAATTATAAAGAATAGCCTTATAATTGAAAAACAATTTTTAAAAAGTCCTATAAAATTTTAGAGTGGTAGAAAAACTATGATCCGCGCATATTTAACTAAAAATACCTGTATTATTGAGAATTTATTGATAAAACCTTATAAAATAATCAATTTAATAATATAAATTTACGCACCTAAAAATTTAAAAAAAAGAAAAAAAAACAATATAAAGAAGCTACTAAATACAAATAAAATACTTGAAACATATCCTGGATTAATTGTATATAAAAATAATATTCAATAAAATATTAATAAAATTTACGCCATTAAATTATTAAAAATAGTCTAATTGAAAAACAATTTTTAAAAAAGTCCTATGAAATTTTAGAGTGGTAGAAAAACTAATGAAAAATATTGCAAGTTAATATTATATAAATTAGGGTTTCTAAATACCTTATAGTAAACACAAACAAGCACTAAAAACGATGTTGACTGTTTAAAGACACTGGTTATAATAAAATTAAATATGCCAATCTACGTATATATAGATACACATCTGTTTTTTCCCGCGCATACATATATATACATATATACGTATGCGACCAGAGGTAATTTAGCGCTGTAAAATTCATTTCTCACGGTGGTCCGGCTACAATAGGCCCTTTTTTTCCCACACACACACACACACAACATATATATATATATATATATATATATATATATATATGTATATGTATGTATGTGAACGGGGGCAATTAGCTGAGGCCACATTCCAGTCCCATGGTCGGGCCGTGTTTTAAGGAATGCACTTAAATTTTTCGGTCTCATACCTGCATCCAATGAGGGTTTCGAGTCCGGGAATTTCGTCTTTCTACCTGTACAGATAGATCTGTCTTTATATAAAATTCGTATATATTAACTATGATTTTAGTTTTAAAATAAAAAATGATAAGAAGGTTAAAATAATTCGTTATTTTGTAGATAGTTGCATAGAGCTAAAACATTATTTTGCATGCATATACATTCTCCAGTAGTTTTATTATTATGATAAAAACAATGATTGACATTTTTAATAAGCTTTGGTACATCATTAAAATATTCCAGTAAATTAAATGCTAATGATGTAAAAATACCTAAAAATATTTCGTAAAACAAGAGTATTTTAGTTAAATATACGGAGATCCATATGAAAAACTACGAAAGTTATATTAATGTTAAATATTAAATAATTTAATTAAATGAAAACACATCGTTTCACAAAAATTATGTTTTATTAAACACAAGATGTACATTTCATTTACCATAACAGTACATTATAAACCTTTCTTAATATTGATGATACAGGATCAGTTAAATTAGTATGGTTGTTAAGAAATTGGAGGAGCATTTGATAGTATTTTCTTCATAAAAGTAGTATGTATTATAATATAAGATAGTGTTATAAACTATACAATAAATATTATTCAGTATTGGAATACACAATGAATAACACAAATTTGAGTAGAGAAAGATAAATATTTCTAATTGCACATGTGTGAATTTGAATTTATCGGGAATATACAGAGTAATTATTTACATCTGATGGTGAAACATGGTCGCGTATTTTATATCATTCAGTAATTTAATTTGCTCTATAGCTAGACAATGAGGTGGATGCTAAGCATTAATTTGTACACACGTAATGTTATGATCGTCAGTGTAACATATATATTCAAGTCTAACACAAACTTTTTGATTTATTGAAACCCCAATAGAAATTATCACTATTTCGAGAAGAATAGTCATGTACCTGTACATATTCAAAGCCGCTGAAGTATGAGTACATTAACAGCTGTATACGCGTGTCTTTATCATCCACTTTAATGTGTTACTGTAATTCCAGTTACTTTTTTTTTATTTATACATACATATATTGTGAATTATTACACTAATTATAAAACAAAATTAATTATAGATAGACAAACATTATACAGGTATATTGCAAACATGTAATGCTAAGATAATCAGAGTGATATATACATACATGTAAAGAAATTTATAATTTATTCAATCTCTTATTAAAAGAGTTATTAATATTTTTCAAATGAATACCTGACAGTGGTGGAAAACTGTTGAAATTTGGATAGATTAATAGTTACATATGCGAGCTTCAGAATAGCTTCTGAACATGTTGGGTTGTAATTTGGTATACAATAAAAGGCAGCGGGGAACTGAACCACCTCCCAAAAAAGGTATTTAATATTAAATCGTCGATTCCCCATCACAGAAAAATAGTGTATCATACAAGGAAAAAAAGTATTAGATTTTAGCTCGAGGTAAGATAAATTACCGAGAGCTAAAATCTAATTTTTTCCATTGTATAATACACTATTTTTCTGTGATGGGAAAACGATGATTTAATATTAAATACCTTTTTTTGGGAGGTGGTTCAGTTCCCCGCTGCCTTTTATTGTATACCAAATTACAACCCAACATGTTCAGAAGCTATTCTGAAGCTCGCATATGTAACTATTAATCTATCCAAATTTCAACAGTTTTCCACCACTGTCAGGTATTCATTTGAAAAATATTAATAACTCTTTTAATAAGAGATTGAATAAATTATAAATTTCTTTACATGTATGTATATATCACTCTGATTATCTTAGCATTACATGTTTGCAATATACCTGTATAATGTTTGTCTATCTATAATTAATTTTGTTTTATAATTAGTGTAATAATTCACAATATATGTATGTATAAATAAAAAAAAGTAACTGGAATTACAGTAACACATTAAAGTGGATGATAAAGACACGCGTATACAGCTGTTAATGTACTCATACTTCAGCGGCTTTGAATATGTACAGGTACATGACTATTCTTCTCGAAATAGTGATAATTTCTATTGGGGTTTCAATAAATCAAAAAGTTTGTGTTAGACTTGAATATATATGTTACACTGACGATCATAACATTACGTGTGTACAAATTAATGCTTAGCATCCACCTCATTGTCTAGCTATAGAGCAAATTAAATTACTGAATGATATAAAATACGCGACCATGTTTCACCATCAGATGTAAATAATTACTCTGTATATTCCCGATAAATTCAAATTCACACATGTGCAATTAGAAATATTTATCTTTCTCTACTCAAATTTGTGTTATTCATTGTGTATTCCAATACTGAATAATATTTATTGTATAGTTTATAACACTATCTTATATTATAATACATACTACTTTTATGAAGAAAATACTATCAAATGCTCCTCCAATTTCTTAACAACCATACTAATTTAACTGATCCTGTATCATCAATATTAAGAAAGGTTTATAATGTACTGTTATGGTAAATGAAATGTACATCTTGTGTTTAATAAAACATAATTTTTGTGAAACGATGTGTTTTCATTTAATTAAATTATTTAATATTTAACATTAATATAACTTTCGTAGTTTTTCATATGGATCTCCGTATATTTAACTAAAATACTCTTGTTTTACGAAATATTTTTAGGTATTTTTACATCATTAGCATTTAATTTACTGGAATATTTTAATGATGTACCAAAGCTTATTAAAAATGTCAATCATTGTTTTTATCATAATAATAAAACTACTGGAGAATGTATATGCATGCAAAATAATGTTTTAGCTCTATGCAACTATCTACAAAATAACGAATTATTTTAACCTTCTTATCATTTTTTATTTTAAAACTAAAATCATAGTTAATATATACGAATTTTATATAAAGACAGATCTATCTGTACAGGTAGAAAGACGAAATTCCCGGACTCGAAACCCTCATTGGATGCAGGTATGAGACCGAAAAATTTAAGTGCATTCCTTAAAACACGGCCCGACCATGGGACTGGAATGTGGCCTCAGCTAATTGCCCCCGTTCACATACATACATATACATATATATATATATATATATATATATATAGTTGACGCTCATGATGACATCCGTTCCGCATTATAGCAAACTTACATCCGGCAGTATACACGATGTGCATATAGTACATACAGAAAAAATACAAACTGACATCCGGTGTACATTACGCTCAAAGTAACGCCCGCTTGAAAATGGGGAACCACCGATATAAATACACAACATCAAACAATGGGTGTAATTCATGGCGCTATCAAAGCGATACATTGCTATATTTGTTACTGCGTATTTTAAAGCTTGGAGTTTACTCACATCTAAATATTTAATATTTTTCTATCGGGCGGGACAATTCAGTTACATATTCGAGATTTTAATTTTAAGAACATTGAAGTTTAAATTAAATTTAAAAGTGGAAGAAAATAAATTAAATAAAAAATCCAACTGTTTAAAATGGGGCTTGTGAGAACACCGAAATTATATACAGGGTGAGTCATTAGAAGCCGCTTCTTCGATTGCTCTATTGTGTTTTAAATAAAAGAAAACTGATGAAAAGATCTATGGTTGCTTGTGGCGCATAAAAATAAAAAAAATACTTACTCTGACGCACTTCCAGTTTCATCGGAAATGCGCGGAACTTAATTTCTTTTAACGACTCACCCTACATATTTTTGGAATTTCTAGTACTGCTTTAAACTGTCTGTTCAATTGTTTATTATTTTTCAAAAATTGAGTCAATAGTTTTTCAGTTATTATTTCTTTTTGAAAATATATGACCAAAACACTTGGTCAGAAAAAAATCATTTTCACATTGTTTTTAAAAGTAAACACATTAACTTTGGTGGTGCTTGTAGCCAAGAAAATTCTGCATCATTTGGTATAAGTTGCACTCGACAATTTTTCAAAGCCTACTTCCTGAAATTTTCACATACCAAAAACTTATTTTGTTTCTTTTTTTATTCTCTTTCATTTTTGTTGACAATGTCCTATACCTATCTTTTGTAATTTCTGAGATAATCACTTTTAAAGCAATTAGCGGTCAATTAAAGAACTACGATCGCTGTTGTTCTATGCACCAAAATATTCGTTCAACCAATGGAAGGCAGGAATGGGGCCCGACTTCCTTAGTCAACTGTCAAACAAAGTAAATGTTAAATCCAACTATCCCAAAAGTAACAATTTTACAGAATGAATAGCATCGCATTTTAATTTTTTAATTCTGGCAATGTTGGTTAATAACGAAATGAAATAAAGGTTATGTTTACTGACATATTTGAAGATATCTTCAAAACGTTTTGAAAATTCGTCCGTAGATAGCGAAGATCTTCTCTTCCATTAACATTTTCATCAAAGACATAGGGTCCAATTATGTAACTACCCACTATTCCTCCCCACACATTTAATGACCAACGATTTTGAAAGTTTGCTGGTGTGATAAAGTGAGGGTTTTTATGTGTTATAACGAAACTTGTGACGATAAACGTATTCACTGTAATAGAAGGTAGCTTCGTCGATAAACAACAAAAAATTGAGAAACCAGGATAATTTATCTGCTGTCCATTGACAAAAGTGTAAGCGATTCTGAAAATGTCTTTCATCTAACCCTGTGTATAAATATGCTACGGATGAATTACATATTTCCTAATTATTCTGGATTCTCAAATTTGACTTAATCTAACTGACGACAAATTTTCGTAGTACTAGTATGCGGGTGTACGACTACACTCGCAAGAGTCGTAAGTACCATAAACGTCTTACCCTCATCAGTTATTGGTTTTCCGCACTTTTGTTCATATTCAGTACATTCTGTTCACTCAAACCGTTCCTTTATACTTTCAAAGGTTTCTGGCTTCGGTTGACTTCTACCAGGGATCACTGTGCATAAAGTCTGGATGCTCGGAGAGACTTTCTTTAACAGTTGACTCAGACGATCATATAGTGATTATCTCAGAAATTACAAAAGATAGGTATAGGTCATTGTTAACAAAAATGAAAGAGAATAAAAAAGGGAACAAAATGCCTCAATAAAATACTGGGTGTTCCATTAAAAAAAATAAGTTTTTGGTATGTGAAAATTACAGGAAGTAGGCTTTAAAAAACAAAATTTTATGAGATATTGTCGAGTGCAACTTATACCTAATGATGCAGTATTTTCAATGAAAAAATGCTTTTTTCTGAAGACGTGTTTTTGTCAAAAATTTCTAAAAAAAATTAATAACTCAAAAACTATTGGCTCAATTTTGAAAAAGAGAAAACAGTTGATTAGGCAATTTAAAGCAGTACTAGAAAATCCAAAAATATATAAAAATTAAATTAAATTTCATGCATTTCCGTTGAAACCGGAAGTGCGTCAGAGCTTGAAGTATTTTTAGAATATGCGCTCCAAGCAACCATGAATCTTCCACTAATTGTTTTTTCTTTTATTTAAAACACAAAGGAGCAATCAAAGTAGCGGCTACTAATGACTCACCCTGTATATACAGGGCGTCCAGAAACTCTCCTGACAAACGACTCAGATAATTTTAAGACAATTTAACCCAATTCACCCTAGTCCGAAAATGCTTCCTAAGGGAGCTAGAGCTCTTTGAAGATGGCGCCTTGTAATTATTTTTTTTTAATATCTCCCGGAAAAAAAAATAATAAATTGAATTTTAATGACGAAAAAACGAAAAATTTTCAAATCGATTTTTCTAGAAAACGGTGTATCCTACCGACTTAAAGTAAGAGTACCTTTTAGTACTAGAATCCCTGAAAATTTAATAATCTAGTGTCACAAATGCTTAAAAGTTAAAGACAAAAAAGTTATGCGTTAAAATAACCGTTAACCTACCCAAAACGGACGCCTATGACCGGTACTAGAAATTCGCAATTGATGGAATCGATTCATCTCTAGAGGATAAATAAGCATACCAGTTTTTGTTTTTCTAAATAGAAGCGTTCGGGAGATATTAAAAAAAAACTAAGGCGCCATCTTCAAAGAGCTCTAGCTCCCTTAGGAAGCATTTTCGGACTAGAGTGAACTGGGTTAAATTGTCTTAAAATTATCTGAGGAATCTCCAGTCTTCGTTTGTCAGGAGAGTTTCTGGACACCCTGTATATTAATCAAGTCATTTAAAGTTCCATTTCAAAGGTATACAGAAGACGAAGGTGATACTTTTGAACATTTATTAGGTTTATTTATCATTCCTTACTTTAAATGTATTGTTATGTATGAGCCTTCGTCGTTAATCGTTATTTCATAGCAATTTTCAAAATTTTTACAATTTTTTACCATACATTAGAAATAGTTGCAAATCGACTTATGTAAATTCAGTCAGTTTAATCGGCTCTTAAAAGCTCATAAAATGTAAAAAATGCATAGCATTTCGCCATTGTTAAACAATTTGTTTAAATAAAGATATTTTTAAATTGTAGAGCTTCTGATTACCTAATTAATCACCTTAATTTTTGTATTACAATTTTTAGCTATCTACACTCTTTGATACCATTAATGGATTCTATCGCTACTCTGTGATAGAAGGTCTATAAACACAAATTAAAAACAAAATCGGAATTATAGTGTACCTTTAAAAACAAAGGGTGATGTGATTTAACATATAGCATTGCATATTAATTTTATTTTGAAAGAGTTAAACACGAAGTTACTGAAAGTATTTGAACTGCATTTATTTATATCTTATAAACTATATTCTTATGTCATAATTACGACCTACTCCATCCAACATTATTTTTTTAAAAATCAAACAAGAAGACATTTTTATGGCAACTACGAAACTCATTCAATTTGCAAACCGACCTTCAACACTACTTCTTTGAATGAGTACCTAAACATACAGATATTAGCGGTTCCTCACGGTTAAATAAGTAGAGATTCGGGAATTCCCCGCATTTTAAATACCTAGGATGCCAACATGTGCGCTATATACATAAGAGTTATTCTGCAGTATATACAAATTCGCCCTCTGACCTATATGCACGAGAACTAAAGTGTATAGAAATATAGAGATAGGGTTAAAATTGACGTCCGGCCAATTTTAAGTTTATTTGGTAGATATAGGTGTAAGTAACTCAGTAATAAAATTTTTCATAGGAAACAAGTTAGCGTCTGTATATCGGACGCGAACTTGTCGCGGATGCTAACTTTACCGCAATTTTTACACGTGCAGATGCTATCTTGTACTCCATGTATATATATATATATATATATGTTGTGTGTGTGTGTGTGTGGGAAAAAAAGGGCCTATTGTAGCCGGACCACCGTGAGAAATGAATTTTACAGCGCTAAATTACCTCTGGTCGCATACGTATATATGTATATATATGTATGCGCGGGAAAAAACAGATGTGTATCTATATATACGTAGATTGGCATATTTAATTTTATTATAACCAGTGTCTTTAAACAGTCAACATCGTTTTTAGTGCTTGTTTGTGTTTACTATAAGGTATTTAGAAACCCTAATTTATATAATATTAACTTGCAATATTTTTCATTAGTTTTTCTACCACTCTAAAATTTCATAGGACTTTTTTAAAAATTGTTTTTCAATTAGACTATTTTTAATAATTTAATGGCGTAAATTTTATTAATATTTTATTGAATATTATTTTTATATACAATTAATCCAGGATATGTTTCAAGTATTTTATTTTTATTTAGTAGCTTCTTTATATTGTTTTTTTTTTCTTTTTTTTAAATTTTTAGGTGCGTAAATTTATATTATTAAATTGATTATTTTATAAGGTTTTATCAATAAATTCTCAATAATACAGGTATTTTTAGTTAAATATGCGCGGATCATAGTTTTTCTACCACTCTAAAATTTTATAGGACTTTTTAAAAATTGTTTTTCAATTATAAGGCTATTCTTTATAATTTAATGATGCCAATTTTATTGAATATTTTATTGAATATTATTTTTATATACAATTAATCCAGGGTGCCTCAAAGTATTTTATATGCATTTAGTAGCTTCTTTATATTGTTTTTAACGTTTAAGCGTGTAAAATTATATAATTAAGTTGATTATTTTATACGGTTCTTTAAAAGATTTTTTCAATAATTTAAATAAATTTTGTATAATACAAGTATTTTTGGATTTAGTGCTTTCTTTAAATTGTTTTTAATGTATAAGTATGTAAATTTATATAATTAAGTTAATTATTTTATATGGTTCTTTAAAGAGATTTTTTTTTAATAATTTAAATAAAATCTGAATAATACAGGTATTTTTAGTTAAATGCATGCGGATCAGTCAAATAAATTAGCAATTTCGATATATTAAAAATTAGGTTTCAATAGCTTTTTATTCTCTTAAATTTATTATATTAATTATTTTTAATTTGTTTTTCATAGAATGAATTACATCATTTGCGGAAAATCCTTCACCCGGCGTGATAACATGGAGCGACATGTGAATACCCTCCACCGCAATTTTGTTTGCGGTATTTGTAGGGAGGGTGTGGATACATGTGAGCATGTTGCCGGACCGCCTAAGAAGAGGGTTAAAGTAGATGTTGCACCACCCACAAGTTCTAATGGACCTGTGGATGCTTTCTAAAGATAGATCATTAGTTTATATTAAATGTATGAAGAAAAAAACTTTACTACATATTGAAGGCCTGGTGTCCGTTTAGGCTTAGTCATGAGTCTATCTAATCATATAATCTTGTAACAAAATTTCTGGTGATATAAGCAGTGTATAAAATTCAATCCTCATTTAATGTAGTGCATATATAAATTTTGTATTCATTTAATGTGAGACTTCTGCTAAATTTTTTATTAAGAGTGTAGAGTGATATTAATATTCACGAATTTGATGTATCAACTTTTTGAATGGTTGGTTGAGCTGAAAATCATAATTTTTTAGTGTCTCTGAGGTGGTTTTATGAAGCATCTAAATTTCAGATTAAAAGCTAATCGCGAGGCTTATTTCTTGTAATGATAGTACAAAAACATGAACTGTAAAAAGATAGCATATATTTTATCCGTTGTGAGACTTAGTATGTTTTCTTTCTCGCCCTTTTTTAAATATTATAATAAAGTTAACTAAATCAATTTAAGAATTTATGTTATTCAAAAATTGAGATTAAACAAGGAAATCTGTTGTAAATGGGGAAATTAATAATAATTTTTTACCCTTAAATATTGATAAATAGTGGGCTATCTGTTGTAAATGGAAATAAATAATAATTTTTGTCTTAAATAGTAGGCTTACCAAACATGATTTTTCAAATGTTTTAAGTGCTACTATTTCTTAGTCGATCGAATGCTGCTTTTACTCTACAAATATATACAAAAAAGAATGGTTTTACCTATCCGGCTATATAAACAAACAAAATATGCGTATTTGGTCTTCGGAGAATCCTCATGAGTTTATTCAATCGCCTCTCCATCCGCAGAAAATTGGTGTTTGGCTAGCGGTTTCTAGAAGGCGTATATTTGGACCTGTGTTTTTTGAAGGATCGATAAATGCTGAGAGATATCGAAATAATTTACTTGAACCGTTTTTACAAAATCTTCATGATGGTGAACTTTTACATGGGTATTTCCAACAGGACAATGCAACAGCTCACAAAACATGGGAAAGTATGGCTCGAATTCGGTTAGAACGTTAATGCTGTCTTTATATTAGTTTTTTTTTGTTTCGTTCTTTTATGATGTATAAACATTGTTATTTTTTAAATGTATAGGAAGTGGTATTTGCTATGTGTACAATGTGTTTCAAAATTAGTTTTTATTAGGCATAAACTATGTTTTTGTGTAAAACCCTCTAAATTTCATATTAAAAGCCGCTCGTCAATCATATTTCTTCTAATGATAGTACAACCCACGAACTGTAAAAGATAGACTCATTTTATGAATTTATGTTAATTCAAATTGATATTAAGCAGGGGTATCTGTAGATGGAAAATTAATAATAATTTTTTGTCTTAAATATTGATATATAGTGGGCTTACCAAACATGATTTTTCAAATGTTTTAAGTGTATTGCATGGATTTTTATGTAATTTCAAAGGAAATGTAATACATTCGCTGCTGTACAAACATAAACTGTAAAAGAGAGATAGAAGCATTTTTAGAACAAGTATATATTTAATATTTTTGTAAATCTTTTGGTTAGAACGTTAATGCTGTCTTTATATTAGTTTTTTGTTTGGTTCTTTTATGATATATAAAAATTGTTATTTTTTAAAATGTACAGGAAGTGGTATTTGCTATGTGGACAATGTGTTTCAAAATTAGTTTTATTAGTGATAAACTATGTATTTTGCATAAAAACCTCTAAATTTCATATTAAAAGCTGTACCTCAAGCATATTTCTTCTAATGATAGTACTAAACATGAAGTGTAAAAAGATAGTACATATTTTATCTGTTGTGGGACTTAGTATGTTTTCTTTTTCAACCTTTTTTTAAATATTATAAGAAAGTTAACTAAATCAATTTAAGAATTTATGTTATTTAAAATTGAGATTAAACTGGGGTATCTCTAAAATGGAAATATTTAATGTTATGTCTATTTTCATATGTATAGTGTTTTGTCAAAAAAAGTTTTGATTGCTGAAAAAAGTGGGTAAAAAATTTTTATGATAGACCATGTATCTCACCTCTATCGTTTTACTGCATTGTTATATTGCACTATATGGGTCATCTCGAGAACATTCCTTGCCTTTGCATTTGATTGTTTTGTTTAAATTTTGATATTTGTGAAATTGAAAGTATGGTTGAGGTTTGTTTGATGTGTGTAGTTGTTTTATTTTTAATAAATTGTTTTCTTAAAAATATGGGCTCATTATTTTACTTTTCTAAAAGTCTTACTTTTGAAATGTCCTGTATATTCATGTTTGGTTGCTATGTTATCCAGTACCATACTATATATTTATTTTATGATTTTGACAAAGTATGCCGATCTTAGATGTAAATCCGCGGTGGTGGCGTTTGAAAGTATGTTGTGTTGGGGTTTGACCTAGATGTATCTTCCTAAGTTGGTCTGGTGTTGTGGTGTTTGAAACTATGTTGGGTGGTTGTGGTGGTGGTTGTTGTTGTGATGCGTGATATGGAGTTGGGTATTTTCTAGAAGTTGAGTTTATATTTTGATCGATCATATTGATAGTCGGCCATTTCGCCTGACGTCACCTTAGTTTATTAGATTTTTTGGCGGCCATCTTGGATTCGCTATCTTACTTTTCTAAAAATCCCTACTTTTGAAATGTTCTGTATATTAATATTTGGTTGCTATGTTATCCAGATGGATGGATGGATGGATTGATTGTTGGATGGATGGATGGATGGATGGATGTATGGATGTATGGATGGATGGATGGATGGATGGATGGATTGATGGCTGGTTGGATGGCTTTTTGAGAAAAGAGGGATTTGATAGTGGTTTGAATGTGTGGTTTTAATATAGGGGTTTCAGAACCGCTTCATGATCCGGTTGTGAGCTGATTCTAGCGATGGTTTTGAAATGATGTTTCATAGGAGTTTGAGTACATGGTTTTGATAGATTGGATGCCTGACGTCACCTTAGTTTATTAGATTTTTGGCGGCCATCTTGGATTCGCCATCTTGCTTTTCTAAAAATCCCTACCTTTGAAACGTCCTGTATATTCATACTTGGTTGCTATCTCGTCCAGATGGATGGATGGATTAATGGATGGTTGGATGGATGGATGGTTGGATGGATGGTTGGATGGATGTATGGATGGATGGATTGATGGATGGATGGATGGATGGATGGATGTATGGATGTATGGATGGATGGATGGATGGATTGATGGATGGTTGGATGGATGTATGTATGGATGGATGGATGGATGGATGGATGGATGGATGTATGGATGTATGGATGGATGGATGGATGGATGGATTGATGGATGGTTGGATGGCTTTTTGAGAAAAGAGGGATTTGATAGTGGTTTGAATGTGTGGTTTTAATATAGGGGTTTCAGAACCGCTTCATGACGTGAGCTGATTCTAGCGATGGTTTTGAAATGATGTTTCATAGGAGTTTGAGTGCATGGTTTTGATAGATTGGATGCCTGACGTCACCTTAGTTTATTAGATTTTTGGCGGCCATCTTGGATTCGCCATCTTGCTTTTCTAAAAATCCCTACCTTTGAAACGTCCTGTATATTTATACTTGGTTGCTATCTCGTCCAGATGGATGGATGGATTAATGGACTTGAAAGTATTGTTTTGAGGATGGATGGTTGGATGGATGGATGGATGGATGTATGGATGGATTGATTGTTGGATGGATGGATGGATGGATGGATGGATGTATGGATGTATGGATGGATGGCTGGTTGGATGGCTTTTTGAGAAAAGAGGGATTTGATAGTGGATTGAATGTGTGGTTTTAATATAGGGGTTTCAGAACTGCTTCATGACGTGAGCTGATTCTAGCGATGGTTTTGAGATGATGTTTCATAGGAGTTCGAGTGCATGGTTTTGATAGATTGGATGCTTGACGTGACATTAGTTTATTAGATTTTTGGCGGCCATCTTGGATTCGCCATCTTGCTTTTCTAAAAATCCCTACCTTTGAAACGTCCTGTATATTCATACTTGGTTGCTATCTCGTCCAGTAGCATACTGTATATTTATTTTATAATTTTGAAATGGTATACCGATCTTAGATATAAAGTTTATATTTTTATCGACCATCTTGAGGGTATGAAACTTGGTCATATTGTTAATTAATAATAATAAATACATTGTTTGTTTTATTTTATTTTATAAGTAAGATATGCATTTCAAGCGTGCGGCTATCACAGAAGCAGACAGCCGTTGCGGTTTCCGCTGGAAACATGTTTAGACCTGTTTGAAATACATTGAGAAGCGCGATAGCAAGCCGGGTAATTTATTCAGGAATTCTCTAGAAGCAAAGACCATCTTGAGGGTATGAAACTTGGTCATGTTGTTAATTAATAATAATAAATACATTGTTTGTTTTATTTTATTTTATAAGTAAGATATGCATTTCTGCGCATGCGGCTATCACAGAAGCAGACAGCCGTTGCGGTTTCCGCTGGAAACATGTTTAGACCTGTTTGAAGTACATTGAGAAGCGCGATAGCAAGCCTGGTAATTTATTCAGGAATTCTCTAGAAACAAAGACCATCTTGATGGTCCGCCATTTTGTCTGACGTCACCTTAGTTTGGATAGCGACCGTGAGAGGATGCTGCATTATGGTAATCATGAGAGATGCCATTTCTTGGTTAGTGGCTGTGAGAGGGCGTCACATTGGGTTGGTAATGATGAAATCTGCCATTTCTTAGTTTGGTTAGTGGCCGTCAGAGGGCGCCACATTGGGTTGGTAATGATGAAATCCGCAATTTTTAGTTGGGTTGGCGACCGCTAGGGGGCGCCACATCAGTTGGGTTGGTAATGATGAAATCTGCAATTTTTAGTTGGGTTGGCGGCCGCTAGGGGGCACCATATCAGTTGGGTTGGTAATGATGAAATCTGCAATTTTTAGTTGGGTTGGCGACCGCGAGGGGGCGCCACATCAGTTGGGTTGGTAGAGGGTTCTACCTATCTAGCGGGGAGGGGGGAGGGGGGGGGGGTAGTAGGAGTGGGGGGTGGTGGTCCCAGAACTCTCCAAAGTACCCTACTACCATTAACTATTCTTTTTATTATTTTGATAGACTAAATACCATTATTAAACAAGAGAATATTCATCTAATATTCAATAAATTGAATTATTTTATCTCATGACTTACTTCATTTAATCATACATTTTATCAAATTCTATTTTATTGACATCAGCCATCTTAAAATGAATGATAAGAAAAGAAAAAAATTGAACTCTAAATCTTTAATACAAATTATCAAATCGTGAGTTGATAAGTAGTGCCGATAGACCCTACTCTCACTTCCGCTATATAAAATTTCTTAATCTTCTACAAAATTTACGTCTTTACTACTCGAATTACAAATTTAAAATCTACAGGTTTTATCCTGTTTTTGACCTTATATACTAAAACAAATGCCGATCGACGATTTAGCGCCTCTCTTATTCAATTAAATTTTAGGTTGGCATCTTTTTCAAAAACGCATAGATCATCTTGACAGTTGCACACTAATGACGACGTCGCCTTAAATTGTTTGTTATTAAAGTTTTTCACAAATTTGTTGCATTTCATCTTAGGTAAGTGTATCTTTCTTCTCTTCCTCTTCAGTATAAACCTTCATTGTATTTGTATATGAATGCATTGCCTTTTTCACTGTTTGTCACATACTTCCTCTTGCTATGTATTAATTTTATTCTGATATCTTTTTTAGAAACTCGTCGGTATAGCAGCAAAGGAAAAACATTATATACAACGGGAATTTTCCTTGTCGAGCCCTGACTTTTAACCATGTTCTTTCTTCAGGTAAAACGTCTATCTGTAGAATGCTATAAACAACATTAACATTGTATTTTTCTGTTGCAGGTTTTCAAACCACACATGATCATTTCCATTGTCTTTGAAACCCTTGAGCTACCCATACAAGAACTAACAAGTGTATTTTGAATTCATATTGTTATTTACACAAGATATTCTTATTTACGATCTAACACTTCCCACTAGAAATGTTATATCCTTTTTTTATTATTATAAAGTGTACATATCTAATATAAAATAAAGGATGTTAAAACTGTTATGTATATTTAAATTCCAATAAACCAGTTTAATTACTGTTTTGTAACTCCGAAAACAGAATGTATGGGTAGGTATAAAGAAAACACTATATTGTAGCTTATAACGTTTCGGAAATATTTATTTCCTTCATCAGATAATTGCCACACAATGGACCAAAAATCTCAGTATCTAACATTAATTTAAATCAAAGAGTATTTTGACAATTACTAATTATAAAAGTCTGTCAAACATCAAATTTATAATGGCTAGATCGCTAACAAACATCGAAAACAGCACTCTGAATTCAGTAAAACAAACATGTTACAAATTTTGGACAACACATCTAAAAATGTCACGAAATGGCAAATCCAAAAAGAACGCATTATCAACAGTAATGGAAACAGATATATATCTGAGGTTTCATATCTGTTTCCATTACTGTTGATAATGCGTTCTTTTTGTATTTGCCATTTCGTGACATTTTTAGATGTGTTGTCCAAAATTTGTAATATGTTTGTTTTACTGAATTCAGAGTGCTGTTTTCGATGTTTGTTAGCGATCTAGCCATTATAAATTTGATGTTTGACAGACTTTTATAATTAGTAATTGTCAAAATACTCTTTGATTTAAATTAATGTTAGATACTGAGATTTTTGGTCCATTGTGTGGCAATTATCTGATGAAGGAAATAAATATTTCCGAAACGTTATAAGCTACAATATAGTGTTTTCTTTATACCTACTCATATCTAATATATATATAGTTTTATTGTTATTAGAATCTTTCTTATGAATTGGTACCATTATTCATGTTCAAATTTATATTTTATTCGTTCAAAACCGTGTTATCTTCTCGAGCACACCTTATTTCACCTTGCTCATATAACTTAATAGCATTTAAACGATTTACTCTCTTTATTGTCCCATCCTTTAACATAACTTTCTCTCTGTTATTCACTCTCAATACCTTTTTATTTTTGAATAATGGTCCATTTCTTAAAATGTTTAAGGCTGTTCTAACGCCTTGTGTGAAATTAGGTTCTTTTGTTTTATACTCAAACGATATTTCGTACTTGTCTTTTCTACAAAAATAAAGTGCATTGATTTATTTTGTGTTTGTATTATGCCTAATATTTATACTTATCTAACTAATGTATACCAACAATTTATACATTTTGACATTAGAATTTGTCCTTAAATTTTGGCAACCTATTCTACCTAGAGGTATCTCTTTTTAACTTATACCATAATTTTTAAATATTAAAATAAAATTAGTATTCTTTTTTAATAACTAAACTAATTCTTAAGATTATTATTTTCAATAATGTGAAGGTCACAGCAATATGTTGGCAGAAGCACCGCGATTGAATTTTTGAAACATTTTTTTCTTGTACAACTCGCACAAGTCATTTTATGAGCTTCGTTTAAATTGTGTAAAATCCAACAACTGCAAGGTTTCTTCACTACTAAATGGCGATGTAAAATCGTTTGTATTGCACTTTTATCAATGCCCAAGAATCCCTCCCTCTATATCACGGTATGTCACACGTCGATTCACTTTAATCATTTCTCGCACAGCTTTCATGTTTGCCGGAACACCAGCAGTTGATGGCTGACCATTATGAAATTCGTCACTGACACTAGTACGTCCACACTTAAATTCTGCAAAACACTCATAAACTATGGTTTCTGATGATGCTTCATCACCAAAGGCAGAATGAAGTCGATCGAGGTATTGTTGAGTTATTTTACATTTAACCCTTTAACTACGGCTGTCGTCAATAGACGACTGTACGAAACTTTCATGAGATACGGCTGTCGTCAATAAGCGATTTGATGAATTATGTCGCGATCAGGCCTGGCTTATCGACTTTTATTTATTTTATCATAAGAAATGCCAGTTTACAAGTAATTTTGGTGTGTTTAGTAATTACATAATTAGTAACTAATAGATACCATGAGTATACTGCCAACAACGATCTTGCTCTAAAAAGAGAAGCATGGGTGATTACTAATGTCAATGAAATATATAGCCTTTTAGCAATAATTTTGTTGATGCCACATATAAAAAACATGCAATTTGGATTATTGGTCAACAGATCCCATTATTGCCAGTAATTTTATTAGCCCGTACATGACAAGAGACAGATTCACACAACTGTTGCCTTATATTCATTTTGTCTCCGCCCCCAGAATATTATAATAAATTGTGGAAAATACGACCCATATTTGAAGAATGGAATAGAAAGTGTTCAACATTTTTTCATCCTTCCCAAAAGCTGCTATTCGATGAATCCCTGATATTCTTCAAAGGCAGACTGCACTTCAAGCAATTTATCCTATCCAAGAAAAATGGATTTGAAATTAACATTTTTGTGTTGTGTGATGCGGATTGTTCTGAACTTGATAGTGTACACCGGTTCTGAAATGAACATTCTTCAAAATTGTGAACTATGAACAAAAAGGGCATCTGTTATATACAGATAATTGGTATACTAACCCTAAACTGGCAATTTACTTGGACAAGCGAAATGCTAGAAAAAAAAAAATAGAAAACTTTCCGAAATTTTTACGTCGGATGGCACGCGGAACGTGCAAACGCAAAAAGATCGGAAATGTAATGGCTCTTATGTGGAAAGACAAACGTGTTGTATTAATGCTTTCAACATTCGTGACGAGTAATGAACAATAGCAGAAAATTGAGCCATATAACTGGCGAGCATATTAGAAAACCAGACTAGATTATACTCAAAACATGCGCATGATTAATAAATGTGACATGTAATTAGCTAGAGTGGAATGTATCTGAAAATCAATCAAGTGGTATAAAGAACTATTTTCACCTGGTTGATGTTGCTATGCTAAATGCTTATAATGTGATTCTTGTAAAAACAAGAACAACTTCAATACGCCTGAACATATTTATAAGAAAAGTCATGCAACAAATTTTGAAGAAAAATAGAACTCTGACTGCTGCTAGACCGGGGAGAAGTATGGAAGTAATAAGTCGCTTAGTTGCAGCGAATTTTGTGGAAAAGTCTTCGCATGCAAATGTTCCACCTATTGGGAGTGACAAAAGGGGCAAAGAATTTACCATGTGTGTTCAAATACTGACCGAGGTGAAAGAAAACGGGAAGTATGTTACATCTTGGTGTTCCTTGCTTAGGCGAATGTTATAAAATTTATAACACCAGAACAATTTTGATAAAGAAAAGTTACATAATTTCCTTTCAAATTGGTATTTTGTTATATAAGTCTATTTAGGTATGAGTTTTAGTCTGTTTACTGACATGGCTTTTGTTATATATAATATTATGCAATGAGCATTTAATGATAGCTATTAAGACACGAGTAAGAAAAGCCGAAGGCGAGTATTGTAATGAATACGAGTGTCTTAATAGCCATTAAATGCGAGTTGCATACACTATTTTTCTACGACCCCATAATAAAACATTATTTTTTGAACATTCCATTTCATAAATTGAGCGTAAAATTTTCCGTACATCTTTGCGAATTTAGCTGGTAATAAATTGTTTGTGGCTACTAAGGCTTGTTCCATAATTTCTGGTGGAGTCAAATTTTATATTTTCAAAAAAGCACAAATTTTAGCTACTTACTAGTTAACTGCAGAGAACTGTCACGTTTAATTAATTTTTATATCTGTCAGATATGCAGTCGCCATATTGAATATTGATTGAATATTGGAATGTCGCATTCCTATTGGATATAAACTTGCATCTTAATGAAAAACCTGTATTCCTATTGGGCATAAACTTGTACCTCAATGAAAATCTGTATCTTAATGGACATAATCAAAGTACAGGTTCGGCATATCTAATAATACAATTAAAGTTTGGGAGTAGAAAAAAGAAATTTCTTCTTCATGTGTTATTTGAAAAACCAAGTTTTTGTTTTGCATCAATAGAAATATGATTTCTAAAATAATAATGATTCTAATCGTGCTCATGCATAAAACTTGTTTTTGGGGTACCAAACTGTGTTGTCTCTTCTCTAAACATTTCGACTGACATGTGAGTCTTCTTCAGTAGAGCTGGAACCTAGAATATATGTTTCCTATATGTATAATTATGTTATTTTTCAATGAATTATTTATAATTCGCTATATATGTGAATATTACTCAAAATTATAATTTTTTACATCCACCCCCGTTCAACAACCCCTTGTCTATAAAAAAAGGTGTTTGTATTGTAACGGATAAATATGTATGTACCAGGAAGGGACCCCGGCCAACAATCTTAGAGGGACTAATTTTCTTAGCAAATGTATTTTTTATATAATATATAAGTGTAATTATATTAAAAGGGGGAGGTAATTTCCCCGTTTACCCACTCTAATTTTAACATTCTTATGTACATAAATCCACATACAGATAAGGAATTAATGTATCAGCATTTGTGCAAATTTCTTTTTACTTTTTTTTTGCGTTATGACAGACAGATTTGTGGATACATTCCAGTAGCTAAAGGTTCAAAATAAAGGTTTATGATAAATGTCCATTTTTTTACTAAATTGATTTCCTTGAAACGCTATTAATACTAAATGACACTTCGAATCACAATTTTTGATACATCAATCAGTCAATAACACTATCCGACAATTTTAATTTTTAACTTTTGTAAAAACGAGTATACAGTTCTTACATTCTTTAACTGAAGGCATAACCAAAAACCTAATCTTTCCACCACATCTAGTTTTAGAGTTATAATCATACTCGGCTTGTAGATAAACAATAATATTGTATTACAGAAGTTATAAGAAGAAATAGATAAGTACGTACATAACAAATACTTGAATGTATAATTAGTATCAAGAATACAAAAACGCTTACACAAACGAAAATTGCTGATATGTCAAAGTTATTTCTCTTGTGGACCATCAAATATAATAATAATATTAATATAAGTTAGTTGTAAAAATCGTGTCGGTTAATGTAATTGATGAACTATCCTCGTAAATATTTTTTATTATTACATTTACATAGAATTTGATGTAGTAAAGAAAATCTGATTATTCCATTAAATTCAGCATCCCAAAGTTAATTACGCATATTGACTAATCAGATGCAAAGAAATAGACATTTGTTGACTACTGTTATTGTTGGTTAGTATATTATATATTAATTAAATTTTAATTTTTATTCGAAACAATTTCATTTTATCTCTTAATCGGTAATCAACAACCTCCACATTCAAGTAAACATACACAGCTATTAAAGAACATTACACGATGATTGTGAAGGTTACGTCACGTTATAATAATTGCTGTTCCGAAAAGAAAGAAAAAAAAACCTAAACAACAAACAACAAAGTTTAAAATTAAGAATCGTGTAGATCCGTAGGTTTCGACTACTTGTTTAAGCGTTGTTGAGCACGTTTCGATTTCGAAATAACCAGGTATATTTACATAACTAAACAATTAAATTGAATTAAGAGAAAAAAAATGAACGACGACCGACGTTCTCATCGTTTACCGTTCAAGAATCACTTGTTCTCTAAACGCGCGTGTATAGCAGCAAGATAAATGACGCTTTCGCATCAACACCGATTGTCAAAATTGTCATACGGAGAGATTAATGAATTTTGGCAAATTAATAATGCCGACAGTGAGCGAATAGATATGGCAAATCAACAAACACACGTATGTATATGAATGTCTGTATGTTTGAGTACTGGTAACTGAATATTCCATCTGCTCTAACTAATAACCACAGAGGAATCGATTCGAGAGAGAAAAAAAAAACGACGAGTAAAAACGATTTATACAGGCTGTTTGATAAAAAATGCTGCATCGCGTAACTTCTTTCTTTATTATGCGATTTTAATAATTAAAAAAGGCGTAAAAATGGTTTGACAAACTCTATAAACTGGCCCTAATTCCAATTTTTCAACGCTGTCGTGAATATGTAATAATAATCAACTTTTTTTTTTAATGGACGCATGCAGTTTTTTCCTTTAGTCTGATAGATATTTTCTTTCTGAATCTAGTAATATTCACTTAGTTATCATTTGGTTGATATTTAATTCAAAAAAAAGTTATTATCTGCAACCCTTATCCGCTTACTATGAAACTTTCAAGTGTGCCGTGAAAAAAAAATCAAACACAAATTCCACAAAAATGTCATTTAAACGTCTGTCATTCGAAAATTACTGTGCCTTGCGATTTTAAATAATTATTTCTTGTGAAATAACGATATCACCGCAACCATGAACAATAATTATCCCACCGATATGTTTGAAATTTACGTTCAATGTAATAAAAATCGAAATCAAGCGGCCCCGGCTTTATGGTGACCGTTTTCCGAACAGGGAAGTTTCAAACCCCGTCAATATTCAACTCAAAAAAAATTGAGACTTTATGGCGCCTTTTAAAAAACCGAAGCGAGAACAGCGACGATTTGGCGAAAATGTTGAAATAGATGCTCTTCTCACTGTGCAGGAGAATCCGCGTATTTCAGTTCGAAAGATTGCTATACTTCGTTCACTGAACCAATAGAGTAGCAGAAAACGCGTGATCAACGCATGATTTTTAATACTGTCTTTCTATTGGTTCTTATAGCTACATACAAATCCTACAATACACGATATAAATCATCTGTTTTCTGTGATTTTGTCACATGATTGTGACTAACATTGTCTGTTATTATGATGAAGTATATGTATACTTTTTGCTTTAGTATTTTGTATTGTTCTTTGTGTTTGCGCTGCTTGTTTGTTTAAGTTGTTATTGTTATTATTTTCAGTCTTCTGAAGACTCTATTAGTTATTAAAGATTTACTGAAGGTAAGATCTAGAGATAGTAAACAAAGCAAATGGTTTATAGGTTAATTATGCTTCAGATTCCAGAAGTGTTGAATTTAAGTTACTGTTTTTATATGTTTATACAGTACTGTGCAAAAGGGAGCCAGAATTGAAAAAGAAACGAGTAAAGAGACATTTTACCGTGCTAGAAAAAGAGACTGTACTGAATATATTTAGCAAACGTCAACAAGAATGCCCAACTGACTGTAAGACACGAATTGTTGACTTTACAGTAGAAGCTGCAGGTATCTGCTCTGCAAGTGTTTTTAATATTACACAATTTAAAATTAACACAATGCACAAGATGTGAAACCACCAAAGATTTATACAAGAGCGCGATCTGTCCTGGATAATATTGATGATGATATGCGCAATATTATTAGACGTATAGTACACTCATTTTTCTATAAAAATGCAGTGTCAACAGTGGATAAAATGTTACTCAAAGTAAATAACGATGAAAACTTGTCAAACCTCAAACGTAAAACATTGTGGAAGTTGTTGAAAGAAATGAACTTCTCTTTCAAAAAAAGAGCTCGTAATGGTTTATAGTTTTTTTGAAGGAAAACTGTGAAATTGTTACATCATGGAGACGGCGCTACCTTCGTCAAATAAATGAATTAAGGGAACAAAATAGAAAAATTTATTACCTAGATGAGACATGGGTCAATGAAGGCCATACTGTGAAAAAAATATGGGTAGATAAAACGGTAACAAGTCCAAGGCAAGCATTATTACAAGGGCTCTCAACGGGTCTTAAAAGTCCAAATGGAAAGGGAAGACGATTGATTGTTCTTCATATTGGCTCAGAAGATGGATTTGTTGAAAACGGCTTATTGTTGGTCGAGTCAAACAGGGCCAATGATTACCACGAAGAAATGAATGCAAATATCTTTGAGGATAATGCTTCTTATCACAGTAGAAAAATTGAAAAAGTGCCAACTACAGCCAAACGGAAAGGTGATATTCAGTCTTGGTTGCAAAAGAAATATATATACTGGGGTGTCTCTAAAAGGTGCGGAAAAAACGCTACCACACATTTCTGAGGGCAAAATATGACGATCTAACCCAACTTACCTCAGTCCGAAAGTGGATGCTTTCGGAGATACAGAGTGTCAAAAGTTCAATTTGGTTTTAGTTTTTTATAAATAATTTCTGTAATAATTGGTATATTGTCACAATATTTGGGTAAGGGTGGTTTTGTGGGATAAAAAATTTAAATCTGCTCTCATTTTCACTGCAAAATGTAGAGGGCGCCACCTGCGGCATATTGTATCCATTTAAAACGTAATAACTTTTTTGAGACACACTGTATTTAACTTATAAATAAAAATTCTTATTCTCCAATGTTTTTTACCTAGAAAAGGTATACCTGGTAGGAGTTGATTGGAGCAGCCGTTTATGAGTAATCTGGATATAAAAAATTCATTCCGTATATGGACACATATGCTTCTGTAATTTGGGTGTTGTTCTTGTGGCAATTCAATGCAATGGTGCATCCACTTTTGGACTGAGGTAAGTTGGGTTAGATCGCCCTCAGAAATGTGTGGTAGCGTTTTTTCCGCACCTTTTAGAGACACCCTGTATATATATATAATTATTAATAATGTTTTTCTTGGAATGCGGCTTTAAGGGTAATAAAAATTAAAATTGACGTTTCGACATTCTTTTATTGTCTTCATCAGAAATTGATCACAGAAAAATCATCTGACTGTGACAAAAGTTTATTTCTTGTAATCAAAAATTTACTTCGTTTCATTTTAATTATATTATTCTATACAATTCGATGGATTTAAATGTAAATCTTCGGAGCGTGTCAGATTCTCAAAGCGAACACATGTTTATATTATTCATATAAACATGTGTTCGCTTTGAGAATCTGATACGCTCCGCCACAAGATCATTTTCCCTCAGTTTCTTTTTCCATTTAGCGTATAAATTGAGTTTTGCAATTCGATATATTTAAACGTCTTGCAATAAATATCTGCGCACATAGCGAGAATTCGCTAACTATTTACGCGAAGTGCGTTCAGCTATACTGGTTCGGTCAAAATCAAGCGTTAACGGCTGAACGCACCTTCGGCGGCTTCGTTGGCGAAGGAGGAGGAACTTTGACGTATAGCGTCTAATTTAAATAAACAAGAACGGTACGAGAACGGGCTCCTTTCAATGATTGATTCGATATTTGAACCATTGTAAATGGGATGGCATCATTAAGCGGAAAAGATGCTTGGAAAAAATCGTGTCTAATTAAGCAGGAACGAAAACGTTAGTTGGCTTCGATTTTGACGTGTGTTTCCGTTAGATGGATGAACGACAACTACTGCATAATATTCGTGAAAGCTATATATCTGTATATATATATCGTGTGGTCGTAAATGATTGCGCGCAATAAAAATAGATTCCTAGGGAATTTAATTTTTCGACATCATTAATTTCAACAAATGTATGACATTTAAAAATATTATTAGTACTAAATTAATATAAAATACAATTAAATAATCTACGAGCATATTTTGACATTTAAAAAATGTATATTAAATACAAACTACTGATGCTATTTAATTTATAATAAAAATACATAACCTAGAATTTGATATTCATAACTAGAAAGGAAGATGTATAATTCAACCTTATGTCGGCATGTTTGAAAAACCTTATGATGTTAAAAAAGATAATTAAATTAAATTGACTTAAAGACGTTAACATTGTATAAAATAAAAAGAAATATTACAGTTTTGAAACATTGTAAATTTCAATGATTAGATGTTGTACTTGTTTTCAGTTTTAAAATAAAATCAGTCACTACACTGTTATAATTAAACTATATAAGAAGAGATCTAATGTGAACAGATGAGAATACAAAAGGAGTCAATAAAAATAAATCTAACATAGTCAGGAAAGAAAACTAATATCAAATACAAGCGAAGAGCCGATATAAGAGAAATTTAAACAATTAATTCGAGAAATTTACATAACAAAAATGATTAACAATTGCAATGTAATATACCCGTCACTGGTACAATAGGTATATATACATATTGAAATGATTTGAGCTCTGGTTAGTAGTAATGACAATGTCCCACGTTTAGGCTAGCAATTGTTATGGTATGCACATCTGTAGAAAATACTATGAATAAATAATATCCTTCTATAAAAATCTAAATCATGAAAATCTACATTAAATTTTTCGAGTTAAAACAAATCTTCAATATTCAATGAAGGCTCAAATAATAGTACTTAGTGCATATGTGCAAATACAGTCCTGATGGTTACTATTACATTTATCTTAGACGTGACGGTATGATATGACTAATTCACATGTAAGTATATATAATAAAGATCATATTAAAATAAAAGGTTGACAAACTAATATTTTATTCTAAATAAAAATCTTTTTTAACTTATTATAGTTTCTTTATATATTCTAGACCAGAAGTGAATTATCTATTTATGACCACATACATTACTTTTGTACCACAGTTATGATTTAACGTTTCAGATTGCAACAATTAAGTCAAATAACCTTTTACTTTGAACAAAAATTTAATTTAAACAATAACGCAGGAAGTGTTTTTATATCAACTACTTATCACGTAGAAGAAATAAACTACAAAGAAAACAACAAATGACATTGTTTCTAAATGTTTTTTTTTAATGAAACATAAATATAAAGACTTCACACAACTGTATACGAGATGGTTGAATAATGATATGGAATAGATTTACATCAACAATAAAAGGTACGCATTAAAAAATAATAACAAGTTATTCAACGTTTGATATTTATATTTACAGTGACACTACCTAAAATAAATTATTCAATGAATTTCCACGAATTAATAATGTTCGATGTACATATAATACATAATGAGGTGCATTGGTTATCCCTACCTATATGAACTTATCGAAAGTTGTTACTGATCTTAATATGTTGTTATATGATTTAATGTCAAAACTCAGTGTTACCTTGAACGGTAGTTTCTTCGTTCAATTTAGCAAGGTACGCTTACAAATCTTTACGACAATGTATGTTATCCTATTAAGGATATATTATGTCAATTACTGGTTTAAACAAGTATTAAATATTAGGATGATAATAATAATGCACAGTGCCTATTTTGAAGGATACTTATTGGTCTCATGGGAGAGTGAAATAACAGAATACTATTGGGATTCGAAATAAAATATAAAATGAAAAATCCCTTACCCCAAAATAAAAATTTAATTTTTTTTTGTGGTAAGGGATTTTTCCTTTTGCATTTTATTTCAGATTTTTAGTCACAGTATCCAAGCATTATTGGATTATTGGGATTCGAATCAAGAAGATAATCTTCACGAACTCCTTTCTTTTATTCGGGAAGTGAATAGCTTTCGTACATGATTGAAGTCAAGAACAGTGCTTTCAGGAATTAAATTATTTTAACATTTGAATTAAGGCATTTATTTCATATTTTTTTCCATATTACCGCCTTATATTTTTTTTATCATCAAACTTCTTTAAACTTTTTAAATATACTAATTTGAGCTTCTAAAATTAAATTTTAAAAATAATTTAAAACTAGTATTATATCTTCATTTTTAAAATCTCAGTATAATTCGAAAATTAGTAATTACAATTGACTGTATTGACAATATGTATCAGTAATAAAAATACAGGGTTAGTATTAAACAGCGCCATTTAAAAAAAGATGAGTAATGCCCTATAAAAAAAAAAAAATCGCCGTCCAATGTGCACGCAGTGACGAGAAATTAATTTTTCTTTTCTCGAGTCCGTGCCTGTCGCAGTTAATATAGAAACATAAACTTTTGCATGTAGAAGAATTTAAGTTTAAACATAATATACTTCTATTTAAGGAAAAATAAACATGGAAATGCACCGAGGATGTCGACCTTTTTCACATAAAGGCGTGCTGTTCACAAAAGAAAAACATCGCCAGAGAAAATCTTTTCAGTTGTGGTATTTATAGGATAAATAAAGTTATCGATCGACTTGAACTACATTTTGGCCCTAAAAATTTAGCAATTTTTGATGAGTTACAAATAAATTTCTTTTTTAATTTCCAGTTAGACATTTATACATATTCTTCAGATTTGCATAGCCTGATACCTATTTAGCAGTAACCCTGTATATTTCTCATCTTTAATCGTTATAATTTAATTAGTTTTAGTTTTTATCATGAATTCTAATTAACTGCAATGACTACCTATGTCAACATGTAAGTAAGAAGGTAAATAGCATTGGTACAGGTTTAGTTCTTTTCCTATCTCTGATTTTTAATTTAAATATTATCGAATTCACTGTATTTATAAATATATGTATATATATATTATACTTTTTAAACGTGTATAATATATTACTATCTTGTATTTATTTCCTAATACTTCTTTCGAGGTCATCGCATTCTATACGTCCATATTATAATCATTAATATTAAGAAAGGAAATAGAAGAAGAAGTTACATCTACATGAAATATAAACCCGATACAGTGCGTGTATATATATATACATCTAATGTATGAAACTCAATCGGTGGTACTTTAATGATGCTGACATTAGAAAGTGGGCACTCTTCCAGGAACGGCGGCCTTTTTTCACTGTCCGAGTCAGTGTGCATCCTCTTTGAGTAACATGAAGAGATGCATCCGCAACGTGTACATAATACTATGTATGTATATTGGTCATTGTTGTTGTTCTTCTTCTACATCTTCGCCTGCGCCTTCGACTTCTTCTTATTCTTGTTGCTGCTGCTGCTGTTGTTGTTGTTGTTGATGATGATGGTGTCTGGTTGTAGTTGATACTTCTTCGTTTCAAATGTTTGATTTAAAATGTCAAAAATGTTTGTGGAGCCCATGGGTGGTGCCTCTGTCCAAACCGCTGTTTGTAATTTTTATAAGTAATGGTGTTTCCTGCTTAAGACGGATTAACATATACAGGTGTCCAAGTTAAAATGCTTTTTATCCCATTTCATTAGTGTCTTTTAAATATAATGTCAAATGTGTTATTGTATATTTTAATTCCGCTAGCCAAAATTCAAGCTCATTTGTTAACTAAACGTTTAATGGCTGAGTATTAATCACTGTGCAGTTATGATGTATATTCAAAAATAAGCACGCATTTCGTGCAGATTTTATTAGGTTCTTTTTGCGTTTGATAAAAGCACTGTGTGTTTGAACAAAGTACAAATATTTATAAAAGGCAGATAATGTATTATATCGATGGTGTACTGCCCTCCTAAGGAAGATGGTTCCATCTGCAAAATTTGTGTTTTTCAGATTTTTATTGCTCTGTATATAGTGCAATGTGTTTTATCTATCTACTAAAGAAGATAGTCCTAACTACAGCCGATACCTTTCATAATTCACTAAAAAGTTTGTCCTATCTACAATAACTAATCGGGTTACTAAGTAAAAATGTACTATCTTTCATATGCTAAGCAAGTGTGTCCTATCTGTGAAATTATTTGCACTTCGGACTTTTTTCCTTAGTAGGCTAGTTATAATAATAGTGCAGTAAGGACAACTGAAACTGAGATTGCGCTGTTGTTTAAAATTAACATAACCTAAAAACTCAAACCTCCTGTGTTTTATCTTTGCGTCTGTAGTGTGAAGTTATTAAATGTTAATTGTGATAGTGCAAAAATAAGACAAGTGAGCTACAAAAACTAAATTCAAGTAATAAAAACATGTAAACTATTAATTTTTTTAGAATGTTTAACAGAGGCAAACATTTAGTCAGCCTTGCTTTAAATAAATCGTTCCAAGAAAAGGTATCTGCTGTTCGTAAATGCTCCAGTAACCGTAAAGAAGTAGAGGAAGACCCTGATTTTGTCTTAGAAAGTGAGGAACGTCAAGATACTGATTCCGATCCTGAAGTTGACGAGTTTGAGCATACAGACATAACCACAGATATTATAATAGAACGTGAAAATTGCGCAAGTATTGAATTCGTTGAAAGAGTTATTTTACCAATTTTACTTGAGAATGTTATGGCACACATTGAGCATAAACAAAAGTTGACATATACCAAAAAGGGCCAAATACGCAAGAGGAGGTGTTTTGACACCACACCTTCTGAAAGAAAAAAAAGAAAACTAGCCAGTAAAATTGAAAAGTTTCAAGTAAAGGAACCTTGTAAAGATACCTGCAAATTCAAATGTGCCTCACTTCTCAATAAAGACCGACAAACCGCCATTAACACTCAATTTTGGCAACTTAAGGAAGAAGCACGAAAAACATTTATCTTTAATTCAACTAAAAAAAGAGAACAAAAAAAGACAAACAGCAGGACCAAACTCTGCAAGACAATTTTCATATAAATATTTTTTAAAAACCGCAAATGCTCTTGATGTTCAAGTGTGCAAGAGATTTTTTTTGGCAACTTTAGGATACACCTTTAATAACGACAGGGTTTTAAAAAACGTAAGAAAAACGAATTCGAAATTAATAACGCCCAAAGCAGATGGAAGGGGATGCCAGCCGTGTCCTCATAAAATTGATAGGCAAGTTATTGTGGAACATGTAAACTTATTCAATCCCGTTCAGTCGCACTATCGGAGGGAACAAGCTCCGAATACAAGGTATTTACCATCAGATATTACAATACGATTTATGTACAACGACTTCAAAGAAAAAAATAAGACCTTAAAAGTTTCCTATGAATTATATAGGAAAGTGGTATCAGATGACCTTAAAATCTCTTTTGCAAAGTTAGGTCATGAGGAGTGTTAGCAGTGCGAAATTTATAATCTTCACAAGAAAGAAAATCATGAAGAGGGAACTTTGTGTGAAGAATGTCAAAAATGGAATGTGCATCATATGAAATATGTAACTGCTCGTGAGGAATATAAAAATGATGCCGACAAGAAGAATGGACTCTTTTTTTCAGCAGACCTTGAAAAAGTATTTTTTCAAATTTGTAGTTGTTTTTATAATTTTTTATTAATTAATTGAATTTTGCAGGTTATCATGATTCCGCGAGTAGATATGTTCAAAGAAGTTGTGTTTACAAAACGCATTATTGTATTTAATGAAAGCTTTGTCCCCATCGGAAAAAAACAAAAAAGAAAACCTTTAGCTATTCTTTGGCATGAGGCTTTAGCAGGAAGATCCAAAGAAGACTTAATTTCGACCTATTATGCGTTTTTTCAATTGTACAGAGACGAAACTGAAATAACACTGTGGCTAGATAACTGCTCTGCCCAAAACAAAAATTGGACCATTTTCAGTTTTTTTGTTTATCTTGTTAATTCGCCAGAAGTATCTTTAAACAAACTTAATATTAAGTATCTTGAGACAGGACACACTTTTATGTCTGCGGATTATTTCCACCACCAAGTGGAATTATCGCTAAAGAAAAAAGGTAAAATTTATGATTTTGGTGATTTTGCAGATGCCGTAAAATCAGCAAATTTGTCAAATGTTGATATTGTCGAAATGAAAATTGAACAGTTCTATGATTGGCCAGATTATTGTTCCAAATATAAATTGCAAAAATTGCAGCCACGTGTATATCTTCACGATATGGTTTGGGTGTCTTTTGAAAGAGGAAGTCAATTGTTAGAATATAAAATTGATTTTAAAGGCGATTTTGTTAAACTTAATTTTCTCACGGCAACAGCTATAAAAACAAATCTACCAAAACCACAACCTCGCACACAATATAGAGGCATATCGAAAGAAAGAAAAGAAGGACTTTTAGCAAAGTTGTCACAAATAATGCCCAAAAATCGTGTGCCTTTTTGGCAAAACTTACCAGTTGCAATAAATGTACCTGAAGAAATTTAATGCAATAATAATGTCTTTTCTATTTAAAAAAGAAGTTTTTTATTTTGTTGAATTTGTAGCGTTTAATTTAAATTTTGTACTTCAAGAAGTTTTTTTTTTTGCATTTCTTAAATAAATACTTTCTATTAAAAAGCAGTTTTTTGTATTCTTTTTAGTCTTATCTACCACATGAAAAAGGTGATGATAAAAAATAATTACTTTACTAAGGATAAAAGTCCTATCTATCATAAAATGAAAATTCGGCAAATATTAGAAATGTAAATTATGTCGGGTGATAAAGCAACATGTTTTACAATGTTGTTCGAAATTTGGATTGTGTGCAGTAAAAACTGTGGACGCCATTGAAGAATTTATAAAAGTTAAAATAACTCAAAAAGAGGATTTTGCAGATAGGACCTTTTTCCTAAGGAGGGCAGTGTAGTGCACACATGTTGTAAGTACAAATTTGAGTAAAATTGAGTTAAGTGCATAGAAAGTTCTTTTCGAACGTAACAATTCTGTGTGCACACAAATGGTAGGTGTTTATTTAAAACCAAAACTAGTAGCGCCATCTACCAATTGTTGTAAGTGCATCAGATCGAAAACATTTATGCACATTAGTTGTATAGTCACTTACCACATTTGTGTTTTTCGTATTTGGTTAACTTCATGGATTAAGTTACACTTAGCACATTTGTGCTACGTAAAATTTAGGTTAGGTTTAATTTTGTTAAGTGCAGTGTGTGGTTTAAAAGATGTCTGGAAAACGATTTGAGATGCAAGGGGTGAAAAAATGGTGGCAATGGCACGAGCTGCTACAGCAATAAATTGTATGTATGATGTGAATATTGATACTCAGAAAATTTGCCTATTTACATTTTTTTTAAATTTCTATTGATTCATAACCTCTTTTGTAGATCAGGTAGTTGAATCTGTGTCCGAACCGAATTCGTCGAAATCAGAACAGAATACAATGCTGGAAGTTGGAGCTGCAAGTTCGTCTAATATTTCAAATCAAAATGAAGATTACACCAGTGATAATAGTGACTTAGTCGAGCCTTATGCAGACTCTAGCGAGTCTTACTTGCCTTCAAATTCGAGCAGTGAGGATGAAGAAATAGCTGAAGAGGGGCCAAACGAACCACCAAGAGAGAAAAAGCGGAGAAAAAAAGCTGACAGAACTTTGTGGCATAGATCAGTTGTGAAGCAGAAAAGGCTCACTGGAATGAAGTATGTAAACAGAAGCGGAAAGGAAGTTGCAGAAAAAAACCTTTACCTGTAGATTGTACTAAGTGTCGGTACAAGTGTACTGAAACTATTTGTGAAGAACAAAGGAACGTTCTTTGTCAAGAATACTGGTAATTGGCCGATTACGATAAGCAAAAGTTACATCTAAGTTCTTTAATTAGGAATATTCCAATAAAACTTAGAAATACGGGATCAGGGGAAATAAAACGCAAAACATCCAGACTTTTGAATTTGCGAGATTCAAATGGTGTGAGAGTAAGGGTGTGTTTAAATTTTTTTTGCAAAACATTTTCGATATCTCATCGTGTTGTCGAAACATGCATGAGAAATGTCAGTTGTAGCGGCATGTACATTGGGCATGACAAAAGAAAAGTCATACGGCCTCATAATGCCACAAGTGAGGCAAATATAACACTTGTCAAAGAACACATAGATAGTTTTCCGCGAGTCGAATCGCATTACTGTAGACGTGATTCAAGTAAACAATATTTAGGATCCGATTTGAATATATCTGTTTTGTACAGACTTTACAAAGAAGAGTTCTGCGTAACCAGAAACATCACACCAGTGTCCCGGTTTGTTTACCAAACGATATTCCACCAATACGAGCCAGCTTTAGATTTTTTTGTTCCAAAAAAGGATCAATGTTTCAGATGTAATCGGTACAACGCTGCTACAGACAAAGAACCGTTAGAAGAAGACTGCAATAATCATAAGAAAAGAGAGAAACATGCGATGCAGATGAAAAAAGAAGACAAAGAAAAGGCTATTGCAGAAAAAGGTCATAGTTTTAGAGCAGCGACGTTCGATTTGCAAGCAATTTTATCAGTACCTTTTGCTGGAGATAATAAAATATTTTATAAGTTGAAGCTTAATGTCTACAATTTTACCATTTTTGATGCTGCAAATAAGGAAGGCCATTGCTATGTATGGGATGAGACCCATGGAAAAAAGGGCAGCACAGAAATTGGAACTTGTCTTCTAAAATACCTCAGTGGATTACCAGAAACCGAAACACATGTTTCGACATTTTGCGATACATGTGGTGGACAAAATAGGAACAAGTATGTCGTGGCTGCTATGTTATTTGCAGTCAACAACATAAAATATCTGAAAGTTATTGATTTGAAATTTATGGAGTCTGGCCACTCATACTTGGAGGCCGACTCAATGCATGCAACGATTGAAAGAGCGAGCAAATACAAAAAAAATTACACCACAAGGGAGTGGTCTGTTTTGATATCAGCTGCAAGGGTGAAGCCTAAATCTTACTACGTTAATGATTTGACTTTCAATGACTTTTATGATCTTCAAAAACTTGTAGATACAATGAACCCCAACACAACAGTAAACACAAATAAGGAAAAAGTACAATGGCTAAAAATTAAATGGTTGAGGTTTGAAAAAGGAAATCCTTTTCTAATAAAATATAAATATGAGCTCTACGACAAAGCCTTTCTAGTGATTGATACTGCTGATAAAAGAAAGCTTAGAGGACGACCTCAGGAATGGGCTTCACTGGAATTGCCCAAAAAATACACGCAACGGTTACCAGTTTCGACTAAGAAAAAATCAGACCTTCTATCACTTCTGCGAGATGACATAATACCTGCCACATACAGCGAATACATTAATAGTATTCCTGAAAGTTCCGCACCACTGCCACCAGAAGATGATTAATAATTATTATTATTATTAATTCTTATTTTTTCAATGAGTAATTATTATTTTCAAAATCAGGACTCTTTTTCAGTTAGTTTAATACTTTGTTTTTCTTTAATAAATGGCATACGTATTAGGAGTATTATTTCTCTACTTCATTATTTCTATTAACACATAAAAACATTAAACTTTATAAAAAAATTATGGTTTTTTTCTTAAAAAATGGGCTCCTTTTTCCAGTTAACACATAAGACTTGTTAGGGTCGAATCTGGTAAGTATATGCACATATGTGTTAGGTACCTAAAAATAACAAAAAAAATAAAAATTGGCCGAAAGACAAAACAATTTTGAATTTTATCCATTGATCTGAAATAAGAAAACACACATGAATGCTATATAAGCACCAAAAAGGTTATTGAAATTTTGTAGATTTAATTATGCAGATGTAAACTTCAAACCCCATTTTCTCAAAAACGTTGTTTTTGCACTTGCAACATGTGTGCACTATACCATCGATATGTTCCTCAAGAAAGATACCATGGGGGTTATGGATAAATGTCTGTAAAATGTAGGAATTTTAATTATGGTTGCTAATGTAAATAACAACTTTGATAGTTCAAGAAGTTTATTTCAATTCAGTTTGAGTCAATGTTTTCACATTATTAAAGAAAAGACTATTCAATTCTGTATCTGATTGAAGTCCTAATTCTATTCTCACTATATTCTTGCCATATATTAACAAAAAAAACAACCTGAAATAGTTGATAGCAAAAATGCCCGATGTTAGTCTTTTTGACCGATAACTGGTCGATGTGCTGCGTTCATTTCACGCAATCATCCATGTATGTATGTAAGTCCAAGGAATTTTTCTGTATGGGTTTCACTTCTTGCTTTACTTCTAAAGAGTTTCTGAGTTTTTCTGTGTTTAATTTTGGTTTGTTCGCAGTAAACCATTCCTCTGATCCTCTTATTGTTTATATTGAACTTTGTTGAGCATCAATTCGTGTCTTTCCATTTGTTAAAATGGAAGTGTTGTCTGCGTAAAGGCATATTTCAGCACTGAGACATTCCTGAATATCATTTATGAATATGATAAACAATAATGATCCCAGAATTGAGGCTTGGGAAACTCAATAGCTTACTGAATGCATTTTCGACTTCACACCCCCCCATTCCAATAACTAAATATTTGTTAAGTTGGATTTGATAAGGTCCAACGGCTTTCCCCTAACCCCTTTACGTTATATAGTTTCTGCAGCTATAGGTGATTAGTAAGCATCGGATACTTTAAAGCTTCAAAATTAGTCTATGTCGATGTTTCACACACTTTACTGCTCGAACCTTAAGTATTTTGAGCATCTGTATATGATTAATAAAAGCATCTATTTCTTGCTATTTAAGATTTTCAATTTGTTGTTTATTGCTTCCTGTTTTCTTTTCTTTCTTTTTGGAAAGATGTATGACGGTTCAAAATGAACGGAACAGATATATGCTAAAATAAGTTGATTTTCTTACTATGAAGTATAAAACTATATAATCAGATTTCTGGAAATACCATTTTTCAAATTTATTAAATCCTGTCCTTTACACGCAATTAACCGATGCGATGGTACGAAACATGTCGTACAGTCTCTTCCTTGGAAAATCTGTAATATTTAATCTGACTGTTTCTACTTTTTCGTTTGTATTTACGACAAACGTATACAGCACAACACACCATGGGGGTTATGGATAAATGTCTGTAAAATGTAGGAATTTTAATTATGGTTGCTAATGTAAATAACAACTTTGATAGTTCAAGAAGTTTATTTCAATTCAGTTTGAGTCAATGTTTTCACATTAAATAAGAAAAGACTATTCAATTCTGTATCTGATTGAAGTCCTAATTCTATTCTCACTATATTCTTGCCATATATTAACAAAAAAAACAACCTGAAATAGTTGATAGCAAAAATGCCCGATGTTAGTCTTTTTGACCGATAACTGGTCGATGTGCTGCGTTCATTTCACGCAATCATCCATGTATGTCCAAGGAATTTTTCTGTATGGGTTTCACTTCTTGCTTTACTTCTAAAGAGTTTCTGAGTTTTTCTGTGTTTAATTTTGGTTTGTTCGCAGTAAACCATTCCTCTGATCCTCTTATTGTTTATATTGAACTTTGTTGAGCATCAATTCATGTCTTTCCATTTGTTAAAATGGAAGTGTTGTCTGCGTAAAGGCATATTTCAGCACTGAGACATTCCTGAATATCATTTATGAATATGATAAACAATAATGATCCCAGAATTGAGGCTTGGGAAACTCAATAGCTTACTGAATGCATTTTCGACTTCACACCCCCCCATTCCAATAACTAAATATTTGTTAAGTTGGATTTGATAAGGTCCAACGGCTTTCCCCTAACCCCTTTACGTTATATAGTTTCTGCAGCTATAGGTGATTAGTAAGCATCGGATACTTTAAAGCTTCAAAATTAGTCTATGTCGATGTTTCACACACTTTACTGCTCGAACCTTAAGTATTTTGAGCATCTGTATATGATTAATAAAAGCATCTATTTCTTGCTATTTAAGATTTTCAATTTGTTGTTTATTGCTTCCTGTTTTCTTTTCTTTCTTTTTGGAAAGATGTATGACGGTTCAAAATGAACGGAACAGATATATGCTAAAATAAGTTGATTTTCTTACTATGAAGTATAAAACTATATAATCAGATTTCTGGAAATACCATTTTTCAAATTTATTAAATCCTGTCCTTTACACGCAATTAACCGATGCGATGGTACGAAACATGTCGTACAGTCTCTTCCTTGGAAAACCTGTAATATTTAATCTGACTGTTTCTACTTTTTCGTTTGTATTTACGACAAACGTATACAGCACAACCAGGCATTTTAAATAGAATATTGTTTAAAAAACCGATAAAATAACTTAAAACTGTGTCAAAATGCAGCCGTATCAGAACTGTCTGACTTGCTTCGCAATGACGTCATTGACAGGTCAAACAAGCATACTGGTATAAGTGTATTCATTTGGAAAATAGTGAAACACAATTGACAAAAGTAAACAGTAAGGACACGGAAAGGGGGAAAGACAGAAGGAAGTTCAAAAAGACTCAGATGTAGCAAATTTAAGTAATAGGAAGGAAAAGGGTTTATTTTATTGAATTTTCACATGACGATGTCGATAGCTTGCCATACGTATTGCTGAGACCTCCACATTATATTGAAGTAATAATGTCAAGAATTAGCTTAGTTGTTGAAAAACAACACAAATTTTATTTTAAAAATCGTTTATTTTTATATTTAAGCATTAGCCAAAATAATAAAATAGAGTAGAATAAGTTGCCTACATTTAAGGACGATCTGATGTACCAAAATAAACATGAATTGTTGATACACATTAGACAAATAAATGTGAATTTAAATATAAATAATGGTACCAATTCATAAGAAAGTTTTTTTAATAATACTTAAGACATAGTAAATACCTGATACTTATATAGACATAAGAAAAAAGGATATAAATCAAAACATTTCTAGTACGAAGTGACAGATTGTTGATGTTTTATGTAAACAGTAACTGTATAAATTAAAAATACACTTATTAGTTCTTGTATGCATAACACAAGAGCTTCAAAGACTATGGAAATGGTCATGTGTGGTTTAAAAACCTGCAAAAGAAAAATGCAGTGTCAATATTGCTTACAGCTTTCTGCAAATCAATATACTACCAGAAGAGAGGCCATGGATAGAATTTAGAGATAATGTGATGGGGGCGACTGATCTTTGTGGTGCAGGCTCCGTGAGAAAAAATCCAGTTGTCTATAACGTGTTCCCGGTACTACCTAAACGAGGTATTTCTAAAAGAAAAATAAGGATAACTATAGTAAATGGAAAAAGAAAATATATAACACACGATGAAAAAGGCAATGCGTTCATATACAAGTACAATAAGGGATTATACTAAGAAGAAAGAAATGATATACCGACCGAAGACGAAACATAACAAGTTTGTGAAAAACTTTTAATAACAAACAATTCAAGGTGCCGCCATTAGTGTATAAACTGTCAAAGACGATTTGCGTGTTGGTGCGAATGTGGCAATTTGAAGAAAACAGATAAGAAAGATTTTATCACAAACGTTTCAAAATCAATGCCAATCTAAATTTTAGTTTGACAGGAGAGGCGCTACAAATTGCCGATAACAATTGTTTTTTTTTATATAAGTGAAAAACAAAAATTGACTTGTTGAAGATTAAGATTTTTGTATTTCGAGCTAGAAAGACGTAAAATTTTCTATAAAGAATAAATTTTTGGGATAGCGAGGGTGAGAGGAGGGTCGATACACTACGATTAATTTATTTGTATTAAGATTTAGGGTTCAATTTTAATTTAGTTTTCCTCTTTAAATAATTTTCATTCAATTATTTTTTTTGTATTACTAATTTTTAAGATGGAGGATATGAATAAGGCAGAATTTGATAAAATATATGACGAAATAAAGTAAGTTATAAATAAATCATTCAATTTGGGGATAATTAATGGTGTCAGACGTGCTGAAAGTACTATGTGAAAATATTTGCTTTTAGTAAAACGCTGAGCATTATTAAATAGATGAATATTATCTTGTTTAGTAATTATAGGTAATTATTTTTTTTTTTAAAGTAATGAAAGGATAGTTAATGGTGTTGGGCGTGCTGAGAGTACTATGTGAGAATATTTGCCTTTAGTAAATCGTTGAGCATCATTAATTATTATATAGTCATTTTAATTTAATATTTCAAACAAAAGTACTAATAAATGGGGATGTTTTTGATGGGCAGGTGCTAAGCCCCTACGATGTGAGAATGTTTGCAGCTAGCGATTAGTATAGGCCAGTTTCAGAACATTCACGTTGCAAGGTTCTAGATTACCAAGGCACTATGTGAAAATGTTATGTTTTGGTGAAATAGAATGAGCTTCGTATTAATAAAATTTCTTATCAAGAATCAATGATTTTCTTTTATTTAAAAGAACAGGATAATTATTCTTACAACTATCATTATAGATGTATAAGCCTTACACAAACATTATAACTCGAAATTGGGTAGAAATGTTTTCTTTCTCATTATTTGTAAAACAAAAATAGATATAGATACAGTATAGCAATGCTATTTACGATTGATATTCTAATAAAATATAAATATATTTTCTATATGAGATTTAGACCTTTCGATTAATTTTTAACCTTATCCCAAACAAAAACTGAATAAGAGGTATACCAGAAAAGAAGAAGCAAATCACTGCAAGAATTCATAAGAACTTTTAAAATACTATGCTGTTAAGGAATAAGCTTATAGGTAGACTATTCTAATTTTTTATTATTCATTAGCATTGTTGCATCCACAGCAGTATGTAATAACCCACTAATCGACTAGACCTCGTACATTAAGAACATTTAATATAATTTAACGAGGATAAGCATTACCGCAATACTTGCTTTTCAAAAGTGCATATTTAAGCTTTTCTCCGATGCCCATATACGGTAATACACGGACAATGTTAATGCACCCGTGACGTCAGTAATTTAAATAGGTTAATATTGCAATATGTTATAAATAGTAGTGTAAGTTAGTTTTAAGGCATTCACGTTAGATTCACCATTATTATTGATTAACGTTTAGATAATGTATTGACTTTCAATCCGAACATGTACATTAATATATACATATAGTTAGTTAGTTAACGTGATGTGTTTTAATTAGAAACCCTTTTAACAAATTCCCTATCTCGATCCGATTCGCGAGAGCTAATCGAGATGACGATCGAGTAAAGGTAAGCCCTAGGACCAGGCTTATCACAAGTATGATCTACGACCAATAAAAATATTATTATTATTATTTTTATTCATTATTCTTAAAAAACTAACTTTGCATACCCAGCCAGATAAATAAAATCTTCAGGAGTCCTTTCCTAATTAAATAACCTTTAACGAGCCGAAGGCCAAAAAAGACGAACAAACAAGAAAGACACAAAATAATCTGATCTATGTTTACTGCAGTTTCTTTCCATGTCTACCATTAATATCCGTTACGTCACATTAGAACATTACCCGGCTGCCTAGGATCTTTCCCCCTTTAGCTTCTCCTGTATATTATTAGTATGTGACCCAATGGTTAAGGTGACGTCGCTGCACGGAATATCGGAGGCACAGCCATCGCGACAGAGACGGAGAAGAAAACGGTCATGGGACAACTGCACGGAGACCGCTCGTCCATCATATAATGCTTCTTCTTTCGGTACGAAGCCAACAGACCAACAAACAAACAAACAACGAACGGGAGAGAGCTCTATAAAGCTCACAAGAGAAGATATAACCTCTGCACGGTGTACCCTTCTCTTATCTGATTAACACTGATTAATGGTAATTCATTTGTTTTACTGACTCCGGGATTGAGTTATTAGTTTTAATCGTGTACTACACATCGGGATCTTGCTGTTATGTTGGCGTTATTCAGTTCGGGATGGTGGTTTTTACATTCCTGCGGAGACTGTGTGACATTTTTTTTTCGTGTCGCTTTCTTGTATACAATCCGTACGGTGGACCTTTGGCGAAAGAAAGAGAGAGAGAGACAGAGAGGGGGTAGAGAGGGTTACAAGGGTGAACGGGATACACATATTTTTTTAATTTATGATGCAGACGTCGTGGTTCTTTCACGACAAAGAAATATGTTAATAATATAAATTTTAACCTAACAAGGGGAAACGAAATATATATTTTTTCTCGTCGGAGCTTCACGTGAAGCTCGTGAAATATGATACGCCGTATTGGTTTTGGAAAAACGGGTCATATTTTTATAAGATTCTTTTTTAATGAAGATATTACATGCGCGCGGTGTTTTCTGGGCTTTTTATTTCGAGCGCCGGCATTAAATTGCGAGAAATTATCGAAATGTTTTATTTTAATAACGCGATTCTTAACACGATTTATTGATATCGATGAGTTAAATGTTTTGCATAAGAAAAAAGATGTGGCTAGAAGACGAGTTTCGTGTGGCTGACCCGAAAGGTGTTTACTTAGTAGTCATGCGTGCAATATAAATGACTACTGCGTTTGGACGGTCGATTGCCGTATGTATGTATTGAAAATGTAATAAATCTCGATTTTTTACCGAAATGTATGGAAGAAGAATTTTATAAATCACATTTAAATTAAATTGTAATTTCCAGTGTTGTGAAGTTGTAAAGACAACGTAACAAGCAAAAAGAAACATCAAGATTTAATAAATATTGCCAAGATTATCTAACTATTGTTTGAAACAGTCTCGGCGATTTCTTTTTCATGTTTTTACCTACTAAATCTTCAGACTTTCCTCTATATTTTTTTTTTTATTAAGCAAGAACTATCTGTAAAAATTAGTTCTGCGTTATGACATAGCTATTCAGACATTGTTTGCCATGAGTTGAAGTTAGATGTGGTCTTTGATAAATCAAGGCTCTTTCAACAGAACTGCACATAATGGCAGTTTTCTTTCCTTATTATTATTTTGTTATTAGTTTACTATATTTTTTCATGGAGCCATTCAATATTTACATTTCAGTGTTAAGTGTACAAAACGAGTATATAGGGGTCTGCGTCGCGGACTTTTGCTTTTCGCTTTTTGAACATTCATGGTCATGTCTAGAGGAGGGGACGACTCGCTTACTTAAAATATAACGAATAAGAAGTTTTGATAAATAACGGAATACACAAGAAGTTGTCCTTCGATTATCACTTAAACAAAAGAAAAGCTTGTGTCTGACAATATAGACAATAGCAAAAATACAGTCCGTCTTTTAACCTCGCTATATACACAAACTAAAACGTTTTAGTTTCTTTAATATATTCGCTTAACGCTAACTTATGTTTAGCCAATATATCCTCAAGTAACAAATTAAACTAAGCTGCCATAAGGACAAATCAAAGGCTTCACTGACAGATTTCTTTGGAAAATTATTATTTATCAAAACAAGTAATTTAGTTTGTTTATGTTCGAAATTAAATTTTCAGAATTGTAGTATCAAGTAACTAATACTCCTCAGTACTGGCAGGAGATCGAGATGCAACAGGCCATAACAGCGACTAACAATAATAAAATGGGATTGGTGAAGGCCTAGATTTTCTTTTAATTTATACATACCACCTTACACAGACTGCTAAATAACAAAAGAGGGTTTATGAAGGACAGTAGAAAGGATTAGGTACTATCCAACCTATTCTACCACGTAAACGTCACCATCACTAGAGTAAGAAAATTGGGTTGAAATTTAGCTTAACGATAAGGCTATCCGCAAATGTTTAACAAAATCAACAGAAATGCTGGTTTGCATTGGTTCAAAGGTCGTCGTAGCAGACATACCGAGATTTCTTTGAGATCTCGTGAACCTACATCAGCAGTAAGGAAAAGGGCAAGGGAGTTTAATAAATTTGGAATTAATCACTTTTTCAAATTGCTGAATAACATTATGGAGAAAAAAATGTTTCTATTATATAACATGGACGAATCCATTTTTTCTACAGTTCAAAAGTTCCCCAAAGGTATTTCCCTAGGAAAGCAAAAGGCAAGTTCTGAAGAAACCAGTCATGATGCAGAAATGTGGGTACTAGTAGAGCCAATTATCAGCTCTACATTTTCTGATTTCAATTGCAGTAAAGCTTCTTTGCATCTCCTTCCAATTATTGCTTGGAGTCCCTCTACTTGTATTTTTCTTCATTACTGGTACCTTTGTTGTTACTACTAGAGCCAATTCAATCTTGAACTGCAAAAGAAACAGTTCGTCAAAGCTTTGAGGTTGATCCTGATGTTGGCGTTCCAATATTCTTCTATACAACAGTAAAGAATTGCTATTAACCACAACTAAACCCAACCGTCCATCCGGTAACGATTGGGTTATTCAGAATGCTGGGACGAATGACCAGCTCCACATTTTCTGATTTCAGTGCATATAAAGTTTTTTTTCATCTCTTTTGGAATATTGCCTGGACCCCCTTTTCTCTTACTTTCATCATTACTGGTACCATTGCTGTCAATAATCAATTTAATCTTGAACTGCAATAGAAACCTTTTGCCAAAGCTTTGATATTGATCCTGATGGTGTTCCCATATTCTTCTATACAACAATAATGAATTGCATATTAACCACAACCTAACCCAATCCAACCCAACCCAACCTTACAATCGGCAATGATTGGGCTGTTTAGAATGCTGAAACCATGACCAGCTCCACATTTTGTAATTTCAAATGCAGGTGAAGCTTCTTTGCATTTCCTTTAGTGTATTGCTTGAACTCCCTCTTCATTTAATTCTTTCATTATTGGTCCCACTGTTGTTAGTACTAGAGCTCATCCTGTTTTGAATTGCAAATGAAACATTTTGCCAAAGCTTTGAGGTTGATCCTGACGATGCTGTTCAAATATTCTTCTATACAACAATTATGAATTGCATATTAACCACAATCCAACCCAACTCAGTCATCCAACCGACCACGATTTGCTGTTCAGAGTGCTGGGGCCAATGACCAGCTCCACATTTTCTGATTTCAATTGCAGGTGAAGCTTCTTTGCACATTAACCACATTCAGCACATATAATGTGAATAAACTATGATACCATTTTTTAGATCAGGTGCGAATTCTATAAAGACCAAGAAATGAATTGAGTAAATAAACTACTCTCACGTGCTTCTTGTATACTTTGACACCAAGCTCTTCTATAAAACCTGACAATCAATTTTTGAATCTACCTCTGCATAAAAACATGGATATCACTGGAGACGAAAATGTAACTGTACCATTAACTATGCTTATTGTTTTTGTCTCCAAATTCAGAAGAAAAGATGAAACGCAAAATAAAATCTAAAGGCTTCGAAGTTCTAATAACCTCACAAAATATAAATGAGGTCAAAGAAAGTGTAACGACGAAACGTCAAAACAGAAAATCATGGCGGCAGAAAAAAGTATGGAAAAAAATTCCACAGCATAGCTACCCAGAATCTGATGAAGATGATGGTCGATGTAATAAAAATTATAATGAGGAAGATGACCCTTTCTGTAATGATACTTATAGGTGGATCAAACCAGGAGAATTTTGGGCTATATAGCAAAAATGCAATCATTGCATAACTAGGAATAGTGGTGGATATCTACCACTATTCCAAACAAAATATACCTGCTGCATTTGCAACGTCTGAAAGAATAGGACTGATGACAACAGAATTTTTGCTTAAGTATATTTTTTTGGGTATTTTGTTTGTTCTTTTACAGTGTATTAGCGATTGAATAAAAAGTATACTGTCTAGGCGCACAATTCCCCTCACTTTTTAAATTTCTTTCTTATACGATAGCTTCTTTATCGACACAAAAATTGACGCTTTTTTGAAACAATTAAATTTAGCTCAAGGTATAAAAAAAATTACGTCCCTCATACACTTTATTCGTATTTTATTTCCTCAACTACTTTACAAACTCACAAGCATATGCTTAGAAAATCTTCCCACGCCCGCTTAACAATATGCCACTTCGACGATATAAGAGGGATATTTAAAAAATGTGTCGTAGAACTTTGCCTCTTTATCTCCCGCCTCACCCCGGTCTTCGTGTCGTTTGGAAAATAAATGAAGTCACCCTGAAACGGAACAATGGACTCGATTCAAACGATGATCCATCATTTCGGACCAGAACCCGACCATCGGGTCGCGTTACTTTAGACTCTGGAGAGGCCGAAGACTTTCGATAAAATAGATACAATCACTCGTGGTATTGTCCAGTTTGAGATGTTCGGCATGTTTTCTTTCTTCATCATCGGCAACATCTACTCCGTTCTCTATTTCTTCCTTCTCCGTCCTTCGACTATTTATTTTGCTTCTAACCGATGTGAACTTTATGTTATTTTTCTTCTTCTCGTTTGCCGTCCACTACGTCCTTGTGATTTCTTCTTCCTCTTTTTTTTATTACTATTATTCCATTTTATTATGTTTTTTTTTCCTCTATTTTGTGGGTGCGTTAATATGGGATGTTAAAAATAAACATAACCTCTCGGCGAGACATGTCAATACAACTACGACAATACCGCACTCCGCGTCTGAGAGAGATAGACGGTGAAAGGTGTAGAAAGAGAGACACAAACTTTCGGACGTTTCTTCGTTTGTGGTGCACTGCTGTTCGGCTTGTTTGTTATTATTGATTCGGCTGAATATTTCCAGGAAAGAGCGCTCGAAAATTGCTATACGCACGATTATTAAAATATGCGTTTATCTTAAAATCAACATCAAGTTGTCTATTGTTAGAACATCTTACTTCGATTATTTATTATTAAATTTTAGTTGTGACAGTGTAGAGGAGGCAGGTGTACGAGAACTTTGTAATTGTAATATATTACTTACGTACACGTTATATAAATATCTTTAATTCTTGTACGGCTTTTTAGAGATTGGTTGGTATCTGGTATCATTTGACATATTGTCAGTGTCACTTTTAAGTTCTATTTTCCTAGTTATTTTTATGTTTTAATTTATATTTCTTTAATTTTATTTGATTTTGGTTGATGGTAACCATCTTTACGATCGTCAAAAATGGAGAATATAATGTTGTCCAAAATAACCATCACTTGGAAGACCGTACAAGATCCCCAAGATCCTCACGGTCATATGACAGGTATAATTTTTTCAAGATTGAATTCATATTGTGTTGCTTTTAGGAATATTGGTCGAGTTGTCGAGATTTTTCAACTTAATATCGAAGGTATATCCAACGATAAATGTAACTAGTTAGAGAGATTGGCGAAGGAAATGGAATTTATTCAAGTGGAATTTAATTGCGAGTCAAGTTTGTGTAATAAAATATGATTATATATTGCTATTTAATCCCATGTTTTTACTTTTTCATTTCAGGTTAGAATATGTTTGGTATTGATGATGACTAACCTTCAGTTTGAAAATAAAAATGCCTATTTAAATATTATAACCTTTTTAATTATGGTAGAAAAGGAACTTCTTTAACAAATATAAGTGATATTTAATAACATCGAACATATGATCTGTATAAATTCAACATAAGAAAAAATAATTCTCTTATCAATAATATGTTATGGTTGTGATTGTTATTTCTAGTTAATAACATCTATTAAGGCAAATACTGATAATATAATAAGAATTATAAAAATTTAAATGATACTCTTGAATATCATCCTTGTAATAATATCTTTATAAATGAATTTAGATTGTAGCCATCATACAAAAATAAATATAATATTCGTTGAGGTTATATAAATTTCGTTTAGATAATAATAATAACTCTAGTTATGAATTTTCAAGATTTAAAATCACATAAATACCTTGAATTATGAAATTGTATTTTATAGGTCTCGAAGAATGGATTTAAGTCAGCTCTTGTCTGCATATTTGTCAACACTGGAATCTTATCCTGGGTAAAAACTGAAACGTCTGGTCTGCTACTATTCATAAACTGGTACGCTTCTTGTTAAATATACTCCTATAGCCGGTCTCGTCTGGATATTTATCAACACTGGTACATTATCCTGGGTAACAACTGAAACGTCTGGTCTGCTGCTATTCCAATTAAACAATTCTGTCTCCTATGGATGAGAAGCTCTAATCTGTACGCGAGTACTTATATCTTACCATTATACCCTCAGTAAAATGTACGATTAGTACAAAGAACAGTTCGCCACAAACAAAACGCCAGTTTCCAAATTTATATATGTGATAAGTATAATATTCTACTTAAAGTAAATTCCAATGTTCCTGAAGACAAAGAAATAAGAAACTATCTTGAAATACACTAAAAAGAAGCAAAAGCGGCTTATGAAGCGCAACGACAAAGAGACATAATCACAAAACTCATTAAAAGAAGTACTTTTATCTTATAACAGTGTTTCCGTACTACGGCATCTGAAATTTTAGTAGTATATTACAAATGCCCATTATAGACATATAATTTAATTATAGAAAAAGAAGATTCACACTAAAGGTCAGAACGAATACTGGAAAGATATTAAATAGTTGAAGTACTTGCAATAGCTTGTCGTAGTAGAATACAAAATCAATCTTCAGGTAAACTCACCATTTAAAAAAAAATTGCAAACTTTGTGGTCCACAAATATAAAAGTCCGATTTTCATACAACACCTTAAATCTTATAATCGCTGATCAAAAGAAGCAAATCTTATTGAACTTCTTCTATATGTTGATGGCAGCATTCACGATTTTTACAAGAATCTATCAACAAAAGTAGACTTACGAAGAATCTTTACCAGTCGCTGAGTCAAACGAAGATGAAAGTGGCGATGACCAAAACTAAGAAAGTAAAAGTCTGAAGAAAATTAATCACAGACAGTTTGAGGAATTCGTAAAAGAAAGTAACGCCGAATACGGCAACAAAACCTATTTCTGTGATGTTTGTTGAATCAACAGAGGCAAAATGTTAAATTTGCCCAACGAATTGCAACATTCATGGCGAGCGAATAAAGAAAAACCGGTCGTTAATTTTACTGATGATTCATGGTTGGGTGATTTAGGTTTTCTTACTGATATATAACATTACATCTCAATGATTTGAATAAGGAGCTTCAAGGAATACATAATCTTATTCCTGACTTATTGGACGCTTTGAATTGATCTTAATCTGGGTCTATGGATAAATCACTTCAAAAGGAATGCTACCAGGAATTCTGTCGTCTGGCAAGATTTCAAACATGGACAAATATATTTCTGCACTACAAGATCTTAAGGCACAGTTTGTATCACGATTCGTTGATTTCCGAGAAAATGGAAAAAAACATGGGTTTGTTTGCTCGCCCATTCAGTGTTTTTGTCGAAGACGTTCCTGACGATATCCAGATGGTATTGAAAGAGCTGCAGTGCAACGCTGTTTTAAAAGATAATGTAGGGCCGGTTGAATTTTATTCGAAATATATCTCCATTGCAGAATTTTCTAAAATCAGAGATCATGCATTGAGATGACGTTACTTTTCGTGACCACATATCTATGTGAGCTATTGTTTTCTCGAATGAAAAACGTTAAATCCAAAGCAAGGGCAAGAATCACTGACGCTCATCTTGAAAACAGTTTGAGAATGACAACTAGCAATCTCAGGTTGGATATAGATAACTTAATTAAGAGTAAATAATATCAAATTGCACATTAACACTTGACATTTGTTCATTTTATCATCATTAAAACTTTTGAAATTAATAGTTGTTTTCTTATTCAATAATAATCAAATATTGTTGCCCTTGTGGTGGGGCTCGCGACGCCAAAAGTAAATGAAATTTGGTCCTCAGGCTGAAAATGTTTGAAGATCACTGTCATAGGTATATTATTTTGTTTTCTGTATGATTAATTTCTTTATTACGTCCAAACAAATTTCCTAGACACATAACACTCTTCATCAATGACCAACGTTAGCATTCTGAGATACTGTCTTACGTTACAGGCATAACTTAATATTAAAATTCATTAAATAACAGTGGGAATTATGACTTTATTACGACGACAACCTCGAAGAAAATAAATATCTTCAGTTGTTTAAATTCTTAAATGTTAGTCCGTCAATATTTCAAAAGCACATACATATATTTGTATACGTATATATATATATAAAAATTTAAATTCCATAGATAAGAGACCACATTACGTCTTTCTTTTTTCATCGTTCATTATCAAAACAGAACTCGGTTCCATTTAAATTTATGACACCCAACATTAAGATAAATCACCATCAAAAAGAGATGATTCCTCGATATCCACTACTTAAATAGATGCTCAAATCGCTTTAATTAAAAACGAATAAAATAAAAATTTTATTGCTCCATAATAATAGTAAAAATGATAATAATGATGTCTATAATCTATTGCCTTTTTTTGTGTTTTTGTTACTCATTGAATAAACTTAAATGGAAATATCGAGTGACTAAAAAAAAATGTACACTAATGGAGAGGGACAGAATTAAAGAAAAATAAATCTCCAATAACAACACCGACAACAATCACAATAATAGTAATATAAAAATCACCGCATACGAGTGGAGATCGTGAGCATTAGGAAAAAAATATATTAGCTACATTAATACCTTCTTTATATATGATTTTAATGTGGATAATACACTCATGCGGAAATGAGACAGTGATAGTTTTTTAAGACGTTAATAGCTCATCCTTAACTAAGCCATAATAACTGTGTTGTTATGATAATAACAGTCTTTATCGGGAAAATGTGTAATGATTTCTTGAGTTATTCGAGTCGAGTGTCTTAACTATATGTGTTATATACGATATGTGTGTGGAGTGGCTCTCTTGGTATGATCTGGGTTCACAATACATATACATATATGTATGTATGTACGTACAAGATACACTACACACTGAATATGCAGTCATAAATGTGAGATCTCATGCTTGCATGCGTTCTATACCCTATAATACAATCGTATGAAAAAGCCGGTTGTATATGATCCTGTAATATTTGATTCATGTAATAATAATACACATAATAACATTTATTATGAAAATTGTTACATATACACGGTGTAATAATAATCAGTAAGGCACAAAATTTCAGGTAAAGTATAGAGATATTATATTTTAAATTGAGTTCTTGTCTGTGGATGTTATCGTAGATTTGTCGTCGTGACATATTGTCTTTATTATTAATATTTCTCTGACATCCTGAGGAGATGATGCGGTTCTGTTTTCAACAAATCCCGCATGTTTGAAACAGTTGTAAATCGTGTTTTACGATGTTTTCTTCCATAAAGATTTCATTCAAGACTGTTACCTTTTGAGCAGGAAGGTCTTGACTAATCGGATCAGCTTTCGATCATTTAAAGCACAAGATTATTCTTCAAATTGCTTTTGAGAGACTGTATCCTTGATCCATAGGATGCAGGACTTAAGTCATGTTGGACGGAAGAATGCCTTCATATCAGTAATTTTTTTATAAGCAGGGCAATTATCAACAATATTTTCTTCTTTTTCTTTGTCAAGTCGCAAATCTCTTCCTCGAAAACATCTAATGCCATTCATCAACAAATAAAAGCCAGTAAAACACCTCGGCCACTTTTAATTTTCTACAATCAAAAATTTTGTTTTACTTGCACCACTCATCTTAGCCGTAACCTTTCCAGGTATTTTATCTTTCGAGAATTCTTTATTATTAAAGGACTCGGCTATCAACATCAAAGTTTTATCAGGCATCAGAAAGTGATATTATTAATAATATTGTTAAAAAGTAATGAATCCCGAAACGTGAGTCGTCTGTTCCCCTAGTTTTTGTATAATGACCGGGTCTATCTTTCATGATTGTACCTTTGTCATACTCCATTGGCATTTATTCGGTATTCCATATTTCTTTTATGAGTTTATAAATGTCTTGCTGTAATCTTCCGCCTCCTTTTTTTATCACTGCCGTCTTTATGTTGTCATCTCCAGGTGTTTTCCATTATTACTATTTCTGATCATGTCTTTTATTTCTTTTAGATTTGTTACCTTTGTGTCAATTTCATGTCCTTCCGCTTGTTTAATCTATTTTGCTTCATTATTATCCAGATAGTTGATTTTTAAAGAAAAATTTTCTATATTTGATTTAGTTCTTATGCGCTTTCCGCTGTCTTTCTGTATTATTTCTTCTATCCTTCTTTGTAACTACGATTGCTTGGATCTCTTTATGGTTTTGTTGCTTTCTTTTATTTTTTTGTCATATCGTGTCTTATCTTTCCACATAACCTGTATATCTCTTCATTTTTCAATTGCTTGCTAAATTTTACAAAAAAAACATATAAAAAGCGACCATTGCTGAGCTATTGTAATTTTTTGATATAATTTTTCCAATTTTATGTCTTATTTGAAACGGTATTTTGGTACTGAAGGACTATCAAAGAAATGATTTATTAGCCCAAAGAGTTTACAAGTAGCGTCAACCTAAAAGAAGATTTTCAGGACAGATGCCTATTGAAAAGAAATGGACACTCCAATTACATTTACAACCATACGATTAATAATTATTTATGATAAAAATTCCGGTAAAGGTTTATGATACATCGAGTTATCAATTTTGTGATGTTATAGCGTAAACGTCAGTATTTTTTTCGGTATAGGTCGTTTTACATCTATTTGAAGTTAAATTTCTAGAACCTGGTCAAAATTGACGGCGGGTATTACATCTGTCAATTTATAGTTTAATTTTAAGTTCAATAAATTGACAGATGTAAAACGATCGTAAGAAATGTTAAGTAATAAAGACTTCAAGGTCTGGACTCTACCAGAATTGAAGGAAATAGTCCCCTCATAGCAGTTCACATATCTTTGCTCTAATGGAGAAGAAGAAAAAATCACTATCACATCAGATCAGCATCAGCAAGGCGGCCTATCTATGTGGATTCAAGTTTCCAATAATTCTAATGTAACAATTAATATTAATAAAAGTTTTTGTTCGTCTTATTAATTAGAAGGTGGTTGACAGGTGTTTTTTTAATATGTTATAAAAAAATTAAAAGTAAATAACATTTGAAGTAAGAAATGTACATTGTATGGTAGGTTGTTTCATTTAAAAAAAAATTTTAGACGAAAATGTGTCATGTCATTTTAATCCAGTTTTCTGCACATGTAATTAGAAATTAAAAAAAATAAACATGCTTGTATTAGGATCTCCTATTATTAACAACACTACAAAAAATAGTGTCTATCGAATGCGTTGTTTTCTGGAAATATAATTTTATAAGAACATTGAATTTTTTAGAAAAATTTTAGGTCTGTGCTATCTTATAACTTTTTGACTAAGAATTATACAAGGATTACAAAAATATAATAATCTACAGGGTATTCCTTTCAAAATAGTATATTAAAATACAAGTTTCATAAGACACGATTTTTGCGCACGCGTTCAAGTTTAGAAAACGAGCCGCTAGGCGAGTTTTCTAAAGAACAAGTGCGCAAAATGTCTTATGAAACGTGTATTTTATACTATTTTTTCTATTTCGGTTATTAAAAGTTCAAAAAAGCTTAAAATAAGAGACATGTTTTGTTCGAATATTTTAGAAATTTTGCTTTTTTGAAGTTGGTTACTCTGATTTTTAAGTAGAACGTTTTAAATATTTGAATATCGTTGGTGCTATATGTAATTGTGTTTAAAATTCAGACTGATTTATACAATAAATTATTTCAAATTATCAACAAAAAGGACGAAATAAATAACTGTACGCCCCCAGAGATTCGCAAAATAGCAGAAGACAATTTACAAAATCTTTCGTCCACAAACTCTCTACATATTTATCAAAACAAACTTTTATAACAGTTGTACTATTCAACATGGTAAGTAAATGTCAATAGTAGCATCCGAAAACTTATCATCCAACTCTGCTTAACAATTTATATTGCTAATTAGTAAGTGAAATGTTAGCATGTGTGCTTTTTATTCTTTGTACAATTTTATTGCACATTTTTGTTACTTTAAAGGCTTATATTTTGACATTTAAATACGATTTGGTTCCATTTTGTTTGTTACCAACTTCAAAAAAATAAAATTAGCGTGCGATAAAGTAATACTTTATGCAACCAAAACGGGTGTCGTAAAGTAAACTTTATAGCACCGGAATAGAAAAAACTATAATTATAGTCAACCACAGAGTTATGGAACACTCTATCTAATACAAAATAAATATAAAAGGCGCTCCTAATGAGTGGCTATCTTAAGAAGAAAACCGCATCAAAATATTTTTTTTTATAATAATAATAGTTTTTTTATTCACTGTAATAAAAACATTACATGAAATTCAAATAATAATAATAATATGTAAAACATAATATATAGGTCAAACAAGTGTAGAATAGTGTTATGTATAAGAGAGAATCTTCTTATAATGTAACTTAATTAATTAAAAATTTAATAATTTTTTTAATTGTTTTAAATATTATCTTTCTTATAAATTATGCACGTCTAAATTTACATTTATTTATTTTGTTATATTTTCATCACGTGCATATCTAATGTGACCCTGTTCATACAATTTTATAGCATTTAAATGAGTCACTCTCTTTACCGTTCCATCCCTCAACATAACTTTTTCTCTGTTATTAATTTTGAGTACCTTTTTGTTTTTAAATAATGGTTCATTACTTAAAATGTTTAGAGCTATTTTTACGCCTTGTGAAAAATCAGGTTGCGTTTCTGTGTATTCAAGCCATACGTCGTGCTTGTCTTTTCTACAAAAAAATATAGATTGCATAGTTTTATTTGTGTTTGTTTTGTATTTATTTTATATTTAAGTTTAATACCTATTCAACTTAAAATATACTAATGAATTGTGTTTATTTTCATACAAAAAGTTTCTCTTAATAATAGGCAACCTATTATATCCTTGTGTTACCTGCATTGTCTAATGCTTAAAACTAAAATAAACATTTTTAAACTTAGAATTAATGTTCTTTTCAACACTTAAGCTAATTCCTTCATTAAGGGATGTAAATTAAACGATCCTAGCATACCCATCAATTGCATTCCCCAGTATATCAATATTGAAGTCTCCTGCCAGAAAAATCACTCTGCCACGTTGTGAATAATAACAGCTCATTCAACAGGTTCATGAATACACTAATATCACCTGAAGGGACCCTATAAATGCACATAATGATCACAATGCTTTCATGTATCTCAACAGCTGATATTTCTATGTGAATCTCCTCGGATAACAATTTGGCCCCTTCGCATTCTGTATATTCAAGACCTTCTCTTAATAAAATTAACGTCCCACCGTGTATATGGTTAGCACGGCAATAAGTTGCAGCTACCTTAAAACTGTCAATTTTAATTCTTTCTATATTTTGAATAAACCAATGCTCAGTAATACATAAAATCACAATTGGCCTTTTCCACGTAGCTGACTCACTCTGTATATGCCAGTAGGTTGATAAAGACGTCGTCACTATGACTATATTCGGGATTCCTTTCCTGAAACTATTATCTCACACGGCTTTGTTTAATCTAACGTCAGTATCGAATTTGATAATGTCGTTACAAAACCCGACCTTACCGACAATAACGGACGAAAGTTCCGGGTTCCGCGCGGTACTATCGAGCTTGAATGCGATCATCATATATACCGGAATTGTCGTGACAATGGCCCCGGAAAAACGGTACATTGTTTATGACGACGGTCATAAGCCAGTCATCATGATCACTCGCGACTTCCACTAACGATCATACCTCATCGGTTTAAAAGAGTTTCTCGGTCGATTTCATTGACGTTCTAACAAATTCCCGTGGCTCGGAACCGGCGAGCTTCGAGCACGAAGCGCTTTCGATATAAGGTAATGTGTCCATTAACTTCTATTTACGATTTAATTGTGGTTTTCTAATGGTCTCGCCGCCGTTTAGTATGTACATGGGCGATAGAGAGAGGCAGCCGAAGAAAATGCGAGTAAAAGAAACAGTCGGAAATATTGCAATTTATCCGAGTTAAAAGGTCAGAGAGCGGGGGCACTCTTTCTTTCTTTCTCGTCTTTTCTCGATAGAGCTCCGTGTGTACCGTATTGTGCAGATATGAAAATAGAGATTGTTATTAGTAGTGGGTGCTCGGATAATAATTTTTATGATAATGACGCAATTCATTTGTGTTTAATATGCAAAAGTTCAAGAGTTCGAATTGTTATGTTGAATGAAATCATCGTGCAATTAGTGTTCAAGCGACTTGTAATAAAGATTTAAGAAAAGAGGATATGTTGTAAGACTGATTAGAAATGACACAACACTTTGATTCTATTTACTGTTACTTTGTGGTGATATATATATTAACTAATTATACAAATACAACACTTTTTAACTGTGTTTTACCGCCTTTACCAATAAACTACCTTTTGAAACTGGCTGACCGCAGTTGAAATTAGTCACGCTCAGTGCAAAAATAAAAGTGTTAAAAAGCATAGTCAAAAAGTGTTTTATTTGTATCATTAATCATTGACTTATGTTTTTCGCAAGTACCGTCAATATGAGTTATATAAATCCAATTCTTAAATCCTAATGCACTAATTATACAAATAAAACACTTTTTGACTATGTTTTTACCACTTTTAATAACGAAACATCGTTTGAAACTGGTTGACCGCAGTTGAAATTAGTCACGATAATTGCACAATTAAAAGTGTTAAAAGGCATAGTCAAAAAGTATTTTATTTGTCTCATTAATCATTGAATTATGTTTTTCGCAAGTACCGTCAATACGAGTTATATAAACCCAATTCTTAAATCCTACCCACTGTGCAAGAAACGTCACAGTTCGTTTAAACAACTTCCATTTTAAGTTAAAAACTAACGTTCTAATATGTAATACTGTTAACTTCCAATCAACGTTTGATTTGCACTTCTAATATTGGAAGTTTATACAACGTTATTCCTGAAAGTGTCAGGAACGAGACCTAATTGTCAGTTTGTACGACTTCCTTTTTATACCAAGAAAGAACGTTTCTGTACGTAGGAATTTTAACTTCAATATTACTTTGAATGTGCACTTTTATGAATGGAAGTGAATTTAACGTTGTTGCTAAAAGCTACAGTGACGAAGCGTCACAGTCAGTGTATAAGACTTCCTCTTTAATCTAAAACATAACGTTTACATAAATATGAATCGTACTTCCAAATAACTTCTAATAAAAATATTAACAAAGACGTAGTAATCAAATAGGTAATTTATATTGCTTTGACCAATACGATTAAGGGTAACTATGAGAGATGCATCTATTTATTTGTGAAGAACATAAATAATTAACGTAGTTTTTGATTTGCTTTTTATAAACTCGCCTCACCGTTATATATTGTAGACTTTTGATATTTATACTTTATTATTTAAATTATCATCCTGTTTAGTGGCAAATTTTTAGACTGTGTGTCTAAATAATAATAAACATCCAAATAAAACAGTTAAACATCGCATTTCGACAACAATGGGCCGCATGATCTCCCTTTCTTAAGTCATTCATTATTATCTAAAAATTTGGTTAGAATGAGTGAGAAAATACGATAAAAGCATCTATCAGACAAAGACAAAAAATTAACAAACGTCTCTAAATATTAATTAAAGAAAAATCATGGGACCCAATGAAATTTAAAAATGTTTGTACGGACGGGTGCTATGTCTGTGTAGTGTAGGGGGTATGGAATTGACACATGAGTGGAAGAGAACAATCAAGAGAGTGATAACAACAGGTAAGTACATGTATCGAGATGTATCATATTTTATAATGTTTATAGTGATCGAATAATGCAATTAAAATTAAAACAAGTACACCGTCTATAAATCAATATCATAGCCATGATTGCAGTAGTTCTTGAAGCAGGGTTCGAACGCGAACATAGTGAGTCTCATTTCATTTCAATACCTAAATTCCATATCTTCGTTCTCACTCGCCCCATATATACATACAAACACATACCAGACGCTCAAATCGCTAACACATGTGACTTTTTATAGGCATAAAAACATTATGTTACCCTGGACGAAGCAGATATTAAATTATTAATTTAAAAGACAGCAAATAAAGGCAAATTTAACAGGATTCAATTCCTTTTTAACATCAGTGAATATTCAGTCGTGCCAAATCACACATCACAATCACATCTATTCTATTATAAAAATGAATTCTTCCAGTAAAAATGTAAGTAAAGTAACTTTGTAGGTACACCTAATTAATTTATTGCATCATGTCATACAAATTATCAAAATAAAAATTTGAGATTTATTAAAAATTTCAAAATTCATACATATCTACTCGTAGTTATATTACCTATTTTAATTGTTGAAAACTGATTATTATTTTAAATTACTATTTATTGTGAATTTTACCTCATTGTAATTGTAAATTATAAATAATTTAAATAATAATCATAAACTGTTAGGTATTTATTTGATCAGCAATTAATTCAAAATCGTGTTTACACTTTGTTTTGCGAAAAAGGTACAGATTTGAATAAACTGTTCCATCCGTTATTTTGTAATAAATATCATTAGGTAAATCGATTTATGTAAATAGTAGTATAGGTATTTGATTTTTTTTAAATTAGTTATATAAAAAAGCCCACTTTACGATATCCGGGTTTGCATTTTCGAGTGTTTCTGGAATGAAATATACTCAACTTTACGATTATCCGAGATAATTACATATAATTAGGTACGGTATGCATCAACTTTTAAAAAGACAAATCATCGTTTGAGCTTTGATTTGAGTTAATCAAACATGAAACTCGAATGCCAACATCGATTAGTGGAATTGGATTTTATAAAATTTCAAACAATTCAATATTTTCAGTGCTCTACGAGACATGTATTTGTGAAATAACTGATAATATACAATTTAATTTAACTCACTTTTGCATTTGAAAAATAATTAACTGCGATAATATTTCACTTTTAGAGACATTCCACTAGGCGAAAATTAATTTCCACATTATCAAAAAGGCAGCGTAGAAGAATATTACTTCAGGAAATGTTAGCAAACAAAATGAGACCTACAAACAATACTAGTGACCCACAAACTGAACATAGTGAAAATTTTAGAATGGAGGAAACTACTTTAGCTTCAACAACGACATCATCTATTATTACTGATAATCCAAAACCTATGATAAGTAAAATATATACACAGCAGATAGTAGCTGTTAGCTCTCCTATAGTTATGCCAAATAATAAACTTATACAATTGAGTTCTAACAGTAACGATTTTAGTAGTAAACTAACTCAGTGGGCTATCAAGTACAAAACTTCACACAATCAGTTTAATGATTTATTGATAATTTTACGTGCCCACTGTGAAAATTGCAATCATGATATTTTACCACGCGACTGCCGCAGCTTGTTAAAAACAAATGATTTGAATGTGGGGCCAGTTGACATAGTGTCCCCGGGAAAATATTTTCATTTCGGATTGGAATCTGGCATACGTTACATATTTAAATTAAAAAATTTAATAACTTACGATAAACCGTTTATTAATATTGCTATAAATGTAGATGGCTTGCCGTTAACAAAGAGTTCAGGTAGTCAATTCTGGCCCATTCTTGGTTCCATAGAAGACAAGCATTTGTCAAATCCCTTTTTAATCGGTGTATATCACGGTTTTACAAAACCTAGTGAAAGTAACGTATTTTTAAAAAAACTTGTTGACGAATTTCAATATATAAAGGAAAACTCAGGAATTGTTATTAATTTCAATAAATATATTATTCAAATAAATAAAATTATTTGTGATGCTCCTGCAAAAGCATTTATTTTGAACATAAAAAATCATAATGCTTACAATAGTTGTACAAAGTGTAAGGTAGAAGGGGATTTTATAAATAATCGAATGACATTTGGAGAAACCACTTCATCATTAAGAACGGACACAGAATTTTTCAACTATATTGATGAAAATTTTCATAAAAGTAATACCATATTGACGCAGCTGGGAATTGGTTTAGTCTCACATACTTGTTTGGATTACATGCATTTAGTATGCTTAGGTGTTATGAAACGTTTGATTATTTTTTGGGTAAAGGGAAACAGAGAAATTAGAATGACTGAACAGCAAATATCAAACGTATGTGAACAGTTAAATGAATTTAGAAATTGTATGCCAAAAGAGTTTAATCGCCTTCCACGATCAATTTTAGAAATCGATCGTTGGAAGGCAACAGAATTAAGACAATTTTTGTTGTATACTGGCCCAATTGTGTTAAAGAGAAATTTAAGTCCAGTTCAATTTAATCATTTCTTAAGCTTTCATTGCGCCATTAGAATTTTAGTAGATGAAACTTTATGTCATAAATATAACGAGTTTTCCAAAACATTGTTAATTTACTTTATAGAAAATTTTGGTGATCTTTATGGTAAGGAATATGTCAATCATAATGTACATAATTTAATTCACTTACCAGAAGATGTACAAAAATTTGGACCTCTGGATAACTTTAGCGCATTCAAGTTTGAAAACGCAATGCATGAAATAAAATTATATATGAAAACATCAAACAGACCTCTTAAACAACTTATTAATGAAATAGATCAGATCAGAAAATATAGCGAAACAGAAACTTCCGTAAAATATCCCCAACTTGCAAAAGAGATTCCAAACTTTAATTCTGTTGCTAATGAAACATTTTATAGCAAAATTATACTTGAGAATTTCTACATTAATTGTAAATCAGAACGCGATTCTGTTGTGTACACAAAAAATTCATATTTTATGATCAAACAAATCTCAAAAATAAACGAGGACATAATATTGCATTGCAACAAAATTCTTGATGTTGACTCTTTTTTTCATCGGCCGTGTAAATCAACTCTATTTAACTCTGGTATAGCTAAAAATTATGATAAATCGATAGAAAAAGTTAATATTGCACAAATAATTGGAAAATGTATTAAATTCAGAAAGTATGTTATTGCAATGTCACACAAACATAATTAAATAGAATACCTAATAATACTTAATGATTATATTTCCTAAGTTTTTATTCAAATTACAGTCATATTTTAAGTTTAATAGCACCTACGGGTATGTACAGTTGCGAGATCATAAAGCGGGACAGTTAAGCTTTATTAGTGTAAAGTAGCGTTTTGATATAAAGAGATCTTCCTATCCAAGAATATCCATTACTAATAAACGTCAAAAAGCCGTGTAAAAAATATGTATTGACATGACAATTAATAATTGCCAAAAAGTACGTCCAACTTACATTACTAAAATAACAGCATTTGAATATAAGAGATGTCCCGCTTTATGATCCCGCAACTATACGTAATTATACACATTTTATAATCAGGTAAACTGTGTAAAAGTCATTATTATGTTTTTTCATATTTCCGGTTTTTCAGTTTTCTTATGCTATAGTAAAATTTAGCGATAACTCGTATTCTGTCATACCATCATCTTGGCTTTTGGAAAATGGCAAATCCTGTTATTGGCCGAACAGTAAAAGACCGAGAAACTTAATAGTTCGTGCAGTAGATCCAGAATCTACTTGGAAACTATACGAAGTTAATGTCCTGCAAAGTTTTGGTAAGCTGACGTTTAACATTTTCATATTCAATACAACATATTTTTAATATTTCAGATTCCTACGAAGAAGCATTTCATAAAGAAAAACATTTTACAAGTTCCTCCTCCTCTTCTTCTTCCGATGAAATCAATTCTTCGAATAGAAAACAATTTAAAAGAAAATTAAAAATTAAAAATTCAATTGACCACGACTTACCTGAACTTCAAGAAGAAATTTCTGGTAAATAAAAAAATAACTTTTTATATTCACTTTGTAAACTATGTTTATAATAATATCAACTTACAGGTGATAGTGAACCACAAAACACCGATAACCAAATATTTAATATTGAAGAACCGTTTGACAATTTGCGAAAGGAAATTGATGGTAGTTAATACTTATATTTTACTAACCATTCAAATACAATTTTATTTACGATTTATTTTAGCCACTAGTAGGTTAATATCCCTAGAAGAAGTAACAGAAGGCCCTACGGCAATTCATGCTATCCAACCGACTGCGTCAGGTACTGAAGAAAACAACAAACAAATTGATAATAGAGAGGGTAAGCTAACATATATATTGTTTACAACTATTAGTGCATGTTCAGTTAGATAATAATATTAAAAGGGTCAGTTTGTAGAATACAAATTGAATATATAAATGAGATTACATTTTAATCGTGATCAATGATCAAATATTCAGCCCATCAAATTTTCAAAATAAGGTTTTTCGCCATTAAATGATTAAAATATTTATTTGACTTTCTGTAAACTGACCCTAAGTATTTTATAGGTATAAGAAAAGTATCATAAACATGTAGCAATAATTATTGTTTTTCAGATAATACTAAATATGCATTTGGAAGAAAAACCATTGAAGAATGTTTTCTAGATATAAAACATGAATTAATGGTAATTTCCGAACGGTTATCCAGAATAGAGTCAAAATTTAACCTTGGCCCCAATGACACACGAGCTAAGCTTCCTGAAATGCCATTGACCAGTGTGCGTGAACTCCTGGATTTTGACGACCATATTCAGAAAGATCCCGCAATGGCCAAAACTTTCGTAAGAAATATAGGTAACCTTTGAATTATGATTTATAATAAGATAATTTTGATTTTTAGTTGCAACGCATGACATACATAGGCGGATACAACGACAAGAATTGTGTCAACAGATGCCTACAAAATTTCTTCACCAATCACGTGGCAACTTTTTGTAGCTGGACGGGCCAAAAAAATAATTTTAAGCTTTCGAGCCTAAAATCTATATATATCATAAAAGGTACTCCTAAATTTTTTAAAGTAGTTATAATTGAATTTTAAAATCCAAGCTTATATTTATTTCTTAGAGGCCGTAAAAGAAAATTTTCCAAAAATGACCGAGGGAAGTTTCCAGCAAGCAACGATGGAATGGCTCAAACATGCCAACCAACGATACCAGCGGGAGAAAACAAATTGAGTTTTATTTGCTGTTTAACTATTTTATTAAAATATTTTATATTTCAATAACACAATTTTTTATTTCCCCTAAAAATCATTAACAAATAAAAGCCAATTATTAATTATCATTAACTAATTAAAAATTAATTGAATTGTTAAGAAACTGACGCTAGGAAAATTTATTAAACTTTCAAATACGACGTTGCAGAAAGTTTTTACTTTGAAGTTAACGTAACGTCATGTGTAAACGTGCCCGTGACCGCTGTAGTTTATCTTTTATTAACTTTTAACTAGTAAGTTTAAAGCACCTTAAAAAAGGAAGTTGTCCCAACTTATCGATGTCAACGTGCAGAACACATTTAAAATAGCAAGTTGTTAAAACGTGTTAAAAATTTCGTTAAATTAACTTCCCAAAAATTTGGTGCCAAGAACGTCGCATTTCAAACATTATAATAACTTTTTGGTGCGACGTTGGTGTGATAAAGTCGTTGGGACAGACATAAGAACTTCAGGCTACGTGCCTGTAACGTCACAGAAGGTGTAAACGTAAAGTCACAAGGTAACAATGTAACGTTAACACAACGTTTATGGGAAGTATTCTTGCATAGTGGGTAGTGAATTAATTATACAAATAAAACAGTTTTTGACTATGCTTTTCACCACTTTTAATAACGAAACATCGTTTGAAACTTGTTGAACGCAGTTGAAATTAAAAGTGTTAAAAGGCATAGTCAAAAATGTTTTATTTGTTTCATTAATCATTGAATTATATTTTCCGCAAGTACCTTCAATACGAGTTATATAAACCCAATTCTTAAATCCTAGTGAACTAATTATTCAAATAAAACAGTTTTTGACTATGCTTTTTACCACTTTTAATTACGAAACACCGTTTGAAACTGGCTGACCGCAGTTGAAATTAGTCACACTCAGTGCAAAAATAAAAGTGTTAAAAAGCATAGTCAAAAAGTGTTTTATTTGTATCATTAATCATTGAATTATGTTTTTCACAAAATACAGTTCCTACAGCCAATACGAGTTATATAAACTCAATTCTTGAATCCTAGTGCACTAATTATACAAATAAAACACTTTTTGACTATGATTTTACCTCTTTTAATAACGAAACACCGGTTGAAACTGGCCAGTCGCAGTTGAAATTAGGCACGCAGTGTGCAAAAATAAGAGTGTTAAAAGCATAGTCAAAAAGTGTTTTATTTGTATTATTAACTGTTGAATTATGTGTTGCTCAAAATAAAGTACCTACCATCAATACGAGTTATATAAACCCAATTCTTAAATCCTTGTTCAGTAATTATACAAATAAAACACGTTTTGACTTTGTTTTTACCACTTTTTATAACGAAACACCGTTTGAAACTGGCTGACCGCAGTTGAAATTAGTCACGATAATTGCACAATTAAAAGTGTTAAAAGACATAGTCAAAAAGTGTTTTATTTGTATCATTAATCATTGAATTATGTTTTTCGCGAGTACCTTCAATACGAATTATATAAATCCAATTTTTAAATCATAGTGAACTAATTATATAAATAAAACACTTTTGACTATGCTTTTTACCATTTTTAATAACGAAACACCGTTTGAAACTGGCTGACCACAGTTTAAATTAGTCACGCTCTGAGCAAAAATAAAAGTGTTAAAAGGCATAGTCAAAAAGTGTTTTATTTGTATCATTATCATTGATTTATATTTTTCACAAAATAAAGTTCCTACAGTCAATACGAATTATATAAACCCAATTCTTAAATGCTTGTGCACTAATTATATAAATAAAACACTTTTTGACTATGCTTTTTACCACTTTTACTAACGAACCACCGTTTGAAACTGGCTGACCGCAGTTGAAAGTAGTCACGCTCAGTGCGAAATTAAAAGTATTAAAAAGCATAGTAAAAAAGTGTTTTATTTGTATCATTAATCATTGAATTATATTTTGCACAAAATAAAGTACCGTCAATACGGTTTAAATAAACACAATTCTTAAAATCTAGTGCGTTTTCAGTTAAAACTTTAAAATTAAGCTTGTCACATTTACTTAACCCTCCGTTTCGCACTGGGTCCAAAAGGACCTTTTTCGATTTCAGTAGTAATCTAAATACAAAGTAGTACTTGCTAATTAATGCGAACATGCAATCATTTTCACACTTTTATATGTCTTCAGTTGACAACACGTTGATGTCAACAGTGGCAGCAATTTTGTTTTACTGTTCTTTTTTACTGTTTTTCCAAATTTTCTCGACTGATTTTAATATTGTTTTTTAAAGTACTTTGAAACAGTTAAGAACAAACCTAGGACAACCTAGATCAGTTGTCATAGTCACGATCTTCAAAAAAAGGGGACTGGAAAGATCGTTTTTTTTATTACCTCTGTCAATTTTGAATTCTTTTTGTGAGATTTTTTGGAAGAATATTCAGACTAACTTTTAGAATTTTAATTTTTGAAAGAAGGCTGGGTGAAAAAATCGAGTTTTTTCAATTATTTCGGCTAATTTTGACATTTTTTTTGAAATATTTTGGAACAATTTAGAAGAAACCTAGATCAACTTGGAAAATCCGCCAAAATTTATTTTTTACAAAAACTGGGGCTTCATACTTTTGGATTTTGTTCTCTCCATTTTTTCGACTGATTTTAATTTGTTTTGGAAATACTTTGAAACAGTTAAGAACAAATATCCTAGAACAGTTGTCAGAATGACGATCTTCAAAAAAAGAGCGACTGGAAAAAATCGTTTTTTCCTATTACCTCTGTCAATTTTGAATTTTTTTTTTGCGATATTATTTAAAACAACATTAAGAACAACCATCAGAATTTTAATTTTTACAATTTTGACACACATTTTTTTTTGAAATATTTTTGAACAATTTAGAAGAAACCAAGAACAACTTGGAAAAACCGTCAAAATTTATTTTTTTACAAAAACTGGGGTTTTATACTTTTGGATTTTGTTCTCTTCATTTTCTCGGCTGATTTTAATATTGTTTTTTGAAGTACTTTGAAGCAGTTAAGAACAAACCTAGAACAACCTAGACCAGTCGTCAGAATTACGATCTTCAAAAAAAGGGGGACTGGAAAAAATCATTTTTTACTATTACCTTTGTCAATTTTGAATTCTTTATTTGAAATATTTTGGAACAATTTTGAACAAATCTAGAGGAACTTGGAAAAACCGCCGAAATTTAATTTTTACAAAAATTGGGGCTTTATGCTTTTGGTTTTCGTTTTCCCCATTTTCTCGACTGGTTTTAATTCTTTTTTTTTTAAATACTTTGAAACTTCAAAAAAAGGGGGGAAATCGTTTTTTCCTATTACCCTTGTGAATTTTGATTTTTTTTTGCTAGATCTTTTGGAACAATATTAAGAACAACCCTAAGAATTTTAATTTTTAAAAGAAGGGGAGCTGGGTAAAAAAGTCGTTTTTCTTCAATTATCTCGGTCAATTTCGAAATTTTTTTAAAATACTTTGGAACAATTTAGAACAAATCTAGGACAACCAGAAACAAACGTTAGGGCTAACAACAAGCACCCTCGTTTCTTCCGAGTCCAGAAAAATTTAAGGTAAATTATATTTCAGAAGCCGATTACTCTTCCTGATAAATGAGTAGTCATTGTTTTGACGGGTGGCCGATTGAATTCGTTTTACCATAATAAAAAATCGTCATCAAAATTTTTATTAAAAGCATATAAAAATACATAAATGTAAGCGACATATATGCCAACTTCAAACTTTGGTTTACATAAGTTCTTATGAAAACTAAATTTTCTACTACAATTATTATAATAAACGAATGGTCATTACATGCAGTCATAATAAACGAGTTGGGCTATATTATAAAATTCGAAATTTTATCCTCAATAATTGAAATGCGGTTATTTAAAATGCGAATTAAAAAAAGCAAAGTGCCAATGAAACTATTTATAATATCAAAATTTAAACATGCTCAATTACGGCCGTAATGAGTTTTCACTTTTACATCTGCAATAGGAAGGGGGGGGGGGGTGGAACTTATTCATTCTCTAATTTAGAGCGCACAACTTGGCGATGCATTCATTATCGGTGGAGAAAAACCACTTAGCGAAGAAACACGGCTTATACAAACACGACCATTACAATAAATATCAAACTCACGTCACATAAACACTACCAAGTAATGTACCGAATTGGACAAATATTGTTTTTAATATATTTTTATGACTGCATAAAACAATAAATGTAAATAATATTCCTGAATGTAAATGTGCGTACGAATAGGAGAAGGTGCAATAACATACGTTTTAACTTGACCAGAACAAGAGAGAAACGTGTTTTCATCAGACAAACAAGGATCGGAACGTTTATAAAGACAAATATGAAATATACAGTCTCCGGGGTCGGCTCGCAGTGAAAATATGATCATTTTCGCAGATTCGGAAGATGGTTGTACTCTTAAAAAAAAACTTACAAACGATATCATCTCAGCATCTTTTTTTTTATTTTCAAGTTCGCTTTCGTTTGTTTCTGTGCATATTTGTGACCGGTCCGAAAAAAACGAGCAATTATTTTTCCATAAATTTTCTTCTATCTACCCTTCGAGAATGTATATTGGTTGGCATTAGCATAACTGTATGTACGCATATGTAATTTTTGTATTTCTTTTTTTGTTTCTTCTTTAGTGAATTCTTTTTACTTCTTACGGGTAAATTTTTATTGGTAATGTCTCATGTTATAAAATGATGGTAAAATATGCGTGTTCTTGTGTGCACTAATGTATAAATTGTTGGAAAGAAGTTGTAATTGTTACAGAACTATGAATACATGAATACAGTGATAAGTACTTATGGTGCTTAGAAATTAATAACACAATTAACAGTGTCACGGGAATGAAAGAAATAAACATTTTAAAAGCGTAATTTTTTGAGATTTCTTATAACAAGTCAGAAAGTAGCATTTTTATGCTCAAAATTATTTTTTGTACTCGCTTATCAAAACCTGTCATTTCACGATTCGATTTGCGTGCGTAAAAAGTCACTTTAAACACGAGTGCGTAAAAGTAAAGTTGGTACTTCCTAGAACTTGATTAATTTAGTGACATTTTAAAATCATAAATCCCTAACCTTAATAATATGCTACCCAGTTCGTTGTTTTTCTATGAAAATAAAAGGAAATGAAATAGAAATTGTTATATTTGGAAGGTATGTAATTCAATGTCAGAACAGCAACAAATATTATATAAATTACCATTATTCATTCTTTTCAGAAATTGAAACGGAACAATTATTAAAAATTTTGATTGGGCAACTTTGACAACCAGAGATTGATACTCCAGGGATTAACTGGTTTGTTTGAATTGATCTTGATTGCGAAGGTAGAGTAACGTTGATTGTATTATTACATATATCTTGTATTTCAAATGTCGAACAAGTTGCAGGCGGAGTCGATATCTCTAACGGGGTCATTGTTTTAGCCAATTGAATTCTACTATGCAGAGAATTTTCGATATATCCTTCTGCAAGCGTAGATGATTTCCATCCACCATGCCTTTTAATTGAAAGCAAGTCACCTCCTTGGTTTGCCAACAATGTCGCTGAACTCCTTCGGAAACAGTGACTTGTGAAGTTACTTGCGCTATCAAGCTGAAGCTACTCAGCTATTCGCATTGGAATTTTGCCAATTGTATTAAGACCAACAGGTGAACAAACACACTTGCCATTGCGATATGTTAAAAAGAATCGCTGCTGGCTGTCCGGTCTTAAATTTGCATATTGCCGAATTAATGCAATCCATTCGGGCTTAATGATTGCAAATGTACGGCTGTTACCTGTTTTAGTTTCTGGAATTGTTACGATAATTAAATTCGATTTAAATTCTATGTCTCGCAATGACATTTTGCAAAGTTCTTCACGTCGACACGCTCCAGAAATACCCAATATGAATACAGCCTATAAATACATATAGTGTTGTATGGAATTTAAATATACGGAAATGACTTTAGCTTCATTAGTAGGAACAAAGAATTTGGTGCTTCAACAATAAATTTAGTGATTTGTTATTCGGTTAATACTGCTGATTTTTTAGGCTGATGTTGCTTCGTTATCTGTTTTAAATACGCTATGAGTTTTGCATATTTAGATATATCCGTATTATCATATATTATTAAGCATGATTTTAACATAGAATAAGTGGACCATAATGATTTATTTGATTGTAAATTTTGAAAATAAACTAATAAACAATTTTCGGAGTATTTTTGTATATGTTTAGATCTAGCCCAAGTTACGAATTTAGTAGTGTTTTTGTATATGTTTTTTGATTTTATGGGTAATGAATTATCCACTGCAATATTGGCAGCTTCGCGAATTTCAGGCGGCGTACATTGCATTTCATTATCAGAATTCATGTTGTTGGTGAGGTTTTTATTTTGTATGGAATTTTTTGAATTTGATAATTTTAAATTAAATGTCACTTCAAATAATCATTACTGCCAACTCAATTTTTTTTAATTAATATCAAGAGATTAGTAGTGTGTCATAAACGATAACGTATTTAACAATATGTATTATTATTATAGTTCTCGTACAAAAAATATTGTACAAACTTCGTGCGTGAAACATTTCGCGAATTCGTGTCCATAAAGATAATATCATAATTTAAAAAGAGACACTATGAAAAGCAAATTATAAACCCAGAAACTTATTAAAGCAATTCCTTTTTTGTAAGCTTTCGTACTAAAAAGCCTTCAACAGCTATAAATTTCTTTTTGGTTAGGAATTTGCTTTCTAATTTCCATTAGTCTAACTTAATTCAGAACCTATTGTTTGTTAAAGAAAAAGTATAGTATCCAATCGGAGGTTTCTTGAAGAGAATTTGGATATCAATTGTTTGGCCAAATTTAGCTAAATTTCACTTGGTCAACCTTTTTTCTGGTCCTCTATAAAAATGAGTGCATCCACAATTGAGGAGCTTTTAGCGAAAACAACCTTGGTCCATTTTCTTGAATTTGAGATAATCAAAAAAAATGTTCCAACTTGGTTATTTCTAAAGATATTGACATTTTGGTTTCACTTAGATGTTCGAACAAGTATTTGGATTTTATTACTTTAAAATAATGTAACAAATAAATTGACATTGCTGAGGAATTTGTTGTTAAGGAGCGAATTTTGTAGGACATTGGTTGTTTTTATAAGAAATCTATATTGATAAAAATAAAAGCCGTGGCAACATTAAAATTAAGAACATGTTTTATTGAAAAGAAATATTATTATTATTCCGCGCCACTCTGTTGTCTTCATTTTCTGTCCCTTCATACTCTCCTTCTGGAACGATGTTTGCTTGCAGTTTTAAATAATATTGTTGATTTGCTGGCGTTTGAACAAAATTTGCCAATTTTCTTAGAAAAGCTAATTTATTTGGCTTTATTGCTATTTCCTGTCCATATAATAGTTGCAAATTCAATTCTGATGGTAATTTATTCTTATTTCGAACATGAATAGTCTCCCATAAACCAGTGTAGTGATGTCTCACTTTAACATGATGAACGTTTGCCGAAATCTCCATGCAGCGGATTCCTTTTATTTTCATAGGCGGTTTTGTATTAGAAGGAAGTATGGTTTTAATGAATCTGCAATATAAAAAAATGCCGATTGTTCTACTTTTATCAAGTTAAAAAGAGATGGTTTTTCTCTAGCTGATAAAGTAAGTTCGTGCCAATCCGATTGAATTCCAGCATTGTGCTATCTTTTCTTTTGCTTCAATTAAGTCCTGAAGTTTTTTGAACAGCTTCCAACCATAAAGAAGAAAGTAAAGAAATCAGACCATAACGTAGTTTTTATTTTGGGCCTGGGCAACCTTCACTGGTATCTTTTTCTACTCCCCGATTATTAAAGTAGTTCAGCAAGAATGAGGTGACATCATTTTTGCCTATTGTTTCGTCATAGACGAACATAGTGGTCTTAATCATGTACCCCGAATACATAGTACCACAATTGGCTCTCGACAAACACATCACCCGTTCGCAGATGAGGCAAGGGCAGGTTTTGCATATAGTCAAATGACAAGCAAGTTAATTCACCTTATTTGACACGCAGTTTGTAATTGCGTTTAAGGTCATAAAACTTATCGGCTTTAGCCATGTGAAGAGTTTTCTCAGTAATCAGATTCTGTTTTAATTCTAGGTCTTCAGCAGTATTCATCTTTACCATCAACTGATCATAAATTGGACAGGTATCACTTCTTGGCAAACCAAAACCTATGTTAAATTTACTTTTGAAACTGACCAATATGCCTTATAAGTAACATTAATTTTGTAGTTATCTAAGAACATCCTAACCATCTTTATAATAGAAAGAGTTTCGTGCAAGTATAGACGATTTGGATTTTTGCGTCTCGAAGCCGAGCTTTAAACGATTCGATATGTTGTGTGATAACCGTTACAATTGCTGCGGGTAATTTATTAGGTCTATATTCATAAGTGCCACGTTTGTCCCTAGGAGAACAACCATGGTGTACGAGGAAGTCCTGGAGTCTTCTGATTCTTGGCCTAGTTGTTCCAAAAATAGCCAGAAATGCTTTGAAACATGCAGCTATTTCAGAATCAGAAATTCGTACTTTGTAAGTGAAAATTGCATTATTTGCAAATTTCCTTGCTTTGTCATCGTTATCAGAACATTCACTTTCAGCTGGTTTTTCTGATTGAGGTCTTCTCGGGCGACGCCGTGGTGGAGCATGAAAACTTATGACACCGCTAAGAAAATTGTTTTGTTCATTTTTCGTTGTTATCGCGTTGAATATATGAAGTAAATTTGCTCTGGAATCTTCAGAAGTTGTTTCGAAACACTTGAGTTTTTTACATCTACAATCGAAAACCCTTGATTACCGCTTGTGTTGTGATACAATGGAAAAATAAGACACACCTGCAGTCTGGTTCTGTAACTCTTTCAGGTACTTCTTTTCCAACGTGATTAATATGGGCTTCCTCATGTATTTTTTTGGATTTAATGATTTCTTCTTTTTTTGTCTCTTTTCTCTTTTCTTTTTTTTTTTTCACTGTGTAGGATTATTTTCATCTGTATATTGTTCAGAATCATGCATTTTGGAAACAATAAACTAGCACATACGCACCAACAATTAAGTAAGGTTAGGAACTGTTAGAAATGACAAATTGGTTTCTGGCAAGAATAACCAATATCCAGGACTAAGGTGGTTTTCGCTGAATATCGATGAGGCTATGGTTGTTTTTGTAGAAACACCTAATTTTTAGATTAATATAACTTGTGACAATTGCTCTTTTTCTCAGAACTAGTTTTATTAACCGATTTTCTGGCCCTGAATCTACGTGTCGCACTGTATATTACATTTTTACCTTTTTTGGACTATGGTTGTTTTTCCTAGAAGCTCCTCAATTGCCAAATCAAGCAGATAGTAAGAGATTCTATGCTTCTATTTTGTTTATCTACGACCCATGACGTATCTCTCGAGCAATTGATCAGATGTGTCTATTGTACCTTTCAACTGCCCTCTTCCGGTGTCCCGCAAGGATCCAATCTAGGACCGCTACTTTTTAATTTATTTATAAACGTTTTCCTTGGATTCTTGTCGTGTCCTGTACTTGCGTATGCCGATGATCTCACAGTCTACAACCCTATAAAATCTGTGAATGATGCTTCCTGCCATCAACATTACTTATATACTTTGTCAAACTGGTGTTCCAGGTACAAATTGGATTTAAATGTAAGTAAATGCTGTTTTATATTATTTACACGTAAGGTAGATCATCATAATTTTGCTTACTTCATAGATGGTGTTTTGTTGGAAAGGGTTGACACTTTCCGGGAACTTGGGGTCCTTTCCGATAGCGGACTAAGTTCTTCCAGCCATATAAATCATGTTTGTTCATCGGTCTCAAGGTCTTTGGGTTGTATTATGCGTTCGGCTAGGTTCATTAGCAAACCCATTAGTTTTGAAGACGTTATATTTTAGTTTCGCAATATATTTTCTTGCAGCTCTCCATTGCAGAAGTTCAGCGGCTATTTCTGAAATATCTCTCGTTCAGGATTACCGTGACGTATCCTCTGCGACGTGTGGACTACTCGTTGCTAATGGAGACTCATGACCTTCAGTCTTTGAAACATCGACGCGATATCCATGGAACGCGATTTATAAGAAAGCTATGCAACGGATGGATGGACTGCCCAGATCTCATTTTCTCGCTGAACTTTCTCACTCCCAAACTATCCTCTCGTTCCTCCTCCACTTTCCTAGTTTCCTCTGCGAGAACGAATTTACTGCTGGGGTCCTCTCCTCAAGATGTGTCGCTTTTCAAACTTTCACTACGATGACATTTTCTGCACCAATGGCTAATTGAGGAGTAACACTACCAAAACGCAACAGATCCACTTTGTTTCAAAAATGACATATGGATGGCGTTCATATGCTATTTTGTCGCTCTATTCAACTCTAAAATGTTACACTATCAAAGCGCAACAGATCCCAGTGAAAATAGATTGTGAATATAAACTGATTTCATCAAAGTGCAACATATCCAAATTTGAACCACTGTCAAAGCGCAACATATCCATTTGCGGTGAATTCGTTAAGGTGTGTTCAGTGTTGTTCTTTTATTACGCCGTTTTTTCACAATATTATAACAATTCTGGCCTGTGATTACCTACATATAATAGAATGGATGGTGAGGAAGAAGGTGTTTTTGTACAAGACAACATGGTGGGGCGTGGAACCAGAAAGAGGAAAAATCACATTTTGAGGCTAGGAAAAGAAAAGAAAACCAAGAAATCGTAAGTTCTTCAAATTAGCAAAATTATTTAACTTATAATAATAACTTTCGTGCTTCGTTTTCGTAGGTATGGAGCCAAAGATATTAATTTAATAAATTTTGCCCCGCCTTGTAATCACAAATTCGATAACAATATTAAAAAGTTTCAATGCATAGAAGTACCCAAGGAAACTTTACATAATGTTAAACAATTACTTTACACAAGTGATGACAAAATTTCTCAAGATACTCGTTTGTCTACATTTCTTCGAATTAATCACCCCAAACGGTCTCGTCCAAGCCAAATTTCAGATAAGCGCAAACCGCATGATTTTCACATAACTTATTTGGTAAATTAGCGTAAAATAGGTATACTACTTGTTCATTGCATGTAAATTTGTAAAATTGCAGGTAGAGCACGAGAACAAGACATACATCGTGTGCCAGAAATTTTTTGAAAAAGTATTTGAAGTTTCTAAGCGTCGTATATTGTGGATTGCAAGAAATATTCGATATCATAAAGATCTAAAAGAAAAGAAGGGAGGAAAAAGGATCCCTTATAACAAATACATAGAAAAGAGGGAAAAGGTAAAAGCTTTCATTGGAAAGTTTAAGGGCCGTGAAAGTCATTATAACCCCCAGAAGTCGCGTCGCTTGTATTTGCCAGCGGTCCTAAATATTTTGAAAATGTGGAAAATGTACAACAGTAGTCACGATCAAAAGTATCATGTCAGTTATTCGTATTTTCATAAAATATTTTCTTGTCATTTCAATCTGGGTTTTGGCTCGCCTGCCACAGATGTCTGCAGTTTTTGCGAAAGAACCAAAAACAGAGTCAAATTTGCTTCAAATCAAGAAGCAAATGACAGTGTAACTCGAGAATTAAATGTGCATAGAATGAGGGCGCGGCAATTTCATTTAATAATGAAAGAAGATGTAGATAATTGCGAAACATTTTGTTTCGATTTAGAGCAAGTGCAAACTCTACCCAAGTTCCTTATACAAGAAGCTTTCTACTCTTTGCAGATAGCATTTTATGCATTTTGCGTAGTTGATATTAAAGCTAAGCGACCTATATTTTACACTTGGAACGAAGTTCAAAGTGGTCGTGGGTCCAATGAAATTGGTTCGGCGGTATTCCATTTCCTAAAAAATCATAAAAGTAGTGTGAAACCGCCGGTCCTATCTCCACCGCCGGGCGGTGGAGGTCAAAGGTCAAGGGTCAAAGGTCAAGGGTCAAAGGTCAAAGGTCAAAGGTCAAGGGTCAAAGGTCAAAGGTCAAAGGTCAAAGGTCAAGGGTCAAAGGTCAAAGGTCAAAGGTCAAGGGTCAAAGGTCAAAGGTCAAGGGTCAAAGGTCAAGGGTCAAAGGTCAAGGGTCAAAGGTCAAAGGTCAAGGGTCAAAGGTCAAAGGTCACGGGGTCAAAGGTCAAGGGTCAAAGGTCAAGGGTCAAAGGTCACGGGGTCAAAGGTCGCCGGAGGTGGAGGTCAAAGGTCAAGGGTCAAAGGTCACCGGAGGTGGAGGTCAAAGGTCACCGGAGGTGGAGGTCAAAGGTCATCGGATGCGGAGGTGGCGCCCTCTAACGCTCACTAACCCAACTAAGTGGCGCCCTCTGACGGACACTAACCCAACTAAGTGGCGCCCTCTAACGCTCACTAACCCAACTAAGTGGCGCCCTCTGACGGCCACTAACCCAACTAAGTGGCGCCCTCTAACGCTCACTAACCCAACTAAGTGGCGCCCTCTAACGGTCATTTGCCAAACTAAAAATTGCATCTATCATCATTACCAACCCAACTAAAGTAGCGCCCTCTGACGATCATTTGCCAAACTAAAAAATTGCATCTCTCATCATTACCAACCCAACTAAAATGGCGCCCTCTGACGATCATTTGCCAAACTAAAAAATTGCATCTCTCATCATTACCAACACAACTAAAATGGCGCCCTCTGACGATCATTTGCCAAACTAAAAAATTGCATCTCTCATCATTACCAACCCAACTAAAATAGCGCTCTCTGACATTCACTAACCCAACTAATGTGACATCAGGCAAAATGGCCGACCATCAAGATGGTCAATAAAAATATAAACTTTGCTTCTAGAGAATTCCTGAATAAATTACACAACTTGCTATCGCGCTTCTCAATGTATTTCTAGCAGGTCTAAACATGTTTTCCAACGGAAACCGCAACGTCTGCATGCTTCTGTGATAGCTGCAGGCTTGAAATGTATTTCTATATCTTATAAAATGAAAAAAGAAACAATGTATTTTTTAAGAAAAAACAATTTATTATTATAAATTAACAATATGACCAAGTTTCATAACTTCAAAGTCATAGTGAAGTGAATTATAACAAATATGTAGCACTTCCATCATAAGGAAAGCGTTAAACGAATTACAATGATCAACAAGCAATTCTGATACATTTGTATATAAATCTCCAGTTAATGTTATACAAGCGGTTAAGATCATCTTATAAAATGCTATAAAATCGCTGTTTACTAAAAATTCTAATTTACTCTTAATGAGCGGTTGTAAATTAAACAAATTGCTATAGGTATCCGAAGACAATACCAGCTGTTGATTACGACTACTTAATACAATGACAGTAGTATTCCTAAATGTTGACGTTCGAATTTGATGATTCGGACTGCAACCATCTGTCTTACAAAATTCCTCCCAGTCGTCCAATGTGAAGAATACACAGCTTGCAGGCGATCGAATCTGGATGATGGGCACGAATCCAGCCGCTGGACTAAGACCGATATTCACCCATTTCGAACCGCATTTGTTGAGGAAGTATGATGACTGCCCAATTAACTGTTTTTCCTTAACGATATTCTCATCTATCATTTTAAGCGAATCACCAATAAATTCATTATAAGTTTCTGAAAAAGAATTAAAAAAATATAGATATAAGTTTATGTATATAATAATTTTGTGTTCTTACTAGCTTCCATTTTAATCTTAGTGTGTTAAAATATGTGCGAACTCGAATGCAAACAAACTAATACTGATTTAGTGAGAGAAAATTACAGTGAGAACCATTGACGCCCTCTGACGGTTACCAAGCAAAGTAAATATTAAATATATAAGAGAAGAATTTCGAATATAATATCAGCAGTATCAATTGTAAAGCGGTGTAACACATTTTATATAGATAGTGATAATCAAGTACCTATAATGACAGTGAAACCATACAACGTGGAGAAGTATGAAAACTTTTTAGCAGTTAATGACATCGAAATACCTATTGGAGTTGGGAATTGGCTATTATCCTCGGAATTGAATCAAAGTGATTGTTTATTCATAGCAGCATTTGCATATCAGAACGATCAATATTTCGATATTGATCAATTAATCCACGTGTTAGAATATTGTAACCCCAATATAACCCAACTAAAAAAGTGTTGTATTTATTGTGAATATGAATATCTACGTGAACCTGATTTTGAACTTCGTGATGAAATTTGTGTGTTTGATATAGAAACGTCGAATGTGCTAACTTTAAATAAGAATATACCGGAGATGTTAATGACTTGGTATCCTTAATATGATCATCCAGAATTGGATTATAATGAAGAACTCGTCGTGAATGGTGGTGGATATGTTATATACGCTCATCAGAAGTGTTTCGCAAGTAGCTAACATGTACAGATCTGTATAATCTTGTCTGTACTTGTTTGGAAATACATCAGTCGACAATGTACGTTGAACGCAGGCATAGTGCGCTAAGATTGAAGAAAGTAGTATTAAACAATAGAATTAAGAGGTTTATATCCGAATTAGAAAAAATTAAAACTGATATCGAAATATATAAATTAGTTGTAAACATCGGCAAAATAAATATATAAAAAATGGATAATATTGAAAAATAGAGATGATCGGGCAATCAGACAAATCGATAAACATTTTGGATTATTGGATGAGGTGGATAAGACGATGATTAAAAATATTCCACTGTTTATCCTCCAAAATAAGGTGAAAAGCTGAATCTCTAAAGCAACACTGGCATTACATTCCTCAGGAGATGCGAGCAAGTCTAAGAGAGTATTTACCCTATGGCTCTCATTATAATCAACCTTGGCAAGACAATCATCTGGATGGTTGGACCCCAGCTCGAAGAAATTGTTATTTATGTAACTTTATAGAATAAATATACATATATGTAATGTACAATATAGTATACAATATTTTAAATAAAAGAACAAACAAAATTATTGTTTTTTATTTATAGATAGTCATATAAATATATATACATATTTTAGAGGTTGAATGAATATACGATTCTACATATGTTCTATACATATTTATTAGGTATATTATATACATTTCCAAATCAAAATTTATGGCTGACCGAGAAAATAAATTACATATACACTCAAACACTCAGTGATGTAGTAATCATTTTTGAGTATACAGATTGTTTCAAAGGTAAGATGGCGGATACAATATGGTCACAACCAGATTATGTAACAATTAATATTTGTTTTATACATATTTATTAATCAAATATCTTATACACCATTACATTTCAAAATTTATGGCATTATAATGTAAGTATAATACTTCAAGCCTATATAAGACATTTAAGAATTTATCATGACAAGAGATTTAATATTTTAATGTAAAGCACCTTACAATGAAAGCAGACTTGTAGCATACTTTTATGAAATCGAATAAAATCAGTACTCTTGAGCACACTTAACTTTTTCATTAGCTAAGACTGGAGATCTCTATTTGACATAAATTTTAAAAATACATGTTCACGTATCATGGATTTTTTTTTTAAATAGTCATATAAATATATATACATATTTTAGAGGTTGAATGAATATACGATTCTACATATGTTTTATACATATTTATTAAGCATATATTATTATATTACATCTCCAAATCAAAATTTATGAGTGATACATAAAACGAAAATAAATACATATAAACTCAAGTACTGAGTGACGTAGTAACAAAATTTTAATATACAGGGTGTTTCAAAAGTAAGAGGCGGATACATACAGAATGTTTCAAAGGTAAGGGGTGGGTGGATACATACAAGGTTTTCAAGTACACCGAGTTTTTATTACCAGTTTTAAAATTCACAGGGTTTTTATCATCGGTTTTAAAATACCAGGGTTCTCAGAAATTAATTGTTCATATCTTTGTAGATGTTAAATTCATCGCTATATTAGTAGTATTATACTTGTATGTATGATTATAACATTATTCATTATATATATAAATATATATTTGTGACGAATAGAAAGAGTTAAATAGATAATGCGAGCTATTTCTTCAATTATTTTGTTAGAAAGCGCATTTTTTTATATTGTCGTCAGAAATATCTTTGAAAGCATTACCTCGATATAATTTAAAAAATTCCACAGCACTAATTAGACGACTTGAGGTAATTGTATAGTTAGAAAGCGCATTTTTAAAGTTGACGTCATACTGATGTCATGTAGTTTGACCAGGAATTTAATATCCTTTAAGTTATATATTATATAATCTATAATATTTTTACTTAATATTGTAAGAACATTAAATAAAAAAATTGAGGTTGCAGTTGGATTAGTAAACAATGGGCGTGGTCAAGATCTCTTTATTGCATGTAAATATCAATAAAGTAAATTTATAGTTGACGTCAGAGCTAGTATAATTTTTATATATGTATATAATACCTTGATATAATTAAAAAAATCCGCTCATACATAAATTCCTTATTGATCAATACATTTTAACGAACATAAAATTACATTGAAGTTCAGAAGTATTTCCATATGATAATATTAATGCAGACTTCAATAAGAAACAATGAACGATTCTGTTTTAAATGTAAACACAATTTCAACGTTCATATTACTATAAAAATGATGTGGAACCGTGTCTTTCACCTATAAATTATGAACATTTAGCACCGATTGTTATTATAGACTCCAGTCATCAAAGTGAGTTGGTGAAGAACGAAGCAGTTGATATTCGATTAGACTTCAGTAAACGTGACAGAAAAAACTACAACATTTTGTCTGATTTTACACGATCGGATTGTTAAATATAACCCATTAACAAGTGTTGTAAAATTATTCTAAAGAGAGAAAATGTTTATAATAGATATTCAGGGATATCAGTATGAAGATAGCGAATATTTCATTAAAGAAATCGCAATCTACGATTTAACTACGCATCACGTTAACCATACTTTCGTTCAAATGCCTAACAAGTTGTCATGGTTTTGTCCAACAATTAAAAAACATATGGAATGGTTATGTAATAATATACATGGATTACATTGGGATAACATGGACAAACAACAATCAATATCGATGAATCATATAGAAAACTACATTCAGAGTATCGTTGGTGATGCTATCATAATGGTAAAAGGATTGAATAAGAAGAACATTTTGGAAAATTTTCTGTCCAATACAATTATCGATATGGAGAGATTCACTTGTCCAAATCTAAGTACTTTAAGACAAAATGAATGGAGTCGACATTGTAATTTCCATAAGAACAATAATTTAAAATGTGCAAAAGAAAATGTATATTTGTTATATCACTGGTTTATAAAATAATAAAACACAATATTTATTTAAAACCTTTAACCTATTTACATTATATTCTATAACTGTGCAATGTCTTGACTAACATTAATAATAATCTTCTTGTAATCATTACAAAAGCCGAACTTATACATTATTAAGCGCGAAAACCTACCTTTTCCTGTTACCTATAAATGTATAAAGTTTACATTACTAATTACTTAATATTGTGACGAATAGAAAGAGTTAATTAGATATGTGAACTATTTCAATTATCTTGTTAGAAAGTATATTAACAAGCTGACGTCAAGTATTTGTAGGCGTTAATGATTGTACAACAGTGTTATTTATTACATGTCTTACAATATTAATTGTTTTATGAAACAGTTGATTCAATTTTATATCTATCAACGTCACAACCGCATATTTTTATTTAAAGACTTGTCTATACAAGTAAAATTGTTAAATATCATGTATTAAGTCTCCTAATAGATTATTTCGAGAAAACATACATTAACAAGCTTTTAGAAAAACTCTCTAATTATGTAGCCAAAAATATTTTACCTCAATCCATAAAATATGACATTTTTGTTTCAGTTTATATGATCAGTAACACGATGGTTGGTATATCTTCTTATAATGTAAATGTTTCTTTATGCAATTAGGGATTTACTTTTTTTCATTGTACCATATTTCAAGTTAATATCTATTATATTTTCTGTATTATTACATAATACGGAATTTGAAATTAGACAGCGAACAACATTAACAAATAATGAAAAGCGAACATTTTGATTAACACGCAAAAGAGATTTAATAATTTATTGCCATATACTACGAAAATAATATTTTTTACTTAATATTGTAAAAATATTAAATAAACAAAAAAAATTGAGTTGAAGTTCGATTAGTAAACAATGGGTGTAACCAAGATATCTTTATTACATGCAAATATCAATAAAGCTAATGATATAAATCTAGAATAGATGATGTAGGATATTTTCACATACATAGTTAACAATATGTAAAGTATATATTATCAAATGTTGACATCAGAACTCTAGAGTATAATTGATATATTAGTCAGATAAATTGTGAAAGTATATAGAAAGAATGATAATCATTCTTCATAATACCTCAACTAAATTTTAAAATGTATCTGATCCTCATCCCAGCAAGTCGAACATAATTTAGCATTTTCTCGATGTATTATCATCTAAAATTACAAAAACATTCAAATATAACAACATGAACCGTTATACATATGTAGAAAGAAACCAACCTTGTCATAGTTATACCAACAGTATTATTTATTCCTAGTCTTACTGTGCTAATTATTCTGAATTCAATCAATCGGAATGTTGTTTTCTGAAACAGTCCAATAAAAAACTAAAAAAATCACTAATTTCTTTAAATAATAAAACTGAATCATGGAGATATATTTAAACCATAAGCAGAATTAATCATTCATATCTTTGTAAATATTAAAATCAGAATTATTATACACTAGTTGACAAAAATTTCCATTCATTAATATATAAATGAAAGCGTATATCAAGAAATTCCAAAAATTTTAATGATCGAGTTAATAGGTATCGTCTAATAATTTCTCTCAATGTATACCAGTATAACGCTTGTTCTGTATATGTTTCTTCTTTACATATATAATATATGTATATATTTGTTTTAATTTTTATACAATATTCTTACAATATTAAATAAAATATAATATTTGTACAATCCTGAGATATATAAAATATATATAATTAGTTATAATTGTATAAAAGAACAACAATAATAACAACTTTTTCCTAATGCTTTGCAGAACGGAACTATTTATTCGAGTAATTTGATTAAATTTCTTTATAATATTTATCTATATACTATTGCGGTGGTGCTTGATACATTATTTTTTTCGGCAAGACTCTAAAAAGAAATCCCACGGTGTGAGATCACAATATTATGTTTATTATTCAAACTAATTAAAAGATTTTTAAATACTTCTCGTAATATATTCATTTCTCACCCATTCTAGCAGAGGTTTATAACTCAAGTAACTCAAAGCTGTATCATCATTGACTAAGCTGATAAAGAAGGGCAGGATTATTTTGAATTGGATCAATAATTCTTCATCTACTTATGGTGGATCAAAACACCAACTTTTGTGCATATAGAGGAACTTCTACACAAAAATCAGCGAGTGTATAAATAAGAAATCAAATGTTTTTGATTTTTATATACAGGGTGAGTCATTAGTAGCCGCTCTTTTGTGTTTTAAATAAAAGAAAAAACAATTAGTGGAAGATTCATGATTGTTTGGGGAGTATATTATCAAAATACTTTAGCCCTAACACACTTCCGGTTTCACCGGAAATACACTCAACACAAGAACAACAATGTTTATTCTTAGACATATATCTTCAACTATACATTTCCTACCACTTAATGTAAAAACGTATCAAATAATTTCTAAAATTTTAACGATCATTGTTTTCAACTACATATTTTTCAGCACTTAGAGAGCACAATCAAGGGATTTATAAAATCTTAATAACCAAGCTAATAGACATCACCTAAAAATTTCTATTCATTAATATATATAATATATTATATAATAGAAAATTTTTTTAGTCGATGTCTATAAACTCGGTCATTAAGATTTTATAAATCCATTGATTGTGCTCTCTAAGTGCGGAAAAATATGTAGTTGAAAAACAATGATCGTTAAAATTTTAGAAATTATTTGATACGTTTTTACATTAAGTGGTAGGAAATGTATAGTTGAAGATATATGTCTAAGAATAAACATTGTTGTTCTTGTGTTGAGTGTATTTCCGGTGAAACCGGAAGTGTGTTAGGGCTAAAGTATTTTGATAATATACTCCCCAAACAATCATGAATCTTCCACTAATTGTTTTTTCTTTTATTTAAAACACAAAAGAGCGGCTACTAATGACTCACCCTGTATATAAAAATCAAAAACATTTGATTTCTTATTTATACACTCGCTGATTTTTGTGTAGAAGTTCCTCTATATGCACAAAAGTTGGTGTTTTGATCCACCATAAGTAGATGAAGAATTATTGATCCAATTCAAAATAATCCTGCCCTTCTTTATCAGCTTAGTCAATGATGATACAGCTTTGAGTTACTTGAGTTATAAACCTCTGCTAGAATGGGTGAGAAATGAATATATTACGAGAAGTATTTAAAAATCTTTTAATTAGTTTGAATAATAAACATAATATTGTGATCTCACACCGTGGGATTTCTTTTTAGAGTCTTGCCGAAAAAAATAATGTATCAAGCACCACCGCAATAGTATATAGATAAATATTATAAAGAAATTTAATCAAATTACTCGAATAAATAGTTCCGTTCTGCAAAGCATTAGGAAAAAGTTGTTATTATTGTTGTTCTTTTATACAATTATAACTAATTATATATATTTTATATATCTCAGGATTGTACAAATATTATATTTTATTTAATATTGTAAGAATATTGTATAAAAATTAAAACAAATATATACATATATTATATATGTAAAGAAGAAACATATACAGAACAAGCGTTATACTGGTATACATTGAGAGAAATTATTAGACGATACCTATTAACTCGATCATTAAAATTTTTGGAATTTCTTGATATACGCTTTCATTTATATATTAATGAATGGAAATTTTTGTCAACTAGTGTATAATAATTCTGATTTTAATATTTACAAAGATATGAATGATTAATTCTGCTTATGGTTTAAATATATCTCCATGATTCAGTTTTATTATTTAAAGAAATTAGTGATTTTTTTAGTTTTTTATTGGACTGTTTCAGAAAACAACATTCCGATTGATTGAATTCAGAATAATTAGCACAGTAAGACTAGGAATAAATAATACTGTTGGTATAACTATGACAAGGTTGGTTTCTTTCTACATATGTATAACGGTTCATGTTGTTATATTTGAATGTTTTTGTAATTTTAGATGATAATACATCGAGAAAATGCTAAATTATGTTCGACTTGCTGGGATGAGGATCAGATACATTTTAAAATTTAGTTGAGGTATTATGAAGAATGATTATCATTCTTTCTATATACTTTCACAATTTATCTGACTAATATATCAATTATACTCTAGAGTTCTGATGTCAACATTTGATAATATATACTTTACATATTGTTAACTATGTATGTGAAAATATCCTACATCATCTATTCTAGATTTATATCATTAGCTTTATTGATATTTGCATGTAATAAAGATATCTTGGTTACACCCATTGTTTACTAATCGAACTTCAACTCAATTTTTTTTGTTTATTTAATATTTTTACAATATTAAGTAAAAAATATTATTTTCGTAGTATATGGCAATAAATTATTAAATCTCTTTTGCGTGTTAATCAAAATGTTCGCTTTTCATTATTTGTTAATGTTGTTCGCTGTCTAATTTCAAATTCCGTATTATGTAATAATACAGAAAATATAATAGATATTAACTTGAAATATGGTACAATGAAAAAAAGTAAATCCCTAATTGCATAAAGAAACATTTACATTATAAGAAGATATACCAACCATCGTGTTACTGATCATATAAACTGAAACAAAAATGTCATATTTTATGGATTGAGGTAAAATATTTTTGGCTACATAATTAGAGAGTTTTTCTAAAAGCTTGTTAATGTATGTTTTCTCGAAATAATCTATTAGGAGACTTAATACATGATATTTAACAATTTTACTTGTATAGACAAGTCTTTAAATAAAAATATGCGGTTGTGACGTTGATAGATATAAAATTGAATCAACTGTTTCATAAAACAATTAATATTGTAAGACATGTAATAAATAACACTGTTGTACAATCATTAACGCCTACAAATACTTGACGTCAGCTTGTTAATATACTTTCTAACAAGATAATTGAAATAGTTCACATATCTAATTAACTCTTTCTATTCGTCACAATATTAAGTAATTAGTAATGTAAACTTTATACATTTATAGGTAACAGGAAAAGGTAGGTTTTCGCGCTTAATAATGTATAAGTTCGGCTTTTGTAATGATTACAAGAAGATTATTATTAATGTTAGTCAAGACATTGCACAGTTATAGAATATAATGTAAATAGGTTAAAGGTTTTAAATAAATATTGTGTTTTATTATTTTATAAACCAGTGATATAACAAATATACATTTTCTTTTGCACATTTTAAATTATTGTTCTTATGGAAATTACAATGTCGACTCCATTCATTTTGTCTTAAAGTACTTAGATTTGGACAAGTGAATCTCTCCATATCGATAATTGTATTGGACAGAAAATTTTCCAAAATGTTCTTCTTATTCAATCCTTTTACCATTATGATAGCATCACCAACGATACTCTGAATGTAGTTTTCTATATGATTCATCGATATTGATTGTTGTTTGTCCATGTTATCCCAATGTAATCCATGTATATTATTACATAACCATTCCATATGTTTTTTAATTGTTGGACAAAACCATGACAACTTGTTAGGCATTTGAACGAAAGTATGGTTAACGTGATGCGTAGTTAAATCGTAGATTGCGATTTCTTTAATGAAATATTCGCTATCTTCATACTGATATCCCTGAATATCTATTATAAACATTTTCTCTCTTTAGAATAATTTTACAACACTTGTTAATGGGTTATATTTAACAATCCGATCGTGTAAAATCAGACAAAATGTTGTAGTTTTTTCTGTCACGTTTACTGAAGTCTAATCGAATATCAACTGCTTCGTTCTTCACCAACTCACTTTGATGACTGGAGTCTATAATAACAATCGGTGCTAAATGTTCATAATTTATAGGTGAAAGACACGGTTCCACATCATTTTTATAGTAATATGAACGTTGAAATTGTGTTTACATTTAAAACAGAATCGTTCATTGTTTCTTATTGAAGTCTGCATTAATATTATCATATGGAAATACTTCTGAACTTCAATGTAATTTTATGTTCGTTAAAATGTATTGATCAATAAGGAATTTATGTATGAGCGGATTTTTTTAATTATATCAAGGTATTATATACATATATAAAAATTATACTAGCTCTGACGTCAACTATAAATTTACTTTATTGATATTTACATGCAATAAAGAGATCTTGACCACGCCCATTGTTTACTAATCCAACTGCAACCTCAATTTTTTTATTTAATGTTCTTACAATATTAAGTAAAAATATTATAGATTATATAATATATAACTTAAAGGATATTAAATTCCTGGTCAAACTACATGACATCAGTATGACGTCAACTTTAAAAATGCGCTTTCTAACTATACAATTACCTCAAGTCGTCTAATTAGTGCTGTGGAATTTTTTAAATTATATCGAGGTAATGCTTTCAAAGATATTTCTGACGACAATATAAAAAAATGCGCTTTCTAACAAAATAATTGAAGAAATAGCTCGCATTATCTATTTAACTCTTTCTATTCGTCACAAATATATATTTATATATATAATGAATAATGTTATAATCATACATACAAGTATAATACTACTAATATAGCGATGAATTTAACATCTACAAAGATATGAACAATTAATTTCTGAGAACCCTGGTATTTTAAAACCGATGATAAAAACCCTGTGAATTTTAAAACTGGTAATAAAAACTCGGTGTACTTGAAAACCTTGTATGTATCCACCCACCCCTTACCTTTGAAACATTCTGTATGTATCCGCCTCTTACTTTTGAAACACCCTGTATATTAAAATTTTGTTACTACGTCACTCAGTACTTGAGTTTATATGTATTTATTTTCGTTTTATGTATCACTCATAAATTTTGATTTGGAGATGTAATATAATAATATATGCTTAATAAATATGTATAAAACATATGTAGAATCGTATATTCATTCAACCTCTAAAATATGTATATATATTTATATGACTATTTAAAAAAAAAATCCATGATACGTGAACATGTATTTTTAAAATTTATGTCAAATAGAGATCTCCAGTCTTAGCTAATGAAAAAGTTAAGTGTGCTCAAGAGTACTGATTTTATTCGATTTCATAAAAGTATGCTACAAGTCTGCTTTCATTGTAAGGTGCTTTACATTAAAATATTAAATCTCTTGTCATGATAAATTCTTAAATGTCTTATATAGGCTTGAAGTATTATACTTACATTATAATGCCATAAATTTTGAAATGTAATGGTGTATAAGATATTTGATTAATAAATATGTATAAAACAAATATTAATTGTTACATAATCTGGTTGTGACCATATTGTATCCGCCATCTTACCTTTGAAACAATCTGTATACTCAAAAATGATTACTACATCACTGAGTGTTTGAGTGTATATGTAATTTATTTTCTCGGTCAGCCATAAATTTTGATTTGGAAATGTATATAATATACCTAATAAATATGTATAGAACATATGTAGAATCGTATATTCATTCAACCTCTAAAATATGTATATATATTTATATGACTATCTATAAATAAAAAACAATAATTTTGTTTGTTCTTTTATTTAAAATATTGTATACTATATTGTACATTACATATATGTATATTTATTCTATAAAGTTACATAAATAACAATTTCTTCGAGCTGGGGTCCAACCATCCAGATGATTGTCTTGCCAAGGTTGATTATAATGAGAGCCATAGGGTAAATACTCTCTTAGACTTGCTCGCATCTCCTGAGGAATGTAATGCCAGTGTTGCTTTAGAGATTCAGCTTTTCACCTTATTTTGGAGGATAAACAGTGGAATATTTTTAATCATCGTCTTATCCACCTCATCCAATAATCCAAAATGTTTATCGATTTGTCTGATTGCCCGATCATCTCTATTTTTCAATATTATCCATTTTTTATATATTTATTTTGCCGATGTTTACAACTAATTTATATATTTCGATATCAGTTTTAATTTTTTCTAATTCGGATATAAACCTCTTAATTCTATTGTTTAATACTACTTTCTTCAATCTTAGCGCACTATGCCTGCGTTCAACGTACATTGTCGACTGATGTATTTCCAAACAAGTACAGACAAGATTATACAGATCTGTACATGTTAGCTACTTGCGAAACACTTCTGATGAGCGTATATAACATATCCACCACCATTCACGACGAGTTCTTCATTATAATCCAATTCTGGATGATCATATTAAGGATACCAAGTCATTAACATCTCCGGTATATTCTTATTTAAAGTTAGCACATTCGACGTTTCTATATCAAACACACAAATTTCATCACGAAGTTCAAAATCAGGTTCACGTAGATATTCATATTCACAATAAATACAACACTTTTTTAGTTGGGTTATATTGGGGTTACAATATTCTAACACGTGGATTAATTGATCAATATCGAAATATTGATCGTTCTGATATGCAAATGCTGCTATGAATAAACAATCACTTTGATTCAATTCCGAGGATAATAGCCAATTCCCAACTCCAATAGGTATTTCGATGTCATTAACTGCTAAAAAGTTTTCATACTTCTCCACGTTGTATGGTTTCACTGTCATTATAGGTACTTGATTATCACTATCTATATAAAATGTGTTACACCGCTTTACAATTGATACTGCTGATATTATATTCGAAATTCTTCTCTTATATATTTAATATTTACTTTGCTTGGTAACCGTCAGAGGGCGTCAATGGTTCTCACTGTAATTTTCTCTCACTAAATCAGTATTAGTTTGTTTGCATTCGAGTTCGCACATATTTTAACACACTAAGATTAAAATGGAAGCTAGTAAGAACACAAAATTATTATATACATAAACTTATATCTATATTTTTTTAATTCTTTTTCAGAAACTTATAATGAATTTATTGGTGATTCGCTTAAAATGATAGATGAGAATATCGTTAAGGAAAAACAGTTAATTGGGCAGTCATCATACTTCCTCAACAAATGCGGTTCGAAATGGGTGAATATCGGTCTTAGTCCAGCGGCTGGATTCGTGCCCATCATCCAGATTCGATCGCCTGCAAGCTGTGTATTCTTCACATTGGACGACTGGGAGGAATTTTGTAAGACAGATGGTTGCAGTCCGAATCATCAAATTCGAACGTCAACATTTAGGAATACTACTGTCATTGTATTAAGTAGTCGTAATCAACAGCTGGTATTGTCTTCGGATACCTATAGCAATTTGTTTAATTTACAACCGCTCATTAAGAGTAAATTAGAATTTTTAGTAAACAGCGATTTTATAGCATTTTATAAGATGATCTTAACCGCTTGTATAACATTAACTGGAGATTTATATACAAATGTATCAGAATTGCTTGTTGATCATTGTAATTCGTTTAACGCTTTCCTTATGATGGAAGTGCTACATATTTGTTATAATTCACTTCACTATGACTTTGAAGTTATGAAACTTGGTCATATTGTTAATTTATAATAATAAATTGTTTTTTCTTAAAAAATACATTGTTTCTTTTTTCATTTTATAAGATATAGAAATACATTTCAAGCCTGCAGCTATCACAGAAGCATGCAGACGTTGCGGTTTCCGTTGGAAAACATGTTTAGACCTGCTAGAAATACATTGAGAAGCGCGATAGCAAGTTGTGTAATTTATTCAGGAATTCTCTAGAAGCAAAGTTTATATTTTTATTGACCATCTTGATGGTCGGCCATTTTGCCTGATGTCACATTAGTTGGGTTAGTGAATGTCAGAGAGCGCTATTTTAGTTGGGTTGGTAATGATGAGAGATGCAATTTTTTAGTTTGGCAAATGATCGTCAGAGGGCGCCATTTTAGTTGTGTTGGTAATGATGAGAGATGCAATTTTTTAGTTTGGCAAATGATCGTCAGAGGGCGCCATTTTAGTTGGGTTGGTAATGATGAGAGATGCAATTTTTTAGTTTGGCAAATGATCGTCAGAGGGCGCTACTTTAGTTGGGTTGGTAATGATGATAGATGCAATTTTTAGTTTGGCAAATGACCGTTAGAGGGCGCCACTTAGTTGGGTTAGTGAGCGTTAGAGGGCGCCACTTAGTTGGGTTAGTGGCCGTCAGAGGGCGCCACTTAGTTGGGTTAGTGAGCGTTAGAGGGCGCCACTTAGTTGGGTTAGTGTCCGTCAGAGGGCGCCACTTAGTTGGGTTAGTGAGCGTTAGAGGGCGCCACCTCCGCATCCGATGACCTTTGACCTCCACCTCCGGTGACCTTTGACCTCCACCTCCGGTGACCTTTGACCCTTGACCTTTGACCTCCACCTCCGGCGACCTTTGACCCCGTGACCTTTGACCCTTGACCTTTGACCCTTGACCTTTGACCCCGTGACCTTTGACCTTTGACCCTTGACCTTTGACCTTTGACCCTTGACCTTTGACCCTTGACCTTTGACCCTTGACCTTTGACCTTTGACCCTTGACCTTTGACCTTTGACCTTTGACCCTTGACCTTTGACCTTTGACCTTTGACCTTTGACCCTTGACCTTTGACCTTTGACCTTTGACCCTTGACCTTTGACCCTTGACCTTTGACCTCCACCGCCCGGCGGTGGAGATAGGACCGGCGGTTTCACACTACTCATAAATTCGGCCCAAACGTAACGAAAATACGTTTGTTCTCAGATGGATGCGGTGGCCAAAATAAAAACTTCCACATGATACATATTTTGATGTTGTGGCTGCACAAGTATGCTCCTAAATCTGTCCAGAAAATAGAATATGTTTTTCCGGTGAAAGGACATTCCTATTTACCTGCAGATCGCGTTTTCGGTAGGGTGGAAAAAGAGTTGCGAAAACATGCAAGAATTGTTTTTCCGGAAGAATATGTAAAAATTTATTCAAAATTTGGGGAAGTCAAGCAAATGGGTAAAGACTGGAGTGTGTACAATTTAAAGTCTTTGCTAGAAACGTTTAAGAAATTGGATGGAATCAGCGAGCAAAAGAGAACTTACATAGCAAGGCCAGCCCAGAAGCAAGGTCCAAACACTGTTCTTGTTAAGACCGAAATAACTTACCGCTTTAATGATCCATCCAAAAAATTCATTTCGTTGCTAAAAAGAGGAAAACAGATGGAAAGTATACAATTGGAAGAAGTTATGGGAGAGCAAGGCATAAGTCAGGACAAGGGGATGGCAGTGAATGTGCTGCTCAAGCAAGCATACGGTAATCAGTGGTATCTGGAAGAACAATTTGACTGGTATTTTACCATTTTGAGGGACTTTATAATAAACAACGATAGTAGAGAGGACACTGAATATATCGACTGTGAATGCACAGAAGAGGAACAAGAACCAAGATTATAAAAACAATCACTTTCTTACATAATTACGTTACATTTTGCAAAATTTATTTTCTTTTTTAGTAAACGTTTTCTGAGTTGCACCATTAATTTTCCTCTTTACAAAGTGAAACATATCCATTTCTCCTATCAAAATGCAACATATCTAAACTTTTTTCGAATTTACAAAAAAATGGAAAAAGAACGATTTCCAGTAATAAGCCTATTAAAATAAATACTGAATTTTAAACCAAACAAAAAAAATGTTATTCTGTTTTCTTAAATAACAAAGTAATAGAAAATACCAATTTATTTTATTTTATGTCTGACGGATATGTTGTTGCATTTTGGTAGTATTGCTCCTCAATTGTACATATATTATTTTCTTTTTAATTCTTCTAAATAACATGTATGTACAATTAATACCGTTGCCTTTTAAATGTAAAGCGTTGGACAAATATTGTTATTATTATTATTGTGATTTGAATAATATGCAATCGTTTTGTGGAGAAATTTACGCGGCGGAAAAAAAATTAATTTTCAGGATCAGTACTGAATACAATATAAAAATTAGATATCAATATTTCAATTTTCAAATAGTATTTTTCTTAGTTGTGTGCTATTTTTCAAATACCAAATCAGATTATTAGATGAACCGTAAATTAATCGCAATCGTAAATCATATAACTTTATTGCATCATTTGCTGAATCATTTTAACAATTCATCTGGATCTAGCAGTTTATACTCTTAACTTATACGTATGTAAAACTGATTAGAATGGTTCGAATTCCTGAATTACTGACCCACATACAACGTACAAAGCGACCAAAAGAACAACAACAATAAACGAATGAAAAAAAGAATATACAGAGAAGAAAGAACGAATATAAACCTTTACAACATACCGTATGCACAAAAGAGATTAATAATAACTGCACGAATTGAATTATTAAGCTTATAAAATATTGATTGTGTATAAATACGTGCGTGGAATATGTATACAGTGTGCGACAAAATTATTGAACAATGAAAAATATTTAAAAATTAATTAGTTATACCTACATATTATTGACTATTACATTTTAATTTAATGTAGACTATATAGAGACAATCTGTTAAATGTATAATTTACACAATATTGAGGGCATAAAATACATTTATATTTTTGCTTATGTATTGAAAATTCTGCTAGTGTCCTCGTGAGATTAATAAATTGTTCATTCAATAATCCAATGTATTTATTATCAGAATAAATTAGAATTTGTTTTTATACAGAATAATTAATTAAAATATTTTACATATTTTTTAAACTGTCCAGTTATATTTAAATATTGCTATTACAGACAAGTGGTCCATCGGCCCGGGTAGCTCAGTCGGTAGAGCATTGGACTTTTAATCCAAGGGTCCAGGGTTCAAGTCCCTGCTCGGGCGTTTTTTTTTAATATTTAAAACAATATTAGAAATTTACGTTTTGAAGTACGTTTTCTAAAAATACCTTTCAGTTTTTTTTTCTATTCTTTTCTAATTATAAAATCTATTACACATAGGAATATTATCATTTAGCAGAGTCATTGCTAACTTCAAGGAATTTGTCGCCATCTGTATTAGAAATTAAAAATAAGCAAGCTTTTTAATTATTTCTAATTTTTTATTAATTTCAATTAGGTACCAATACAAGTTTAGAGGACACAACATTCTGTTCTCGCCAAGGTTAACAGAATGCTTATCCAATGGCATCTAAGAATTTTGGCGTAAAAAGATGCCTGGTTTATAGTATCAAACTACATAATCATTTTTCAATAGGTCTATACAAAAATGTTTTTATTTGATAATGATACAAATTATATAATTTGACAGTCAGTAGTTTGACATAAATGAACATAAGCTCCGCCCACACAGTCAAGCGCTAAAGGTCATTCTACTAACCTTGGTTCTTGCTAAAATAAGTTGGCCACATTAGAAGCGTCAACATCGTCATTCATATGCATAGGCTTCTGATGAAATAATGTCAGATTTAACAAGAACATTAGGCCATTCATCGAAGGATTATTAAAAAGCAGCTTAAAAAATATTTTTGTACTCATATAATAGTTATTTATGTACCCAGTCGACAAAGTAATCTTCATCGAACGAGTCTATTTATGAGACAAGCGAGCGAAGCGAGCAAGGCGATTAACAAACGAGTTCGATAAAGGCACTTTACTGACGTGGTGCATACAAAATTTTATCGCCAGCCGCAAACATTTTTAATATAAAAAATAAAAATATAATGACATTTTATGACAGCGACAAACGATTTGTGTTTGAAGTCATCAGTCATGGCTATATACGTTGACAGATAGTAGCGGCAGGTAAAGTATTTTATTTTCCAGTACGATAAAGTATTTGTTTACCTCTGTAAAACGCTATGGTCATGCATCACTTTATTGACGGTTGGCGATAAAATAATATACAATTTTACGCATTCAAATGGCTGTGGAAAGTTCTATTCTAAACTAAACAGGCACACTCATTCGCAAAATATGAATTCCCACGCTTAGTTGTAAATAACTATTCTGTAGTTTTCTTTTGCCAGCGATTCTTTAAATACAACCAAATTTTCTTATTTTATTTTATAAATTTACTTAGTACATTGGCCTGTTTGACTATAAACTAAATGCATTTAAGCTTCATTCAGGTCATCGTTTTTTACCCTTGTCAAAACCTACTGAAAACGGAAATTGAAGTGCATATACGAAATAATTGATAATCACAAGAACACCCTTACAGGAAGTGTATCTAAAATATTAACACTACCATTAACAACATTGATTTATTATTTCATAGAAAAACATTAAGTAGGTTTGTACAAGTGTCTTACATAGAGTGCATTCTTAGAGACTTATTTCAAATATAATTATAACTGTCGACGAATTATTCAAATAAAACATATAATTAGATTATTGTGAAGTAAAACAAAGTGATTGCTTTTTTTAAAAACATTGAAAATCTTTCAATAGGGATTCACGCACATTCTATACAGTCAAAACTTTAATTCAAAATTTATCATCAGACAAACGGAATTTCCACATTCACACTGATTCCAAAAGAGGTCGCTAATACCCAACAAAAAAATTAACATCACCAATTAGGGCCAACACAAATAAATCATCGAAACACGAAAGTTTTAAATATTAATAAGAGTTTCTAAACGTGTTATTTCCTTCATATTCTTTCCTTTTCCTCTTGCGCTCGCTCCCTCGCCGAGGAAAAGACAGATAACGTCTCCTCTGCAAGTCCTCCTGGTAGTTGGTCCGACGAGCACGGCATCGCCGTCCAATAAATTATTAAGATGACATGACCTCAATTAATACTAGGTATTGGTACATTGGTCTTCTTATTCGTGTACCTCCGCAGAAGACAGAAAACTCTCTTATAACGCAAACACGCGTGCACGTCGAAGAGAGAGAAGATGTAAACGTTTAAAATGATGTTTGATGATGATGAAGGTGATAAAGAAGTAAACGAAAAGGGCAGAAAAACGCTAAATGAAGAGAAAGAAAGACTTCCCAGACCTCGGATACCCCAAAACATGTTTGTTTTATTCCACGTCGTTGATTTCCAATTTGAAAAAGTTATACGTTCTCTGTGCATTAAATCAGTGAAGCTCGTGTAGTTTTCGTATTTTTTTTTTTTACAATGACACAGGGTAAAAATTGTACGAGTAAGTACTGAATTTTAAATTACTTTAAAATTAGTTTTTCTCAGTGTTGAAAATTCTTATCATATTTTTTTTGCTCTTTTAGCACAGATAATTGAGTCGCTATAGTCCCAAAATCCACTAAATCCACCTGAACTTTACTTTTTCGGAAAAATCCTACTTTAATATTTTTTTGAAAAACTAAACACTTCTCGGATTTATCTGTTCTTGAAACTAATCTGGATTTAGAGGATTTCGGTTTGAAATTTTCATGGGTTTACAGTGGTTGAGGGCTTAGTTTGGGAAGTTAGCTTAAAAATGAAAAATAAAATGGAAAAATATGGACAAATAAAGAGATTACGAAGGAAAAGTGCATTTTTAATTGAAATGTGGTACCTTTCAGATACGTATTAGTGTTATTATCAATTGCTACTATTTCTTTTCTATATGAATATATGAACAAAATGCCAAAAAATTCAAAATAAAATTTTTGTTTGGTAGGCATAAAAAAACACGAAACAATCAAAGTGTTTTATATCTTATTTATTATATTTTTTAAGAACGAACATGATACAACATCATTTTCCTGAAAGTTACTTCTGCCGCATAGTCCCTCTTCGAATCTTTGTTTTTTTAATAGATAAGATTTTCCTTTTAAGCTTGTTTTTGCCAGTCAATTACAAAATGCTGCCAAGTAATTCATCCACAATTTTTACTTTTTTAACGTTCAGTTCAACTTTCTCTTGGAAATTCCTAATGCATTGCTTATGTCGCCGAAATAGTTGGTTTCTCCGCGAATCAGTCTTGTTCCTTTTCTACTCCTGCATAGAATTATTCCCTTGCAGGAATTAATTTTAAAATAAAGAGAAGATGTTGGCTTGACTACATAAATCGCTTTTCGCAAGTCTAAGCCTTTCTCATGAATTCATGATTTTTTTGACAGTCCCAAACTTTTCAAATATCTCATAATAATTATGAAAACTCTATTTGACAGAAGGAAAGAATGACTGGTCACAGAAAAAAAAATTAAATTTACTTTCTGGATATATTTGGGTGCATCTGTCAGCCATTTGGCGCAAATTGCAACCATTGTGCTGCTCCTATTTTGTCAGGTACAGCCATCAGATACGAGTTTTACCTCACAGACCTCGTCAGAAATTTCAAATTTTTAATTCAATTTTCGAGTACTCTAAACCACCGAAGCAATTTCGTTGGAACCTTTTGAACTTTCTGATTTCAATCAAGTATGCATCAGGGCATTATTTTTTTTCAATTTCGCTTTACAGAAACCAATCACGACTGTAAAATTATATAGGTAGAGCTGCCTTTTATAATATGTGATTTGGTATGAGATTTTTGGCAACACAACAACAAATTTTTTTCACAGTTATTTCCTTGCATTTTATGACATAATCAGGTGTAACTTCAACAACTTGCACTTTATATAAATCGTAAAATTGAATAAAACGCAAAAGCTTTCATTAGCAGTGACACTGACATGCACAGATTAAATACTACTACTAAAATTATAGGTTAGGTTAGATGGTTACTATTTAACTTTGTTTCAGGTAGCCTGAGGTCACTGCTGCCTTATTAGTAGAGTCTGGAATTTAGGTAAAATGCCTTTTCTTTTAGGTTTAAGGCCCACGAACGAGAGTCATCTCTAAATACATTTTGAACAAAATATGACATTTTGATGAAAATTTTTTAAGTCCTAAAATCCTAAAGTGCGCTTATATGTCCTAAAACTGAGGTAGCATCCTAATTTATCCTATTTACATGATTTTGTCTCCCGTTCAGATCAAATATTAATATCAAAATACAAAAAGTATTTTTCAATTTTTATGTAATTTCGTCATGATATTTCCAGCTGATCAGTCGGAAGTAATTGGCGAAATCGCAAGATGAATGCAATAGAAGGTATGTTGTAGATGAACTACAATATATAAAAGAACATTTTACAATATTAGCATAAAGAAATAGAAACAGTAGGATTACCACTCACAGAATCCTTACAGATATTGGAAAACGTAAAGCACTCATTAAACACGGTCCCAGAGAAGTAGCAAAAGCTGCTTATGAAAAATTGGAGGCCACTATTTTGAAAAACCCTTGATATGAAAAACTTACAGTAATATATGATGTTCCAAACGGAGATGTTGTAGATACTGATTTAATGTATCTGTTTTTATAAAAGCTCCAATCACTGTGATGTGGAGAGATCATTTTCGTTTTTGAAAAACGTATTGACTGAGAAACGTAGGTACTAAGTTCACAGTAGAAAATTTAGTTTTTCATGCAAATGCAAAATATTTATAAATGATTTGTTTACGCATATATCCTGCTCTTGTAATGTTTTAAATTTGTTTACCGAAAATTTCTCCAACATATCTATACTAAAAAAATTTTTTCTTAATATATATGTGGAATTTATTAATATTGCAATTTCCGTGCTATGTTATTTACGTTTTATTCCTCTTTTTTAACCAATTAATAGTGCAATTAGTTTTATTTACAAAAATATAGTTTTATAAGGTATAATTAGGTGTTTTGTTTATTATTTTACTGTTTAAGAATTTGTCCTATTTTGAATTTTTTTGATCCTATTATAGGATCCTATCTCTCAACTTTTAAGTTCCTAAAAATCCGGACTCTACTTATTAGTTTGATGTTTAACTTCTTCTGCAAGTTTCAAGCAGCTTGTGACTTGTTCGATGCTCGTATTGTCTACTGCAAGTTTGCTATCGTCATTGATTTTGTTTTGGTTGTTGAGATCTTCATATTGTAGTAAATCGTGCTCCATACGATATCCTCATCCAAACTTGCTCACTTCATCTATTATTTCGTCCATTATCGTGTTAAATAATAATGGACTGAGACTATCTCCTTGTCCTATTTCAGATGTCATTACAATTTCTTTTGTTACTATGTCGTTTTCCTTCCGAAATGTTATATTTCCGATGTTCAGGTCTTTTATTAGCCTTGAGTATCCTACAGGAGTGTTCTTCCTATTCAAAGCTGTAAGGACGTCATTCAGTTGAATCCTATCGAAGGCCTTACTCAAGTCAATAAAGCAGAGAAACTGTTGTATTCTATGCCTTTCTCTCTGATCTGTCTTAAGGTGAACAGTTTTTTCTGAATCCTTGTTACGCCTAATTTATTGGTATGTTTGAGGTTATTGAATCTGCTTCGATGCTGGTTTTGTAGTTCATTTCCATTAATCTAGTTCTTTTTCCAAATACCCGATGACCTGAAATCACAATAATTTTCTCTTGTTCTTTGTTGCTGCAATGATAATTTTTAATACAAGTAGAGAAGAAAAATCAGAAGTTAAAAAATTGTTCTTCTGCGTGATCAAAGAAATATTTAATAAGCCCTGTACGATGTTTATTACGAGCCACTTTACATGCATAATGTGGTTTGAATATTTAGAGATTTGTATGGTTGCCTCCGTTAGCTTCTTTCTAATTTCTTCGTCGTCGACCAGGCAATCGCTGTGACGCTCTTTCACTTCGATGGGAAAAATAGAAATTATTGCTTTGTCTGTTCGACCACGGTACATGTCAGATTCGCTTTAATGAGGTGTCGGACAAATTTGTGCGCTCGCCGCACGTATGGCGAAATAGTGAATGTCGAAAGGTCCGTTTTTGTCTACAAAACGGAGGACAAAACAGAAATGGGAAAGGAAAGAGATGACACACGAATTATGAAAGGGACATACAACACACCAACAAGACGTATCGTTTTTTATATTTTCTGTGCTTATTTGAATAGATACATGTGTAATATATTAAACTCATTTTTTCCATGAGAAATACCCGCCCGTCAAGTTAACCGTGTATAATGCATAAAGTTATTATAATCTCATGGGAAAGCGAGTGTATTATTTAATTAATAACTTCGATGTAATATAGAATATACAGGTTGTTCCTTTCTCTCATCGATAATTTTCTGAAACCGCTTAATTATTTCTTCTACTGCATTAATAATTTTATTGCTGATATTTTCAACGCATCTTTTCTGTTTTTCAGATTTTCTTTATTGCAGAAAGCGCTTCTTCTGATGTGATTTCTATATTATCTTTGTAATTGATTTCATCTTCTTCTGGATCTTTATGGCATCTCTTTAGAAGATGTAACCCATTTTTCAGAACTGATGGTAGCAATTCTACCTCTTCGTTTATTGATTTCTTTCTGTTCCTAAGCATCTACAGATCTTCTTCTATCGTCCACACTGATCGTTTTGCATTTCTGTTGAAAATTTCTCCGGGAAATTCAACACGATCTTATGAACATATGACCGGAAAGAAAATATATTCATCTGTTTATTTTTATTTAGTGAAGATTTTAAGTTGAATGCTATTTTTGTAATTTATGTTCTGCAAATGTACACCATCAAATATACAAAAACAGTAAATACATCAATGGAAAACAGCTTTAGCCCTATCATCATTACGTGTAGTTATTGCTAGTGGCTCCGTCAGATGTTAAGCTATACTGTCGAGTTTTTTTTTGAATTCTATATATTTAGAAGCACATGATCAAGGTTATTGTCATAAACTTTTATGAGAAATATATATGGGCTGGAACTATTGACGATTTATTTATCTTTCAAAGATTAATTGGTGCAGCATACCATAAATTTGTGAATGTTTAGAATATGTGCTATTAATATGAGAACAACGGTTATGGTTGGTGCATATTTCAGCCCTTATCCAGTCAATTTTTGAGATAGAAATTCTCCTGACCATTTATGATGAAGAGCACGGAAAAATTACAATAATGATTATGATACGCAATAATTCTAAAATATTATAACACCCGAGGAGTTGATTGGGAACGTGTTTATCGTCTGGTGGCAGTTATCTTTAGCAGTTATTTTAAGCATTTGCCACAAAGCTTTAAATATATTTATTACTATAAACATAAAGTATGTTGTTTTTATTTTAAGAAGCTATAACTGTCTAAATTTGCTACAAATTAGCAATGTAATCCATATCCTCATATTTTGTAGCCTATGAACTTTTGTGTGTGTGTGTGCTGGTGTGTGTGTTAATCATGATTAAGAACCGGTAGTAGGTGGTATATTGCAGAACTAGATTTAAATCAACAATGAATTACATTATTCATTTAATTCCAGTCCTGTAATGTAGCTCTGATTGTCGATTCCTAATAATAATATGTAAAACAATTTTATGTATGAAAATTAATACTAATATGTATTTACGAAAATCATGACGTAGTAAAATTATATTTTCTTAAATGGTAGATATTCCCAGTTTTTTTCACTTTTGAATTGTTTTCGTGAATGCAATTTGAGCAAATAGTGATGCTTCGGGATTAAATTATTTATTTTGAGATTTTCATAGAAATGATAATCGAAATTTTTTGCTCAAAGTTTTTCCAAAACAATTTAACATTGCTTAATTATAATTTTTTTAATTTCTTCTAAATCAATGCATTAACAATTTATTAACAACATAATTTGAGATATACGTACCTCATCTTTTACATTTATAAATAAACATTTTCTTGCACATAATAAAAAAAAGATTTCACTTAAATTTCATATAAAAAAGGTCATGTAATAACCATCTTTTATTATCGAATTTTGGAATACATCAGCCCGGGTAGCTCAGTCGGTAGAGCATTGGACTTTTAATCCAAGGGTCCAGGGTTCAAGTCCCTGCTCGGGCGTTAATTTTTTTTTTAATTTAATATTAATAAATACTAAAAATGACACATCAGCTTGCGTTATAAACATTTATGACATACATTGCAAGATGTATTTTATTTTTTAAATTAGATACATTATGAAAATAAATTGTTTTTTTTTTCTAACACTGCAATGCTTGCTACGAACAAAACTTATAATGACTTACTGTACGATATAAGTATGTCGCCTAGACTGACCTGCTAAGCAAAACTGCAGTATGTCCAAAAATGGCCAAAATGATATATTGGGATAATTGTTATACCACGAGTATTCTGCGCCCTTCTTACCAAGCAAAAACACCTAATATGTCATATAAACACCTAATATATGACATATTCGGTGTTTTTTTCTTGGTAAAAAGGGCGCAGAATGCTCGTAGTATAACAATTATCCCAATATATCATTTTGGCCATTTTGGCACATACTGCACTTTTGCTTATCAGGGCAGTATGTCGGCTAATTGTGGCCTAAAAGCATAATATTTAATACTAAATAATTTTGATTGCGACATATCGAGCTAGAAAATTAGTCTTCAATATTTACCTCATAAATCGGATATTAGAAAAGATCCAGGTTATATCAAGTGAAAGTAATTTAGTCTTTTTAGTGCCGAATACCTTATTTTAAATGTTTCGTTGCTTCTATAGAATTTTCAAAGATCCACCGTCAGATGTATTTATTAGAATTCAGAAATGATCTGGACGTGTGACTTGGATTGAAGAAGAAACAATACCACAAACACAGTGGTTAATAGAAAAATGCAAGAATTGGGATCAAAAGGAAGACCAGGAATAAGATGGTAAGGTGCGGCAGATAAAAATGCTAACGAAGCATAGAGGGTTGAGAGCCTGAAAGAAACTGAAGCGCGTATCCTCATAAGAAGAAGAAGACGGAGAAAAGAAGAAGAAGATGAAGAAGGAGAAGGAGAAAGAAGAAGAAAAAGAAGAAGAAAAAGAGGAAGAAAAAGAAGAGGAAGAGGAAGAAGAAGAAAAAGAAGAAGAAGAAGAAGAAAAAGAAGAAGAAGAAGAAGAAGGAGAAGAAGAAGAAGAAGAAGAGGAAGAAGAAGAAGCATAAGAGAAGAAGAAAAAGAAGAGGAAGAATGGGAAGAAAACGAAGAAAACAAGAAGAAGAAATAATGATGATGATGAAGAAGGTGAATAATTTAGCTTACCAGAACTTCAGATATTAAGATGAGCAATTTTAAGTTCAATTGAGCTTGCAACACAAACTCTGTTACCACTGTAACGCGGCGCTTATGCGTAATTGTTTAGTAATCTATAGGCCAGTACTACCTATCTAACCAAGTTGGCCAGGATGAATCGTGCTGTTTAAAATGTCCATTGGTTCATTATGAAAGTTGTGTGGTCAGTTTTCCACAATCTGAAGACACCAATGAGGCATACTAAATTAATTTCTTAATGCGCATATCAGAAACGTTAACCAACTTCAGCAAGTACCCTAAACTTTTAGCAGCGCTTAAGCAAAGCTGAAGAAGCATCTTTGGAACAAATTGAAGTAATAGACGAAAGTGGGGGTTAACTTTGTGAACATCAAGACACCAAAAAAGTAATCAAAACAATGTTTGCATAGCAAGTCCCCTTACATACCAACGCGAAAAGGTGTCGGCTTCTTTGAGAAATAGTTTTCAGATGTACGAGTAACTATTCTGTATATTAAAACTTTTCTTATTGCTTTTGTTTGTTATTGTCAGCGACACTTGACAAAAAAATAGCCCAGAATAAAAAAATTATTTATAAGCACCTAATCGTTTATTTAAATTTTACCGTGCAAAACATAAAAACATAAAAAAAATCATGTTTTCAGATTGTAGAGATTGCAGTACTTTGAACTGCGTAGCAACATATCTTTTCTAATCTAATAATAATGCAAGAAACAAACGACAAAATCCCCATTAACTGGCAATATAAAATTTTTGGCAAGCTCGAATTCCAACAGCTCTTGTTTTTATGTCCGGAAAATAATAATAACAATATCATCAACCATGTATTCACTTACATCTTGAAACGACATCAAAAAACATCAAACATAATTATGTCCAGTTTTGTAATGTTCTTTTCATTCCTATTCCTATTTGCCGTATAGGAAACAAAATTATTGAAGTTACGTCATATGTGTCAGCTCGGGAATGTATGTAAATATAAGAAATATCCAGTTTTCTTCTCTTGGTTCTTTTTTTTCTTCTTATTTTTTTTTTTTTAGTACACAGCCATTTTTCATATAATTCATCTGTCATTCTCAGTTCTCATGGCCGCCTAGATATCGTATTTACGCGTAACACCGGCCGACTTGATTCCGTCGCTTCGAAATGCCACCGCAACAGAACGTAACGAAACGACCGAGACTGGCAACGAGAAGTCCAACATTTTATTGCATTTTTTTATTGCTAGTCTAAATATGTAACGCGAACCGTTGAACTTTTATAATTGTTACAAAAGAATGTCGTTTCATGTGTTTATGTTTTCTTGTGTCGCGCGTATTGGGCACTGGAAAATGAAACGACTGCATACCTCCGTTCTTTCGGGAATATATTAATCATTTAAGAGTGAAATCAAAAGCAAGGTGATATCATAAAGACGGCGTCATGGGTAGACATATAGATAAATTTATTTATACTTCTGCTTGATCGCTCTTAAATTCTATGTCAAAAATAAATAATCATTAACCCGTTAATGCCTAAAATGAAACTTTATCCAAAAACATTATATGAACTGAGGTAGGGGAGAGTCTTGTACCTTGGAACAATTTTCAGGTTATACAATATTTTAGGGAGTTCTTGTCAAAATATTGCAAGCATTCATTTTTTACCATATAGCACAATCACTTTCCATTTATTACAAACCACTTTTAAAAGTCTAATATAAAAAACAGTGGTCTACAGGGTGTTTTGTACACGCTGACTGAAATGTTCTAAGGTACAGGGTCATCATACCTCTGAACATTACTAAATATATATATATATATATATATATATATATATAAATTGATTTTTCTGCTTTACATATATATATATATATATATATATATATATATATATATATGTATTGAAAAATTGAAAATCTTCTTGGTAGTAGTGGCATAAAATGAATTAAAAGTAATGACAATATGACAACTGGTTGTCAATTAGAAACAATGACAAATATAAAATGTAAATCAAAATGTATAAATGAAAATGTAATCAATAAGCATAGGACAGTCGAGATTATTTCTATAATCACATTAAAAGGCTTGGGGTTTACCACAAACTGTTCAGTCAATCCAATTATACAAATAACAACGACGCAACTATGTAAAGAAAAATTAAGAGTAGAACTATTATTATTTTACATTCTATATTGTTATATTATCAACAGTTCTACTCTTAATTTTTCTTTACATAGTTGCGTCGTTGTTATTTGTATAATTGGATTGACTGAACAGTTTGTGGTAAACCCCAAGCCTTTTAATGTGATTATAGAAATAATCTCGACTGTCCTATGCTTATTGATTACATTTTCATTTATACATTTTGATTTACATTTTATATTTGTCATTGTTTCTAATTGACAACCAGTTGTCATATTGTTATTACTTTTAATTCATTTTATGCCACTACTACCAAGAAGATTTTCAATTTTTCAATACATTTGTATATTTGGCAAAGAATTGTAATATATTTTATATATATATATATATATATATATATATATATCGTTGTTTAAGAATGTATTGAATAACCAAAATAACATTTTTATTGTAACAAAAATTCAAATGAACAAATAATATTCAGTATATAATATTAGAAATAACTCTGCAATAATTTATCAAGTTCCGGAATCCTATAAAACCTCGCTTTGACACTTGTACAAGAGGTTTTAGCGAACCAAGAACATCTACCCAAGGATAGTCAAGAACACCTGGTTTCTCTGGCCACTTCCATGATTTAAGAGATTGTTCCATCGAAGAAATAGTAGCAATTTCATTATAATAGTCAACAATTTTCCGGGATAAACATTACCTTGATAAAGAACTGCTAAGTGCTGCCCGACTTCTCGCACATCTGTGAGAGCGAGAATATCTTCTACAGTTGTTTTACCTGTAGCTAAATTGATGAAATCTTCTTCATTTTCTTTTTTTCTTTTTGTTTAATTTCTTCCTAGATATCATATTCGTCATCCGAAGATTCCTTTAGAGACATATTATCTTCATCGTCACTTTCTTCTACGATCAAGAGGTTTCTCTTAATTTTAACTATATTTTGTTTTTGGTTTTCTTTGGGCGGTGTCAATGATGTGTCATGTATTTCAATCTTATCTGGTATTTGGGTTAGGATTGTAGATTTTCCGTTTTTTCTGTCTTTAGTGGTTGGCATACGGGTTTCCGCATTTGGAAATGGTCTAATGAATTCTGGACTCATTACCGGATTTCCCATACTGGACGCCGAAGTGATCCGCTTGTTCTTTGTCCGGATCTGGTCTATCTGTTGAGTAAGCAGACAGAAAATCGTCGTCTGTAAAGATATCGGTATTCAAAGGTTATATATCTGTTGCAGCAAATCCGCTCAACATATTTTTGCTAGTGAATGTAAAGACGAAAAGCCCTTCCTGTAATTACTTCTACATCATAGATCGACAATGGCTTGCCTGCATTTACAGACATCCAGTCGTTAACAGCTCTATTGTAATTCCATTTAAAAGATCCAAATAATGTGCGGTCAAGTGGCTGTAGTCTGTGTGAAGTATGCGGAGGTAACATCTTCACACCAAAACTTCGAGCCTTTTCAATTACAGCTACGCTGACATGGCTCTCATGGTTGCCTAGAAGCAGCAATACAGGGTCGCCTTCAGATGGTTTAACATGATCAATGAAAAATTCAAACCACTCTAGAAACAGTTTCTCGTTCGACCATCCAGACGGATTAGCACCTCCTTTACTACCAACTGGAGCACCTTTTAGCATGTGGCCTTTACAGTGAACCCTTCGAAAAATGAACATTGGTGGTAGATGGTTACCAACTGCATTTATCGTTGCTATTGAAGTGACGTTTAGGTCTCTTTCACCTGATGTTGCACTGCCAAGTTGTTTTATGCCTTTAGGAGCCAACATTTTGGGTGGAACATGGATAGTAGATAAACCAGTTTCATCCACATTAAAAATTCGGGGTGGGGGAAATCGTCCATACTTTTCGTGCACCTTTTTAAGTTTGCATAAAATTTGTGCACGCTGTGTTGGTTAAAACTGGTAGAACGCGCTAAAGATGTAGATACAGGTTTCCTTAGGTAAATCTGGGCCTTGAAGTTTTTTTTAAATCCCCTCATCCACTCAGGTTTGATAGGATAATTAAGGTTATTAATTTTCGCATATCCGAAGACCAATTTCCGCATTTGTTTCATGGTTAAGCCGTAATACATGCGAGCGGCCTGCTTTACGTAGCTTAAGAGTACTAGTTCCATAACGTCTGTAAAAACCTTTCTAACTGCATTATTTGGTTTATATTCAAATTTGTCAGATTCATGGGACCTTAGGGCTTTGACAAAACGATGCAGCGTAGAGGGTCTGACATTAAAAACTGCAGCCGCCTCTCGAAATGAGATATTATTAGTAATTACAGCGTTTACATGATTTTCAATATCTTTTTTGTTAATTTGCTCTCGTTTTTTCTAGGCATTTTTGGGTCTGTAACAAGGAAAATACTATCACCAAAAGGAAACACTGTTTTTGTATTACAATATTATATTTTGAGAAGCATTTTCTAATTAATTAACAAAATGATTTTTCAAATACTAAATTTAAACCAACATAATATAATGTACCTTGAAACGTACCCAGGTACAATATCTACTGTGTTCCAAGGTACAATATAGTACACAACAGGTTAAAAACATCTACTGATATTTTTAGGTTAGAGCTACACACATTCTAATGCTACTGTGATATATTAAAATACTTATGTAAAATTAATTACTATCTAAATGATTCTCGATAGTCTCACAATAACGTTTGAGGTCACTAGTTATTCTCTCACAAAAATACTTACTAATCAGAAAAATATGAACACGTGAGTTTCGCGATATGGAACAACCACAACAGTTTCAATAGAACTAGTTTGTGTCTGTAATAGCTGTCGCTAAATAGTGGTGACACTAGCTACCAGATGGCATTTGTTTGTTTAAAAACGGAAATGTTCCAAGTACAACACTCTCCCCTACACTTAGTTGCAAAGAAAAAGGTTTCCACAAAGAATTCAGTCCGATTAAATTCTTACCATCTCTTAATTTTTAGGAATAATGCCTCCACACATTGAATAATGTGGCATTTTTGCGTACGTAGGGCATTTTATATTTTTGGCAATTATTAGGAAATGAGAAAATAATAATATAGCAAAACAAAAGATTATAAAAAGAAAAAAAGACTATAAAGAAATAATAAATTTAAAATATATAAATTAATTAATAGTGCATCAACCCTTCTATTACTTCTGCTAAACGAGATGGCATGCTGTTGACAAGTTTTTGGTAATAGTCCACGGTGACATTTTCCCAAGTAGTTTCAATTTGATTCCATAATTGATTTGTATTGTTGTATTATCAGAGTTTCTCTTTTTCATAAATCCCCAGAGATTTTCTAGAGGAATTAAATTTGGTTTTTTAGGGGGCTAGGCATAAAGTTTCAATATTTGCAGTTTTTAAATCAAATGCTAATGCTGCCATGTCGTTTCCTTGTTTGCACTCTTCGCTTGTTGACTTTAATGTACTATAGAAATTTTGGCCCTACTTTCATGAACCATTTGTTCGCCAGATCTGCCAGCTTTGCTTTGAGTTCCAATGTAGAACATTTTATTTTCAGGCTTAAATCTTCGCTTGTGACACATGTGTTAAGGTCTGTCAAGGTGAAGTTAAAAATTTGAATTGAAGAACTTGTACCTATATTTAAGAAAAAAACGGAGGAAACTTCTTTTTGAAGAACTGATACATAATCCTCAAGTTGAGTTTACTATCAAAATTTTTATAATATTTACCATTTTCACTGGAAATGATAGAATATGATTCCTAACTTTTTCTCTATTGTTTTCTTTTATAGTATTACCTTTAGAACAATTCCGACTCCTTTCGTCTTTGGAAACCTCACCTTCAAACAGTTTCTTTAATCCCTTCACTCGTGGATTTGCTACTCCATGTATGCTTGAAAGAGCCCCTAAACACACTTTTATTTTTTATTCTTTCAAAGAGAAAAAGTAATGACATGATTTCTGCTTTTCTCCACCAAATGTATGACGCTTTCATTTAGTGGCAATAGGAATTATTTCTAGTAGCGTTTGCAGGTAAATAACTTCTCGTTCTTAATTGATACAAAATAAAAATTTTATTAAGAAATCAGTTTTTTCCTCGAAACTAATTTTTTCAAAACATTTCATTGGACATCTGTTAAAAATTGCTGTTTTAACAGATCAGAAATAACTACTAATCTCAAATAATCTTACTTGCAAAAGCACCAATAATAGGTCTTTCCCTTGTAGTTAACATATTCTTTTCCTTGACCTGTAATAGTTATTTATGTACTGTTACAAGTATTTTGCTTTATTTTATCTCTTAATTGAGAATTTTAGTTTTATCGATTGAATACTTAATTTATCTTGGCTATTTCGGGTGAAATAAATCATCCTTCTGACTCCTTCTGCCATCTAGGGGAGGATTTCATAAGAGTCCTACCGCCGTACGTTTTACATTATCTTATGTGTGTAATGTATATGTGTTGACGGATAGATGGCGCACTTGTTTTATTTAGTGGTTTCGGCAGTTTTAATTAGTTTCTAATTAGTATTGGGAGTTTCTTTTGGGTCAGAGTTATGTGACAATTTAATGATAATTATTTTCCACTTTTGTATTGTCATTTGAATCTACATTTATATCGTATGTTAAAATATCAGGTTAGGTCGTTCTGTTATTAGTTCAAATGTTCGTTGTTACGTTTTGAGATCGGTGATTGACAAGTTAGAGCCTTTCTCTTTTGATCTTCGACTGTCTTAGAAGAAGCACTTAAAACATCACAAGAGCAGATGCATTTTCTTTAGTCACTACTTGAGGAATTAGTAGAATGTTTGAATTATATCGTATGTAATCGCTAGCAAAAGGCGGATGTTATGGTATTTCTCAAGTGTTAATGTGGATATGGCGTTATGGTTGTAATCTTGCCGAGGATATTGTTTTGTCGTGGCTTAAGGATTGTTTAACTGCTCTGCTAGTGCATGGCAAAAATCTCATTAGAGCACTTTTCGTTGGGTAAAGTTTAAGAACCACGTGCCTGATGTATTTTATAATTCCAAGGGGATAGATTGTGTACCCTGCGGTGAAGACATAATTTAAGGTGCAGATAGATGTAATGCTGTAGCCTTCCTACACTGTTCTCCCGAAGATGTCGTTAACCGAGGGTATCTGGAGCAGTTTCCCTTTGTAACGAATGTGATTTCCAGAAGGTATCGTGTATTGTAGCTGTGGATGTGGAATTTCAAAGGTACTGTGTCTGTGTTTGATTATCTGTTATTTGCCAATCAGTTTTGGTAACATCAAGTCAATTCCGAGTACTATCGAACTGTTAATTGTAATTTTCTCGGCTTAACTAATCGTTCAAGTCATCGTAATTTCATTAATTACCTGCATAGTGGCCTGAGTGCCTTATAATTTGAATTTATTCAATTAACGTAGTTTTATTAATAACAGTGACTCCAGTTGGGGGTTACTTTGTCAATTTTGGAGACGTTTCGTAGCCTTTTTTTTTTTGGATTTAGAATTTTGAACAAATTTTGGATGTGTATTGGCGTTGCAGCCTCACATCTGTATGGTGTAAATCTATTGCTTGTTATTTAATATAATTAGTCACCTTCCAAATTTATTATTGTGGAATCTTGTAAGGAATTATTGAATTTAATGTTGATCACGTACTCTTATGTAAAGCACAGTTAACTAGCGCTAATATTTTTAGTATTAGATACCTTATAACCTAGAGTCTGCACTCTTCTGTCGAACAGATTGTCGGTTGCCTCTGTTATACAGAGTGTTCCATCTGGAGTGTTGTTGTGTTGCAATTTACGGTCAAACTGTTCGACTTTGGAAAGACTTTCGGCAAGTTGCCTTATTATTATATGCTTTTGTAAGAATATTGTCAGGTAATTAATTTAACTTTAAGGTTGTCTCATGTGTTTTCCATTTTGAATTTCTTTAATTTTGTAATTATATGTCATTGGTAATTTGAAGTTGTGGATCACCTTGGGTGGCCATTTAAGACTTTTAATCATTCCTTCAGAAATTTAAATACTTGCAACTGGGTTGCGCTTATGTAATTCATAATTCAATGTTTTTTTTTTTTGCTTCCTTTTAAATATATTATTGAACTCAATTTATAACGAGCTACTAACAACGATTGACTCAGGATATTAGTTAGCGATAGTCTGTTGTTTTGTCCTGATCATTCGGTCTTGAAACATTTTGGGTGTTTGAATTTTAAATAAACCTGTTATGTTGACTTGTGACTGTTTGTTTCTCATTTTGTTACCCAAGTGCTTTTAATTGATCATTCTCTTGGGTCAATTCACTTTGGGATAGAGATTAATTTTCAAAGAGATGGCGCCGGGTACTCCATCCACCTCTGTCTCGACAGAACCTATGCACACACACGAATGAGCTAGCGGCATAATCTCTGTCTTTGATTTTCATCGCACTTGGGAAGCAAAAAGGTAAGGTGTCTGAAGATGGTCACACAGTTTCCGAAACGTAATTTTAAGTTTTATTTGTGGATTAATGCTAAAGTTGATTCAGTTTATTTCGACATATCAAAATTACCGCCGGATGGAATTATGTATGCGTATGCGCCATATTTGACTGCGCCTCTGGCCTGTTTGGTGTTAGGGCTAGATCTCCCGTTCACAGGCCCGGGTGTAGCAGTACCAAGGAAGTACAGTAGTATTTTATACCCGAAATATAAATAATGCTTTCGAGGCGAAGCCGAGAGCGTAAGCCTGTTGAGAATGTAATATTACTTTGCTCCCGTGTTGCGTACAACATTTTTTCGTCTGCGTCTTTATTTTTACTATTAAAAAATTTAGAAAAGTACTGATATTAAATACTTACAAAATGTATTATTTACAACTTTTTAAATGTTTAAATGACAGTCACTGTCAATTGTCAAATTGAATGTAAGCAGCCGTGATGAACATATTCGTAATTGTGTTAAATACGCAACACAATATTCACCACAGCGGCACTAGCGGTTGTTATTGTTTGTGTTTCTCTATTTAATGACATTTTGTATCTATCTATCATTCTTCATAATAAGGATGTAATGTATTTGATTCCCTTGGGTCGTTATAACCAAGTTACGTCTTCGATAGTAACTCAGTTATGTTCTCATAGTGAAGAGCGGAAAAGGAATTTATGACATTTCTGTCGTTTTGGAGGTGTCTCAGAGTTTTGATCCATTTAACTTCTTACGGGCACACAGGTTATGTTATATTTGATGTTTAGCCAAGCATTTATCCTACAAATGACTCAAGTCAGCAGCTTGGGTTGTTTACAAATAAATCATGATGGAGATATGCTAAATAGTTCATTATTTATAGCAAGACGAACCTCAGATCTTTTTGCACCAAACGATGGATAAAGGTTAACAGAGTGCATTGCCATTTCTAACTTAAAATGGTGAAAATTTGAATTCAGTCGTTTTCGAAATAAGTGATTCAATTGTAGATTATTTTTAATCTACCAACGGCATTTTCATTTCTGTTGGTGCAATCGGTTCCTAGCGTAAATATATTTTTGATCAGTGATATACACAATGTGTGATAACATAATGATATCCAGAAATAATTTTGGTTTTCTTTTTATAAATACGATGTAATACAATTAATTGTGGTGTTATGTTTTATGTTATATTAAATACTGCCCCATAACCGACAGGTTTTCGGATTTCTATGCACAACCTGTATGTGCTACATCCAATTTTCGATAAATTAGAAATACACAAGAGTTACGATAACATAGACCAGAAATAATACATACATATTGCACACGTGAACTACTATAAAAAGGAAAAAAGGACGTTTGATTTTCATGCACTCTGTAATAAACGCTTCCTATAGATGGCGTTGCGGAAAAAATGAAACAATTAGTTTTCCGTCGGATGGTTTGAATTTGAATAAAAATGAAATAAAACGTGGAACATGCTGCGTTCTCGTGTAAGAAAGCGACAATAAAGGAAACGGGAGATAGAAATTGTTGAGACACGTTCGCGGCCGCCGTAAATCATAAATGTGTCATATACAATTAAACTAGGAGGTTATGTCGTACGTTAATGTAAGGAACAAAAATTGAATGTGATGTTGCAGTCGGGATAATAAATTTTTGTCGATGTCCTTTTTTCTTTTGTGTTTCTGGCGTGTGTTGTATGTGGAACATTGCTTTTAATGTTACATACAGTCTATTTTAAGAGAAATTCCACATTTGTATGAACGTTAATGTTCAATTTCTTCTTTTTCCATTTTTATTTATCTTGTGTTTGTCCTTGTATATTCTCTTATTTTTAATTCAAACAAAAATTTGTGTCGTTAAATATTATAATTATATTAGTTATGGAGTTATATATAGGTATATATATAAAAAAGGAATATTGCGGATACTAAAAAAAGAAGAAAGTGGGTAAATTCCGCTGTAGAATAACCGTAGACATGTGTTTCGGACTAGTTGGTATTCGTCAGTACTGCGTAGCTACGGAATAAGGTGGGATATCCTATCAGAAGCTGCAAATGGTGGTCTGTCCTCCCGATGGTCTTCCGTTATTGCTTCTATCTCCAAGGGTATCCCACCTTATTACTTGTCTACACAATACTGACGAAAACCAACGAGTCCGAAACGCGTGTATACGGTTGCTCTACAGCGTAATTTATCCAATATTATCCTTTTTCTTCTTAAATTATCGAATGGTAAGCTATTGTCAAATTTTGAATTTCATATCTGTCATTTACTGCATTATCATGTTTCTTTATTTGTATTAATTCTAAAACATTTCTAGTTTGGTTATTTTATGTAGAACAAAATCACAAAACTAGAAATATTCTAGAATTAATAAATAAATTAAATTATATTATTATAATGTTTTTATTAGTTAATGTTGATTAATTTTTGAAGATAATATCTATATTATCGAAAGGTTTTAATTATTGTATATTGTTTGAGTTTATTTTACAGCCGCTAAACCACGAAAATATATTGTAGCTATGAAAGGAACATACGCATTATATATATGTACATACATATTCCAATAAGTTAATGACAATTACATGGATGTTTATCGATAGTTAGTAATTATTAAAAGTCTCTGGTATGACCTCAGTTGGTACATATCAAAAAAATATAATTACATAATATAATAATGTAATTTTTAAAATCTATTTTTGTACTACGGTCAATGTCAATAGCCGCGCTTACTCTGTATCAATTTTATATCTAGAGAAGATAAACATTAAATGTATATTATTATAGGACACCTTGTGTTGATTTAGATAAATGCATAGTACCTTGAATTAAATAAATATTACAGAAAGTAAAATTCCTATGTATAGCAATGTAAAAACAGCATTTAAAATAATAATTTAAATGAATTGAATGATAGATACATTTAGTAGGTATGTTTTAATTGAAAGTTGTAAAAAGTTTTTGTTAAAAAAGAGGATATGATGTAAAAAGCAAGAATTGTGAGTGTGAATGTTGGAATAATACGTCTTAGTATACAAAAATATTAATCTCAAGTTATTCCTGTACTACTTCTTATACCTGGACCTGTATGAATATTACTTGGTTTAGATCTTTAGCCATGAGTTCATAAAATAACACTTTAGTCTTTCATGAAAACGTGGCCAGATAAACACGGGTGGTGATAAAGATCAAAAGCAAGGCTATAATTATATTAAAATCTAATATGTTAGTCAGTCGATATAATACTCTTGTTGAATAAATATTAGGGTGTCCCAAAGTTTTAAAAAGTTCGAAATTTGAAACGCATAATTGGTTTCATTAAAACCTAAAAACATCCTACAATAAATTTCAGCCAAATTCGAGGACATTAACCCATGCCGATGTAGACTTAAATATTTATCATTCCAAATAACACCCAATTTAAAGTGTTTTGCATACAAATTTACGTACCGACTTGTATCGAATTTTGTTATATTTATTATATTTCCCTTTAGGATATAAAAAGTAAGCAATCAACATATTTAAGAAAATAATTTTTTGTACGAACTTTAACACACGTGCTCTACTAATGAATAAATAATAATAAATTGTTTTTATTCGTCATTTTCAGTAAGTCCATTATACTCTTTCATCAATTTAACTGCTCTTTCAACAGTGTCGTTAACACAAACCAACGTTCCCACGATATTTTTGGCCTTGATGATCTCTTGATTTTCATCCCATTTTGAGGGATCTATTAGAAGAAACCCTGTATCAATTACCATACGCTTCAATAAATTGATACCTTCTGGACCCACGAAATCGTGCTTTGTTTTATCTACAAGAAGAGTAAAAGGCAAAGAAAGTATTACTATTTGCAACCAAATGAATGCAAGATTAAATTGGTTAATATCACATCTGTTCCAACTAAGCACCCAATACGACCTGGTTTTCTTTGATTAATTAAAAACGTCTTATCTTCTTGCTAAATTGGCGCTTTCACTAATTATCAACTACACTTAACACATATTTTAAAATAACATACTTAAAACTTGTCCATTTGATGACAATCTTGCACGTAGAATTTGATGAGTAATTTTTCCCACAAGAAAAATATTCTCATCACTTCTCAATTTTTGAATTTTTTTTTTAACAAACTATAGAGCACGTATCTATAAACGTACTATAGAATTATTAAGAAAATGATTTTCCATGCTATTCGAGCGTAATCTTAACGTTGACTGAAGAGGTATATCGGTGACTATTCAACTCATGTGTCATTTGTAAAAATATGACCAATAAGAATCAAAGAATCACATTTTTGTGTCCTAGCAACAAAAATACTGCTGCGTATTTACACTATAGTCTGTTTTTTAATTGTACGGAGTAATAAAAGAACAAAAATGTGACGTAATTGTTCCCTTATTGGCCGAATTCGAAAATACCGCCAAAAAGACAAGCCCAACACACACCAACACAACAAGGCACAAATGTAGTATGACGTTTAAAATGTGATTCATATTTATGCGAATACATACGTATTTTAAGTTTCATTCCAAAAGGTTCTTTTCATATATTTTTTAAACTGTTCTTTTCCGAACCAATCTCGCGGTGTTATTCTTGTGGAAGGTAATTACAATCACATATTTGGTTATGTACATTATAAAAATGTTTTGTTGTTTTTTAGGTTATATTTGATTTCACTTGTGCGATATTGTATAAAATGAATACAAACAATACTGGGGCCACCCGAAAAAGACAAGCTTTATCTGTAAAAGATTTATTAAATTCTTTTCTTTCTAATATCTTTTTATAATTTTATTTTATGATATAAACTATTAAAAAATATGTAAAAAATCTGAAGTGTTTGATATAGCTACGTGTAAAATCTGACAAAATACGATAGTTGAGGTAGATATATTATAGGAGATTATTAAACAAAGTATGTGTCTGTTTAAAAAAACAGATTTAATTTCTATTGGAATACATTCTTTAAACACGTTGTCATCTTGATTTATTTTAGGTATATGATGTAAGTACAACAGTTCAAAATATTTTTTTCATACAATTCCATACATTTTACAAAAAATATTTACTGTATATTTCTTTAAGCTTTAATTAATACATATTATATTCTAAAACATATGAAATTATATTATATAGAAATCAATTAAAATATTTGCAACATTTGCTTCCGAAAAATAATTTTGATTATATATTCTGAATTTCAAAGTATGCATACAGTTTTCTGTTTATGTGAACTATACCGCATAGATGTCGCTGATTCCGTTGGTGTTGTGTGAATATGGTTTGCTCCTCCCATTATTTACGTCACTCAGTCGTTCAAAAAAATATACTATAGTGGATATTTCATTGAAATCACCACTAGTGGTATCGGTGGATATTTTTGACAGATATATGTCGCAATTTTTTTATTTTTTGAAACAATAACGTACAAATACCTTATATAATAAAAATTACATGATGGATTATAATTTTATAAATGAAAATTGCAATTAGAAAAATTAATATGACTACAGTTGTGTAAAAAGGCTTCTCTGAAAGTGCCTTTCATCTCACTTTCTTCGGACAGTGCAACGGAACTGGTGATATTAGAAGTAGAGGCTACAGCAGTGGATCCAGTATTTGTTATATTTTTTCTCAAATGACCAATAATACTCTCATGGTGTTCATCATCTAACTGCAGGTAAGTTTTAATAGAATTTATATTGCCGTGGCCAGTAATTTCCATCAATTGATGCTCCCCGACTCCAGCTTTTGCTAAAGTTGTCACTGTAGACGATATTATTGAGTGATTGGATATTTTTCTTTTTTTAACATCCAATCCGGCTTTTTCAGCAGAATTTTTCACCCATTTATTCATCTCATTAATCCCAACCGGAGAGTTTTTGAACCAACTAGACGATTTCGAATTGTTCCAAAAAGGATTGGGAGTCAGAAACAAACGGTTCGTCTTAATGTTTTCTCCTCTTTTGTATATAAGCTTGTGATACAACCTAAATAAAAATAAACATAAACATACCTATAGGAATTTATCAAAAACTGACACCTACCTCACAGGACATAAATCAGAATTGTCTTTATTTTTAATTAGCCATTTGCTGGTGGAAAGTGGCTTAGATCCTCCCTGCGCAGTCTTTGAAAATATGCTATTATACTCTATCCTGCCAGTAGGGGAGCCATCATTGTTAATTTCTTCTTTAAAGAAGTGCGTGAGACAGTTATTTCCCTCTCCACCTCGCCAAGCAAGTTCCAAAGAAGCTATAAAAAAGAATTTTTTTTGGAGGCCTTTCGGGGTATCTTCATCAAAACTGCCGACAATATTTGCAAACTCTTCTTGGGTAATAGCTGCTGCACTTGTACTTCTTTTTTCGGAACACGACTGTAATTTTCGTCGCATGGCGTCTCTGGCATTCCTACTTGACTTAAAGACAATATCGTTGAACGGGTTTATTACTATTTTCCACTTCTCAAAATATAATTCCTGCACCAACTTCGCGGTAACATTCCACATGTGCTTTACCACTCCTTCCTTATAGTCATCGCCATTTTGCTTCTTCATGTTACATGCCCAAGATTTTAATACGAAATTAATTTCAATAGGGGGTGTGGATTCGTCCAATTTGTACCTCTTCTCGGACAAGAAATCTGAGAATTGCCTCCAGATATAATCTCTTGTTTTCTTTGTGTTTTCCGGAATAGTTTTATGAATTTCAGCATCAATTTCACTTTCACCTTTTTCACCAAACCTTTTTGAATTGCTTTCCATATCAGAAATCTATTTATTCTTGCAATAACTTATTAAATTCGAATCGTAGAAAATTTTCTACATTGACAGTAGTTTGTTGAAAACATACTACTATGGAAACCAACGCAATAGCTACTTAATTTTAGAAAATTAAAAAACTCAGTTCGTCATTTATGAATGAATCATTCGATGAATAGTCCTTCGAATACAATTCGTAATCAAAGTATGGTAGATCATTTTTGCGGTGTTATCGCTCTTGTTTCCTTGCGCTTGTAAATAGGACTCGTGCTGACGCACTCGTCCTATTAATATTCAAGCGCAAGGAAACATTCGTGAACCACAACAAAAATAATCGAGCATACTTTGACTACTCGTTGTATTATATATGATTATTTCCTTCACCTGTCAAATTTAAATTTTGTCCAATCACAATCAAAACTGAAGTTGAAATTAACCAATGAAAGGTACCGGTTCTTGATATCAGCGACTATTACAAATCGACTATTCAAATGTAGGTAACAAATCAAGTATGTATTTTTTCATTAAGTGGCATACGTGTCAAATAGATGAAAATGTCCGACAAAAAGAGATTTAGCGATGTTTCGGCTGAAATTATTGATAATCACATCGATTTGACAACTCATTTTTTATTATGAAACTTGGTTTAGGAAATAATCTTAACAAATATAGCTCGAGCTTGATAAGTAGTCGACTATTACATTGTTTCAATTTTTCTCGTGTGCCTCCTAATTTGACTTAACCAAGATTGGCATTAATAATTAAAGACTAAAGCCCTCGAGCTAAAGCTCTCGTGCTCTAGTCAAATTATTAATGCCAATTTTGGTCTCGTCAAATTGACCGTAGCGCACACTCGAAAAATTGATCACAATGAAATAGTCGACTATTTGTCAAGCTCTCGTTATATTACCTTCGAATATTGAGAAGATCTGTCGATAAGCTCAAAATGACATGTTTAAACGTGTTGACGACAAGCGGATTTCTCGTCGCAAGGGTAACTTCCGACCTTATGCTAAGATGCACCACAGATTAAATATTGAGGTGTGGCCACCACACGACTTTCTTATACGTATGAGCGTTTCAAACTATACAATTTTAAGAATTTTTTTATACAAAATTTATTCAAAATCCTATTCTAAGTACTTTCATTCTCTTTAAAATGGCTATAGAATGCATACTTTGCAAGATATTCGAAAAAAAGTGCTACTCGCTAAGAATAAAAGTGCTACTTCCGGTCCGAATTTTGAAATTTCAAGTATACAAAAAATATTGCAAATTTAATTCTAAATACTATTGTACTCTTAATAAAAATATATATAGAATGCATAATTTACGACATATTTGCAAAAAATCGTTATTCGGTAAGAGTAAAAGTGATACTTCCGGTCCGAATTTAGAAATTTTTTTTATACAAAATATATTGGAAATTAAGTTCTAAATACTTTTATATTCGTAGCGTACCTGTCTAAAAAGCATGACTTGCAAAATATTGGCAAAAAACTGATTTTCGATAAGAGTAAAAGACCTACTTCCGGTAATAATTTCGAAAAACTTTTTAAATAAAATGGTTCTCAATTTTAATTTTAAGTACATAAGAATTCTCTATAAATTTGTTTAAACTTAGTGTTTGACGAAATATTTGCAAAATTCGATTTTTTCAGTGAAGTAAAGTACTACTTCCGGTCTACCGATTTTACTGAAAAACTAATCAGATCTCAAGAGGCAGATTATACACGTAAATACAAAATTTGGAATTGATATCTACAGCGGTTTGACCGCTATCGTGGTCACACACACACAAACACACACACACACACAAAGACAGACACACATGCATTTTTTAAAAACCACTTTTTTGGTATCAGGGGAATTCAAAACGTGGACATCTGCAAAAATCTCGTGGTCGAAAATTTTCGTCATCACAATACTTCCTTATACATACTTCGTATAAGAAAGTAAAATTTGTAGGATAATTATATTCACTTATAGCATTGTTTTAAGTACAAAACCACAAAAACAGGTGATATTGAATGTTATTCGGAATGGTAAATGTTCATATCGGCATGGGTTAATGTCTTGGAATTTGGCAGAATTTTTTTGTACAATGTTTTTAGGTCTTAATGAAAAAAATCACGGGGTATGAGTTTCAAATTTAAAACTTTTCAAAATTTTGGGCAATCCTAATAAACATGCACAACAAGAAACTAAAACCATTTCATACAGCTAAAAAATAAATGATTAATTTGCAATTGGAAAACGACAGATACCTATACGATTTCTAAGATTAAGTATTTAAATTTAAGAATACGGGTCACTTGCGCTCGGCGCACTTGCGCTCCTACCTGAAATCGACCTATTTGCGCTCTGACCATAATGACAAGAAATTAATGATATCTTCGCCGGCCGACTTGCGCTCCCGTTCTCTCGGGATATATACATGTATAAATACATAAAACTTAGGATATATATTGTACATAGTTCTTTTCATAATGGATGACCTACCTCATTGAGGCGAGTATATGAAAATTACTTATTGTAAACACAATACATTGCAACGTTCAGTACAATAAACGATGGCTATATTCAAAAGCTAGAATAAAGCAACAAACTTACATATAATATACTGACGATTTCTTTATTCAAAAAAGAAAGACATATTACACACTTTTAAACATACCAAAGTTTATATTTATGTATTAAACTTTGCCAGTCCCAAGTCTGGATGAAATGTGAAGGAAAGTGTTGTTTTATTAACTTTTATCTGACTATTATAATTGTCTTGCTTAATTGCTTGTTTTATTATTATTAATTTGGCAAAATACTCAAGAAAAAATGGTTTGAATTATTCTATACATAGACACGTAATTATATAATAAAAATACGAATTGAAGTAGCAAACAGTTTTGGTCAGGTTAGAGATACATAAAAAAATAATTCTTATATAGTTTTATTTATATGTATATGCATTCATATTAAATGACCTGCCCTATTGAAGCGAGTATATATGTGTACAATATATATCCTAAGTTTTATGTATTTATACATGTATATATCCCGAGAGAACGGGAGCGCAAGTCGGCCGGCGAAGACATCATTAATTTCTTGCCATTAGGGTCAGATCGCAAATAGGTCGATTTCAGGTGGGAGCGCAAGTGCGCCGACCGCAAGTGAGCCGATACCAAATTTAATTAAGAGCACAATTCGCCCACTACAGCTGTCACTAATGATGTATTTAAATTATTTGTAAAAATCCCCAAACAAGTTATTGATTATAAATAAAACATAAACGTAAAATAAAACAACAAATTTGTTTATATCTTCACTATATTTATTTACAAAAATGCAAATGCTGTGACGCGTTTCGCTAACACTGTAGCTTTCTCAAACAGCGATGGTATAATAACTACTCTACAAGTGAAATACGTATATGTTTGGCAATTGCAAGTATCTATGACTCACAGACAAAAAGGAGAAAAGAAGACAGGGGGTGGGAAAGACATACGAGGCACTTCATCACAATAGGCACACGGGAAAAACCCTAAACGAGTAAGTTTAGTAATGGAGAACGGTTAATATCTAGTTGGTCATTAAGTAAATTCCCAGAATTTTTGTTTTTATTTATTTCAAGGGCTTCTAAAAGATTTAATTTATGAGATTTATTTTGTACATGTAAAATTTCAAACTCCGGACAAACAAATGGTTTTCTGATATTAAGTGATTTGAGTAATTAGAATCTAGTTTTTTGTTATCATAACTACGTTTATGTTCTGAAATTCTAGTTTTGAAGTTTCTGAACGTTCTCCCAATATAAATTTTGTCACAATTACTACCACATTTTAAAAATTTATATTGGGAGAACGTTCAGAAACTTCAAAACTAGAATTTCAGAACATAAACGTAGTTATGATAACAAAAAACTAGATTCTAATTACTCAAATCACTTAATATCAGAAAACCATTTGTTTGATCCGGAGTTTGAAATTTTACATGTACAAAATAAATCTCATAAATTAAATCTTTTAGAAGACCTTGAAATAAATAAAAACAAAAATTCTGGGAATTTACTTAATGACCAACTAGATATTAACCGTTCTCCATTACTAAACTTATTCGTTTAGGGTTTTTTCCCGTGTGCCTATTGTGATGAAGTGCCTCGTATGTCTTTCCCACCCCCTGTCTTCTTTTCTCTTTTTTGTTCTGTGAGTCATATATACTTGCAATTGCCAAACATATACGTATTTCACTTGTAGAGTAGTTATTATACCATCGCTGTTTGAGAAAGCTACAGTGTTAGCGAAACGCGTCACAGCATTTACATTTTTGTAAATAAATATAGTGGAGATATAAACAAATTTGTTGTTTTATTTTACGTTGAATTCAATGGATCTTCACCAAGTAAAAGCCACATCTATCCAATAAAACATAAATCAACAGTACTTAATCGCATCGCTACCTGCATTCAATAGAGTGAAAGGAATATCATCAATAAATGATTTTTTCAATATATTATACTATTGTCTTTCTAGCTAAGCTCAGTCGGTAGAAATTATCATCGAGTATGAAAAATAAATAATAATCTCAAGAATTGAATTCTCTTGTAAAAGTTATTTTAATATTTATTTCAAAATAATATTTTTTAAACACAATGTAATGTATGTTGACTAAATAAGTAAGTAATGATGGAAAAAACTCTTTTTAATACATAAACAATAAATTCAATTTCAAAATTAAATTCTCCTTCTTAATGAAATTATTGATTCAATAATATAAATATGACTATTCAGATGATGTTAATATAAAATAGAATCATTTTTTACAATAAATGAAAGATCAATTCTATTATTCTCTTTATCTTATAAAGATTTTAGTTCAATGTTTGATATTAAGGATTATGAAATGACTTTTTTTCAAATGTTTATAATTTTACTTTACGAATTTCTGTTTCCGTCTAGGACTGGTCCTCTTCATAAAATACATCTATCCTAGATTGCAGGTACAGTTTCTTAAGGTCCGGATAATACGTCATATAAGGTCCAAGTTAAATTCATCCAGGTTTTTCTCGTATTTGTATACACGTTATGGGCTCTTCTATTTCGGTAAAACGTTTCTTATTTGTATTTTTCAGTTTATGAATCCAATTCCATTTATTTTTATAAGCAACATTAAGGTAATTCCGGTTCAATAATCACTTTGATCCAAGATATGAGTTCCACAAGTTTACGACTTATCACACATATAGATGATAGGGGAGAGTGTTGTACCTTGGACATAGTGTACCTTGGATCACTAACCCATAATCCGACATATGCTGCCAGCTTGTGGCAAACTGTTGAACTATCTCGTGCAATATTCATTAGTGGGCAGCGTAAACTTCTTATTGCATATCGTGCGTGTTGTGTTATGAGTATAGCCGCAAAATTGTTTTTGCAGTTTAAAAAGTAAAGTTTCTGAACAATAATATTTCCGTATATACACACTTCATGTATTGCTTCAGAATTTTCTCAATATTCCAGCTTGTGCAGTATAATTTGGTGAGTAAAACTACATGCTGTTTGTAAGTCTGAACATAACCTAACAACCTAGCCGCGTCTTTAAATTGTAAACTGTCACCTCTTGTACCATGGATCATCAATACATCTTGTACCATGGATCATCAATACATCTTGTACCATTGATCACATTTTCAGATTATAATACAATGCCACGGAGCAAGACGGGAAGAAAACGTGAACATATTGATCCAGAAGCAATACAAAAAGCAATTGAAGCTGTGTGCGCTGAAGGAGACAATAAAATTTCTATTAGAGAATCATGTAAAGTGTTTAACATTAAATTTACAACATTAGTTCGGCATTTGAAGGCTTTTAGAAATTCTGGGAAAGAGGAGTTCAAATATGATGTTCGGTACGACACTAGAAAAGTATTTTCAGAAGCAGAAGAGCTCTGTTTGGTAGAGTATATCAACAAAGTAGCTAAGATGAACTATGGATTGACAAAGAAAGGAGTTCGGAGTCTAGCTTATAAATTCGCAATGGCCAATAATAAGAATCGACCTGTCAAGTGGGATAAAGAAAAAACAGCTGGAGAAGAATGGTTGAGACTATTTATGACAAGGCATACTGCGAAGTTAACCATTAGAAAGCCAGAAAAGACAAGTTTGTCACGGGCAACTGCTTTCAATCCTACCAATGTTGAAACATTCTTCAAAAATCTCGAAGATGCACAGTTGAGATTAGGACCTTTTTCTCCTCATCGCATCTGGAATCAAGACGAAACCGGGCTAACAACAGTACAGAATCCCAACAAAATTGTTGCCCCAAAGGGTATAAAGCAGGTAGGAAGTGTGACATCCGGCGAACGGGGTCACCTCGTCACATTGTCTGCTTGCGTAAATGTCATCGGTAACCACATCCCTCCATTGTTAGTGTTTCCGAGGGTAAACTTCAAGGAGTACATGCTTTATGGTGCACCCCCTGGAACAATTGGTGGGGCGAATCCCTCAGGATGGTCTAACGAATTATTATATGTGAAGTTTATGGATCACTTCATAGCTCATGTAAAACCGTCAAAGGAAGAACGTGTTTCATTAATAGTAGATAACCATGAAACACATTTATCTCTGCAAGTTATTGAAAAAGCATCAGTGTTGTTATGCTCACATTTCCGCCCCATACATTCCATAGGCTGCAGCCACTTGACGTATCGGTGTACTCACCTCTGAAGAACTTTTACAACCAAGCTGTTGACTCTTGGCTATTGAACAACCCGGGCAAAACTTTCAGCATTTATAATATTGCAGAAATAGTTGGCAAAATTTACCCTAAAGCATTTAGTACTAGTAATATTTTAAGTGGTTTTACGAAAACAGGAATTTATCCATTTAACAGACAAGTATTTTCAGAGCAGGACTTTCTTGGAGCTTACGTCTCCGATCGTCGAAACCCTAACGACACTTTCCCAGTTAAAAATTCAGTCAGTACAAGTTTAAATCTAGCTGTTATCCAGTCTCCAACGCCACCTACTACGCCTATTATGACTAATGCTCATCGAAGCGAAGATGAGCCGTCTACTTCAGCTGCAACGCTAAATCAGAATGAAAATAGATCTAATGATCTTAGATCTCCTGAAGAAGTTCAGCCATACCCGAAGGCAGCACCTAGGAAAACCAACAGACGAAGTAGAAAACCTGGAAGAAGCAAGATAGTAACAGATACACCTGAAAAAGAAGCTATAAGGATAGAAAAGTCTAAGAAAAGAGAAGGCCTGCCAAAATCAAAGACTACTAAGCCACCTGCAAGTAAAAGTAAATCTCAAGATAAAGCTAGGAAAAGATTAGTTTGTGAAAGTGACTCAGAAAATGACGATCAAATTGATATGTCTGATGTTGATGACTCTGATACCGATGATAACTTTTTTGCATCAACTAACGCTGAATTAGCCGACGCTCAGGAGGAGCTTGAATTTGAAAGATCCAGTTTCAATAATGGCGATTACGTTCTTGTCAAGTTTGAGAAGAAACGAGGGCCAACTGAGCACTATGTTGGGAAAATTATTTCTAAAGACTGTGATGGGTGTGAATTCCAAATACAGTTTTTCAAACGTATTAGCTTGAGTAACAAATTTGTCATAGAATCATCGCAATCATTTGATGTAAATGAGTCAGACATTTTACTCAAACTGCCTAAACCATCAAAGTGCAGTGGTTCAACTCGAGTTGCAGAACAAGTAGATTTTTCAAACTATAATGTAAAATAGGGAGCAGTTGTTTATATTACAAAATTACTGTTTCTGTGTAAATTTCTTCAGATGTTTTAAACAAATAAATTTTGCAGCTGCACATTGGAGTTTTTTATTCAATATGCATTGGTATGCCTTTCTGTATGGATCAAGGTACAGGAGGATGCGATCCAAGGTACAAGACCATCATGTACCATGAATCAGTTTACTTGCTATTATAAATGTTTTAGTTTTTCATTAACTTTGCTTATAATACCGTTTATAGATAAAAGAAAACTGAAGTCGAATAGATGTTACATAAAATAGACACCTATAACTAAAATAAAAACGAAAGTTGCTAATTTTTAGTCGTATATTAGAAAAAGTGATCCAAGGTACAACAGTCTCCCCTAATAATTAAATTATATAATCAGGTATTTATTACTTTTATACCAAATTTTCTATATATATTCTTCTTTACTCCAAAAATCCCGTTTCATTCCGAATTTTTTTACCTTCCATATCAAAATTCACAAATTATCTCCTTGTTTATTTTGTAACCAGGATATTTTTTCTTAGTTTCCATATACGTATTTGATTTTTCATGATAATGACATTTTCTTGCATAGTAATTTAAGTTGCTTATCTTATGTCTTGACAATATTACTAACATTGTGACTTTTTAAAATCTTTCATTAAGAGTGAGATTATAATAAAGTTAGTTCATATCTAACATTTTATACATTTCATTACTATTCTAATAAAATTATTCTATTTTATATACGAATGATGTTTATTTTGTATAACATAAATTAATTTTCTTGAGAAATTAATTTTGATTTTATACTTATAAATATTGAAAATTTAAATCATTATATCTCAAGCTCTTATGCGTTTATTCCACTTATTTCATAATTAAAGAACTTTATCGGAGAATTCTCCAAACAAGTAACTTTTTGCGAAATGATAATCCAACAAACGAAGAATGACGGACGGCGACCTTGAAACATCAAAGCAAGGGCGACCGCGACTTGCCCATACGCATATCGGTCACCAGAAACACAGCATAACACACACGCGAGATCCGAGAGACGGACTATCAAAACGAAAAATCCTCATTTCCACGGCCTTCTACGAAGAAGAACACGGCATGCACGCTGCCAGGCCCCGAGCTCGTTGTATGGGAACATCCACAGGTAAACACGACTTTGCGTCGTTGTGTGTTGTAGGCTAGTAGAGAACGCATTCCAATCGTTCCACGATAGGTTCCTTCTCATGTGCCTATTGTCCGCCGATCGTCTATTGTCGACGATACGTCACGATCTCACTCTGACGCTCGTCTCGAACGAGTGGCTCCGTCTCTTTTCTCCGAAACATCGCATACTTCCACTTCACAGATAAAGAATCAGCCGACAGGTAGTGAGATAAAAGTGTACCGGGAGAGTTTATGATGAATAACCCGAAAGAGTCATCCGAAACCCCGGCATCCATCCAGTATACGCTTTATATAACGTGCATACATACGATTCGATAATTTGAATATTCCTCCTTCGCTCTCTGATGTTCGTCGTGCAAGAACGAGCAGCAGCAGGTGAAAGATGGAATTGAGAAATTACCGTTGACGCGAGAGAGATAGACGTGTATTTATTCTTTAAAGCAGATTAATATTGCAGTGTATTTGTCACCGTAGATGTAATTATAATCGTGATCACTTCTCTGACTTTAATGCATTATTATGAGCGAGTTTCCCCATTTGACTTATTGTTGTCGTCCGGGTAATTTATACTCGAAGATTTCGCAGCGAATTGATTCGATTAAATTTGTGCAATTACTCTTGAGTGACTTTTAATGATTATTAATGAAATTTGAAATGGTAATGTATCATAATCTGAAACTTCATGGTGGCGAGGTCTTGATAATGTGTAATTTTTCGTCCCAACTAAGATAGATAGAAATGGTGACGTAATCTGTTCTGCGCATGCGTTAAATCAAAATGTCGATTTTGTAATATTTTAAAGAAAATACAAAGCATATTCTAAATAAAATGTCTCAAAAAGTAGGTTATTTAACTAGAATAGGTCAAAATATGTCAACATATATTAAGCTGGCTCTATATAAATCGCTAATTTCGGTACAGATGGAATACTGTACAACACTTCTATTTAAGTTAACTAATTACGAAACTACAAGAATCATCAATCATTTCTTTATGGAAAAAGTAAATAGATCATCAACGGCTAATAATGTTTTTGTTAATGGTCTAGAAGTGTTCAACAGCCTGCCGTATGACATAAAACATCGTAATAATTTAATATGTTTAAGAGACAACTGTCATTGTATATTTTAGAGAAATGGATATAAATAATCTAAGTGTATGTAAATAACGTATTGCTAATGAAGATATATTATTAAAATATACGAAATGATGTAATGAAAGGTGAAATTCTGTACGGCTATTGGAAGGCTTATGGTTATCGTGAGCTAGGATAAATACGTCAGTCATGCAACCTAGCAACTAAAATGAAAATTTACAATTTTTATACATAACCTTTATGTTTAACATAAAAACAGACATATGATCTCTTAAATATATACCAAAACATTTTGATTTAAAATTTTAACTAACAAGAAAATTGTTTGAAATATAATTTAGGGAATGCTAACATATTTCTTTTAAAGAAAATGTACGTAAAATTTCAGCAAGAACTGCTATTATTAAGAGAGTTTAAAAGGTTGTAGTATCACAGTAGTGTATAGTGAATTTGCAGAAGCTAAATGTTCAGAAAAGTCTATCATGGTATCGTGTTCACAATTTAAAGTTGAATTTTTCATCAAATGATAAAACTACATCATTATGTTGACGAAGATAAGAGGAAATTTATCTGTTTAGTCAATGACTTTCTTTATTTGTAAGTCAAACTCCAAAGATTTTATCAATATGTAACATATGAAACGATTAATTTTTTAGGCCCCAAAAACGTAACGTCATGTTCTAATAGCAAGAGCAAAGTATATGAATAGTTGAAGTATATAGATTACTTTGTATTTCGAAAATCGACCAGTTATTTTATTTACTAGCTGTAGGATTTTGTTATCGAACCGCTGCAGTTATAGTAATTAAAAGTTCTGTTTATTTGCAGTTTTAACAGGAGAGTAATATTCAGTAGGCTGAAATTGGCACTTTTTAAATTTGAAAGAACGATAAGAATATGAAAATTTATTCTTTACTAAATGTAATAATATGTATTATAAAATAATGAAGACATTGGACTATTAATACTAGATATGAATTATATGTTTATTTTTAAATCTGGACAATATAGCTCAAAAATGACATTACTTATTGAAAAATAAAAGACATTTTATTGCCAAAATTTTGTTAACATCATTATAATTATATATTACAGTACCTGGAATATAAAAAATACTAATAGTTATATGCAAATAAATGTAAGACTCCAAGCAAAGGTGTTTACATCGTAAATTATATCGATTAATTGCTTTCGTAAAATACGCATATAAATTCTGGAATAAAGTGACTATATTACACCCTATAGACAAAAACAATAATAATTATAAAATATAACCTACAAAATCTTTATTTACGCTTTTCATGACACTTCTATGTCATTGACCGTAAAAGTTCCCAAATCCGTCATCGAAACGTCATCTCGTTGCTAGGTACCGTAAGCTTCCGATAATCGCAGTTTACGAGAGCCTCTTAGAATCTTACCCTAAAATAGATAAAAATAGTGACGTTTTATGTTCTGCGCTTGCGTTAAATCAAAATGTCCATTTTGGAATATACGAAATGACAAATAAATATATAATTAAATTGACAACTATAACCATCATGTTTCCACAAGCATCTAAGTTGTTTTTTATTGAATCCGGCAAATTTAGATATCACGTGTTCATTGGTGGATTTGTAGATTTTCAAGAAAATACGATGCAGAATAAAGAAAGCCCATGAAAACATAAAACAAACAATTTGAAGTCTGATTTTAGTGCATTTTGAACCGAAAAAATGTGAAATTGTAACTACTGCATTGATTTGTACATGCATATTGGAAAGAATTGTGAAATTTTGTTATTGAATATAATATATACAGTCTGTCCACGGGTTTGATGCACAAGAAGAAAATCTTTTTTATTATTCATTCATGAAAAAAAGTTACTCTTTACGAGAATGTTTGCTTGTCTTAAAACCATAAGAAATCATATTGAAATGCAATGATTACCTTCCGTATGCTTATAATTGATGAAATCTGTTTCATATTATTGTTGATAATTGCATTGCCTTGAAATGCTGTTGATATTTAATTATTTGCCAGTTTCAAATTTAAGTGAAATGACATTTGCAATCACGAACGACATAATAATATATTTACATTAGAGGAACAAATTATTTGATTTAGTGTTATGGAACTGGTGATATTTCATATCAAACAGCGATCAATAAATTAAATGTTGAATTCCCCGGCATTAATGTCGCTATTAATTCTTTGAAAAAACTTAAGTTAAGTTAAGATATTTGACGAAACTGGTCTGTAGTTAGAAAGAAGAAAGAAAAAAAAACAATTCAATGAGGATGATGCATTAACTATTCTAGGCACGGGGTCTGTCTTTTTGCGTTTTTATCACATTTTATTATTATTATTATTATTATTATTAGGTATTATTATTATTATTATATATCCGGACTGGAAAATTTATACTTTGTATTAATTCATTACAATCAACAATAAATACAATCAATTTAAAATTAAAATTGAGATTCACCGATTCACGACAGAAATCAAAAATAAAAACTAATAATACGTTTCCATTCTTCGATGCCCTTCCAGCTTCTTGATAACTCAATTTACTCGCCATGTCACTGTAATGCTATATCAAAACCATTTGTTCGCTTTGATCGTCTCTGTGCCATTTCGAGTTCCCCCCTCTGTGTTAAATTCGATTCAACGTTGAATTAACATTTACACGAACTTAAGATGCTCCTTTTGTCGGGTTATCTTTTTGTGAGATTCTCCTCTTTCATTTTGCACCTTGTACATGTGTATTCTGACTGCCGCTGTTCGCAGCGATCGAACAACGGCCACCGCTACACGACACGAACATTCCCGGAATATAGACTGTTCGCTTACAGTTGTTGTTGTTGGCGTTTCACTTGAGAAATTGCGACCTTTTAAATTGCAATGCAATAATAAGAATGCACGTAAGTGTTGTACATAGAAAGAGATGATGCGCTTAATTGTGTGATGTCCAGGTTAATTTATATCCATTAACACAGGACTTCGAAATTCACTTTCTGAAGGCAAAGAATTATTTGAAAATTACAATATACAGGGTGTAACAAAATAAGTGTAAAACATTTCAGGAGGTGATTCCCTAGCGAAAAAGAGATATGGTCTTTCATATAAAAAAACTTCAATGGAGCATCCCTTGTTAAGATACAGCCCCATAAAGGGGGTACATAAAATTTGTTTTACAATTTTTCTCACAAACACTAAAAATGTAATTTATTTCCAATGTAACTTTTTGTCTGATTATTTGTTTACCATTTAAAAATCTATTTCCAATACCTTGTTTCATTCGAAACAAAAAATGTCTCTTGAATTTTTTGCCCAAAAGTAATCAGTTCGCAGCAAAAAATTATTTTACGAACAACTACAGAGATACATCGTCATAAATGCGAATTGGATTAGTATTGTTATTTTGTAGTTACTACCTGCATCAAAATACATATGATTAAAGATGAATAAACAAAACTAATTTATTAATAACAAAACATAAAACATGTAGAAATCATAGTAAATGTTCAATATGTCCACCTTCAGTCATTACACATGCGTCTAGACGTCGGCGCATTGAGCCACGTATTCGCTCAAATATTCCTGGATTCTCTCTAATTACCCTGCACGCATCGATGATGCGGTTTCTTAAGTCCTCTACATCGCGAACAGGAGTAGGATAAACCAAAGTCTGTAAATGGCCCCAAGTAGAGAAATCGAGAGGATTGAGATCCGGGGATCGAGCGGGCCAATTCTGTGGTCCTCCTCGACCTATCCAATGATTTGGATAAGTTTGGGTTAAATGCTGACGTGCTGCTTGACTAAAATGGGCGGGAGCCCTATCATGCAAAAAAAACATATCCCTTCTGACACCCAAAGGAACTTCCTCCAGCAGTACTGGATGCACTTCTCTTAAAAATTGAGTGTATGCCTCACCATTTAACGAGAAGGTAGAAAATGAGGGCCAATTAAATAATCCCCAATAACTCCGAGCCACACGTTGAGAGAAAAGTGTTCTTGATGGTTAGCTTGTACAATAGCGTGAGGTTTTTCATCAGCCCATATGTGGTTATTATGAAAATTAATTATCTTGTCCCGAGAAAAAGTACATTCGTCTGTGACTTCGATCGTCTTCAGAAAGTCAGGATTTCTTCTAATCACTTCCAGTATCCAATTGGAAAATTCAAGACGGTTCGGAAAATCTCGCTGTAACAGTGCCTGTACTCGTTGCAGATGGTAAGGGTATAAGAGTTGTTCCTTTAAAATTCGAAATACCGTCATATGATCAACATTTAACTCGAAAGCAATCTTTCTAGTACTGCTAGTAGGTTGTTCTTCAACCAAATTAAGTACTGCTTCTTCAAGATGTGTTGTTCTAACTTCTCGATGGCGACCACAATCCTGCGTTCTTTTGTCGAATGAACCATATTCTCGTAATCGTTGATGAAGTCGGGCAAATATTCTATGCGAAGGAAGCTGCCGTTAAGGATACATTTCAGCATATCTTCTAGAAGCTTCTAACCCATTCCCCTGCGACAGACCGTAAACGTAATGCATATCAGCCATTTCCTCATTTGTGTATGCCATTTTAATAACAAGTGAATTATTAAACTAACAAATTACGAACAAAACAACGACACACAATTAAGTATTAATTCAATTTCAAAAATTTACAAACTGACAGCGTGATACCACTACTAGCGGCCTACTAAATAAATTAGTTTTACATTTTCATTTTATGACGATGTATCTCTATAGTTGTTCGTAAAATAATTTTTTGCTGCGAACTGATTACTTTTGGGCAAAAAATTCAAGAAACATTTTTTGTCTCGAATGAAACAAGCTATTGGGAATAAATTTTTAAATGGTAAACAAATAATCAGACAAAAAGTTACATTGGAAATAAATTACATTTTTAGTGTTTGTGAGAAAAATTGTAAAACAAATTTTATGTACCCCCTTTATGGGTTTTTTTTTATATGACAGACCCTATCTCTTTTTCGCTAAGGAATCACCCCCTGAAATGTTTTACACTTATTTTGTTCAATGGTAAACAAATAATCAGACAAAAAGTTACATTGGAAAAAAATTACATTTTTAGTGTTTGTGAGAAAAATTGTAAAACAAATTTGATGTACCCCCTTTATGGGGCTGTATCTTAACAAGGGATGCTCCAATGAAGTTTTTTTTATATGAAAGACCCTATCTCTTTTTCGCTAAGGAATCACCCCCTGACATGTTTTACACTTATTTTGTTACACCCTGTAATAAAAACAATATAACAGGTGAGGATTTTAACTGTTGAGCTCAGTAATACTTCACATGTTGTCTAGGACTTTATCATTAAAAAAAACATAGACATATGAAAACCATTCACAAAATACTATACTTGTGTTATCCTCCGTCTGCCACAACTAAACTAACAAAGTTGTATTGGTATGTCATGCCGATATGAAAGAAAAATCATATTTATGAAATATTTTAAAATATATTTGAAATCAATGAATATATTACTATAAGTTTAATTCTCATGAATTCATATGTATGTAGATAAGAAAGAAGCCTTAAAATAAGGTATTTTAAGAATTATTGTATGTAAATGTATTAAGAAATAAACAATCAAACATTATAAATCAGTTTCAAATAGAGACGAAATAAGTAAATATATTTATCTGGATGAGATAAATATATTTGATAAATGAACAGCGTCTCCAATGTATAAACTAAAATGTAACATGATACATTTTAACTTTGTGTTTTATGTATATGAATATGTATAAATCGTGTAGCCTGTTGTTATTTCTTGGTATGTTGTTTCATTTAAATATTATTCAATAATGTGCGTAGACATTATTAAATGTAATTATTATATAAGTGTATTTAATCTGTTTGATAATTTTGTTTGTAATCACCTATAAAATCATTGATTTCGAATATAATTATTATTTAAGTTATACAATGGTATTTTTATTATATTAACACCAAATAATTCTTTAGGAAACTGTTAATTTAATTATCTCTTTTATCTAATCGCCCTCGAGATTAAGAATTGAGCTAGCTGGCAAATAAAACAATTTATTTTACTTTATTTTAGAATTATTTATTAATTTAAATTTTATATTAAGTTCCATTTTTTTTTAAAGTAGAATAAATTTATTTTAAGATGTATCTTTTCAATATGGCTCCGCAACGTGGGACCATTTTTATATTATATTAATAATAAAATTTATTGATGACACCTTTTCAATACTGGCGCATAATCCTATCATATTATTATTAATTTAGTTTCAAATACTAGATCAATTACATTATATTATTCCATATACCGTTTGACTGAAATAAAAGTAGATATAGGGAAACACAAACACGCACACAAGTGCATGCAAACATGAATTGGAGGGGTACGATAGTAGGGGAGTACAGATCAGTTCATATCGGGACACCGGGGTACCGAGGCTTTAGTGCAAAACGTTGAAAGTTAGTGTGTAGACGTTTGCTTTAAGGAATTGCTACGCTCTTTACGGCTTTTGTATAATATTTTGGTAACTGATGTATTAACATTGAACTGAAACAAAACTCTATAAAATTTGTAACTAAAATAAAATTCTTATAAAAAAAATTAAATAAAATTCTGACATTTAAAACGAAACAAAATATTAAATGAACTATACAAAATTTAATGTTGAAGATGTTCAAATGTCTGTCCCTCTTGCATCAAGCAGTACCCTAAACGATTATAAAACCCATTTCGTACATTCGATAGCATTTCAGGAGTAATCATTTGTATGGCGTTAAGAATTTGTTCTCTTAAGCCCAAATCAATCGCTCTATTTCCTTCAGCGGTATTAATATTTGCGAGATTGCTCAGATACTGCACGCTCTAAAGTTACGGAACGAATGTGTTGTCCCCGCTCTCGATCTCCCCACTATCTCCCCACACCACCGGTCTTATACATAGGTACATGTTTATGTGTGTGTATTTGAAGATGCATATTAACTTTTAACTACGACAATCTGTATATTCTTTTATTATGACTTTTTCAATGACAATTTATTATGATTATACTTTCTGTTATTTGAATAAAATAAATAATAACTTATGCAACTATCTTAACGACAATGCAAGTATACTTCAATAAAAGAAAAAGTAATTTAATATTTAATTTGTATGAAAAATACGTCTACCGCATTTTCTTATTATTCCGCCTACTTTTCGAACATCCATCAATATCCATAACAAATTACTCTCTAATATAACTGTCTCTTAGTGCTCCGATATCGGACGATCCATATAAATTTCTGTTAAATGTGTAAAATTAGAGGCAATTGTCATGTTACGATAGCACCAGAAAGACCACCAGGTTTGTAAATTTCACCTTGATATTCTCAAGGGAGATACTATTTAAATTTTCATTTTATCCATATTCCTTTCTTAAAAATAGATTTGTCTTCGTCGTCGAATTTATTTCGTTCTTGTAAATTGGTGGGAATGATACTTGAAAGAGACTGCCAAGTGTCAAGCACTGGGAATTCGATTATAATTTAATCATACCCGAATTTTTGTAGAAATGAAAATATTTGTTATGGAAATAGTACAGGATTATATTCTTCTTTTAAACGCTTTGTTGCAAATGAGTTATTTATATTTTAATGTGATCTTATCATAATCACAATATTAATATAGAAACAGTGATTGCTTCATCTTGAAGATTTATTTGGTTATAGTGCATAACTGTTTGTAATAGAATTATATTTGTCATTTATGATATAAATGCTCGTGAATAGTAAAGGTGTAAAGGTACAACCCCAAAGTTGGGCGACATAATGTAAAGAAACCCCTATATCTAAATTAAGATATTTGATTTAAAGTTAAAATTTGGAAATAAAATGTAAAATTATTTGTTTTGCCAGCTAAACTCAGATTATCTCAGGGCGATTCGAGTTAATAGAAATTACTAAGTAAAAAGTTTCCGGAACATTAATAATAAAAAAAATACCATCTAAAATTTTAATAATTCTTATATTGAAAATCAATGAATCTTGTATATATTACAAACAACAAAAGAAACGAAATATATTTAAAAGACAATTTCAATACATTTCTTTTTACAAATATTAAACTGACACAAATATTAATCTAGATTCTTTGCAATATTAAAGCGTAAACAATAAAAGCCAGAATGTATTACATAGAATGTACATACTATATTATATGTGTGTTTATATACATATCGACACTTGCGGTAAACATATCAAGTTACTTTATACTTATATTTTATAGACGATATTTATTTAACAACTCTCTGTTTGAAATATATTTTTACAATCTTTCATTCTTTATTATAAAAAAATACATTCATCAAACAATAATCATTTAAATAATACCTTATTTTAACTCTTCTTATTCAGCTTCTTTTTTATACTGTTTTCAGCGGGAACTTGGGGCTGTTTATTATCAGCGAAATCTTCTTTATTTCTACGTTGTCTTCAACGGAATCATCTGCTTGTCCTGCCAAGCGAAGCACAATATTTATTTTAACAATATAATACTTTGCACATTTACTGCTTATGTGCAACTTTGAACACTATTTTATTACTTTCTTTTACAAATAACCACGAATCTTCTGACCGTGGCCGATTATCTCAGTAGTCGATTATTTATTTAAGCTAAATTAACAATGACTCTTATGAGTAGTCTATTGTTGGGAGATAGCCTTTTGATACAACATTTAACGTATCTCGCCTTCGACTCTCTCTTTTTTGAACGCGTATTTTCCTTTTATATCAGAATGTTTGGGGTTCCCCGCTTTCTACAAAGTTCGGGTGTTTCCATTCACATTTACACGCACGTACACGTTCTTTTAGCTGTGGGAATGTATATTACTATCGGAGTGTTTATCACGTTAATATAAACTTTTGGCGTCACATTTCTTACTCCTAAATACATACTAAACCTATGCCTAATTGCGACTTAATAATACAATAATACATTCATTGATTTTAAATACTTCTTTTTTAAAATATTAATAAAAAATATGCTGAATTAAATTCTTAATAATAATAAAAATTATAAAATTAATAGATGAAAATAGACTGTACTATTACAAAGGTTCAACACAAGATTAAAACATTAATAACAAGAGTTCAATTTTTTAAGCATTGTTGTGTTAAATTCAAATTCAAATTTCTTTATTGTCCTACATCCCAAAGACATTAATATTGTCAATATGTTACATATATTTATAATGCTGTACAATGCAAAATAAATGAGTAAAAAATACGCAACAACACTTAATTTATATATAAGAAAATGTCTGATTTGACAGACCATTTTGAACTTGTGTATTTATTTGTGTGCATTCTTTTTTTTCAATTCAGAGGATTTTATAGCTATTTCATTTAATTTTTTGCTTCTTGAAACTTCCTCGCTCCACGAGCTATATACAGATTGTCGGCAATAAAATTTGTTTAGATTTCTTCTTTAAACTGTGATTCGATAAAAGTATTTAGATGGCACCACAGTTACTGCTTTTGAATCGACTTGACAGCATCCCCCGTATCCAAGGGTATGGTAACCAGCTGTGACTGATTGAAGGATGTTATCAATCTCTCCCACTATTTTACCAATCGCTCCCTTAAATATGAATAGTCTTCTGCCATGACAACTTGTTATCGTTTTTTATTTTATTAATGAAAACGTCCTTTATATGTGTTCTGATTGGTTGACACCGTTTTAGCATCGATCCAGGTTTTTTGATTAAATAGCAAATCAATTATATAAAATTAGCATCAGAAATTTTATATAAGTTATATTAAATGTTTTTAAATAATTAGTGACGTTATTTTATCATCTTTGCTCTCTTAAATTTAGCGTAAATTTTAATTTTGCTGATTTAATCTCGATGTTTTGATTTACATCCCTAATTATACGTATGTGACCTTGAACCTACCTGTCCGATTGATATGATTATGAATATACAGCATGATAATTTTATATTGCCTTGTTTCTGCTAAAAAGTATGACTAATTTTTGTACACATTCTAACGAAATTTCATGGCAGATATTTGAAATGGTTTGAATCAATTCTTCCCGGTTTTGTGGCAAAATTTCGTCGTTGATTTTCTTGACCATGATTCCCCAAATGTTCTCTATGGGATTTAGATCCGGGCTCCTCGATGGCCAAGGCAATGTCTGCACTCCACTGGCGTCTAAAAAGCGTATAACAACATGCGCCGTATGAATTTTGCAGTAATTATGGTGAAAAAAAAATTGTTGGCAAATACCGGAATTACCGATGGCAACATGGATTGTTCAAGTATATTTCTTCTATACATAAGAGCTACGAGTCTTTCCTCAATGACAACACATATTCCTAATACTCGTGCATTTATCCACTCCCAAACATTGACTGAAAATCGTCCACTGCCTTTGCATTTTGCAATGAAGAAGAGTTTAGTGAGTTTTAGAATTGTAAAATTATAAAATTAATACTGACAATGTGAAATTCTTATTTCGTCTCTTTTCCACCCGCTAGCGCAACTAGTGTGTTAATAGTATATTAAAATACAAGAGTCACAAGGTACGATTTTGCGCACGCGTTCAAGTTTAGAAAACGAGCCACTAGGCGAGTTTTCTAAAGAACAAGTGCGCAAAAGGTCTCATGAAATGTGTATTTTATACTATTTTTTCTATTTCGGATATTAAAAGTTCAAAAAAGCTTAAAATGAGAGACATGTTTTTAGAATTTTGTTTTTTTGAAGTTGGTTACTCTGATTTTTAAGTAAAACAATTTAAATATTTGAATATCGGCGGTGATATATGTCATTATGTTTAAAATTTAGTCGGATTTAAGCAATAAATTATTTCAAATTATCAACAAAATGGACGAAATAAATAACTGCACGTTAGGAATCGTCCTTGTGGTCTACATATTCAATGTTACAATATAGTTTAGATATTTATAAAAGTATAGACATCTCAAAATGTTCTAGTCTTCTTGCATTTTTAAAAGAATATCTGAAGGCTACGAGCCTAAGAAATCCAAGATTTTAGAAATAGATCATATTAATCAGTTTATAATAGAAGCTGATGATAAAACATACTTAGCAACGAAAGTAAGTAATAAGAACATCATTGTAGTTGTATTTTACTAATTTTCTAAATCATTTTGTTATAATAGTCATATTAATACTCTGTTAGATTATCCTATAATGACTTTAGATGATATATATTTTAAAAATGATGTCATAATGGTTGCAGTGTCAATAATTAAAACTTATGTTCCAAGACAATTTACTATAACACAAAGATTATGGATTGAATTGGTTAAAATATATTGTAACGTTTTCGGGTTCGCAATAAACAACTCGTGCAATTTATTTATTTAAAACAGTCTGTATATTCATACACATAAGGAACTATTTATTTCTTTATTGCACTATATTTATGTCTTTTCTTCGGCTACCACTATATTTATTTCTACCGTACGACTTATATTTATTTCTTATATTTATTTTTACTGTTCGGCACGAGACTACTTAAGGAACTTCTTAATCCCGAATTACTCATCCATCGGTGCAACTGCCTTTTATATATGCGTTCGAAACATCTGGAACATACCAGATAAACGCCAGTGTTCTTCTCGATTTTTGTAGAAAGTACAAGAGACATTCTGTCTCTTTGCAGTACAACGCAAATGGATGATTTATTGCTTTATGATGTTTACCAGTCGCGTCGAGATGATTTACAACCTCTTTTTATTGTCGCTCGGAAGTGTGCCTTCTTTTGTTGTCGCCCGGATGTCTACTGGTTTCGTTACAATATTATTCACTTCGTCCCAGCCATGCTACACATAAACGCTTCTTCCTGCAATATAGAAATGAATCTTACGGGAATAGTCCACTTGGTATTAATACCATAGGAAAAGTACCAAACAATATTGCTACTTACTTAAATTTACCTAATCCTGAGCTGTTCACTGGACATTCTTTTAGACGTTCCATTGTGACACACTTGGCTAATAGTCTGATACAATTGGCAGTGATGTGTCAGTCAGTATGAATCACACAAAACATAGTGTGTGCGTTACAGCAAACGTTTATAACAGTTGTACTATTCAACATGGGAAGTAAATTTCAATAGAAGCATCAGAAAATTTATCATTCCACTTATATTGTTAATTAGCGTAAATAAAATGTTCGTAAGTGAGTTTTTTATTCTTTGTACAACTTCTTGAACACGTTTGTTAGATTAAAAGCTTATATTTTGACATTTAAATATGATTTGGTTCCATTTTTTTTTTTGGTACCAACCTAAAAAAAATAAAATTAGCGTGCGATAAAGTGATACTTTATGCAACCAAAACGGGTGTTGTAAAGTGAACTTTATGCCACCGAATTAGAACAAATATATTAAATAGTACTTCCTGAGTGTCAAAGTATGTGGAAACTGTTCATATTTTGCATGAAATCATTTTTACCACCCATCGATTTTTACTGTGTGGTATTACCTAATTTTATACAAATACTTCTGAAAATGGTATTATAATTTTTTTATTTCCCTTAATGAACTTTGATAATTACTATCATTATCCTAATTAAGGTATAAAATTCACTCATTAAACACGGCATTACACACACACGCATACACACATAGAAGAAATTAATGAAGCGGTAGTCATTTTCGATGACGCATATACATCGGACAAACATCTCGACAATTCAAGTTCAGACCGGTAGTAGTCATTCTGGTAAGTATTCCAGTGTGTAAAAGCCGACACAGTTTCTCGGAAAACAATACAGAAACGCCCGGCGGACGAGACGTCGAATACTTCCATCCGATTCACGAAATACCTTAATCTCTTTGAACGGGCCTCTCAGCGGGGTTCCCCCGGCATTGACTTCTATCACCGATCGAGTCACTACCTGCCAGCGCGCGAGGCCTCCGCCTCTTGGATTACCGAGTCCGGGCGTTCGCTCGCTAGCTCTTCAAGCAGCGAAAACGCAATGATATAATGAACAAATGACAAGTATTTCTCGTTCTGTCGTATCTTGTAGGCATGTCAGGTTATCAAAGCGATGAGTCAATGAAATATTCGAAATGATTAGGGTACTTTTGAGGAATGAAAAAAGAGTCTATTTTAAGTAAATGATATATTTATTTTGAAAGAATTTTATTTGATTCTTCTATTACAGTTAAACATGAATTGCCTTATTATTAGACAAAGTCAGTAGCCACTATCATTGCTATAAAAATTTTCCTATTAAGGGGGGGGGGGGTTACTTGATCGGCGTATGCCACAAAATGGTCAATTTCAACGCAAAAAATCGCAAAAATTAAGGCACTTGAAAAAGTTGCCGCTACATGAACGAAATAACCAATATTTGTTCTATTAACTCACGATTAAAATTTGCAATTATATTAAAAAATAGTTAAGATACAGCACTGCTTACTGTGCTTAAAAAGTACTTTTTTGAATCGTAGGTGCCTAGATACTTTTATTCTGAACACGACAATGTATTTATTTTACTTTCAAAATAACTCTGGTCTACAAAAAATGACTTTAAATCAATGAGAATTATCACAAATTCCGTACTGATAAATGGCAGTTAGGCAACACTCAATTCAATGTCTAAGACCAGGGATATGGAAGGTATACCTGATCAACTGTATTAAGCCGTTACACGTTCTTAATCAGCAACTAGGCCTAATTGCAAATAAATTTTAGTATCGTGTTATGGCGTGTTCAAGATGTAAGATCTCTGTTATATCTAACCGTAACCTCCGTGATATTAGAGGCCAGGCACAAAGCTTGTGTCACGTGATCTGACGTCACGAATGCCGGCTGACTAGCATTACAGTTTAGATTTGCCGTGATCGCACATCCCAGTCGCGTGAACTAGATTTCGCAAGTTCTCCTTTCAAAAACCCTCATAAAGAACTTCAAATAAGTTAAAGTGATAAGTTAAAGGTGTAGAATTTCAGATTTACCTGATTTATGTGCAGATAATTTGTAAAATCAGTGAAAAGAGAGTGTTTCTCAATTGTGGAGTGCCGAGTTTGTGGGTTAGCAAATATGGCCACTGGTAAATTTTGTATGTGAACATTGTTTTATTACTTATAAATAACTTTCGGGTGGTGTCGTTTATAATATGGTTGTGTCGTTTATATAAAATAATTAGTTAATCAAGAACGCCAACAGTTTGACTAGATACCTGAGTGAATCTTGTTCATTTAATTAAAAATGCCTGATAAATGCTGCGTGCCTAATTGCACAAGCAATTACGATAGTACCCATACGTATGTGTCCGTCTTTTCTTTTCCAAAAGATGAAGAGTTGAAAAAAACGTGGATTAAATGCATTCATAGAGAGTCATTTAATCCAACAAAACATTCAGTAGTATGTATTAAACATTTCTCAGAGTCATCGGTTATAACAATTGATAAAATAACCAGAAACGATGGATCTGTATTAGAGGTGCCAAGAAAAAAGCCAGCACTAATTAAAAACGCTGTCCCTTCAATATTTCCAAATCAACCCTCATACATGACAAAAAAATCCCCAAAAAAACGAAAACATCCAGACGAAAGACGACAGGAGATACTAGATCGAGACGAAACCGTTTTTCAGGCGTGGAGTCGCGATGATGATATATTAGATTTTGACAACTTTTTATTGAAATTTAAAGAGAAACATTTGTTTGATTTTGTTTATAAAATTACTGCAAATGTTATACATTTTTTTAAAGTTGATTGTGATTCAAATGCGTGTCCAACAATCACGTTAGGTTTCAAAATATTTAGAGATCTGAAAGTTGCTTTTTTTTGTAACAGTAAAATTATCCCTTCAAAGTTTTCGTGGATATTGGGAGATGATTTAATTTGTTCAAAATGGTCACAGTTTGATTGTTTATTGAGTCATATAAATTCAAATGACATCCATAAAATGGTAGACAAAATTACGAACATAAAATTGGCATGTAAGGAATTGGAAAAATCAATAGAAGACCTTTTATTAGATGACACCAGTGATGTTGAAAACATTCCTGTGAAAAAATTAAATTTCATAATAGAACAATTAAGTCTAGCTTTGACACGTCGTCCGCAATATTCAACACAAATGTTTTTTTGGGCCTCTTCTTTCTTTTTTCAGTTTCCCGGTGGATATAACACTTTAAGAAATTCAAAAGTTTTAACGATTCCGCATCCAGATTATTTAAAAAGAATAACGGCCGACCTCAAATCTGATGTTGGAATAAAAAGACAACAAATCGACTATTTATCAAAGAAAATTCAGCATTTAGATGAGCACGAAAAAATAGTAAATATTTTATTTGATGAAATTCATGTCACTCCCAAAATTGAATACAAAGGCGGAAGTTTAATTGGATATACTGAGCAGAACGAATTTGCCACTAGAATTCAGGCGTTTATGTTAAGTTCTGTTCTTTCTAAGTATGAAGATATTGTGGCTCTATTTCCTGTAAAAAAAACTTCTGCCGTTGATTTAAAAGAAATGATTTTAGAAGTCATTAAAATTCTAACCAAAATTGGTTTTCGAGTAATTTCTTTAATTTGTGATAATTACAGAATGAATCGAACTTGTTATCGACTTTTAAGTAGCACAAGCACTAAGGAAGAGCTTTATCCAAAATGTTTCTGATACGCAACAACAAATTTATCTACTTTTTGATACTGTTCATTTATTAAAATCTATTCGAAATAATTGGTTAAATCAAACAAATAAAGAACGATCACTTGTTTTTTGCCATTTCGATAATTATAATTTAATTTTATTTGCAAATTTGTCTGACCTGGAAAAAATACATTCTATGGAAAGTGATAGCTTCATTAAATCGGCGCCGGCTTTGTCAAAAAAAGTTTTAAATCCGTCTTCACTAGAACGACAAAATGTTCAACTAGCTGTCAGATTATTTGATGAAAAAAATATTGAGGCACTGAATCAATCTTATAATGAAGTTAACACTGTTGGTACAGCAGAGTTTTTAAGAACTATACTTCACTGGTGGAGAATAGTAAATGTACGTTCACACAAATCAGGATATCATCAACGTGATCCTTTCAGAGACCCAATAAGAGAACCAAATGACAGAAATATTCAGTTCTTGTTAAAATTTTATGATTTCCTTTGCGCCTGGGGATCTTTAAACGCTGGAATTTTAAAAAATGGACACACTGGCAAACTAACATCTGATACATTTTTTGCTCTGAAACATACGACAAAAGCGTCAATTAATTTAGTCCAGTATTTGTTTGAATGCTTTCAAATTAAATACGTTTTGTTAGGAAAGTTCCAAACCGACAAATTAGAGGGACGTTTTGGCAAATATAGGCAAATGAGCGGGTCACACTTTCATGTTTCAGTAACACAAATTCTAGAGTCAGAAAAAAAACTGAAAGTTTTAAGTCTTCTTAAGTTAAAGTCCGCCAAGTTTGGAACATTTTCATTGAAAGATTTTTCACTAGATGACACAGATGAAAATGATGATGGTTTCTTGCTATTATCTGAAAACGTCTCTTCTTTTTCAGATATATTAAATAATTCATTTGACATTGCACTGAATGCTTCTGTATTATCATCTTTGTTCTATATTGCCGGATACTGTGCACATTCACTAATTAAGTTTGTTAATGGTTGTGACAATTGTTTAACATCCATTACTACCAATTCAGATTTTGTTATAAATTTTACCAATTGTGGTGAAAATGACTCTGCAGATATTAGCAAATATTTGAAAAATTTAACAAGAGGAGCTCTAAAACAACCATCTGAATTATTCTTTGAAGTCTCTATTCAGGCGTATCAGATATTTAGTGAGCTTATTTCAGATAAATATGAAACTGAATTTCTAAAAACAGGTAAACAAAGGATTATTTTACGGGAATTGACAATGTTAAAATTGGAAAAATATGTAGAAGAAATCAATGAGAAATGTATTTTATGCAGCAAAACGTTGAAGTCGATATTGTTAAAAAATACTCATGTTCTTGCCAATATATTTCTCAATAACTATTCAAAAATAATCAACGACAAAATTAACAACCAAAACATGGATCTATCCAAGAGAAAACTGATTAAATTTAATAGTTAAGTAGTTATAAAACACATTAACGCATGGAGATAGGGCTATTGGCGAGGCCTCCATAAGAGCCAACGCGTCTATTATGGGTACCTCAACGGTGACGTGGAAAACCTTGTTCATTGTTTTTTATCATAATAAGTTCCTTTGTTGAAATAATATTCAGTTTTACTCACAAATATAGAATTGTCTCTATGTTGGGTATTTTACTTTTCGCAATTGTCAGCCGGCTTTCGTGACGTCACGATTGCTTGTTCGCGGCCTGTACTTTCTCGTAGGTTACGATCTAACCTATATCTTCGGTTTAATGTCAAATTAGGGTTCAATTGCGTCTTCGTGCTTGAGTGTTACTGTAAAGTATTTTACAAGTAAAAATTGAAATAAATTCAAATTGAGTTCAAAACAGTTTTATTCAATTTACTACAATTGTTTCACCCTACTAGGGCTACATCAGGTGATGAATAATATAATACAAAATAGTTTTAGACGTTCTTATTTATGTCTTTTCCTAAATGAAGAGGGGGGAGTTTGTGACATTAGGTTAAGAGCGGGAGTAACTTATGTATTTAATGTAATATTTAATATATATATACATAACAATATGATTAAGAATATTAAAAAAATTTTTTTTTTTTTGAAAACTGATTGTTTACTGTTATTATAAAATTAAACAATTTATAAATATATATATAACTATAAGAATTATTAAGTTGATTTTAAATATTTAAATTTAACAACGGTGAATTATTCACTTCTAGTTGGTCATTTAAAATAAGGTTTAATTTGTTTAATTTATTTATTTCTAGGTTTTCTAATAAATTTAATTTTTTACTCTTGTCTTGTATATGTAGTATGTCAAACTTATTATTGAATTTATGTTTTTGTTCAATACAGTGGTTTGCATATGTGGAATCTGTTTTTTGTAATTTATATTATATTATATATATATATATATATATATATATATAGATTCTACATATATGCAAACCACTGTATTGAACAAAAACATAAATTCAATAATAAGTTTGACATACTACATATACAAGACAAGAGTAAAAAATTAAATTTATTAGAAAACCTAGAAATAAATAAATTAAACAAATTAAACCTTATTTTAAATGACCAACTAGAAGTGAATAATTCACCGTTGTTAAATTTAAATATTTAAAATCAACTTAATAATTCTTATAGTTATATATATATTTATAAATTGTTTAATTTTATAATAACAGTAAACAATCAGTTTTCAAAAAAAAAAAAAAATTTTTAATATTCTTAATCATATTGTTATGTATATATATATTAAATATTACATTAAATATATAAGTTACTCCCGCTCTTAACCTAATGTCACAAACTCCCCCCTCTTCATTTAGGAAAAGACATAAATAAGATCGTCTACAACTATTTTGTATTATAATATTCATCACCTGATGAAGCCCTAGTAGGGTGAAACAATTGTAGTAAATTGAATAAAACTGTTTTGAACTCAATTTGAATTTATTTCAATTTTTACTTGTAAATTATGGAGTTTCAACACGTATCACCGTCTTCAATCAATTATGTAAACTATTTTTATTTCATGGAATAGGAGGGATGGCAGTTATTTTGAACAAAGAAAGTATTAAGTAATAGTTTAAAAAAGAAGGAACTTTAAAAAGTAATAATATTTCTGTTTTCATAGAACAAAAGGGCAGATCACAAAATAGAGAAGGCAACTCTAATAGAATGTGTGAGGGAAGAAGCCCACATCATAGAAAATAAAAGGAAGCTGACTGTGCTCAACTTCTTATTTTACTAATATAATTATGTCATCAAACTTCTTATTCAAAAATTTAAAAAAAGCATCTCAGAGGAAAGGGGTTTGCTTCTGATGAAGAACTCAAAGAAGCTGTAGAAGAATATTTTGCGGTGTTACCGAAGCAATTTTTTCCTGAGGGTATGGGGCAACTGGAAAAAAAGATGGAATAAGTGTATTTGTGTTGAAGGGAGTTATGTAGAAAAATAATTTTTTTTTGTTCTCTTATGTGCTTTTTTTCATGGCTAGGTAGATAACATAAAAATACGCACTGGTATTGTATTTATTAAAAACATATTTCCAATTTATTAAATATGTTTATATTTGTTGATGTACACTGTACAGTTGATTTGCAAATACTATTTCTTACATTCAAATGGATTGAAGTTTATAGGCGATTGAGGATTTGGATAACCCGCAGGTTCAGCTGGTATTATATCATAAAAATAATTTAATACAACATGGTATAATTAAAACCTTTTTTTTTCAAATAATGATTAAAAAGATTACTTGAATAAATAGTAATTACAAAACTTCAAACTCCAAAGTGTATAAAGTAACATATCTTTATTTGAATTATTTTTACAGGTCCTTTTCTCAAACATCACTAATTTAAAATTTCTGTGGAATAATAATATAAAGCGATTCTTTTTCACCTTTCCGACAATACCACCCACATTCTCTAATTTTCATTTTCCAATACGACCTTCGCCACTTCGTCTCTCTTTTTATTTGTTTCCTTTTCATCGTCAGTTATCGGAGGACAACGCACACAAAAATTTGATGAATGAACAGTCGAGGGAAAGCATTGTCGTTCCAATAGAAAAATCTAAAGAAAGGAAAAAAAAGGTAACTATATAGTAGTTCGAACAATCGATGGCAATTCGAACCTCTATCTCTTGGTGAGGGAGGAATTTTTGACGTTGAAACGGCAGATTTTACGAATACTTGTATGAACAGAGACGGGAGATCTGGTGGCTATTCAACGATCAGACAATAGTTCGGTTTCCGGTTGAAATACAATGGCCTTATCGGCTCTTTCGTTGTTATAATGTCCTTTTCGAAGGTATAACCGTGCGTATTGAGTGTCTATAGTAGCAGTAAAGGCATTTTTTGCCCGAAAATGAACAAGACATTCGGTCCCGAAGGATACAGGGACAGATGTTTTATTCTAATGTATAATTGTCAGAATGACGTATGGTATTTTATTTTTCAAATTTGATTAAACTTATCTTTTATGTGAGGTATTTTTTTTATTAACGTTAAATGCACAAGTCTGGCACAAAGAAAAATCCTAAAAACAACCAAAAGTTTTTAATAAATAACTTGAACGCCCATTAATAGAAAAGTGATTTAAGAGATTCGTGGCTTGCAGTTTTATCACTATCCTATTAATGGAAGATATAAATAGTGATTACTTAAAAACTAAAACGTTGAGATTTTGAAGTAATTTTAATTTTCATTAAACATACATACATTACTTTATAATATTTATAACGTCTAAATTAAAATAACTGTCTAATATATATTGCCGTGATCTCTTGCATATTAAAAAATAATAATAATAGCATCAAGAATTAATTTAAGTATAAAAATATAAAAGAAACAGTAAAGAATTAGATTTTATTGTATTTAAAGATTTCAACATAAGGGTATAATAAGTTGCATACATTTAGGTATAGAAAACACAGACATAAAATAAATTTATTGTTACAATTAAAAAATTTGGAGATGAATTTACAATTTAAATATTAGAAAGGTACAAAATAAAAGACGAGATAAATCTAAGCTATATATATTTCTTTTATAGAAAAGATAAACAGGATGTAGGGTTTGGGTATAATGAAAAACAACCTAACTTTTCAAAATGCGTGAAAATTGCACTAAACATTTTGAATAATGGACCGTTGTTTAAAAATAAAAGAGTAATGAAAGCAAACAACCGAGAAAGGGTTATGCTTAAGGACGGAACAGTGAAAAGAATTAGTCATTTAAAAGCAGTAAAATTGTATGAAGAGGATCAAATCCGCTATGCACGAGAGATAAATATAATTGAATAAATTATATGAACTTGAAAACGTGCATAAGTTAATAAAAAAAATCAATAAAAGAGTTTAAAATAAGTCATGCTAAAAGGATAAAAATTTACCTTAACTTATGACTATAAATAAAAAAAAGGATATAAATTTAAAATATTCCGATATCATACAATCAGTAGTAATGTTTTTATAAACGGCAGCTGAGCAAATAAAATACATTCATGAATTTGTGTGTGTAGCACTATGTTTCATGGACTGTAGAGAGATTTGTACCGTTTGAAGACCTACAAAAAGAAAATATGGTATAAACTTCGTTTGTAGTTTCTTACAGATAAATATATCACCATGAGAAAAGTCTTGGGTGGAAACCAGCGACGAAATAGCAGGCCAGACGGATCGTGATAGTACGAATAATCTTGGAAGAAGAATACCTGTTATTTACAATATATTTCCAATTTTACCGAATACTGAAACAAATAAAAGAAAAATAAGGATTGTGTTAGCGAATGGAAAAAGGAAGTATGTGGCAAATAATGAAGAAGGTAACAAGTTCATAAACAAATACAAGGACGAATTGTATTAATAAAAATATATCTACTTTGGAAGATACCGAATAGTTTAAGTGAAAGACTTTTAAGTAAGCGAACAATTTCAATGTGTTGACGTTTTAGTGAATGAACTGTCAAAAACAATATATGTGCGTGTGCGACGGCAATTTGAGGGCAGAGATCTCACTGAAGACGCAGGGTGACAACCTAAATATTAGTTCCGGGGATGGCGTAACGAGCATTACACATTTTTCCCGGGTATAAATTCAAAGACAGGAATGAACAAGTTTAGACGAATGCTGACTGCGACTTTGAAAAGATAAAGACTTTAAAATAGAAATCGTAGGGTCAGATACACCACGATTAAATGTAAATTCATTCATTTTGTATTAGAATATTAATTTACCTTATCTAATTTTCATTCATTATAATAAGCTTTCTTTGTTAATATTTCTTTTGTATTTAAAAAATGGAGATGCCTATTGCACAATTTTAAGAGATGTTTAACGATACAAAGTAAGTTTTAAATACAAGGATTTATCAATGCTGCTATGCGTATATGGAATACAATGTGCAAATATTTATTCAATATAACGTTGTGCAGCAGGGATAATAGATATTGTCCTTTAGTAATATGAATTCATTAGTTTTTTTTACAACACAAATAGAATTATTAATGGTGTTGGGTGTTAAGAGGATATAACGTGCGAATGTATATTTTCTGACAGTTTATTAAGCATCATTAATTCTCACAATTCATTCATTATTTTGATTTCAAATTTAAAATTTAAAATAGATATTTCAAAAAGGAAAGTGTTTCTGGGTGGCAGTTTTTGAGACGCTGGTCGCAATGCGTGCGAATGATTGTTGCCAGTGATCAAATTCAAGCTTTTTCTCCGAACATTGACCATTGCGAAGTTCTAAGTTTATCAGAGCATTACATGTCAGTTAATTATAATAAATTATATAGAGATATGTTTTAAATGTTTAATATTTAACTATTTTTGTAATACCTCTTATTTTATATGTCCTATAAATGGTTTGTACTGTTGGACAATAAAGATTATTATTATTATTATTATTATTACGTGCGAATTAGCATAATATTAACAGAATACTGATATTCAATTGAATTTTTCTTTATTTTAAAACAGGATAATATTTTATTTTTGATTAAGCATTATCGATATATTTGTTCCACAAAACATTACAACCGAGAACACGGTACAAATGTTTTCTTTCAATTATGTTTTCTTTTATAATTCTTGGGTGAATATAGTATAGCGATGCTATCTATTCTTGAAAATGTTGAATAAAATATACAATTATGTTTTATATAGATTCTGATTTTTCTTTAATATAAGCTATAACCTTATCCCTATAAAAGAAAAAACAAGGGATTTACCAGGAGAAAAGAAGGTTGAATACACTGATAGAATTCACGTATACTTATAAAGTACGTGCTGTTAAGAAAATAAATGAATATATAAAAGATAATAAAAATTATCATTATTTTTATTAATTATGTTGCTGGAACAGCACACAGCATAATCTATTTGGCAATGCCTAAAGTATGGCAATACTACAATTATTTTATACCAAATAATTATGTTTCCACAGCAATATGTGTAAGTAAATTTTACCATACTTAACTTCTGCAACAATTTTGCGTATTGATTGTATAAAGCCTTCGTTATCAGGTTAATGTAACTTTGAATAATGTTTTTTAAATGTCACCATAGAACAACAAAGACTATTGAATATTGTCAAATATTAATATAAATAAAGGGTAACTTTATGTTAAAATGCTAGTATTACTTGCTGATGGCACTATTCTAAAAAAATAGCAATTTTTCGCTTCATGGCTTCAACAGCTGGATGAATGCTAACATTGGAAACTAGGTTTTAGCTAACGAACTGAAATTGAATACAACAAAATTGCAAACTTAAATTTTGTCAATTTTATTAGTTAATGAAACAGAATTAGTTTAACGAGTAAACATTATGGCATATCAAAAGTGAAATTGGGAATGTCGTCAATGACAATAAACAAAGAAGGTACATAAGATTAATTGCTGAAATTGATTATATTGCTGATTTCAGAAATGCCTTCAGAACATTTAAAATTTTAGCTACATTATTATGATTCAGGTAATAGAAGAGTGCATCTATATGTTCTTTTATTGCATATCACAATAGATTAGGGCTGCAATACTCACTGTTTAAAAAACACTCAGCTCTATTAAACGAAAGAAAATATCTTTATATCGTTATTAAACAAAACCAATGCAAAATAAAAAAAAAACAAACAGGACAAATGATATGATTTAAGACAGACGTTTTACATTCCATGGCAAACCTTTATCAATACAATTTTTGATCTAGCGGTATTATATGATAATAAATGAACGAATACACTTCAAAGAACTGCTGTTACGATGACAAATAGAACGACAATAATTTACTTAAGCATCTTGACGTCAGTCTGACTTTTCATTGTCGAATAAATGTCATCGAAATGTTATCACGATGACAGTCTTAGGCTAAATTCACACGATTTATACAAAACCTGACTGCCAACAAAATGTTCTAAATGTCAACATTCAGTGAAATTATATAGAAATATTATAGATTTTATGGGCAAAGTCTTAATAAATAAATTCATTTGCCACAAATTATAAATGTCACAATAATGTATAATTAATTTATAGACATATTTTCTTTAGTTTGCATCTTCATTCATAAACAAGAGCAAAGTGAACTACAATTGCAATTACTCTCTATTGATAGTCATTCAGATACAGATTCCAATATCGTAGTCATAGAAAATAAGGAAAAATTTTCAAAAACAATGATTAATAACATTTTATTTACATAAAAGGAAATAATAAGTTTTAATATTCATGTACCTTTGCCACTGGCAGTGGTCACGTTGCCAAAGAGGCACATTTGTAGAGAAACTTGTAGGAAAGAAGTGGACGCGAAGAGGCAATTCTAACCCGAAGAGTTTGATGAACCACTATAATAACAATAAGAGTATTCTATAGAATGAATGTGTCTTAAATAAAAAAAAATAAAAATAAATAATTTGAATAATCAATATTACTTGTGTCAATATTGTATGACAAATATCATCGATCGATCACCTATGATTCATGAAGATCGCAGGCTGGTGTCGCGATCTTATTTCGATCGATTCAATTATTATTTGTAGTTCCTTTTTAATCATGAAATCTTCCTTTTTCTGTTATTTTTTATTAAACATTTAATAAGAATCGCAAATTGATCCAATAATTAGGAAATTGTAATAAAACTGTAAGCGGTTGCGAAAAAGGCGAATTCTAGCTCGAAGGGATTGATAAATTTAGCTAGTTCTTAACCTAAAAGATAATATACGTTCTGTACGTGCTTATAATCTTGAGTATATTATATGATAATAAATATTATGCTATCGTCAGTATCGTGTCAATTTCTACCTTATAATGTAATGTAATAACCAGGGCAAATTAATAAATGAAGTAGCCAAGGTAAGAAGGGTAGATGCAACATCAAATTTATTAATTAAAATCTATCTTAATCAGTTTTAGGTCACTGCGGTAAACAGTAATGTTATTTGAACAATAATTGCGCTGCATTATTGAAATATTAGGATTTTCACTTCCTCCCATGTGCAAAACTGGACACAATTTAAATCGAACTCAAGAAGTTGTTTTAGTCGTTTGGCCGCTATCGCAGTCATACATACACAACCACATAAACACGCACATCGAAAGAAAGAGACTTCATTCAAAGCATGGACATCTGCAAAAATCTCATGGGCAAAGATTTTCAACATTTCGATACTTTTTCATACTACGTGTAAGAAAGTGAAATAAAAAACAAAACGTTTTCCAAACCCACCACACCACAACAAACGAACCGAAATATATCGAAAACATACTAAAATATAACAGCTACAAGACGAAATGTAAAGAAAACATTCCATAGGATCGTTTGACAGAAGCGTCTATCTACTACTACAAGCACACAAACAAAGAGGACATCATTTTTTACCCCCGATGGTGAACTACGCGACCCGTCATAGGGGGAAAAAAACTGAGGATTACTGTGTATGTGTATGTGTGTTTGTGTGTGTGTCTTTAGGACTTTAGTGGTGGTGCGTTTTTAAATTCTGTTAATCTACCGTACAGATAAAGTTCATGTCCAAAAGATGGGTCATCAGAGATAACAGATATGACAAACTTGATATATCAGACAGGTTTTTTCCCTGTGAGTTTTATAATACCGTCTCGCTCTGTCTTATTAGGTTCTTCTATATGGGAGCTGCCAGTTCAAGCGGATCGCAGCGATCTACTACGATTCTATACGACTTTCTCTATTGCTCCTTGTTCAATAGACACTGTGTACACTGTCGGTCAAACATTTAGGACGAAATATAGATAAATTAGTTAAATTACAATAGTTAACTTACCTTTTCCAAAATTTTGGAAATATTGTATTATAAACTGTAACTAATTTCATTTAAACTCCCGATATTTCCCCCCAAATAATCATCTAAAACTTTATCGGTTATAGCAAACCTTCGGATATAGCTCTAACAAACTTTGAATAATAACACAATAACAAGGTTTTACTAAGCGCTCGCTCCGCTATGCTTCGCTCGTGATTAATAAAATTCTTGGCTAAATTGAGGTATATAAAAGTGGATATATAATATACTATTAAATTATTATAATTTTTATGTGTTTCTTCTATATGGACTTTGCTAAGCATTGTTGTTAATTGTTCTGATAATATGGGAATCGCTAAATATTTGAGATTTTTATTATTAATATTTAAATTCTTATATTTTTGTTGATTGTAATATTTATAAATTCCCTTTTTAATAATATCTTTGATCAAGTTGAGAGGGTAATTATTATGTGTCAGAGTTTTTATTATAATATCTAATACTTGTCCTCTAAGGGCTTTAGGGCTTGTTGACTTAATTAAATGCTCTATCAGTAGCATCTATGACAATATTTTTTGTGAAAGATATGGGCTTAAAATACCGTATAGTTAGAATTTATTTTCATTTCTTACTAGTAATTTTTATTTCATTTATTAATTAAAAACAATTATGTCTAGATAATTGGTTCTTCAAGGTCTTCCATAATTAATTCTTCTATAACACTTGATATAGGAGGGCCCATACCACATTTATATACTTGTTTATACTATTTATCTTTATATTGAAGAAAACTTGAATTTAGTGAAATGTCTGATCCTTCTAAGAAAGAATTGAAATCTAACTCAATAAAATCATTTAATTGTCCCAATGTTTCTCAACAATATTCTTAGCTAAATCAATAGAAATATTTGTATACATAAATGTTACATCTAGTGAAATCAATTTATGACCTTGCTTTAATTCAATTGTCTCAATAGATTCTTTTTAAATTCATTACAATTTTTAATAAAACATTTATTGTTATCTGTAATACATAAAACTGTTTATCTTATGGGAATATCCTTTACATCTAATTTTGATAAAATATAAATTTTGGGAGGATGGGCATTATGTATTTTAAGGGTGTTAGGTAATACAGCAGAAAAAATTCTTTTATTTTTCCATATATCAATGCCATTATTAAGTTTTTGAAAAATGGTTCTTGTATTATTTCTAGTAAATGAGTAGATATTCTTGTCTTTTAATATGATTTAAATTTTATTTCCATAGTCACTGGATTCATTACATCAGTTGTGTTACTTTTATCAGATTTCAAAAGGGAATTTTGTAGGTTTTCCTTGGGAAATCTTTTATTTTATTAATGTTTTGTTTACTAGTTGAATTTTTTTATTGAAATAAAAAGATTAAAATTGGTAATAATGTTACAAGTTTGAGTTCTAAAGTTGGTATTAGTATTTTCACGTAAATGATCAATATTAGATTCATTATAGGCAGTGATATTTGAAATAGGAATTTCTGTACTCTTATTACATGGGATACAGAATGTTGTGTCTAAGTTCATTACTTGTTTAACATCTATAAATTACAGCGTTAGATAAAGTAACAATTGTATTTTTTTATATTAGTTTTGTGTGCTATTTTGTATGTTGTCTACTATTAATTTTCTCGTAATTCAGTTTGTTTTTTTCAGTACAATTTAAAGACTCGAACGCAGACACACGCGGTGACGTGGAGGTAGCGCAACCGACTAGAGGTCGGGTGGTCCTGGGTTCGAATCTCAGCCGTGGGTTATTAAATAATTAATAAAATTATCAGAAAATTATAGTTAGAATATTCAACATTGAGAAACACTGATTTTAAAGTAATTTAAAATTTAGTGCGTAAAAAACATTCCAAACCTCAAAGAGTAATTGATACTTAGGCTTTAATTAGGTTGTTTCTGATCCTTCGTTTTTTTATTTACTTTAAAAGCACCTGTAAGAAACTTTGTGCAGATTACTGTTAATTCGTTTTTGATGAAACTTGTTAAAACCCAGTCCTTACTTCAGTATATTAATACTTGTTCAAACCAGTTTTATATACAACGAGCTTTGTGGAAGAGACTTGTCCAATATTATTTAAGAAGATATTAAAAACATATTTTTATTTAGATAATAGATAACACTTTTTCTTCTTTTTAATACTATTATTTATTTAATATAGATGTAGTACTTGACATACACTTTGTCGCTTTCTTATTTTATTTGTTATGACAGACAAATAAATTAAGAAATTCATAAAACTCTATAATGAAAAAATTACTGAAATATCAAGTGAATTTTAATGTCAAAAATGCGTAAATAAACAGGTAACGATGTAGATGGTTTTAAGTAAATTTCTATTGGTATGGAATTCAAGTCAAAAATGACGATGCTATAAAAATTTAACTTCGCATTAATAAATTCTATTTAAATAGAAAATCAAAAAAATAATTACCCCCGTTCATTTAAATGTGCCTCTGTGTGTATGTTCCTTAAACAAATATGTCTACTTATTAAAAATAAATATATGTAACGAACTAAACAGATACTAATAACATTAATAATGCAGTGAGAAAGTAGAAGGAATGAGTACCTTCTCGGCCAGCACTACTAAATAGACGGCGCATATCCTTCTATATACAAACATTATTTATGTGCCTTGGTCAAACAAACGTACAAAAGAGGTATCAGCAAAAAAGAAGAAGTGTTCCCGACCGAAGTATATACGTTTCCGAGCAGTTATTAATAACGACAAGTGCCCCGGGCACAAGGAACCCCTAGCGTGGCGCGATTCCCACTGAGTCACCCCTTTACTTACATTATTTAACTAGACGGACAGAGTCTGTGCTCGATGGGCCCCAATATATATCAATAGAAAATAAAAACAGTGATAAATCTGACATTTAAGAACTCGCGCCAGCTACGAGATGTAGATCTCTTATTATTATCGTTTATCTTTTTGTAAAAGGGATACAGAACCCTCGAAAAGTATAAAACTATCTCGAATATTAAAAAATCGAACTTGTGTAGTGTAGTTAGCATAATGAAAATCGAATTTAAAGAGCCAGCATATTTTACACGAAAGCGTCAATTTACAATTTCACTAGAAAGGAATTTTGTTAAATGTCAGGCATTTTCTTAGTAAAATAATAGATAGATAGATAAAATGCACAGTTAGCTGTATATGATAATAAAACGAACAATAACAAAAATAATAATATGTATACAGGGTGCCCCAGAAATAAAAAGACGGAGTAGCAGAAATCGGAAGCTAGATTGTGTTAAAACGTACGCTCAAAATATCAAGTCTTTACTCGTGCGCAGACGTCTAGAACTTACAACTTATAAGAGTCAAGCCAGAAGACATCCACATGATGAAACCACCACATGATTCTCTTCAGATCCAAACTGCTGCGAGGTGTTCTTTCATCAGTTTAGATCTTTAGAACGCAATTGCTATTAAAAAAAATATATTAGATACGTACACGTTATACAAAAAAGGATATAAATCAAAAACATTTCCAATGGGAAATGTCAGATCGTAAATAAGAACATTTTGTGTAAATAATAGTAGTATGAATTAAAAATACACTAGTTAGTTCTTGTATGTATAACTCAAGGGCTTCAAAGACAATGAAAATGGTCATGAGTGGTTTAAAAACCTGCAAAAGAAAAAAATACAATGTTAATGTTGTTATAGCACTTTACAAATTGATGTGTTACCAGAAGAGAGAGCGTGGTTTGAGAACGGGGAAATGGTGAAGAAGGCCGACGTGCTTTGCAGTCCAAGTTCGGCCAGAGGAGTTCTTGTGGTGTGTGATGTGTTTCCTTTGCTGCCGGATAGAAGTATTTCTAAAAGAAAAATAAGTATAAAACTGAAACATGGTAAACGGAAATATGTAACAAATGATGAAAAGGGTAATGCATACATATACAAATACAATGAAGGATTATTCTGAACAAGAAAAGAATAAAATATACTTACCCAAGAAGCTGTGCAACAAACTTGTAAAATTTTAATAACAAAGAATTTGGGACATAGCCATTGGCATGTAGCTCTCAAAACGATTTAAGTGTATTGGTTCGAGCGTGACAACTTAAAGAAACCAAGCAAGAAAATTGTACGTTTTGAAAATGATACCAACCTAAAAATTTAATTGAAGAAAAGAGGCGCGAAAAATAGTCGATAGGCAATTGTTTGAATATATAAGGCAAGAAACAAGAATAAACCTGAAGATTCGAAGTTTATAATTCCTGCAGTAAAGACGTTAATTTTTGTGAAGGATTAATACATTTAATATAGCGAAAGTGACAGTAGCGTCGATATGCACTACTTATCAACTCACAATTAGATAATCTGTATTAAGATCTAGAGTTCAATTTTAATTTAGTTTTCTTTTAAATAATTTTATTCAATTAATTTTTCTTTTCTTATCACTAATTTTTAAGATGGAGGATATCAATAAGACAGAATTTGACAAAATATACGATGAAATGAAGTAAGTTATGAGATAAATAATTCAATTTAGGGATAGTTAATGGTGCTAGACATGCTGAAGGTACTATGTGAAAATATTTGCCTTTAGTATATCGTTGGGCATCATTAATTATTATATAGTCATTTAATTTAGTAATTTAAATAAAATAAATACAAATAAGCGGGGATGTTTTTGATGGACAGGTGCTAAGCTGCTAGAGGTACAATGTGAGAATGTTTACAGCTAGCGATTAGTATAGGCCAGTTTCAGAGCATTCACGTTGCAAGGTTCTAGATTACCAAGGCACTATGTGAAAATGTATGTTTTGGTGAAATAGAGTCGGCTTCGTATTAATAAACAAATTATCAAGAATCAATAATTTTTTTTTTTATTTAAAGGAACAAGATAATTATTCTTTCCACTACCATTATAGATGTATAAGTATTACACAAGCATTATAATTCTAAAAATAGGTATAAATGTTTTCCTTTTCTCTTTCTTTGTAAAACAAAATATATAGATACGGTGTGGCAATGTTATTAACGATTAGCATTTTTACAACATATAAATATAATTTTTATATGAGATTTAGACATTTTGTTTAATTTTTGACACAAACAAAACTAAATAAGAGGTGTACCAGAACATAAGACGCGAATCACTGCAAGAACTCATAAGAACATAAATAATAATAAGAAAAAATTATGCTGTTAGGAATAAGCTTATAAATAGACTATTATAATTTTTATCATTTATCAGCATTGTTGCATTCACAGCAATATGTAATGATAACTTCTTAATCCGTTAAAATGAAATACATCGACTTACTGAACATCAAAAAAAAGAGAGCTAATAAAGATTTTTCTTTGTCATAATCGTTTTTCTTAACCAAAAATTAGTAAGATTTAAGTCATGAAGCGAAGGAATCATTAAAAAAATATTTTTTGTTGGGTAAAGTTATTAATTCTGAAATAAATACGAACATATACTTAATTCAATAAAGAAGTAAGAAAAATAAAGATTTTCATAACATAGGAGTATAATATGTATTAAGAGAACTGATTAGGAAAGGAGTAAATTGCAGTAGACTTTTACATCATTAGAATCTGCATCTATTATTCATCATTCATCATGATCATCCACTGTAAATACTCACAATATCTAACCATAATCCACAATACCAACGATGACACGGACAAAATCCGAAAGAGCTGTGTGTGATGGAACGGAATCCAGCGCGAATTCAAAGCAAAGAACGTGACTCTTGCGAATTCTAACGTCTTGGCGCACACAAGTCGGCAAAATTAAGAGCCATTTTCGACGTTTTCCTTACGTATTCATTTTTTGTCACCTCTCGTCGGTTTCCACTCCATTCTCACAACGAAGCAGACGATCGAAGAAAGGGACGTTTTGCAAAGCATTGTAGAGCAAAGAATGTAACGCAACGGTTATGAGTTAACGCTGTGGAAAGAAAATAAAAGCGCTTTTTTTTTTGTTATCAGTAAGTTGTCATCCTCAACAGTGGACAACAATGAAGATTATTGTTTAAGATTAGAATCGTGTTACAGCTGGGAGAACCTTGTTAGGTGATGGCGTATATTGTTGTAGGTGTAGTTGTATTCGTGTCGTCATTAGTAAACAAAATGCTATATTGTAAATGGTGAAGAAGATGTTGCGAAGTGCTAAAAATCGTTGGTGTCTGTGTGATATGTATTGTGCTATGTACAAGGTGATCCAGTGGCGGCTCGTGCTAAAAATTTTAAGGTGTTCTGCAAGTTTTACAAAAAAAATTACCTTGCACGGGCAGTAAGAGGTTGTCTCCCATCGATCTTATCGTGCTTTCTTCGCCTTCCGCACTGAAGTAATGGATTTCTGGAACGATTGTCAATTGTCACAGAAAAAAATAAGAGTCACTAAGCACTACTTTACTAACAAATTATTTCTTATAAATTAAATCTATTCTACGTTCTTTTCGATTTGCAAATTTTGTTATCACTTTGTCATTAAAATTGTCTATTTCGGAGATAAACTTTTTTTCGATAGATAGCATGGAAAGAGATGTTAAACGATCTTCGGTCATTGAATTTCTGAGAAACGTCTTAATTCGATTTAGTGTTGAAAAGCATCGTTCGGCCTCTGATGTTGTCATGGGAGTTGTTATTACAATTTCTAATAATTTTCTAGTCTCTTTCAACGTATCTCCCAGATTGTTTTTTATTAAAAATTTTAGAAGAGGTAGTGCGCCTTTTAAAGATCTACAATCAGTTCTTGAGTAAATAACAGACAATTCAGTTCGTAATCTTTCTTTATCAAGGGTGGGATAATAGGAGCATGCGGAAGTGAGTTTGTCCTCAGGAAATTTACTGCAATACTCTCCAAAGCATTCCGAAAAAAAAAGTGATGCCACTACTAGATGCTCTTTAAAATGAAATCGATCTTTTGCACAATTTAGAATAACATCACACACCTCTAAAGCCGAAATTCGATGATTAAATCTGCTGTTATTTGGACGTTTGCGTTTTTCTGGTGGTGGCTCATCGCTTATTAAATCTGATGCTTCACTTATGATGTTGTCAATATTATTTCGAACTTGGCCTATACCGCGTTCAAAATTTTCGATAGCGTCTTTTACTAGAGTGGGTTCAATTTTTCTTTGCTGCAATTGATTAAACAGGATATCTACATGGGGCATTACATGATGGTAAAAAGTCAGCCAAAAATTGAAGATCGGATCATTTAATGTACGGCGAATAGAGGCGGCTGCACTACAGACTGTGTTGTTGGAGAATTGTTCTTCTATTTCTTCCATACACTCAATGAGAGAGGCCCTATTTTCGTACACAACATTAATGGTCCTGATATTAAAATTCCAACGGGTTGTAGCGCCGTGGGGGATCCTTCTGTTTACAATCTTGTTTAACACTTCTACTCGTTGGGGTGAATTATTAAAAAAGCCGGGAATGTCTTGTAGATTTCCAAAAAATACACGTACTTGCGAATTTGCAGAAGCAGCTTTAGACATAATTAAATTTAATTGATGGGCATAGCAATGTACATAGTGCGCAAAAGGGTACTTTTTTTTAATCAATGCTTGAACGCCTGCGTGTTGTCCGCTCATCACCGCTGCTCCATCGTAACTCTGTGCAATCAGTTTGTTAGGTGAATTTTGAATTAAAGGATCTATAACACTTAAAATTGTTTTGCTAAGTGTTTCTGCATCACATTTTTCAGGAATGACGTAGTTCCAAAAACGTTCAATTGGCTCACCATCACGAACATATCTAAAAATAACTACCATTTGAGTTTTTGCAGCAACATCCGTTGTTTCGTCCGCCATGATCGCCAAAAACGGAGAATTATTAATTTCCTCAATTATTTGTTCTTGACAGACTTCAAGTATGCACTGTAACAGATCATTCTGTATTTCTTTGGAAGTGCCTTTAAATACCGAACAATTTTTTAGGTGCTCACTTAGAGTTGCATCTAATTCAGCCGAAAAATTAATAAGTCCACGAAATATCCCCGGATTCTCGGCAGTATCGCTCTCATCATGTCCCCGAAGGGCCAATTCAAAAGCTCCACAAAATTTTATACAATTAATAATTTTTGATAAAATATACCGATTCTTTGACACATTTTCATTATGTCTCTGTATATTTACCCAATAAGCAGAATCTAGTTGAGCCATAATATTAGTTGACCCTAGTAACGCAAATTCCATAGAATTATGAAGATGGCTTTTAGAATTCTCATGTCTTTTTATTTTCAAACTCAAGTGCTCTAGATCCGTGACCCCTATTTCAGTCCAAGCTTTATCACCACCAAAAAGTAAACAGGGAAAACAATATAAAGCATTTTTTTTGTTGCATCCACAAATCCATTCGTTTTTTGAATAAATATCGCTACTAAATTTACGTGTATAATTTTTCCCTCTACTTACACCAGTTTTTTCAATAGTGATATCTACTAATGGCCTGCCTCTTGCTTTTAATTCTAACTTTTCTTCGTATGAATATTTAAAGAATCTCTTCACATTAATTAAATTAAAGACCACCTCCATAATACACAGAGTTTATATAAATTGTCAACAATACACAAAAACAGAAGCACGCGCACTCTAATATTTGTTTTTATGTTAAACACGCCGCACCGACTTTTGTCGCGAAAAAATTAAATAAACCGAATCATGTGGCCGTTGTCGCTGCACTCAATGCAGCGAATTTGTCTGGTAAAATCAGGCATTAGTTTTAGACAGCCGCGGTGGTAGCGGGGTGGCGCGCGGGTGTCTGTATGGGCTCTGAGCGCCCGTTCGTGTGGACCAGATAAGGAACAAGTGAGCGATCGCGCGAATTAGATTGGTTATTCCACTGGTCGCCTATTGAATATTATTTGTACATTTTATGTTGGAATTTCCGAAGCGAATATCTCGGCTTCTACTGATCGGATTTTGATGATTCAGATGTCAAATTGTAGGGTTTGATGTCCTCTACAGGATGATGTAGAAAAATATGCAAATTTTTTGATATACAGGGGGAGAATTTTCACAACAATATGTTACGCTTTTATAAACATCAGAAATGTCGGAAAAATTATGTAAAAGAAAACTAGTTATAACTAATACAGGTTCGCCCGCCCAATTTTTTGGGAGCTCTGCAGCACTGCAGCGCTTATGCGCCAGCCGCCACTGGGTGATCGAATGTTATTAAACTCGGTAAAATAGCAAAGGAAGCAGGAATATATGACGGTCATGAATTGCTGAAAGAAGTGACGATTGAGAAGACTTTTTAACTTTATATTTGAACATTAATATATTATAAAGAATGACATATAGAATCTAAAATTTGTATAATTATTTAACTAAAATTGGATTAATGTACGGTGTAGACTTCCACATCGTTGAATGTAGATCTCAGTTTCCCGGCAGGAACTATACGCATCTGGAAGCCAAGTCGTTGTAAGTCGAAGCTCTGATGATGTAAATAATTGCCCAGCGAAAAGATATAATCAAAGTGTTTTATTGAAAATTTGCGCATCCTGATGAATATTGTAACACATTACAAGTTCTAACTTGATGTTTAATGTTAATGACCAACATTCATAGTTATATGTATGTAATTTTTGTGCGTATTTCAATAATTTCTTTAATTATTCAATGCAATACTACTTCCTATATATGCAGTTTAACGTTGGAAGTCAAATTTTTGCATACGGAATTGCGATCTACGGGTCTCCTATAACCACGTGCTGTATGAATTTCTCAATGTTTTTTCATACGTACGTAGGGGGCTCCGGCAACTATATAAGTCGCTAGATTTTGCATGTAAAATAACTTGTCCTCCTGCAAGTCATATGAGACGGAGGTGTCCTGATAAAACCTTACCTTTCTGCGACTCGACTAGATCTAGTTATTCTGGTAAAGCTCTTGTCTTCCCACGACCAGATCTAAATATCACGGTCATCCCGTCCTTAATCTATGATGACAGCCTAAGATGGCGTATCGGAAATAGAATCATCCCCAATCAGCGTAAACAGACTGAGATGTCTGAGAAACTGCCCGAATGATAATTTGATTCATAAACTTTTTCATAATAATTGCTAAAATCCGGAAAGAGAAAGTCAATTAATTGCATTATTAATTGTTGTTAATTATTGAGTATTTTAACGTTTCGTTATATTCGAAATTGGTTAATAATCAAAAAAACCCTACCTGTATAAATCTCTGCTGTAGTTATGCGTTTTTTGGTGATTATTTAAAACACACTGAGTGCACATCCTTGCAAACATAATCACAAAATTGAAATATAGAAACAAAAAAATATTGAATAAGAGAAATAAAGTCGTGGATATACTCAGGAATAGTGAAATAAATTTTTCTTTATAACGTCAAAAGTACATTATAATCTACCCTCCAATTTGATAAATTTGATTATCGTAATTTCTTAATTTAAAATAGTACAAGTTATGTTTCCGTATTGATTATAAAGTCGTAATAATATGAGAGATGTAGAAAGAACGTTTTAAAATAGATAAGTTATTTATGAAAGAATATCTTTGATTTAAATGTTGCACATCATGTTAAACATGAATATGATTATAAGGCAATAAGTTAGAGATCCTAGTTAGGGACCTAAATGAATAATTATACTTGCACTTAAACTGCTAATAGGGTGTTATGCCGGTTTTCCACCAAACGAACAAAACAAGAACACAACATAAACTTCTGTTGAAAAAAACAAAACTGCAACTTTTTACAAACTTTTTGAAGACTCGACGTTTCTGCGACAGTTGCAGTCTTGTTTTTCGAGTCCCGCTCGAAAGCGGTAAGATCAAAGCATTTCCTTCTCCTAAAACAAACAAGTTAAAAAATACTTTAATTACCTCTGAAATAAAAATAAAGTCAATATTGCCATATAAATGCAAATTGTCACTGAAAGAAATAGCCATCAGATAGGATAGGCAAACCATCATCTCTTGAAGCCATTCGATTCTCGCACACTTAAAATTCAAACAAAAATTACCGAAAAACACGCTAGTTCATTTGGTCAAAAAAGCACTGAAAACAAAAACGAAACTCCAACAAAATCTTGTCTGCTTAGTGGAAACAAGGTTTCGAATTTGTGCGATTTTTTTCTGTTATTAGTGTACTGAAAAACACGAACAAAACAGAAACTCGATGCATGATGAAATTAAAATTCAATTATGTGTAATATGAGGTTCGAAAGAACTAATGCAGAATCTATATTACATAACGTAACTTAACTTCGAATTTGAAATCGGTATGCACGATAAAAATAAAGTAAAAGAGCTATTATTTGTAACGGATGTAGTTGCATATACGAACGCGAATAACCGGACCTTACAACAAAAATACAGCAGTAAACATTATAATATACTAATAACATTCGTATATATATATATATATATATATATATATTCATATATTCAAAAAAATAAAAAAAAAATTCTTCGATAATTCTCAGGGTATTTTCCTTAAAAATAGATTTCAGCAATGAAATTATAAGAATATCTTAAGAGATTAGATATAATTGAAATAAATCAATAAACAAGCCTTCCAACTATTTTGAACTGGTAAATTCAAATTTTTTAAACCTTTAGCATGAAAATACAATATATTATATAAAATTCATTTTCACTTTAGCGAATTTATATATTTATGTAGTAGTTTAGTATCCTTTAGCAAATACATTTTTCGCTGTAAACGGGTCAACAACGAAAGACTTGTCAGCAATTTCTTCAATAATCTGACCGCTTGTCACACACATGGTGAAAATTCCACGTAAAACTCGATCGTTGCGAATTTTTACAGCAGTCTCGCTATGCTGTGTCCCGTTAGGTGGCGTTGTAGTCCTCATCACGGTCGTACGTAATAGTCAAAGTTTTCTACTTAATCGGCCAATAAAATCCCGGATTAATTGCCTAGACGTATGTGATTGAAGGAAAGACGTAACGGCCACGACCGTTATTGTGTTTTTTTTAATCTTTTATCGTTCCTATTTGCGAGCAAGTAAGTAAGTGTATCTCCGCAGAGTTTCATAGTATATCTGCTCATGTTTGATTTGGTTTGCCTGAATTTAATTTATCTATACGATGAAATTACCTCTCACCTTAAATTATATACCTGCAAAAACATACATACCTTAATTTTTCTTGATATACATAAATATTAAAGGCATTAAATACTAAATATGTCAAAAATTATTTATAGCATATATAGTACAGGCACAACCAAACTTCGCAGAATTTATACAACACTGATTAATGTGGGAGAAATTATAGAAAAAAGAAGAGGTGACAAACGTTCTTTCGCAATTAAAAATAAACTAGCAGAAGCAAATAACTTCATTAGCAATTGAATAGGAGAAGAAAGTCACTATGGATATAGTAAGTCGATAAGAATTTACTCGGGATCAGAATACAATATTAAGATACTTGAGGTTTAACAATAAAAAAGTTGAGACAGTTTAAAAGTAAACTATAATATTTTTTCGGAAGTACATCTATAATAATATGAAAATTTATAATTTTAATTGATAAATCAATGACGAGCAAAAAGAATATATTGTACTAATGTGGATATACTAGCTTTCAGAAGATATCCCACAAATTAGCAACTCAATAATAAAAATTTTTTAATTATAAAAATGTTATGTTTTATACTATTTATCTCAGGGTAAGTATTTTATCTTTTTGTACTATTATATTTATTTTAAAATGCCTCGTACTAGTTCAGTATAATTTTATAATATCTACTGTCTATATTTTTAAACAATAAGAACATGAGACTCACTTTAAAAATTATTTGTATTAAACACCTACTTGATGCACTTAATCCGGTCCTGGATCCTTCAGTAGCAATTTTTACTTGTAATAATATTTTTATATTTTGTAGTTGGTATTCTGAATTCAATGGTACTCTATCTCTTATTGTAACCAAACTGTTTTCGTTTACTTTAGGTATAATAAATTACACTTATAAAATTCTATATAATAAATCTGATGACTATAAATTAACATGAACTTCTCATCAGGTAATTATAACTCAATCTAATATTCTATTACCAAATCAATTATTTTTCTCTTTTATTTCTTTTAGAAATGTGATCTGTCAATTCTTTACATAACCTTGATGATGATAAAAATAACACTGGCTATAATAGAACAAATATATTCGTTTTTCCATAAACACATTTACATATTTACATTAAGATCCGGATTATATATCATAAATATATTCTTGATACTCATAAAACTTGTTCAAATATATAAAGGACTATTTAGGATGAGTTTCTTTTAAAAACGACGTTTTTTACCAAGTAAGTAATTTAATATGACAGAAATTGTTAGGATGTTTACAAACTTTACTAGTTTACGATTAAGAAATTTATTATTTTGAGATAGTTAATTATCTGACTTTGAATAATTGAAATCAGTAATTTTATGATTACTTGACTTTAATACAGAATTAAATATAAATTAAATTTGTCTTTTCAGTGACTACCTAAAATTCTTAGTATACTACAAGACTTTATACGACCTTTCAAAATATATGTCCAGTTGTCACTCGAATTCTTTCATGTATTTAATATGTTTTACTTGTAGCTATAAATCCTACGTTCCGGATGGTTATGAAAATATTTGCCTTCCTTTCTGATGTATCTCTGGATTCTGGGTCTTGAAATTCTTGATGTTAATAGTTGCCTTTTTGATGAAATTCGCTATCTGCTATTACACGTACTGAATCAGAAAATTCTCAGCTGACTCTTGATATACCTATGGATTCTGCAAATCGATCGTAACCTATGGATTCTGGAAGTCAATGGTTTCCTTCTCTGGATTCTGCAATTCGATAAATACCTCTAGATTCTAGAAGTCGATAGTCATCTCTGGATTCTTGATCTCAATATTAACTTCAAGATTCTGGATACACAATATAATCGTGAAGAACAATTTCCTGTTTCCTCCTTTCTCTTTTAATCCAAATTGGTAAGTACTTGGTATATTTGTATAGAATTATAACTTTTCTTTTTAAAATTTTACAATTCACTTTTTCTTCAATTATCTATATGTTTATTAGTGGATTCTATCACTCTCTAATTATTTTAACACTGTTATAATGTAATTATCTGAGAAAATGATTAATTTCCCGATAATCACATCCACACCTTATTTGAATTCAAAAAATTCTCTCTTATTTATTTTGAAAATTACCTTAGTGATATTACTCTATTCTTTTGAACCAATAAATTAATTCCACATTAAACTCAAGATCAATACAAATTATAGATATGTAATACTTTTATAAATACCTTATATAATTCAAAGTTACTATCAAAATAAAATATTCCACGAATTTAATAAAGTTTTTTACACATTCTTTACCATTTTTATACTTTGCTTCATTATTGTAATCAAAATCTGTCACATTGACAATTACTGTCACATCCAATATACAATTTAAGGCGGCAATTTCTTATCAAATCTTTATCGATTTGTTTTCATATTCTAAAAACTTTTTATCCTATTCTCATCATAAATATTATTTGAACAAATTTTTTACAATGCTAAAATACATTTCTAAACAATTACACTACTAATATAAAATTTTCTTTACAGATTATTGGTACATATGCATAGAAACTATACCTCATCTCCAATAGTATTAATTTTCTACTTAGTCATGTAACTATAAAATTTCCTTTAATTCAAAATACACAATTCTTTCAAAAATACAACCAGCTTAATTAATATTTGCAAATTTAACTATTTCTGTCATAATCAAATAAAATTCAAATCTTAGATTAACTCATCCTTAATAGTTTTAAAATAGGCAACTCTTATTACCTCAAAGTGTAACCTTAATAATTTTATAATAGGCACTCTACCTATATCAATATTTTCAATTAACATCAAGAACGATTGAATCGTTCGTACATTTATTTTTAAATGGTAACAAAAGCAATTCAAATTTTTGAGCATACTTACGTCAAAACTGACAGGTAGAACAAAACGCTGACGTAAAGCCAAATACTAGGGGTCAATAGCTACCAAAGATTCAAGAGGTCTATCAAAAAGGGTTAAACCAAAATAAAATGGTTATTATATTATCTATACACAAATAAAACGAATCAACAGTAAACGAATATATTTTTTGTACAAATCTGTGTCGGGAACGAAGATTTTTACAAAAAAATACCCATCGAACTTGTTTACGACTATGATGGTTACGTAATTGAAGATGTTAAAGAGCCGAACAACCAGCTGCTTAACAACTGTAACTCTATATCTAAAAAATATCATCCCCTCAGTGACCAGAAATCAAGAGCATCTGACTAGCGATCGGAAGGTCGTGGGTTCGAACCTAACACCGTGGGTAATTCTTTTTAACTAAAGTATCGGTAGAAAGAAGTTTAAAGGTAATTCGAGGTGTATTTGGAATAATTTTGATAAAAAAAAATTAAAACTGAACGGAAGTAAGACTTTTACTTCAGGGTTTATTTAAATGTTTGGAAGGCATCGTGTGGTGTCCAAAACCTTATTTTTAAGTCTGTGATTACAAATTAATCAAAATATGATCTTTATGTTTGACAACACACATAGTAATAAATATTTACAACTATAATAAAAGCAGAATTCGGGGCAGAAAAGGATATGTGAAGCATGAAACAAGAAAAAGAAAAATGTTTGGTAAAATCAGCTGTAAAACAACTGCAGATAGGTGTTTCTGATTTATTAGTTGTCATCAGCACCCACATCTAACTAAAGCTACAAATGGCTACAAACATCTCAAAGGTAATCCCACTTTATTCCTTGGCTACACCGTACTGAAGACGACATATGAGTCAGAAACACGTGGCTGTGGGGAATTTATCCGAAATTTTTTCTCTCGTTTATGTGTCTAAATTTTTACACTAAATACAAAACATATTTTAAGACACGTATTTTGCCTGCCAAACTCACAATATTATTCTTTTATAGAGAAAATTGTGTAAATTAGAATACAATAGAAATTCAATGAAACTTACATATATTAATTTTCAATAAACTCAAGAAAACAGTAATGCTACATTCAAGATATAAATTTATATGATCTTTCTACTGCGTGTGTAAATATTTTAAAAAATTTTAAATTTAATGAAAGGATATTGTATTTATTAAATCCTTGTTCATCAGCTTTATTAAGAAAAAAAACTAATTTAAAAATTGCATGATAGGTTTCGGCGTTTTGCCGAAGAAGGTCAGCTGTCAAAATATCGAAATAACCACAAATATCTTAGAAGCAAGTAAATATAGACAAGTATTATTTTCATAGAAATATATATTAAAATTCGAAAATGTACTAATTAATACCTATACAGGTTGTTTTATTTAAAATTTATTATTTATTTATAAAAATTGTTCGTAGTTGGCCCAAACGAAACACGAAACACTCTGTATAATTACGAAAAATTGCAGGTGGTATAAAAATATTTTTGGTATTTTGCACGTTACACCCTGTATATATATAATATTTTAAATTATCTGAAGAGGAATATTGGACTGCTGCATTATTTTAATTGTGTCCATGGTGTAATAGCGAGCAATTGACTTAAAAATATTCCTCCAAGTGATCATTAATTGTATTTCCTTAACTTTAACGTTGCTGTTATGTTTGCGTTCCCGTCAAATGCAAACAAGTTTTTGTGATAAAATATTTTCACTCTTTCCATCTGCATATGTTAGAGTATATAATAATCGAATAATTTCATTACATCAACAAGGGAATCACTTATTGATCGAACCTGCGGTATTTCGTCGATATAGCTGAATCATCAAATTTAATATTACCATTTATGTATCCAAGGTATATCGGAAAAGAGGCATCGACTTTAGAAGTTCTTCTTTTTCTTTCTTTCTCGAATTACTCCGTCTTCAATATAATGGAAAAGCTAACACTTCCTCTTTTCTTCTGTCTGTTATGTTTTCTTATAACGCGCGTAATTTCTCTCAACAATTCAAATTAAATAAATAAATGAACGATGGAAGATTTAATTTACCTTTAACTGACGCTTACTCAAGCTTTTTAAGTCAATACTGATTACAGCAGGGCATATTTGTATTATTGTTGATAATAACACGTCTAAGTATATTAGTGTTACAAATTTTGAAATCTCCTATTTAGACTTTAATGTTGCCAGAAAATCCAAGAAAATAATTTGATAACCACGAATAACAAATTTATAATGACCAAGTTAATTGATATTTTCTATTATTCAAGAAATCAAACGACTTTTTCGAATTATTAAAAAAAAATTATCAGAACTTCCAAAGTGTTGTTCCAAATTGAGTCAAAATGAGCTGTTTATAATATTTGAACAAACCACCACAAACTGCAATAAATTATAAATACTAGTAAATATAACTCATTTTTTAAAATTCAATTTAATAGGCTTTAAAATATTATCGTATTCGCATTCTATCTTTAGAAATTCATATGAAATATGAACTCTTGTCTTGTCGAGTTTAGCAAACGAATGAGCAATCTTAACGCGAGAAGCTTACACCACTTCCTAAGCCAAATATGAAAATTGAGACTTAAAATTCATTTTTAACTAAAGGCAACCTTGTATCAGACTTTTAGTGTTTAATATCTAATAGTGCCTAAATTTCATTTAACTTGGCAAGTTTTTAGAGATTTTTGTAAGGTTCATATTTTTAATGAAAACTTGCCAAGGTTGATCTGGGTGTTTATCAATTTACACAAAATTTTCTGTGATTATCAGGACAATTCTTGTAATGTGTACGTAAGTAACTAATCATAGTTTGCACATTTAATTTATTTTTTTAAGATAATATAACACACTTCCCTGCAAGAAGTTGGCCTGCTGTCCTTAAATATATGTTTGTGGTGGGATTTTCTTACGTTTTGTTCAATTAATATCTAGATCGTGCTTTTCGCAAGGTCAGGGAAATTCAGGGTGTCTGATATATTCGCTAATTCTGTAGATGTTTCTAACAATTTTACAAATTTCTAACGTACGTACTTACATTACTAATGGCTATTTCTGTCTTTATATTTATAGAGCAGTGTTTCGCAACCTTTATCTCGTCGGGGATCGGTAAAATATCGGATAATTTTACCCGGACCGGTACTTGGTATTGGTCCAGGGGAAGAGGACGACCAAGACGAAGATGGGTGGACAATATTGAGGAGGACGCTAAGTAATTACTGAAAGTGCGCAATTAGAAGGCAACAGTAAGGCAGCGAGATGTCTGGAGACAGAAAATATGGGAGGCCCAGGTCCAAATGGAACTATAGCCCCACGAAGAAGAAGAAGTACTAGGTATATATAGCGAGTTTTTGCAGTTATTTCCGCTTCTCGCATTCTAAGCGCCATTTATCTCTATCGTTCCACTCTTCCTCCCGTAGACCTCTCTTCCTCATTTCTTCTTTTATAGTTTCCATCCATCTCCTTCTTGGTCGGCCTCGTTTATTCCTTTGAGGTGGATTCTAAATCCATACTCTTCTTGGTAATCTTTCTTTCTCCATTCGACGCAGATGTCCATACCACCTCAGTTGCCTCCCATTTATAGCATCTGTAATAGTCTCCTTCACCCCCATTCTATCTCTGGTGTTCTCATTTCTGACATGGTCGTATAATGATATTCCGCAGCATCTTCTCCAATATGTCATCTCCACCGAAAGCAACCTTTGATTCATTCTTTTGTCTATCACCCATATCTCTGACCCATATGTCATAACTGGTTCGATGATTGCTTTAAATATGTTTTCTTTTTTGTCTTTTTTGTCAGGTTCTTGTTCCATAGAGTAAGATGTAATGCTTTCGTCATATTCTTTACTCTGCCTATTTTTTCTCCATGTTTAACTAAAGGCCCCCACTTAGTATATTCTTCCATGAGCTTGTTCAACATGTATGTCATATCCTGTTGATTCTCCGCTACTACTATTTAGTCATCTGCAAATAGTACCGTATGTATCGGGCTGTCATTTAGCCATGTTTCCATGGGGCTACAAAAAAGAAATTGCTATAAATCCTAAAATACTAGGTACAAGTATAATTTATGTTTACGTAATTTTTTAATTATGTAGTAATATTTTACATTAAAAATATTACTACATAATTAAAATTACCTTTTATATGAAGCTATTCACAACAAAATTCAACCGATTGTTCATAATAAGTACTTAACCCAAAAAAGGAAGTTAGATAAACTCAGACTCACAAAAACACCAAATAATACTAGTATAATACCAAATGAAAACTTAAATAATGTCATTTTTTTCGATCATTTTAAAAATTTAACAAACACAAATTTCAATAGCGACTAACATCAGCTCTTATCCAAAGGTTTCAAACATAACATAAAAACTTTAAACAATAAAATACAATTAGAAAACCTATCAATAGAAACAGAGTTAGCCCTAAATAAACACAACAATAGTTTAGAGAACAAATATAGTGCAGTAAATACAATTTTTGTACTCGCCGCCTGTAAAGTCATAATTGGCGCACGTGTAGCTCGACTGGGAAGTACGTTTTCCCGGTTGAGGCGACTGTAAAAATTGAAAAAAACACTGGCACTTTGGGACATTTAAAAAAAAATCTAACTTGATAGTAATAACATTTAGTCTATAAAATGCTACTTCCCTCCACTATTCTTCACTAAAAGTTGGGGAAATAGGAGTAATAATTAAAAATTCATCGAAAAAAATTGTGGCGCCATCTATCTGAAGATATTCATATTGGCTATTCTAATAAATTGTAATTAAATCAAAGAACGCAATAATGTACTATAAATTTATAAATATCAGAATAAATACCTCATGTTTGCCATGTGTAAGAATATAATAATTTAATTTTATGGAAAGGTGAGTAATAGATACGTACACGAAATTCTGAAATTAATTAGGTAATCTATTTTAGGTTAGGTGTGATACTAATCACATTAATCAACAATATTTTTATTTTGGGAAGATCTACAACTATTACAGATATTATTGTTAACATTTACAGTAAAATTTTGACAATTAGAAATCGAAGTTCCTGGAGTGGCTTGGTTTGCAACTGATAAAGTTTGTGCAACATTTACAGATTCAGGTGTATAAGTTGCAGTCACAGATGATGGTCCTGGTTGCATTATGTTATAACTTGTAGTAGTAGAAAGTGGTCCTGGTTTCATTATTTTATCTGCAATCATTTTCCTGCTATGCAGGGAGTTTTCTACATAACCCTCGGCCACTGTTGAAGAACGCCAACCCCCATGTCTTTTAAGGGTCAACAAGTCCCCCCCATTGTTCGCAAGAAGAGTAGCGGAACTTCTGCGGAAGCAGTGACCTGTATACTGACCAGGACTGTCTAAGCGAAGGTATTCAGCAATTTTTGAAGGAATTTTTCCAATTGTGTTTAGACCCACTGGAGTATTAACACATTTGTTATTACGGTATGTTAAAAAAAACCTAGTATTTACTGTGTTTCTTAATTCTTTATATTTTAGAACCAATTTAATCCATGCAGGATTGATCACTGCAAAGCGACGGCATATATTATTCTTTGTTTCGGGTACAGTTACACATATCACATCTGCTTTGAACTCGATATCATCAATGGACATTTTACATAATTCTTCCCGGCGACATGCTCCAGCAATACCCATTATTAATACCACCTAAATTGAAATGTAATATTTAATAATACATAAATAAACTTGAAGTAATTATGTATAATAAAACCTTCATTAAAAGATATGAGGAATCCGGAGCTTCTGCAATAAATCTTTCAATGTGTTCAATCTCGAGAATTTTTGATTTCTTCGAAGACTGGTGTTCTGTTTCTCTTTTGAGAAGGGCGATTAGTTTTTCGAATTTTGATATATTGATATTGTTGTAAATAATTAAACAGGACTTCAACATTGAATAGGTTGGCCACAATGACTTTTTGCTAGAAAAGCCTTGAAAATATGCCAATAAACAATTTTCAGTATAATTTCTAATATTTTTGTCTTTGCACCATTGTACAAATTTTTTATAGACAACTTCATATCGTCGTTTTGATTTTATTGGCAGCAAATTTTGTACCGCCGCATTTGCAGCTTCCCGAATTTCGGGAGGAGTACATGAATTATCAGACATAGATTTTGTAGAAAATTGTGCACTTGAAAAAGAAACTGGCAAATTGCTGCAAAAATATAAATGTCAACTGAAACAATTACTTCTATACTTGTTGAATTGACACCATATTTAGTTGCGTTTGCAATTGTTTCTAGTAACAATAGAACTGTCATATTCCAAATGCATATATATGCATTAATTCCTTTTTAAATAGTACTATTAATCTATGTAGGCAAGTATAAAATTAAGTCGTCAAGATCTGAATAGGTATGTATGTATATATATATATACATACAATATCAAGGGAATATATTTGAATGTTATAGTAAACAATAATCATTGCCTGTTGCATTTATGTTTGCTCTGAATTTTGATGTATTAAAACTAAGACTTTTAATTTAATGCTCGTACAAAAAATATTGTACAAACCACTTGCGTGAAGACATCTTCCACGCATTCGCGCAATTAAAAGCACTCGCTTCCTGCGGTCGCTCGTGCTTACAATGTGCGCTCATGCGGGAAAACCGTCTTCCCGCACTTGGTTCGTAAATAACTATAAAAATAACAAAACTACTCAAAATTTCAATAAACACATCAGTATAGCAAATTCTATAAAACAAAGATCATTAGACAATAATATAACCTTCACTAGAGCAGATAAAGGAAACACAGTAATTGCAATATACCAACCATATTATAATAAAAAAGTAATTGATTTTCTAGATAATAATGCTTTTTCAAAACTAAAATCGGACTCTACAAACGTGTACCAGAAACAACTAAAGCTAGCGCTAAATAATACAAAAACGATATTTAACAGTAACCAAAAACATTTCCTAACACTGATGAACCCACAACCACCCAAATTATACGGTTTAATTAAACTTCATAAAACAGACATGCCCATAAGTCCGGTAGTTTCTTATGTCAAAGCCCTCTGTAAAAGAGTTTGCAAGGAATTAGTTAACTTCATATTAGAATATACGAAATTTAAGTTTGATTGGTCAATAAAAAGACTCGCAAGAACTAATTAAAAAAATTTCAAATATAAACGTACCTCATAACAGCAAACTTTTGTCCTTTGATATTACAAGTTTATTCACAAACATACCACCCGAGGAAGTAATAAATTTAATCTCCCTAAAATTCGAACAAAACAAAGTTAACCCAACTATAAAAACAGAAATATTAGATTTATATATTTGCATAAAACAGAACTACTTTCAATTCAATAAGGAATGGTATAAACAAACCTCGGGTCTAGCAATGGGAAATCCCTTAAGTCCCCTAATGGCAGAAATTTTTATGAACCATATAGAAAAGGAGATAAGTAAACATCCCTTATTTAACAAATGTATTTATTGGTACAGGTTCGTAGATGACATTTTAGTTTGCTTTAATACAGATAGACAATTAAAAACATTTGAAAATCATATTAACAACATTCATCCAAAAATAAAATTCACTACAGAAAAAGAACAAGATAAGTCAATCTACTTTTTACATTTAGCAATATCCCACAAAACAGATACACATGAATTTGCTATATACCATAAACCAACACACACAGACACAACGATACACAGAAGTTCTTTTCAGCCGATTTTTCACAAACTAGCAGCATACCCTATGTACCTTTGAATAACCAGAACTTTAACATAGAACTAAATAGAATATACAATATAGAAATCAATAATGGATACACAATAAATTTAATAGACAAACTTCTAACACAAAAACAAAGGGCGCAAACTCTATCTCTAATTTATCCTAAAGTTACCAACAATAACAAATACCAATATAACTCAATCACATATTTAGGTCCAATTTCAGTCAAGATCGGAAATCTAATTAAAAAATCCAACACTGAATTAATATCATTTAAAACAAATAACTCCGTACAAAAATACATTAGGAATGACAAAGATAAAATAGAAAGAAGGTCGAACTCAGGAGTCCATATGTTAACATGTGAATGTAACAAAGTGTACATCGGTCAAACAGGACGCACCTTTGAACAAAGAATTAAGGAACACGAAAAAAGCTACAAGGAAAGAAAGACGGATCCAACATTTGGCAACCATTGCATAGAACTAAACCATAAATTTAATAAAGAATTTCAAATTTTACAAGTACAAGATAAAGAAAAAACCTTAATTTATTTGAAGCTTTAGAAATTAATAGATATAAGAAAATAGGTCAGGCACTAAACGAACAAACAGATTTAAATCACTCCCCTTTACTGTCTTTCTAAATTTGTTAACAGACCCCCTCTTTGAACCCCGACATTTATGTAAAATAAGTATATATAACACTGTAATGATTTTGTAAACATTATTCCGTCATCACCTGATGAAGCCAAAGTTTAGCGAAATTGTTATGAGTGAAACAATAAAAATTATTTGAAACTAATTATTATTTATTTTATCATAAAAATCCATAGTGTTTGTCAACAATTGTCGACATGTGTGTGGGACAGTCTCGGGAGTTATTTAGATATTTCAGTCAATTAGATCAAACGAACACACAGAAGGTGCCTAAATACCGATACACAAATTTTTTATACACATACTTGGCGCCGCTACCGGCCTAACATCGTGATTTCCATCTTTAAAAATGAGTTTGCTTTGGTAATTAGAACTCAATTACCAAATCATCACTTATATCCATCCATCTTCGCCTCTCCGTCTGTCCCAGGCTCGTATGTCTTTCTCGCACAGATAATTATCCGCTGCCGCTATCCGTAATGTTCTGTACCGAACGCGATCTACTGTATGTGTATGCGTGTTATATATGCTATCTGGCGTTGCGCCCGTACAAGAACGCGGTATAAATCCAGACTGATTCGTGGGCCGGGTCCGGTGACTGCCCATTTTGCCGCTTTCGAATTATAAATTCCGAAACTGATCGACCGCAATTTTAGGATTTAGGCTGGGTCGTTGCATGTCGAACAGTGGCGTAGATAGTTTTAGTGCGGTGTTAAAATTAAAGATCGCTAATCTGATAATGCTAGAATAGTATTTATATAATTTGAATCACATATTGCCACATTTGTTTTACTAATAAAATAAAAAAAAAATACGTTATTAGACTTAAAATTAAAACTCCTTTTTTTTAAAAATAATCTGAATAAATGTCTTTCTGCAATATATAAAATCTATGCTAAGGTGGAAGCATTTTACTTTCTTATACGTAGTATAAGGAAGTATTGTGATGATGAAAATTTTCGACCTCGAGATTTTTGCAGATGTCCACGTTTTGAAGTCCCCTGATACCGAAAAAGTGGTTTTTAAAAAAATGTCTGTGTGTCTGTCTGTGTCTCTCTCTCTGTGTGTGACCACGATAGCAGTCAAACCGCTGGACATATCAATTCAAAATTTTGTATTTACGAATATAATCTCCCTCTTGAGAACTGATTAGATTTTGAGCAAAATCGGCAGACCGGAAGTAGTAGTTTACTTCAGTGAAAAAATCGAAATTTGCAAATATTTCGTCAATTACTAAGTTTAGACTAATTTATAAAGAATTCATAAGTATTTAGAACTTAATTTCCAATACTTTTTATATAAAAGAAATTTCAAAATTCGGACCGGAAGTATCACTTTTACTCTTACCGAATAACGATTTCTTGCAAATATGTCGTAAATTATGCATTCTATATACATTTATGAAGAGTACAAAAGTATTTAGAGTTGGATTTGGAATATTTTTTGCATAAATGAAATTTCAAAATTCGGACCGGAAGTAACACTTTCATACGTTTAAGAAAGTCGTGTGGTGGCCACACCTCATTTTTTTAAATGCTATTCGGTCTTGTTAGAGTCGATTGTAGACTCATAAAATAGTTTATGTTATTCATCTACCCCAGAGGTCCATAAACTTTTTTGTCTCGCAGACTACTTGCCATGTTTTTCAGTTTTAGGGAGATCCCCTGCTTACCTGATATTGTTTTTTTGCAAATCCATAAACTTCATATGTGTATTTGACAGCTGGCATAGGACTACTCACCTAAAGCGGTTCTTCGTGGATTTCTTGATCTATAATAAAACAAACATCGCGAGAAATAACCCCCACCACTTTTTAGTTTCAAATGCCACCACCGGGATTTGACAGATTGCGCTGAGGTCGGCGCGCCATTTCCAGATTAAATTAACATACAGTTTGTCTCAAAATTACAAAATAAATACATATACAGTATGGTACTCGGTGACGTAGCAATCAAATATATACGGGGCGTTTCATCTACATCTAGTTTCAGCCATATTCGTTGTGTCATGTGTTATTCTGGTGGTGGCAATATTGTATCAGCCATTTGGATTTGCCATCTTACTTTTCTAAATCTTTACTTTTGAAACGTTCTGTATATTAATATTTTATTACTACGTCACCGAGTACCATACTGTATATGTTATTTATTTTAAATTTAACGCCACAGCTACATCTAGGTTCAGTCATGTTCGTTACGTCATATGTTTTACTGGTGGTGGCCATATTGTATCAGCCATCTTGGATTTGCCATCTTACTTTTCAATCTTCTTTTTCTTTACTTTTGAAACGTCTTGTATATTAATTTAATTTTGAATTAGCGCGCCGAGATCAGCGCCATCTGTCAAATATCGGTGGCGGCGCTTGAAACTAAAAAGTGATGGGGTGATTTCTCGCAATATTGGGCCGTGACCTCGGGCGTAAAGGGCGAATCCTATCTACTTGCCAATAATAATGCTTCATCACCATGTGAAGTTGAAATGAGTAGTTTGTAAATAAATATACAATAAGCTTTCAGTATCATCATTTCATCAAGACATCTTTTAATTGTGTTGTTGCTTAAAGGAATTCTTTTAATGATATCAGATGCAGGTTTGTGTAATACAGTTTTTAAAACCTCTTCAACAGCTGGCAAAATTATCCGGATTTTGCTACACGTAGCGAGATATTTTAAGACGCCCGCAAACCATCATCGTTTCTTTGTGACGTCGAAACGAACATTCTGTCCATCGTGGGTTACTTCTGAAGTTTATCATTAAGTGTTTGAAAATATTTCAGCTCTTACCTATTTTATCAGGGTGTCATCTTCGCAGATGAACCTCCAGCTTAGATGGTTCCATAGCGTCATTGCTTGAAACTTTGTTGCATAGAAACCACATAGGTATTGTGGACCCCATTTATATCTCATGGACCCCAAATCTTTTTCGCTGATATGGACCCCTTGCAGGTCGTGGTCGTTTCCTGCTGGTCGATATTTACCACTTTGGGAATCACTGATCTACCCATGTAGTAATGTCTTAAGAAATACGCTTTCACTTCTGGTTGCCGGATTCTTATATTGTCTGCCATTCTGGGATTCTTTAATGAAAATTTGTGCTATCAAGTTGGAAACTTTTACATAACCAGCTTTGGAATTTAAGCGCACGAAAGGAAGAAATATCAAATTGAAAAATGTCGCTCCTTCATTTCTAGGAAACACCTCTGCTTCCATGGAAATCTCTTTTTTTGACATCATTTTGAAATTCTTTTATTGTAAACTTGTTCTGTGAACTGGATTGTATAATATTTTTTGTGTAGGTACCTATGTAAATTGTAAATTTGATAAAATTTCAGTAATTTTCTTTTAATCATACAAAAATTCCTATCACAGAGTAGAAACGAACGGCATCTAATAGGGTAAAATTGCTGCATGTTTTCAAATCGACTTGTTTCCGCTAAAGCCATGCATGATCTGACAATACACTGATTTTTGTTGCTACTCCAGTTGGGCCCTTACTGGCAATATTTTCTCGATTTACCTAAAAGTACACTTTGTTGGTTTTTAGAACGTGAATACCAGATACTAAGACGCTTATGTTAGGTAGAACAAGTCTTGCACAGAAAGTAGAGGCAACTGCAAAATTTTGCATAAAATCTAACGAGATTGCCGCAACTCAATGTTTTTGTTTGCACTCTACAGTAGCATATTGTATGACTTTGTAGAATCTTTTTGAACGGCGTTAGTAGATACCCTTTTCAGCAATGGCAGTCCGTTTGCCTGTATTTCCTAGAGATGTCCTTTTTATTTTTAAACTAAATTCTTCGCATTTGTCGCAGTTATCTACCTGAGGTAGGCCAAAGTATAAATTAAAATTGTCATGAAAGAATTTTAGATTTTTCTCGGGATATTTTGTAAAAAACATATCATGCGTTATCTTTACATTCATTTTGGCATCTAGATATTGGAATTCTCATCCTTAATAATGCGATTCCTTTACAGGGTATAAAGAAATGTGATTTTTGATCAAATTTATAACAGCATTTCTCTTGTTACGACTACCTGTTGGCAAAATTCCAAGGCTGTAAGTGCGATAGATTAGTCTGGACATGGCGTATATGCAAGGCACGCACGCGAAAGTATATACTGTGTGTCCAAAAGTCTGGAAACACCCAAATAAAATCGAAGCGGATGATTTTTGAGAAAAATGCAAAAACAGATCAATTAGTATTTTCAAAAAACTACTGGCTGTTGGTATCTGTTTGGAATTTTTGATGACCTTGAAAAAGTTATGTCATCAAAAAAAATTTAAATGGCAACGTCGCATTTTTAATTTTATTTTTGATAGATCTTTTAATTGTCTAAATGACTAAAAAAAATTTTCATTTTACTTAAGAAAATGACCGAGAAAAATTTAATTACTTCTTCAAAAATGGAAAAGTTTGTCTTTAAAAAAAAAACACATTTTGTTTTATTTGTGACATTCTGTCAAATACGAATTGTGCGTAAGTTAAAAAAATCGGTTTAACAATGGTTTTAAGTGAGAGGGAACGTATTCAAATATTGATGATGATTGGTTTTGGGGATAGGGCTCGTTCAGTTAGAGAAGTTTGCGACTTATTTAATACAGAACATCCGGAGCGTGCCCCAATTAGTATTTCTGCAGTGAGTAAGATTCACAAAAAATTTCAAGAAGAAGGCCATGTTCGAGATCGCGCTAGAAGTGGTCGTCCAAAGGTCGCAGAAGATACGCAACTCGACGTATTATTGTCAGTAGAGGAAACTCCAAATTCTAGTACACGGCAGCTTGCTCGGGAGTTTAACGTGTCGAAGAGTACAATTGGTAATATTTTCCGGAAAACTAAGTATCATCCCTACAAAATCTGTTTGGTTCATGAGCTGTCTGAAGACGACTTCGACAGGCGTGTACAGTTTTGCGAACAACTGATGCCTATGTGTGATAATGATCCGTTTTTTATCAGAAATATCTTATTCTCAGATGAAGCTACGTTCACATTACATGGGACTGTTAATAGACAAAACTGCAGGTACTGGGCACACCAAAATCCACGCTGGATGAGAGAGGTACGAACTCAGTGTCCTCAGAAATTAAATGTATGGGCTGGTTTAATTGGTAATAGATTTATAGGGCCTTTTTTCTTCAACGGTAACCTGACGGCGGAAATGTATTTGGATTTTTTACAAAATTATTTAATTCCGTCATTAGCAGAAATATTTCCGAACCATGAAGATCCTAATTTGCCCAGCCAAAGAATTTGGTTTCAACAAGATTGGGCTCCACCCCACTATGCGGGAAATGTTCGGCGTTATCTCGAGAATACCTTCCCAAACAGATGGATTAGCAGGAGGGGGCTATCGAGTGGCCGGCTAGGTCGCCAGATCTAACGCCTATTGATTATTTTTTGTGGGGTTACCTAAAAAATAAGATGTACGCAACTAAACCTGAAAATTTGGAAGAATTGCGTCAACGGATTGAAATTGAAGTACGAAGGATCACTCCTGAAATGATAGAAAACGTTCAAAATGAATTTTATTATCGTTTAGGGTATTGCCAAGATGCTCAAGGACAACATTTTGAACATTTATTGTAAGAGTTTTTGCTGATTTCTACGATTAAAATTTTCTTTGTTTTCTATGATTTTTTTTCAAAATTTTTCTTAAGTAGAATGAAAAATTTTTTGACTGTCGTTTAGGCAATTAAAAGATCTATCAAAAATAAAATTAAAAATGTGACATTGCCATTTAAATTTTTTTTTGATGATATCATAACTTTTTCAAGGTCATCAAAAATTCCAAACAGATACCATCAGCCAGTAGTTTTTTGAAAATACTAATTGACCCGTTTTTGCATTTTTCTCAAAAATCAACCGTTTCGATTTTATTTGGGTGTTTCCAGACTTTTTGGACACACAGTATATATAATCAGAGTGAGTTCTAACAATAGCAAAAACTAGACCTTCGTTTGTAAACTACATATTTTTGGAGTAACAATTAAAAAATAGAAATGTCAAAGATTACTCAACGTGTCTCGTTTCAAAAACGTATGTTATCATTACATTTATTATTATTCTAGCAGTTACGCCACTGTCGTTATCGACCGGTATAGTAAAACTACAACGTAATAGTATAGTTTCCGCAGCAGTACATAGTAGTAACGTGTAGTAGTTGTAGAAGGCAGCAATACCCATCACATCACACCAACGGACAACACAATTAAGGTTTAACTAAAAAATTATTACTTGGGACTTGGGTAATACGCCCCAAAAAATTAAACGCCGTGTTCTAATTTAATTAACACATTTCACAAATTGTATAATGAATGACTGCAGCACTAACAGCAGCAGATTCACTCTCGCATCTAGCCGTCATTACCGTGTTCGTTGTCTTCGTCATCTTTTCCATCTTTTTCTTCTTCGACTTCATCTTCTGTGCTATTTCTTCCTTTTCATTCTCTATTGCTCCTTCCTTTTCGTCCGCGATCTTAACCGTTGTTGTCGTAGATGCTTGTCTCTCTCTCTCTCTGTGTGTGTGTATTTTGTACTTTGCGTTCTATTCTTTTCTTCTTCTTCTTCTACGTCCTATTTCGTTGTCGTCTTGTGGTGTTTTCTTTCTCGAGTGCGAAGGTTCCTCCTCATTCACTTCCATTACGTCTTTATGACCACAAAATTGATGATCGAGTAATTTAGAAACTAATAACCAGGTTGGTGTGGCAGCAATGTGTATATTTTCACACATACACTGGCAGCCAAAAGTAATCGACAAGCTTAACATGACTCCACAGATTTTATAACTTCTGTTGCGGAAATATAAGCCTTTTCGTGGTATTGATATTGTTGGAAGTGAAGAATATTTAAGTTAAGGTGTTTTTGACTTAGATGTAGAAATGTTGAAATTGCAACAAGTTTTTTTCGCTTACTAACGCTTGCCAACAGCTTCCCCATAAAAACATCAGACAATCTAGTAATCCAGTACTTGATAATCTATTATATTTCTTTATGTTTATGTGCAATATGTGCTAGTTATAGAGCAATAGACTACAAACTCAAACGATTTGAATTTGATACTGATCACATTACTTATAATTCGTATGGGCCTCTAAGGCCCGTATTATAATTATACCAAATACGTTCCTTATTAATATATTTTCATATTATTATTTTTAAATCCTAAAAGCGTTTATGATCAAATTTTCCTAAAATCAATAATAAAATAATATTTATACACTGAAATTATAATATCAAAAAAGTTATTTGTTTCTATTCGCTCTGTTATAAATATCTTATAACTTTCTTATTTTTATACCTGTTATCAAGTTCATTTGATATGTATTAACCATTTATCTTGAAATAGTTATTTACGAACCAAGTGCGTCAAATCATATTTCGCGAATGAGTGACCGCGAGCGCTTTATGGACACGAATTCGCGAAATGTTTCACGCACGAAGTTTGTACAATATTTTTTGTACGAGAACTATAATAATAATACATATTGTTAAATACGTTATCGTTTATGATACACTACTAATCTCTTGATATTAATTAAAAAAATTTGAGTTGGCAGTATTGATTATTTGAAGTGACATTTAATTTAAAATTATCAAATTCAAAAAATTCCATACAAAATAAAAACCTCACCAACAACATGAATTCTGATAATGAAATGCAATGTACACCGCCTGAAATTCGCGAAGCTGCCAATATTGCAGTGGATAATTTATTACCCATAAAATCAAAAAACGTATACAAAAACACTTATACTAAATTCGTAACTTGGGCTAGATCTAAAAATATACAAAAATACTCCGAAAATTGTTTATTATTTTATTTTCAAAATTTACAATCAAATAAATCATTATGGTCCACTTATTATATGTTAAAATCATGCTTAATAATATATGATAATACAGATATATCTAAATATGCAAAACTCATAGCGTATTTAAAACAGATAACGAAGCAACATCAGCCTAAAAAATCAGCAGTATTAACCGAAGAACAAATTACTAAATTTATTGTTGAAGCACCAAATTCATTGTTCCTACTAATGAAGATAAAGTCATTTCCGTATATTTAAATTCCATACAACACTATATGTATTTCTAGGCTGTATTCATATTGGGTATTTCTGGAGCGTGTCGACGTGAAGAACTTTGCAAAATGTCATTGCTAGACATAGAATTTAAATCGAATTTAATTATCGTAACAATTCCAGAAACTAAAACAGGTAACAGCCGTACATTTGCAATCATTAAGCCCGAATGGATTGCGTTAATTCGGCAATATGCAAATTTAAGACCGGACAGCCAGCAGCGATTCTTTTTAACATATCGCAATGGCAAGTGTGTTTGTTCACCTGTTGGTCTTAATACAATTGGCAAAATTCCAATGCGAATAGCTGAGTACCTTCAGCTTGATAGCGGAAGTAACTTCACGGGTCACTGTTTCCGAAGGAGTTCAGCGACATTGTTGGCAAACCAAGGGGGTGACTTGCTTTCAATTAAAAGGCATGGTGGATGGAAATCATCTACGGTTGCAGAAGGATATATCGAAAGTAGAATTCAATTGGCTAAAACAATGACCCCGTTAGAGATATCGACTCCGCCTGCAACTTGTTCGACATCTGAAATACAAGATATATGTAATAATACAATCAACGTTACTCTACCTTCGCAATCAAGATCAATTCAAACAAACCATTTAATCCCTTGGGTATCAATCTCTGGTTGTCAAAATTGCCCAATCAAAATTTTTAATAATTGTTCCGTTTCAATTTCTGAAAAGAATGAATAATGGTAATTTATATAATATTTGTTGCTGTTCTGACATTGAATTACATACCTTCCAAATATAACAATTTCTATTTCATTTATTTTTATTTTCATAGTAAAACAACGAACTGGGTAGCATATTATTAAGGTTAGGGATTTATGATTTTAAAATATCACTAAATTAATCAAGTTCTAGGAAGTACCAACTTTACTTTTACGCACTCGTGTTTAAAGTGACTTTTTACGCACGCAAATCGAATCGTGAAATGACAGGTTTTGATAAGCGAGTACAAAATATAATATATGCATAGTTTGATTTTAATAATACCTACATAATTTTATAGTTATGTATACTACAATTTACAATTTATAATACATAAATATTCGATTCGAGTGATTATTTGTTTTTGTAGTTTTGTAGAATTTGATCTAAATTTGTTCTAATGAGAGGCTCAGCAAATACAAAAACGATACTGTAATACATAACCTAAAAGTCGATAAATGAGAAATATAAACTTACCGGCAGAAATATAACATTATTACTTATGGGGTGGGATTTTACTTGTTCGGTGTGTGCCACTAAATGGTCAATTTCCACGCAAAAAATCGCAAAAATTAAGGCATTAGAAAAAAATTGCCACTACATGAACGAAATGACCAGTACATGTTCTAGTGACTCTCGATCTAAATTTGCAATTATATTTAAAAATAGTTAATTTTCAATTTTTTTTCGTTTTTATTATACCAAGAATTTACAGGAACGATTGGGACACGATACTGTAATGAAAAAGAAAAGTAAGCTGTCAAAGTTTTTGAAATTTCGGCGAACCTAAAAGTCGATTCTTGTGGTCTTTTTATTCATCCTATATAAAGATTTTTAGCGGCATCTCCGGACGGAATAATTGCTAATCAAAACACGGTTATTAAAGTGAAGTGTCCATTCAAGATTCGCGAAGTGACTCCATTTGAAGCTACGAAACAAAAGTTAACTAGAATTTTAGAAATTCGAAACAGTGAATTACATTTAAAACCAACCATCATTACAGGTACCAAATACAGGGTCAGTTGAACATAACATAAAATTTATGTTATTTCGTAGTCTGGACTACGAAGGGTGATTGCCATTAGATGAAGAACTCCAAACTAATTTAGAAAATTTTTATTTTCTTGCTTTACCACCTGAAATTCTTGATCGTCGTTTTGAGAAATCAGCAAATTAGAGACGTTAATTGGACAATTAGTATTGAATGTGACACGTTTAGATAAAATCGCGACGTCAAGAAATTACTCATTGCATCTACAAAAGGTATTACACAAATAACGGTCTTACGTAGTTTGCATAGGGTTACTTGGCCATTCTTGCTTATTCCTGTACGTTTTCTATGTTAGATACACGCTAAGTAAATTGGTCGCCAAATTTTTGGAATCTGTATTCGTAAAAGATTTGTCTCAACCACGAATAAGTGATGAAACAAAATTAAAAGTGTTACTTGAAAGAGAGGAACACCATCATATTTCTACAAAGCAACTTGCCCTATATACCATCGTAAACCACAGTTTTGTTGTAAAATCATTTAAGAAAGAAAAGTATCATCGGTACAAAGTGCACACAATTCACGAGTTAAACAAAGACGATCCAGACCGCCGATTGCAACTTTGTGAAGAATTAATGTTACGATTAAAATCCTAATTTTTTAAACACCAATATTTTTCTGATGACCATAACTGTAGGTATTTGTCATGGGAGAATCCTCACTGGATTCAGGAATCATAAAGTCAACATCAAGACAAATTAAATGTATGGGTGTGAATGATAGAACAGCGTTTTTTAGGACATTACTTTTTTGGAAAAAATATCACTGCTGCCCGAACTTTAAAATTTTTGCAGTTTGTTTTGGTACCAGCAGTGGTAGCAGTTTTTCCTAAAAATGAAAATGGTGACGTACCTCATCAGAATACTTGGTTTCAACAAGATGGGGCGCTTCCTCATTTTGGCATAGAGGTCCGTCAATACCTTGATGCTACATTTACAGAAAGATGGAAAGATGGCGGCGACCAATTGAGTGGCCAGTTCGTTCCCCCGATCTAACGTCCTTAGATTTTCATCTATGGGGCCAAGTTTATTTCAATAGACCCAACAACTGGGAAGATTTACAACAGAGAATTTGTGCATTTTCGTATTCATGCCATATACGTCCAAAGCATCTTTCGCTTTAATGTTTTGAATGATCGTCTGTACTTCCAAAGGTGTCACTGGTACTAGAAAACATGAACGTTCATTATACTGAATATTCCCTATAAAATTTATTGATTCATTGTTGTCTTTATGCAATGTAGAAAGTGTTTACTATAGTAGTGGTCAATGCCAAATGATTGGAGTGGGGCACTTTGAACATTTGCATTAATTTTTGTTGATTAATTTGCTTAATATATTTTGTATGTTTGTTTTTGACTATTATTTTTACTAAATTATAACTATTGAAGTAGTGAAGTAAATGTCTCATTTATTTAAAAAAAATTGTTATGTAAGGTATTTTTTACATCATTTAAGCAGTAGAAAATCAAAAGACGACATTTTAAAAACAAAAATTGACCTGTACGACCGATTTTCTTACAAACAATATAAACGATTTCATTAATATGTACCATACTTTATCACAAATATATTTTTTATAAAAAATATTTTTGGACCAAAAATGTGTTAATGATAAACGAAAGATAATTGACATCTCTGTCTACACATAAGGTAAATATAAACAAGACCTATATGTATATAATAAGTACATAACAAGAACGTTTAAAGAGAACAATTGTGGTCTTTACAGTATATAGGTGTATACAGATGTGTATATGACTCAATGAAAAAGGAAAAATCACCACGAAAGACCGCAAAAGAAGCAAAGCACAGCATAAACGGCACAGCCTGTGTTTGAATCCTTTTACTGTTGCTTATTACTTTTTAAAGGTGGTAGTTTCTCCTTGTTATTGTTACATCAAGCGACCGTTGATTATTGGTTAGGTTTAATGCGTCCAACCTCTCGATTTATCTTTTATTATCGAATACTGCAATTACTGTTAAAAAGCAGGTAGAAGTGGATGGTCCCGAGAAGTGATTCTATCATTGACAGACTGACTGACTGTTTTGAGTCCGAGGTCTTTTTCTGTCTTCTTTGTGCCCGTTCCTTTTCGCGTTTTCTTCTTTTTACTTTCTTCGTCCACGGGACGATGCATTTTCATCCTTTTAGGACCCGTCGTTTTGTTCATTTTTTTGCGCTAGTCGGCTTTACCGTGATACCATACTTTGCTAATGGGGTTCCTGGGTAACCCCTGATTATCAAATGTGATTCTGTTTATTTATTTTCAGACACCGCAATGTGATTCGTAGATGGTTAAGTGGTTGTATATTAAAAGGAATAAATAGCTGTTCAATGAAACAATATAAAATTGTTGATTAAATGCGTTAGGGAAACTTTATTTCGGTTAAATTTAATGCATAAAATTGAAACTTATAAATATCAAATTCCTTTTTATACCAATTTTTTTTTTCAGGAAACTAAATTAACTTTGTAATAATCAATAATAGTATATTAAAATAAAAGTTTCATAAGACATGATTTTTGCGCACGCGTTCAACTGCGCAAAATGTCTTATGAACCGTGTATTTTATAATATTTTTTTCCTATTTCGTGTATTAAATGTTCAAAACTTTTGAAATTTGGGTTTTTTGATGTTGGTGACTCTGATTTTTAACTAGAACATTTTAAATATTTGAATATCGGCGGTGTTATATGTCGTTTTGTTTAAAATTCAGACAGATTTATGAAATAAATTATTTCAAATTATCTTCAAAATAAAATTGAAAAGGATGTGTAACAGAGATTTTTGAAATCTCTGTATTGAATTAGTTTACGAAATGGCTAGAATTGTACATAAGAAATCAAATGCATACACCCCAGAACAAATTCGTCAACTGAACGTTTGAATAGAACAAGTAAAAAGCAAGCAAGACGTACGAGATAGGCGCCATAAATTCTCGGCCTGACAGGCTTATACAGGTTCAAACGTGTTCAAACTCCGTCACGTCATGCATGCACATACGCAAGGTGTACACTATAAATATGACGGTTCGAAGCCTAGTAGTTTTTAGTAACCAGCCAACCAACGTGACTACCGCACGAAAATATCTGAAGTAACAAAAATTAAATTTTTAACAAAAGAAGGGCCTTATAACATTAAACAACGTTTAGACGGCGTTTACGGTAATACATCTCCTTCGTCTTCAACTGTAAAAAAGTGGGCAAAATGTTTCCGTTTGGGACAAGAATCCCTGGAAGATGCTGATCACTCGGGGTGACTAATTGAAGTGATAACGACTCAACAAATTTCAATTATTAAAGATTTAGAGCTAGAAGATCGCCCTTTTGAAAGTGAAGGGATTAGCAGTGATAACAAACATTTCCGAAACAAGTATTCGCCGAATTCTCCATGACCATTTGGGTATGAATAAAATTAGTACTAGATGGGTACCGCGACTTCTTTTTAGTCTCCAACGTGAACGTCGAGTCGAATGTGCGCAGTCGTTTTAAAACATGTTAAACTGTACAATCGTGATGACTGTGTAATCCTCTGGAGCCCATCGAAATGCCGGTATTCAATATGGGGAGTCGTTCGGCACATTGACAATGACATAGACACTGCCACGTAATGTTGCTTTAAATGTAACACAATACGTCAGAATGCCTCACAAAATTGCGAAAAGTCTATTCCAGGTTATGGACAGCCAAAGCGATCTGACAATTTCAGCAAAGTTTTCTTCTTCTGCCAACTGAAGCATTACTATTGTTACAATTTTTTTTGTTGTATTTTATCCTTTAATGGATTATTTTAGGTTGTCGTGGAATACGTAATTTATTTTGGATTAAATTTATGTCATCTTCCTACTACTACTGCCATCTGGTGTAGATTTGCTTAAGATTCCTATTGCACGCGTTCTGCCTTATCGCAGGTGTGTGTGGCGTATACATGCATTGACGGGTAGATGGCGTACGTTGTTTTATTTAATAAATTTGTTTTCTTTATTTGTTGCTAATTTAGTTTTAGTGCTTCTTTTGGGCCTAGAGTTATGTAACAAATTATTTATAATTATTTTCCATTTTTCTATTGTCATTTGAACCTGCATTTTGTCGTACGTTTAAAATATCAGATTGGGTCGTTCGGTCTTTTAGAGCAATTGTCGTGTTCCGTTTGATGGTCGGGCTTTGACATGTTAGAGTCTTTCTCTTGCACTTTTAACGGTCGTCGAGGAAGGGTTAAATACCACAAGAGCAGAAGCAATTTCCTTAGCTTTACTTGAGAATGTTGGAGAGTTTGGAGGTTTATCGTCTGTAATCGCTTATAAAAGCGGATGTTATAGTACTTCTCAAGTGTTATTATTGGATTTTGGCGTTTTTGATTGAATCTTGCGAGGATATTTTCTTCTTGGCTAGGAATTGTTTAATTGCTGTAAGTATTTTTTTTTCCACGTGTCTAATCGATTTTAATTTGTGTTGTTTCTATCTTCAAATATAGCGGTTAGTGTGGTGCATGGCCTAGACCTCATTTGAGCACTTTTGTTGTGGTTAAGATTTAAGAACCACGTGCTATGGTAATCTTACGGTGCCAGGAAATTTATTGCTGGATCTTGCGGTGAAGACATATTTAAGGTACAGATTATTGGAATTCTGTAGCCTTCATACGCTATTTTCTTGAGATGTCGTTAGCCGAAGATGGGCGAGCAGATTTCTTGTAACGTGTGGATCCGTAGAAGGTATCATGTTTGGTAGCTGTGGATGTGACTTTCTTTAAGGTACTGTATCTGTGTAAATTTCTCTGATATTATCCAGAGTGTAGAGTTTATTGTCTAAACAGTTTTGGTAAAATTTATGTCAATATCGTGTACTTTGAACAGTAAATTTCAATTTTCCGGCCTAGCTAATTAAAGAAGTCATCGTAATTTCCTATTTTAACTTCTTGTGGCATAGGAGCCTTATGTTTTGAATTAATTAAATTAACGTAGTTGTATTAATTCTAGTGACCTCAATTTTGAGGTTACTTTGACATTTTTGGAGACGTTACGTAGCCTTTTTATTTTTGGACTCAGAATTTGAACTAAATTTTGGATGTGTATGGGCAGTGTAGCCTCACATCTGTCTTGTGTAACTTCTTAGTTGTTATTTAGTGCATTTAGTCAACCATTGTAATTTATTTTTGTACAATCTCGTAAGAAATTTTTGAATTTAATCGAATCACATTTCCTTATGTAAAGCATAGTTAACTAGCGCTAATTTTTTTAATAGAATTAGATACTTATAACTTAGAGTTTGCACTCTGATGTCGAATAGATTGTCGGTTGCCTCTGGTATACAGAGTGTTTTATTTTTGTGTTGACGTGTTGCAAATCACGATCAAACTGTTCGACTTTGGAGGGACTTCCGGCAAGTTGCCTTATAACTGTGTGCTTGTAAGAATATTGTTGGTTAATTAATTTTAATTTTAAGATTGTTTCTTGTGTTCACCATTTCGAATTTCTTAAATTAGGTAATTTGTACGTTATTGATAATTTTGAGTTGTGGATCACCTTGGGTGACCATTTAAATTTTAAATAATCCTTCAGAATTTAATACTGGCAACTGATTTGCGTTTGTGATTTACTTTTCACTGTTTTTTTTCCTTTGTTCTATATGTCTCTTGAAAATCAAAGATTATATAATATAACCGGATATGTACAGTAATTGGAATGCGCTGTTGAGATCTGTGATTGAATTTCAATAAACTGTTTGTTAAGTTTGAATGAGCGTGTGTTGGTCTTATTTTCTTATCACCTGGGGAGTTTTACATTGGATCTGGTCCGGGGTCTGAATATCTGTTGGGCTTAGCATATTTTTACGGATAGGCGCCCTGACAACTTAACCTTCGACTTAGTACGGTGTTCGAACTCGCCCTTCTCTGACTGTAGCTGGAGGCAGTGCTGACTCCCATATTTAACATCGACCCTTGGGGAAGTAAGAGGTAAGACTGAGTGTTATAAGTTGGTGATTAATTAATAGACAAGCGTCCTCTTTAAATTTAAATAGAAGGTTAATTACCGTGGTGGTGTCTGACTTACTACCTTCTTGGAATTTGGGTACCGATTTTGTTTAGGGCCTTGGCCATTTGTAATTTAAATACAAGAGGGTAGCACTATATTCCAGGACTTAAAAGCAATATCAGCAGTGGATGCATCGTGGCAGACCTACGCCGAAGAACGTCAAGATGTTTTCTTCGACTGGTAATCTTGGCACATATTTTGACGAAAGTAAAAGCTGGCATTACTGAACACTCCATTCGATTGTTGGAGAAAATTTTATGGATTCCAACTTGTGTTTCAACGATCCTATTCACCCGATATAGCTTCTTAAAACTTTTACCTATTTCAAAAACTCAAACTGTTTCTCATCGAAAGATAATTCAAGGCATATGCAGAAGCCGTGTAGTATTTTTGTGACCTTGTAATAGAACCCCTTTAAAATGAATAATAACCTGACATAATAGTCCCACTATTAGTAGCCATATTGCAATAGAACCCTTATAATGCCCTTTTATACTTTAATAAATTTTCATTAAAATAAAATAAAGTAAATGAATCATTTACCTGACTAGCTCAGTTAATTTTTCTCAGGTCCATCCAGGTTAATATATGTCAATAATAAATAGTCTTGAGGCATTATTTGGCCAATTCAATAAAACACTATTCTATAAATTTAAATAATATTTGTATTAGAAAAGCATTTACAAAATAACATCATCATCTAAGTAGGCTTTAATAAACAAACAACTTACACTTTATATTTATTACACATACAAATCTATATGTCTACTGCGCAAATGATAGTTTTATTACAGCATCGACAAACAATTTAAAAATGCCGAGACTTTATTATATTTAAAACAATTTATTAAACATATTTGTCATTCCCAGATAATTATATTAATTTATTTTGTCTATACATTAGACGAATTTTACTATTAAAGTTTATTTAACACTCACATAATAACAGTTTCTAAATACCTTACATAAATTTTTCTTCTTTCTTAAAATGATGATCTTCTTATTGTCGATGTGCGCCGTGGGAGTCTTCCATCGACGATAAATAAGCTTGTGGCTTCCACAAACTATTAATCGCACAACAATGATTTTTTTTATTGGACGATATTGTTAAACTGAACAATTTTAACACTTCGTTGGCGGTTGATCTTTTGTAAATAAGAACCTATTTATTTACTTTTAAGGTTCTAACAATAATTTTATACTTTATCGACCGCTATGTGTGAGTTAACTTTCTTTTAATTAGAGGACCTTACAACTTTGCGGTAAAACCGAGATATCTACATCGGTGACCGATCTCATCAAAGGACCTCCGTCGACTCCCCCATTCAATGGAATATCTTCTTTCACTTTTTTTCGTTCAAGTTTTGGGGTTCCCCTTTTTTCTAGAACGCCCATGAATCCTCGTTGTAGTTTTCACACGTAATGTCACGTTTCACTTGCGATAACAGAAACACAACGTCACTAATCCTATAATAAACACAAATATTCCACACCAAGATTCTTACAAATACCTGCATATTTTATGCATAGATAAACATATTGGAAAAATAGTTCTAAGAAATATATATCTTTTGAGTTCTAATACGTAATTTTAAAAATACAATTATTAAAATTAATGAATTGTGTCTTACAGTTACAACCTACATGCTGAAGATTAAAATACTGGGTATTCATGTTAAATATTAAATTATTTTTGTAGTTCTTATTAATAATGTTATAAATTTCTCGTGCAATAAAGCACTAAAAATCAATAACAGTTCTTATTTTATCTTAATACATCACACTGAAATTAATATATCGTTAGTACTACTGACATTTTATTGAATCTATTAATTTATTAAATAGCAATTTTAAAACAATGTATAAAACGTAAATGATTAATGTTCAACGGTTTGTGTGTTTACGATAACTTTTCCTTCAGATTTTATGCGCTCGCTGTCTGGATACTTCCATCAAAAATTATATATCCATTCTTAACTATCCCATTAAAGTACCACATTTACACATATAAGGCGGAATAAAAATGTCTTCAGTACGTCTACGTAAAACATAAACGTCAGCATAAATAAAGATATACGTGGAAAAACAATTCCATGTAAATTATTACCACATATTAAATTTCTATTTGTTACAGCTAATCTTCTAACCGTGTTTACATAAGAACTTCAGCGGTGCAGTTGCATTTCACATACCCATTTATCGTAAGTCACTAAAAGAAATTACTTTGTAAACGGGAACTGGAAAATGTTAAGGTTTGTTGTATTTACAAGTACGGTACAATGTAGTAGTGTAATAAACACAATGTATTGATAAATAAAAACTGTAAGCAGAATATAATATTTTTAATTATAATTATTGTTTGTCTAAAATAATATCTTAAACAAACAAAAATGCACAAAATATATATTTTTCACCATAAGCCCTTCTGTAATTGGAGAAATATTTTTTATATTTATATAGGCTGTTTGGTAAGCATGTGGCAAGAAAATAAAGGGTAATTATTTGGAGTATTTTACAAATAATCATGATTTTTCGAAAATCGCTTCAATTCGAAGATACATATTGCTCTGAACTTAATATTTATATAAACAATATTTCTTAATATTTTCATAAATATACATATAGAATTAGGAAAATAAAGATTAATTTAATTAAAAATACTAAACATATACCTGTTTCCTTAAATAATAGCATAGAAATTAAGAAAATATGTATTTAATTTTATTGTTCATGTTGGATATATACACATACCATTTTACATGATTTGGTGTCGTGTTGGTTGCATACGTATCCAGACTTTATCTACAGCGACACCCTGATATAAAGCATACGGAGCCAGAAGTTTTTGGATGTGTAACTGAAAGGTTCGAAAGGACAGGCAGTATTAAATCAATGCCAAATTTTGAAAAGCTTCAGCTCTCATGAAACGCATTAACCAAGCAAAAGAGTAGGGCAAGTAGACAAAGTAAATTAAAGATTGCAGCATTGTTACATGCATCTTTTAGTACGGCTGCATCTTCAAATATGTCGTGTTCACAATAACTTCACAATTTAAAGTTGACGTTTTCATAATATTTTCTAATAATAAAACTACATCAAACTGAGAGGATGTTAAACTTTATATTATGTTGAAGAAGATAAGAGGAAATTTACCTGTTTAGTCAATGACTTTCTTTATTTGTAAGTCAAACCGAAAAGATTTTAGCAATATGTAACTATATTGAACGATTAATGTTTTAGACTCCAAAAAGGTAACATTAAGTTTTAATAGCAGAGGGCAAAGTATATAGTAAATGGTTGAAGGATGTAGATGGTTTTTGTATTTAGAAAATCGACAAACCCTGTGATGTATTGTTGTACTTGGTACACCAAATCATTCGATATTATTGCAGGATTTTGTTGTTGAGCCTCTGAAATTATAGTAATTGAAAGTTCTCTTTATTTGCAGTTTTTACAGGAGAGTAATATTCATTAGGCTGAAATTTGCACTTTTTCAACTCAAAAGAAAGATAAGAATATGAACATTTATTGTTTAATGTATTAATAAGTGTGCTAATATATATTATAAAATAATGAAGACATTGGAATTATATTAATACTACATATTAATTATATGTTTACTTTTATATTTTATCAATGTAACTCAAAAAGACAATTATTACTTAACTGGAATATATGAACATTGAAGTTGATATTTGTATAAATATTGAAAAACAATACATTTTACTGCCAAATATTTTTTTTTATTAACACTATTATAAAAGCGTATTAGGTATAATGCTAAAATTAAAGAGAAGCAATTATAGTACCTGGAATATAAACAATACTTAGAAAAGAAATATATGTAAATGCAAATGATTCAAAGACTCCAAGCAACAGTATTTACATAGTAAAGCAAATAAACTAATGAGATATGTGAATTACAGTAAAGGCATATTTCATTTTAAAATATGCATCGACTGATGGACTATAATAAATTATTTCCTCATTTTTTATACCTATCTAAAGTGTGGCAAACTTCTTAAATATCTCATGAGTATGTTTTGTTTACTATGTAAATGCACTGAAGTTGTTAAATTTATATGGTAAATTTAATATTTGACCAAATACTTTCAACGGATTTTCAATATAATACAAAATTTTGCATAAATCCTTTACACATGTGTCATATCTTACTTCTAATATATTAAATATGTACATTATTTTCATGTTTAGGTTTTGGTTCATAAGACAGCCTATTTGTTTTAAATTAGTTGTAAACACTTTTATATACATTAAAAATGCAAGTGCATGCTTCCAGTCACTTTGTGATGCATCACATTCTTCCAATTTCCAAACAATTTTTCTGGTTTTGAACTAAAAGATCTATATATAGGTATAAGCTACTCAAAAATGAATAGGGAATTAGATCTTTTTTTAACAGATCTAATTAATTCGATTAAAATTAACGTATTTTCTCAAACTATTGATAAATTAGAAAGCCCACAGTCGTTTGTGGACATTTTATTTGGTAAATGTCTTTTCTGTGTGATAAAATATTGAATCTTGTATTTTAACCTTAAATTAATTTAGAATACAAAATTACAAAAATCGCATTTTTTGACAAATATTATTCATTTTAAACGTCATTTCACATTTTCACGATGCGAAGACGTCATTTAAATAAAGAAACTTTTGATTTAATTGCGTTATTGCATCAGTGAGGGTAATCTGGAGCAGAAATTGCCGCAATTTTTAAAGTGTCTCCAAGAGTTGTTAGTAGGACTATAACAAGATTCCAACAGACAGGATCTGCAAGGAGAAGACCCGGAAGTGAATCTGAGAGGAAAACAAATCAGAGACAAGACCGCTACATACGAATTCAGACAAGGATGAATCCGTTTAGAAGTGCTGTATGGTTGCAAACACAGTTACGTGCCGCCACTGGAGTTAAGAGTTTCGGATCAAACCATCAGAAACCGTGTGAGGGAAATGGATCTTCATAGCTGCAGGCCTGTGAGACGCCCAACATTAACTAATGCCAACAGAATGGCTAGGAGAGCTTGGGATAACCAACTACTAGCAGAAAATTTTCAATGGGAGCATGGTTTATACACCGATGAATCCAAATTTTGCTTATTTAGTGATAATCGTAGAGTAAGGGTCTGGTGAACTCGAGGAGACCGTTATAGACGCGAGTTTACAAAAGCTGTGGTGCCTTTTGGGGTCGGTGGTATCATGGTGTGGGCGGGCATTAGTTTGAATGGACGTACGAACCTCCATCTCTTTGAAAACAATGTCATTGGACACATATACAGAGATGACAATATTCAGCAATATGTGGTCGACTTTCGTGAGGCTGTGAATGAAAACATGGTTTTTATTGATGATAATGCACGACCTCATCGTGCACAAATTGTAATGCAAGCAATAAATGACCTCCATATTAACCATCTATCTTTACCACCAACGTCTCCCGACTTGAATCCAATTGAGCACATTTGGGACAGACTTCAAGAACAGCTCAACGAACATAATCCACCCCCAGTTAACGTGCAACACTTGTGAGAAATTTTACCGCTGTGTTGGAGAAGAGTGTCACAAGAACACACTAATAATTGCATTATGAGTATGCCCCGAAGATGTACAGCTGTGAGAGATGTCCGTGGCCATTATACAGAATATTAGAATTAATTGTTACAGAATTTTTTTTATTTTAGCTATTGATAAAAAAGTTGCTTATTTCATAATTGATCATTTCTTAGTAATCTAACGATTTTTCTGAATAAATATGCTTGAAAATTTTAAATTGTTGTGTACAATTATGTATCTAATATAATACACTACAAATATTTACCCATATTTTCTAAAAAATACAAAGAAGTAAAAATTCCTTATTCATTTTTGAGTAGTTTATATATACAGAATATAAGTCACAATTTTACCTGTAATATGTTAATCATCGTTACCTTACGTAATTGAAAATTATTTTTTAGTGCCATGATATACAATATTTGTAAATTATACTAGCTATTTTCACAGGATGGTACATTAGTGTGCAGAATATGGAGTGACACCAATAACAACTTTACAAAATAGCATTTGTCATTTCTTTAATATTCAATTCAATATTAAACACGCTTCTGAAGAATTATTGATTGGGTTGAATAACCATAGTTCCATAAGATAACCAATATCACCTGCATTGAAATATGTAGATTACATTATTATAATGTTATCGTACAACATAATTACCCTTGCACAAATTTTTTGATTCACAGTTTACGGGAAATTTTATCTGCTCAACAAATTTCCTCATCATGTGATCTTATGAATTACACAACTAACTGATATCTGACTAAATAAAACAAGTTATTATTCTGGTTATAGCTGCCAAATAATGTAAAATATCCATAAACTAAATATTGTTTAGACCTGTAACAAAGATAATATGTACACTGTGTAGGTATAATCACTTCAAGTAATCTTCAAATGTAACTATATGTATATTATTTTGATGAATACATTTGTCCAGTATCTGGATAAGTCTCTGAACTTTCGTTTAAAATGCCTATTTATATGATCGATTAACTGCTTTCGTAAAACGGCATTAATTTCTGGAATAAAGCGAATATTTTACAAAGACAATCCCTACCTGTGGTAATCTACATCTAACAATAATGCTATAAAGTCATATTTATATTTGCAAACAAGATCGATAATAAATATAAAATTATAACCTACAAAACCTGTATTTATGCTCCTCATGACACTCCTACATCACTAACTCTAAAAATTCTGAAATCGTCATCGCAACATCACTTCGTTGCTAGAGCCTACGATAATCGGAGCTTCCGAAAGGGTTTTAGAATTTCACTATTTAGAATTTAATACAAATTATTGAATTTTTAATTCATCTTGAGAATTGCGCCCCCTTGCGACCATTTTGGAAACTTAACAATATTTTTGTTGAAATTCCCGTGGTCTGTTTTACTATCAAGATTTTTTCCGCCAGGTTGTACGATAAACGGCAGCCGAGATATGGCCGGTGGTCGAGCTAAAACAAACACCCGGTATACATTCATAGCAATATGCCATTTTTGCAAGAACCCTTTCGCTTCTATTATGTATAAACATACATTTACATTTGATGCGGGTATAAAACCCAAAATATAACGGTTCTAATACACGACCTTGTAGTATCATGAATCAAATTCCTTTCCTATACTTTTGCCCTAATCAAACCACATACTTCCGATACCGCTCGAACTATCTTATCGGATCGTTTATACCTACACACGTGAGCACTAAATACAACTACTTTCCACTTTCTGATTGCACCATACTTAATCGCCCTCAAATTGGTGACATTACCAACAAAGAATCGAGCATCGGCGTGGAACAAACAAATCGATTGTCGGGGTAAATCTTTTCGTTCCCGACGATAAGAAAGACGTCGAATCTTGTAAACAACGTTATCGGTTCCAATATATGTTGTAGATATACGGTCAGATGTAACATACATATATACACGCATAAAGAGAACATACAGTCTTCGGGTATAATGGATAGTAGTGGGTAAATCGGCGGGACAGAGATGGAAGACACGTGCCGCGAGTCTTAAAGTTGAGGTGAGAGTGGGACGACGGAAGGATGCCCATGTAAAGCGGCTCTGTTACTTCTAATGACCGGACTCGTGCGTTCAAGCTCGGTTCGGTGCAAGTTAAGTATCGGTGATTATTTTATAATTCCTGGACCGCCCCTCGGAGAGAAATAGAGCTGTGAGATTGCAGAGGCGGACTCAGAACACTGAGAATAATAATAATAAAGCGTGTAATGAACATTGTGTGCACGAGAATTTAGAATTCGTAAAATCACATGTTACACGTAATTGTATGTGTAAATTATTACATTTATTTCTACAGCCCGAAGAAATTGCATTATTCTAACATCTGGAGCAGTAACACACAGCGACTACGGCAATCTAATCGTAAGAACAAATGAAAACGTTCAGTTTCTCTTCAATATTGATGTGTCCTGTGTTATTTGTTATTAGGCAACAACTGTGGAGTATTAGAAAAATCACAACATACAAGATAAATATAATCTCTACGTCAGATATCTAAAGAAGACTCTAAGTGAGTCACAATACACAAGAATCAAGTCTAATGTGAACAACAATACTATTCACGTGATGGGCAATAACAGTAAGTATTTATTTATGCCTCTTTGATACTATATCCTAATAGATAATTATCTAGCATCTTAACTACTAAAAGCAGTAAAGCGATTTACCTGTTAATTCACAAGAATAAAAGTAAAAAAACAATACTGGGACCCACAATATTTCGAAGAATTTTATACACAACCCCAGAGCTAGATTTCATATGTCCAGATGGTTTTCCCTATGTCCAAATTCCAATTAGCCAATACATTTTTCTATATTGGTATTCTAGCTTCTTCGATGTTTTTGATATGCTCCTTTCATTGTAATTGCATATATTATCTAGGTTTATTCCCAGATGTTTAGCTTTTTGGGACTTGGAATTATTGTATACATTTGTCATTTCCTCTATAAGCAAAATTTATATAAACTGATGTTCTCTCATTAATTTTTCACTTCTTGAAATTTGTCACAAGCTACATTACTCTTTCTCTGCCGACAGCCAAAATATCCGTATCAGTAAGGGTGGCAATTGTTACATTGTTTGTCAGAGAGATATCGCTGGATATAAGAAGTAAAGAAACGGGCTCTAATACACTGTCCTGAGATCCTCGCTTTTATCAAAAAATCCTTCCTTTTGTTTAACTCTAAATATTCTAGTATTTCTGTACAAACTTTTGGTTAAATATTATGAAGTTTTTGCACTAGTCCTCCGTGCAAATTTGGGGAAAAACTCCTCTTATGTCTAGGGAAATGAATGAAGATATTTTTTCCCTTGAAGACTTTCTCCATTATATCAGTTATCTTGTGGTCTTGGTCCATTGTCAAATGTTAGCTTCTAAAGCTGAATTGGTATTTTGGAATTACCGTTTGCCTTCAATTATTTGTACTAGCCTGTTGAATTATAATACTTGTAAAAGTTTTGAAATGACTGGAAGCAAATATATGGGAGATGTCATGAGGATGTTTTCCATAGATTTGGGGTTATCATCACCTCTGCCATTTTTCGGGCATCTAGAACATGCTTCAGTGGAAATACCAGATTTATCAGGTGACTAAGCTTATTATTTATTTCCTTAGCAATTTCTTGAGTGTCTCCTTATTTTTGCGCGATCATAACCTGAAACTTTCTTCGGGTTTATGTTATTGTAATTTCTTCAGTAATTTCTTTCGGGGTTACTGGAGTGAGCTTAACGTTCTTTTCTTCTTGATGTTCGTTTTCCATCACTTCATGTTCACGGTTGTTTCCATGGGTTTTTGATAAACGCTTTTGCTTTTTGTTGATTGCTCTTAGTCCAGTATATTTTTAGGGTAAATTGGTGGACTATAAAAGATTGTTTGAGGCTTCAGATATTCCTCCAAAGGAAGTAGTTGGGTTCATCGACATTTGTTAGTTTCACTATGTAATTATTTATGGACCCATTTTTTACTCTTATAGTTTTTCCTTTCAGATTCTGCTTAACATTGTTTAGTATTTGTATTCAGATGACGCTGTTATTTGTCATCTTCCGTAATTTTCTTTTTCGTAGTATACTCTGAGGTAGTTCTTTCCAACTGTTATTGTCTTAAGCTCAGCAGTGTTAATGAAGATTCCAGGTATCTGATTCAAGAATTTAAAAACCTTGTATCTTCCCTCAAGTTCGTATATATTTGAAACGTTAAAGTACTAGATGTTAACGGCCCTTTTCTATTTAGTATATTACATTTACCTTTACATTAGAGTATTATTCCTGATGAATTTGTGTAATGCATTTAATAGTTTGTACTGTCCAAGAAATGATTCTTAAGTGATTAGAGAAAGCTTTCAAACGAGAACCAAAAATTAATCAGGTTAAGGCAGAATATATATGTTCAAGAATAGAAAATAAATGCATACAGCAAAACAAATTGGAAGGAAGACCTCTAAAAGAGTTCACCTTCAATTATTTAGGCATAAACTCTAATAAAAATAAATAAAGTACAAAAATTACATATAAGAGATAGAGATGAAACATAGCTTATTGGAAATATCACAAAATATAGATAAGACCAGGAGAAATACAAAGATAAAATTGCACAAAGCAGCAATCAAGTCGACAAACAATAATGAAGAACAATTTACAGTATTCAAAAGGATGATAGTAAGGAAGTTTATAGGATCCATAAAACACAGAAATCGACTACACTTATAAAATCCCAATTGCTGCTTTGGTTTGGCCACATTAACATAACAGAATCTGAACAAGTTATACGGGGAATCTCAGAATGAATACCTATGAGAGGCAAACCGCAAAGCAAGTTTATGAAGTCAAAGCAAAATTAAAATTGACGATTTCGAGAATAATTATCGGAGGAAGCAATGAAAACTCGCAGTCTAATTGGCAAGCAATCACATAAATTTCTCTACACACGTATACACATATCAAATAAAAAGACGTTCCTTTCTTAGCCGTTTGATCAAACAATTTCTTGTTGACTTTTAGAGGCTGCCAATAAACTTTAACAATATAGAAATTAAGACGTTTTGATGATATAGTTATTATCTTTATCAATTAATTCAGACATTAACTAATTAAAGGAATAAAATGGGTAATGATAATTAAAAATAAAAGGAAGCTGAGTTGTTTAACTGTTAGTTGGAATATATCATTTGATTTTCTTTTTTTTAAATTAAAAGTTGTAAGTAAATTTGATTAAACAGTACATAATATTGACAAAGATAGTATCTATATTATTATTTAGAAAGATTTAATTTACTTTCTTTAGTGTTTAAGTTAATTGATATCTGCAAAGCCACGAAATAGAATTGTTCTGATATATATAGACTTCTAATTGAAAATGTTAATTTTAAAATTATAATTGTGTTATCTTTATATTTATATATTTGTTGAATAATTAAAATAAATATTGCTGGAAGTATATTGTTAATTTTTGAGAATTTTGGTGAAAGTATTTTATTGCACCAATATATGTTGTATATTTAATTGGGTACTGATGGTTAAAAATGAAGGTGGGTTGTTTAACTGTAAGTTGACTTATGTCATGATAGACGTTTGATATTTTCTTTAAAAATAAAGTATAAAAGTTAAATTTATTTAAACAATATATACTTTTACTTGTCATACAGTATATATTTTATGCTGTATTTTACTTTTATAAACCCAAACGAAACGCCAATAATAGTAAAAGTCATAAAATCCATTTCTATTCAATTTCTTTGCGAGGGCACATTATTTCATTAATCATTTTAACACCTCAGTCCTGGCCTGCATCGGTCGGCCTCCTCTACTAAACACTAATTATCTGTTAACACCTGTTTGATGTATGGTTGTTTAATAGCATCTGATGAGCATGTTTGGACAACCCAATAGTAATGCAACTCTTCTTACGACAACAACTGGCAACAAGACGGCGCAAAAGAGACGAAAGGCAACGATTAACACTTAACATATGAACTGCGATGCCATCGTCTAAGTATAAGATATCACGTCGTCGTGTGGGACAACAAAAGGACGCGACAATATCGTCCTTCGGAGCCCATCTTTTAATGATACAAGTGTTGAAAGTAAATAAGATTAATTGAAATTGTTTATTCTTACTATAGCCTAGCTTAAGATATCTTTTAGGGCACATGTTGAAAAATAAGAAGTGAAGGTACGACTAGAATTTTAATTATTTAGTATTTATATATAATGCATTTTTTGAAACATAGCCCCCTTCTACCTCCCGACAATATATAAATATGATATTTTACTAAAGGGAATAGTTGTAATTATTAAAGATTGCTTGGAAAACATTGTTTGAAATGATAATTTTTATAATTTAAAGTTTCAGTCATTTTTAGAAAATAATTGAAATAATAATTAAAATTATTTATTTACATTAAGAATTTAAAAAATGTTAATGTTTCGTACTGATTTTGTGTGTTTATAAATAATTATTATATTAATTTGTAAATTTGCAATTCTAAAAATGACAATCATTATTAATTTCAAAAGATGCTCATGAAAATAATTGATAATAAAATAAAAATGTTTTTAAAAAAGAGACGCTTGCCCAAGCTCAAAAGTTTAGCAAACGTTTAAATTAGTGTCCCGTGGAAATAAATAATTAATTTCAGTATTAATTGCATCTGGAAATGATAATAAGTAATGAATTATGGAAAAATATTGAATACAACATTTAACATAAGTTATATAGAGAATATTAGCTTAAAAGTTTTTGTTTTCATAAGGGCTTTATAGAAATAATAAATTTAATTTTGTTCAACAAAATTAAGATCGTCGAAAAGTAAAACATCCATTGACAAGCAGCATCAGGAGAACTCAAAAATCGCCTATAATCTGAGGATTTTAACATTTTTTTTTAAAGATTCTAATAACTTAACATTCTGCAAGGTAAGTTTTGATGTTTCTCATTTCAAAAATCTAAAGTGGGCAGTGTCAAACTTCTTTCTTATTCAATTTATAATTTTCCAAAAAAAAAAAAAATATATATCTAAAAAGCTTATTTTTAAGTAAGATAGAAAAAAAACCCAATGTCGTATTAAAATTAGTTGTAGAATTCTAAAATAAAAATAAAATAAAAAGGCTTTCAGGCTTAGTGATAAAGCATGATTACCACATCTTCACATATTTATTTTAAATCAGCTTTGAGGTTTTTCGTGCATACCATGGTAGTAATAATGTACAGCAGTTATGATGACATCTGTTGAATATAATTGAAAACAATATTTACTAAATTTTACTGGAAATGTTCTTAGTGTTCGTTATCAAGTAGGCCGCTTAGAGGTTATGTCCGTGTTCAGTGTTTGTTTATAAATAATTGTTAACTATATATACAAAAACCTCATTTTGAGAAGTGTTACAGGTAAGTTGGCGTAGTTATAATTTTGCAAAAATCTAAGTGCTTCAGAGACGGAAACATTGTTTGCAGACATTCCTTCAGATGAAGAATCTATTGTTGGCTGTGGTGGCAATGTTTTTGAGGATGAAGAGATAGTAAATACAAATCGCTTAGAAATTAACAAAATACCTAAAAATTTAGTAGTGACAAATAATGCAGGAACAAGACGAAAACGACAATCTTCCCTTAGCATAATTCCAGTCCGTAAGGTAGTTTATTTGGTAAACTTCTAACAATAGTAATATAAATGTAGTTTCTTTTATGAGTTTTATATATTTCGTCGCTAATGCCAGGAACTAGGATTGATTGGCTTCAGGAATCTTTCACCTACACGAAACAGCCAACCCGAAACGAAGCTTCATTTGATAAGTTATTCAAATTTCGCTCGTTTTTGAATACCTATATTATCAGAAAACTTTTCTATCAATTATAATATTCATGAGTCCACGATAAGTTCAAAAACAGTTCATCTGTGCGTGAATATATGCCAAGTAAACCCATAAAGTGGGGTTATAAAGTATAGGTAAAGGCGGATAAATTAGGTTATATGATCAGTTTTAACTTTGTACTAATTATAGCCAACATTAGAGTTGGAAAGGAACTTTGGACAAAAATTATTAAACACCTTACACGTGACTTAGTTGGCAAAAGTTACTACGTAGATTGTTTATTGAGAGAATTCCAAAATAACAAAATTCATACAACTGGAACAATCAGAAATTCGAGAAAGAAAATGCTAAAGAAATTCATAACCGATAAACAACTCTATCCTGATAAATTCGATTGGATATCAGCTCATGATGGTATATCATGTGCTGAATGGATGGACAAAGGGATTGTTTATTTGGGAAGCAATTTTTATTCAAGCAAAAATAAATATGGTGAAAATGAAAATGTAGCATGTCCCAAAATACTTAAAACATGAGATGTGTTGACCAAGCTGACATGCTAAAAAAATGTTACGAAATTAACGGGAAATGTTAGAAATGGTGGCCACGCATATTTTGGCACTTTATTGGCCAGTGTTATAAATTTATAATTTTTAATCAAAGAAATTTCGGGAGTAAACTAAGCTTGAAAACTTTTCGAATTGCTGTGGTGATGAAGTCTATTGCGGCAAGAATCGAAACTCTAAAAAAGTCTGTACCTTTTCAGGTTCGCAACAAATACATTCCAAAAATCGCATTAGAAAAAAGATTTGGTCAAGCCTTCCATATACCACCACAAGGTGCTTTCCGAAGATGTCAGTTTTGCAGCATAACCATCAAAGAAGAACTAAATGGTACTGCATTACCTGCAAAACTGCACAAAAAAGATTATTTTGTTGGTTTTGATAAAAATACTTAATACTATGCATGTAGAAAACGTGTGTTATAAATAAGTTTCTGTTTCTTTTGCTTGGCTTAGTTGCTTACTGTTGGATACCACATATTATTTTGTTCATAATAATAAAACTCAATAACAAATTGTTGTTGCTAAATTTATTTATGGTAAATGATAGCGCCAACTCGTGTAAAAAATTCAAATTTTTTTTCGAAATGATGCTTGGAAAGGGTTAACACAAGAAAGTTCATAACTAATTCTGTTATAACCAGAAATGTAGCCATACTGAAAATATTTTCACTAAATCATGATTTATTTATCCACCATAAAGATTTTGACCAATCAATGATAACTAGAACTTCCAAAAATTCTAATAACCGGTTTGAATAAATCACCCGGTATATCAAAGGACATAACAATTTGCATACCAGTCCCGGATTTGTATAGTTAAATTGTGTACTTTAGTTTCTACTTTCAAAGTCGTAAAATACAAATACGCCAATAATTCACATCATTCTACGTGCTTTTTACATGTCCAGCGAAATAAACAAAACAGAATTTATGATCCGGTAAAGTTCTTGACTTGTTTGCCAATGAATCGAACGCCCGAGCTGGCATTGTTTCTCGCACAATGTTATCATTCGCAAAATTAGGAGTTCTCACAGTGAAATATCGACTGAAATTACATTTTGGTATCGAATACATGACAAATACACACCACAAAAGAATAATTTTAGTTTTAAAACATAGCGTCCGTTATTACCTTGTAAAGAACATATTAAAAATAATAAAGTTCTTAAATAGAAAATAAGAAAAATAGAATTGAATAACTAACGATAAAAAGAAACGTCGAAACATCTACAAAGAAACAACATACACATAAATATATTCAAGTCTTTAACGTGGATTGCATAAAACATGCCCGTTCTCATGGAACAATACTTTCGTATACTTTTTAAATATATTTTAGGAGACCGTCGCCGCTGCTTTGGCCATAAATTATTTATTACAGTTAAGAAACTAAGTTTTAAATTAAGCCGAGACATGGCTAGAAAGAAACGAACTATAGAAAAAAAATGCTATTACTTGGAAAAGTTTGCTTAAATGCTTTATGAAAGCCACGTGCTCTAGTGGCATGAGAGCATTTCTTTTTTTAATGTCCCTTTACTTATTATGCACTAGAAGATTCTTTATTTGTCTCAACATTGTCTATGTTCAATATGTGACTTATTTCTTCTGGAAGGAATGCGTTTTTGTAATGACTCAAGGCGAAGTTTGAAGTTTTCGCTCTCTCATATTCTTGGAATGTTATTAATAACTGGTTAATTTAATATATCGCGGGAGTGTGCCTTTATAAAAAAATGTTTTATATTCGTCTGAAAAATAACCGAAAGTGCGTCATATACTTTTTCATTCCTAGTAAATTTCTTCCTTGGCTGCTCTTTTTTAATTTCAGGGAGTAGGTAAGAAGCGTTTGATGCCATAGGATGGGTCATTCAAAATATTAAAGCTCATTTTATTTAGGGCAGGCACCGCAACACGTTTTTTATCTTTCTTCTTTTAACATCTCCAAGATTGACGCGTAGTATTCTCCAGTTATGAAAATGCCTTTATCTTTGTAATCAATTAACAAGAATCCTTTTGAATGCCAAGAAACAGTAGCCATGAGTTTTCCAGCCGAATATGACACCTTAAACTTCTTGGGTGATGGTGTGCCTTATTTATGCCAATGCACGGAGGTTTGCTTGTAATCAGGTTCATAATCATGAACCCAAGTTTCATCCCCAGTAATAATTCGACTCAATACACCATTCCTGCTTTCACCACAGAAGTCCAAAACCGAACGGGAGCATCGCTATTGTTTTTGGGGCAGCGGGAACATTTTCGACACCCATCATGCGCTTGGCCTTAGTTATGCAAAGATGATCATGAGGAATTTTAAAAATGGTTGTATCAGATACTTCAGTCATTTCTGCGAGTTATGTTTTCTTAAGCCGAACATCTTCCACAAATAATTTTCGACTTTTTCAACAAGTTTCGGAATGATCAAGTCGATAGGCCTCCCCGACTGGTGTCGTCTTCAAGTGATACCTTGCCTTCTTTAAACCATAGTTTCTCGTGGGAAAAATCTCCATAAATCGATGACATCTCTTCTAGTATGGTATGAACAGGTTTTCCTTGTTTTGTAAGGAACTCGCTCGAGGCGCGATAATCGATTTTCTCCATATGTCACACTTTCCTCAGGATCAAGTTGCTTGATCGACAATGGTTTAATGACTACTGACGTGATTGTGTTAAAACTTTATATTTATACTAATAACGAGTCCCTAAACACGTTACGAACCCAAAGAGCTTGTAATGAACGTCTGCGTGTTAATTAATATCGATATCTTACTGAATATTGTGGGAACAATTTACGCCCTTTGCAGATAGATAACCTTGCTCGCTCTTATCTAGAGATCTACTCTCATGCGTATGTTTTTGTTCTCACCTGCCAAAGTAAATGAATACGGTAGTGACTTATTACAATAGTGCTTAATTAATATCAATGCTTTGTGGGAAATAGAAGAATCTAAGTCTTACTTTGCAGGTGCTTCTGTCTGAAAAACGGTAAGTAAGTCTAATATTAGGTTCTTACTAATTAATATCTACGAAAGTCAACATGTGCCATTCGATTTATTTACATAAGTTTAAAATAAAATATAAATTGAAATTAAACGACTTGCAGAAATAAATAAATTGTGAATTAAGATGTATATTTAGAATTTACATTCGGCATATTACGAAATAAACAAAAGAAAATATGTAAGTTTTAATATGAATACATAACTTACAGAAGTGCGATAGCTATATAATTCTCTGACGACTTTGATCGACATATACATAAACGTATGCTCGGTAAAATGATTTCGTGGAGTGCTAATTTTGACTTCTAAGGGAGAAATTTATTTGATATACTTAAAAATAACGGACTTTAAGGAAAATGAAATATATACGGTTTAAAGACAATGTGACAAATGATCTCGTGAGTGCACAGACCTTTTGTTTGGGGGGTACGGGAATTATCCATACAATGACGAGTGCGTCTTTATAGATAATTGCGGAAAGTGGGAACGGAATTAGTTATTATAACCGTGTATTCACGTCACAAATAATTACGGAAATCGAAAACGGGATTTTCTGGTGGGGGAGCGTACCACGTAGATTGACCATTTATTCTTTGAGGTGTCAGGGATAAATGACAATTTTACATATAAAATTCTTAAAATACACACACATAAAACACAACTGTAAGAGAAAATACAATATTTTAAATTTGGATTTTAAGTTCTAGTAAACATTTCTGAAACTCACCATTTATATATTAAAAACATCTGTATGCTTTTCGTTAATACATATTATATAAAAATGTTCCAACAAAAATTGGTTTCTTATTAAAACTTTTAAAATTATAGAAACGAAATTGATGGTCTGTCAAAAATTTATTTTCCAATAATTCAATAATTAACAAAGGTAATATAATTAGAAAAAAGAAATATATACAGGCTGTCCCAGAATGGGCTAAATATTTACACTCACAATCGGTTCTTTTCAGGACCACCATATTACTTGTGTTAAAAAAAAGGAGGAGGAATAGATACTTCATAATAAATATCAAACCATTAATTACTTTAATTTTACACCTGCTAGAAAAAAATAATTACATTCTTGATATTTACTGTAATCTAGAAAAACTAGGATTTATTGAATATTCTAAAATAATAATAATCAGCTGTTTCCGACTACAAATACATTAAAGAGCAACAACCTTCCTATTTTAAAAATAAATACAATCTTTTATTGTCTGCAATAAAGTGGGCCGCCCATTTGACAAAAAAAAAATGTATGAATGAGTACGATTTAACGTTTTTTTCCCGTTTTATACAAATAAAAGCGTATTTTTCTGTGAATGCGTGTTCGTTCCTATTTACAAATGAGTATTCTTACGTGTATTTATAAACATACATTCTGTGCCAGGTCCGTAATGTAATTTTTTTATCTAAAAAACAACATAGAAAATTAAATTTTTAATTTCTTCGTTATTGCGGTATATTTGGGCCTGTTTCTGTTCGGACTTTACATACTTGCTACTCCGTCTTTTTATTTCTGGGACATCCTGTATACATATATATATATATATATACAGGGTGTTTAAAAAAGATGCGGCAATATTAAAGGGGTTGATTGTCCAGGTCATTTTATACAAAAAAGTTTATAATAAACAAGGTCCGCAAACGCTTCGTTACCGATCTACAGCGTGTTGAAGTTTAATTAAAAGAAACAGTAAAAATTAGATTTCTCCAAGACGGCATTAAAGATCATAATGAAATTTTAGGCGTGTTATTTTTCAAGAAAAAAACGCCGCTGATTTCTCTAAAAATAAAAATATGTTTCTATTCTTTGTTTAATTGTGAAGAAAAAAGCTCTCTTAACTTTCTATCATACGACGTACCGTTTTTTAGTAAAAAAAACACATTTTAGTGCATGTACATTTATTACAGAATTTTTTTTTTAAATAACAAGGGTTTTATTTAAGGGCAAAAACAAATATTTTACCATACCAACAATTTTAGCAAGCAAAAATTACAATAACTGTGCAAAGTGACTACCTCGAGCTCGGATGCAAGAATCCAATCTTCTCCTCATCGACTGGCGAATTCTCTCAAAAACAACAGGATCGGTTTCAATTGAGTTGCACCCAGCAATGATTCGATTTCTTAAGTCTTCTACGTTTTCCAATGGAGTAGCGTACACCAATGACTTCAAATGGCCCCACAGGAAAAAATCCAGGAGATTTGAGTCCGGGGATCGTGCAGGCCATAAGTGTGGTCCACCTCGCCCAATCCAGCGATTTCCGTATGCTTGTGTTAAGAAATCACGAGTTACTTGACTAACGTGGGCTGGTGCGCCATCGTGCATATACCACATTGCATCTCTAATTGCCTCCAGAAATCCAGGGAGCCTGTTTTCCAAAAAGTTGCGATACACCTCTCCGGTTAGTCTCCTTGGTAAAAATACCGGTCCAATTAGGCAGTCACCCACAATCCCAAGCCAAACGTTCAAAGAAAACTGATGTTGAAAACGATTTTCAACAATTTCATGTGGATTTTCGTCACACCATACATGGTTATTATGGAAATTGCGTATTGCATTTCTTGAATAGAAACATATTTTTATTTTTAGAGAAATCAGCGGCGTCCAATTTTTTTCTTGAAAAATAACACGCCTAAAATTTCATTAAGATCTTTAATGCCGTCTTGGAGAAATCTAATTTTTACTGTTTCTTTTAATTAAACTTCAACACGCTGTAGATCGGTAATGAAGCGTTTGCGGACCTTGTTTATTATAAACTTTTTTATATAAAATGACCTGGACAATCAACTCCTTTAATATTGCCGCATCTTTTCTAAACACCCTGTATATGCTTTGCAATTTAAAAGTTCTTTTGATGGAAAATAAAATAAATACAATAGCAACTTGACACACATTAACATATTAAAAAAATCAAAAAAAATCAAATAAAAAAAACAAATAACTAAAGAAATCAACATCGAAATATGTGCTCACATATATAGATAGGATATATACCAAAACATCATTTGGATATTTTATTTTATCGTTCTTAGAAAAAAGAACCCAGTAAATATAGGGCCGCTATCCCAATAATATAACTCAATACTACATTTACACACTGATACACACTCACATGCAGTATCAACAACAAACACTAACTGGTCGCTGATAAATATAACCCTGTGCCTTGCAGGAGTTGCAATACTAGTTCTTCGACAGTTACCGATTCTGTATGCAAGTATATACGTTCCACAATCACCTTTGTGACGGTTTTACGGATACGCCTCGACCTTTTTTTCTCTACCGGAACGATTCAGTGACCGACGTCGTCATATTTCGCGTGGTGCTCGCTCGAGAAATAATTGCGGGGACAAACGAAACAACCAGAACTCGGCCGTTTCACTATCGCTATAGTTCTGCCGCGGTTTGAGAGAGTCTGCGGGAGCTGAGTAGACCCGGAGGTGATTTGATACTCATTATCACCATTATTAGGGACCATAAAGCCCACCTTCTCGGAATTTTGCGGTTTCATAAGGCAAGTAAAAAGGTCGAGAATACGCCGAAGAGTATATAAGGGAAGTATATGCGAAAATAAATTTTAAAAATGCCGAATTATAGGATGAGCAAAGATGGAGGAGTCAGAGGTATAGCAGGTCGTTTGTGATGGCTCAATAAATATGGAGGAAGCTGAAATTATGCTGATTTTTGTCAATTCTACTGCTACAGTGATCTAATACAAAGTTTCAAGTTTCTCCGCTCTATTAAGCTTAAGGGACCCTATAAAAACTTCTTTATTTGAATATTGTACATTTGTATAATGAAATACTTAATTTTTGAATTACATTATTTTTTATTTTTAAGACTTTTAATGTCAACAACGCCTTATGAAGTATTCTATCGAAGTTGTTGCCTATTTCCTTTCTCATTTTACATATAAAAGTTACTTGACACTTCAGTTACTGTCATTGCAGTGTTTTTTTGAGTTTATTATTTGTCTGTCATACTGAAAAGTATCCTTATCTTATTTCTTTTTCCATTTGCTAATTGTACTTTAACATATTTGAAATAGGGGCTTGTTATTATTAAATGCATGTATATTTTTTTTAATTTAAGTTTGTTTGAATATAAAGATTATTATATTCTACAAAATTAAGTTCATTCCTTCTGTTAGTATTATAAACACAAGCTTTTTGTTATCTAACTATACCCTCTCAGAATTTCATTCAAACAACAAGTCTCAGTAACAATAGGGTAAATCAGGCATACGTGCCCCAGTCGATAATGTGCCCCACTCGCAGAACTGACAGATGCATTTTGAATTTGGCGCTAATTTGGTCCGTGCGGGTTAGTAATAGAAGTATGGCGTCGATGTAAACAACTCAGTGCTGTTATTTATTTGTTTTTACGAAGAAAAAGTGGTCACAAGGTATGTATCATAGTCTGAAAATGTTTTGTGTCTGTTGTAACATTGAGTTAAAGTGTTTGCTTCATGTTTTTTTTTCCATTTTTAAAGTTTTATTCTAAAGCTAACCTCTTTGAACTATTGTGTACCTACAATTGCGTTTCGTTCTTCCTACTTTTTGTTTGAAATCAAGTGGGGCACGTTATACTGAACTTTGGCTAATGCGCCCCGATTTCTTTCGGGTAATGTGCCCCACGTCTGTATTAGTTTTATATTTTTATTTTTAAGTATTTCTGATTGGTTATTTTATTTTAGGAAATGGGGAAGGAAAAAGCTACAGATCCAAGAAAATGGACAGAAGAAAATATGAAAAAAGCTATAGAAGATGTCATGAGCAAGAAAATGGGAGTTAATGAAGCTAGCCGGACATATGAAATACCATCAAGAACCTTACGTAGACACATCCTGAAAGGCTGGGATAGCAAGCAGAATATAGGTAGACCTTCGGAATTAGGACATGAAAATGAATTGAGACTCGTAGCTCACATCAAACGTCTCGAATCCATCGGATTTCCTCTAGAACAAACAAGACTGCAGTCTATTGCTTACGACTTTGCTGAAAAACTAGAATTACCTCATCGATTCAATAAGGAGAAAAAACAAGCTGGATGGGATTGGTTCCAAGGGTTCATGAAGAGGCATCCAGAGCTAAGTAAAAGAAAAGCGGAAGGCCTGTCTCTGGCGAGAGCTACTGGTATGAATCGACAGGATGTCAATAATTATTTTGAGATGTTGCTGAAAGTGTTGACTGAAAATGATTTAATTGGTAAGCCTGAAAGAATTTTCAACATGGACGAAAGTGGCATTCAAATTAACAATAAAACTGGAATCGTAGTAGCTAGCAAGGGTGCAAAATGTGTTAATTCTGTAACCAGCGCTGAAAAAGGTGAACATATTTCTATAATTGCATGCTGCAATGCTGAGGGCACTTTTCTTCCCCCCGTTTTGATATTTAAAGGTAAATACAAAAAACTTGAATTTTCTGAAGGGCTGCCGCCAGGATCAGATGTTTTTATGAATCAAAAATCATCTTACATCAACGCTGATCTATTCTACAACTGGATGAAAGATCATTTTATTCCACGAAAGTCAGACGGGAAAGTTCTTCTGATTCTTGATGGCCATTCCTCCCATTCGAATTCATATAAAATGCTACAGTTAGCTAAAGAAAACGAAATAATTTTGCTTTGTCTACCTAGCCACACTACTCAGGCTCTACAACCTTTAGACAAAAGTTTTTTCAAGCCTTTTAAAAGCTACCTATCCAAAGCAGTAACCACTTGGTTTATAAACAACAAAGAAAGGAATTTAAACCGACACCACATTTCAAAACTAATTGGTGAAGCCTGGTACAACTCTGCAATTCCAGCAATCGGTGTTTCAGGATTTAAAGCAACAGGGATATATCCCTATGATCCAAACATTGTTCCTGACTATTTCTTCAGCGTTTCTGATGCAGCAGTTAGAAACAGTCCTGACAATATTCAAAAGAATGACCTTTCTTTGCCGAGTACTTCAACATCTTCAATAAATCAGAGTGACCAGATTGCACACGCTTCTAATGTTTTACAGAAAGAAACACCAACTAAGACCTTACAAATAGTGAGTCCTTTGCCTGTTTTACGTCATAAAACCAGTAAAAGGAAACAGAATGTTAAGATTTTGACATCAGAAACACATTTAGCAACTCGTAAACTCTTTGAAGACAAAAAGAAGTCGCAGGAGAAACACTTGGCAGCACCAGCAAAACGTAAGAAGAATGTTGCAAAAGTGTCTTCATCATCGGAAAGTGAATAAGAGTTACAGCTCAGTGAATCAAGTGAAGAATGTTCTGTTGAAAATGAAAACACTTGTGTAGAATGTCTCGAATCTTACTTCCATACAAAGAAAAAAAGTGACTGGATCCAGTGTTTGCAGTGTTCTGGCTGGTTGCATGAAGATTGCTCAAACTTTCCAGAGAAATGCAACAAGTGCGGTGACCAAAATAAAGGAAAAGGAAAAGGCAAGAAGACTAAAAAATGAGAGGCTTTATTGGGGCACATATGACTGATGTATCCGTGGAATGTGCCCCACCCTAGACTTTAAGAAATCGTTGATCTCAGCTATTTTAATTACTTTTAAGAAGTTTTTTTTTGTTTTTGTTATACCTATTGAGTCGCAGGTTAAGACTAATCACTTTAATAAACATGTTTTAAATAACACCGTTTATTATTTCAATTTTTCGAATGGTGGGGCACAATTGCCAGGTTTACCCTAGTAACGAAAAACAAATTATCAAACTCAAAATTACAAATGTACAGGGTATCAATTTAATAAATGAAAAGAATTTGAAATAATAATAAATGAGTGCCTTCTACAAAATAGTGCATAAATAACTGCAATCCTAAAATTGCAGTTATTACAATGAATGTACAAAATAAACATCCATTTCCTTTACCAATTCCTAATTTATTTCTAAAGAAAAGCACATATTTTTTGCTGCTACTAAACTAGAAGCTTAACAGTCGCAAGTATTATACGTTTTACTCACATACCAAATCCATTATCAGGTTCAACATTTACGTTCAATAGCACGTCAACAAAATATTAATTAGGTCATTAACTCTAATTCAAGAAAACAAGTTCACCTCTGACCAAGATTACATTTAACTTATGTCATTTCGCATATTAGGCAGGAGTATATTTTGGCCCTAACATCCCTTAAAGTTTGCAGATTCCATAAGTTGACAGTTGGCAGACGATTGAAAAGTCTTGGAAGCAAATCACACCTAATATGTATGATTGCAGAACCCTCATCCCTTATTACGAGTATCTTTACCTTTTTGCACCCAAAACGTATTTCCAGCTAACACTCCTTGCTTTTTATTTGGTGTCCCATAATAATCTTTTGCAGAAAGTTGACAGATGTAAATATAAATTTTGGTCTCTGGGCTCTTTCCGAAGATCTGTCTCTTGGTAATGATGGTTCTTTTCTTTGCTTTCGTTTCATTACATTTCTCACTAGAGATAAACTGGACAGGAATAGGGCGTTTATTCCTTTCTTTTTCCATCGACCCTATAGATCAAATCATTACTGCACATCCATTTCCTCAGCCACTTTAATAAGCAGTTCCTCAACTTTTTCCCATTCGTGCTTCTCTATTTTTCTCACCTTCCTTCTGCTCCAACTCTATAATGCTGTTTGATAGATCTTGCAATTGCAAGTCTCTCTCTTTATCGGAGTTCCGTATTCTTTCCATCTTTTTCATCAATTTTTCTTAGATGGGATGCTATCTTGTCCTGGCCTGCAATTATTCCAACATATTAAGATAACATAAATTCTTGGTTAATATTTTTGGCCTAAGCTCCAGTAAAATATACCGTATTTCGGACATCTCTGTTCCCGTCATGCATGGCCCATCTTGCTGAGCTCCACCGAGATGGCATCCTCATCTCTTTCTTCATTTCTTCTTTTTTCTCTACAATACACATATCTCCATAGGCTCATCACACCGCAAGTGGAAAATTGAATAGAACACGCGTAATGATATCCGTTATCGCATCCCCGCGATAGGTAACAAAGTCTCTCTTAGTAAATCGCTATTGCATTTGAAGCAGATCATATCGACCATTCTGTATGTCTGCAATTCGATAATTTTGTATTGATTTCCGTAGATATATAAACATACCGTAAAACTAAGTTTTTTCACTGTTAATCGGACGTACTTTAATACTAAATCATTGATTTCTTCACATCAACACGACCTCATGCGCGATCGATCAACAACTACTAATCTGATATCTCTATCTCAAACGATCTCTCATGAATTGGACAATCAAGGTCAAATTGTTGTGGTTTACACGGATTTCAGACGTGTTTTTGATGTGATAGATCATGGTATATTGCCTGACGGCTTTCTGCGTTCGGATTTAGTGTGTCTTAAACTTTTTTATTCCTATTTGACAAGCATATGAAATTATGTTTTTTTACTATGGTTTCGGATATCGCGAATTATGTGTCTCTACCGGTGTCCCGCAAAGATCCAATCTAACACCACTACCTTTTAATTTATTTCTAAACGATTTGCTTGGATCCTTGTCGTATCCTGTACTTGCGTATGCCGATGACCTGAAAATCTACAAACCTATAAAATCTGTGGGTGATGTTTCCTGCCTTCAACATGACTTATAATACTTTGTAAAACTGGTATTCCAGGTAGAAATTGCATTTAAATATAAGTAAATGCTGTTTCATTTACACGCAAGGTAGACCATCATAATTCTACTTACTTCATAGATGGTGTTTTGTGGTGGGAGATTGGGTTTTTTTTTTCGATAACAAATTAAGCTTTTTCACCCATATAAATCTTGTTTGTGCATCAGCCTCAAGATCTTTGGGTTTTATTATGCGTTCGTCTAGGTTCTTTAGCAACCCATTAGTTTTGAAGACGTTACATTTTAGTTTTGTGGTCAGTGTGATGAAGAATGCATCACAAGTGTGGTCTCCACACTATAATATTTACTTGCAGCTCCCCATTGAAAAAGTTCAGCCGCAATTTCTGAAATATCACTCGTTCAGGACTACCGGGACGTATCCTGAGGTGTTGACTACTAGTTGCTAGTTATAAATCCAATTCCATTTATTTTATACGTAACATTAAGATAATTCCGGCTTAGTAATTAATTTCATCCAATATCACAAGTCTTACGACTTCCCAAAACACGCAGATGAAGATAATCAACTTGTAAAATTAAGTATGCATTTTTTTTATACCAAAATTTCAATATTAATTCTTCTTTATACCAAAATTCTCGTCTCATTCAATATTTTTCTACCTTTTATGTCAAAATTTACAAATCATCTATTTTTGTTTATAAGTAACCAGGATATTTTTCCTAGTTTCCATATACGTATTTGATTTTTCATAATGATAACATTTTTTTTGTGTATAGTAATTTAAGTTGTATCTTATCTTGACAATATTTCTAACATTGTGATTTTTTTTTAAATCTTTCATTAAGAAATGAGATTACAATAGATTTAGATCCTATCTAACATTTTATATATTTCACTACTATACTAATAAAATTCTTCTATTTTATATACGAATGATCCCCTATATGTATAACATAAATTAATTTTCTTGAGAAGTTAATTTTTTTTATACTATAAATGTTGACAATTTAAATCATTATAGTATGTACACTTAATACCGTTGTCCTTTAATTGTAAAGCGTTGGACAAATAAAGTTATTATCTTTATTATTATTATTATTACAGTCATTTTTTTTTTGCTTTTCCGCATTTGTTAATTGCGTTTCACTATTTGTCAAATGATTTTCCATGCTTCTAAACGTCAGCTAAGTTTGTCAAATAGAATTCCCTTTTTGTCAAATTACTCTCCCTTTATATCAATTGCTTTTCTTGTTTATATAGGTATGTATACCTTTACCATTTTATAAAAAGTATAACAAATTATACATTAAAGTGTGACATTTATTTTGTATTTAGATACAAACACAGTGTGCAGTACCTATATCTTGAATTTGAAACAAATACAAGGAATTTAATTACAGCGGCAATATAATAATTGCGCCCTCTTAACTGTGCTTTTATTCTTGATGCTCTGGCATTTTTTACAGATCTTCCGTATGGAACGGGAGAATATATTTATATGCCGTATTCGTCAATGAGGAACATTTTTTTCTTTCCAAAGCGAACTTGAATAATGTCCGGTGTATTTCTTCGTTCGGGAACAAGGGACACTTTTTTAACACAATAATGAAAGTTCTTATGTGCTTTATTAATCGTAGATAATGATATTTGTTGACGAAGTGGCTATTGATTTAAGCACTTTTCTTGCAACTGGCAGAGGGCTAAAGAACAACCCAAGTCAACCCAGTCCCAAATCTGTTCTTTTTGAGCGTTTAATAAGTTTTGCTGCCGATGTCCTGCACGTACTTTTGCAGTATTATTAGTTTTTCTATATGTTGCATAAATTTTTCAAACTGTATCCGGCAAAACAAAATGAAAATTTGAATTAAGTCATGTTTATATTACATAGATGTTACACTGTATTTCTATCTAAATACAAAATAAATGTCTCACTTTAATGTGTAAATTGCTATATTTTTTTTTATAAAATGTAAGAGGTACACATACCTACATATAAGGAAGAAAAGCAATTGATATGAAGGGAAAGTAATTTGACAAAAAGAGAATTCTATTTGACAAATCAGCTGACGTTTAAAAACATGGAAAATCATTTGACAAATAGTGAAACGCAATTGACAAATGCAGAAAAGCAAAAGAAAATGACTGTATTATATGACATGAATCGACTACTATATTAATTAGAATATAAATGCATTTGTTTATTTATTCAATATTTCAAGCATGTAGATTCAAATTATTAATTAGACCTCAATTATCACTAGAACAGCATTAGAAAAAATGCAGAATCTCACTTTGCTGCCGTTTTTTAATTAAATTATTAACCAACCCTTATATTCCATGACTGAGGTCAGAATTCAAAAAAAAAAAACACCTGTACATACATCTCATGTTTGTTAAATTATTAAGCTCTCACACATATTTTCAAAACAAATCCATGGAAATATTACACCAAGCGGATTGCTAAAATTCCCGGACAGCTTATAACATTAAAACTCACTTTCCCTCTTAATCGACGATCGGCAACAGTAAACATTGAATAGCGAACAGTTTGTAATTCTATACAGTATAAGAAGAAAAGGGAGCCCATTAGTGAGTGATAAGATCGTCTAGTAGTGTTTTCATAATCGGATTTAATCTCCTGAATTGAGTCTTTTATCTGTTTCATCTTGCGAAAAAAAGGATAATCCTCAGAACGGTCTTTTATTTTCCTCCAACACGTCAACTCTTAGCAAAACGCCTCGGCTAGATCGAGATAGCGAATGGAATCCGTATAGAATTGTATGAAAACGTAATGATGAAATTGTGCAGTACAATCCTTTGCGTTTCGATTTGACGTTTGAAAGTAAGCAGATTTATTTTATAGGGATTTTATTGAAATTATTCCGTTGACAGCTAAGGTAATTGCAAGAACTGAAGATTATAACACAATTATCACAGAAAGAAATAGGTACTGATTGTACATATAAACATACCGATATGAAAGAGATGAATGGATTTATTTAATGCAAATTCAACTTAAGATCATATGTTTGTTCAAGCATTAAAATAATCTAGAAAATCTAAAGCACATTTTAATTATTACTTAAGCCACAGTTCTTTAGATAAATATGTGAAGAAATACACATGCTATAATTGATATTGCCACACCTTCAATATAAACACTGAGAAAAAACTATATAAATAGATCAACTAAAGAGCTTAATTTTTCTATAGTTGTATATAAAAGATGAAAAGACACTAACATGAAACAAACTGATATTAGTCAAATTTAAAATACACTAGGTAAACATTTATTTCAAATAATATCGTGTTTATTAGATACATAAATATTACTAACTCAAAAAATCATATAAAGGAGAGAATAAAAACATGTTACATTTGTACATGCCCTTGATACATACAGGTTTGCTCTACGATTATCTTGCGTGCGGCTTCCCGTGCATAACACGACAGCAGTTGCCAAACCGTACCTACCTAACAGATATACATACGCGAGCCGACAAGTAGACCTCCAGCGAAACCATATTAAATTCAATCATAAAAGTAATAAATCTGAAGGAATTCTTATAATATTAACTTAAGATACTTTTTTAAGAATATTACGAATGGGAATAGTACCTAAAAATTAAAATAACAACCCCCGCAACATGCACACATGCATTATATTGGAATATTATGATCGTAATGATTAGGGCGCGGACATGACCGGTTTAAACTACGACAAAGTTACAACGAAGCAAAGAAATAATGTAAACAACAGATGCTTACTGAATAGGACTAATTCACATGGTGTACTGCAACATCTGTTTACGCCCGAGAAGTGCCCGAGAATGAGCAAAAAATGCCCATAAAATAAGGAATTTAGAAGTAAAATCCTTTTTTCATCGGCGTAGATAGGAGCCCGAGGGTTTTTAAAATTTATTATATTTACCTTATATTTCGCAAGAGAAATCAAATTTTCATTCATACTTACGTTAGTTTCGTTTTTTCATTGATTTGACTGTTAATTACGTACTTTGTAATTTTTGTAATAGTCTGTTTAATACCGGTTTATTGAATCGACTTCTCCTAATTATCTAGACGTAAGTGTGCACTGGATTTCGTTTAGTTTCAATAACATACGCGTACATTATTAGTTATCATTTATTAAGATCTTGAACGTTGTTTATCGTCGTTTTACTTTAAAAAACTCGTAAGTCCGATTTTTGCATAAAACGAGGTTTTAATTCAGTCTTGGTAAAAATATTCTTCTACACTTTGTCTTAAAAGCCCGTAAGTCTAGACAGATTTGAGTGCCATCTATTGCTAAATTCAAAAAACACATGTTATTTTCAGACGAAACCTTACTTTTAAATCCTCGTAAGTCCGTAAAGTTTTGGTTCCCGCCGCTTTGTAATTTAATTGTGTACCTACATGATATAAAGCTGCATAAATAATAATTATTATGAGTTTTTCAACAAATTCAAAAGTAAGTTTTGTTTTTAATTAGTTAAATGTATTAATATTGTTAGTGAAAAAGAATTTATTTGTTTGTTATGTGAGGTTATCGCGCCAATGTGAGACTTACGAGGTTTAATACTAATAAGAGGATATTAAATTTCATAGACTACAAACATACGAGGTTTTAAACTTCAATAAAGTTTGGATCGTAGGCTTATTTTATCTATTTTACGAAAAATTGTTTAATATATCTGGGGACAGTCTGGTACAAGAAAATCAAATATGATATACAAGTAATATAAACGCTAACGGATGCGCCGTTATTTCCATTATAAGGCATTTTTTTTAGTTGTACCTCTGTCATAATAGTGTTGATAGTAAGCCTGATTTTTTAAATTTTTGTTATATTGTTTCGTACAATTTCTGAGAGGGGCGTACTGTTTTAAAAAGGGAGGTACTTACATATTTTTTACTTTCATCCAAATCAGAATGTTCTGTAAATGTCTAACATTATATCAGTTTGTTTTCGGGAATATGTAATAAAGTAGGTAATTACCTAATTAACTTGCTGTATGTTGTATTTTAGAGTAAAAAAAATAAACGTACAGTTTTTTATTCGGTGCAATAATGCACATTTGTTAATAAGATTTTATTATACAATTTATTTTATTTTTAGATCATAGCAGTCAGTACTGTAAGTGCGCGAAGTAAGCTTATTTTTTCTCTTGCACTCGCTGGTGAAACTCGACGGGATGAATCGTCCTCTCAGAGCTTTAATGAGGACCAGGAAGAAACCCTTTCGTCTCAGTTGGCTCAAAGGTCTGAAGAAGAGCGTGATGAAGCTATTGATCCCACGTATCTAGAAAATAATTCTGAAGTTCACATAACTGATAATAATGAAAGTCTTCAAGAAGCTGTTCCCGATTTTGTTGGGGTATATGAAGTGACTACGGGAGGAATGCTTTCACAAGTGACTGAAATGTCTAACAAAAAAAAAAGTGAATTGACATTTGATTTAAAAGCAACTCTTTCTGAACACGAGGAAGTCGAAGAAGAAAATATAAACGAAATACGCGACCAGTCAACAGATAAGAAACAAAGAAAACGCAAACCAGAAATTAGCAAGTGGCAAATAATTGAGAACAAAGAAAAAAGAATGAAAGGAGAGGAATATCGGGGGCTGAAAAAAACTGATGGAAAATGGGTGTACGATCAACGTAGAAAAGCAAGATGTATGAAACCAGCTTGTCATTGCAAACAAAGTAGAAAGGATACTAAGATTAAATGTGGCATTTTCACTGAGGAAAAGCGACAAAATATTTTCCAGCATTTTTGGAGAGATCTCAATTGGGAACAGCGGAAAACATACGTTAACCGTTTAATCGATACTGACGCTGCTAAAGATAAAAAAAATATGAAGAATGAGGTGTCGCGCCGTAAGGTCACGTTGTTCTATCATCTTAAGAAAAAAGGTGTACGAGTAAGGGTGTGCAAAAAAATGTTTAATAATACTCTTGACCTTGGAGAATGGTCTACACATAGTTGGGCACTCTTAAGCAATTCAGTAGATGGATGGAATTCCGATAACCAACACAACACCGATTCTGTTCCATGTCAGTCTAAGAATGCTCAAAGAAAAAGCAATCGATTTACCGAAAGAAAAAATACTTTACAAAAATTCTTTGATCTGCTTCCCAAGCTTGAATCACACTATTGTCGAGCATCTACTGAAAGACTCTACCTAGAGCCACTGTGGCAATCAAAACTCTCTCTATATAATGAATATGTCCAGTTTTGTGAAAAGGAACAAATAGAATATTTGTCTACCAAAGTATTTTATGAAGAATTTGATGCGAATAAGTTGAGCTTGTTTAGACCCAGGAAGGATCAGTGTGATATCTGTGTAGCCCATAAAGCAGGAAATATAGCAGATGATCAATATCTAGCACATATTGCTAAGAAGAACAGGGCTCGACGAGAAAAAGAAGAGGACAAAGAAAATGCCACTCATATTTTTACTGTAGATATGCAGTCTGTTCTTCTGTGCCCTTTGCTGAAAGCATCAACATGTTATTACAAGAAAAAGCTTATGGTCCACAACTATACAATTTATAATCTCAAAAATCATGATGGTTTCTGTTTTCTGTGGCACGAAGGGGAAGGAGGTGTGTCTTCTAATGAGTTTGCTACCCTTCTCTACGATTTTATCGAAAATAAATCAGGAATTAATCCGGGTGAAGAAATCATACTTTTTAGTGACGGTTGCGGTTATCAGAACCGCAATGTTACTCTTGCCAACGCGTTGCTCCATTTATCCAAGAAGCTAAACATAACCATTATTCAAAAATATTTAGTGCCTGGTCACACTCAAATGGAGTGCGATAGTATGCACTCTAGTATTGAACGCAAACTTCGCAATCAGGAGATCTATACACCTGCTGGATACATATCTGCATGTAAAGCAGCAAGAAGACATCCAAAGCCTTATTCAGTAGAATATTTTCGACACGTATATTTCAAAAATTTTAGCCAGCTTTCTTTCTTTACATCAATTCGTCCAGGGACCAGAGTTGGAGAAGCCACGGTAAACAGTTTGTGTGCTCTCAAATACACTGGAGAAGGATTAGTATTTTATAAAACTAATTTCGATGATGACTGGACACAGTAAACGAAAAGAAATACTAAAAAAGTTCTTGGTACCGAACCAATACCGCAACTTTATAATGCTCCTCTAGCCATAAACAAATCTAAGTACGAACATCTTCAGGCTTTAAAAAAAGAGATACCCCATGACTATCATACATTTTATGATACCTTAAAATACGAATAATGTTATAATGCATGTAATAATACCCATAATGTAAGTAATATGTTTATAAATGACTAATAATTATTAAAACGTTTGTTTTTTTTCAGTACCTTTAGTGTTTAAAAACTTGTAAGTCTTGGTATAGGTAAATTTTTTATAATTAAAATCACGTAAGTCTTTTATTTTGAGGAAAATCCCATATTTAATTAAAATACTCAAAACCATGTATACATATTTTTGAACTATGAAATCAATGTAAAACTATGTTTAAAAATGTCGTTCTGCATAAGAGCTAAATAGTTTTTCTTATCTCCTGTAAAAGTAGGTTGGGGAGACATACGAGTTTTTTAAAGTAAAACGACGTTATGTTACTTTTTCTGATATGAAAATGAATTGTCAGTGATTCCGAAATTTATTACAAAGTCTGTAAAATATTGTTACAGAATGCTAAATATTGCACGTTCGTCACTTAGCTTTGCTAAAACATACACACAAATAGTTTTTATGCAGAGAATTTCGATAGTTTACAAAATTTCGTTACATGTTTAAATGACGATGCTCGAAGTATTTCTGAGTGCAAGGAAGTAACACAAATCCCAAATTTAGAAAATCAGTTGTTATTCCTTCAGGAACACTTTGGAAATTTGCCTAAACTAATCACATATTTTGAAAATCGAAATCTCAAATTAAAAGATGGATTAACGACATTAGACGTGGGCTATTAATAATTTCAAATGTATTCCAAGTGACTTCGGATGTGGCCTTCGGCAAAAGTTAGACCCAGTTTTTAATAGAAATCCAGATTTAATAACATTGCGGCAATTGTGTATGCTAAATACACTGAAATTAAAGAATATTTCCAGTACGCACCTATAACCAGTTGCGATGTAGAAAGGACGTTTTCTATCTACAAGGATGTACTTAATTCAAAGAGAACAAGTCTTACAGAAGGGAAAATGAACAAATAATAAGGTATTTTGTACTTTATAGATCACCAGCCACTTGTTATGCAATTATATAAATAAAATTAAAACCTCTTTAAAAATACAACATTTCAATAGTGCGCCCATGAGCGATGAGTCATCAATCGTACGTGTCCGCGCCCTAATGATGATATACATACAGATAAAAAGAATGTTGTTATTGTGATGTAATTATTAAATATTTTTTACTATAATATAATGCACTTACTATTTTAATTAATTTTCTTCACTACAACAGCATTCGTCTTATCCAAATGAAACTGTAAAAGTGTATGTATGTATAATAGTGTACTAACAATTTAGAAATGGAATAATAAATTATTTCTTTTTTTTTGTACTTGCCAAATAAAAAATATTTTTAAATTTATCAACTATAATAGCCTTCTTTCATGTAAGATAGAAACTATAAGATATACAGGGTGAGTCATCTTAGCGGGTAAGGCCGATTATGCCTTTATGAGTAAAGATATTTCGAAGCGGCTTTTTCCTTGTGATAGCTGTTCATTAGGAGCACATTTTAAAAATATTTTGTATTATACAGAGTGTTCCATAACTTGGTGGCTAACCATAGTTATAGTTTTTTAAATGGAACACCCTGTATATTATTGCATTTTTGTATTCCCCGTATAATTTTTAGTCAAAAAGTAATAAGATAGTATAGGCCTAAGTATAAAGTTTTTGACTTATTCCCATTTTTCTGAAAATTCAATGTTTGTATAAAATTATATTTCTCGAAAACGACGTATTAGATGGACAGATTTTTTTGCATTATTGTTTACAATAGGAGGTCCTAATGGAAGCATGTTTTATTTTTTTTACAGTTACTAACTGCATGTACAGGAAACTGTATTAAAGTTAGATGACACGTTTTTGTATAAAAGTCAATTTTTTTAAATGGAACACCCGGTATATCGTTCATTTTTGAATTGTATATTGAATTTCATATCAAAAACATGTAAGACGTTAATTCTTTAAATGTGACTATCACTGAGCTACTGTCATTTTTTGATATGCTTTTGTTAGTTTTTGCAAAAAATTACAAATGGAACACCCTGTATATTATTTCATTTTTGAATTTCTTATTAAATTTCACATCAAAAACATGTAAGACGTTAATACTTTAAAAGTGAGTATTACTGACCTATTGTCTCTTTTTGATATAATTTTGTCAGTAGTATACTATATTAATTAAAACCACAAAACTGACAAAATTATATCAAAAAGAGACAATAGCTCAGTAATAGTCACTTTTAAAGTATTAACGTCTTACATGTTTTTGATGTGAAATTTAGTAAGAAATTCAAAAATGAAATAATATACAGGTTGTTCCATTGAAAAAATTGACTTTTTTGCAAAAACTAACAAAAGCATATCAAAAAACGACAATAACTCTGTAATAGTCACTTTTAAAGTATTAACGTCCTATATATTTCTGACATGAAATTTAATAAACAATTCAAAAATGAACTCATATACAGGGTGTTCCATTTAAAAAAATTTACTTTTATACAAAAACGTGTCATCTAATTTTAATCCAATTTCCTGCACATGCAGTAAGGAACTGTAAAAAAATAAAACATGCTTCTATTAGGACCTCTTATTGTAAACAATGCTGCAAAAAAATTTGTCCATCTAATACGTCGTTTTCGAGAAATATAATTTTATACAAACATTGAATTTTTCAGAAAAATGGGAATAAGTCAAAAACTTTACACTTTAGGCCTATACTATCTTATAACTTTTTGACTAAAACTTATACGGGGAATTCAAAAATGCAATAATATATAGGGTGTTCCATTTAAAAAACTATAACTATGGTTAGCTACCAAATTATGGAACACTCTCTATAATACAAAATATTTTTAAAATGTGCTCCTAATGAACAGCTATCATAAGGAAAAACCGCTTCGAAATATCTTTACTCATAAAGTCATAATCGGCCTTACCCGCTTAGATGACTCACCATTTGCATCATTTTTAATAATGTTGCGGCAAAAACTGTCAAAGGAAAATTTATTAAACTTGATTTACATTATTTTGCAATGGCGCTGTTGGCGAGTTTTATCATTTTATCATTGCTTCCATGAATAGCGTTCTTGGAAAATTCAAAAAAAAATTTTTTTTAAAAAGTATGAAATTGGCGTAAATTTTAAATATTGCCTCAGTATAAATCAATTTTCAAAAATTTTCTAAAAATAGAAATATAATTTTCGATATACTTGTCTTTGTCGCACACTTGGTTGAAATTGTTAGTCCCCTTTAGCCTTAAATATCCGCAAGCATGCATTGTAAGACACGTGTAAATTCCATTCAATTTGGGAGCTATTAAATTTAAATTTCATTATTCATCCTTTCCAGACCACCTCGTCCGATCGGAGGATAAACACTTCGCCACTCCCCAAATCCGGACCATGCAGACAAAAAACAAAAAGAAAAGGGAACAAGCAGTGAGACACTTATATACAAATACAATACACAAATACGAAACATACACTGAACCCACGTAGGCAAGCAAGTGAGGTGACGCAAAAAAAAAGAGAGTGTACAGAGCAAAAGGACAAAAAAGGTAGTGGTGAAAAAATCACGTCATTGTTGAACCGTGGACCCTCTGTCTTCAGTTCACACCTTTCAGGTGAACCTCTCATTATTATAGAGGCAGGCAGCAATTTTTATTATTATTTTCCCCCCTCTTTAACGTCGCACATAGGTACTCACGCCAGTATAACACGTAGAATATCGGATGATGAAAAGGAACGGAATGAAAGGGTGGAAAAAAAAGGACGAACGAAGCAAAAGAAAACAATAATTGCATATAGGGACTGGCTCACAAACAGATATGCATGTGTTGTGTGAGAGTGTTATGCGCCCATTGCGTTTTGTGTTTTATTGACGTGAAGTTTCTTTATTCCTTTCATTTCTACCGTTTATTTTGTTCATTTTCTTCTGCTCCTTTTTTTCTTTTCTTAAGTTGAAACGACGACGGTTCATTGTTGCATTGTTTTTCTACGTTTTCACTTGACATTACCTTTTTTCCTTACTTTACCATTGATCCTTTCCTTTTCATTATCGATCTTTATGTTGTATATCTTCCTATGTTGGTACGGGATACATTCAGTGATTAAATTACCGGGAATCTCTATATTATAAACGGAGAATTTACATATACGAGGGCGTATTTTTATGTTATCTACCTAGCCATGCAAAAAGCACATAAGAGAACAAAAAAAATATTTTTCTACATAACTCCCTTCAACACTAATATACTTATTCCATCTTTTTTCCAGTTGCCCCATATCCTCAGAAAAAAATTGCTTCCGTAAGCTCGCAAAATATTTTTCAACAGTTTCTTTGAGTTCTTCATCAGAAGCAAAACGCTATCCTCTGAAGAGTTTTTTAAAATTTTTGAATAAGAAGAAGTCCGACGAAGCTAGGTCGGGGCTATAAGGTGGATGCCTTAACTCAATAAACCCACAGTCAATGATTATCTGCTGAACTTTGTTTGCCTTATGAACCCGACAATTGTCTTGCAGAAACAAGTTTTTTGTGGATAAGAATGCGGGCGTCTTTCGTTCAGAGCAGTTTTTAAATTTTTAATTGTGCTTCCGTAGGCCTCTCCATTTATGGTAGACCCTCTCGGCATATATTCAATAAGCAAAACTGCTTCAGCATCCCAGAAAACAGTTGCCATCAGTTTTTTTTTCCAGAAAATTGTGTCTTGGCCATTTTTGGTGGTGGTGAGCCCTTATGAACCCACTGCATGGATCCTTGTTTAGTAGGAGCGTCCCAGTAATATACCCAAGTCTCATCCCCGGTAATAATTCGAGATAAAAATGTTTTGTCCCTCTCCAACTTGACCAAATTTCCTTGAGAAATTTCTTTTCTGCACAGTTTTTGTTCAGGTGTAAGCAATCTGGGTATCCACCGTGCAGAACTTCTTCATACCCAAATCGTCATCCAAAATTTTGAGAACACTTGTTTCGGATATACAGACTTCATTGGCAATGGCATAGATCTTTACACGCCGATCTTTCAGTACCAAATTTTCGACTTTTCGCACCATGTCTTCAATTCGAGCTTCATCGGATCGTCCGGACTTTGGGTCATCATTGATTGACTCTCGGCACCATCGAAAGAGTTTAGTCCAATATTTTACTTGGAAATAAGATAGTGTATCTTCCCCATATACAGCAACCATTCTTTCATGAATTGCTTTTGGTCCTTTGTCAGGAACTTTATTACGCTGCGATGTTCAACTTTAGTTTCACTCATTTTATCGAGAAATGGCCCGTCTCAAATCTCTATACACAGCATAAACTAAACACGACTTAGCACATGTACTTCTAACAGCGACAGCAATTTTTCAATAATTTGTTTGACATCGTCACTCTTTTGTTTCATGGCTAGGTAGATAACATAAAAATACGCCCTCGTACCTACCGTGTTATATCAGAATATTATTCTTCTGGATTGAGAAAATTAATTATGTTAATTCAATATTCCAATGATTCTTAATAATGTCTTTAGCTAAATCAATAGGAATGTTTATGTATGTACATAGATGTTATACCTCGTAAAATTAATAGATGAGCTTTGGTTAAGCCAATTGTGTCAATATAGTATATGAAAGAACGACTGTCATAAGACTTATTGCACGAACCCAAGTTTAGGACCTAGTGGGCGAGTGCGAGTCAGCACATTAGGAAGAGGATTTAAGTGCTGCATTGTGCTATAATTTCATAACTTGGAAAACATATTTTCACCAAACAATGTATATTTCGCAGCCTCGCTTTTGCCACTTACCATTTCCTGCTTTATGTGACTTTGTAACCTTTAAATAATCAACAAACCAATCAAGACAGACTGTGATGCTATGATGTACCGGATGGCCAACTGAGAATAGCCGCCGGCTATATCTCAGAAACCAGTAGTCATATTGCTTCCGGGTAAAAAAAGTTCAAGTAAAAGTGCCCATGAGAAAATGCTGGAAATTATTTTGGAGTTTGTGAAATGTCCGCAATCAATGTTAAAATTTAAAACTTCTTCATATTTTTACGAATTAAGAGGTATTGAAAATTTTTATTCCTTATACATTCTTTAATACTTTTAGTCTTGCACATTTTTTTACTATCCAGTGAAATAAAGTGGTGGGGGCAGTTCAAATGTTTCTTTAAATAAGCTACGATTACTCCCGTTTGGCCTAACTGATTTGAACAAGTTTAGTCTCATCTAAAAGTTTAACATTGATCCTGACTGTTACGCCCCCCTTGCGGACATTTTACAAACTCCAAAATAATTTTCACCATTTTCTCTGGGGCACTTTTACTTGAAAATGTTTTACCCGGAAGCAATATGAGGTTTCTGAGATATAGCCGGCGGCCATTCTTAGTTAACCACCCGGTACATACAAAATTTACATTTTGTGGGGAGAGCTTTATTTTGCATTCTTGGTCTCCCATATCTGACCGATGAACAACTAAAGCACAAATCCAGCTTTAACATTTTCGCTTACCTTGCTCGGCTGCGGAATATAGATTGTTTTGTAAAAATATTTTTTCCAAGTTATAGGTGTATATAGGACAAACTAAACGTGATATAAATACGCGTTTAAAAGAAGAATTATAACAGAATTATTTTAGCAACCGATGTGGTTAAATTATGAACAACAAATGACAGTACAATATCACTATAAATTGATATCGGCCGGAACAGTTTCCGAACAAACAAATGAAACTAATTAATATTTAAATTAAAAAAAAAATTACCACATAAATATCATATCCAAATTATATATCATAATAAATGTATTAAATATTACACTTATATAAATACCTATAATATACTAGTTAACTCGGCAAACTTTTCTGCACAAAAATAATTTGTTTAATATGTATTTTGTTTTTATTAAAAATGTAATCATTTTGACGTAAAGACTTTTTTTTAATGTAAAAGTTGCAATGATAATTCGTTTACAATATTTCTTGTCACGCCATTTTTGGCAAAAATAAGTAAATTCTTGGTGTTATCAACACGTGAATAGGCTAACATACATTTAAATTTTAATTTGTGGATGTTATGTTCTTATTCTGTAATTTTATTTACACACTCTGTTTCTATATGTTACTTTTATTGTTCTACACTTGTTGTAATTTATATAGGAAGATACCCTGCACTTTGTGTCAAATAAATCATCTATCTGTCTACCTATCACAAAAAATCTACTCTACGTTGTATATACAAAATGAAATAATTAATAATCAAATGTCAAATGTTTATAAACATAGAGAACCCCAAACGTCACCAATCGGAAGTATATGTACACTTAGTTACCAAAAAAAAGGACAAATGACACTATAGAAAATAACCAACTGTCAATGATGACAATTAAAGAACTGACAATAAAAGAAAAAATTACGCTCTATCCATACGACCTACAAACTTCAAAATCGAATATTTCAAGAACCGTTAGGAATTCGATAAAAGTGAATTGAATCATTTTTGCTTAAAATCAGCAGAATTCATATACGAAGTATCTCGGATACCTCGGCGGTCACTTGTATAATATCAGTTTGTAAACTTTTGTTCTAGTATATTTTTTCCTCATTTTAAAAATGAAACAGAAAAAATGCTATCAACATATTTTGTATTATACCCTTAACACTATCCGGATTTAAATGTAAAATAAATAAAGTAACTTGCATTTTTTTAACTAGTTTTATGCAGTAGAAGAAACTATCGGAAAGTGTTGTCGAATTAGACGTCACCGTGTTTATATACATTATTGTTCTGATATTAATAAGCGACTTATAAACTGATAAATTTATTTTTATTTATACAGAGTGTTCGACATTGACTAACCAATAGAACTTTATGTTTTTAAATAGAGTCTATGCTTTTTTCGTTTTATGTTAGGTATTTAAGAGCCGATTAAACTAATATCAAATATTTATTGGTCGATTTTCAACTGTTTTTCGTTAAAAATTGAACAACAAGGAATTGCTATGATATAACAATTAATGATGACAGACTTACTAAGGGCTTAATTAGTAGAAATATGTAGATCTGGGTTTCCGAGTTGGCACCGCATCAAGTTTGGCGTAGATGTCGACGTTTCGTCCGCTGTTACAATGGACATCTTCAAGGCTTCACGTGGATATTCGTCATTCTTCAAATTACTGCGAATCAATCAAATTTATAAAACTTCACATTTACATTTATTACTGTAGTTGGAAGATAAAATGGTCATTACATGAATTTACTTTATGGCAAATATGAAGCATCTAAACTATATACAGTTCTGAAGTTAAATTATTTTCTAATCGTGCTGATAAAAATAACACTTGTACACACCATTTCCTGCTCGTATACTTCCTTTTCATATTCGGGGTCTTCTTGTTTAAATATATTCACCTTTTTTTCTTTCCCCTTCAGAGCATTTTTTCCATTAGCTAGTACATACCTTTTCAGTGGCAATTAAAGCCTTTCCCAAAATGACATAAATATGATGCCAATAATGTCGTACCGTTGAAATTAATAATTTAAATACAGTAATTAATATAAGAAATGCCGAAATGTCCATAGGCTGTTCCTTGGACACCTTTTATTTACAACACAGAAACTGACTGTTAAATTAAAAACAAAATAAATTACGCCAGTAGGATTTGAACCACCTGTCATAAAGTACATGACGTTTCAAAAACCTTGAATTTTTGAAAACTTTCTGAATCTTAAAGTTTTAATAAAATCTGATCTAGACAACACTTTTAAAAACGGAAACATTTTCCTGGGCTTGAGTCATAGAATAATTTAGTACCATGACTTCAACCTTCTATTTCAAAAAATTGACGATGCGTTATTGCATCAAAGATGATTTTACACTACTTGACGTTCCAAAAATTTTGAATAAAATCCTTCTAATGAAGATTTTCCAAAACGGAAAAACTGTAATTTGTAGGACATCTTGTACTACAACTATGCAAAATTCCAGCCTTCTACAGTGAAAATTGACGATTTTCTCAAGAGGGTCACCTTCATTTTATGCAAATTTTGCAGTTTTGGGAACTTTACCAAGCCCCGCTTTGGTTTCGTAAACCCTAATTTGACGTACATCCTGGACTCGCCCCATATATTTATGTGACATCTTTCGGCGACATTTGTACTTATTTTAATCCACTGTCGACTTGGACAATTGTCTTATGTATAATCAATGGACTTTATTGATCACACCTAACGCTCTTACCAGAACAGGCAATTGTGATGGTTCAGCTTCTTCTTGTGATTGTAGAAACATTCAAAAGCATAATGTAAATTGTCAAACGAGATTTTAAGTCGTATATTCCTAATTTATATTTGTACGAATGGCCCCACGTTTTGGACGCCAATTGTTATCATATTTAATAATTAGTTATGGCGATAAAGTATAAAAATCATGTTTAGTTTTTGATATTTGATTATTGAATTTTGAAATGTTAACAACCTAATTTATCAAAACTCTAAACGATTATCTTTCAGTGTGATAATTCGTAAATATGACAATATAATTTTAATTTCTTATTGTCTTGCGTGGTGTTAGGATTGAATGGTGTGCCGCCGCGCAGCTATATATCCCTCTCTATCGCACCGCGTGACGTCAGCTTGGGAGCATATTCAGACACTACTGCACCCATGTAACGTAAAACGATGTTTAACCAGCTCATTTCTCATTTTGACTAGCATCACAATTTTTTTTTTTTTGAGTAAATAGGTACTCAACAACATGCATTTTCTTAATTTTATTCATACAACCTACCTGCAACTCGATCTATCTGTCTGGTTACACCAAATAAATCACTGAAACATTGTTGAGGCAGGTAATTGACTAAATTCATTTCTTACCTATAATCCTATAAAATAACACAACAAAAATTGGATAAAAAAATGCAACAGAAAAACGTTTTATTTCGGTTTTCATATTTTTATTTATTTCTTTACATTTGTAATTTTTTTCATTTTTTTTTCTAATTTATGTTTACAATTTTCGAAACTTAATGTTTTATTCACATGTCTTAACCTAATATAAGTTCTCGTTCGGGCCATGCAGAGAATAATTTCATAAGGAATACAACAACCCAAATTTACATAATTGGGATCACTTTGAACAGCATCCGCCAATTTTTTAAAAATGAATGGCTCCATACATAGGAAATTTCCATGCAAAACTTTAAACTGATTGTCAAGAATGCGTGTTAATTTTAACAATAAATCGCTTGGATACATTAAATTACCTTTTAAAAGAAATTCAGTCCAATCTGGCGATCTGGACATATCGAGTTGTTTTGTGGGTACGCCCAGATTTAAATTGTTGTATTTAGTTTTAAACCTGTAGGCTATGTACCCCGCTATATATTTTAGGCCCTCATTACTAATAGTATCCGAGAGTTTATTAGTTGAAATATTTTCAAAAGGGTCTGCCTCAAAGTTGGCCAAATCGGCTTGTGAAAATATCATTTCATCATCATTCTCTGGTTCAATATCTGCTTCAATGAAACCATAATCTTCTATAGGAATATTTTCATGGGTTATAACACAATTTGCACTTTCCAATTCCGGTTTTTGCGAAAAAATTCGCGGAAATGCAAGTCTCATTATCTTCTTCCGTATTCTTATTCATTGTAAATACGGACAATGAATGCTTTCCTAAGATATACCAGCGGAGCCTGTATTTGATTTGGAGAGCTTCCGGGTGGTCATTGGTTGCCCCCATACCTCGAATATATGAAAAAAAATTTTCAACTACATCCTGATTTAGTCTGTATGTTATTAAGTATTTAATCTCGTACTTTTCTCGCAAGTAAAAAAATAAGTCCAACAGCGAACGATTGCTTAAAATGATACCTTTTTGAAATGGCACAAGTTGCTTGTGTTTCCCAACTATCATTTTAGAAATAATCTCTGTGGTTTGATTTATGATTGACAATTGTTTTTCCAGGTCTGTTCCAAAAGCATTAGTTCCTGGATGGTTACCATACTGTGCTTTGGCGTTGAAAATATCAAACCAGTAGTTAATTAAAGATAGAAATTTGCTTGTTTCTTTCCATGTGGTAGTCTTAAAAAGGGATTGCATTCCACACCATTCAAGAGCCTTTGCGACAGTATTAGAAAAAATTTGAGCCGCCGGTTTTACTTTCTGACGTTCGCTCCCTCGTACTGATAGATGGTAATCATTTACTTTATGCACAATTTTCGTGTCATTTAAAGATGCAGCAATAAGCTCTTCGATTCCACCTTTGTTGATGTACTTTCCATCAATAGTAAAACCTTGATCTATAAAGTGATTCCTTATGAGTTTCAACAAATGCGGCACATCCGCAAACACAAATATTTTTTCGTCATGATTAACGGGGTGTTGAAAAAAACAGTTTTTGTCGTGAGCCACTTCCAACTCTGACCACAACTTTCTATTTCCAATCCCCATGTCGCTTACAATGGAAACAACTGTATAGTTGGCAGAATGCAGGTCTCGAATAATCCCAAATAAATCCTCTTTGCACATAGGCGCATCAAATCTATAGTACACGGGTTGTTTCCATGCCGAAAAAAGTCCCCTGACAATAGCTACCTGACATGTTTTGTGGGGACCAACTACTTTTTCTTTTTTTTGGTCAATGCAAATTTTATTTGAAATATAAATTTCGTCAAACGCTAAAACGCACACTTTTTCTAACATTGTCATTGACAAGGACTTTTGCTTCATTATCTTTATGACGTCTTTCAGAATTCCTTGGTCTACATCTAAATTTAGAGCCCATTTCCTTAGAGTAGTTAGTGCAGGCAAAGGATATCCAAATTTGCGCAAATATCTGTAAGCTTTAGGGCTTACGCTCCTTAACGATATTGCTGATGCAATGTCTTCTGGGGTCCATCGAAAATTTTTTCCTGGATTTAATAGATGTTTAATTTGACTAGGACCAAAATGCTTTTTTAACATTGTTGTCATGGACTCTAACTCTTTGTTCACGGATGCCAAATTGTGTTGCAAAATCTCATTTTCTTTTCTTAGATTTGCGTTGTCAATCTTCAGTTGCTCAACGAGCTTATTCCTAAATGTAATTATGAAAAATGTAAATAATATTGTATAAATAATGAAAATACTTACAAAACAGACACAGAAGACTCCATAGAAACTCCAGAATTAGAGGGAGACTGTTTTTCCGTTAATATGTTTTGTTCAGCTTCTATATATTTTATATTCTCTGAGGCATCTGTGTCGGTTTCCCTCTCTTTCTCCAAGATATCACTGATCATTATTTTTCTATTTTTAATTTCGTCTCGCTTTTGTCGTCTTTCGTTTTTACTGGTGCTTAAACTTTGCTTCTGATTTGGTATAAATTCAGTGGGTATGGCGTCTTGCTTTAAGTCACGACCAGTTTTTGGTTGATATTTAAGTAATTCATGCTTCAGTGTCTTAATAAAAGGGGAAGGATGAAAATGCTTAGAACATATACGCCCTAATTGAAAATAAAAAAATCAAACATTATCATAACATTTTTAGTGTTTAATTACCATGACGAACATTAAATTTGTCTTGTCGGCGACAGGCGTTAATCCATTGCTTGGATAAATTTTCGTCTTTTGGGAAGCTATAGTATCGGATATCACTACCTTTAGTTTTTCTGGAATAATTTCCACAACCGTAAACTGCACATGCAGGCATTATTACACTTATTAATACACGTAAATGCAGAAAAATCTAATACTGGTATTACACACCACGCTCGAGATGTGATTCTGTGCGACTCGCGTGCTCCCAGAGTGACGTCATGCGCAGACTGAAAGAATACCGGTTCTGCTCCTTAGCACACCATACAATCCTAACACCACGTTGTCTTGTACTTTTGCTTTATTTTTGTATTGATTCCTTTGAATTTGATGGAAGATGTTTTATATACGAAGAAAAATAAGCACACTCTTTCCGCTTAGCTTTTATTGATGCGTAATTTAGAACAATCCTCCTCCTAGAATGTAGTAATTTTCTTGTAAATATAAAACGTCATAGTTACATGCAATGTATAATTTTGTCGCCGAATGTACACAATACGTAAGTCCACCGAAAAGAAAAGGAAACAAAACAGTACGAGACAACATAGGTGGTGGTTTTGCTTAATCACCTTCAATATGCACTCGAACAAATAGAGAAAATTTAATTGGACTTGTAGTACTCGATGCGGACGCTTTTTTCCGAAGTGTCGACGGTCGATGGTCGTCTGACGTGCCGGCGGGGTGCGTTAACGAATCCGAATTGCATCGTCCGTCGGTACGTGGAAATTTTAAATTTAACGATTATACGAAACGCACGCGCTAAATATGCTAGAGAGAAGACGAGCGGGATATAGCTGGTAGCAAACATTACTACTAGCTGTACTACTACCGCTACATACGACTACGTAGCTTGTTAAAGGTTAATTCTTTTTTGTCTTCTTCTTCGAGAAAGAATCCCCAAGCTGTAATTAATAGAAAATACTTATAATTACCACAAAGAACGTTCCAATTTAAACCGCGTTTGTATTTATATTATGTGAAGGTGAAATAGCCTGCATGCTTATGGGAATTCTCGATATAATTAGTCGCTTATAGATATTCCAGTTTCGTCGGATATGTACAGTGTGAAATAACTAGGGTGGAGTAAAAAAAAATAATTTTTTATTCCTGTGATGTAATAATTACAAAAAGTTGCCTTTAGGGTCACATATCATCCATGCCAATTTTTGTTTCAATCACTTTGTATTTTGTGTGTCCGCCATACCCCGCCAATTTTAGAAGGAAAAGTGCAAGTTTAAAGAAAAAGTACATATATAATTTCATGATTTGCTTATATAAGTGTATATTGTATATGTTACTAATAGCAAAAATTATACTAAGATTATGTTGATTCCTCCTTTTTTGAAAGAATATGAATGCTTATTGTTTAAATATTAAATAAAACACTAATAATATGTCACTATCTTTAATTTATCTAACACTTAACATGTAAATTGATAAAGCCTAACACAACTGCTTTGTTTGGATGTTTGTGTCGAACTTGTTTAAATGTGAATTGTTGAAGCCTAACACAACTGCTTCGTGTGGACGTTTGTTTAGAACTTAATATATTGAACTGGTGTCGATTATGTGACAACACCAGTCAAATACCCACAAACTCATACAGTCACCCTTTAAAACCCCTTGAATACAGGCAACCATATATACATCGGCGATGCATTATGTTTGGACCCTTGTATAAGAGTACAGGTAAAAATTCCTAAAAATTAATACAGATTTTACTAACAAATCTAGTAAATTCTGAGAAACCCATCAAATTGTAAATATTAGAAAGAAATTCACCCCCAAATTTAGAAAACCAAACCAATGACTACTCTTTTCAGGAACCCCAACTGAAACCCCCGTATTAAATACTTAAAATTGGATTTAAATACCTGATTAGTTTAAAATACACATTAGTCTTATTTTTATACTTATATTTAGCAAATTTCCACAATACAACAATAAGTAGTTAAATGTTATATAGGCAAAGTAATTATATAAAATGAATCTGACAGCCATTACAAATGGACAATTTTAAATTCCAAATTTCAACATTTATTACCACACTATGAGCATATAATTGAGTACCATTTTATAGTGTGATTTCTCAAGAGTAAATTGTCACAAAAAGTTACAGGTTCAAGGTTAAAGCAAGGTTGATAGTATCGAAAGCATCATCTCAAACTTTGGCAAAAGTATTGCACATGCATGACAAATTGTTATCTAAAAATGCATAGCTTAAAACTAAAATAAACTAATGGTGAACATAAAAAACATTTAAACCATAAACGAGTTTACAAGTTACAAGCATGGTAACAAACAATAAAACTCTTAGATGCGCACATTTAAGTTAAGCATCATTTTAATTTTCAAATTTCGACGCGCCATTTTGACAAAGGCATATTTAATTCCAAATATTTCCTATAAGTAATCAAAGTAATTATAAATTCACTCTAGCAGTTACAAAGTCTAGCAAGACGCTTTTATGTTGGAATATTTTTCAATGTCATATTTACTAGTTGAGTACAGATATTTAAATAAGCATTTTGAATAATTTGACAGTTGTCAACATAGGTGAAAGAAAAGTTTTATAATATTAATTACAAGCTATTTAGATAACTTAAAGAAGGTGGTATAGATTAAGAAAAGGTCATAGTTTCATGTTATAACAGTAATTCGTAAATAAATTAAAAGACCATTTAGTTATTAGACTTCAAAAACTAACCACACTAATTTTTTGTATAAAAAAAGATTTTAAAAAGGATTAAAAGATGAAAAAACATTGTATGTATTTATAAGTTTAATTTGTAAAGGTAAAGTTCTACTAAAAAGGCATTTTAAGCCAAAATTCTGATATTTAAATTTATTTTATTAGCGTCATTGACGTCATCGAACAAATGACAGTCGAAATGCTAAATTTGCCCTTTAATTTTTAAAAAATGTGTTTTTCTAAAAGAAAACGAATTAAAGTAATTTTATTGTACCGATTGAAAGACGATTTAATTTAACTAAGATAAAATATGATTCCACTAATATTCAAAAATAAACTTGCCCGTAAAAAGACTTTGTAAAATTCTACCGTATAAAATTTCCATGGTTACGACGTCCACAACAGAGATTGATATAAAAAGGCACATCCGACGAGAAGCAGGATTTTCATTCATTGATTTTTATTCATTGATTCATTCATTTTTTTGTGAGCAGTCATTAACGGGCCATTCACTTCGATTCATTTTTTTGCGATCATGCAATCGTCAGTCTATTAAGTGTTATGCGATTTATTTTATTTGTGATCATCCATTGAGTTGATAGACGCGTAAATATTCATTATTGATCCATATCGATATCCAGTCGCTGTCAAAGTTGATACATCCAAACAATCCATAAAGTGTCTGCTGAATCATTTCCACTTACGAGTCAGAAGGTCATCCATTGAAGAAGTCGACCTAAATCCGTGCCGAACTAGGTCAAGGACACACACCGTACGCCGATATATGAGACAACTGGAACGACCGTAGAAACTAGGACACGAGCTGCCTCTACAGAGAATCACACCCCATTGGAACAAGTACCTGGCCTTAAACAAGATAAGGAATTAGTACACAGAAGGTACCAAGTCTGTTATTAGTTAATGCACCTGTTTCATGACACAAATGTGGGTCAAATCTAAATCTATGTCACATTTATGTAACGTCTTTTAATTCGATTATTTCTATAAATTATTAAAATTCAAATCTTGAAACATAGCTTGTATAAACACTTGGAAAATCAATTTAAAATTTCAAACAATATAATGCTTATTTAAAAAAATATCAGAATATACTTACAGTTAAATTTAATCCTATCTTATTGTCATGCAGTCCAGTTTAATAGTTGGTTCCTAAGGGCCAAACGCGTATATTTTGCCTTGATTTCAATATATCAAATTTGTAGAACTTCTGCCTAATTAACTGCTGTTCTTGTACACAACAAAAGTGTATTGTTTAACATAAAGATTTTATGGATATTGTTGTATTGTCGTAGAATTTCATTGTTATGTTTTAAATAAATTCATATCTGTTGTTCTCAAGTATAAAGTGTTTGTTTTCATCACTGTTAAAACTCATTCTTCAATCATAAGAGGTACACATATTCTGTTGGAGCTCCAGCATTAGAGCTGTCGCTCCAAATTGACTTTATAGGTTAGTTTCTCCAAGATCATCACCCGACAACTGGAAAGTATGGTATCCCGGACTAAGGTAAATCAAATTTCGAACCTCCGTAACGCCCTGTAGATAACACAATTAGTCACTTAGATATCACCCACTTAGTTAGTCACATAACTTTTAAATCTTGTTTTTTTTTGATTACTTTAATAGACACACGTACACAATAGTTATAGCGATTTCGCGCGAAATTCAGTGTTTGTTCCACCTCTTGGATAAACGTCTATCCCGATCTTGCGCAGTCATACGTTGAATGCCGCGAAATTTTTGAATTACTAATAACTTTGTATTTATCTATTAGGATAATTTTTGAAATACTAAATGATACATAAACTAAATATATAATTTCTCTCCGTTGTCATAGAATGCAACCCCCTTTAGCTAGCCGGCCAAATTATAATTGAAAAGTTAATAGTTCAACATATTATTGTGTTTAGCAGTTTTTGTTTTAGGATAAAGTAAATTAAGCGCTCTCAGTCTCATTAGCTCTCCATTCATTATTATATCTTAGGGACGTATAAGCATACAGTACCCCCATTACAATATTTTATCGTTATTTTATCAAAGATTCTTCCCTTCTCCTAATTACAATACTTTCTTTTCATGAACAGGAGGGGAAATTATTTACCAAGAAGAATGACTAAACACATGGGGTTGGAAATTACAGTAAGATATTTGAGTGAAACGTAAATACCATATAATAAAATAATGGTTATATTACTTTAATGATTTTATGGCGGTCGCGTCTAAAAAGACCCCAACTATTGTACCTTTATAATGGTTGGCAATAAATTAGATATTTACATACATTTCTTCACAATAGAAGAGAAATCTGGACTTTTTCTGCCTAAACTTGTAGTTTTAGAATACATATAGATATACAGTGTGAATTAACAATATTTGAACTTAATGTATTGTACATAAATATATAAAACAATTGTCTTTCTTATACAATATTATTTATCGTCCTGAACAGATTAGTTATTTAAACAATACTATTAAGGGGGAACTGCCGACTACCGAAATCAAGAGGTTAGAAATTCAAGTTTTTCTCCGTTATTTTTGCAGCGATTTTATTTAAACAAAAACCAACAAATATTTTAAGGTTTTTCTGAGGTACCTAAAGAATTAAATTTTATAAAACTTATTAAAATATTTATAGATGGAGTCTAGAAAGTGAATCAAGTTTACCATATATGTTTTCTATATTATTTTTCCACAAAGGGAAAAAAACATCATTTAGGTACCTTCTAGCTTAGTATAGTCCCTCATTGTACTTGTATATGAATGCATTACTTTTTCATCATTTGTTGTATATTTCTTCTTATGGTGTACTAACATTTATTCTAATTTTCTTTTTAGGAATTCTTTGTTCTGGTGGTACACGAAAAGTGTTGTCTACAACGGAGATTTTTTTTATCGGGCTCGCACAGCAAAGATCGGTGATCTCTCTCACATTCTCTCGGACTTTTCAACCATATTTTCTCAAGTAATACGTCGATTTTTAGAACGCTATTAACAACATTAACACTGTATTTTTCTTTTGCAGGTTTTTTAAATCACACATGACCATTTCCATTGTCTTTGAAGCCCTTGTGTTATACATACAAGAACTAACCAGTGTATTTTTAATTCATACAGTTACTGTTTACATGAAACATTCTTACTTGCGATCTGTCACTTCGCACTAGAAATATTTTGATTTATATCCTTTTTACACATTTAATTATAAGTTACAGGTATTTACTCTATCTTAAGTATTATTATCAAAAACTTTCTTATGATTTGGTATCATTATTTATATTTAAATTCACATTTATTTGTCTAATATGTATCAACAATTCATGTTTATTTTTGGTACAGCAGTTCCTCCTTAAATGTAGGCAACTTATTCTACTTACTATTACATGTTTTGACTAATTGTTAAATCTTAAAATAAACGATTTTAAAAATAAAATTAATGTTCTTTTTCAATAACTTAACTAATTCTTAATATTATTATATCAATGATGTGACATGTCTTAACTTTTGAACTGTAGGGTGCTAAAATTTAAAAAAGAAATTTTCTTTTTTAAACTTTGGTATTACCCTAGATATTTTTGTGAAATTTTGTACACGCCTTTTATGCATCAAGATGCATTTTCTGACATATAATCAATTTTATAAGATTTACCTGTGGCGTCTGTACGTTTTTTTTAATTTTTTGAAGAAAAGTATGTTACGCCATTGCTTTTTCTTAAAGTACTTTTTTTAAATCCCCATTCGTTTCTGAGCAAATGTGGTCTCTTGTTTTTTTTTTTTTTTGTTTGACGTACAGTAAACTTTAGCATCGTTTATTGTCCTAATTAGTTCTGGCTTAATAGAAAAAGTATCAAAGAGAAAATCGGCACTAATAAGTAACACTTGTTTAAATAATTCCCTCATTTGAATATGATCCATTGTTTTTCGCAAAAAATTTGCTATTTTAAATGATGTCATAGTTACATTTTTTATCTGTTATCTTTTTGAATAATAATTGTGTTCTCATGTTCTAATTAAACATGTCTCTCTATTTCATAGTTACGATATAAGCTATACAACACCATGTATATAATACTACTATATCGCGTGTAGACAAGGAAAACTTCGCTCCAACATTGTGAAATAGAAAACGTGGTGCTATGCCGTTTTTGGGTCACGTTGTCAAAACTACGCATGCGCTACAAATCATTCTTTAATTTTAGATCTGTTTGTTTATCACATACATTTATTACTATAAATATTTAATTACAGTTTGTAAATCATCAAACAAGTATAAATAATTTAAATATCGACAAACGTCTTTATAATTAATAATTATACCTTGCTAAATGTGGAAAAATAATTTAACTTCGCTTAACGAATGAAAAAATATCATTGTGGCATCATATGAAAATTGTAGACAAACAAACGACCATACTGAAGAAATATATTTGTCAGAAGTTGTACGAATTGTGGTTATGTTATAGTCAATATTGTAAATTAATTAAGTAAAACCCGCAGTCAGTTCAATTGCATTGCAACTGTTTCTATGAAGATATCATGGTGGGATATCGTGAATAGAAAGAAAAATCCACTATAGGTCATGTACAATAATTTGTGATATAATTAGAACACACCTGTATTACTATTTTACGTATTAAAATATTTGATTTGCTTATAATAAAAAGGCTACATATTGCTGTAGCTGCAACATTGTTACAAAATGAGAAATTTCTTATTTGAGATGAATATTCTAAAATAGTACCTTAATTCAGCATGTTTAGCAGCATTAACTATTCTATTAATTATTTCATGAAAGACTAAATATCATTATTAAAACAAGAGAATATTCATCTGATATCCAATACATTTACATCCTCCATCTTAAAATTAATGATAAGAAAAGAAAATTAAGTGAATAAATTTGTTTTAAAAGAAACTATAAATAAAAATTGAACTCAAGATCTTAATACAGATTATCTAATTGTGAGTTGATAAGTAGTGCATATAGACCCTACTCTCACTTTCGCTAGATCAAATTTATTAATCCTTCACAAAATTAACGTCTTTACTGCACGAATTACAAACTTAAAATCTACAGGTCGAATCCTGTTTTTCCGCTTATATATTAAAACAAATGTCTATCTACTATTTTAGCGCCTCTCTTCTTCAATTAAGTTTTAGGTTGGCATCTTTTTCAAAAACGTTTGTGGTAAAATTTTCTTGCTCGATTTCTTTAGGTTGTCACATTCGAATCGATACACGTAGATCATTTTGAGAGTTACAGACTAATGATGACACTTCAAACTGTTTGTTATTAAAGTTTCTTTTTCACAAAATTGTTGCATCCCATCTGAGGTAAGTGTATTTTTCTTCTCTTTTTCTTTTCAGTATAATCCTTCATTCTATTCGTATATAAATGCATTGCTTTTTCATTATTTGTTACATATTTCTTCTTGCCATTTATTAATTTTATTTTAATTCTTCTATTAGAAACTCTTCCATGTGGTAATACAGGAGAAACGTTGTATACGACGGGAATTTTTCTTACCGGGTTCGCACTGCGAAGAACGGTCGCCTTCGTCATATTCTCCCTAATTTCTAACCATGCTTTTTCTTCAGGTAACACGTCAATTTGTAGAATGCTATAAACAACATTGACATTGTATTTTTCTATTGCAGGTTTTTAAACCACACATAACCATTTCCATTGTCTTTGAAACCTTTGAGCTACCAATATAAGAACTAACAAGTGTATTTTGAATTCATATTGTTATTTACACAAAATATTCTTATTTACTATCTAACACTTTCCACTGGAAATGCTATAATATCCTTTTTTATATTATTATTATTAATAGTACGTATCTAATATATTTAGTTTTATTATTATTATTTTTCTTATGAATTGGTACCCATTATTCACGTTTAAATTTATATTTATACGTACTAAATCGTGTTATCTTCTCGAGCACACCTGATTTCTCCATTTTCATATAACTTAATAGCATTTAAGTGATTTACTCTCTTTATTGTCCCATCCTTTAACATAACTCTCTCTCTCTCTCTGTGTGTGTGTGTTATTCACTCTCAATACCTTTTTGTTTTTGAATAATGTCCATTTCTTAAAATGTTTAAGGCTGTTCTAACGCCTTGAGTGAAATTAGGTTCTGTTGTTTTGTACTCAAACCATATTTCGTGCTTGTCTTTTCTACAAAATATAAAGTGCATTGATTTATTTTGTGTTTGTCTTACACCTAGTATTTGTATTTATTTAACTATTACATACCAACAACTTATGCATTTTGACAATAGAATTGTCCTTAAATGTTGACAACCTATTGTACTTGCAAGTATCTGTTTTTAACTAACAACACCTTAATTTTGTTAAATAAACGATTTAAAATAAAATTAGTATTCTTTTTTTTCTTCTTAATAACCAAACGAATTATCAAGATTATTATTTTCGATAATGTGAAGGTCACAGTAATATGTTCAATATGAAGTTGGGGAATATTGACATGTCCTCACAGAATCCACAGATGTGCATATTATCATTCATGTCATGTGACATGAATGATAATATGCTGAGAATGGGTATTTTGACATGAACGCATTATTTATAAGATAATGAAGTGTTTGTTTTGAATTTATATTTTGCTAAATACATATCGTAATCTCTGTCACTAAATTGTATTGTAATCAAGCACATATAGAAAGCACTTTCTATTAAAATTTACAATGAAATATATTTTGGTTTTTTTGCGTCTTTATTAAAATATTTATTTGTTTATAAAGATAATTTATTATAAGATATTCTTATTACTTGCTGCTCTATCAGGTAACCTACTAAACTGCTATTCCCAACTGTACATGCTACATACACTACAGGTTTGAGATAACTCGTAGATGCTACATACAATAAAGAGACAGCATTCATTTTGGAGTTTACCAAGACAATGTTTTACGGGTTTCTTTTGGACTTTTCCTAACATTGTGAAAGTAAATAGTGTAGTCTTATGAAAGGCAAGGTAGGCACAGCTTTAAGTAATATTTATGTTTTTATGATATATAAATATTATATTCTATAAATCTTTTTTTATTTAGCATTTTATAAATTTTTATGCATCTATTAATTCATATAAATATTTATATTTTACAATAAAATAGACTTTTTGTAATTTCTAATTTCATGGAAGTACAATATACAATATAGAACATAAACAGAATAAAATTTAATTTTAGTGGAAATTGAACTTTGCTCATTGATTTAATACAACATCAATCATATACTTTTTACAAGAAATAATACAAACTATTTGCAGTCTTATTTCTACTCAACTTAGTTTATCAGACATAAACATCAGGAAAAATAAATTGATTACGAATGTGCTTTAAATAAATTATGCTTTAACACGTTTTTATTTTCATGAGTGACTTAAGCATTCTGAATTAAAAAAAAAAGGTAACAATAACAAAAATTATAAGACCATTAGTCAATCACAAAATTGTAATGCTGATTAATTCCATCACTTTTGCTAAAACATTCATGTTTCAGTGTATATCTCGACATAGAATTAAATACAAGAATATAATAGAAATTTTATAAGTTTTCTACATTGTTGCTTATACAATATTATATTGAATGATGTGCGTAGACAAATATAAAATAGTTGCTGTTTTATTCTTACGTAGAGCCAACATATTAAATACAATATTCATACTTGCATTCAAAAGCATAAAAATACATAGGAAAACTATATGTCGAATTATAATAATAGAACCTGACATATATAAAACATACCTGAATATATTGCACTCATTTATGTTTTCTGTAAGTCAAAATGAAACAAGCAGCATTTATAATTAATAATATAATTTCGCATATACCAATTAGCAGTAACAGTATATAATAAGTTCACAAGTTTTTCTGTAAGATGACATGAAACAATCGGTATTTTCATTGAATAATATAATTTCACATATATATTTTTATTCTAGATCATATTTTCGATGTATATCTAAAAATTCACCGATGAAGTGATATATCTAAACTTGCACAAAGCTGAATTTAATAAAAAAACAACTTTGCCTATGCTTTCTTTAACATCATAGTTATAGATGTCAATTTAAATCAGAGGTTATACTTATGTTACTGTTTATCTGTCATTTGGCAACTTTCAAAATAAACATTTTGAGTTGACGCATGCGCAGAACAGACATTGTAGCCAATTCTATCTCTCTTCGTTGGGATGAAAAATTACACATTATCAAGATACAACACACGCAATATAGTAGTATTATATACCGCAATATCAAAAATTATGTTGATAAAACTTTGCCATGGAATATAAAACGTCAATCTTAAGTTATATCATTAAGTGTCATACTGTGACATAAGTGACACTTAATGATATAACTTAAGACGGACGTTTTACATTCCATGGCAAACCTTTATCAAGATAATTTTTGATCTGGAATTCTGGAATATATTTGTTGTAATCTCAGTTAACGTTATCTAAATTTTAAGCATATTTTATTTCTTGTTTGTTTTTCTACTATATTATTATAATTTTATTATTTCTAAAAATTGTTATTCTCGAATATATGAACATCGATATTATATGTACCTATATAAGGGCTGATCAAAGATCTGACAAAATAAATTTACCCTTTAATGTTTAATGTAATAAAAAAAATTGCGCCTTATAGTTTATAGGGGTGATAGTGTTTCACAATTTAAAATTATATACACGTGTACAGAGTGATTCATATATCAGTGGCAGAAAGGAGATATATTTTTTTAAATTGAATACCCCATACATAAGTTCGAAAAGGAATGATACAAAGCAATCGAATATTGCCAGCGAGAATTATTTTTTTCTGTTTATAAGTTTGTTTAACAAATTTATTGAATTTATAAGAACTAGGTGAGAATCTGAAAGTCAGAAAAAAACCGACAATGTACAAAACGAAAAGGAATCGTAATCAAAAATTTAGCATATTGCTATAAATAATACTAAGTCTATCCGTATCTGACTTACGATTAATACATTGTTTGTTTTTGTTGATGTGATAACTCTCCCAAAACAGTCTATTGTTGTAATTATCTTTAAAAGTCAACACATCAAATTTGATAATAGTTAATACCGGGATATCAACAATTAAATTGGTCAATGGTGGTCATGGATTTTAAAATTATTGTCGTAGCGTGCATAGTACATTTAGGTATGTCATAATTTTTTGAATGTCAAAATCTGTCAAGTTATTGTGTGAAGTTTTCTAATCCTGCACGGTTTTTGAATCATGGTTCTCACCACAGAGAACAAAATTTACATGATTGAAACCTATTTTCGAACGGGTGTTCTAGTTAATGGAATTTGGGAATACAGTCAACGTTTGTGTTTGGACAATTTTCGAGAGCACTTCCCAGCCGTAGCAGTATTACCGGAGAATTTTTATGCATGCGTTACAAATTGTGTTGAAGTGTTTCGCGAAACTGGTTCTGTGGCGCATAAAAAAGGTGCTGGTAGACCAAGAGTTCGTACAGAAGAAGTTATTAATGACGTTCGTCAACGTATGGAAGAAGAGCCTACAAAACCTTTAAAACGTCTCTCTCAAGAAATTCGGCTTTCTTATGGAACATGCCAAACGATTTTAAAGAATGACCTGAAAATGTATCCATATAAGATGCAATCATATCAAGCTCTTCTGCCTGCAGACCACCCCAGACGCCTTGCGTACTGCCATTGGTTCGTTAATAATTTAATGGATGACGATCTGCTGAACTTAACTTTTTTTTCTGACGAAGCTTGGTTCCACCTTTCGGGATACATCAATTCTCAGAATATGCGAATGTGGAGCACTGATAACCCGCATATTTTTATTGAAACGCCACTACATTCTCAGAAAATTGGTGTTTGGATGGCAGTTTCTCGCAGAAGAATAATTGGGCCAATTTTTTTTCAATTTCACCGTCAACGCAGAAAGGTACAGAAATATTTTTTTGACTGAATTTGTGTAACAGTTAGACGATGATGAACTTCAATACGGTTATTTCCAGCACGACGGTGCAACAGCACTTACTACACGAGAAAATCTTGCTTTTCTCCGCGAATTTTTTGATGACCGCCTGATAAGTTTGCATACGGAAGTTGAGTTTCCTCCGAGATCACCTTGTTTGACAATTATGGACTATTTTATCTTTCCTTATTTAAAAAATAAGATTTTCGCAAATCCGATACATAATTTGCAAGAACTGCAACAAAGAATTGTTCAGCAATGTGCAACCATAACGCCAGAAATGCTGCAAAACGCTTTTCACAGCATGAGGAGGCGCGTAAACTTGTGCATTGAACAAAATGGGGGACGTTTCCAACAATTATTGTAATTTAGTTTTTCTGGTTAATAAAAACGTTATTTATTTCAGAACTTGTAATTCATTATTATTTTACAGCTGAACTAAGTAGGTAACACATTTGTAGGTTATTGATAATGTCAGTGTAGCTTGACAATGATTGAATTATTTCAAAAGGATGGTTTAAACTAAGACAAGCGTTTTACATTCCATGACTAACATTGACCAATTTAATTTTTGATATTATAGTACCATTTCAAAGAACATTTTCGAGAATAAATTTTCAGGATTCAATTTAGAAATAATGATTGAACATTAAATTCGCTCTTATATCTACGTCTAGCCTGTAAGTAATGTACATTTTGTTTAGGTGGAATCATTATTGATACCTTCCACATCTTTAACATCACCAGAAAGTTCAAGAATGGTGCGACGAACTGGAGCGATACTGAGAAAAGTTTATGATTGCTTGAAATTTTGCAATACGAAACATTGTTTTGCTTTGGAGGATCTGACTAAGGAGGAGGAATATAATTTAGACCGTTACTATAATGGAAGTACATATGGTCAAATAGCCTTGTCTTTGAATATTGAAACATTAGATCCCGCCTCTACCTTCGAATGTAATACAACCTTAGTCGAAAAATTAACCGAAGAGGAATACGAAATACTTATACATATTGTAATAACTGGTACTATACTAAGCAATCGGGCCGATTCTTTCCATTTCCTCGTACTATTTGAAAAGTTCTTGCTTAACATAAAAAAAGATATTTTTACTATAAATGCAGATTACTTTATTAGGAAGTGGTCGCCATTAGAACAAAACATTTCTGGGTTTGCCAAGTATCGTGAAGATAAATCTGAAAATAGTACAAACCTTATTATTAAAGAAATATATGCAGGACAAACATCAAGAGACGTTAACATCACAAACTTAGAAATAGCTGCATATATTCCATACCAACAAATCAAAAGTCTACTAGAGAAAAATAAAGAAAAACTCTATGCCGTTATGTTATTCGTTACTAAAAATAGCAAATTTAAGGGGATATTAGGCAAGGAAATCAACACACCATTTGTGGGCATTGCTGTACCGGGATTTTACAAAAAGAACAATTTGGCATTATTAGAAGCATATCTAGGTGAAAGATGGGCTCAATACGGGGAGAATTTCTACGATATTTTCAGTTCACCAGAGTATACAAGCGTTATAAGTAAAATGTTGTATTTTGGTTGGAAGGAGGCAAATAGTTTTGAAAAGGTATGGTGCGGAAATTTCCTTAATTTTTTAAGATCACTAACGAATACAATTTTAATTTAGGTGGAGCCATCAATGGAACCTTCCACACCTGTTGCATCACCAGTAGATTCAAGTATGGTACGACGTACTGGTGAGATTCTGAGAAAAGTTTATGATTGCTTGACTTTTTTCTCAGAGAGTACGTGTTCATCTGTAATTGATTGGAAAGAAAATGAATGCCATAAAGATGTACGTGTTAAAAGTAGTGAACAAGTTATGGAGATAGCGGACGAGTATGTTAAAATGGCCGAGTTACTGAATGTTGAAGCATTAGATCCAGCTTTTACCTTAAACTGTAATGAAACCTTACCCCAAAAATTCTCATTTGGGGAACATGAAATATATGTGAATATTCTTTTAACTAAGTTCGCATTATTTACTTCTGACGATCAAATTCCTCGTTACCGCTTCCGCCCACTAATTGAAGGATTGTTGCGTGGCATAAGAAAAGAATTCTTTATTGTAAATGCAGACTATTTTATTAGAATGTGGTCGCCAGTGGAACGAAACGTTTCCGGTTTTGCCATGTATTGTGAAGATAATTCTGAAAATAGGAAAAACTGCATCATCAAAGACATTTATGCAGGGCAAACATCAACAGACGTTAACGTCACAAACTTAGAAATAGCAGCATATATCCCACAACAGCAATTAAAAAGTCTTTCCAAGCAATCATCGTCAGATCTGTCAGAACAAAATAAAAAACAACTGCTTGTGATGATGATAATCAGCACAAAGAATAGCATATTTCAGAAGATCCTGGGCATATCAACAAACACATCACTTGTAGGAGTTAGGATACCAGGGTTTCTCAAAAGAAACAATTTAGTCTTACTAGAAGCATATCTTGACGGCAGATGGAATCAATTTGGAAAGGATTATTACGATGCTCATAGCGGTCTGGTGAGAGGCATGTTAAATAGGATTTCGTATTTTGGTTCCAGCAATAAGGGTATTTTAGAAACGGAATGGGATAAATATTGTCAACTTAACTATTCTAGGGGCAATACTACACTATCGGGACTTATCAGGAGAGGTGTGTTATATGCTGCTCCACTTTTCTGTATGGACAATCGCTCAGAGGTACCAACGTTCCCATGCGACAAAACATTGTCTGTATATATAGATGTCAATTGTTCTAATCACTTCCTTGAATCTAATTGGACAGAGTGTTTGTACCAATTATATATTATAGATCGAAGTAATTATTATGCAAAGAACATTTCCTACAGGAACAAATGTAGGACTGCGATAACTGATATGACTTTAGTAGATTTTTTCATGCATTACCAGATAACCATTTACGAAAATATGAACAACCCGGACAAAAATGTGATTGCAGAGTTATTGACAAGAAGTTTAGAACTGATTGAAAGTCAGTCACTGCAAACTAAACAGATGACTTATATAGCAATTTTTTTTGAGTATAATTTATATAGATTTTTTAATGATGAATATTTAAGCGAAAAATTTATATATTTAAATATCTCAAATTTGACGGAAACGCCAGGATTTGTCCTCCGTAGTGAAGACGTTAATTCTTTCAGCAAATTCAAAGTTAAATATTTAACAAACGAATATTTAAAGGACCTTCATGGAATTAATGACAATAGTGTAGAGGCGATTGCTTATAACCTAAATAAACCTCTTAGCTTGAGTCCAGTGCATTTCTCTATACTTAATGTCACGCAAATTTCGGAAGACGGAAACCACGTTTGTAAAAGTAGAGTTCTAGTCATATACAACAGTGAGTCAGGTTCGATTACCTTTAATATTTATCTAAAAATCATCAATTATGGGCGGTTTTGGTACAATCAAGGATTTTGGTTTAATGTTACCTTGAAGTATAATACCTACAAAATGATGTGCATTTCGGAACTCCGTGATAGCGTCTGCGACGATGGAAGTAGAGCGTTTACTTTAAATTATTACTGGGATGAATCTGAAATCAGTTCTGTTAAAAATGTATTTACAGTGGAGATAAATATTTTGTCACAAATATCGTTGACAATGAGTCCAACGTCTAAAGACACCTATGAACAACATTTTGAAATACTTAAAGTAATCATGCTAGTTGGTACATCCCTATCCATTTTAGGTATAGCAGTTATTTTAGGTTGCTCCGTATTATTAAAAGACTGGTGCAAGAAGCGAATATGCATATTTCAATTATCGCTTGTGTACTTATTTGAACTTGCGTTTTTCTTGATTGAAGCAGATAAAATAACGCACGTTGTTTATTTAATATTTTATTACTCGTTATTAACACAATTCTCTTGGATGTGTATAATCGGCTACATCCAGTACAAGAGATTTATTAAAGTTTTTGACAGTGTAGAAATCGGTATAGTGAAATTCACTATTGCCGGTTGGCTACCACCGGCCCTTTTCATCTTAATACCCACCTATGTCTATTCAGATTGCCTAAAATGTAATCTCTGCTATAATAACAGCAGCATCTTTGCCTACTTCGTTATAATACCGATTTCCTTAATAATTACTGGCAACACCATCCTTTACATCGCAATCATGTTTAAGTTTTTTCATCCAAAATTCCCGCTAACACCAAAAGCTAAGAAGGCCCGACTAAGAGCTGCCATTATGTTTCCTTTCATATTCGGAATATGTTGGATATCCATATTTGCTATATTTTCGGATTGGCCGACAATTTCAGTAGTCGGTTCATACTTCCTTCACATTATTGTGCCTTCACAAGGCTTTGTTTTATCGATCTTCGCCGTGGGTTTTGATAAAGATACAAGAAAGGAACTACGTGCCGTTTTTGGTAAGCTGTTAACCTGCAGGCAATCCGTTGCTTCGAGAACGGCCTAATTACTCTAATATAGATTAGATTAGATAATATAATAATAATAATACACTTTATTCAATGTTGCAATAGAGCGTAGAACACGTCATACACATAAAGTTAAAAAAAACAATATATAAGTATATAAAAGTAAAAGCAGACTTTAGACAACACATTCAAATTTTACAGGCTCTTTAAAAAACTCCTCGATCTTATACAAGGTTCTTACAATTAAAATATTTCTAAGTGTACTTTTAAATCGTTTTTGTGGCAGTTCTCTGATCTTGGCTGGAATATATTTATAAATCTTCATGCACTGATGTAGAACATTTTTCTGAATTTTTGTCAAGTGCGTTCGCGGTTGTGACAAAAAATTATGAGAGTTTCCTCTTGTATTATGGCAGTGTGATAGTTCATATTTTTTAAAAAATTCAAGATAGTTCTGCTTCACAAATAGTGCACATTCTAACACAAACATAGATGGCAATGTCAGTATATTGTTTAACTTGAAAATGTTGACACAAGAGTCACTTGGACGCACACCAAAAACCGATCTTATGCAGGCCTTCTGAAGTATAAAAAGTCTATCCGAGTCCACCGAGTTACCCCAGAATATCACGCCGTATTTAAGTCTGGAGTACACATTAGAGTAATAAACAGTAATTGCGGCACCAACACCCACGTTTTTTGCCACCATTTTCAGAGCATAGCACGAGCTGCTTAGTCTACCAGCTAGATAATCCACATGCTGACGCCAAGACAAATGAGAGTCTATGGACCATCCCAGGAAAGGTGCACTCTCTACAGAAGTAAGTATATTTCCATTGTGTGGCGTTTGCCAAGGTTCTTCAAAGTTGGTGAATTTTATGAAACTGGTCTTATGTACTGTATGTTAAGTTTTAAATTTTGACTTGAGAACCACTCCTCCATATTTCCAAGTTGTATCTTTAATTTATTGGAACAATCTCTCTCACCAGCTGCCCGAGTCACAATGGAGGTGTCATCGGCATCCATAACAGCCAAGCTGTCGACAACGTCCGGGAAATCGTTGACATAGAGTATAAACAGCAGTGGTCCCAGGATAGAACCCTGCGGAACCCCAAAGGAAACCCTGCGCCACTCCGAGCGTATTTCCTTCTCCGTATTATCATATGTTGCTACACATTTTTTCTTTCCCGCCAGATAGGACGCAATCCACTCTCGCGCCACTCCTCTGAAGCCAACCAATTCCAGTTTTTCCAAGAGGACTCCATGATGAACTGTATCGAAAGCCTTAGATAGGTCTATTAGAGTACAAATTACGCTTTCTTGATTATTAATACCATCGAATATTTCCATTAGAAATTGGAACATAGCTCTTGTTGTTGATCGTCCCCTCACATAACCATTCTGGGTCGTGTTTAATAAATTGTTTTCGTCCAAAAACTTTACGATTCTTGTCAAGATTATTTTTTCAAAATTTTTTGAGATGTTTGATAGTAGGGCTATGGGTCGATAGTTTTCGAACTTCGATTTATCGCCCTTTTTATATATAGGCCTAATAATGGAGTGCTTTAAGTCGTCGGGGAATACTCCACCCTGAAAGGAAGTATTTATTAGATGCACAAGAGGAGGTGCTAGTTCTTCCGCGCAATATTTCAATACAGAAATTGGAACTTCATCCAATCCCGTCGCAGTACCATTATTGAGACTCTTTATTGTATTTACAACCTCATCATGTTCCGTTAAATGTAAAGCAAAAGTCATATTGAGTTTCTTGTTGTGTTGGACATGCGCTCTTGCTACTTTATTGTCCACAGTATTTATAAAATATTCATTCCTCTCTGTCAGCACCTGAATGTCGGTCCTTCCATTGTGCCGCAAGGCATCTATCTCAAAAAGTTTGTTGTTCGGTTTTCCTTGGATTTGATTTATGATTTCCCAAGTTTTCCTTATAGGGTTACTTGAATTTACTATACAATTAGCATAGGCTTTCGTTCTCGAATTGTCAATTTCTTTTTTGAGATTACTGCAAAAGTTTTTGTAGATATCTTTTTCAAGTTTATTGGATAAGACCGCTTCGTATAGTTGTCTCTTAATGCGACATAGCATCCTAATATGATCAGTCATCCACGCATTTTTACTAGCGTTCCCGGTTCTAACCTTTTTTTTGTATGTATTTCTTTCTATTGAGAGCGTTAACGTTCTTATGAAGTTGGCATAGGAAGAGTTTACATCATTCGAGGACAGAACGTTAGTCCAGTCCATACTGCTAAGTTCATATTTTACTATATCCAGTTTCTCCTGATGAAAGAACCGTTTCTCAATTCTAGGAATTTTCGAATGACCTCTATCAATTACCATTGTAATTCGTTGCGCCAAGTGGTCTGATAAGGCAAACAACAACACTTCAGTTTCGCAATCCTCGACGTTCGTGAAGATATTGCCTATAATTGTTCTTGTTGATCCTGCGATGCGAGTAGGTTCCTTCACTTGATGATAAAGATTAAATCTTTTAAAAGTATCTAGTAACTTTCTTGAGTTGTTATCATTCTTACTGACATCGATATTGAAGTCCCCGGTAACTCCCATCGCATTTGTGCCAGCATTTATTTCTTGAAGAATTACTTCTAGCCTCAGTAAAAAATCCTCTATTTCACCATTCGGTGGGCGATAAATATTAATGATTACCATTTTTGATTCTATTAGTTTAATAGCACTACATTCTATGACCCTTTCTATAATTTTGTGAGTTTAGAATATATTTTTGCACACATTTTAAAAACTATACAGTTTTTCTATTTTTAAGAGCCTTAAGGACAAGCTTTCCTTCGAAAAATGATCTAAGGACATGCGCGATCGATGGCTAAAGCAATTCGTTTTCCTCTTATTCTTTAGACTACAACAATCTATTTCTTCCTTTTACTCCTACCAGTTTATTCGTCGCAAATTATTTTGTGACAGTTTTGTATTATAAATTGTCATACGGCATTTTAATTTTTGACTCTTATCCATAATTTATAGGAATTCGTTTACAAATTATTTCCATTGGTGGCCATTTTGAAGTTTCAAGTCGTGTAACACATTAATGTAAGCAATTTACAAATACTGAAGTTTTTTTTTAATTATTATTATTATTAGTAATATCAAAAGTATTGTAATTATTTTAGGAAAAGTAATTTTAGTAATTGGGAGTATTCTATATTAGTCAATTTCATTGTTTTATTAAAACAAGATGTTAATAAAAAATTATGTTATATTTCTGTGTTAATTAATATACTTAATTTTAATTTAACAACAATGTACAGCAAATATTATTAATAATTTTCATTAATGAACTAATTAGATCGTTTCTTCTGATAAATAATTTAAAAGAATGAATTGATATGAAAACTGAACAAACGACATGATTTTTGCTGTTTGGAATTAATTTTTATTTCTGCATTTGTTGTCAGTATACTTATATGCAATTGTTTCTGTAGATTACGTAGATTATTATAAAATTACTAATTAATAAGATTTGTTCATTGTTATTATCTAATAAATAAATTAATAAGTTTATATTGAAACTTATTATTTGACATATCTCAGGATTGACTCTATGTTTAATAATTTCAATTTGAATATCTCCCACATACGCTTGGATCTAGTATGGTATTGATGTGGTTGGCAGTAGGCTTTTAATCTTTTGCTGTCTAATTGCAAGAAAGGGATTTTACTGGAAGGTATAATGAACCAACTATCATTTAATAATAACTACAGATACTTTTATTTTCAATTTTAATAAACTCAAGAGAAAAATATCAAAAAGTAAGAATACAAACAATAACACTTTAAAGCAAATAATTGTAAATAGATATGAAAAATCTTAGTGGGCGGTTTGGAAGGGCCTGAAGCCATTGAAATATAAAATTAAGATATTATTTCTCTTTATTAAAAAATTAGTTCTTAATCTTTATTCATAAAATAATTTCTTAACATTGACATGGTTTTAAGTAAAAAAAAACTGATTGAATATTATTACAAAGAAAATATTATATTTTTTTTAATTTCAAAAAATATGTAAATATAAATATATTATAATAATAATTGAAATTATGACAAATAGTATGTGAGTGCTCGTCCTAACGTTGGTTTTACCGGCCAACCTCTTACATGTCTGCCGAAGTGTTCCCATGTTAATGTTTTACGTTTGATAGCTCCTGAGGATGCCATAAATAAGTGGTGAAATATTAAGCCGTTGGACAAATAGTTTCTTCTTTTTCAAAACAGACCGAATACCCGTAATTCTTTTTGTCTTATATTATAATATATATAAATAAATATAATAATGTTTGATGTGATTCTTATTGTGGCAGATATAAAGCCACTATACACACATGTAAATGGAACCTGTAAAAGCCCCACGTTGTTGAGCCATATTGTAAAAGAACTTATAACATTGCAATGCTGTAATGTAATGTAACAATTCTCTTAAGGCTGTACGCCCGGCCTCGAAATCGTTTTTCCCATTTCCTAATCGTATTTTTCATGAAAACCTTACCGAATTTACACGCTAATTTAAGAAAACAACGCCTTTCAATGGATAAATCGTAATTTCTTCGAAATTGTCCAAAGGGCCCGAAATAAAAATAAAAATGTAAGAAATTTCAAAAAACAAGCCTTTATTTAACATTATGTAACACTCAACAGCAATACATAAATTTTATTTTTTCTTAATTTTTAAAAATAAGGTCACGAAACGGAAAACAAAATTTTGAAATTTGGGCGAAATTCACTGAAATCAAATAGAGTATGTGGTACGCTCGCACATTGTGTCGAGAGGTAGCTCCGCCTACCATTTCGGGCAGTTTCTACGCAGTTTGCAAAATACTTCTGAGATCGGTGTTTGTTAAGAAAGTAATCGTTACTCGGACATTATTTTATCGAAACCGTTGATATTTTCTTTACAATATAGTGTACATATACAATGTCAGCGTCACAATACTTCCTTATACTACGTATCAGAAAGTAAAAGCAATATCTCTTCCCGTCCCTAACGCTATACCTGCTAGAAGCGCATGTTAGGACTCACACGGCTTGCGGGCTGGGAGTATAATTATTATATTTGACTCGCAATAATTTGCTTCTGAAACGATCTAGAAATTTATTTCTTGCACAAAAAATAATTTTGGAATGTTGGCTTTATTTTGTTTCACATATATATGGGTAAATTCTGAAAAATAAGATTAGTTACTCGATAGCTGAAATATACGTTACACAAATTGGTCGTCTACTAAAACTTTTTTTTTTTTATAAAATTTACACACCATAAAGAAAAATCGAAAACACTAGTATCATCCAAATACTTTAGGGTATAACCTTTAAAAAAAACAGATCCCTAGCTCTCTGCATTGCTAAGATATCACGAGATAAGTATTAAAAATTGAAGAAAATGAAAATTTTAAAATTTACACAAAAAAACGATTTTTCGACCTTTTTGCGATTTCGATTTTATTTTCCAACTCAAAATTTGAATCCGGCAGGTGATTTTACATATTCAGCTTCACCTTTTTTGTGTGTTTGAGAAAATATAGATTGTCTAATTTAGGGGGGGTTGCTTCCCGACTGCAAACGTGTCGGCCAACCGGCGATTATCTGAGACCACAACGCAGCCATAAATTACAGGCAGATTAGATTAGGTGACAAGTTCTTTTCTCTATCTTTTTCCTCAGCATAAGACAGAGCACGCGGACCCTTAAACATTTGTCTTTTATTACATTTGCACGAAGAAAACAGTGGAACGCCTATTTCAAATCGAACTCAGCTTGAAGCGGGCGTCCAGCCTTAATAATGCCTTGTATATTTAAAAAATAAAATAAAATATAAAGATCCTCTTACCGGACTAGCTCAGATTCTCTCGGGACAATTCAAGTACCAGGGAAACCAATATTCTTTCATATATTAATACAAACATAAGAAAAAAAGCATTCACAAAATAACATCAATTTCAATTAGGACAAACACATTAATAAAATAACATCCTAATGCCTTTAATACTGAAATATTCGACGTGATTTATTACTCCTATTACTTCTACGAAATAATAAATGTCATAGACTGTTTGCTTTCTACCGCCGTACACTACAACTAAGTTAAGATTAATACATATTTACAATGCAAATAGTATTTCAAAACAACATTGGCTAACAATTTACAATTACTGAGATATTATTGTATCTAAAACAACTATTAAACATTTTTGTTCTCAGATTATTATTGATTTATTTACGTCTTTATACTAAGACGAATTTTAACATTCTAGTTTATTGAACACTCTCACAACAAAACTGGTAAGTACGTTTTATATTATCTTCTTTCTTCTGAAGAAGATCTTCCTTGTTGACAATGTGCTTTGTGGGGGGTCCTCCTTCGACTGTAGAGACACCTGTAGTTTATTTAACTGCTACTCGCACAACAATGACTATTTATAGGAAGATATTGTTAAACTGAACAACTTTAACACTTCGTTAACGGTCGATCTTTTTGGAAACAAAGAACCTATTTTAATTACTTTTAAGGTTCTATCATCGATAATTTAATATATTATCGACCGCTATGTGTGGGTCGACTTACTAAATAATTAGAGAACCTTATGACTTTGCGGTCTACTTAAAACCGGGCCAAAATACACCGGTGACCGATCTCTTCCAAGGACCTCCGTCAACTTTCTTCTTCCCTCAATGTCCATATATTCTAGTTATAGTTTTCACACGCTTAAGTCACGTTTAACACGATAGACACATACACTTGGCGCCTTTAGTCTTATAAAACATAAACATTCTAATACAAACATTAGCTTATCAAACTAGCGCATAATTTATACATAGGTAAACATTTAAGAAAAACGGTTCTAGGAAATATATCTTTTGGTTTCCGATACATAACTTTAAAAATACCATTCTTATGTATATTTAAAATTTATAAAATTAATATATATAGTGAGTTATTTCGTACCGTTACACACAACCTAACACAATGGATACCTACGTACTTAGCACGAATAATACAATTAAATGAAATTTGAAATGCTCATACGTATAAGAAAGTCGTGTGGTGACCATACCTCATCATTTTATTTTAACGTGAAGTTGTCTTATACATTTTGCCACCACTAGTTTTGAAATTCGTCTGAAGCAGCATGTATTAGATTATGACCCAGAAAATATTCGCAAAGATAAAACAATACCAGTCTTTGCTTACCATCCTCATCGGTAGAGATTTTGACGAAAATACATAAAAATTAATTCGACAACATCGCCCTTTCGCGAATTTTATTTTTGTCTGTTTTTTTGGAACTTATTAAATTTATTTTTTTTACAGAATGAAATATAAAGAAAAGTAAAACCACAAAACGTTGTATCGTTTCTAAATACACTTAACTATATATACCATCAATAAAATACATAATACAAAATCAGCAGACCGGAAGTAGTAGTCCACTTATGTGAAAAAAGCGAATTTTACCAATATTTTGTCAACTGCTAAGTTTAAACAAATTTATAAAGAATTCATAAGTACCCAAAATTAAATTTGAGAAGAATTTAATTAAGAAAGTTTTCCTAAATTTCTACCGAAAGTAGTTCTTTTACTCTTATCGAAAAAAAAAATCATGATTTTTAAACAGGTACGGTACGAGTATAAAAGTATTTAGAACTTAATTTTAAATACCTTTGTATAAAAAAGAGTTTAAAAATTCGGACCGGAAGTAACACTTTTACTCTTATCGAATAGCGATTTTTGGCAAATATGTCGTAAATTATACATTCTATATATATTTATCGAGAGTACAAAAACATTTACAGCTGACTTTGGAATATTTTTTGTATAAGTGAATTTTCAAAATTCGGACCGGAAGCAACACTTTTACTCTTAGCGAGTAGCAATTTCTTTCGAATATCTCGCAATGTGCATTCTATAAAGATTTGTTAAGAAAATAGAAATGCTTATAATAGGATTTTGAATAATTTTTATATGAAAAAATTCTTAAAATTTGACTTATTTTTCTAAGAAGATAAAACTATTTAAAGCAATTTAAAACAATTTTGTATAATATGGAACGCTCATATGTATAAGAAGAAGGTGGCCGACCACACCTCATTATTACGTTTGGCACTAAGTCGAAGATGGTTTCTTCACTTGGTCGAGTATCTTTTATCCATATTATTTCTGTCAGTTTTATCACAACAGAACTGAACTCACAAATGCGAAAACTTGTAATTGATATCTTGTACTGCATCGGATGTGTGACAGTTTTGAATCAAGACCCATCATCGTGATCTCGCGCGTTCGGGGTGGGTAGCGGTGAGAGGTGTAAGGGGACGAAAAAATTATGAAAATATGCGTTTCGGACGTTAATATTCACGGTAGAACAAAAAAATAAAAACACTAAAGTACATGAAAATTAACTCTACAACGTCGCACTTTCTCGAATTTTCTGTTATCTGTTTTCTTGGAAGTTATTAAATATTTTTTTATAGAATAAAATATAAAAAAAATTAAACGTTGTATCTTTTCTAAATACACTTAACTATATATACAATCAATGAAATTCGTAATATATTGTATAGTTTTTGAAAAAAACGGGAAATAAAATCATCGCCATCTCTCGTTTCAGAAACACATTAAATGCATTTCACTTTTCGCCTTTTAATGCGCAAAACATAGAAATAATGGGTCATTTACCGTATAGTCCAGACCTAGCACCTAATGACTTTCTATTTCCTCTGGTAAAGGAGAAATTACGGGGTTTACGGTTTAGATCGGCCGAAGAAGGGGTTGGTGTCTTTAAAAATAAAATAAACCAACTAAGCCCAGAGAAACGCATTGATTGTGGAGGAGAATACTTTGAAAATTTATAAATTAATGTTTTTTTGTAAATAAATTGTGTTTTACTTTACCAAACACGGCGGAAGCACAACAGCCCTCGTACATATTGCGTCGCCTGACATGAATCACTTTGTATAATATTTAAAATAATTATTTTTCGTCAATGTTATACGTATCGATCCTTCTTTTGCTGTTTGGTCTTAAAATATTTGTCATCTTTTATTAACTCTATACATTCGAGAACGTTGAATAAATTGTTTAGTGTTTAGAATTAAAATTTACTGTGTTACTGCGATTAATCATTTCGTGGAGAAAATTAATTAATTCACAGAGCAAATTTTATTTTTGACAAAAGAAAATTGTTTATATATAAATTTTCAACTGTACGTTTTTGATGTTGTTGTCAAACATCTTGATAGAAAGTGAATTTGGTGATAAATAAAGACTATTAAAGCATATACGTTTTAATTATTGTGTATAAGAAAAATAATGTTATTAGTTTTGAATGTTTAATGCCCAAAATAATATTCACATAACGTAGGTTCGTTTTTCAGCATTTATTTTGTTCTTCTCGATTTAGAGCGGTAGTTTTATTTGTATTACAGAATTTAATGTTAAAAATAAAGAATTTTATTTTCATATTAAATCCATTTAATACTTAATAATATCGAACATATTCAGTAATTACCACACGAATAATGCAATAGTAATCTAATTTCCTCCATATAATTAGTTCTTCCGGTTTAATAAGCACTGATAAAATTACCAAAAACGTTTTATGCATTTCCATAACAATTAAAAATATTTATTTAAATATGAAAATACCACTGCCGTGATATCAACTATATTTGATGCAAACATGACGAATTACCAGAAAATATTGGAATGTTTCTTAATATTAAGTTTGTTTTTATTATTTTGCCCGGTCCAATCACAGCCAAATGTAAGTAACTTGCAATTAATTCTTTTAAATTTCAAAAATTTTGTTGTTTTACTGAGAGAGAAGTTTAGAATATATAAAATTAAATAACTAATCACCATTACATAAATGTATAATTAAATATTTAATTATGTTAAAATTATAATTAAAGAAAACCATCTAATCATTTCAATGACTTTTTAATGAATCTACAAATCTCTGTAATAAATACTGGAATTTCTCATACAAAATCAATAACATATTAAAATATACTTAAATGTATATCTAGCATAATTTTAAGTTTATTAGGTGTTGAATATAGGCTTTAAGTTTACGGAATGGGAAAAAAGGAGAAAAAATAAAAATACAAAATTATTTTTCTTCTTTTTTTAATAGTTTTTGTATAAAAAAATTTCAATTAATGCTGTTACTTTCATTTGAATTCTCAACCTGAACAGTGAACAATGAATATGTGCGATATGTCACCCTGATGCGCATATGAAAAATATGAAATCGAGATTCATGACGTTCTAGATCAAAGAAGGACCAACGTTTTTTAGAAGCAAAGGCGCAATTAAAAATTTTTATGAAATTTGCGGGCGCAACAATATGTAATAACATCATTATAACAGTTTATTGTTAAAGTTATTTTAATTTTTTTTTTAATTCTTAATTATACTTTCTAAAGATTTTTTTCATTTAAAATTGATTTATCTTTGATTTTGTTTTATATCTTAAAATAATAATCAGAATTTGAAATAACAATTTTATTGAACGACATTTATTACATAATAGATGAAAAATCATTATTCGTAAAATCAGGGCAGTAATTTTTTTAACTGCCATTCAAATATTCATCCGTAAGACGTGATCTGGACTTATTTTTGATAAATTGCATTGAAGACAATGTTGTATCACTTAAGTAAGTCGATCCAAAAAGATATTTTAGCTTCAGTGCACAATTTTTGAATATTGGATATTTATGTGCTTCAACTAATTTCCAAAATTCCTTGTCCATGTTAATAACTTTTAAATCGACGTCATTTTGTAATTCTGCAATTTTTCTAAATTTGTTGCATAAAACCCATTTATTTCTGCACTGGAATAAGTAATGTCCACATTAATCATAGGATTTTGAAAGAAAACTAAAATCGATTCCAAGTCGTCAAATTGATTAAATCTTTCATTAAACTGATTATTTAACTTTATTAGATTGTCAACATACGTTCGAGAATCTAAATGATTTTTTTAGAAATGTTTTCAACATGTGTGGAAAATGCGTGAAAGAATTTTTCTGAAAGTGCGACCTCTAAATTTACCTATAAATGCATTAATACCTCTTACCATATCTACTAGATATTTATTTTTACCTTGTAGTTGAAGATTTAACTGATTTTATTTCTGATAAATAACAGCTAAAAAAGCTGAGTCACCTAGCCAGTTAGGATTTTCAAGTTCGTTAGAAATTTACCCTTTTTGTTTAAGAAATTATTTCATTTCAGTAATCAAATTAAGAAACCGGTCTAATACTATGGCTTTTCTAAGCCAACTCACTTCTGTGTAACTTATTAAATCTGAGAACTCAGCATCATCATCTTCTAATAGCTTTTAAAAAGTCTCTGCTGTAACGGAGCAGCTCTTATAGAATTGTAATTTTTCTAATAAGGTTCAAAACGTGGCTATATGGAAGAACATTCTTGTCCCCGTTACATCGAAAGATTCGTCCATTTGAAGTGAATACCGAGAGCAGCTAATCATATTAGCTACAAGTTGATCTTTAATATGGGTAGATATTGCCGTAGCTTTTCTTTTTATTGTATTACGTGACAACTGTAAGTCGTTTATTGTCCTAATTATTTCTGGCTTATTAGAAAAAGTATCAAAGAGAGAATCGGTACCAATAAGTAAAACTTGTTTAAATAATTCACCATTTGAATATGATCCCTTGTTCTTCTCTTGCTATTTCAAACTATGCCATAGTTACATCTTTTATCTATTACCTTTTTGAACAATAATTGTTGGCTCAACAATCCCTTCTTTAAACTATTTATTTTCTCAGTTCGAATAGCACTATGAGGATTACATTTTTACTCGATGTTCTCATGTTCTAATTTAAAATGTCTTTCAATATTATTAGTAGTTACGAAAGTGATAGGACCGGCCTCAACCACACTGAGTATTTTTATTGTTAAATTAATAAGATAACGTAATAATAAAAAAATGTTTAACAAAAAATGAACGAATTGGTTATTATAACCAATTCGTTTATTTTTTGTTAAACATCTCTCTCTATTTCATAGTTACGATATAATGTATGCAACACAAAACCTTTAATATCAACACTCGTATGACACTAACTGTCAATGACTAAGTGACATACGTGGCTCATAGATGGCAAAATGACGAGTAGTAATAAAATAAAAACACACAAGATGGCCCTAAAATTCTATAGAATTCGATAGAATAATAAATTTTTATAGTGAATAAAAATTTCAAATAATAAATAACTAATAAGTAATTTCATGAAAATTCTGCTTAAAAGCTAGATGATGAAATTAAGTATATATAAGGGTGCGGGGTGCCCCCCCCCCCCTGTTCTAGATTCTAAATGCCTACCTGGAATTGACGTCATATAAACCTGACTTCCGATCCTCAACAATCTCAATCTAATATATAGGAAACTTATTAAATTCTAGTTGTGTTATTGTATTTAATTCTATGTTATGGTATATACTGTGACATATAGACTTAATTAACATGAATATTTTAACAAATGTAATAGAAATAATTAATGGAATATTGTGAATTAATTAAAAATTGTTTTTTATTATTTACATCTTTTTTAATTTGAAATTTTTAAACGGTGTTACGTTTATTTAATTTTTCAGAGAGATTTGTCATGTATGGTAATGGGACATATTTATTGGTCGCAGTTTTTTGTATTTCTTTAGGTTTATTTTGATTTGAGTCTCTGTAAAGCTATCGTTTTAAAATGTTATTAATTTCTGGAAGTGCGTAATTATTTTTCTGTAGTGATGTTTTATTTTTGTTATAACTTCTTGTCTGTATTTTGGAGTAGTTGTTGTTATTGCTCCGTTAATTAAATTTGTTATCACATTTTTGTAGAAAGACTTTGGTTGTGATGAGTTGTCTTTACACTTTACCCTCTTCTTTTTATTTTAAATGCGGTTTTTATTTTTGATGGACTTTTTCCTTCATTAAAAAAAACTGAAATATAAATATGAAAAAGTAACACCAGAAAAACCTAGAATGATAGATAATCCTGGCAGTAGTATTTTAATTTTGTACAAAAAGTTAAATTTTAAGGTTATTTTAATGGGACTTCTCGACCTCTGCATAGTGTTCAGATCACAGCCATGGGGATGTCTCTAAAATAGTTTAAAAGTCATTGTAAAAATGCTCCACGTCACCGGTCAAGGATTAAGTTTTAATTTCTTTATTTCTTTTGTAGTATCTGTGATTAAATAATTTAACATAATGTGCGTTAAGTTAGTTACATTATTAATGAATGCAATGGTAAACCTACTATCCCTAAATTGTATATTTGAGGTTTTAGTTGCTAGAACGTCGGAGTCAAATTATTTTGTTGGCCAATTCTCCAATTTAATGATCTTCTAAATTTTGTTATATGGTACTGTTTCTAGTCCTTGTTTTGTTCTTGTGAAATTCCATGTATTCTCTATTTACCAAATGTTCACCCTTGATTATTCCTTTTCTGTTTTCTTCTTCTTAGACCGACTAAACTCTTGGGCATTTTCTTCGATTCAAGGTTATCTTGGGTTGTCCAAGTTATCAACTTGCAGTATCAGCTTTCAAAGTCTATATACGCAACTCGAAGAATAAAGAAAATAACTGAAAAAGACGCCGCACGACTGACATACTTTGGTACTTTCCATAGTAAAGCCACTTACGGAATTCTCCTATAGGGTGGATCAGCAGCATCACGGAGAATTCTTTTTACTACAAAAACAAGCTATCAGAGCAATAATGGGAGTAAATTCAACAACTACTTGCAAAAGTTTACTTAAAATATTAAATATACTTACCTTGCCGTCCTGCGATATTCTTTCTACTTTACTCCACATTCATCTGACACAAAAGTATCCAACCCATAGTGAAAACCACAATTGAAGACCTCAGAGCAACAACGATACATGCCACAAAATTGAGTATTTGCGAAAATTAACTTTAAAGTTTTAACTAAATCCTGAAATACTAAGAAATAAAATAAAAAATTTATAACTTACTATTTGAAAATTTTCAACCGTTCTTCGAAAAATTCTGAAGAAAAAACATTTGAAAAGAAAGCGTTTGTGTCGAAAAAGTTAATTTATTAAAATAAATTTGGCTTGCACCCCTTATTACATTAAAACATATTTAGAAAAACGTATTATTGTAAACGTACTGTCGTACGTAGCTCATAACAGGTAGTAAACAGTAAACATTCTAAAATAAACAGACTTTTAATGGAAGAAAATATCAACATTTTTATAGTTGCTCAAAAAAAAACATTGCTTTAACGACCTATTTATTACCTTGTTACATTAGGAGAATATTCGATATTTTTTTTAATCAGAACAAAAACGAATATTTTAATTATTGAGAGGTAGTTTAAACAAAGAAGTAACAATTAAAATTAAATTAGAACACTTTTAGGATATATAACTTTAATTTTCGTCGTCAATGTCTCTAAAGTTGTCCAAATGTTCTATCTCATTCTCATCATATTCTGTAGGTTGAGAAATACCTACATTATTAGCATCAACAACGCCAATGTCCCTGTAATAGTTTAGTTTAGATAATTACCTTAGAAATGTTAAAAGATTGGAAAGTTTTTTTGGATTTAATGGAATAGGAGCATCGTATTTGATTTTTAAATCTCTTATGGTCAGACTTACTGATGTTCTTACATCTTTTTTACCAATATTAGTAGATTTAAATTCTTCATTCCAAAGGTGTTTTAAAAACATTACATTTGGACTATCTTGAACGAACTTAAATGCACATATTTACTGAAATTAAGTTTATCCTTATTATCAGTCTGAGTGTTCTTTGTAATTCGCAGCTGTAAGTCCTTAAATGACAAAATGTCTTGCTGCTGAAGAACGATCACTTTGAAAGGATTCTTCTTTTTCGCTTTAAAAACAGCTTGATACCAGTCATCGGGAGTCTACTGTAGTGACTTGTTTTAAATAATGGCGTTTATATTTTTCTATATTCGCAAAGTCACCATCAGATGGAAGATGCGTGTGTCCGACTACTAGAAATCTATGCTCCACGGTATTGAAAATATTTTCGTTTTGCTAGTTGTTGCCATAAGCATACAATAGTCCAATTTTTGTTCTGTCCGCTGCAATTATCGCTATATACCTACAACGAGCTTCGTATATTCATTGCGATTTTCCTAAAAATGTTTATATGATATGCTAGCAATCTCATCACGCTTTGCCAAGTTTTCAGGCCACATATACATGTACCCAATATCTTCAATACAGTCCTGTATACCTAGGTTATATGTATGTCCACGCTTTTCGTAGATAAATAGCAAGCCCAACTGTGAAATTGGGTAAAGGTAGAGCCTGTTCTAAATCAAAACTTATGACGAGGGTATCTTTTGTTTGCTTAGAATTTTCTATTTCGTCTTTGAGACTTTTTTGTAACGCTTCTGCCCTACGATGATGTAGTTCAAATTCAATCTTTAAGCGGTCTGATGATTCACCTTTACTCATAGCACTTTTAATCTGAATGTTGAGAAAGTCACAGGTTTTGCAAGTGTTCGTTTTGGGCAGTTTAAATCCGATGTTAAATTCCTTGCAAAATACTTTCCTATAGTAGCTTTCTTTTACGGGATGTAAACCTTTATCTCTACACCATTCAAGGTAGTGGTCATGGTAGAGAGCAGAAATTGATAAGTCATGATCTATGTAAACCTTATTAGGATTTTTTTGTCTACTGTAGTGACTTGTATATTTAGGGATGGACTTACAGTCTTTTTCTTTTGGTTTTCCCCTTTTGTCAATTGTGTTTCACAATTTGTCAAATGACTTTCCCAATTCCTGTCATATTGACATATATGTCAAATTAAATTCTTTTTTTGTCAAATCTCTTTCACTTTATATCAATTACTTTTCCCATGTATGTAAATTATATGTTTTGCTTAATAACTACTTCCCAAGCTGTGCATCATTTTCATTTAGTTATTGACGTACCCTTGAAATAAAGTATACATTTGAAATTTTAAGTTATCTAATTTATTCTTTTGTAATGTACATAGAAATTGATAAAAACATACATGTATGCAATACTTTTTCAAATATCACAAATATGCACAGTATAAACTATCGAAATATATAAATAAAGAAACAATTAATTTAATATTTCATTTTGTTCTAAACAATCAACCAGATATGTTTCCATATGCTGAACATAATGAAGACAATTATCTGCAGTTATTTGTTCAGAAGCATTGTGTATTGCTGCATATAATTCATCCTCATTTGTCGGCTGAGTTCTCTTTATTATGTGTTTTCATTGATTAAATAATTCCTCTATAGGATTTAAAAATGGACTGTAAGCAGGTAAAAAAACTTCAAAATGCTCATGACTTCTAACATTATCCATAACAAAAAAGGCGCCTTGTATGTTATCATTATGTAAATGATTAATTAGAGTTGTAATAAATTCACAGAAATGAACTGTATTGAATGGTCTATCTTGGATTTGGAACAAATATAGTGAATTTATATTCATTGCTGCAGCCACAGAATAATTACGCCCTCTTAGTTGAGCTTTTATTTTCGTTGCTCGAGTATTTTTAACTGATCTTCCATATGAAGTTCGAGAATTAACTTGAATTCCATATTCATCAATGAAAAAATCTTTTCCCTTTCGAACATGATTCTATTGTACCGGATAGCATATTCAAAGCGAGTCTGTATGATTTGTGGTGTATTTCTTCTTTCGGGAACGAAAGAGATTCTCTTCTGGGCCACTGCGTCAAACATCTTTCTTTTAACTGACGAAGTGATAAACTGCAATCTTCATCAATCCAATTGCAAATTTCATTTATCTGTAACACAGATAATTTTTTTAGTCGGTGACCAGCACTTCTTTTATGAATATTAGCGGTTCTCCGGTATGTAGAATAAATCTTTCTTACTGTATTGGGTAAAATTCCAAATTGCTCTTCAATATTATTTGCCGTGAGCCAGTTGTTCATAGAACGAATTATTAAAGCTCTTAAATCATTACTTATTTTACTATTAATTCGACGATTCTCCATAATAGATGAATATAAAATGATTAACACGCTTCGTGAAAGTCAATTGACATATAGTGAAACACATTTGACAAATAAGGAAATTATTTGACACATCGCCGCCATATTATAATAAATGGGAAAGTCATTTGACAAATTGTGAAACACAATAGACAAAAGGGGAAAACCAAAAGAAAAAGACTGTAATGTGCGTCCTTACGTTTCCAAGGTCACTGTCACTAATCTTATTCGTTCTGTTCTGGTGTTTGCCACGTTTATCCTTTTCTGGAATACTAGCCCTTTTGCGCATCTGTTCATACAAAAGTTGAATTCCCTTTTTTGAATTTTGAAGTCCGTGGACTGCAAGAAACCCTTGTTTGCATATTTTGACGTCAATACCATTTATCTTGACGAAATATTGTATTGAAACTTTGCGCGACGATACATTTCTTTTTGTCTTTTTAGGGTATGCCCTTGCTTTCGGGACAGATTTCATTTGTGAAAAAAGGTAAATATTCTGCTTGTTGTAATCTGCCAAGTCCCAAAAACGTTGAAGATTTGCATTTCTTTTCCTTCCAAAGCATCCCGACATTTTCGGCGACAGTTACACGGAGGTCCAATTTCTCGATTAGGTACTTGTTTTTGTCGTTTATTTACATAATCGTGACCCAAATTTCGTTAGATTTTTCTTTTATTTCTATTCTGACTTTCAAGGTTTGCTTTGCGCCATCTTGAAGGAGGAGCTTTATCTGGTGTGGGCAGAGAACCTTTTTTACTTAGAGAACTATTTTCTGTTTCAGTGACACCAGCAAAATCATTTTCCTAAAAAAGAAAAACTGTATGTATTTACTAGAATTTTTAACTATAACGATATCAAGTCAGAGATGTTTCATTAGTAAGCTGATTCATTAGTCATATTTACAACATTTTTATATCAAATAAAATGCTGAAAAGCATTTAGTTCATTTTTTATTGCAAAATCCTACCTTTTGTAATTTTTTTAAAGGATATAGGGGATAAGCCACAATTACATGTACAACATAAACATAATGTATTGAAGTGGTCTTGAGCCTCCTCAAAACCACTCAATACTCATAGGAATACCTCTGTATACAATGCTTGCCATGTAAGATGCAACCAGTCGCACATTGGTAATACGTAACAAACAACCCTCGTATAGCGAAGGATATTTTTAAAATTCCCTAAAATTATGATTTAAAAGCTCTTAATATTGTTCAAGTGAAACTCTATAAGTCTAGAGCTACAGTTAAATTTTAATATACTGCCCCAAATGTAAATTTACCCCTATATGAAACAGATCAGGAACCCCAACTGACATAAAATTTAAATATGTTAAAATTAGAAATAATTACTTGAAGTATCTTAGCATACAATATAAGAATAGTTTAATGGTTAAAATAGGTTTAGTTTAAAGCACAATTACTGATAACAGAGAATGTATAATATGAATCAACCAAGCCAATAAAGCACAAATAGCCATTACAAATGGACAGTTTTAATTTAAAGTTTAGACAAAAATACGCCACAGAATTCAATTGAAAATGATATCGAATTAAAAGGCGAATTCTTGTAAACCAAGAATTTATATTTCCGACAGGGCATGGAATAAGGCAAGATTATATAAGGCAGAAGCATCATTTAAGGCATTTTTAAATTACCTCACACACATGGCTGACTTATAATTAAAAATAAGTATTGAAAAACCTAAATGAACTAATGTTAATTACTAGCAACAAATACCCAATGAACCAAATGTTAATTTGAAACCATTGTACTGAGTCAAAATTTAATATGATTTACATAGTTAATCTAAGCATCTTTGCAGAAGTTAATCATAATTAACATTTTTTTAATATTTTAAGAAATAATTATACATAAAAGTAATAAATTAGAATCTAACACATAAGATGCAAAGATCATTGATGCTAATTCATGTTGACATAATCAGTATTTACATATTAACAATTTAAAGTCAGTAATTAAATAAATATCTTTGTACAATTTCACAGTGACAATGTGTGTACAGAAAGACCTCTGAAAAATACCATTTACAGACTAAGTGTGTGAAATAAAAAGTATCAGAAGGTAAAGAAAGGTTCTTAGATTAATATTATAGCAACAAAGTATAAATAAATTAAGAAACTAATTCCGGAATTCAATTTAAAAATTAACCCCACAATTTTTGACTATAAATGAAGCTGATTGCAGGAATGAAGGGTGATTATTTAAAGTATGTAATTTAAACTAGAAAGTGTAAGGGTAATATTTTTCATATAAGGCATAATAATCGTAAAATTCGATTAAATAATAATTTAATTAGGTATCCATTACGTCATTAAACAAATGACTGAGAGATGCGCAAATTAAACCTTTTGAACGTAAAAAGTGATTTTTGAAACGAAAATACTCACCTGCCAAGAAGCCCGATGTCGAAAAACATGGTAGCTGTCGTTTGCCCTTAAGGTGGCCGTTTAATAGAAAGAGAATCGTCACATTGCTCTATCCTTTTCTAACCATTAGGCGTGTATTATGTGTTGCATACGTGACTGTATTTTAATTAGCCATCTGGTTGCCAGTAGCAGCGATATTATTTGTAAAACAAATTAATTGGATAAAAGATGGCAGTACTAACGCCACGTATCTCTTAGATTGAACCAAATTATACAGAGACTGGCAGACCAGACCGTTGTTTTTTTTGTGTATGAGACAAAAAACAGAGTTTTTGTCTCATACACGATTTAATAGAATATGTGTCTATTTTGAAATCATTGATATTTACCCTAAATTGTAAAAATGCAAATTGCGTCCTTACAAGAATAATAGGAACATACTGTTACATATAATGTTTGTTTTGTAAATACCTATGTAGATCTGTCCTTTATCTATTTGATTTAGATAATAAATAGGTATTTTTTAGTGATTATTGCATTTTTGAAAAAGGAATATATAGGCTGATTCAATTTTGATGGTCACCATGGGTATTTCGCTTATTATTTGGAATAGAGAGTAGGTTTGAGTTTGGCAAAGTTGGTAAATTTTGTGTTTTGTTATGTAACTTGAGCATGTACCATGTCTTAGTTGGAAGAATTAGATTAGTAGATGAGAAGTAACACTTGAGCGCGAAATACATAGTTACCAAGTATGTTGTCAATGGTTAGTTTTTTCAAAATGTGTAATGGATACAAAAGTATTCAGAAGTAAGTTTGGAACAACTTTTGCATAAAAAAATCTACTTTCACAGAGGCAGTACATTTTTATTCTTATAGATAAATAGTTTTTTTATAGAAGTATTTCGCCAAGTATTTATTCAAATTTGACTAAAAAATGAACTGTTTATTTAAGAAAACCCATAAGTAGTGAACCTGTCAATGTAAGAAACACAAGGCCTATTGTGTGTGTAAAAGTAAGAAAAAGAGAAACAATCAATATACCTATTTCACATACCTATAACACTCTAATTAAATAGGTTAAATCTACATGTGTGCTCAGAAAGTAGTTTTGGATATTATAAAATGCCCTCTTTGTATTACTTTTGATACCGTATCAGCTATTAGAATGCCCGATTCAGTTGGAAAAAAATTTGAAAGACCACCCTAAAATTTATCCGACAGTGTGGATTTCCCACGTTCATAATAATTTACTAAAATATAATTAAAAACGAGATCTGCAGAATATTGAATTAAATTTCTTACGTATGTAAGTAATTTTTATTATAGGATTGAAGAAAATAGATTAAAAATTTTGTATAGGTACCTAAATAACTTGCCTTATAATTAATACTAGTGGTCGACCAGTGGCCGAAATTTGATCTCAATTCATTAATTTTTTAAGTTTGAGTTATTGAGGTTCTTTTGTCAAAAAGTATACTTCTATAACCATTGCATACAATTTTTTTCAATTTTCTATTACGTCAGCTGCGAGCGTGTAGAAATACGTCATTATGCATTAATTTTCGAGTTAATTAATTAATGTATTTGTTTGCAAAAAAAAATTTCTCTCACTGTTTGACCATGATAGCGGCCAAACGGCAAAAGCCATCAATACCGAAGTGTATATTTAGGAATATAATCTCCCTCGGAAATCTGATTATATTTTCAGTGAAATCGATAAATCGGGAGTAGTACTTCATATCAGTGAAGAAAACAAATAATAGCAATATCTCGTCAATTACTAATTTTAGGCAAATATCTAAAGTATAACAAAGTGATCAAGAGTAAATTAGAAAACAATTTTATAAAAGAATTCCTACCGGAAGTAGGAGTTTACTCTGATCGTAAAACAGGTTTTTGCGAATATATCGCAAGTCATGCATTCTAGACAAACATATCGAGTGTATGAAAATATTGAAAGCTCAATTTTGAATATTTTTGTAATAAGAAATTTCCAAAATTCGAACTGAAAGTACCTAGCAATTTTATTCTAATCGAATATCAATTTTTTGAAAATATCACGAAAATTATGCATTTTATACACTATAAAAGTATTTAAACATGGATTTGGAATATTTTTGTAAAAAAAAAATTCAAAATTCGGACCGGAAATAACACTTTCGCCAGTGACGGCTGTTTTAGAGAAGCAATTAGATAGACAAGACTGATTCGTTTATTATCGGTGATATGTTCGGCTACTGGGAGTATATCAGCAATAATAAACGAATCAGTCTTGTCTATATAATTGCTTCACCTAAACGAACTCATCAGACTGCAACTGACTTTCACTCTTATCGAATAGCAGTTTTTTGAAATATCTGGCAAATTTGCTTTTTATATAAATTTCTTAAGTAACTTGACTACAGCACCATTTATCGGATCCTTGCCTAGCTATGAACCATCGTCTCGACAAAATAAATATATTGCGTGAATATGACCTCAATCGGTCAAGTCGTTTAGAAGCTACAAGATCGCACACAAACGTACCAACGATTTATATATATTTGAAAATATATATATATTTAAAAAAAAATTGTTTAATTATAATACACCATTTCTACACTTTCTCTAATCTTCAAATAATTTAACTTACATCATTTCATCGTATAATTTTAGAATACTTTCTTTAAATAATATGTCATTCTCAATTTTAATATTTTTTTGAAAATATTTGACCAAAACACGTGTTCAGAAAAAAATCATTTTCACATTGTTTTTAAAAGTAAAAACATAAACTTTGGTGGTGCTTGTAGCCAAGAAAATTCTGCATCGTTTGGTATAAGTTGACTCGACAATACCTCAAAAACGTTTTTTCAAAGCCTACTTCTACTAATTTTGATATACCAAAAACTTATTTTTTTTTAATGGAAGTATTTTATTGTGGCATTTTGTTTCTTTTTTTTTCTCTTTAATTTTTGTTAACAATGTCCTGTACCTATCTTTTGTAGTTTCTGAGATAATCACTATAGGAGCAATTAGCGGTCTAATAAAAACTACGAGCGTTGTTGTTCTATGCGCCGAAATATTCGTTCAACCAATGGAAGGCTGGAATGGTGCCCGACCTCTTTATTCAACTGTCAAACAAAGTAACACAGCGATGCCCTTCACAGAATGAAGGGCATCGCGTTTCAGTTTTTTTTAATTTCGGCAATATCCAGTTGCAGTATTTCATTTCTTAAACTATTGGTTAACAACCAAATATAATAAAGCATAAGTTTACTGACATATTTGAAGATGCCGCCTCCCTAAAAGGTGTATGAAACAACGCTGCTATCTTCAATTTAATTTGCTTAATTGCCCGTATTCTTTTATTGTTGAAGCTGTTCATAACAGATGCCTGTAGTTTTTCAAAATTATAAATTGATGTCCTACAACTTTAATAGAAATAAATTTTGCAACAAAATAACGCAATTTAAATAACCTACAACTATTGTGCAACGTAACAACAATCAAAAGTAAGAAAAACAAATTTCATTAACGAATATGTTCAACATAACCACAAGTTTGTGCAATGCACGTGAGTATTCTGTTTTCCAAAGAAGTAGGTACTAATGTTGTATAAAACTTTTACATATTCTTATAAACTCTTCTCTGATTATAATGTTCATGTCTTCAACAAGATTTGAAAATCCGTCCGTAGAAAACGAAGATACTCTCCTTCATTAACATTTTCATCAAAGACATAAGGTCCAATTATGTAACTCCCAATAACTACCACTGAATGACCAACAATTTTGAAAGTTTGCAGCTGTGATAAAGTGAAGGTTTTTATGTGTTATAATAACGAAAATTGTGACGATTAACGTATCCATTTTAATAGAAGGTAGCTTCGTCGGTAAACAACAAAAAATTGGGAAAGTCAGGCTAATTTATCTGCTGCCCATTGACAAAAATGTAATTAAAAACAATGACAAAATGTTTTTTTTTGGACGTGTTTTGGTCAAAAAATTAAAAAAAAAAATTAATAACTCAAAAACTATTGCCCCAATTTTGAAAAGGAAAAACAGCTGAATAGACAATTTTAAACAGTACTAAAAAATCCAAAAATTTATTGAGTGTCATTTAAAAAAATAAATTCCATGCATTTCCGGTGAAACCGGAAGTGCGTCAGGGCTTAATGTATTTTTAGAATATGCGCCTTAAGCAACCATGAAACTTTCTCTAATTGTTTTTTTTTATTTAAAACATAAAGGAGCAATCAAAGAAACGGCTACTAATGACTCACCCTGTATATTGCAACATACTGTACATATGTTGCAAATTAAAAGCAAATTTATGGAAATCGACTGCAAATTAAATGGAAATTAAATCAGAAGGTATTTTCAGATTAGCATATATTTTGAGATACACTGTACATAATCATCAAAACATAAATATTTTTCGTAAAATATGGTTGAACAATAGGTACTTGAAATACTCTGTTGGCCCGATATTTTCAGTAGATTTATTATTAAATGAGAATCCAAGACGCCTGAGTTCTATTTTCGATTTTTTGTAATTGAAGAGCATGTTGTTTGTAACCTTTTTTTCTTTAAAGATACTCTTTTGATGCCTGACAAACACATATATAACGTAACTGAGTATGACGGAGTAAGCAATTTACAGTATGTCGAGTCTATATTTGCCGTAGACATTCAAATTTTGCAACACTCAACATGCCTAACAATAACCGATCGTTGGCAGCGCCCTCTGTTTAAGAATTGCTGACCTACCACAGTGATTATAATAAACGAAATCTACTTTTCCCATAAGAATATGTCTCTTAGATACAAATCAATCGGAATTTATGGGTGAAAACATTTAAAAGCACAAGACAGCTATAAAATACGCTTAATTGCTTTGTATCAAGCATCAAACGAAAGAGAATTTATTTCTCCAGGGGGTAAGCTATTTAATATCTGGCAATTATCTATATATTCCAAGAAATTACGGAATAAACTAGCAGATTTTTGGTATAAAAACTTCCTGTTTTTTAACATTTTTTTCCACATTAATCGAACAAACTTCCCTTATTAAAACCACCTAGTCCCCTGGAGATAAGTTTGTAGATTATGCTCGTATTTTTTTTTTGTAATTTTGTGGCTTACTAACGGTTTCTGGTGCAATATGTTCGCAACATGTTTGCAATGTAATTTAGATGGGCGAGATGGCCACCTTAAGTCGCCGCTCGCTCAACGAAGCCCGCACCAGGATAATCAGTAGCCGTACGGAACCATAGCTGCCGCTTACCGAAGAGGCCATATCCGAAGAATACCTGCACTCAGAGTAAAGGTGTCAATCATTGTACAGGTACTTTTGTCAATTTAATATGAGTCATCTCAACTATGTTTTCAAAATGTGTTTTTTTTTTAATTATTGTAACATCTTTCATTCAAGTAATCGCTTCTCAAGTAATCAATTTAACAAACATTTCCTTTAATTCATTCAGAAGTAATCACTTCTCAGTTAATCAATTTAACAAACATTTCCTTTAATTCATTCAAAAGTTAATTTTCAAAAAAAATAAATATTCAATACTTACATATAAGAACGTCACAACACATGTTTTCCATTCACTTAGTTCACCAGATCAACGATTTATTAGTTTCTGTATATAAAAGTTTATAATCTGTCAAATTTCACCTATATCAAGTAGGGTTATGTATATACATGCCATCATCTTGCCTTAAATATGAAGAATGCTATCTATTTTGTCGTATGTACATATTTGATGATACCTTATACAGGTCAATCCGAATAAGGATCATTCCATTTAATAACTGTTATCAGTACTTTGCAGTATATGTTATCATATGTTTTGTTGAATAAATTAAATTGTTATGCACCAGACAAAGTTGTTTATATCCATCAATATTCAGTCAACACTCATTTGAAATATAATTAGACGCACACACAGATATGGCATCTACATCGAAGAGATGTACATAAAATTTACAGGTTAGATCATCTCGTCTGCACAGAGGAGCATCACCGCTGGAATAGTAACAACCAGGTAATTGTAGACACATAACACCGAAGCCAATTAACCCCTGAGATTTACACCATTTATCACAAACAATCACAGTTTTCAATGTAATTTTAGAACACTAAATTATTTATTCACACGAAGGAATTCACGATCACCTGTTACTTGAACATTGTTCGCGCTAATTCAAGTGGCGTGGTTCCACCACCCGTATCGAAAGACCAATTTATCGTATATGCAAAAATCCCGCGAATTTCAAATAAATAACGCACTTTCACCTTTGTTTGAGAATTGAAAACGATTTGTCAGATCATTGTTTATTAGCTGATCATTTTTAAAATAGACTGTATTAACTAGAGTCCATCTGAGCTAGCCTAAACGAATTATAGTAACCCCGGAATTATTGTCTTTAGAAATTACTCTCAAAGATCAAGTTTCAATATCAATATTTATTTATTTTAATAAGCCTTCCGGGTTTATTATAAAGTGGCTAGCCCAACGTGAAGCCCTTTATAGCCCCCTTGTTCGAAGGCCCGTATTATTATAAAGTGGCCAACCCAACGTGGTGCCTTATATTCACTATTCGATTAATTTTATCAATACATTCAGCTATACTAAGTTAATAACACAACTCCGGGTTTATTATAATATATATATATTTAAAAATTATGGAACAAGTAATAAGCAAATGTAACATTTTAGCGTTAAGAAAATATAATAACATCGTTATTGAAAATATTTAAAAAGGAAATTTAAGCCACAACAATTTTACTTAATAAGGGGATAAGCCACATAGTTTAATTACTCGCCTGCCCATCGTTGAAGATGTTTCACTCTCAGTATCACTTTGTACATAATCTTTGTCCCGTACACTATCATCAGACCCAAAATCTGACTCACTATCACTTTCGAAGTCTTCATAATAAGACGCATCTTGTTGAGTCGTCATGTTACCTGACGTCTCCATGATGTAAATGACGTGGCTTGTACCGTTTATATTTTATTTTAAAGGCAATAAGAATTTTGGAAGTTTGTGGCTCCATCTATGTTACAGTAGCGATATAACTTATTTCGTAGGTAAGTAGGTGCCTACTGATGTGAAAAATGCATATAACTCATTTTGAGACGATTGTGGTTTGTACCGTTGTTGCTCTAAGGTCTTCAATTATGACACCCGTAACAAAAATAATTACGGGATCCCTTATCACCGAGTGGACTGTGCGCAGACGGGATGCAATTACATGGCTATAAAACTGTATAACCACTTGCTATCTTGTTTGAAAACGCTGCCTCCAAAACCATTCAAAAAACGAGCCACTCAGAACCTTCTGTCCAGCAGTATCTACTCGATTGAGGAATATTTCGAGCGAGACTAATCCGTCTGCTCCTGGTCTCTCTGTTTTTGAGTACTTGTTTTTCGGTTTGTAATGTACCTATTCAATTTTCTATTTTCTATTATATTTTATTAATTATATACATACTTATATTTCATATATACTTAAAATTTTAGTCTGTGCTGTTTTGTACACATAGAGAAAGAAATACGTTAAATTAACCAAAATCATTCGGTTACGAATAGAAACGTTGATATAAGAATATTTTGGTTTGACTTAAATAAACAGCAATGTATTTTTGTTTAACATTTTTAAGTTGAACTGACAATAAATATTAGTTGCCTGATAAATCAAATAAATTTTCCGTTTAATTTACATAAAAGGAAGTAGTTATATGTACAAAAACCCTTTGATTAAAATAAACGTTTGAATATTCGTCACAGTGAATAAGAAATGGTGTTAAAGGGACCAAAAGGACGTGTTAAATTAACTAAGGGAGTGTAAATTTAACGCACTTTTAAATTGCGCATGTGTATAAAGATTACGTTTCTGTGAGAATGAATTTATAAACATCATCTTGGCCTAGTCACGCAATTCTTGTATATTATCTTAATAACACAGTAAGTACTTGTGTGTGTGTGCTTTTTTTTCATGTTAAGTGCTTTTGTAGTGAGTCACCATGGGTGATGAGATTATTAACACTTTACTTATGGAATGGGGGTTCCATGATATGGTATCTTTTTTTGAAGGTAAGTTTGTATTTACCGACAATGTATTACAAAATCGTTAAGCAATGTAGATACGCTGCAGCGGCCTAAATATCAATGTCGATGTTATTTTCTAATATATAATTACACTAACAGTACTGATTATGATAACCAGAACGAATCAGAAGTATCAGGTTTAAGTTTTACTTAATATATCACTTTTATTTCTTCTTCATTTAACTCATATTTTAGATGAAGTAAGAAACAGTTTAGTTTGGTTGAAAACAAATTGAGAACCGTGGTCCGAAGCATTACGTCAGTAGAAAGCAACATACAATTGCAGAAAATCATATATCCAAAAAGCAGTTGCAGAATATATAAATGACTGGCCAATACTAAGAATTAATGATGTTCAAATTATTGTAAGTTTTAACTTTAAAGCTAGAAATTGTTTTATAAAGAGCAGATTTCCATTTTCTTATGTAGCTACTTTTTTTCAGATTGAAGACGGCTTCAGTGCACAGGTTGCCTGTAGCAATGTTTTATTAGGATGCTAGGATCATCAATTTAAGAAATCAAAAAAAAATCACCAGATTTAATAATCTTATTAAATTCCGAGTTATCGCATGGTAAGTTCTTATAAAACATAAATTGTTATGTAGAGAATACCTGTTTTGTTATTTAAAGTTTTACATTGCGGCATATTGTCCATGTTCGAAAAAACGATAATAAAAGAATCATCAATATATTTTATTATGCGTTGGTTATGAATCCCTCAAGAGTTGTCATTTCTTTTCAGATTCAAGAACGTCAATGCAATGTTATATAATAACAAGTTTTTGCTACCAAGAGCCCGTATACAAAATAAATGAAATAACTGGAAACTCTCTACCGAAAAGAGCAAAGAGAGTTTTACTGATTATGCCAAGGTGAGTACACAAGCTTTTTTGATGTTGTTTGTGTTTCCAATATTTCGAATTGCATTGCAGTCAGCTTCTGATATACATATAAGTATTTGGATCTATTCAAGAAATATTGATACCGAATGGTACTTATAGATATTCTTTTTATTTTAAAAATCTCGGACACATTTCAATTTGATGAACATTTTCAATCATATATGGTGACTGAAACAAACATAAAACGATGTATTAATATGGTAGAATGAATTCATTTTCACAATATGTTCTATCAGATGGTCGAAAATATTTTCAAATATATTTGTAAAAAAATGTAAAGTATTTTTATTATACGTATATTGTATGTACCTAACTTTAATAAAATTTGCACTGACTGTAATATTGTCTACATTTTCTTTTGTTATATTTTCGTTTAATATATTACACCTGTTCATCTACTTTTGTGTTTTATTTCTATACCACTATGTGTATGTTTTAGCGATTGTTAGAGACAAGTGGCTGAAAATATGTTTCTTTGTAGAAAAGTATAGTTAATTTAAAACTAGCCATTAGCTTCCTAAATGAAAAGATACTGACGAGTCTGCAAACGTTACTATTCTTCTATTTGCTGAACTTGACGCTTTTTTATAGCACTTTACGTATCAACCTTGTAAAAATCAAGTGAATTGGTACCCGGCCATTAATGTAATATAATCAGCAAATAAGAAAATACTATCGCTTGTAAACTTGTACAGTATTTTTCATATTGACTAAATATATGAGTTATAGAAACCATTCTGTATTTATTAAGTCAACGAAATTATTTAGTTGGTGTAACTTTATATTGAGCTCACAGTAACACATCGACGATGTTACTCGGAGAAATTTAAGATGTCGAATTGAAATTACAATAATCATTTTATATTGTTATTTTAACAAACTCGTCTATTTCACATAACGTAAAGGTAAGTTTACTTTAACAAAAATTAAAGTAACGATATCTATTTTGTTAAGCCAAATAATAGAATTCTTTGACTGTATTTAACTCAAATACGAGTGTTGAATGTTCGATTTTTATTTAAATGAACCCTTCTCTTTCTCTATGTGTAGTGTCTTATTTATATACTTATTTGCCGATTTTATGTATTTATATTTAATCTTATATTATTTATTAATTTATCTATACAATGATGACAATTTCTGATGCTGTATCTGCCAATTTGTGTGCACTCTACTGAAATAAGTGTGAAATTACTAAAATTAAATTCTAAAGACGGATGTTACGTATACCGCATGTGTCAATTTTCATTGGCCATAGAGGATCAATGCATGCAATACGTGGCAACGTGGTACCCCTACTTTCCTTTCCAATGCCAGCGACGACCGATGCCACAACGATTATCTCGCAAATACAAGTTATCAGTAACTATTGGATCACCGACTTGGGTGTTTGTAATGCGTTCAGAAATAATATTTACGAGTTGCAAGGATTTGTTTTTCTCTTTCCTTTCAGTAAATGCAGAGAATTCTTAAGCTGCGTCTACGCTGCATGACACAAACAATTAGCCTCAATTACTTTTTCTCTCAAGGCAACTATGTTTTCCGCTCTACCAGCTTCATGGATATAAACAATATTTTTTAGATATCCCCACAAGAAAAATCATTTGGAGCCAGACCAGGAGATCGCGGCGGCAATTTGATGTTTCCCGTTCCAGTAATGAGACGGCCAGGGATAGTATTCCCTAGAAATTTCTTTACCCTGACTGCATTAAGTACTGGACAGCCATCATGTTGAAACCAAACGATTTTCTAATTTATTCCAGTGTTTTGAATGGCGGGAAGTATTTGATTTTACAATAATTCCAGGTACTTGTCGGTATTTAATATAATGGGTGATTTTTTAGGAACTTTCTTTTCGGCAACACTGTTTTTGGCAGCTCAGCTGTTTTCGTGTAACATGTTACTGTCAAACGTGTTCAGTTTGGTCTATAATTAAACCATGAATCGACTTACAAACGAACAACGCTTGCAGATTATTGAATTTTATTTTCAAAATTCATGCTCGGTTAAAAAAGTGCATCGTGCACTTCTTCCATTTTATGGTCAGTTTGGGCGACCTTCTGAGGCGGCTATTCGGAATCTTGTGACTAAATTTCGCACCAAATTTACATTATTGGACATTAAACCACCAACACGCATACGTAGAGTGCGGACAGACGACAATATTGTAGCTGTATCCGCCAGTGTTGTTGATGACCGTGAATTATCGATTCGGCGAAGTTCGCACCAATTGGGCCTCTGTTACTCCACTACGTGGAAAATTTTGCGGAAGGATTTGGGTGTAAAACCTTTTAAAATACAGCTGCTGCAAGAATTGAAGTCACACGACCTACCGCACCGGCTAACTTTTGGTGAATGGGCGCTGGCAAAGTTGGATGAAGATCCACTTTTTTATCGGAAAATTGTGTTCAGCGACGAAGCTCATTTCTGGTTGAATGGATACGTGAACAAGCAAAATTGCCGTATTTGGTGTGAAGAGCAGCCAGAAGCATTGCAAGAATTGCCAATGCATCCCGAAAAATGCACTATTTGGTGTGGATTATGGGCCGGTGGCATCATTGGACCGTACTTTTTCAAAGACGACGAAGGCAGGAACGTTACTGTGAAAGGCGAGCGCTACCGTACGATGATTACAATTTTTTTTTGCCCAAAATGGAAGAGCTGGACTTGGCTGACATGTGGTTTCAACAAGACGGTGCCACATGCCACACAGCACGCAAAACAATGGCCCAATTGAGAGGTGAGTTCGGTGAACAGTTTATTTCACGTTTGGAGCCGGTCAATTGGCCACCTAGATCGTGCGATTTAACGCCTTTAGACTATTTTTTGTGGAGCTATGTTAAAGCTCATGTTTATAGGGACAAGCCCGCAACGGTTGGCGCACTGGAAGCCAATATTGAAAAATTTATTCGTGAGATACCGGCCGATATGTTGGAGAGAGTATGCCAAAATTGGACCCAGCGTATGAACCATTTGAGGCGTAGCCGCGGTCAACATTTACATGAAATCATCTTTAAACATTGAATTATATAGATCGTTCTATAGACTCAAATAAAGATTTCATACATTTCTCTAAATTTTTTTTAAATCAAATCCGAAAGCTCTTAAAAAATCACCCTACCATCGATAAAAAACGGTTCTATCAAATGGTCACCTTAAATGCCTGCCCAAACGTTGACAATATTGGGTGCGGTTTGCAAAATGCCGGTGTTCATTTTCCGTAGCCCAATGTCGAAGAACAGAGGGATTGTGCTTTCCGTGCAATGGACAAGTTGACTCATCGGTGAAGCAAATACTTCTAACGAAATTGTCGTCTCGATGTATTTTATCCATAACGGATTGACAAAACTCCATTCTTCGAAAATGGTCCTTCGGAAATATTTCTTGAGTTTTCGAATACTTCAAACATTTCAGACCAGTACGTTTCCAAATACGTGAAACATATTTTTGTAACTTATATCCAAATTCGCGGCAGTACTTCTAGTTAATATCGTGTTGTCTATTTCGACAATACTACAAACTAATACATCCTGATGTTCATTTTCCTCAATTTTTTGTGGGGATATCTCTCTTGGTTTGCATTTCGTGTAGATATTCAGACACAAACATTTTTCAAATGTATTAATAATATTATACATTGTTTGTTTGCAAGGTACAGGACGGTCTGCAAAAGTCAGCGCAAACATATTTATGCACGTTGTTGTAGAGTTATTACCATAGAATCATTTTATTATCTGAAGCTTTTCACCGGGTGTATAGAGACTCATTATAAATTAATTTTACTGAATGCTTTTATTGCAGACCACAACGTGTTCGCAGCTAAACATTAATGTAAAATCTCGGTGGTGAGTAGTGAGAGGAATGGGGATCGGACAAAATCGTTGTGGTGTCGGTTGTTGCCGGCATTGGTGACGGACAGTGGGGTACCACGTTGCCAAGTATTACATGCATACGTATAGATCACACGTAAACATTGAATATCTATGTCAAAGATATAAAAATTAACAAGATAAGCCACTCTTAATATTTTTCATGGAACTCTTGACAGCGCGCAGTGCTTGTAATACGAACTATGACTCTTACGGCACAAAGCCGCGCGAAAATACAAATCTAAATTAAGTATATATTAGTATAATATATCCGAGTATTATACAGGTTCATTGAACATTACAAAAGTTATACAATGATTAACATGAACAATTCGTATTCAAATTGCAACATGCTAATCATTGAATGAACTTCGTAAATACCAATAAATCCATATATAAAATGAAAAATATACACATAAGTAATTGAAAAATGACAATCCAAAAAATTAGTAATTATTGTATATTACACAATGCATAACATACATTAAAGAAAATAAAAATAGATATATTTTGTACACAATATTATACAGATGTATGTGTGTACCTTTTGTTAACAGTAATAGTAGCGTCATATCCTTATTTTTATAATTAAATAATGCTTATCTGTTGCTGTTAGACTGTTAAATATATAATCATTATTGTACTTAAATATGTATATACATTGTTTTTACTTAGTTATTTTATTGAGGACATAGTCATACAAATGTCCAGCAAACTGTTCGGATCAGCAGTTCTTTCAACCCACTGATTATATATTTGCACAATGTAGATTTTGTAATTACATAAAGAACAATAATTCTTTACGTTCGCGCACTATTTACACTTATGTATCCATACAAATAAGGAAAGAAACCTGTCTTTCGGTGAAGTGCTATAAGTAGGTATACGTGATCACAGAATACTTGCTACGACTCTATGCTACGACCATAGTTCCTCACAACTTACAAGTCTAAATAACTAATGAAACTCAATGCAAACAACACAACACAACAATGTGATTATGAATTAGCAATGACGTATATAATTTTAGGTTAGGATTTTCACAAACAACGCGCTTTTATGTTTCGTAATGACGATTCGTATTCGGTAAACTTCGTAAATCATCTACTAGCGCTTAGTGTTTGTAATAGGAACTAAAATAAAATTCAAAATTCGTAAAACCCGTGACTAGGCCCTGATCTATGTCTAATGGTGTCTCACACATGCTGTATGTTTCCTATTTCTTAGATGAACATTCTAAAACTGGAATATATTTGCTTTAACCTCGGTGGCTTGGTTTGTGTATACCATCGAAATTATTTTGTTTTCATGTTATCTAAATTTTAAGTATATTTTATTTCTTGTTTGTTTTTCTATTATATTCTTATAAATTTTATTATTTGTAAAAATTGTTATTCTCGGATATATAAATTATATCCTCGTATATAAAGAATGATCAATGATATGACAAAGTAAATTGACCCTTTAATGTTTAATATAATAAGAAATTTGCGCCGTATAGTTGATAGGGCTGCTATTGTTTGACAAATTAAAATTATATACACGTATACAGAGTGATTCATATATCAGTGATACAAAGGAGATATTTTTTTAAATTGAATACCCCATACATAAATTCGAAAAGGAATGATATATATAAAACAATCGAATATTGCCAGCAAGAATTATATTTTTTTTGTTTACAAATTTGTATAACAGATTTATTGAATCTATAAGAACTAGGTGAGAATCTGAAGGTCAGAAAAAAACCGACAATGTACAAAACGAAAAGGAATCGTAATCAAAGATTTAACATATTGCTATAAATAATATTACGTCTATCCGTATCTGACATGATTAATAAATTGTTTGTTTTTGTTGATGTGATAGCTCTGCCAAAACAGTCTGTTGTTTTAATTATCTTTAACAGTCAACACATCACATTTGATAATGTTTAATAACATTTCAAAGTAGGGGAGACCGGGGCATAGTGGACCCCTTAAGGCAAAAATTTCGCGTATTAATTTATTCGCGGTAATAGAATCCAGATCCAAGATGCTTCAGTTTTATTAACTTTTCTTGTAAACCTCTGATTTTTTTTAATTTTTTTTGCTTAGCAAATAAGTCAAAATAATTATTTAAAAAAAAATGGAAAGTGACCACTTTGCCCCAAATACCTGGGGTAAAGTTGTCACAGTGAAATTTTTAGGTATAAATAAATGTTAATAAGAGTTTAATAGCAATTTTACAGAAACTATTACAAAAAATAAAAATCTATGTTAAAGGCAATTGTCGCAGGTATAATCCTCGTCGTTTTCCTCGACTCCTGCACACTGGTCATGGGCCCACTGAAGACATTGAATGCACCGCACCCATCCTTCCCCAGTTCTTGATCGGAGATAGGTGTCTCCACAGAACAGGCATTCTGCATCATCTGTGTCGTTTTCTGGATCGCCACTTTCATCACTAGAAGAGTGATTGTTCGTAGCGAGTTTTTTAGATTTCTTGAGACTTTTAGTCCTTTTCTGGGATGTTGACGCTTCCGTCTCTATTTGAGTTTGAAACACATTTTTGCACGTTTGTTTAAGTCTTTTTTGGTCTTGCCTCTTCAGTTTTTGTTTTTCAGCTTCCTCCTTCGTATCTCTCTCTTTCTGTAATTCATTCTTATATGGGCTGTCAGTCAAAATTGTGGCTGTTCCCCTCTTTCTTTTTTGAACTCTAATATGAGTGCTTTTGGGAATAGGATTGATGTCTTTAGGACTAACGAGAAACGCACTACGAGTGCCACCACTGCAAGAAGAAGTTGGTTGAGGACTTGGAGGACAATTTGGAAACGTGTTCATGGAGCTTGAACAGGGCTGAGGGGATCTTGGACTATTTGGAGACATCAACGTGGAGCTTGAGCTACGTTTAGATTCAATCTCAGTCGAGATTTCAGCAGGTTCATCCAATACTTTTTGCTGTGAATTTTGCATCAATGGTTGATCCGTAACTTCTGAGGCCGCAAAATCTACATCTGTGAAGACGTCGGGGTTGTAAGGACAGATTCCACATTTTCTGAACCCATTAATAGCCGTGGTAGGCGTTGCAGCTCTTAAATACGCTTCACCAAACAATTTTGAAATTTGGAATTGTGTAACCGTCCTTCCTGGGTTATTACGTAGAAACTTTTCAATGCTACTAACGTAAAACGTATTTAACGGAAACATAAATGATCTATCCAACGGTTGCAACTTGTGGCTGCAGTGTGGAGGCAGGCACAATATGGTAACGTTGTTATCTCGTGCTTTTTCAATTACGGCAAGGTTTTTTGTGTGAGTCATATGGCCGTCAAGAATCAAAAGTACTGGGTCTTTGGCAGTAGGCTTCGTATGATTTATAAAATGTTCAAACCAGGAAGAAAATATTTCGAGTTGCATCCATTCTGATTTATTGCAAGCAAATATTGTGCCAGGAGGAGCGCCATCGGTTAATTCTTGTTTCATCCGCTGCCTTGGAAAAATCAGCATTGGAGGAACATAATTTCCTCCAGCGGACATGCATATAACTGCTGTGGACAATTGACCACGTTCAGCCGATGTTATGCTACCAACTTGTCGACGTCCCTTCTGTGCCAAAACTTTTGAAGATTTTGTTTGAACAGTGGTGACACCTGTTTCGTCCACATTAAATATACGATGAGCCGGAAAATTATGCCTATCCATTACAGACTTTAACAACTGAAAAAACTTTTCGACGTTGGGTTTATTAAAACCTTGGGCCCTAGCAGCCGATGTTGCCTCTGGCTTTCTCAAGGTAAGTTCTGGATGACGTTTACGGAAACCGCTCAGCCAGTCTTCTCCAGCTAAACCAAGTTCTTTATTAAACGGATGATTAATTTTATTTTTTTCCGCCAAACTAAACGCCATATATCGTATGTCTTTCGTAGTCAAACCAAAAAATGTTTCTTCCATCTTAAGTATATGGTCTACGAGTTCTTTTTCTTGATCTGGAGTAAATACTGACCGCTTGGCGCCTAAAATTTTCTTATTTGAAACTGCATCCTTATTTTTGTTTAACACTCGTCTTTTAAGTGTAGCCCTCGGAACAGAAAAGTTCTTGCTTGCAGTCTTCCAAGCCATTCCATTGTGAACCGCTTCTATTGCCTTTAGCATATTATCTGCACTCCAGTTCTGCTGGCTCGACGATCTCTTGCGATTTCGAACCATTATTACACCCTTGAAAAATAAAAAACAAAATCTTAGACGTTCCGGGGTAATGTGGACCCTATCCGGGGCATTGTGGACACATAGGGGTCCACATTGCCCCAACTTCGTTATCAGTTAAAAAAAAAAATTTCTTTGGTTAGGCAACATTTATTACTTTAAAGCTTCAGATAGGTTAATTGCAATAACAAGTCACTTTATACTTAACCAGTTCAAAACTGTTACGTGCTATATTATAGAGTCTACAAATAAAATAAGTTAGTACTTACATTAGATCAGACCTCGGAAAAAACACTTTTTTTTTAATAACTTCGGTTGAACACATAGGAACTGTCTGAAACTTCTCAACACTGTAGCGACCTCTATTGGTAACATGTGAATACATAAATAAGATTCCTATTTTTACCTTTACATTGAATTTTGAAGGGTGATCACTCTGCCCCGGGGGGCCACTATGCCCCGGTCTCCCCTACATTCTCGAGAATAAATTTGGAGAATTTAATTTAGATATAATGCTTGGCCATTTACATTCGCTATTATATCTATATCTAGCCACTAAAGTAATGCACGTTTTGTTTAGGTGGAATCATCATTGACACCTTCCATATCTTTGACATCACCAGAAAGTTCAAGAATGGTGCGGCGAACTCGAGAGATACTGAGAAAAGTTTATGATTGCTTGGAATTTTGCAGTGTAAAACTTTGTTTTGCTTTAGAGGATCTGACTAAAAAAGAGGAATATAGTTTAGACCGTAACTATAATGGAAGTACATATGGTCAAATAGCCTTGTTATTGAATATTGAAACATTAGACACCGCCTCTACTTTCGAATGTAATACAACCTTAGTCGAAAAATTAACCGATGAGGAATACGAAATACTTATACGTATTGTAATAACTGGTACTATTCTAAGCAAGTGGACTGATTCTTTCTATTTCCATTTACTATTTGAAAAGTTCTTGCTTAACATAAAAAAAGATATATTCATTTTAAATGCAGACTACTTTATTAGGAAGTGGTCGCCATTGGAACAAAACATTTCTGGGTTTGCTATGTATCGTGAAGATAATTCTGAAAACAGTACAAATTTCTTTATCAAAGAAATTTATACAGGACAAACATCAACAGACATTAACGTCAGAAGTCTGGAAATAGCTGCATATTTCCTAGATCAACAATTAAGAAGTTTGTCAATGGAAAATAAAAAAAAATTTCATCCTCTTATAGTTTTCATTACTAAAAATAGCAAATTTACGGATATGCCACGCTGTAAAATATACAAATCATGTATGGTAGTTGGTGTACAGAGATTTTACACAAGGAAAAATTCTGTCTTATTTGAAGCATATCTAGATGGAGGATGGCGTCATTATGGACATCAATTATACGATCTAGCTAATACACCAGACTATAGAAGCCTTTTAAGTATAGTGTATTTTATTCGTCCTATGACTATGGGAAAGGTATGGCGCAACTTTTTTTAATTTTCACGTTCATCTACTACTACGAAATATTTTTTTTTATTTAGGTGGCGACGGCCTTAGATCCTTCCACATCTTTTGCATCACCAGTAGCGACAGGTATGGTGCGACGAACTGGCGAGATACTGAGAAAAGTTTATGATTGCATAAATTTTTGCGAGCTGGATGATTGTTTTGCTTTAGATCTGACTTATTTAGGAGTGCTTCCACTATACGAACAATATTATCGAAGTACATATGGTCAAATGGCTTTGTCATTGAATGTTGAAACATTACATCCCGCTTATACATTCGAATGTAATAAAATCTTACCCCAAACATTAAACCATGATGAATACGAGATACACTTAAATATGTTTATAACTAGTGCTATATTAAGTAATTTGGAATATTCTTCCTATTTCCACTCAGTATTTAACAAGTTCTTGTTTAACATAAAAAAAGAATTTTTTATTTCAAACGCAGACTATTATCTTCGGATGTGGTTGCCATTGGAACAAAATATTTCTGGGTTTGCCATGTATCGCGAAGATAAATCTGAAAATAGTAAAAACCTTATTATTAAAGAAATATATGAAGGACAAACATCAAGAGACGTTAACGTCACAAACTTAGAAATTGCTGCCTATATTCCATACCAACAAATACAAATTCTGCTAGAGAAAACTAAAGAAAAACTCTATGCCGTTATGTTATTCGTTACTAAAAATAGTAAATTTAAGGGGATATTAGGCAAGGAAGTAAACACACCATTTGTAGGCGTTGCAATACCGCGATTTTACAAAACGAACAATATGGCATTATTAGAAGGATTTCTAGGTGGAAAATGGGCTGAATATGGAGATAATTTCTACGATATTTTCAATTCACCAAAGTATACAAGCGTTATAAGTAAAATGTTGTATTTTGGTTGGAAGGAGGCAGACAGTTTTGAAAAGGTATTGTGCGAAAATTTCTTTATTTTTTTAGGATCATTAACGAATGAAATTTTTATTTAGGTGGGGCCATCAATGGAATCTTGCATACCTGTTGCATCACTAGATTCAGTTATGGTACGACGAACTGGTGAGATACTGAGAAAAGTTTATGATTGCTTGACTTTTTTTTATGAGAATATATGTTCATCTGTAAGAGATTGGAAAGAAAATGAATGCGATGAATACCTAAAGGTTAAAAGTAGTGAACAAGTTATGCAGATAGCAGATGAGTATGAGAACATGGCCAAGTTACTGAATGTTGAAGCTTTAGATCCTGCTTTTACTTTCAAATGTAATGAAACCTTAGCCCAAAAATTCTCATTTCGGGATCATGAAATATATGTGAACATACTTTTAACTAAGTTTTCATTATTTGCTTTGGACTATCAAATTCCTGGTTACCGCTTCTTAATTGAAAGAATATTACTTGACATAAAAAATGAAATGTTTATTTCAACGTCAAATTTCTTTATTAGAGTGTGGTCGCCGGTGGAGACAAATGTTTCTGGGTTTGCGATGTATCGTGAAGATAATTATGGAAATAGTAAAAACTGCATCATCAAAGACATTTATGCAGGACAAACGTCAGCAGACATTAACGTCACAAACTTAGAAATAGCGGCATATATCCCACAGCAGCAAGTAAAAAGCCTTTCGAACCATCCGTCAGATCTGTCGGAACAAAATAAGAAACAACTGCTTGTGATTATGATAGTTAGTACAAAGAATAGCATATTCCAAAAGATCCTGGGCATTTCAAAAGATACATCACTTGTGGGAGTTAGTATACCGGGATTTTACAAAAGAAACAAGTTAGTCTTGTTAGAAGCATACCTTGACGGCAGATGGAATCAATTTGGAGAGGCATATTATGATGCATATAACCGCTTTCATGGTGTGTTAAATAATATTTTGTATTTTAGTTGGAGTAAAAATAGTATTTTAGAAACAGTATGGGATGAATATTGTCAATTTAACTATTTTAGAGGCAATACAACACTATCAGGACTTATGATAAGCGGTTATTTTGAAGCTCCACTATTCTGTATAGACAAACGCTTAAGGAACCCAATGTTCCTATGCGATAAGACACGGTCTGTCGATATGAATTGTTCTACTTTCTTCGTCGAATCTAATTGGACAGAGTGCTTACACCAATTATATATAGATCGTTATTTTAATTATAAAAAGGTCATTTCCTACAGGAACAAATGTAAGCCTGCGATAACTGATATGACTTTGGTTGATCTTCACATGCATTATTGGACAATTTTTTTCGAATATTTAAGAAATTCTGACAAAAATGGGATTATACAGTTATTTACAAGAAGTTTAGAACTGATTGAAAGTCAGACATTGCAAACTAATCAAATGACTTACATAGCAAATTTTGTTAACTATAATTTATATAAGTTTTTTGGAGGTGAATATTTAAGCGAAAAATTTATATATTTAAATATCTCAACTTTAAGGGAAACACCAGGATTTGTCCTCCGTATTGAAAACGGTCAGTCTTTCAGCAAGTCCAAAGTTAAATATCTAACTAACGAAAATTTAAAGGATCTTCATGAAATTAATGACAATAGTGTCGAGGTGATTGCTTATAACCTAAATAAAACTCTTACCTGGAATCCAATATATTTCTATATACTTAACGTCACGCAAATTTCCGAAGACGAAAACCACGTTTGTAAAAGTAGAGTTTTAGTCATGTCTAGTAGGGAAGAATCGTTTACTTATAGTATTTATCTAAAAATCACCAATTATGGGCGATTTTGGTATAATCAGGGATTTTGGTTTAATGTTACCAAGAACTCTCATTACTCCAAAATAATGTGCATTTCGGAACCTCGTGATAATATTTGCGATGATGGAAATACAGTGTTTATTTATGATTACGATAGCGATTATCATTCAACTAAAACCGATTCTGATAAAACACCAGTTCAAATAGAGACAAGTATTTTGTCACAATTGTCGTTGTCTATGAGTCCCACGTCTAAAGACACCTATGAACAACATTTCGAAATACTTAAAGTAATCATGCTAGTTGGTACATCATTTTCCATTTTAGGTATAGCAATTATTTTAGGTTGCTCGCTGGTATTAAAAGACTGGTGCAAGAAACGAATTTGCACAATCCAATTGTCGCTGGTGTACTTATTTGAACTTGCTTTCTTCTTCATTGAAAATGATAAAATTACGCATGTAATTTATTTAATATTTTATTACTCATTGTTAACACAATTTTCTTGGATGTGCATAATCGGCTACATACAGTACAAGAGATTTATTAAAGTTTTTGATAGTGTAGAAGTCGGTATAGTAAAATTCACTATTGCCGGATGGCTACCACCGGCTGCGTTCATTTCAATACCCACATATATCTATTCAGATTGCCTGAAATGCAATCTTTGTTATAACAACAGCAGCATCTTCGCCTACTTCGTTATAATACCGATTTCTTTAATAATTACTGGCAACACTATCCTTTACTTTGTAATCATGTTTAAGTTTTTCCATCCAAAATTCCCACTCACACCAAAAGCCAAGAAATCCAGACTAAGAGCTGCCATTATGTTTCCTTTCCTGTTCGGGATATGTTGGATATCCACATTTGCTATGTTTTCGGACTGGCCGACAATTTCAGTAATTGGTTCATATTTCTTTCATATTATTGTGCCTTCACAAGGCTTTGTATTGTCGATCTTCGTCGTGTGTTTTGATAAAGATACAAGAAAGGGTCTACGTGACGTTTTTGGTAAGCTCTTAATCTGTAGGCAATCCGTTGCTTCGAGAACGGCCTAATTTCTTTGATATAGATTAGATTAGATAATATAGTTTTGTGAGTTTAGAATATATTTCTGCACACATTTTAAAAACTATACAGTTTTTCTAATTTTAAGAAGCTTTAAGGACAAGCTTTCCTTCGAAAAATGATCTAGGGACATGCGCGATCGATGGCTAAAGCAATTCGTTTTCCTCTTATTCTTTAGACTACAACAATCTATTTCTTCCTTTTACTCCTACTAGTTTATTCATCGCAAATTATTTTGTGACAGTTTTGTATTATGAATTGTCATACGGCATTTTAATTTTTAACTCTTATCCATAATTTATAAGAATTCGTTTACAAATTATTTTCATTGGTGGCCATTTTGAAGTTTCAAATCGTCTAACACATTAATGTAAGCAATTTACAAATATTGAAGTTTTTTTTTTAATTATTATTATTATTATTATTATTAGTAATATCAAAAGTATTGTAATTATTTTAGGAAAAGTAATTTTAGTAATTGGAAATATTCTATATTAGTCAATTTAATTCTTTTATTAAAACAAGATGTTAATAAAATTATGTTATATTTCTGTATTAATTAATATACTTAAGTTTAATTTAACAACAATGTACAGCAAATATTATTAATAATTTTCATTAATAAACTAATTAAATCGTTTCTTCTGATAAATAATTTAAAAGAATGAAATGATATGAAAACTGAACAAACGACATGATTTTTGCTGTTTGGAATTAATTTTTATTTCTGCGTTTGTTGTCAGTATACTTATATGCAATTGTTTCTGTAGATTACGTAGATTATTATAAAATTACTAATTAATAAGATTTGTTCATTGTTATTATCTAATAAATAAATTAATAAGATTATACTGAAAATTATTATTTGACACATCTCAGGATTGACTCTATGTTTAATAATTTCAATTTGAATATCTCCCACATACGCTTGGATCTAGTATGGTATTGATGTGGTTGGCAGTAGGCTTTTAATCTTTTGCTGTCTAATTGCAAGAAAGGGATTTTACTGGAAGGTATAATGAACCAACTATCATTTAATAATAACTACAGATACTTTTATTTTCAATTTTAATAAACTCAAGAGAAAAATATCAAAAAGTAAGAATACAAACAATAACACTTTAAAGCAAATAATTGTAAATAGATATAAAAAATCAACAATTAGTTCTTAATCTTTATTCATAAAATAATTTCTTAACATTGACATGGTTTTAAGTAAAAAAAAAATATTGAATTTTATTTATTACAAAGGAAATATTATATCTTCTTTAATTTCAAAAAATATGTAAATATAAATATATTATAATAATAATTGAAATTATGACAAACAGTTTGTGAGTGTACGTCCTAACGTTGGTTTTACCGGCCAAGCTCTTACATGTCTGCGGAAATGTTCCCATGTTAATGTTTTATGTTTGATAGCTCCTGAGGCTGCCATAAATAAATGGTGAAATATTGAGCCATTGGACAAATAGTCTTTTCTTTTTCAAAACAAGCCGAATACCCGTAATTCTTTTTGTCTTATATTATAATATATATAAATAAATATAATAATGTTTGCTGTAATTCATATTGTGGCAGATATAAAGCCAATATACACACATGTAAATGGAACCTGTAAATGCCCCACGTTGTTAAGCCATATTGTAAAGGAACTTCTAAAATTGCAGTGCTGTAATGTAATGTAACGATCCTCTTAATAATGCCGTGTATATTTCAAAAATAAAATAAAAAATAAAGATCGTCTTACCGGACTAGCTCAGATTCTCACAGACGATTCAGTTATAAGATATTAACAATAAAAAATCCTAGGGCTCAATTTACAACATTAAATAGGAAGAAATTTACTTTAATTGAAATAATATTTGTTGTAGAAACCAATATTCTTTCATATATTAATACAAACAAAAGAAAAAAAATGAGGTGTGGCCACCACACGACTTTCTTATTATACGTATGAGCGTTTCAAACTATACAATTTTAAGAATTTTTTTATACAAAACTTATTCAAAATCCTATTCTAAGTACTTTCATTCTCTTAATAAATCGCTATAGAATGCATACTTTGCAAGATTTTCGAAAAAAAGTGCTACTCGCTAAGAGTAAAAGTGCCACTTCTGGTCCGAATTTTGAAATTTCATGTACACAAAAAATATTGCAAATTCAACTCTAAATACTTTTGTACTCTTAATAAATATATATAGAACGCATAATTTACGACATATCTGCAAAAAATCAATATTCGGTAAGAGTAAAAGTGGTACTTCCGGTCCGAATTTTGAAATTGTTACTTTCTTATACGTAGTATAAAAAAGTATTGTGATGATGAAAATTTTCGACCTCGAGATTTTTGCAGATGTCCACGTTTTGAAGTCCCCTGATACCGAAAAAGTGGTTTTTAAAAAATATCTGTGTGTCTCTCTCTCTCTCTCTCTCTGTGTGTGTGTGACCACGATAGCGGTCAAGCCGCTGTAGATATCAATTCCAAATTTTGTATTTACGTGTATAATCTCCCTCTTGAGATCTGATTAGTTTTTCAGTAAAATCGGTAGACCGGAAGTAGCAGTTTACTTCAGCGAAAAAATAGAATTTTGCCCATATTTCGTCAACTACTAAGTTTTAACAAATTTATAAAGAATTCATATATACTTAAAATTAAAATTGAGTATAATATTATCCAAAAAGTTTTCCGAAATTCCTACGGGAAGTAGGTCTTTTACTCTTATCGAAAATCAGTTTTTTGCGAATATTTCGCAAGTCATGCCTTTTTGGCTAGTACGTTACGGATATAAAAGTATTTAGAACATAATTTTCAATATCTTTTGTATAAAAAAAAATTCAAAATTCAGACCGGAAGTACCACTTTTACTCTTCTCGAATAGCGATTTTTTGCAAGTATGTCGTAAGTTATGCATTCTATATAAATTTATCAAGAGTACAAAAGTATTTAAAACTAGATTTGCAATATTTTTTGTATATATGAAATTTCAAAATTCGGACCGGAAGTAGCACTTTTACTCTTAGCGAGGAGCACTTTTTTGATAATATCTTGCAAAGTATGCATTCTATAGAAATTTATTAAGAGAATAGAAGTACTTAGAATAGGATTTTGAATAATTTCTGTAAAAAAAATCTTAAAATTCTGTAATTTGAAACGCTCATACGTATAAGAAAGTCGTGTGGTGGCCACACCTCATTTTTTTTATACAAAATATATTTAGAATTATAATTTAAATACTTTTATACTCGTAATGTACCTGCCTAGAAAGCATGACTTGCGAGATGTTCGCAAAAAACTGATTTTCGATAAGAGTAAAAGACCTACTTCCGGTTGGAATTTCGAAAAACTTTTTTAAGATAATTTGTCTCAAATTTAATTTTGAGTACATTTCAATTCTTTATAAATTTGTTTAAACTTAGTAATTGACGAAATATTGGCAAAATTCGATTTTTTGACTGAAGTAAACTGCAACTTCCGGTCTACCGATTTTACTGAAAAACTAATCAGTTCTCAAGAGGGAGATTGTACACATAAATACAAAATTTGGAATTGATATCTACAGCGGTTTGACCGCTATCGTGGTCACACACAGACAGACAGACAGACAGACATTTTTTAAAAACCACTTTTTCGGTATCAGAGGACTTCAAAACGTGGACATCTGCAAAAATCTTGAGGTCGAAAATTTTCATCATCACAATACTTCCTTATACTACTTATAAGAAAGTAAAAGCATTCTCAAAATAACATCAATTTCAATTAGGACAAATACATTAATAAAATAACATCCTAATGCCTTTAATACTGAAATATTCAATGTGATTTATTACTCTTATCACTTCTACGAAATAATATATGTCATAGACTGTTTGTTTTCTACCGCCCGCGCCGTACAGTATTTATATTAATACTAACAACGTAAGCAATACGAAAACAAACTACGCTAAGATTAATGCATATTTACAATGCAAATAATACTTCAAAACAACATTTGCTAATAATTTACAATTACTGAGATATTATTGTATCTAAAACAACTATTAAAGGTTTTTATTCTCAGATTATTATTGATTTATTTACGTCTTTATATTAAGACGAATTTTAAAGTTCTAGTTTATTGCACACTCTCACAACAAAACTGGTAAGTACCTTTTATATTATCTTCTTTCTTCTGAAGAAGATCTTCCTTGTTGACAATGTGCTTTGTGGGGGGTCCTCCTTCGACTGTAGAGACACCTGTAGTTTATTTAACTGCTACTCGCACAACAATGACTATTTATAGGAAGATATTGTTAAACTGAACAACTTTAACACTTCGTTAACGGTCGATCTTTTTGGAAACAAAGAACCTATTTTAATTACTTTTAAGGTTCTATCATCGATAATTTAATATATTATCGACCGCTATGTGTGGGTCGACTTACTAAATAATTAGAGAACCTTATGACTTTGCGGTCTACTTAAAACCGGGTCAAAATACACCAGTGACCGATCTCTTCCAAGGACCTCCGTCAACTTTCTTCTTCCCTCGATGTCCATATATTCTAGTTATAGTTTTCACACGCTTAAGTCACGTTTAACACGATAGACACATACACTTGGCGCCTTTAGTCTTACAAAACATAAACATTCTAATACAAACATTAGCTTATCAAACTAGCGCTTAATTTATACATACGTAAACATTTAAGAAAAACAGTTCTAGGAAATATATCTTTTGGTTTCCGATACATAACTTTAAAAATACCATTCTTATGTATATTTAAAATTTATAAAATTAATATATATAGTGAGTTATTTCGTACCGTTACACACAACCTAACACAATGGATACCTACGTACTTAGCACGAATAATACAATTAGTTTAAAAAATTTAGAAACTTTATACTGAAAAGGAATAAATTCAGTTACAAATTGCATTATTTTCGTATATAACGTATAAGTCGAAAGAATAAAACTTAAATATTTTTTCCAACCGTTTCGACAATTCTAACATTTACTGTCTTTCTTTCTTTCTCTTACTTTTTCACATAATTCCGAGACAGAAGAACATTTAATTGTTTTGAGTGTCTCTGACATCTGTGTAATTAAATATTTAATAAATTCAAATGAAATGTTTCTTCGAAATTTATGTATGTAATTTGTTAAGCTTTAAATTCTGTTTTTCCTTTTGTTAAAACAAAAACCAAATTACATCTCACCGGAAATATTGTCAATATTTCAGTTAGTTATTATGTCTAAAACGACATCTATTTTCAGCTTATGTCGTTTCGGTTTTATTTGATACCTTGATCAGACCTTTATGTCATTAGAAAGACATATTAATGAGTTATGTTACATTAGTTTTATAAGAAATTACTTACATTTGCTCAGTTTTTGGGCAAAAACCTCTTTTGACATTTTAAAAATTTTGACATATTTTCAATGTAGATATAATTACAATATAAAATTATACCTAACTTGGTTGTTCAAGTTCTTTCCGTTGATTAGTTATTTAGTGTTTGTGCTAATTTTCCAGTTTTGCTGTCCTGTGGTGGTGTTTTGTTAAAATGTTTTCAAACGAGGAATATCCAGACATATATTTGGTACTGGGGTAATGCGGAAACAATGCTGCTGCTGCTGTTAGAATCTATTGCAAAAGGTATCCTCTGAGAAGACATCATAGTAGTAATGTCTTTAGACGTTTAGACTAAAGAATAAGAGAAACAGAAAGCGTATCACCAATAGGCGCCTTTTATCGGGATAGAGGTCATCCAAAAACTACAAGCACCTAATAATAAAAACTATTCATAATCAACTAATGATTCTCTTTTGACACGAATATTTGCAAAGCATAGTGAGACTCCTATCAAAATCAGGTCTACATTCAGACATGTAGATCCGATTCGAACCACCCCGATTCAAAGCACTTCCATGGCCGAAACACCGTCGCCACGACTGTTAGATTTTTCCATGGATTTTATCAATAAAGAAGATGCCGACGGAACAATTGTCCATGTCTCAAATAAAGATGATGATATCAAGTACCATAACAAGTTTAAACTAAGAATTTGAATGTAGAATTATCGAAATTTTTTAGAACTGAAAACAGCATGGATGGCAGGCGTTTAGTAAATGTTCCCTTTCTATTTGAACAAGCTATGAATTTTCAACACCATAGCCTTTTCTCCTGCAATTCCAGTGTTGTCAAATTCATTCGAGAAGTCAGAAGGGGATTTATATTCAAATTCATTTTGAAGTGTGAAATGTGCAAAGTTGATAGAAATGATGGCAAACTAAATACTAATGGTGCTGCAGTGACAGGAATTATGAACGTTGGTGGCGAATTTTCTCAACTTAATGACCTAGCTAGTTCTCTAATTATGCCCGTAAACCCATAAGGCAATAACAAAGAAGAGTTCTGGGTTTCACACAAATAAATTTACGCAACAACTCGTAAAGCGTCGTGGAAAAAACCATAGCAGAAGCAGCTATTGTATCACAACCTCAATTGTTCACAGGCTAATGATAAATCTACTAGAAAAAAAGATTGTGATTCAGACGATAATGACGACTATGGAGTCAATGTGCATGCATTGGATACAGATCCAGAAGAATTTGAGAAAAAAGCCTCACTTTTAAAGACACTATTACAAACATAAAGCCAAATTAATCAGTTGTCGTCCGCAACCGTAGAGCAAGCCTTTTCCAATTTGTGGTTTTTTGAGAAAAGTAAACATTTGACTGCATCTTTATTTGGAAGAATTTGTAAAATAAGAAGCCCAGCAAATCCAAAAAAAAAGGAAATGATCTAAGCCAAACAAATTAAGTATACTAGATTCAGAAACCGAAACTGTGAATGGATGAGTAATTAGTGGAAGGGAAATTATAACATAACAATAAATATAAACATTAAAATTAGTAAAGATTATAACTTGTATCCATTCGCTTCTTAACATTTTTGAGCATGCTTCCGAAATTAATCGACATAAATAAGTAGCTTTTTTTGTTGTACAGTGTATATTTGCGTTTACGTATTCTGTTAAAAAAAATCATTTATCACATATTTACATTTTCGTGGTTTTAGATAAGCAACACTACCAGTATGGTAACTCTCTGGGATAATATATAATTTATTTGACGTTCCCCCAGTACAAAAATCGTATCTGATCTTTTCTTTAGAACAATTCCTTATGAAATCACTTCAATTAATTTAAACTAACTAGCATCAACAAATTAGGTCTGTAAACTGAGAAGCAAGTTTTAAATAAATTAATGTCACCATGTACTATTGCATATTCATATATAACCGAGAAACTGACAATATTATATCAAAAAATGACAATAACCCAGAACTTTAAAATAATAACGCTTTATGTCTTTGGTGTGATATTTAGTAAGCAATTCAAAACGCAAACGACATACAGTTGACTTTTAGACAAAAATGTGTCATGTAAGTTTAATCCGGCTCTGCACACGCAACTATAATTGAAAAAAACCAAATATGTCCGTATTAGATCCTTTTCTTATAAACAACACTACCAAAAATTGCGGCCATCTAATACATCGTTTTCAATAAATATAGTTTTTTTTATTAACATTGAATTGTCAGAAAAACGGCAATAAGTCGAAAACTTTAGATTTTAGGCGTATACTGTTTTATTACTTTTTATCTAATAATTATACGGAGAATACAAAAATGGGAGGACATGACAGGAGGTTCTATTTAAAAAACTGTAACTATGGTCAGTCACCAACTTATGAAACATTCTCTATAATACATAATAAATATAAAAGGCGCTTCCAATACCAAAAAATTGCTATTTTAAAATAAAAAATAAAACCGCTTTGGAATCAAGGCCGCTGGTCGGTAAACGTGTGGTGCGGTATTCTAGGAGGTAAAATTATTGGACCCGTTTTCTTTAACCGACATTTTACTGGAGACGTTTATTTAAATTTTTTTATGAATGAGCTGCTCCTTCTAACAGAAGATGTCCCTCTGGACATTCGTCGTGATAAGTTTTTTCAGCACGATGGGTGCCCGGTGCATTTTGTGGCAAGCGTCCGGGATTTCTCAGATCAGACATATCCTGGCAAGTCGATTGGACGGGGTAGTATATTTCCCTGGCCCGCCAGGTCACCAGACCTCAACATCTTAGATTTTTATATTTGGGGGAGAATTAAGGACATTGTTTTTGAAAACCGGCCTACAACAAGACAAAATATGCTGGAGAAAGTTATAGCAGCAGTACGAAACATATCGGAGGCGGAAATTGAAACTTCTGTTTTATCCACGCGGCAAAAGTTGCAGGCTTGCATTAACAATGATGGGCGGCATTTTGAACAATTAGGCCGTCATTAAAAATTTTGTAAACCAATCTTTACAGTAATGAAATTGTAGTTATTTTAGTGTTTAATATTAGCTTTATTCTGATAGTGTTAGTATTAATTGTTAGTATAGTAAATCATAGTATAAGAAAATTTTAAATACATGTTTTTCGAACGTTTCCATAAAATTAAATTTTTGTAATTTTGGTTTCTTAAACAGGAACTAACGAAATGTTATAAATTTTTTTTATTTAATATATTTTTATATATTTTGCATCGGTGTTACAGGAATGCCTTTCAAATTTCTTCCGCTTTTGTGACATTTTATTATTTGGTCTGCGTGTTAGAATTTTACTGAATTTATTATATATACGAGGGCGTATTTTTATGTTACGTATATAATAAAAAGAAGACAATTAAAACAAGAAGACAATTAAAACAAAAGAATTCATGCATTATCATCTATTTTTGCCAATATCTCCTGTTCTAAAAAACATAAAAATTTGGTTTTTTTACCAAAATGTAGAGGTTTTAATTCTTTATTAACTTATGTAAAAAGAAACATATCATTGTATTTCATTTTTTTGAAAAAAGGCCTAATATTTGCTTACATTTCAGTTAACGCCATCTACCGGTGACGGCAAAAGTTCGAGATACAAAAACACAACTTCAGTTTATAGATCATTCATCTCTTTTAAATGAGACCAAACTTATTCAAATCGGTTAGGCCAAACGGGAGTAATCCTAGTTTATACAAAAAAACATTTGAACTGCCCCCACCACTTTATTTCACTAGATAGTGAAAAATGTGCAAGACTAAAAGTATTAAAGAATGTGTAAGGAATAAAATTTAAAAATCTTCAATACCCCTTAATTAGTAAAAATATGAAGAAATTCTAAATTTTAACATTGATTCTGACTGTTACTCCCCCTTGCGGACATTTTACAAACCCCAAAATAATTTCCAGCATTTTCTCTTGGGCACTTTTACTTGGAATTTTTTTACCCGGAAGCGATATGACTACTGATTTCTGAGATATAGCCGGCGGCCATTCTTAGTTGGCCACCCTACAGTAGTGGAACAATAAGGTTTTTTTTCTTCTATGTTATATGTATAAAATCTGTTGGGTAGAAATTAAAAAAATATTAGTATTGTTACCAAATATGATGTATTAAGTTTTTTGTACAAAATTGTTTAATTAACGATGATATGACAAGTATAGTAGACGAAAATAATTGATTTAGAATATAAATTAATTTGAATTAAGATTCCCGCTGTTATTTGTACAGGTGGAAATGACAGTTTAATTTTGACAGTTCCTGTGATAGGGATTTTTAAATAGAATGAAATGGTTGAAAAATACATTGAACTTAGGTTTTTAAAATAGAAAAAGAACAAATAATGTGCGTAGTATGAAATTAAATGGATATAAATATTCAAAAGTAAATATTAAAGAGATATGTTGATTTGTAAAGGTAGGTGTAGATTTCTCATTGGAGAATTTAAAAAGCTAATAAGGTTTTCAAGGGAATTTGTTGAAAAAATAACAAGGGAGAATTTTCAGAGATAAAATTGAGTGCGGATGTATTTTTTTTAATGTGGGATAAATCACATTAAAATTAATACGTATTGAGATATTTGTAAACAATTAAAGTGTTTAAATATGTTATTGAGCATTATCAGAAATTTTTAAGAAGATACGTATAAATTTCTTACATCAAGAGGATTTCTAAATAAACAATTTATTACTAAGAGAATAGTAAGTGATTGATATTGTAATACTACAAGTAATAAGAAGATTTCATTACACATATAAAAAAAATAACTTACCATTTATTTAGAAAATCCGGATCCAAACCAGTTAAAGTGTCCGAAGATATATTATGTGGAACCATTAGGTGTGCTGAAAATTATAATCCAGGTCCAAGAATCGGTAAATATTTCAAGATTAACCATTAGATGTGTTGAAAATTATAATCCAGGTCCGATAATCCGTAAATATTTCAAGAATAACCGTTAGATAAGCTCTAAGCTATTGTCCAGTTTCAAGTGTCCGGAAATATTACAAGCTTAACCATTAGATGAGCTTCCGAAGTTTTAAGAAGTATTTTTCCAGTATCGAGGAAGTGTTTTTATTTTAAAGTACAACAAAATTTTAATATTCAAGAATCACAAGTATTAGTAGCAGGCAGTTTTGGAAATATCCATCATCTGTAAGCACGTAGGAAGGTGTAATACTCCGGTACAAGACATCTAATAGAAGATATTGGTTCCATCGAGGTACGAACAATCTATAAAACACAAAAGGATTATCAGATGGAAAAATTGTGTGAAACATCTGTTTGTAACTAGTTCAAGGTTGTATAAGACATTTATTTATTAATATAATAACCGATTTATTTTACGAATTCAGTATTGTTAGCATAAAATATTCATATTATATATTGGAATATATAGGCAAAATCAGTTAGAGTTATCTGAATTTAAATACGTATGATAAAATTATTTATAAAAGAAATACCTTATTGGGAGTAATATTTTGTATTTTATCCATTGGAATAAGATCATAAATCGAGTATTTATATCAAGAATTGAAAAGCATTATTTGGTGGTTGTTAAAAATATACATACTGTCATTCAAATAACATACTCACCATAAACGTATCATTTTCCATAAAGGTTTATTTACATAATTTCAAACGTGCGAAATCTCATCGTTATTAGATAATTTTTATAGTGTTTTATTATTATTGTTACTTTGATAAACACATTCAATATACATTTTTTATCCTGAGATTGTTGTTTTTCCTTCATTTGAAGTACTATTTATATACCATCTTTCAATATATCATCTGTTAAGAGTCGAATAACACTAAAACAAAACAAATATAAAGTTGATGTTATCTGAAAGAGATCGAATAAGATTAGAAATACTTACATGTATAGTCGGAATCATATTATCTACTAGCAAATAATCAGATACAGCGGACCTCATACACCCCCTTATGAGATTAATAGAAGTATTATATAAAGAATTTTGTAAAACTATTCAGTGGTAAACGATTTATAAATTAGGTTAAAAATCTATGACATTGAACGTCAAGAACCCCTCCCACATTTGTAATATACTGGCATAGGTTTTAAATAATATAGTCCTACCAGTTTAATACAGAAAATAAGGAAAGAAAGAAAAATATTAGGATTTGTTTTATTTGAGTTTAGCCAGAGGAATAAAAAATTGTAATCATAGTTTGAATTTATTATAGAGCAAAATATTAATTCATTTAGTACTTGAATACAGAGTTTAGGTAATCTTATATAAATATTTTAACTCTCTATTACGGGTACAATATGTATTTGTGTTTCATTTTAATTTAATGAGTTTATTTGACGTTATTCACTGCATATCTGTATGTTCTCTAACAAATAAATAAATAAATAATAATAATAACTCACTCTAAATACAAAAGTGTGTCGTAATACAAAGCAAAATAAAGTAAAAGCAGAATGTAAATAATAACAGAAATATGTTTAAACTTAACTACGTAAATATACAATAGTAATATATATAATATGTAATATGATAAACAGTCTGCAACATCATAGCAGAGAGGTAAGTTCCTTGTTGCTGGAAAGGCTGGAAATGTTATTATTATTAACTGAAAATGCATTTTTTATAATTATACATTGTATAACAAAATTCAGAAAATCCTCACTTTTATTATCCTTTTTTGAATGCTTGATAGTTTTTTTGTTACATATTTATTTTTTTGTCTGATACCGACAATGTAATTTATCATACGCACACACACAAACACTCATAGAGACATGTTTGCAAAAACCACCAGACTTCAAAATATCATATTAGGTATTTCCTATAATGAAATATTAAAAATCATAAACCAAGTATTAAACACATACCACCTGCGACCGATTGACGCCAATAAAATCTGTTTTATTTTACTGTGAATCTACGTTAGCTGTACCTTCCAGTATGTAGAGAAAAATAAAATCAGAAACTAAAATTTCTGTTTCATTTAAAAAAATTATCAAAAAACGCCTTAACTAACCGGATATTTGAAGCACCTCGCTCAATAGACGAAGAAATGCTAGAAAGAGTGTAGGGGAATGTAATTAGAAGGGGGGAAATTTGCAGAGATCAGCACGGACATAATTTTGAACATTCACTATAAATTTATTACTATAATTTCATCTCGTTTACTCTTTTGACATTTATCGTATTTGTCATTGACATTAAAAATTTTAATTCATTCGCGCCTTTGACAGATCGCAAAAGTTAATATTACATCTTCTTTTACACTAAACGCTTGCGTTATAAACAAATGCATTGTCAAAGAATAATTAACCTCTTCGCAAATTACTTGTTGCATTTTACTCCACCTAACAAAATACTCAAATACATAATATTTATTAATATCAAGCCGGAAGAATAACAAAAGTGACTGAACCTTTTATCATTTCATTTCTTCCTTTTGACACGGAGGGTCTCCATTTTTTAAACAAAAATTCCAAACATTAATTATGTTTATTAAATCACCCAGCATATAACTTCCTTCTCTTTCGCGGTCTGAAAAGCCAGCCTCTTTTGTGCAAACACAAAGCTTTCATATTTCGACAAGAAAATTAATTAAGCAAATGGACTATTACTAACGTAACTTTTGCTAATACCGGGCGAATTTATACGGAACGAATTAGCTTAATAAATTTGAGACCGCCGTGGCCGATGACGGCTGGCAACTGGTGGAAGTTTAGCTTGCGTCCGAATAAGAAAAAAAATCGAGGGAAAAAGAATGCTGATAGCTAGAGAGCCAAAGACTTTTAAATTGCATGCTGCAAGGCGCGGGTGGCAGTAGGTAGAGGAGGATGTTTTCTCAGCGTTTATTTCGCAGCACCATGTTAAATAATGACTTTGAATCATTAATTACATACGAATTTCGTAAGTTGTTTATTTGACTGAACAAAAATACCTACCTTCTTGCTATTCTTAAACCAGAAAACTTTCTTAGAGGCAAATGAGAAAGAATATCAAACATGAAATGGTACAACACGTTGAAGTTAATAACATTAACGTATAACTTATGTAGTGACCTTGAAATATATACAACGGGTTTCAAAAGGAGCTTCATTTTAGTAGGTACTGAGTAACTATACTCGTTTTTCATGTTTACAGAGAGAACTGAAGAATATATTACTAAATAATAACACAAGAAGTAAAGTATATTTTTATATTATCTAATGTACAACAAACTTTAAAAATATTTATACATTCCTTAATCAGTATTTAAACTTCAAAATATCATTACATGGACACGCGTTTAATTATAGGAAATCTTCAAATTATGCACATGTTTAATTTATTATTCGCTTTTACACTGTATCACTATCCCTTGCAGTTAAAATGATAAATAGCTCCACGATATTGTCAATTAAGCTATCTAATAGACTCATTTATTTTCATATTTAATGACATGTTTTGTACACTTTCTCCATGTAGGACTATTAAAATTAGCTAATGCAGTCGTCAATAGTAGGTAATTGTTTGACATCTGCCATTTTAAATTTTTGTTATTCGCGCAACTTATTTTTTTATTTCGGTCCATGCCAATTCAATGGGATTTAGTTTACAGTCGTACAGTGGTAAACTCAACACGTGTTTGTTCTTTTCTGTTGCCATTTCATCAACAACATAATGGTTGAAATTGTGGCAATGTTGTTTAATCAAATCCAATAAAACTGGTCTAGTTATTTCTAGTTGAAATGGTATTTCTTTTGATTGTAGCCAATTCTGCATGTCCTTCTTTTCAGATGATGTGCTTGAAATCTTTTTAAATTTGAAATTGTCTTGTTTTGCCAGCTAAACTCGTTCGGATTCTCTCAAACGCTCTGCATATGAAAAAAATAAAATTCAAAATATTAAAATGTATGTGTGTTAAATTCTATAAAAATATTTTAAGAACTCTTTATTCAATACCTTATAAATAACTTTTATATATAAACTTTAAATTTCATTTCTATCAGTCAATAAAGAAACATTTAAAAAAATATCATTTCTTCGACAATATAAACTTATAAAAAAAAAATCATTTCTTCGAACCCTAAAGTTGGTGCGCCATAATGTAATGGTACAAGTCAAATTGCCCCACGTTGGGCGCCATATTGTAACGAAACCCCTTAAATGAATAATTAAAATATTTGATGTAAAAATTAAATTCTAAAATAAAATGTAAAGAAATTGTTTTGTTTTGCCAGCTAAACTCAGTTCGGATTCTCTCAAAGGGCGATTCAGGTTAATAGAAATGATTAATTCAAAAGGGTCCTAAACATTAATTGGTTTTGATAAAAAGAAAAATGCCATTTTAAACTTAATATTTATATTCAAAATCAATGAATTTTGTATATTTTACAGACAAAGAAATATTCTATACAAACAGCAAAAGAAACAAAGCACATTTAAAGATAATTTCAATACACTTTTACCAGTATTAGATGAACATAAATATTTATATATTGTTATATTATGTTAGTTCGTCTCTATTTCAAATTTATTATACAATCTTTAATTCTTTATTATAAAAAATACATTCATCAGACAATAATCATTTAAATAATACCTTATTTTTAAATCTTCTTTTTGCAACTCTCTTCTTTCTTCTATACTGCTTTTAACGGGATCTTCTTTGGTCTACGTTGTCTTCAACGGAATTCGGCTTACTCTACCATTCGGAACACAATTTCTTTATTATAACAATATAACACCTTGCACATTTAATACCGCGCGATCATTTAAATTCTAAATTAGAGCAGGCTGTGAAATTTAAATTAAGTTGGTATATAAGTACTAATTTACAATTTAAATTGTCAAAGTGACGTTTCAAAATGTTAATTAATCAATAATTGACATTCTGGACAACCTAATAAAAAAAATTCCGCCTGCTATAATTTAGAATTTAAATGATCGCGTGGTACTTATGTGCCTTTTGATACAACGTTTAACGTATATCGCCTTTGACTCATGCATTTGAACACGTATTCTTGCCTTTTATAAGTGGACGCCTGTGATTCCCCGCTCTCTCAATAGTCCGGGCCTTCCTGATGCTTTTTCACACACAAATAATTGAGTCACTATGTGCACGCAATACTAACCTTAAATAAACACAGAAGTGTAGGCGCCACATTACTTAAGCATAAATACATAATAAAACTTACGACTATTTCCGACTTATATTACAATAATACACTCATTGATTATAAATACTTCTTTTTAAAATACTAACAATAAAAATATACTTATTTAAATTCTTTAAAATAACAAAATTTTTAAATTAATATAGGGAAATGGGCTGCATTATTACAACAGCACTAAACCAACTTTCAAATACAACAGAATTCATATCCTCAAATTAGCTGCTAGTTCTTTTGCTTTGGAAAACAAACAACCCACCTTCAACAAACTGATCTTCAGATTCTATGTGCACAATAATAAGTATTTTGAATTTTCCAGTTGGATTTGTCAAACCTGTCGACACAATCTATATATGCTTGCCTGGGGTTATATATGTACATTAACATCAATCTAAACTTTTGATTGTGTGTGCCCTTCATTTAACCACGTTTCATCTAAGTAGAATATCAAGTACTTATCTCACTACGCGCTATCAATAAAAACGTTCTGCTTCGCTTCATGTACCTATAATAATAATATATTTTATCGCCAACCGTCAGTAAAGTGATGCGTTACCATAGTGTTTTACGGAGGTAAAGAAACACTTTATCGTACTGTACAATAAAGTACTTTACCTGCCGCTAATATCTGTCAGCGTAGCCATGACTGATGACTTTAAAAATAAATCGTTTGTCACTGTCATAAACTGTCATAAGTTATTATATCTTTATTTCTTAAATTAACAATTTTCACGGTTGGCGATAAAATTTTGTATGCACCACGTCAGTAAAGTACCTTTACCGAACTCGTCTGTTACTCGCCGCGCTCGCTTCACTCGCTTGGCTCGTAAATCAGACTCGTTCGATAAAGTATCACTTTACTGACTTGTTACATAAATAACTATTATCGCCAACCGTCAGTAAAGTGATGCGTTACCATAGCGTTTTACGGGGGTAAAGAAACACTTTATCGTACTGTAAAATAATAGTTATTTACGTGGCAAGCTTAGTAAATTAGTCTTTACGGGTGAGCCGGGAAGATTGTGGGGCAAGCGACGAAGGAGCGAGTCCCATAACCCGGTGAGCCCAGTAAAGACTAATTGCAAGCGAGCTGCGTACAACGTTTTATTTCCTCTTGTAGAAATAGATAAATATAAATAAATGATACAGTAATACGAAGCCAGTCTCTGCACTGTAGAAAAATTAGTTTGCTGTGATGGTAACCAAGGAGATTCGTATGTTTTGTAATTAAAATTACAAAAATAAAACCCTTTGTCGCTCTTTGTAAAAAAAGTGTTATTGTAATGGACTTAATCGCGGATGAAGACTTTCGGGGAGATTTTACTGCTGTTTGCAAAGAAATTGAAGATACGGTAAACGCAGCCAATGCCTGCCTAATACCTAAAAAACCAAAGAACGGTATGAGAAGCAATTTAGGGTTTTCAGTGAATGGCGAAAAGAGAAAGGAATCAAAGGTGTTAATGAAAATTTAATTATGAGCTTTATTTATGAAAAGGTAAATAAAAATTACGTTTGTATGCCAACACATCTGATTATATTCCTTTTATTAGTCACTTAGGTACAAACCATCGTCACTGTGGGCTTTTATGTCTATGCTGAAGACCACGTTGTTAGTGTACGAGAACGTTGATATTGGAAAATTTACTAAAGTAACCAGCTTTTTAAAAAAGAAGTCATTGGGTTATCAACCGAAAAAGTCTAGAAATTTGAGCAGACAAGATATTGATAGGTTTTTGACAGAAGCACCAAATGACAGATATTTAATGATAAAGGTATGTTTCGATAACTTATCGGCGTAGTTATCTAAAAATATCTTACTCTACACACAGGTGGCAACAGTATTTGGTGTAAATGGAGGGTGCCGTCGTGAGGAATTGTATAAGATGCGAGTTAACGATATTAAGGACAAAGGAGAGTATATTGTTATTGAAATTCCTGATTCGAAAACCCATGTGCTCAGAAAGTTCACTATTGTTGCCGATGGAGAAGGTTTGAATTGTTTGGAACTCTACCGTCAATATGCTTCATTAAGACCGTGCCATGTTGATCACAATCGCTTTTTTATCTCCTACCGTCATGGAAAATGTACCGTACAACCGGTAGGAATTAAAAGTTTTGGCAAGTTCCCGAGTGTCATAGCATCGTTCTTGGGATTGGAAAATCCTGAAAGCTACACTGGCCATTGTTTTCGCCGGTCTTCAGCGACCATTTTAGCAGATGCAGGTGCTGATGTGTTAACCTTAAAACGCCATGGCTCTTGGAAGTCATCGTCTGTCGCTGAAAGTTACATGGCAGAGTCTGTTACAAACAAAATTAAAATTGCTAAAATGATACAAGGAGACAGAACAGTTAAGAGTGCATCTGCATCTGAAACTTTAGATATACATAATTCGAATAATTATAACTATCAGCTGCAAAGTACTAGCCACTTGACTGTTCCTGGCGCAACATTTAATTTTCATCCCGAATCGAAGTGTACTGTTAACTTTTATTCTTGTAAACATTAATAACATATTTTATTAATTAAATTATAAATTATTTTAAATAGATAAGAATTGTGAACGTTAAAAATTGTACAATATTAAAGGAAGTATTTATTATAAATGTTTTTTTTTTTTTTGAAAGGTCTTGACAGACAGAAAGGGCCTGTAAAGACGCCATGGCAACCCTTTACAGGAACCGTTCCTGTAAAGAGTCGTCTACTTAGGTAGTCTAGACGACTGTAATTGGTATCTAACAAGACAAGAGGAAATAAAGTTGTTCAGTATTCTAGTGAGGTATAGGAGTGGGGAGCCCACGGGACACACATTATTTACAGCAGTAGGGTAGAATGAGTGTAAGAGAACACATATCACTGTTCATATATTATTCAGTAGTTTTGTGACGTCGTAATACCTGTGTTATTATATCAAATATGTTAAACTAAACTTTATTATTATACATTTACTCTTCTCACACAATAGTTTTATTAAACTAGGGAACATCCCAAACATTTGGTCCTTCAGCCATATATATACATATATGTTGTGTACACATTTATTGGAGCATCGGAGAGTCGTACATGCATACATACAGTGCATACCTATCATACATACATAGTGCGAGAGCGAATACAGTATACCAGCGAGGAGCGTGTGAGAAGGAGAGGAGCATCAACGTCCGAGTCAGACGAAGTTTTTTGCAAAAAAGTCAACACAGCTGCACATTGGGCGTCACAAAAAGCAAGTAAGCAGTATCCTATTCATTTAATATTCCTTTTTTATTTCCTTTGAATATACATACATTATTATAAGTTAACACAACATGAGCGAGGAGGAATTAAAAAATTCCAGAAAGACTGTAAAAGCAGCGGTCACACGTATATACAATTTTGTAAAAGAGTATACCGACGGAGATTTAGAACAAATTGCAATTAGAGATATTAAACTCGAGGAACAATGGGTAAAATATGATGAGATACAAAGTCAATTAGAGAAATTAAATATAGAAAATGAGAGTGACAGAGATATTTTTGAAACATCATATTATAACGCAAAGTGTGCCATAAAGATAATAATGAATACCAACGCCAATGTTAAATCTGTTATAAAAGCGACAGATAAAAACGAACCAATAAAATTACCTCACATAAATATTCCAATTTTCTCAGGGGAATATCAAGCTTGGCAAAGTTTTCACGATATATTTGAATCATTAATACACGAAAACAATAGTGTACCAAAAATACAAAAGTTTTACTATTTAAAGAGTCAATTAAAGGGTGAAGCACTACAGATAATAGATTCTATCTCAGTATGTGCAGACAATTATGACGAAGCATGGAAACTTCTAGTAGGTAGATTCAATAACACGCAATTTTTGGTGAACATACACATCAAATCACTTTTTGAACTATCACAAATAACAAAGGATTCTGTGACAAGTCTAAGGCATTTAATAAATGATACGAAGCAACATATAAGATCATTAAAATCTTTAGGTCGTCCAACAGAGAGTTGGGATGATATAATCATTTATTTAATAACACAAAAGCTTGACAATCAATGCAGGCGTGAGTGGCAGTTGCGTAAAGACGCAAATACACAAGAATTACCAAAATTGGAAGAACTTTTCACATTTTTAGAGAAACGTTGTTTTTCATTAGAAGCCATGGGAACAGTCTCACATGAGAAAACAAAATTTCAAAAAACAATTCATTCACATCATTCCACAGAGAATAGCAAAACAAATGGCAAAGGTTGTAAATTATGTGGAGATTATCATGCATTGTACAAATGTATGAAGTTTCTCAAACAAGAGCCAAGCGAGCGAACAGAAACAGTGAAAAAACTCAATGTTTGCTTTAATTGCCTGCGTGATTCTCACAATGTAGCACAATGTACATCTACATCTACGTGTCGTTTGTGTCAACGAAAGCATAATACGCTAATTCATATAGGGAGAAATAAAACTGAAAATAGTCATTGCAAGATCAGTACTGGGCAGAGATCAGAGTCAAACACAAGGAGCAACGAGCAAGCCATAATTCCGAGGCAGAACTTTGCATTGCAACAATTAAATAATTCATCAGAAACATTACTAGCTACAGCACTTATTAATGTTAAAGATATGCAAGGGCAGTGGCAACAATGTAGGGCTTTATTAGATAGTGCGAGTCAAACAAATTTTGTAACATCTAAATTGGTCGAGCGGTTACGCCTAAGAACTACAGATAAACACATTCCTGTAGGAGGAATAGGTCAAATCTGCACTGAAGTAAACAAGAGTGTTTTTATTCATATATCATCACGAATGAACAATTACAATAAAACATTAGAATTCTTGATATTGGACAAAATCACGAGTGAGTTGCCAACAATAAGAATCGATTTAGAAAAATGGAATTTACCATCGAATATACAATTTGCTGATCCTAACTTCAATATACCGGGAGAAATCGATATGCTGATAGGAGCAGAAATATTTCTGGAGATTTTGAAGGGTCGCACAATAAAATTCCATAAAGATATACCACCAATACAAAATACAAAATTAGGCTCAATCATCTCAGGGCGAGTTCAACATTCGTTAGTCAGTACTTTTCAGCCAATTTGTTTGACAGCAGAAGAAGCAGTTGAAACACAAATGAGACGATTTTGGGTAATAGAAGAAGTTTACAAGAAACATCTATCGACAGAAGAGATTGAATGTGAGAAACAGTTTCAGGAAAACACTACTAGAAACGATACAGGGAGATTTATTGTAAAACTACCGTTTAAACAGCCACCAGAGCAAATGCTAGGAAAATCGTACAACACAGCATTTGAACGTTTCAAAAAATTAGAAAGCAAATTCAAACAAAACAAAGAGTTTAAACAACAATATTCGCAGTTTTTGGAGGAATACTCAGAATTGGGACACATGGAAGAAGTTCTGAATGACGATGTCTCAGAAGGATATTACCTACCACATCATGCAGTACTCAAAGAGACTAGTTTGAGTACAAAGATCAGAGTTGTTTTTGATGCATCAGCTACAACAGACAATGGTGTATCTCTTAATTCTATGTTAATGGTTGGTCCATCCATACAAGATGATCTGTTCAATATTCTATTGCGTTTTAGAACACATCGATATGTAATAACAGCTGACATAGAGAAGATGTACAGACAGATTCTTGTGGATCCCAATGATGTCAAATACCAAAAGATATTATGGAGAACTGAAGACACTCAACCCATCAAGGTCTATCAGCTCCAGACGGTAACATATGGTACGGCGTGTGCGCCATACTTAGCTATACGTTGCTTACGTAAACTAGCTGACGATGAGCAAGAGCATTTTCCGTTAGCATCTCTAATAATTAAACGTGATTTTTATGTAGATGATGTTCTCACAGGAGGGCAAACAATCAAAGAAACAGAGGAGAAGAGAGACCAATTGTCTAAACTACTTCAGAAGGGTGGATTTAGATTGAGAAAGTGGTCAGCTAATGATTCAAGATTATTACAAGGACTGGAAGACACATCAGATGATCCATTAATTCACTTGGATATAACACAAACTCAAAAAACGTTGGGTTTACAGTGGAATGCTGCACAGGATGTTATTTTATATAAGGTAAATATTGACCATGAGCAAAAACTTACAAAGAGAACCTTATTGTCACAAATAGCACGATTGTATGATCCGTTGGGATTGCTTGGTCCCATAGTGTGCAAAGGCAAAATACTAATGCAACAGTTGTGGCAAAGCAAATCTAATTGGGATGAGCCAGTATCTCGAGATATTTTGGATACTTGGACAACGTTCTCATCACAGTTGGGGGAGTTGCGGGAACTACACATTTCTCGAAGAGCAACTTCCATTGAACCAAACAAAATTCAGATCCATGGATTTTGTGATGCTTCAGAGCTAGCATATGGAGCATGCATTTATTTAAGATCTACTAATGACACTACTTGTGAAATGCACTTGCTTTGTTCTAAGGCGAAGGTGGCACCTCTGAAACGAATTTCCTTGCCAAGACTAGAATTGTGTGGAGCCTTGTTGCTTGCACATCTTTTGGTGGTTGTGAGAGAAGCTCTGGACCTTCAAATCGAAAGGACAGTACTGTGGTCGGATTCTACTATAACACTAGCATGGATTCGTACTCCATCCCATAAACTTAAGACATTTGTAGCTAATCGAGTTGCAGAAATTCAGCGTCTTACTATAGAGCATGAACAATGGTGGCATGGACCGCATTGGACGATTCAGGACGAAGCGGAGTGGCCGAATGAGGATTTTGTACTTGACGTGCCAAGAGAGGTGTTGGAGTATAAACCGATTAATACAACATGCCTTGTGAGTGTCCACAAGTGGGATATTTACACAAAATATTCAGATTTGAATAAGTTACAACGTATCATAGCAACATGCTTGAGATTTGTTAAATTCCCAGACAGAGTTAGACGAAGAGGACCATTGACAGTCAGAGAACTAAACTATGCATTGCATGTATTAATTAGAAGAGCACAGTTAGAAGAATTTCATGAAGAAATACGCTGTTTGAAGAAGAATGAAGAGATTCCAGCTAGAAGTAAATTAAAATCACTTACTCCTTTTATGGACAATGCTGGCCTTTTGCGAGTTGGTGGAAGAATTCAAAATACAGACTTCAGCTATGACAAGAAACACCAAATTATCTTACCAGCAAATCACACTCTCACAAAATTAATCATTCAACACGCGCATGTGATAACTCTTCATTCAGGCACACAATCACTTCTGAATCATATTAGACAAACATACTGGCCAATAAACGGTCGCAATCTGATCAAACATATCATACATGACTGCCATAGATGCTTTAAATTCAAAATTGCAAATACTCAACAAAATCAATTAATGGGTGATTTGCCAAAATACCGTTTTGAAACAATACGTCCATTCATCAATGTTGGCGTAGATTATGGTGGTCCCTTACTTGTTCGATCAAGTAAACTACTAAAAGCAGCAATATTGAAATCATATATTTCACTTTTTATTTGCATGACAACAAAAGCAATACACCTTGAGTTAGTTTCAAGCCTATCCACCAGTGATTTTATGGCAGCCTTTCGTCGCTTCATCGCGAGACGAGGTCGACCAGCAAACTTATATAGTGACAATGGAACTAATTTCCAAGGAGCCAATAATGAATTACAAGACTTGCAGAAGTACTTAACAAAAAATAAAGACCAAATAGCTACTGATTTAGCAACAGAATCAGTACAATGGCATTTCATACCTCCAAATGCACCTAATTTCGGTGGTTTGTGGGAAAGTGGAATCAAAAGCGTTAAGTATCACATTAAACGAGTGGTTGGAGAAGCAAGATTGACATTTGAAGAAATGTATACGTTATTAACAGTCGTAGAAAGTTGTGTTAACTCCAGACCCATCACACCAATTTATGACGATCCTACGGAGATTACAGCTCTAACTCCTGCTCATTTTCTGACATTCGCACCACTTACACAAATCCCAGAACCTGTCCTCACAAAGTCCAATCCCAACCGACTGACTAGGTGGCAGTTGGTACAGCAAATGTGCCAACATTTTTGGAAGCGCTGGTCCCAGGAATATATCCATCATCTGCAGCAGCGTCCCAAGTGGCACAAGCCTCAGCCAAACTTAAGGATAGGAGACGTAGTTATCATAAAGGAAGACAACACACCACCACTGGCATGGAAGCTGGGAAGAGTGGAAGACGCGCACCCAGGCGGAGATCGACGAGTTAGAGTGGTAACAGTACGGACAAAATCCGGACTTATCAAACGAGCCATATCAAAGTTGGCTCCGCTACCAGTGGAAAATTAAGTATTGAAACCATTGTTTCAATGGGGGGCGGAATGTTCAGTATTCTAGTGAGGTATAGGAGTGGGGAGCCCACGGGACACACATTATTTACAGCAGTAGGGTAGAATGAGTGTAAGAGAACACATATCACTGTTCATATATTATTCAGTAGTTTTGTGACGTCGTAACACCTGTGTTATTATATCAAATATGTTAAACTAAACTTTATTATTATACATTTACTCTTCTCACACAATAGTTTTATTAAACTAGGGAACATCCCAAACAAAAGTAATTTACCTGCCGCTAATATCTGTCAGCGTATAGCCATGACTGATGACTTTAAAAATAAATCGTTTGTCACTGTCATAAACTGTCATAAGTTATTATATCTTTATTTCTTAAATTAACAATTTTCACGGTTGGCGATAAAATTTTGTATGCACCACGTCAGTAAAGTACCTTTACCGAACTCGTCTGTTACTCGCCGCGCTCGCTTCGCTCGCTTGGCTCGTAAATCAGACTCGTTCGATAAAGTATCACTGACTTGTTACATAAATAACTATTATATACCTATTCATCTTAAAAATGAATATATTTTACTTGAAATTAATTTTTTCATTAGTAGGTATAATGATAAACGGCACATATGAGGTATATTGGTATGGTTTTGAATTTTGTTAAGAATTTTCTTAAGGGTAGCTGTATTGTTATAAAAATTATTACTTGTCTTACACTATTTTTTCCATTTTACAAGTTGTTGACTAATGAGCGTCTACCAGAGCTTTGCTTGGGCTGAGTAACCGCTCCCTACGACTTATATTCCTTTATAACTTTAAAAACCTTCAATAATAGAATATTGGTAACTTCAGAAACATAACACATAACCTAAGAAAATACAATATTACATATTGCGGACGCTATATGCGAAGCTATTTTCCTTGTATTTTTAATTCTCAGCTTCTTTTAAGTAATGAGTATTATTTGCTTTTCAATAAGGTACTAGTGACCAAAACGGCCGCGTTTCCTCGGTGGAGAAATATGTAGGTATCTACTTGTGCTTGGCATTGGGTCCATGATGTATTATGGTAGACACCAAATAAACGGTCTAAGAGTTCTAAAAAGAACTAATTTTGTTGTATAAATACAAGAACAAAGAAAACGAAGTAGAAAAAAGCTTGGAAAATATACAAAATGCAAATGTCAAATAATTAGAAATGACTGTCAATTAATTTAAGTGAGTGTCATTTGAGCTCGAAAAGAACCAATCCAATTGTCCACTCACGAACGTGCACCCGAACGAATAAAATGGGGGTTATTTTCAGCAAGATGGTGATACTGCACATACAACTCGTGAAAATTTAGCGATTCTATAATATTATTTCCCTCATCGAGAGAGCAGAGATGTTTGGCCGAGCGCGATCACCAGACTACACTCCGTTAGATTTCTCTATTTTCGAATTGCTAAAAAATAAAGAATATAGCTAAAAAATAAAGTATATAAGACAAGAATTAATAACTTAAATGACCTGATGCATAGAATTACAATTAAAGTCATGAAATAACACCAAATATATTGCAGAATGTTGCACATTATACATTCAACAGAATGGTGACCAATTTGTATATTATTTTTAAAATAAACTCATTGATTAATCCCTTTTCATAACTTTACATATTCACTTAATATATTTAAATATGTTTAGGTATCATGAAAGATTAAACTTCTTGGAGTTCACATTTGGCATTAGCCCTGGATTATATCAGAACATCTTTACTGAACTGTTTCGAGACAAACGGATTAAAACGGCATTAAGTAAACCGGCTTTCGGCTATAGAAGCACAAGGATCGACTAGTGGGCGCGGAGGATTTTCATATCATTCCACTTTCGGAGAACTCCTGAATTGATCCTCCGAACGTTACCAACTGGGTTAATATAATTATAATTTATGTGGTTTTACTACGTTCGATATAATTTATTGCAGATATTTACTGTTTTCCAGGGACAATTTCGCTGTAGAGACAAGGATTTCAGGGGCCGCCGAAGAGGATGTCTTAAAAAAATAATGTTAAAGCTTTAATAGCGAATGGAGTTAGTTTTATGGGGGCGTTATGTATATGTAACTTTTTTCTTTTAAGTTAGGTTAGAATTTTTACTGAATTCGTTATGTTTGTTGTAGTAAATCGGGCCTTTAAAACACCGTGGTGTTTTAAAGTAGCCTAAGTAACAACAAATTTACATACAACAGTAACAAACAGGTAGTGCTATTTTTTATTCAAATAAACATTAATAGTACAATTATTATTGTTAGAAATTGTAAGACCAGTACATTTAAAATCCTTATCACTGCTATTTGCAAAGTAGCGGATTTGATCTTCCGTGATTTTTTTTTCTGTGATAACAGGGACGTCGATACCTATGATGTTGACGCAACACTCGTTCCATTAACAGTCCCAGCAATACGTTTGGAAACACGTAATTTGTTTATGTTGGACTCTTCGATATAACCACTAGCTGCAGTGTTTTACATGATCGAATATTATTAATGAAAACGTATTTTATATTTTACTTAATAATTGTAATTTTGAATACATGCACCACAGTGTTGTGTTCAGTATGAGGAATCATATGATTCTCGGTTGTTCCTAACTACTTCAGACAAATTACCAGATGACCTGCTGAGTAAAAGAATCCTTCCTGCTACATCTGGCTTATAATTTTTAATGGACTTTTGTCCGTCACTGTATAAATTATCGAACTAATTTGTATTTATGCTTTTTATTTAATTTTAGATTAATAGGTTCGATAATTCTATACGAATATTCTAATAAATGTTTAATTTATCTAATGTTTATGTTTGTCAATTAGTAATGAGAAAGATGATATTTTTGTTAATTTTCTACCTGCATTTTGCACGTGGTAATATCGTGTGTTTGAATACAGCGCATTCGTTTTGCGCGTGATACTTCGACAAAAATATGCGAGTCCATGGCTATATAAAGCCACGATTTTGTTAGGAAAGTCTCCCAGGCAGTCTGTGGGGGAATTCTCACAGAGTCCTCCTTGGCAGTGCGTGGGAATTCTCAGAACACTCTCTGGTAGACCGTGAGGATACCTTTTTTCCTTAATCTTTCAGGCAGTCCGTGCTTACCAAGACATTAATTTACCTTTTTTTGCCGAACTTATAGAAATACCATCTTTCTCGCCGTAAATGATACGTATTTTATATTTTACTTGATAATTGTAATTTTGAATGCATGCACCACAGTGTTGTGTTCAGTATGAGGAATCATATGATTCTCGGTTGTTCCTAACTACTTCAGACAAATTACCAGATGACCTGCTGAATAAAAAAAAGTATCCTTCCTGCTATATCTGGCTTATAATTTGTAACGGACTTTTGTCCGTCACTGTATAAATTATCGAACTAATTTGTATTAATGCATTTCATTTAATTTTAGATTAATAGGTTCGATGATTCTATACGAATATTCTAATAAATGTTTAATTTATCTAATGTTTATGTTTATCAATTAGTAACGAAAGAGATGATTTTTTTGCTAATTTTCTACCTGCATTTTGCACGTGGTAATATTGTGTGTTTGAGTACAGTGCATTCGTTTTGCGCGTGATATTTCGACAAAAATGTGCGAGTCCAGGGCTATATAAAGCCACGATTTTGTTAGGAAAGTCTCCCAGGCAGTCTGTGGGGGAATTCTCACAGAGTTCTCCTTGGCAGTCCGTGGGAATTCTCAGAACACTCTCTGGCAGACCGTGAGGGTACCTTTTTTCCTTAATCTTTCAGGCAGTCCATGCTTACCAAGACATTAATTTACCTTTTTCAGCCGAACTTATGTAAATACAATCTTTCTCGCCGTAAATGATACGTATTTTATATTTTACTTAATAGTTGTAATTTTGAATGCATGCACCACAGTGTTGTGTTCAATATGAGGAATCATATGATTGTCGGTTGCTCCGAACTACTTCAGACAAATTACCAGATGACCTGCTCAATAAAAGTATCCTTCCTGCTACATCTGGCTTATAATTTGTAACAGACCTTTGTCCGTCACTGTATAAATTATCGAACTAATTTGTAATAATGCTTTTTATTTAATTTTAGATTAATAGGTTTGATAATTCTATACGTATATTCTAATAAATGTTTAATTTATCTAATGTTTATGTTTATCAATTAGTAACGAGAAAGATGATTTTTTTGCTAATTTTCTACCTGCATTTTGCACGTGGTAATATTGTGTGTTTGGGTGCAGTGCATTCGTTTTGCGCGTGATACTTCGGCAAAAATATGCGAGTCCAGGGCTATATAAAGCCACGATTTTGTTAGGAAAGTCTCTCAGGCAGTCTGTGGGGGAATTCTCACAGAGTTCTCCTTGGCAGTCCGTGGGAATTCTCAGAACACTCTCTGGCAGACCGTGAGGGTGCCATTTTTCCTTAATCTTTCAGGCAGTTCGTGCTTACCAAGACATGAATTTACCTTTTTTTGTCGAACTTATGTAAATACCATCTTTCTCGACGTAAATGATACGTATTTTATATTTTACTTAATAAATGTAAGGTTAATGTCAATATAAGAATTGTAATTACTTTTTTTACTGATATCCTTGTAAATATGTATATGTAATTCGTGTAATTGATGTATTGATATTTTATTTACATATAATGTCTTATATGTAAATAAAAGGGTTGACATTGGAAATATTTCGTATTCTCTTAATGCTGGGAAATATAAAAAATATTGAAAAATAAAATAATGCTAAAACGTACATTACCTTAGTTTTTTTTCTCCGAAACCGAACTGCCCGTAATAGAGCATTTACTGTTGGTAAATTCACATTCACTAGACACTGGAAACACTTTTTTTGTGTTCGAATTTAGAGTCTAATTAACTGTCAAATATGAAGGTGGACGAATGCCAACTATAGTTATAGTTGATGACGATGCCACTCTGATGTTAAATATCCCTAATAGTGTACAAGATACATAGTCATACGTTGTTAAGTGTAGATGGGAGCACCAGGCCATTCAATTTGGCAATTAGTTTCGTTAATTAATATTTAACAAATTAAAAGAGCGGTACCTCATAAATTGTCAATGATAATATATTGTAAACACAGTACAGGCAATTAGTAAAAAATAGTATTAAGAAATATTATACTTCTATAAAATTTTAAAACATGAAGTAGATTGCTATAGGTATACGTATAACTTGTTGAGTTCTTGATATCCTCAAAAATTGATATTATGCAAACTCGAATTGAAATAAATAATTATAACCATAAAGAAATACAGGGCACTGCAATAGTGCGTCAAATTTCCATAGCTATATATTTTTTGTTTACTCACATCCCTACCGTATAGATAGAGCAAAACACCCCTTGATAAATTATTTTGTAAATAAAGAATTGTATTTAAAGACACAAAGGAATCAATTTTTTTCTTAAAAGACGACATTCCTATACCGTAAATATAATACTTGTGAGGTACCTATAGATAATAGCTACAAGAGCAATGCTATAGACCATAGGTTCCCAAAGTGGGCGATAACGCCCCCTTGCGGGCGCTGCAGGTCTAAAGGGGGGCGGTAAGAGACCCAGAAAAAAAATGGGGGCGTTGTGTAAAGGCTTAGGGGGCGATTTGTAATTTCATCTAGAATCTAGGAGGACTCTTAGACACCGACTGAGCTCTCGACTCTCGACTAGGGATGGGCGATAAACATCGATGTTCATTGAACATCGATATTTTAGGATCGATGTTCGATGTTTTTGCATCGATGTTTGCAATTTAGATTTATCGATAAACTATCGATGTTAGAAGAAATATAGTGAACATCGAACTTTTAAGCTTGACAAAATGTATTTGCACTAATTACAAAATAAAACAGCGTCCTCTGTTGACAAATACAAAAATGTTTCCAAATTAACAGCTCACATACAGGCTACGAGGATGTAAAATTGTCTACGAATAAAAGAAGTATTTAAATTACACAGTGCTATATCATATAAATTCGAATATTTCATTTTAGGCTCTTTTAAATATTACTCAGTATAAATATTTAAATAATATATAATTAAATACATAAATTTATAGTACTTTTAATGTGCAGAATAAAAGTTAAATTATGTATGCATGCAGAATAAGTGAAGGAGGTAAACGTATTTTCATAGAAAAAGAAGGGAGATAGACATTACCGATGTATACTTCTTCGGGAAATTCCCTAGTGCGTACAATCATACACGACGATACACGTATTAAATGCAAGATGACACATCAGAAATATAAAACCATATCCATATGTATCTCGGTATTTGCCAGCGTAGTCAAAAAAAAATGCAAGACTATAAAATCCCAAATAAAAATCGTTCTCTTAAAAAGCTTTGATACACGTAAATGTATATATTTTTTAAGTATCAGACGATTTAAGTCATGTGGTTGTTTCATGCGTAATTGCATAATATTGTTTTTTTATATAGTTTTTTTTGAGTAGTTTCTAAAGTTAACTACATATTATAAATGTATATATTTCTTTTATTATTTTTTTTGAATAGTGATATCTTTTATATCATTTTGTTAAGGACGTAAATTAAATAAGTTATAATAAAGTTTTTGTTAAACTGCCAAAAAATAAATCTATAAATATAATTATCGATGTTTAAAAACATCGATGTTTGGTAGTCGATATTTTGCAACCATCGATGTTGATCAACGATGTTAACATCGATGTTTGATATCGATGTTTACCCACCGATGTCCCATCCCTACTCTCGACTACAGCTTGTGAACATCAACTAATATTAATTAAGAGATTGCTCAAACCAACTCGGTTCGATATTTCTCTCCGAGTAGTTCATATATCTGTCCTGTTTTATTGAATAAATAAAATAAAAAACATATCAATCGGTCGCTCCGTTTCGAAACGAAAAGAGACACAAACAAACAAATAAAAAGGCAACTGTATCAATCGGCTGGTTCATAGAATACTTGTTCTTACTTGTTGAGTACGATTGAGCGTCGAATGAGATAAACGAGTTTATGCATGTTTGTCTTATTCCTGTCGGTGCGTGCTGCTTATGCAATCCTATATAAACAACGTAATATTTATTTTATTTTCATTTGCGGTTTCGCGCGTAATAGATAAGCAGTACTTAAGTTCAACACTTATACTTACGTATTTCTCAAAACAAAACAATGTCGGAAGTAAAAAAGAAGAGACGGCAATACTGTGCGGAATATATTAAATTCGGATTCATTGAAAATCCTACAAACCCATCGTCGCCTTTGTGCCTTCTATGCCTAAAAACATTTTCGAATGAAGCAATGAAGCCTTCAAGACTTCAAGATCATTTGAATAAAATGCATCCAGATAAGAAAGACAAGAATGTAGCATATTTTCAAGACCTAGAGAAGAAGCATAATACTCGGCCAAGTGTAGCAAAACTCTTTTCGGCGGCTGCTAAGCAAGATGACGACGGACTTCGAGCTTCGTACAACATCTCTTTGTTAATTGCTCAAAAAGGCAAACCACACAACATCGGAGAAGTGTTAATTTTGCCAGCAAAAAAGGAAGTAATAACTACTGTGCTTCATAAACCGGCCGCAGATATTATCGGAAAAATTCCTTTGAGTAATAATTCTGTGCAAAGACGAATTGATGAAATGGCCGGAAACATAGAAGAATCATTGTGCAATCATCTGAGGACTAGTCAATTCTCAATTCAGCTCGATGAGTCCACTTTACCAACTAATGAAGCATTGTTGCTGTCTTACGTGAGGTTTATTAAAGATGAGAAAATATGTGAAGAACTATTGTTTGCTAGAAATTTAGAGACCGATACAAAAGGCGAAACCATATTCAATACATTGGAAAAGTTTTGTGATGAGAAAGAGATTCCCTTGAAAAATATTATATCAGTTGCTACGGATGGCGCTCCGGCTATGACAGGGTGCCATAAAGGCTTCATAGCGTACGTAAAAAATAAAATTCCAGATGTCCTTGCTGTACATTGCGTTATTCATAGACAACATTTGGTTGCTAGAAATTTAAGTGAACGACTATTTCAATCACTGCAATATGTCATCAAAGCAGTCAATAAAATCCGTAACTGCTCTTTGAATGATAGATTATTTCATCAGCTTTGTGTTACTAATGACGAAGATTTCAACCGTTTGTTGTTTCATACCGAAGTTCGTTGGCTATCAAGAGGCAATTGTCTGACTCGATTTTACAACCTGTTTGACTCTGTGATAGAGTTTTTGGAAACTAAAGATACAGAATTGCGCAACAAGCTCATTACATCAAAAAATGATATAGCTTACATGACAGACCTGTATAAATTGTTCAACAACATGAATCTCCAACTGCAAGGCGATGAACTAAATTTAATTAAAACAAAAAATGTCGTTGCTGCTTTCGCAGCCAAACTGCTTCTACACAAAAAGAATATGGGCAGACGTGAGTTTCATAATTTTCCGAATTTATCAGTATCCTGCAGTAACGACGACTTGTTTGCCTACTGCCAACATTTGGAAAAGCTCCACATTGACTTCACCGAACGATACCAGGATATTTTGAACTTGGAAATACCAGACTGGGTGTTGGATCCGTTTTCAAATGTCAACACAGCAATATCACCACATCTGGAAGAAGAACTTATAGAATTGACAACGAACGAGGAAATAAAAATCAAGTTCAAAAATGGCTACCAAGAATTTTGGCTACAAAAACCGATCCCGCAATTGTACCCTGGATTGTGGTCAATCATTCAACGATTCTTGATAGCATTCCCATCGTCATATTTGTGTGAACGTGGATTTAGTGCTGTAGCAACGCTGCTTACTAAAAAGAGAAATCGTTTGCATGTTACCGAACGTGGTGACTTGCGGCTGTTCTTGAGTAAATTGGAACCTGATATCAACAAACTTATTAAACAGCATCAGATTCATCCTTCACATTAGTTTTTATATTAGAATCGATTATGTTTGTTTTATTTTGAATTTTGAATAAAAGATACTTTGTCTGAATACTATAAAGTTGCGTTTCAATAATCATTCTCATTGGCAGGTGTAGCCCGTAAAAGTTAACTTGAGACCTGAGCGCCGTTGTGTACTACCTACTACGCTCAGGTCTCAAGTTAACTCATTCATTCTAAACGAGACTTTTACTATAACCCATAGTAAAAGTCTCGTTTAGAATGAATGTTTAATCTCCGCTAATATAGCTCACAATAATTAATTTAATTTGAAGTTATAGTGGTTTTTGAGTAGGTGAAAAAATGGGGGCGCTAAAAAATAATTTATTCTCAAAGTGGGCAGTAGGCAAAATAAGTTTGGGAACCACTGCTATAGACACACGCTACGTTTCCCGGTACGACGCTCTAACGGAAATGCCACAGCATTCTAACGATAATCCTGTATTCATTAGCAGTAAAAATAAACATTGACGTTTACGCCTAGTGTGCCACAAACGCAAAGGGGGTCTTTGAATTATAGATTAGAAGCGCACGTGTGCTAAGTTCATGTTCTATCCGGATAATGTCGGGCTTTTAACGTAACATTTATATGTAGAGAAGATGTTTATACGAATCCTGGAATATTTGAATAATTTTCGATATCAACATGGAACACGAACGATTCACAAAATGAGTCGAACTAAAATTTCACTATTGATTTTAATTATTAAAAATTTGTAAGTAAATAATAATATTATACAGAGAGATCAAAAAAAAGTTGACCCTGCCGCTTCATAGTCATGGTGTATTTGCCGCATATATCATATTCTGGATTGTATTTCGTCCGTGCGACATCTATTATTTTACGTATGAACTACTTTCAAGAATTTTTGTTATATTTACTTGTTTTAATAACTTAACAAATACATTCAATAACTGGTAATATCTTTATTAAAAATAATTTAATACAAAGGCTGATATTGCATATAACATTACATATTTAGAAATGTTATAATATATGTTCAAAATGAGATCCTTCACTTTGTAGACACACATTTATACGTCTTTTTAGAGAATTGAAAACATTTTTAATCATTTCTTCTGTTACACTGTTAACAGCATTTGTAATAGAATCTTGTAGTTCTGGTAACGTATGTAGTGGAGTCTTAAAGACAGGGTCTTTAAATACCCAAAAAAAAATCCGGAGGAGTCAAATCTGGTGATCTAGGAGGCCATCTATTTCTGCTAATCAGCTGGTTATATTAAAATATCTTTGGAGGAATTCAATTGTAGCATGTGCAGTGTGCGCGGTAGCACCATCCTGCTGAAAATAGCCAAATTGTTTTTTATTGTTGTCAAGTTGTCTAATAAATGGTTCTAAAATAAGTGTTCTATATCGTCCTGCATTTATTGTAGGTATCGTGGAAGAAAATTGGCCCTATTCTTCTTCTTCGTGATATTGCACACCAAACACCTATTTTAATAGGATGCATGTGAGTGTGAACAAAAACGTGTTGGTTTACGGATGACCATTCTCGATAATATTGGGAATTGACATACCCACTTAGATGAAACGAGGTCTCGTCTGAGAAAAATGTGATGTCCAACAAATTCTCATCCGAAAAATTATTATGAAACCACGTACAAAATTGTATACGTTTCTCAAAGTCTGCTGGCAACAATTTTTGTACAACAGATACTTTATATACACCCTGTCCAGTTTAAAATGCAGTACATGGGGATATTGGAAACCGTTGGAGATACAACGTCGGTTAAATGGGAGAAAAGTTGCGTATTCATTTGTCCATGAATAATCCGACATCAGATTTTGAAATTTTTGTTTCATTGGGCAGATACAGGGTGAAAAAGAAAAAAATGCATTTTTGAAAATCTTCCTTATTTTGTTTCCTAGAAGAGATAAATTTACAAAAGTTGTAAGCTAGGGATAACAAGTCATGAGGATTTTAAAAACGATTAACAAGAAATCTAGGTCTACTAGATTTTGCGTGACAATAATCAACTTTTGTTTTTCTTATGGCAGCCATATTGGATTTTGACATTTTTAATATCTTCAAAAAAAATGCTATTCAATGATGTATAACATGTTTATGTTCAAGATAGTAAAAACATGAAAAATAGAGAAAGTAAGATTTTAACATAGTAGGCCGTAATAATAAATGTGACATTTGTTTTAAACAACTCTAAAAGCTGTGAAGTTTATTTATTCTGAACTGTCAGTAATCTTATTGTTAATCTCATTGTATTGTTATAAGTATCTGTACTGTGCAAACCTAAGATGGATCGTTTTTCAAATAGTGACAAATATCAAATGCTGGAGTGTTTTATTTTGTGTGGAAGAAATGATGAATTGGCTGCAGAAATGTATTTCGATAGATACCCTGAAAGGCGGCAGCCAGAAAAAAGCACTTTTCGCCGATTGCGTGATAATTTGATAATGCATGGAAGTTTTGTCAAACCCAAAAAAAGGCAAAACAATGAAAATAATGAAAATATTGTTCTTCAAGCAGTAGTTGAAAATCCCCGTACGTCTTTACGGGTAATTGAAAATACACTTGGCGTCTCTAGGTCAACAGCTGGTACCATTTTAAAGCGTGCCAAATTCAAACCTTATCGTGAAAGAGCCAGAACTTTTTTGCGAAAATTTTATGGTCTGATGAGAGTCGATTTACTAACTCTGGAATGTTTAATCGTAAAAATACTATCTTTTGGTCCGATGAAAATCCACACCTAGTTCGTGGCATTAGACAGCAAGTCAAATGGGGATTTAATGTCTGGATCGGCGTTATTGATACCCATGTTATTGGTCCATTCTTTTTCAATGAGAATTTAAATTCTGAAAGGTATTTAGAACTTTTGCGCACGCATGTTGCTGAACGAATTGAAGAACTTCCACTTGTCACGTTGCAAAATATGTATTTTCAGCAAGACAATTCACACAATTCCTTGTTGGTTACAAATTATTTAAATAATCAATATTATAATAACTGGATTGGTAACCGAGGACCAATAGGGTGGCCTGCGAGGTCCCCGGACCTCACACCTCTTGATTTTTTTCTATGGGGCTATCTGAAAAACAAGGTGTATTCGAGATCTTATGAAAATGTGGAAGAATTACGTCAAGCGGTTGAAGAAGCAGTGAATGGAATTACACCGAACATGGTTAGACAATCTTGTGAGGCAGTACTAACACGATGTAGATCATATTATCACGGCCTAATATGTTAAAATCTTACTTTCTCTATTTTTCATGTTTTTACTATCTTGAACATAAACATGTTATACATCATTGAATAGTATTTTTTTTGAAGATATTAAAAATGTCAAAATCCAATATGGCTGCCATAAGAAAAACAAAAGTTGATTATTGTCACGCAAAATCTAGTAGACCTAGATTTTCTTTTTAATCATTTTTAAAATCCTCATGACTTGTTATCCCTAGCTTACAACTTTTGTAAATTTATCTCTTCTAGGAAACAAAGTATTGAAGATTTTCAAAAATGCATTTTTTTCTTTTTCACCCTGTATCTGCCCAATGAAACAAAAATTTCAAAATCTGATGTCGGATTATTCATGCACAAATGAATACGCAACTTTTCTCCCATTTAACCGACGTTGTATCTCCAACGGTTTCCAATATCCCCATGTACTGCATTTTAAACTGGACACCCGGTATATATAGGTGTAGTTATTTAGTGGTTTTATGGCATGTTCCATAAGATAGTCCTATATGAATATAAAATTAGAATTGATAAATTTTCTGGGCAATAAACAAAGTAATACTTTACCTACCTATGCTAATAGTTGCCTTAATGATTTCTTAGGACGCACGCCCAGCCGTTCTTGAATATCTTCTAGCACTTCTTTTGTTAGTAAAGTAGGTCTACCAGATGAGTGTTTGTTATATTTACTGCCAGTTTATCGAAAACGACTAATAAGACGGTTGACATATCTTGCAAAAATATCATATTGGAATTCCATTTCTGGGAATCGAGTGTGAAATTGATGCCTACATGAATCAGTAGAATATTTCCACTCTGCATTCTATAACTTAATCTTATCTAAATGATCATGGTACTCGTATAAACACAAAAAAGAAATTTGCAGTAACAACGAAACGTACCTCTTATTGCCTTGAGAAAGGCAGTTTCTAATATTCAATTAAACGTAGTAAACCAAGAGACAAAGAAACGACAAACAGCTTATATGACTGACAAATATGTATAAATGACAAAATATTTTAGCGAAGTTATGTACAAACTAAATGTTCATACTACAACAATTAACGTGTGGCAAACTCGTGCTAAAGTTAGGTGTGGTCACCACACGACTTTCTTATACGTGTATGCGTTTCAAATTATACAAGAGTTGTTCTAAACTAAGATTTAAATACTTTTATCTTCTGAAAAAATAAACAGAGTCCTATTGTACTACTGTCTATTCTCTTTACAAATCTCTATAGGATGCATACTTAGCGAGATATTCGAAAGAGAGTGCTACTCGCTAACAGTAAAAGTGTTACTTCTGGTCCGAATATTGAAATTTTTTTTATACAAAAGATATTGAAAATTAAGTTCTAAATACTTTTATACTCTTGATAAATATATATAGAATGCATAATTTGCGACATATTTACAAAAAAATCGCTATGCAATAACAGTAAAAGTGTTACTAATTTTGAAATTCTTTTTATACAAAAGGTATTGAAAATATAGTTCTAAATACTTTTATACTCGTAACGTACCTGTCTAAAAACCATGACTTGCAAAATATTTGCAAAAAACTGATTTTCGATAAGAGTAAAAGACCTACTTCCGGTAGGAATTTCGAAAAACTTTTCTAAATTCTGCATATGAATTCTTTATAAATTTGTTTAAACTTAGTAGTTGACGAAATATTGGTAAAATTCGATTTTTTCACTGAAGTAAACTACTACTTCCGGTCTGTCGATTTTACTGAAAATCTAATCAGTTCTCAAGAGGGAGATTATACTAGTAAATGCAAAATTTGGAATTGATAGCTATAGCGGTTTGACCGCTATCGCGTAAAGTCGTATGCTTTTTGAACCCTACGTCTGTGCTTACCCCTCCCTAAATCGTAGCACCACCCGACCATATTAGAACAACAACGCATACTTGCCGCCTCTCGAGTGAAAGTGATATCACGTTTGAACAAGTCTCAACCTGCTTTTTCTCCGTAAAAAACTAGGCTAATACTAGCGCATTTTGTTTAATTTACACTTTGTGTATGCTCTTTATTCTGAGAGTTACTGTGTTACTAGTGTTATGAAGTATTGTATTAATTGTTTACGAGGCGGATCATATAAAAACGCTTCATAATACACATGCTCCATTTCATTTTTCCCGATACCATATCGATATATTGATTCGTTTATTTCTTTTGTGTAGTGTGTCCCCTGTTTGGATAAATCACCAAATATAAATCACATTTTAATAGGGACAATCATTATATGCGAAATGACATTGCTAAAGGTACAATTTTGTACGTGACAGGTCGCGTGATTTATTTGTGAAATGACCATTAAAACCACAGTTAACTACGTGGTTAACTAGAATGATGAGTAGTCACTTTCTTTTTATTTATCTTTTCCAGTTTTTTTTCTCTTCATATAAATATATATATATGTAACCAATGGTGCATGTTTGTTGGCCAGATTATTGTAGTTGTTCTGTAAAGAACAGAGAGCTATTTTCCGTCGCTTTCGCAGTCAATTGGCCGGTAATAAGAGCAGTGCGAAACGTGTGATTACCAGTGGCTGTCCCTCAATAAGTGCTCAAGTTTAATATGTATTCTATTTAAAAGAAGCATATTTAAATTTGATCATTCTTTAAATAATTTTATAATAACAATATAACATGCCTATTAATTCCAAACATAATTCGCCAAAGATGCAAAGATCAGCAACTATAACACGAGATGTAAATTATTCCTACTAATATCCAAGCGAGCCTTTGTCCACTACTTCGTCTAATCGCTTCGTTCACTTCACATGCGAATACTAAATCTAATTGCGACAGTTCGGCGACGTTCCATGTTTTAAGCTTGTCCGTGCGCACATATAATCAGTACACACGGACAGTGCAAGTAGGAAGCAGAACGACGCTTCTCTACATTAAACCGAATAAAAAAAGAGAGACGAATTGATTTTCAATACAAAACGTGTTTGTGAAATATAAAAACTGTTATGCATTTATCTATAAAAACAATTGTGTAGCGACCCTGCACAGGTGATTTCGCCTCGTCACCTGGCAGCGTCCTCGATTATTATAAATCGCACAATATTCTCTTTATATTAATAGCTATAATACAACTAAGTTTTGTTAATGCAAGTGCCTAATCCTTTGTTACTTTTAAATGTACAGATTCATCTTTAATGTGTTTTATATGTCACCTAGGATTAGAATAGTATTAAAAGTCACTATATTTCCAATCACAATATTATAAATGTGACAAGGCATATTAATACCTCAACAATAGCACTTCGCAACATTTTTTTTAATGTTACCTTCATTACAAGAGTCAGATCTGACCAATTTGGGTTGCAAAAAACGAATATGATATAGAAAAGGTGTATTAGCTTTTGATTTTGGAATGTACAATAGATGGTAGTATTTTATTTTACAGGATTGGGAGAAAACGATACATTTCAATACATACGCCAACAACATTTAAAGTCCGTTTGATTTTTTTTTAATGACCTAAGAGATCTAAATTTATGAAAGAATACTTGACAGTTGGTTGAGTCTGAAGAGAATCTTGTGATGGCTTCATGAGATCACTGTTTTTTAGCTTGCCTCTTGTAAGTGAATTGTGGGGCATCCCTGCGTTAGGATTAATACGCAATCATTTCCACGGCCTTGATATCTCTCTTCCAATATCCTGTTCATTACTGACAACTCTACAACTAGGAAGGAGAAAGTCGGGGTGTGAGTGGAAAAAATGGATTTTAACGGACATATTTCAACCGAGTTAATGGTATTTTTGCAGAAGTACTTTTGTAGCTTTCATATCGTTTGTTGCCTAAAATGCATGAATGAAATTTGGTCAAACGCAATCTCTTTTATTCTAAGCTTGTACATCCCAAAAGTATTGAATCAAGCGCCGCCACTGGCGATTACATCAAATTATAAGGCGGAGTCTGAAACTAAATTTTATTGAAAATAGTGGTTTATCATCTTTTTACAACGCAGTGTGTCATGTTAATTTTACATTATTAGCAATTTAGTTGTTGTAATATTCCTTTCTCATTTCCTTCGAATAACAAATTGTAATCGGATATACGAAAATAAAACGAAAGATATGTCATTGTCAAGTACGAAATCGACGATGTGAACGGTGCAGCAAAAAGTTTAAGACTACTTTTGTAATACTGTTAAACGTGAGATTCTTCTAAAATCGTTGCTTGCATTAATTCTATTGCCTTTCTCAAATAAATCACTTCAACAGCATTCAAAACTATACACACGCTAATTAAGAAGGTTCTGAAAAAGAAACAGAAATAATATAGGAAGAAAAAAACGCATGGACAGAAATAAAAACACGAATTATAATTGTCTGATAGTTCCGCTAGATGGATGTACAGCAACTCACGACTTAAACGATGCGCAGAAATGAAATAAAAGTAAATTGATTCGACAAATATATTATTATTATCTTGGTGAAACATTTTAACAATAAATTGCGAATAGCATAAGTAAATAAAATACTTGGAATTATTTCGCAAATTTTTTATCAAAACTAGAGGTTTTAGGAATTAAGGACAAAGTTGGACATTGGCTAAAATCATAATTGACAGTAAAATATAATGGCTGTACATCAGATGCAATAAAAATTAACTTTAGTGTTCTTCAAGGAACAGTACTGGTACCACTACTATTTATTATTTACGTAAATGAATTAGTTATGAGTGTGAAGCATTGCTATGTTTGTATGTTCGCAGATGACACTATGATATATGTATGTAGAAACAATTTAGATCAAATGGTTACTGAAATTAATGAAAATTTATCATCGTTATACATGTGGCTTTGTAATAATAAATTATGTATTAATGCTAGTAAATCAAAGTACATGATTGTAGGTGCAATTATAAACTAAGTAGATTAGATGTAAGTAACGTTAAAATTAATATAAATGAATATGTATTGAATGAGATAGGAGAAATGAAATATCTCGAGACTATAAGTAGTGAGAATTTAAAATTACATGCACAATACGTAATGAATAAAAAGTTCACTTCTTACGTAGAACTTCGATGGGTTTGTCTATGAAAATTAGGTTACTACTGTACAAATCGCAAATAGGCTCTCATATAGGGTTTCAATTTATATCAAAATAAAGTACAGCAGATTCAAAAAATTCTGAACCATTCAACCATTACGGAATAAAGTTGATTCTTAGCTTAAAAGTTTCGATATTTTTGTACAAGTGCAGTCCCTACAATTAAAAAATTTATTAATCATGTGTAAATATATTAATTATTATTTAAAAGGATAATGGCTTTGCGATGATATATGTGACCGTAAACAAATCAATTTCTGTGACGTAGGTGTTCAATGTATACAGATGCAACTGATCATGGCGTGTATTTTGTTAAAAATACTATTTTCAAGTATTATTTGTGCATGCGAACGACTATATAAGGAAGAATTTAATATGTAAAATTGTCATTTATCCCTGACATCTCGAGGAATAAATGCTCAACTCATTCGTGGTGCACTTACTCACGAAAAAATCCCGTTCCCGATTTCCGTAATTATTTGTAATTTGCACGGACGGTTATAAGTAATTAATTCCGTTCCCGTTATCCGCAATTATCTATCAAGACGCACTCGTCATTGTATAGATAATTCCCGTACCCCCCAAACAAAAGGTCTGTGCACTCACGATATCATTTGTCACATTTATCTTTAAACTATATATATTTCATTTCATGTAAAGTCCGTTATTTATACGTATATCAAATATAAATTTCTTCCTTATAAGTCAACATTAACACTCCGCGAAATCATTTTACCAAACATACATATAAACATATATCAATCGAAAGTCGTCAGATATGTGTATAACGTACCGCGCACCGTATGATATTCATGTTAAAACTGCGGAAATTTGTTTTGTTTACTTTGTACTATAATAAATGTACATTTCAAATATAGATATTAATTAATAAGAAGCTATTAGACCTACCGTCTCTCCGACAGACGCACCTGCGGAGCTAGTCGTAGATTCTTCTTTCTCCCACAAAGCATTGGTATTAATATAAGACCTATATAGCGTTTAAATAGAACCTACAGATAAGAGCGAATAAGGCTGCCTAACTGTAGGGATGTAAATTGTCTCAGTTACTTAATATTCGATAAGATACCGCAGTTAATTGGCGCGTTGATTTTTGAGCTAATTAACAACACGTTTAGAGGTGCATTACAAAGCCTTAATTTAAACAATAATCGTGTTAATTTGACTAAATTTTCAAGAATACTAGGGCTTATTGTTGGATTGTTGGCAAGGTTATCTGTTAAATCACTCAGATGACGTTTTATTACATTAGTAAAATTTGTAACTTTATTCCAAATAATTTCTTTCGCTTATCTTTGATTATTTAGTTATGTGGCGCCATCTAGTATGAATTCACTAGCAATATCTTAAGATATATCACATAGTTGATCTTTACAATAAAAATTTCTTTAAAATATATTTTCCGTATGAATTGTTTATATCATGCTTGCACCGTTTAAGCCGTGAGTCACGGTAAATACATATATATATTAATAGTTACAAAAAACGCACACTCCAGAACATGTACAAGCATACACGCATACACACAATGAGACGAAAAACTTTGCCTTCCACCCAGCGCTTAGCCCACTCGATTTATAATGTAATTACATCATTGAGATATATAGAGATTGCTAAGAATGTGACAGAAAGATATTAATATTCGGCCAGTTTGAAAAAGGATGGACATGACACCAAAGTCGCTACTCTAACGGTGTACGCCAAACGCGAAATATTCATGAGATGAGTCAATTAATTATCTTAGTAGTGCTGTTATCTTCGTCTTTCACGTACGTCTTTTTCTCATCTGTTTTCTTTTTTTAACTTTTGACGTAAGTTATTTCATCACTTTTCTTTAATGATATGTTTGTTGTAGGGTACGCTATAATTTAGAGGTAATAGACCAGTCCTAGGAACTAAATCCCGCAGTATTCCACATTTCTTCATATTTAGTGAAACAAATCCATAAATTGATATTTCAATATTTCTGCAGAGAAGTGTCTAGAAATTTGAATAGATATGATCGATTGTTGTTGATGAAAAATCGAAAATACTTTCAGAAATTTCCGCTTTAAGAAAGAGGGGTGTGTGTCCGTATAAAGTTAGTCATCCTTTATACGAAAACCAAAAATCTTACGGTTGTGTCAGTTTGTTCTAGGTTTGTTATAAATTGTTCCAAAATGTTCAAGAAAAAAGTCAAAACCGACAGAGATAATAAAAAAAGCCGCGTCTACATATGCTACACATAAAAAAGCTTAACATTTTCAAAATTTAGGTTTTCGATCTATTTTGATCCAATATCTTTTGATATATAACAGATATAGCTTTTATGTATGAAAACAAAGTTTAGGACACATCTAGAGTAACCTGGAGCAATCGTCAAAATATTTACGAAAACGAGTCTGACTTCATACTTATAGTCTCCACTGATTTTGTTCTTTCTTTCAATTACTTTGGAACAATCTTGAATTAACCTGAACAATTTAGATCAATTGTCAAAATTACGGTTTTTAAGGAAAAGACGTTCTGGGAAAAACTCGTTTTTTCCGATTATTTCTATCAAATTTGAATTTTCTTGAGAGTCTTTGGAACAATGTTTAGAACAACTATAAAAACCTGGAATATCAATCAGAATTTCAATTTCCGAAAAAAGGGGCTGGGTGAAAAAAAACTTTTTTCAGTTATTATCTAGGCAAATTTTAACATTCTTTTTTTAAAAAAAATATTTTGAACAATTTAGAAGAAACAACATGGAACAACTTTTATATTTTTGATTTTCGAAAAAAAGGTGGGTAAATTCTATATTTTCATTAGCTAGTTTGAATGTTAAGGTATTTCATAATCTTAAATGTGAGATCAATAACTCATAAATTGTCTAAAGCAAAAAAAATGATTTTATTCAAAAAATATGTGGTTTTCACACAAGCAGTAAATGCAATTGTTAATAGATCAATAAATTTAATACTAATCAATCTTCAAAACCAAAAACGATTAAGAAACTTTACTGAATACATGAATTCTTTGGGTTGAACTGGTGAGATAGTTTAAGCAAGGGGGGTTTTTACTTTTTCCAATAATTAACGAATTTTCTTTGTCAACTTCCATATTTGCGCAAAATAAAATTGCCAAACTTTGTTTTGCAGGTTTTTACCAGTGCATTTATCTCTTTTTAGAGCTAATGTTTTGTTCCACGTTGGACGGTTGAATAGGCTGGTTTCGTCACCGATATAAACATTTTTGATGGATACCTTTGCAATAATTTTTGCTTTGCCTTTCAAGCTACGGCAGTCTCCAGGGAAACATCAGCTACTTATCCACAAATAGTTTTATAACTTACGCTATGTCTTTGACAAAACTCTCCAAGCCACCCATTTGAAGCTTTAAAATACGAAATTTTTTAAACATTCTTCTGTTTCGAAAGCTTTTTGCTTTATTAAAGGTCCAGATATGGAGCTGCTCTTATTTCTAGCTTGACAGAAACAATTGTAAAGTACTTGGTCAATCTCTGACCTTTCATTTTGTTTGCTTTGTATTTGTACCTTCTGCAAAGAGTCGTTTTAAACCGGATTTGCTTTTTATAATTTCTTGAACTCGTGTCTTTTCAACAACGTTTTTCTGTTATCCTTCCTTCATTGTTACTCGACTTTTCACTTTCCAGAATAGTACCAATTTTATCTTTAAAAGCAAAAATTTTATCTTTATCGACATGGTAATTGAACATATGTAACAATACTGCAGTTAATTAACTCAAAATATGTGAAGCGAAAGCTAAAATACATAATCTACCGAAGGAAATACAGCGTGTGCAAAGAGAAATAGGGAAATCCTGTTAATACTTCATCTTACAGACCCTACCTACTGCTACGCTATCCAGATAAGTAATTCCCCGATATTTAACACCTAATGAATGTTTCTTACAACATATTTATATATACCAAACTCTAGTGATGTATTGATGTGTTTACATACACACTACCTCGTAAATTTGCTTTGAATAATGGTTAGATTTCTATTGTAAGTCGACGTAGATAAAACAATTTATGACCGCTAATGAGAGGTAAAATTGCAAGCATTTTATCAAGAAAATTTTTATTTTAAAGTAACCGCAACGCTTTTGAGAGGTGTCGCTATTGATAGGATCATTGATACGTGTTTCACCATAACTACTTTTAGAATATGTTGAAAAGTGACTGTTATAAAAGGTTATTTATATATTACTGTTTTGTATGGTAGAGAATAAGTGATATTACTATCATTATTAATACTACTAATAATAATAAATGATAAATTATTTAGAACGTGTATTTCGCATTGTGTAATTCTTACATTTTTAAAGAGTTCAGAATAAATATTGGAAACTTCAAATGACTTTTTTAATTTCACTAACGGCTGCTCCAAGAAAAGGTAAAAAATCGGGAAATTACCGTAATATATATAAAAATGATTACTTATTAGAATTATTTATTCACTATTCAGTATTTATACACTTCCATATTCCTTTTGTTAATGAACAACAATTTTTTATTTTGTTCCGATATAAATTAAGTTTAATTTCATTTATCTCAATTCATGCGAGCCCTACTTTGTCATTTTTAAAAATATATTACCGATTCAAATTAAAACTCACAAAGAAAAAACAACAGTAAATAACTTAATCACCAAGTCAGTAATTAATATTAAAAGGGGACATTCTTAGGCACCATCGCCATCGATGGAATTCCACAAATAATATTTTTATAAACCCGCGGCGGACACATATGTGTCTATGAAATTACTATTAAATCAATTTTAGATATTTATGTGGATGCTTTGTGTATAGCAGACGGTGTGTTTTTATAACCTAACAGCGGGAGAGCAGTTTGTGGTCCCACACGGTCGGTAATGTAGAAATTTTAGTGTCCCTGCATGCGGAGTGTACTTTTTTTTCACTTCTTTTATTTAGTTATTTATCTTTTTTATTTCGTTTCTTTCTTTACTCGGGTCTTGTCTTTTCCATTGCTTCTTTCTTCCTTTTTTTTGTTAGTTTTGTTACCGTTTGTCGATAACGCAAGCGATTCGAACGTGGTTTTCAATTCAAAACTTTTGAATACTGATGACGACTTTGCATTTTTGCGGTGTATCGAAGGTTTTGCCAATGTAATTACTACATATTTTTAGTATTCGTGAGGTATTTCAGGCATTTCCTTACATTGTATGTGTTTTTTTGCCTTTAATTCTATGAGAAATGGACAATAGTAGATGAAACGAATTTTTAAATATTCTTAAATTTCTGTTTCTATGCTTATGTATACAATGTGGACTGTGAAAAGCTAAATATTTTAAACAAAAATATAGGCTTATAGAAATTTCCGGAAAAGGAACCATAAGGCACACAAACCTAACTGACAAAAATGCATTCAAATTGACAATAATGCATAATAACATACAGGGTCTCAAAAATAAGAGCATATTTGGATGAATGGTGTATACTGTTCATTTCTTGGCTTTGACTGCCTTGAACCTGAAGAGGAGCATTACTTAAGAGTAATAATAACATTTTTAAAAGCAATTTGTTGCTTAGCCAAAACAAAAGTTTCAAAATATAATAAAATAATTAGTCGTACTGACAAGAAATTAGTGCGGTATAAGATATGCTAAATAAAATTTAATTAAATTATCCCTAATGAATCTAACAGTTTTTGACCTGTTGGAAATCAACTGACGTAGAAGATCTCTTAGGTCGCACAAAATCATACATGTTTTAAAATCTGTAAAATAATCGTATTAGGTGATAAGTAATCTATCTTAAATGAGCAAAAATGATCAATATAGAATTCCTAAACGTTACCTTTATTTTACAAATTCAAATTCAAAGTACACAGACGGTGTATCACCGATACTTAAATACAATTAAAGGGGTAAAACAAGCACTAAAATTTAAACAAAATTTTAAATTATCTAAAAAATATGATTCACAAAATTAAGAAATGAAGTTAGCTAACAAATTAACACTCGGTATACCATTGTTTGTAAAATTACTCCAATTTAAACCATAATTTAATAATTATATTCTAAATATTAAAACTAAAGTTAAGACTAGTTTAATTGTTTTCATTACACATTAAAGAAGAATTAAAATATATAGAATCCCACCTCGCATAAACAACACTCAAAAACCAACATTTAAGACGCTACGTTGACATCTGGTTGCTGATACACGTGACCAATGAGTAATTATGTCCTAACGCTTCTTTAGCGCAGACCAAGAAACGTAGACAAAATGGCAACCACTGAGTTATGCTAATTCGAACCAATCATATACGTATAACTAGAACATATCACTAGAACGCTAAGAAGGAGATAATATTAATTAGCATAGAAGGACTTTCAACGGCAATCCACATGCCTTCGAAATCACAATATAAATATGGGTTCTAGGAATAAACAGAAACCATTCAATTTTTCAATTTCTTGATAACGCCAAAAACCGACGTTAAATTGTGCATTTGCATCTTTAATTTTTAAGCCATATACTAATGCATGATCAATGCAGCACAAATTCAAGATTTGAGACGATAACTTTCCACGTTCTATTTACGAAACACTACGACAAAATAAAACGTTGCCAGTGCTAAATGTATCGATCATACTTAGATTGAAAACTATCACAACTAAGTTTGAAGAATGTGCGTATAAAAATTATCAAAAGACAAACGCATATTTTACAAATGCAAAGTAGAAACGTTAAATAGTAGATAATTTAAATGTACGAATGATTACTAAACTAATTTAACACAGTGTTAATTAAAAGAAAGTGACAATCTGAAGGACAAGAGATCTTTAATCTAAAGGCATCGATAATTCGTTATGCTGATTACAGGTGGCGCCTTAAGTTACAAGAATAATAAATAAAACCTAACCAATTAATTTCGTAAAAAAATATCAATTTCCAATATACTAAACTGACCAAAATTAAAGAAGTGACAAAATAGCCGAAAATTGACATATAAACAAATTTTCTCTTGTGAAAGGATCTCAGTTAAATTGAAAATACATATCAGATGCAAAATGGGTAATAAGATATTGTTCCTCTTTGTTTTAAAGGGTGCCAAAAAAGTTTCCAATACAGAATGGATTTTTCAGAAGAATTTCAAAACATGGACAACATTTTCAATCAAAAATATATAAAACGATCTTTCTTCAAGTTCTTATAGTGAAAAGAAATTTTATAAACAAAGTAAACTCTCACATTCCTGATAATCGTATGAAATGCTGGGAAAGTTTTGCCAGTTAATGACAACGCTAGTTGTAGCATTTGACGAGTAGAAATAATTATAAGCAATGTTAGATATTTACTTTCATTTTTTTACACTAGCTAATAACCCGATCACAGCGCCACCTATAGAGTCCTGATATTGTAATCTTATTTTTGGCTATAAACTAGCATATATTGTAAATACAAGTCATTTGATCCATAGATTTGTTTATAATTTGATTTCAGCGCCCCCTATCGTATGCTAGCATAGCTATGAACCATCGTCTCGACAAAACAAATATATTATGTGAATATAACCTAAATCGGTTGTTCAGAAGTTACATGTATAATATAAAGATTTTTTCCAGATCTGTCAGATTTTTTTTCAATTGAAACCATTCAATTGAGTTATTTTATTCCGGAAGCAATACGCACAAAATAAAATCATCTAAATATGTCGTTCCTATTGTCAGTTATGAACGACAATTTGTTATTTTCCCGAATTTTTCGACTTTCCTTTGTAGTTGTCCCGATTTTCTTTTCCTGAAGACTTTTCCAGAACCATAACGAACAAAACAAAAGAGAATTATGCATATCCATCGTTCCAATCTTGAGTTATGATCTTGAGTTCGTACAAAAACCCATACAAAAAAAACACCTTCAGTTTTTCCCGAATTTTCCAATTTTCCGGGCAACTTTTCCAATTTTGTTTTTTAAATAGCCAAATTACCGACGAACAACTTTTCTTATTTATATAGATAGATTATTGTGTTGTATTTTTTTATGTATTTAAAAAGTATTTTGATAGAACAATATATTTCTGAATTAAATAGTGTGCTATTAAAATCAAAGTACATTTTCGAATTTCCTCAACAAGTATACACTTTAAATATATAATTCTAAGTTTACGTTTAAATTTTGTTTTACACAAAAAAAATTGAGAATTAAATTAATTATGATAATAAACACTACAATAAAATTCCTCAAAATGGATAATTTGCAGGTAGGACAACTAGATTTTTGAAGGCAGTCTAACAGTGCATCACTTTTCAACATTCAAAAACGTATTTTTAATTGGTATTATCAGTATTTCTTGAGAAGATTATAATTTCATGATGAGTCAAAACATGTATTATATATCATATTAAAAAGAACACGCGAAAACTATAAATAAAAACTCGTTGTTAAATATATGTACATAAGCGAGATTGTGCAGAGCGCCTTTTTTTCTGCTCTATTCAATTTTAACGCCAATTACGTCTAGTTAAGTTAAACGTCACAAGTTCTGTTGTGTTTATTCAGTCGCTTAGAACAACTAATTATTGTTCTCCAACATCTAGTCACATAACAAAAGCGGTATTGTCGAATCTAACCAAGAATAAGTTATTATTTATTATAAAGGTAATTATTGCCATCCAAGGTTAAGCGATTTTCATGCCGCAAACGCGGACACATCAGTAATAAATGGAATTAAAAAAAAAGTAAATCGACCGATGGTAGATCTTATAACTGATAAATAAATATTCACTAGTTCTTTGTATTGTTGGTGGAGCTGTTTCGATTAGACTACAATGTTTGCACGATGAAAAAACGACGTCAATGATACAGGTTTTTATTATTCATTATTCATGTTTGATTTGCTTATTAATATGATGAAAAATATTTTTTTTTTCAAGACTGGAACACTATATTAGTTCGATGCTTGGAAAATGTAACATTACTGCACTGTACTTAAATCACGCCAATAAATAAGAGCGCCATTATTTGCGAAAGTGTTATTTTATCGTATATGTTGTGTTTTTTTGCATTTTGTAGTTTCCGGTAGTAAAAAATGGTGTGTCTTATCTTCATATACCCTAGTCGTCAAATTTTAATTTCGGTTTACACTTCTATCCCATGCAGAAGATGACCTTATAATATGCAGCGATGCCTGCTTGCTAACAGTGGTGGGAGTGCAACGCAGTGTCGGGGGACCCTCACGCCTTACATTTCATAGGAAACGTTTGTCGAGTGTACTGTCTTGGCAGTCTCGCTTATGTTTATCTTTAGTTTACTCCGTCGCGCTCTTTTCTTCTTTCTACTTTCGTATCAGAAATTAAAATATGTCGACTACGGTATAAGTGAACTAGGGACACGTTGCAATGATGTTTACTTAAGGCGAGGTTACGAAAATTATCGAACGCCATATGTCGGGTTGTCTAAAATCATGGAATATATCTACGACTTTAAAAAGCATGGAGCTTATTACACGGTCCATGTACTAAGGCCAGCGATATGAAGCACATGCTTGGTCAACTGTAAAAATAAATAAAGAGTGGTTGTAGTAAATTTTTTAATACATAGGTGTAAATATACCGGCTGATCCAAATTAAGATGTTCACCATTGCTATCTTCAATATTGTAGGAGCTACGTAGTCGGTTAAATTAGGAAAGTTGTTGTGTTTTTTCCACTGATTACGATAATAAAAACAGAAAAACAATTGAAAGTGTAGGTTCCCTGTTACTTTTAAAAATTCATTTTTTCTAATGGAACACCCAGTACATCTTTATACCAATCGATGAAGTAAAATTGCAATATAATAAAAAAAATATTCTAAATTTAATTTTTAAAAACATCGCCATTTACTTTGACATTTCGTGTTGCATTAAAAACAACTGTCCCATCAATAGAAGAATTAATAATATTGCGGAGACAGTCTTGGAGTTCATTTTCAGTATTGTATCTCGCTTTATATGCCTGGTTTTTTACATATCCCCAAAAATAAAAGTCTAGAGGTGTTATGTCGGACGATCGAGGGGTAAAACAAGCTGGGCCATGTATGGTTATCTAACATTAATACTAGAACGTCTCTGTGGATTACGCTGGTGAAATAATAGAGGATTTTCTCTACTCCAATAATGATTATTCCGTCTATTGTCATTCAATGCAAGGTATCGTATTTTCGATTTATATTTAATACCAAATTTGATATTGGTTTTAACACCCCACAAGTGGATGTATGCTCATATTGTTTGGAATATCAAGGAAAAATTAAGCGTGAAAAGAACACTGTAAATAAGTCAACTTTCAACACATAATATAAATTACATAAAATGAAAGCAAAGTCATTCTTTGATATACTGAAGAAAGAAGAGGAACAGGTAATCACTCTTTCATATGACTGACAAATATTTTGTGTTGCCCAAAATCCCAGAAGAAATCATATATTATAAAAGGCAGCTCTACTTATATAATTTTACAGTCGTGATTGGTTTGTGAGGTTTGTGACGTAAAATTTGTATCTGATAGATGTGCCGGACAAAATAAAAACAGCGCAATGATTGCAACGTGTGCCAAATAGCTGGCAGATGATGCACCCAAATGTATCCAAAAAGTAAATTTAATTTTTCTATTAGCCGGTTATTCTAACCTTCCGCCAGATAGAGTTTTCGGACAGATTGAAAGAAATATAAAAAAGAAGGATAGAATCATCGATGTCAACGACTATTATGAGATATTTGAAAAGTTTGGGACTGTCAAAAAATTAGGAATTCAATGGAAAGTGTTACACTGGCGGAAAATGATTCTTTATGTAATCAAGCCAACTTCTTCTTTTCATTTCAAAATTAATTCCTGCAAGAGAATAATGCTATGCGAAGATGTTACAATTTTTTTCTGTATATTATACCTTATTAGTGTTCTATAATTTTTGTTGCATTTCCTGCGAGTGACGCTGTACATTTGTCTTAAATTCTTTCGCGTATTAGGTCACGCCTAGAATAATCTTTTGTTTTACTGTGGGAATTACGTACCTATAGATATTTTCTGCGTAATGTGGAATTTTCATTTAATTTATTTTATGTTAATTACCTCGTGTAATTGAGCGTCTTTCCTTAGTTTTTAATTATTATGATTTTATTTTCTTTAATTTGCAGCGCTAGCGTCATCTCGTATGGGCGAGGGTAATGTCAGTAGATGTTGTTTATGAATGTCTTTTCGTCTAATGTTGTTTATTCCTTACGTCAATGCCTAATTATCTGCGACTATTTCTAATTAATTATTTCTTTTTTTGTTCTTACTAATTTGTACCTTATCCGTTAAATATCTTATGTATCGATTCTCTTCCAACTTGCTAGATGTTGCTTGTCACTTTCTACCGCAACCTTGTGTCCGTGTCATTTCATTCGTTCAATATCAATCGAACCGTTGAGTTGATTTAAGAAGCGATCTGTCCACTTCAATCGGTGTCACTGTATTTATTGGTCTGTTGTGCCTATTTACCTTATAATTCACACGATAAATCGTGGATAATTAAACAGTAATAAATTAAGCATTTAGTAGTTAATTAGTTTCCTACTGCATGGTGCAGGATTTTCGATTGTTTGAAGCAGACCTCTGGATCGGTAAGAGTTCAACTTTTCGTAATTTCTTTCTAGTGATTAATGCTTGTTTCGTATATTTTCCCTTTTAGCTTTTCTTTTATCTTATATCGTACTGTCGAGTGCCTTTGTGTGTCGAACACGTGCTGGAATGGCGGAAGTAATGCCGCCATCTTGTTAGCCTATCTTCCGCAACCACGCGGGCGTTTAATTATTTCTGCGAATATTTGACCCACCCGTCGTACTTTGAAGGTAAATCTACCCCATTTGGACCTGGAATTAATTGCTTTCCATAATGGAGGCCTTATAGAAAACCGATGTCCCATGTGGATCAAATACATTGTTAAGTTACGTATCTTTAATTATTTTTATTTGTAAACCTATTGATCTGTTTTGCTTAATGAATTTTCATTAGAATATGTTGTGCTTTTATCTGTAAATTCACTTTCATTTTCATTTTCGTTTTGAGTAGCTATCCAATTTAATTGGTAGTAATTTCCGTCAGGACCGTAACCTAATTTTGTAGTTTTAAATTAATTTTTTGGTACTCAGAAGTCTACAGCATGTAATGGCGGTAGGGGCTTAAATGTGATACGAGATCTCGTTCTGCCATAATTTCTTTTGTAGGTAATTAATTACTCATTATACATTATAATTACTTAGCTTAACTAAATTTGTGTCAGTTGATTACTTTCCAAATTTAAATTAATTTACAATTTTTAAGTACATTTATGCAACATTTGACGTGTTATAACTTCTCTATTTTTTTTTATAGTTGAATATTTTCAAATTTAATTTAATTTAATTGTTAAGCGCATTTATGCTCTATTGGCGTGGCATAGATGTCTAAAATTTAGATAGTTTTTTTTTTATAATTAATTATATATAGGGTGATCCACCGATTTGTGGAATTTTATAATTTTCGTGTTGCATCTTGGCATTCTATAATTCCAAAACTGTTATAATAAACTTGTTATTGTTGTTTATATTGTGTATGAATGTCTTACTATACCTAGTGTACTCAATATTATTTTCGCTGTCGGAATAAGTAACTTATTGGAGTGGGCCTGAAATAGAATGACAGCTGGCGCCTAAGAGTCATCCACCTTCAGTAATCTGAGTGACCCATCCTCATAAAACTGAGAGTTAGAGGCACAGGCTCCATCCCATCTTTTCCAACGCACACTAGGGAAGTAAGATAAGGCAGGTTGAGAGTGACACATAATAAATTTTCGAAACTATCATAAATTTACTTGGACGAGGCTACAGGTGTGAAACTCCGACAAACGGGCACGTTTCTAATTTTCGGCGGATAACATTATTCTAGTTGCCGTTAGCGCCATTTGTGCCTCCCTTTCTGCCAGGATAATCCTGAGGAGAAACGGGGGTAGTAGAGAACCCAATTATTTTGGCGACATAAACAATGCATTAGGAATTTCCAGGAGAGGTAACAAGTTTCGAGTATAAATCCAGAAGAAATATAATTAAACAGAGTTGAACTGAATGTTAAAAAAGTAAAAAAAATGCGGATGAATTACTTTGCAAGCATTTTGGAATTGACTGAGAAAAAAAAGCTAAAAAAGAAAATCTTATCTATCACAAAAGCATTGTAAGAAGATTCGAAGAAACAGTAGAAAATGAGGTAGTAGTAACTTTCAGGAAAATGGTGTTGTATAATGTTTGTTCTAAAAAAATATAATAAACAATATATAACACTTTAGTTGTTGTGTTTTTTATACCTGCAAAACAAAATTTTATTTTGGATTTTTTGATTTTTTCATTTTCCATTTTTGAACTAACTTCGCAAACTAAACTCTAAAGTATTGTAAACCAATGTAAAAATTTCAAATCAAATCCCTTATATTCAGTTTCCAAAAACAGCTAAATCCAACAAGTTTTTACAGTTCTTCTAAAAAAATATTAAAGTAGGATTTTCCGCAAAAGCTCTCTTAAGTGTTATATCACTTCCTATCAATTTCTATAGTCAGAATTCTAAAATCCTTATTTTATCATTAGTAGCAAACTTTCGCATTTCCTGAAAAACATGTTCAGGTGGATTTAGTGGGTTTTGGAACTAGGCGACTTTGTAAATATAGTTTTGTGTTGAAATATTTCATTTTAATTTAGTTATGCGAATTTTTTTTTAATTTCTGGACGACCCTCGTACTTATAGCAAACCTGATTTTACATGTTTAAAAATAAATTTCTTCCCGATCACATCATGTACATATTTAAACATCCATCGAATAACTGCGTCTATCTAATACCAGCTATACAAGAATAATTTAGCGAATGAATTGCAATTTATAACTTATTAGAAAATATAATAGATGATAAAAAACATTTCTTACTGTCCAGGCATCTGTTTGTATAAGGCTTAACATTCTGTAAGTCCTGAATATACAGTAGACATGCTACATAGAAGGCATAGACAAGCCCAAGTTGATACAAGAACATGCAGACTTAAAATCCTACATGCGACTTGTGTCAAACGCTCTGTAAAATGCTCTGTGATGTGTATTTATTCATATTTATGGAATATCCTACGTGTGTATATTGAAAGTATGGTGCGCAATATCATACTTTGCAATACAAGATAACACAACATACAGATCTACCGCTCCCCGTTAATCGTTATAACAAGGGGGATGTCATCTGCTATTTGGCAGAAAGATTTATGCCCTGTTTCCACGTAATATTAAGAGAGATTTATGCATTTCAATGTTTGTTGTGTACATTGGGACATTAGCGCTTCGTTAACTCTATGTTCAGAAAGGCGGTTCTTGGAATGTCGTCGGATGTTGCGCGTTTAGGATGAAGTTTTGAGTCGTGTATAAACGATAGAACGACATTAGAAAACGTCAGGTGATTTTAAGCGCGGTAGGTGTATGAGAGTATCCAGGAATATTTTTTTTTTATTTCGCGTTTAATGCAACGCTTATACTGATGAAGTTAAATTGTAAAATTGGAAGTATATTTGTATATTTGTATATTTGCAATCATTTGTAATTAGACCATTACAGAAAATTGACATTATACCTACCTTTTTTTGTACATAGCGTACAACTGTCGATTATGATTTAAGATATAAGATTATATACATGCATAGATTTATAGAAATATAAACATAAAATAATGATACAAAGATAAACACCAACAATAAGAACTAACAAGACATAAAACGAAGCACATACAGTCAATATTCATGTATTAAGTGTCCAGGAATTCTTCAATCGTGTAGCACTCCCTATTCACAAGCATTTCCTTAACCTTTTTTTTTTGAAACTGGTCAAAGGCAAATCTTTTAATTCTGCCGGCAATTTATTATATAATTTGCACCCCCAGTAATCAATCGACCTCTGAGTGCAAGCCAGCCGATGATGTGGCATTCTTATCTTCTGTCGCTGACGAGTAGGATAGCTGTGATGATGACCGTTCAAGGGAAATGCTTCTTTATTCTGCTGGACGTGAGTAACTACAGAGAGGATAAATACTGATGGTAGAGTGAGTATCTTCTCTTTTTTGAAGTGTGATCTACAGCTTTTCCTACATGTCACGCCGCACAAAAACCTAATCGCCCTCTTCTGTAGAACAAATACCGTGTCCGTTTCTGCAGCCATTCCCCAGAAGAGGACACCATAGGACATCACGGAGTGAAAGCCTGCAAAATATGCTGCTTTAGCCGGCTCACGAATTGCAATAAATGTAAGTCTTTTTATTGCAAATAGAGCAGATGACAATTTCTTCGCTAGGTCTTCTATGTGGAGAGTCCATTTCAGACTTGCGTCCAGGGTGATGCCCAGAATTTTTACTCCCGACAATCGTTCTGAGCTAGTTGTACAGAATAGAAGATTTTGCGTTTTATTACTATTGATTTTCAGTTTATTAGCAGCAAACCAATTCTCAACGTCCGCACTTGCCCCCATCGACTTCTGATGCAGTGCTGCTGGATCTGTGTCCTGCATCAAAAGAGAGATATCATCAGCGTACATATATACCTCCACCACGCCTATGTTAGAAGGAAGATCATTCATATATATTATGAACAGCATGGGACCGAGGAACGATCCCTGTGGAACTCCGTACTTTATTATCCTAGGCTCAGACTGCGTGTTATTCCATTCCGTCAGTTGATATCTGCCCGTTAGGTAAGATCACATTAGGTTTAGGGATTGACCCCTTATTCCGTAATATTCTAACTTATGCAGCAAGATCTCATGACAAGTCGAAGGCCTTGCTTAAATCTAATAAATTTATTCCTGCATACAGACCAGCGTCGAAGACCCTGTACAGCCTCTCCACTATCTGTAGTATACCACTGCTAGTCGAACGCCCTTTTCTGTAACCGTGTTGTGCGGACACTAAATATTGTTGACTCTCCATATATCCTATAATTCTAGACGCAATAACGTGCTCAAAAACCTTTGACACCGCCGGCAGAATACTAATTGGTCTATAATTTTGACAGTCATTAACGTCATCCTTTCTATGTATAGGTACAATTCTAGAGACTTTCAATAGGCTAGGAAACACACCTTGTTCTATACACTTGTTAAAAATGCTCGCCAATAGTGCGGATATATGCATGTACACCTCTTTTAGAAGACATGTCGAAATATCATACACATCTTTAGTATGCTTACTTTTAATTTTTTGAATCGTTTGTTCTATTTCTACGGACGTATTGGGTATAAAGTAGAAGAAGGATGCATTTCCCAGTTTGTGATTATGAAGAAACTCTGTTGATGAGTGTCTGGATTGTATGCTCATCGCAATGGTTTCGCCAACCTCACAAAAATATGCATTCAAGCTAGTAGCCGACAAAGAGGTATTACTATTTTTTTGTTTGGGCTTATTATGCTCATTCAAAGTCTTGGTTATCATGGTGAACAAGCAGTTATTCCGTGATTTTAAAAATTAATAACTTTCAATTCGTTTTCCCCAGATTTAGTAACTGTAAACATAAATATATTGAGTTTGGGAAGGTAAAGAAGCTGCTAGTGGTATATATAATAATAATAATAGTAATAATAGATGACTTTATTGCAAAATAAATAATAATATATATGAGAAAAGTAACAATAAAAAGAAGAACAGGAGTATCTTCTTCTTCTTCTTTCATTAGGAAAAAGCCTGTTTATTACTGGAGTCGTTTCCATTGATTCTGCTGTGAAGTATATAGCCAACTATCCTTCCATCTTTAGCTCGAGGGGGGGGGGGCTTCTAATGGGTCGCCTGCCATGTGGTTTGTTAATTCTTACGATCTTGGCCAATCGCTCCTCCTTTATTCTTGTTGCATGTTGCTCGTTCCATACTTTTCTGCTCCCACTTTACACTCCTCCCTGATCAGCGTGTTTCTTGTCTGGGCTTGTAGGCTATGTCCAGTGATTGTTCTCAACATCTTCATTTCATTAGCTTCTTTTTGAGGAAAATGTTTCCGCCTTTGATACTACGCCGTATAACATCACCGGTCTACACATGCGTGGTGTATTTTTGCCTTGCAAATCAACACTAATCTGCTTGTTTTTACAGATACTTTGTTTCAGGTGGCCTAAGATCGCCGCTGCCTTATTGGTTCGTTGTTTAACTTCTCTGCGAGGTTTCCGTAGCTTGTGATTTTGCACCCAGGATAGTAAAAGTGCACGATTTGTTCGATGCTGCTGATTTTGTCCATTGCAAGTTTGCATCATAGTGGGTGTTTCGTTGTCGTCATTGAATTTGTTTTTGTTGTAGATATCTTCATATTGTATTTTCCCTGTATTGAAATCTGAACACGTGTTACAACCCACATTAACGCAAAGTTTCCAACCAATGTCCAAAAAGCTAAACGAACAAGATATCTTTAACAGAGACCTATGTCATGCAATGATGATGGCAAATATTCCCTTGTCAAAGCTACGTAATCAAAACTTCACATCTTTTCTCCGGAAGTATTGCAAATTCAATGTCTCAGGTGAAACAACACTACGAAGAAAAGACATAAGTTTCTTGTATTCGGGGGTAATTAAGAAATTAAAGCAAAAACTCGGAACAAATATATATAAATATAATATTTTTACATATGTCTTGATGAAACCACCGATTCAAGAGGACGTCGTATTGCTCATTTAATGACTGGTGCTCTTAGTGACAAGATTCTGCCAAAGTCTTACCTCATTGCTTCTAAAGAGTTAAAAAAGTGCACTGACAGTGGCCAGATTTATTCAAAACTATCAACATTTTTTCTTCCTATGCTTGTTCCTGGAGATAATTTTTTGCTCATTTTGTCAGATGCAGCACCGTATACATGATAAAGGCCGGGAAAAATTTAAAAATATTTTATCCAATCTGGAAACACGAACATGTCTTGCTCATGCTTTAAATAGGGTTGCTAAAGCGATTAGGAAACATTTTCCTCTTGCAAATAGTAAATTTCCAATATGAAAGAAAACTACTTTAAAGAGCCTATAAGGGTTTAGTTCTAGAAAGAAAAACAACCAAATACTCCTCTTCCACCTCAACCTGTTATTATGGGGACCTGGTTGGAAGCCGCTTTTTTTATTGCGATAATTTCTATCTGACGAATCTTCTTAATCTCTCACTGATGTTAAGCAATTATTCGAAAACAACGAAATAAAACAAGAACTTTTGTTTATAAAGACCAATTGTAGCTTTGTTTCTAAAACAATAACACAAATGGAGGAATCTAATTTGCCATTATCCCGAAATGTAGAACTAGTAAAACAAACTAAGGCAGCTTTTCAAAATGCCGCAGGCAAAATGGGGGACAAAATTTTTCCGAAACTCAAAAATGTGATGGAAAAAAATTGTAGATTTCGGTTTCTTAGCTAAATATCTAATATATTGCTATGGTGGAGGGTTGCTAAAAGAAACCTATACCACCCTAACCAATATGCCAAGTTAAAACTCTAATATCTTTAAATTTCGAAAATAAATTATCAAAACTTATTTAATGACCCCTGTATATGTATAAAAATGCTATTTAAATTGGATTCTATCACTCTTCAAAAATTTCTATTATAATAAAATTACCCTCAACTAGCACAATAATAAAAATATCTTCCATACTTGTTTATTTATATTTTGAAATCCAAGTACATGAGACTCTTTTATTTTATAATTATCTTTCTTTTATTTCCAATAAATTGATTTTTTTACCTATCTTTTAAACTTTCTTTTATGTGTACTTAACAGTCCTTAGTACTATCCTGTCTCTTCTACTTTCAAGAGTACATCAATCTCGGTAAATTTCTTATTAGATAGTTGGCATTAATATGTCAACTTTAGTAGGTATACATGAATATATCATACTTACTATTTGCTTATATTATTAATTTATACTATCTCTTTGGGTCGCGTGAAATAGTCCGCTTCTAACTAAAAACCTGTTATTATATTATGGTTAACACTATCTCCTTTATATGAATTGGTAATTGGTAATCAATTAACTTCAAAATTATATTAGAAATTAAATGTGTTCTGTTTTTTTTTTTTTTTTAGGTTATCGATCGCGTCTATTGACAAGCCACAACGACAATTTAATATCTACTTGATATAACCAAAATCAAAGAATCGATTTATTTATCATCAGTTTAAATAAACCAAATAAATATAATTTTTGAGGTAGAAATTATCAAGGACGATAAATATATAACAAACTACATATGCAGTAAACCAATTCAATTGACGTTTTACTTCTTTATCTTGTTTTTATACTTGAAAAGGTAAAATATCTCCTTTATTTACAATATGATATTTATATTTTAGTGTATTTATGTTTATTGAAATATCTAGAAGCAAATATATTCCATTAAAACAACAGTAACTGTTATATATGAATAGTATTTGTGAAGTATGTAAAATTAGCTTTATATTGTGAGATTAAATGAAATTTATAATATCATCAAAAAATGAGATTTGAACTTTATGTTGTTCATATAAGTACATCTTGTAAATTTCAATTACTTTTTATGAAATTAAAAGAAAAAACCACCGATAATATTTGGTTTTGAATTCAATTATTACTAAAGTATGTTTAATCTTTTATACGACCTTCTATAAAATTTGTCCTATTATAATTAGAGAACTTTCATATACTTATAGAATTCTTCTCGAAGCTTTGTATCCTACGTTCTGGATGGTTAGGTTGATCCTGGCAATACTCTCCGATATTTCTCTGGACTTGGAATCTTGTTAGTACCTTCTTGATGATGACAGCAATCCAAAAAGATCTGGTTCTCTACTTATGCCTCTCTGGAGTTCAGGATATCGACAGTTTCCACTAGATGTAATCCGCAATTCTCTGGGTTCTCGTTTTGTATCAGAAATTCTCTGCAATTAGTAATATCCCTCTGGAGTTCAGGACCTCTTCAGATTCCAGTGATAAACCTCTGAAGTTCTGGATTTTAAAGGATACCTTTTGGAGAAAACCACAATTCTCGTGTTTCTTTATTAAATATGGTGAGTAAATTAATATTATATTATATTATAGCTTATATTTCTTTAAATTTATCCAATCACTTTATTAATCTCTTCACGCGTAGAAATGTGTAAGAATATTAAATACTTTAACTTTTATTTGAACTTATTTTAGTGTTAATATCGGAAAAAATCTTCTATTTTCCGATACACACAATCGCTTCTTTTAAGAATTCGAAAAATTCTGTCTTATTTATTTATTATCGCCTTGACGATTTCATAATTTTTAAATTTAACCAATGAACATCTTCCACAAAACTTTCTTACACAACATAGATTTTAAATCTATTTGAATACCTTAAATACTCTCTAAAATTATGTAATTTTATTATTTTAATTCTTTCCATCTTTTTAGTAATGATTTCATGTAATTTAATGTAACAAAAATTATTTCTCTCAAATTTCTAATGAAATGTCACTGAACTGTCAGTTCCATATTATGAATTTTAAGCGCGAACTTTTAATCAATTCGTTCGATTTATTTTCCAAATTTGAATTCTTATTTCCTTTTCACATCATTAACGTCAATTAAACAAGTTTTTACAAAATAATATTACACATCATTACACTACAATTAATATTTAAATCTCTTCTTTTCAGATTATGGTGAAATTCAATGCAAAATGAAACTGATCAACAACTCCCTATACAGGATGTTCACAATATAAATGTTTATTACTCAATAAATATCAATTCTTTGTATAGTAAGAAATTCTCAACTAAATCTTTAAATACATAATTCCACACCAGTATTACCAAAAATTCATTAAACAAATTCATTTAAATGAAAATTAAGTATGATACTAGGGTGAAACCACCAATGAATGAACACCCACCAGTAAATGAACATGTTACACCAAAAAGACTTATAATAAGCTTTGTTACCAACAAATTACAGTTTTCTTTTTCGATAATGATGCTGCCATCTTTGAACTACATATTGTATTGTTTCATTTGGCGCCTTTTTTTTAACCTCTGCGTAAAAAAATTTCAATGGTCATGCGCGTTGTGGTGGTAACGACTGCGTTGAGATTTTGTTTACAGAAGCCGCTAAGGTGAGTTTATAGAATAAGGTTTATCTGAATAGTTTTGAACGGAAGCGACAAGATTATGATTTTGACAGGTGTCTTATAGTTTTTCAGAGTAATTTGAATAGAAATGTTATCTTAGAATTGTTTCCAAAATTAATAAATGCGTGTTCATCTCACTGGTATATAGATTTTGCTTATACCCAGTGAATGAACAGGTGTTCATTTACTGGTATTTCGCGCCATTACTTTTGTCTCATTTTAGCATGCAATCCCAACAGTGTGAAAGTTACTTCATCCTTATTCAACTTGTTTATATGTAAGAAATGTCGATTTCCAGTAAATGAACGGGGTATAAAACAAGCCTGCACAGGCTGTTCATTGACTAGTTCTATGTTACCAGTAAATGAACACTGTGTAATCTAATATCTTTTAATTAAATTCGGCACTTAAATACGTGTACAGGTATTTCTATTTTTGTAATTATTATGTTTCCTACCTCTAGATAAAAATTGCTGCAATCAATGGAGCCAAAACGTTACCAAAGATTCTGTTACACAGAAGCCAAATTACAAGAGGCATTAAATTTAATCCTAGAGGGTAAAATATCACTAAATAAAGCTCACAAAGATTATGGAATTCCAAAGGGCACATTGCACAACAAATTAAAAGAAAAGGTCCCACGGCAACGGAAAATGGGTCCTCCGACAGTTCTGACCGAGCAAGAGGAAAATAAGATTGAAGAATGGATTCTACAAAATGCCAAAGTTGGTTTTCCTCTGCATCCTGATGCTGTGAGAGATTCGGTGCAAAAAATTTTAAAGAGCAGCAAGAGACCAAATCCATTTACTGATTCTAGACCTGGAGTAAAATAGTTTAATTTATTCTTGAAACGTCACAAACATATTGTTTTGAAAAACGCCGAAGTAATTTCAAAATCTAGAGCTACAGTGAATGAAGAGAGCATAAGGAAATGGTTTAGTGAGCTTGAAATATTTTTAAGAGAAAATAACTGCTTCGAAATGATGGAAGATCCAAGCAGAATTATGAACTGCGATGAAACCGGTGTACAAACTTGCCCAAAGAGTGGAAAACTGCTAGGTCCTAAAAACATGAGAAATTTTTATGAAGTGGTCACAGGTTCAGAAAAAGAAAGCATTACTGTGCTGTGCACCTTTAATGATAACGGGGAACGATTACCACCGATGGTAATTTTTCCATTCAAAAGATTACCTACTCATATTATCAACAATATGTTCGATGACTGGGCGGTTGGTCGTTCGGATACAGGCTGGATGGTTTCTAGTACTTTTTACGAGTATGTTGCAAACGTACTTCATCCCTGGTTGCTAGATAAAAAAGTACAGTTTCCAGTCATCTTATTTTTAGATGGACATAAGAGTCATTTAAGTATAGAATTGGCAGATTTTTGCAGAGAAAAAGGAATTCATCTTTACTGTCTCCCCCCGAATGCGACGCATATCATTCAACCTTGCGACGTGGCTATATTTAAACCACTTAAAACCTATTGGAAGAAAGCATGTCAAAGTCACAGATCTGAAAAGCCAAAAGTACCCATAAACAAAACAAATTTCACAGCTATTTTTAAAACGGCCTTCGATATGATATCTACTGACACCATAAAAAATGCCTTTAGAGTTTGTGGCCTGTTTCCTTTCGACCCAAATTCGATAGATTACTCAAAGTGTATGCCCGATAGATATAAATTGACCTCAGAAGAATCAGTTCCTGTGTCCAGTCAGTCACCAACTGCAGATGATTATAAAACGGCCAAAAGAGTTTTGGATTATGTAATCGGGCAGGAGAATTTAGGAAGCACAGGAAATAACGAACTTAAAGAAATTTATACGAAAATAAAAAAAAGAAGTATGATAAGACTACAAAACCTAAATGATGACACCAGTAGCGATCTATCCAGTGTTTTGGATATACAAAGTATGCCAATGGAAATAGACGGTGTATTGTTTCATCCATCTGATATATTCAATGCATGTGAGAACAATTATGATAACAGTCTACATGATTTTGACATTTCCGATACTTTTGAAAATATTGACCTTTTTAATCCTGTACAAAGTGAACAGAAAAAAATTCATATTTTGCAAGACATAATTCTAAAGCCCCATAATACAAATACTCCTACTCAACTTCCTTGTATGAAAGAAAATACAACTTCAGAAGAAAAAGAAACAGTAAAAGCAGAAAGAGAAAGATATAACGCGGAAAGAGTGGAAGCTGGAGGAGCAAACAGCAATCTTGAAGATGACAAACAAGAAGAAAAAGAAAATAAAATTGAAAAAAATGAAGAACTAGAATTACCGGGAGAAGCACATTATTTCCAGTTAGAGAAGGAAGAGTGTCAAATGAAAAAAGTGGAAGAGAAAGAAGTAATACAAGAAACACAAAGTACTGATAAAAACGCTGAAAACGAAGACAATAATGTTGTTACTGAAGAGGAAGAATCTTCAGATGAACTTCTAGAAGAAGAAAACAACGTGAACTTTAATTTACTTTTGGTCGAGAAAAAAATAGATAAACCAAATACAACACCGGAAAAAGATCAATTAGGAAAAGAAAACGAGAATGCGGAAAGTTCCTCAGTAAATGATTTATGGACTAAACATCTCTCATGGCCCAGACTTGATGACAGTAATACAAAAAAGAAGTCAAAAGAAAACAAAGTTAGAATGCCATATGCTATAACGTCCAAGAAATGGAAAGAAATTCAGGAAAAGAAAGAATCTGAGCGTCTTGAGAAACAAAGATTAATTGAGAAAAAACGTGAAGCTAGGAAAAAGAGGAAGCTAGAACCGAATACTAAAAAAGATAAGACCCAAAAAAGAAAGGTTTCTGTTGATGATAAAATTGGTCCTACTTTGGACAAGAAAATGAAAACTCAAGTACGAGTAAAAAAAAATGTCATCGAAATTGAAGGAGAAAGTTGGCAAGAAAATCCAACAGATAATAGAAAAGAAATATTAAGTGACAGTAAATATAACGCTGGTGACTATGTTATTGTGCAATATGAAAATTCACATTTTCCGGGTGTTATTAAAAATATAAGAAAAGCTGAATACGAAGTTTCAGTTATGTGGCCTTGTGGAGACGATAAATTTAAATGGCCATCGAAAAGGGATGTGCTTTGGTATAAATTTAAATCTATCAAAGAAAAAATAAACATTCCCCAGGCATCGAACGATTTATTCTCTGTACCAGAAATGAAAAAATATGCTAATGAATAATACCTAAACAGTTTCCGTTGACCTATCTATTGCGAGCAATAAATTTTGGTAGGTAATGTCATTTTAAAACTTCATCTTTTTGTGAAAAAAAAAATATTTATTTTTTATTTTTGTAGTTTTGTTTACGATAAGAATAAAATACCTAGGCCTGTTTTTTTTTCTTTTAAAATCTTTGTTATATCCTATTTTTCTGTCCAATTTGCATGAGGATATGTAGAAATCTGTATGTTCATTAACTGGAAAAATATGTTCATTTATTGGTGGCAAGTGTTCATTTAGTGGGTTTTTTGCACTTCTTGAAGATTTTTCGTGATTTCTATCCAAATTTTTAGTGAAAACGTAATTTTGAAGCATAATTGCAAATAACAACTATTAAGCAACCTACTAACACATAAAAAACTTTACTTGATCAACTAGAACACCGAAAATTATTTAAATGTCTTGGCTTCGTCTCTTAAGTGTTCATTCATTGGTGGTTTCACCCTATATTGTTGGAGTACATAACCATTATAATAATAAATAGCTCGGTTGATGTGGAAAGCAGTTTTTCCATCTATAAATGTTTATATTCTAATAGGAGACAAAAAAATTTAATTGATACCTTCGAGAAACATTTAGTAGTTTACTGTTTTTACGACAAGTTCAGTATGTAGAAATATTAAAATGTCTGTTATTTTTAACTGAATCAACAAATTTATATATTATTAGTATTTTTTATTTGCATATTTTCAACATTTTTAGTCAAAATATGCATTTTGACTAAATGTTTTGCATATTTATGCTCATATTTTTGGGTTTTCCCCTTGCATATTTGGGTTTCTCTAATCATGACATACTCTCAAAAAAGTGGGATATTAAAACTTGTACAAAAGGAGTCTTATATTTCGCATTAATATTAATACATTTGAAGCAGCAGTGATGAAGTGTCATTATATAATCAAAATCGATGAAATACTTTTCGACTTATGCAATAGTGTCCTCTCCAGACTTGAATTTCCTTTGGGCGAGAAGTCGTTTAAGGTTTGGGAATTGCAAGAAATCCGTTTATTTAAAAACTATTCATTGATAGGCGAAACTCGCATTTTATCAAATTATTTTCATAGCTCGTCTATTTATACAGTATAAAGATGTATTGTAGTTATTCAACCCAGTATACCAAAATTTCAACCAGGACAATTCAAAAATATTACAACCTAAAACTAAGAGAATTTTATTAAAGCAAACTTTAATAAAATAAAAGAGCAGACCACCCATCATGCCCTTTCACAATACAAGAACCCATTGTACAAATCATTCCTCGACTTGAATTCTCGAATATTATAAAATCATCTTCGTAGAACAGAAGGCTATGCACACATTTTCAACGCGGAAAGAAAATAATCGTTCCTCTTAATATAAAGAAAAAGGAGGCCCAATATGAAAGTACCGAGTTACGAAATTATCATCTTTACCAGACACCGGGGTCAAGTGGAGATACTAATAAGATTTTAAATGGAATGATAAACAAATTTTCTCATTCTTTTCGGCACTTAATTGGTGGAGTCTGGAGTTCTTCTTGAGGCTTCGTCGAGATGAGAAAAAAATTGTTACTCTTTTAGCTGAAGATGATGCAGTTATGAAACCACTGACTGTCTTGAAAAGTGTTACTGCGTGTGATTGTGAAATTTATTGACATTGGCGATTTCTTAATGAAATTCAGTATGGATTAATATTATTCTTCAATTCTCAGTTTTTAATAGTAAATACGGAAATTATAAAGGTTTAAAAATTTCTTTCATTCATAATTTCCATGCTGAATATATAAATGCAAATAATAAAAAATAATGGTCAAAATGTCATACCCTGCAGTATTGATATACAGGTGTTTCTAAGTACGACAATCAAACATTTCAAGGGTCTTAAGCTTGAAACTATAATTGATATGAATATATGAAACTAGGTCTGGAAATATTTTGTTAAATCTTTATCGTCTTATCATGTGTTTTTTTTTTAGTTTTTTGCTAGTGATGAGGAGCTTCTGGTAAAAGCAACCATAGTGACAATAATGTAAAAATATAATAAATATGGCGGCATATACGTTTGATAATATTAGTACTAGAACAAAGAAATTCTATGTGACTATGCACAAGTTATGAGGTTCTAAAATTTAAGTATTTCTGCAAAAATAACCATTGTGCTATTAAGATTCGGCATGAACAACCTTAGTCCGGCACACTGGTTGTTTCTTTTAGAATCTCTCCCATATTATTTTGACGGTTTGTTTCACAAACATAACCTTATTTAACAGTCTTGGTTTACTGTAAAAATTAGTTATTGTGAGAAGTACACTGATGAAAATAATATTATAAAGTGGAAGCAAAGGAAGAAAAATAAGGTGAGGAAAGAAAAAAATACGCAGAGAAGCTCATGTTAACCAAGTTGGTAAAAAAGTGCCTAGTAGAATAACAGGACCAGATTGCTATGAGTTTTATTTTTAAGATGTATTTCTTTTTTTACCAGTAAGTTCTTGAATTTATAGCTGTAGAAGATTTAAATGTTTTGAAAGAAAATCCGAGGATTCAAAAGTGAATTTATTTCTCACATGTAACTCATTAACAAGCAAAAAGGAAGACAATTTTCTAAGCGGTATTTTCTAATATAAAATGAGAAAGTAAAATAGAAAAGTCTTATTATTACCGGACAATGCAACGTCTCATCCACAATTGAAATTTGATAATGTGAAAATTATTTTTCTTCCTCCAAACACCACATCGCATTGCCAGCCATTAGTCGAGGGAATTATCTATGACATACAGAAAGTTTATTAAATAATGTCATTGGCCCGGGTTTTACTTTACTTAACCAAGTCATTCGCACAACATGCCTCTTTCCTGGTTCAAGCACTCTGATATATTAGGTGCCTACCCCTTGCCTTCAGAATTCAGTAAGCACACACCTAATTCACACAGTCATTTGCCAAAACTAGACTGCCAGTAACTATCTATGTGTTCTATTGTTGATCTCATTAACATGGATACTCACGCAATGGTCAATAACATACTACAAACACATATTACACTTATTGATTGCACAAATCGCCATTCCATACATCATTAAATTGATTCACTGGACAAGTGCTTGCAAAAAGCAATTGTGTGCAAATAGTTATAAAATAGGGAACAATACTCGTTTTTACAAGGAAAATCCACAAAATGCTTCATTCGGACTACAGGTTCAAGGAAAAAATATTTTTAGTGACAGTGCTGCATAAAAAACAGCATATTACTTGTGTAGCACATGCTCTCCACAGAATCTGTGAATGTATCAGAGACATCTTTTAAAAAAGTTTTCAGAAAAACATCATTGAGAACAGCTCTTTACATGGAAAAACTTTCATATTTGTCACTGCCTCCCTCGTCAGTAATAACTAGACAGAGACATGATTGGAAGCTACTATTTTTTATGCGGAGAATTTCGATAGTTTGAGTTACATGTTTAAATGACGATGCTCGAAGTATTTCTGAGTGCAAGAAACTAACATAAATCTCAAATTTAAAAAAAATAGTTGTATTTCCTTCAGGAATAATTTGGAAATTTGCCTAAACTAATCACATACTTTGAAAATCGAAATCTCAAATTAAAAGATGGATTAACCACATTAGATGTGGCTATTAATAATTTCGAAAGTATTCCAAGTGACTTCGGATGTGGCCCTAGGCAAAAGTTAGACGCAGTTTGTAATAGAAATCCAGATTTAATAACATTGCGGTGATTGTGTATGTGGACAATGACACAAAATCTAACTGCTAAATGCACTGAAATAAAAGAATATTTCCAGTCTGCACCTATAACCCGTTGCTATGTAGAAAGGATGTTTTCTATCTACAAGGATGTATACCTACCCCATTTAACGAGAACTAATCTTACAGAAGAGAATCCTTGAGAAAGTATTGCTAGTAAATATTAATACTCCTTTACTCGACTTGAACTACAAAATGAACAAATAATAAGGTATTTTGTATTTTATAGATCACCACCCAATTATATAAATAAAATTAAAAACTCTTTAAAAATACAAAATTTCAATAGTGCGCCCGTGGGCGATGAGTCATCGGCCGCTCGTGCCTGGTCTCCAATCATCACATATGGATAAAATAATAGAAAACAACGTTAATTTTTAAAACACGCATTATGTTGTTAAATAATAATAATAATAAGTTCACACCAAAATATATTTTAATAATAACGAAAATTATAAGCATTTACAAAACAAATAAAACAAATGTTGTATGGAATATAATTTAATGTAAATCGATTGACAATGGCCACCGATTGGCAACGGACAAATATATATCTATAGTAGAATTACCGAACAGATGCAGTAGCAACAGCGCCGTCAATACATAATATAATATATCAAAATGCAATGTTGCTACTGCATCTGTTCGGTAATTCTACTATAAAAAAAAATTTCGTATTCTTTGAATCACTGATTAGCGGCCACCTTTATATAACGTTTGTATATACAGTAAATTTTAGTAGTAACTTAATAAGTAAATATACATTTATATGTTCCATAGTGTACTAGAATATTATAAAATAATATATTATATACTGTGATGGTTTGCCGTTTACCATTACTAGACAACAATATGGTATATAAATGAATTAGGAGAATTTAATTTAAAGTGTTTTTTTTTATATAGCAGAATTTTTATATTGTTTAAATACTTAAAGTATACCAAAAGTATAAAGATGTTAATGTTATCAAATGTGTAGTTTATTTTGTTTTCTTCATGCATTTACATAGATGGTTGTGGCAGGATACTTTGCTGCATTGTTTTTCTTCAGTCTGAAAGTAGAGATTTAAATATTACTTGATTTGTTTGTATATGTAATATAATTTTTGTGAAAACTTGTTTAATTAACAAAGTATATGAGAATAGTAATTAGTAATGAAATTTGAAATATAAATGCAATAAAATAATGAATAGCTAACGCGCCTAAATTCAAATTCTGGAACTGTCAGATTTTGACATTTATAAATACTACTAGAAATAATGGGTATTAATATGTAGAAGTATAGCTAAAGAATTCAAATATTAAATTGAGATTTTAAATAGTAAGATATCGGAATTTTATATAAGTATTTAAAACATTCAAAAATAATGTGGAATCTTTGTTGGATAAATAAAATGTGTGGAATAATATAATTGGATAAAGAAAATTAATTATTGATCGTCAAGGAAATGTGAAATAAAAAAAATAACAATTTGAAAATTTTGGAGAAGATAGCGGACGTTTTTCTCGAGTAGAGAAAGATTTTTCTCGATAAATACGGTTATTGTTCTCGATTTTCGCTCCAAAGTGTTATAGAAGTGCTTAATATTAAACGGAGAAGATAGTGATATTTTATTTTAGGAAAATATTTAATAATTTGAAATTTTCCATTGAGATTATCTGGTGTATTATAAAATAGAAGGAAGAAAGGATTAATATTACGAACGCCTAGTAAAGAGAAGAGAGATTTATTCAAACTTACCTTATATTCGAATATTCACGAAGTATTATCCAATTCAGCTAAAACCATTTCGTAAGAATAGTTATTGAGTTCCTGCATTTGTATCATCGATCCAGTAAAATTGAGAAGAATTTGAATACGAGCGATAATTTTTGGTGCACAAGTTTACTAATACAGGATTCAAGCATTCCAGGACAACAGAAATCCGGAGTACATCAGGATAGTGTGTTTATTCCAGGTGTGCGAGAGTGCAGAGTTTTCATCCAGGTACTTCAGGATAGCAGTTCGAGGTCCGAGGGTTCCAGTTGTTATACTAACATTATCATTAGAGTGAGAAGAAGTTACGCTAGAAAGAAAGACATATTGAAGAATAAGAAAGAAAATACTTTTATAATTATATCAGGTTGTATAACCATTTGAATTAATTTCTGAATTTAAGTAATGTTTATTGCATAATTTCTGATGAGAAATTATAAATCATTTTCATAATTGTGTGAATTACTGTATATTATCATAATTAACAGTAAATCTAAATCTTTACTTAACGATATAAAATCATAAACTCAATTTAGGGATTGTTTAAAAGTAGGGTGTTTTTTAAAATACTACAGAGTTGAATAACATAATTTAGCATTTTATGAAATATAAAAGTTCTGCTGAATAATACTTTATAAAAATTCTGTGAATGACAGATTCAAACAGGTTTCAGTTATCGTATTAAGCAATAATAAAATTTAGTACTTACGTTATTGCATTTATATCCATTTTAGTCAATTGACAATCTTGAATTAAGTACATCTCATATTGTTGATTAGACGTGTTGTGGTAAATATCCATATGTGTTCTTTTGATTGATGTTAAAAATTTTCATAGTTATATTTATAAATTTTCGAACGAATTAAACAAATCTGTACTGATATTTTCTTTTATTTGGCATAGTAATAAAGATCTTTTTAGAGTTGAGTAGGAAAATAAACAGAGACGCTTATAACAATAACCTAAAAGGAGAAAATATATGTCAGTAAATGTAAATGGTATAAATAGTTATTGAAATACATACCTTGTTATAGTTTTGCTTAAAATTGATGTAATCAGATCGAATAGGTTCTTGGACAATTCCACATCTTTACGGAATTATTTTATTGATATAATTTATTATTTTTATAGATCGGTAAAGATGCGAACGTATTAGTTTACATTATTTGGTACTGAACAAATTAAGATATAGGAATCTGCATGATTAATACATGTAACTGAAAGTCAGCAACCCATTTAGCACAAATAGTATATGCTCATGCTTACAAGTAACTGAAAGTCAGCAACCCATTTAGTACAAATAGTATATGCTTATTATTTTTAAAATTATTGATAGTTTTAATAACTGAGCTAGTTTTGGGATAAAATTATATAAAAGGTTTTAAAGTTAAACTTTTTAGCTGAATGTCATAATACTCTTTATAAATTAGGAGTATTGTCGCAATACATTAAAATTATATGTACCAACTAAATATAAAATATATACCTACAGAGTGAATCTCCACAACTATTTCAATGAATCTAAGATTCCCATTCTTATTCTACAGTATGTCAACGTCCTTACGCATGTCGAGGGAAGGATTAAGTACTTTTTACTTAGAAAAATCAACATCGTATATTAGTACACACCATAAAAAAAAACTTAATTAGTCTTGTACAAATTTGTAAAAAAAAAAGTAAACCCATATGCGATAAATTCATATTATTCCGTTTGTTTTTATCGTAATGGTTTTTCCTTTTTTTCTATATAAAAACGTTTCTATAAAAGTGTTCAACCGTAAACTTATTTAAAATCCGTACATGAACACGCGCTCTTCACTTTTTCAACGTCCGTCTATTGTAAGTGCACGGCACTCTTTTCTTCTTCAGCGTGCGAGTGAACGTTAGTGTGTCGTGAATCTCCCCATTCCATAAATCTCTAATTCATTAGAGCAGCAGTAAAGGATAGCACTCATATATCATAGAGGAGTCCGACTTGGAACAATGATATATTTATTCTATTAAAGTGGACACGTCGTGGCCGACGTGATCGGATTACGATTTATAACTTGAGAGTGTTTTTTCTTCTGGTACCTTCGCTTTCTAACGTGTCTCTTCTTCTTTAGCCTGCTTGCTCTTCGCGTGCTCCCACTTCTTCGTCGTGTTCTTCTGTGGGTATTTCTTCGAGATTGCGGTGCACCACCACTTCTACGATTTTTCCAGTTTTAAGAGCATCACAAGTCTATCATTAATCGAAGTAAAACGGTCTATAAGATGATCTAAAGGGCTAGAGCGATCTACACTTTCCGCCAAAAATAACTTCCATTTGTCCAAGCGATCATTCGTACAGCAATAATATAGAAACTGCTTTTAATTCCTTGATAAACTCATGGACAAAATTAACGCACCAGCCAATTAAACTTGTATAATTACAATACTGAATTTAATATTGCAAAAAAAAAATAATGAAAGCTTATTGCTAGGTACTGTCTAGTATCTTGTAAATGAATTCAGCGGAACATGGCGCTATTTCTAATCGTTTTTCATTAAACACTTTTTTCTTGAAAGCAACGCAAACATGTCAACAAAAAACAAACAAAAATAATAGAATTTATGGACTTAGAGCTATTCTAATATCGTGTATGTCATCCTCTGCTTCTAATTACTGCTTCCATGCATCTTGGCATACTAGAGATCAAATTTTGAACGACTTCTTGTATTTTCCCTTTCTTGAATTGCTGCTTCTATTAGTTGATTGTGGTTGGCAGGTGGAGGTGTACGACGTCAAATCCTTTTTTTTTAATATCGTCCCATAAATGCTCTATTGAGTCCATGTCAGGACTATTGGTTGGCCATTCCATGAACGGAATAGCAACAGCATTTAAGTAGTGATTAACTTGCCCATCCACATGAAGACGAGCATTATCCCCGCATAAACAAGAAATTCGGCCCTGCAAAAGGTGCAAATGGTGTTACATGGGCAACAATAATGTATTCAAGATAAGAAATACATTCATTGACCTAACAAGTATAGGGACCAACTCTGTGTGGCCATCGAAACATACACCTCACCAAAACATTACAGAGCCACCACCAAACGGGACCCCTTGGGCAGATATTGCAACTAGCAAATCTATCTCCTGGCCTTCGCCAGACACGCTCACGTCCATCAGGAGATTCAAGGCTAATCCTCGATTCGTCTAAAAGTAAAACCATCGTCCAATCATTAAGAGTCGAATCTTGATGATTTCTCGCAAAAAGCTGGTGAACAGGGGCTTCTTGGCCGGTGTTCTGCTGTACAATCCAACTTCATTTAAACACCTTCTAATCGTTCGGGAAGATACAAGAAAACTGCGAGTAGCTACGAGCTCATTTTTTAGAATGGGGCCAGTCGTTTTCCTGTTTCTGAACGCTCATCTATTGCATTAGTGCACCGTTTTCGCCTACCACATTAGCAACATGACGCATCGAATATTCCTCATCCAGCAAAATTGATACTCTTACTGCTTCCTCCACTGACAAATTTGTTCTGCGATTCATTAGTAAAATGTGTTACACTCGCACTGACACTGTCATTAAAAAAAAAACTTGGTGGCTCAATAAGCAAAAATTTCCGTTCAGATTTTGGATCAAGTTTTGCTAAAGATGCTTTTATTTGCAATTGTACTTTTAGAAGAAAACCCTTGTTGACAGCATTTCCTTGAGCTATCACAGTCGGTCCACAGCCTACTTGTAAGATAACTAGAAAACTAAAAATCATGATTATTTTCGAATTTAGACAAAATATATGCCGTGGTACCTTAATTTTGTCCATGATTTATATTTTAATTTATGAGAAATTAGTTACAAGGTATTTTTATCGATTTAACGGGTGTCTCAAACGGTCTTTTGTAATTACCGCACTTGTTTAAAAGATTAGGCTTTGGTTTGGTATAACAAAAAAAAAGACATAAGCTTGGGCCAGAATATTTTTCATGTATCAATTATTTATTTTCTTATAAAAAGAACCGTAAGGCATGATATGATACAGTTTACATATGAGACCTCTCTGAGCTGTCGATCCCTCCTTTTACGTCTGTGTATAACCAGTTGCTGTATTTGCGTTATCTTGTAAGATTTTCCCCTTTCATTAAAAATTCCGTGTTTTGGTGTCTCATTAATAGCATAATTAATATTGGTTAATTTTTGTTAGTATTTTACAATGCCTTATGTGTATGTTTTGTTTCACTTACGTTTTATTTTGAATAAATGTAGATTAAATTATGTACATTTACGTAAGTGGGATGACGCCATCAGTGAGTATTGTAACGAAACAAGCCCACAGAAAAGTAAACACCGGCGCAACGTACCGTAAATAAGTCATAAATCATCTACACATATTTGTCTGCGAAGCGACAGAAGGTCTAGAATATGGTAGAAGAGAGCCAGAGTTTGCTAGACCTTCTGCCTGCACATATATATATATAAATGCCGCCGGTGGGAGAAGGAATTCATTCATTCAATAGTAGCCGCGCGCGGTATTTACTGAACAGTTAAAATAAATATAAGCGGTGCAGTTTTATTACATAAATATTACAAACATAAATAGTAGTGTAGAAATAAATACGTGTGTTAATTTATTCGTAGTAGTTTTAAGTGCGCTACATTTATTTTATATTTTTATATTGTGATTAGTTTTAAGTGTGTAAATATACAGACAGTTTTAAAACATTTGCACGAGTTGTTTATTTCGAACAAGAAAACGCAACAGTATTATCGTTATTTTGGAATATTAGTTATGTACTTTTAAATTAATTAAATTTAGTGTTTTTGAGTCATTTTAATTACATTCTCTCTTCTAAATTTTTCGAATGATTTTAAGCTAACGTCGTCATTGTTCTAATGTGTAATATTTCACAATTTAAATCTAATTATCAATAAAAGTAATTTCAGACGCTTCCGCTGAGTTGGCGTTGTCGTTGCTAAGGAAGTCCCTTGTCACTTTTCGTTAGAGATAATCTTTTGATAACGTCGATTGTAAAGGATTTTTTTCTACCAGAGCTATTACTTAGAATAAAAAGACGTTTGTTTGTGTGGAGACTTGGACTCGTTCAGTCGGTTTTTCATTTTATAGACATTTAAAAAAATTATAGGTGTATATCATTTTGAGTAGGTGTTAAAATAGACTATCGATTCACAAGTGGGGTTGACAAAACTTGCAGATGAGAATTTAAAACGTACACATTCCCCAATTCATCCATATTTATTATTATCTATTATTTTTATATGGTGCTTATTATCTTCTAAATCATGTCATTAATTCATTAATTATTATTATTACGTTTGAATTTATTAAACTTATTAAACCAAACAATCCCCGTCACATTTGGCACCCATTTCGTGGGGCACTAACACCTTAACATTTGATTTTGAATGTTTATACACTTGCTGGAACAATTAGTACTTTCTTTGTTAATACCCTGCAAGGAATTGTGGATTTTATTCCTGAGATTTCGACAAAACTCTGCTCTTCTAAATGTAATTTAAGCTATATGTTGCTCTTGGAGTATTTTGAGGAAAACTTTCTATTGATATTTAAATATCTTAAAAGTAAAATATCTAGCGAGTGAGATTGTATAGAGTCCTTTATAATTAAGTTAAAAAGAATTGTGCTTAAAAACGGTGACAGTTATAAATCTGATGTCTTGATGTCCTACAAGGATCAGTATTGGGGCCTGTTTTGTTTTCCCTTTATATGAATGTTATTATGACATTTTTAGCGGATTACTTCATTATAATTTATGCCGATGATACATCTGCAACTGCGATGGGCAAGGTAGAGATGAAGCAATACTTAATACTAATATCATATTTTAGAGGTTTGCAGATACTGTACATGAGAAAAAAAATAGTTAAGAAATGTAATCTTAATCAGCACCCTGCGAGAGATATAATACTATTTCAGAAAGCTCTTCTTCTGGTAATTGTTATTACTAATTATTATTATTATTATTATTATTATAAAATTTGGCGGCCTACTCGTGGGGTAAATGTAGGAATTCACTTGTTAAAAATATAATATTCGAAAGTGCCATATTGGAAACGTATATATTATTATTAGATTATTTTCTCTAACCTCTGTAATAAAATTAAATTTCTAAAGCATTATCTAGTCAGTAATGTGCGATAATGGCTTTTGCAATAAGTGATTTGACAACCAGCAAATGACAAGCGGAAAGATAAAGGACCTCACGCAACTACCGCTTAACTATTCACCAAGCACACACAACAGACGCACTGATTTGTATAATAAAGTCAAATTAAGGTCACAAAGCGGTCAGTTAATCACAATAATCACGTCACCCGACCAGACTTTCAATATTTAGATCTGAAACTTTGCTTGTGCTTCGTTAGATCGTTTCTATAGCGATGCCGTTTGTCTTTTATTGTCTAATCTAATTTATCGTGTCATCGTTGGACGTGACTCCGCACAGTTCTTTCGTTTCGTTTTTGCCCCTTTTTAATCATCTTATTTCATTTTGTACGTTTCGATTTTTACGGAGCGAAAAGAGAAGACTTTGTTCGCGACGAGTTTTTTTTTTTTATAATTCTTAAATAGTATGATCGGCGGCCATAGTCACAGAGGTCAATTATATTAGAAAATAGCGAGAGGTCTTTGTGCCTTTTTATTCCGTCTGTAATTGGAGTGAATCGTCCGGTTGAGAATAGCACAAAAGAGCATGAAGTGTACTCAAACAGATGCAAACAAGATGAATTTATCTGTTTGTTCATTGTGTCGGCTCATTTTTGCAGATCTAATGAATGTTTAACTTGTAATATTGTCGATAATCTTAAGGCATTATAAAGTATTGTCAGATAGATTAACGATACCCGATGTAGAGGTGAAATATAAAGGGTCAAGCTTGGATAGAGATGATGCAGATAAGGCTTTCTTTATTTCTAATAGTTTTTATTTAATTAATAATATTTATTAAATTAGGGAATTGTAATAAAAATATAAACACGTAAAATAACATATTTTTATATGTTTACTAATTTATGGATCATGTAAAAAACTTCAAAATCACTGGTAATGAACTTTTATGTTTTGTATTTCTGTCATTTCATATCTAGAAAATAGACATTTTTATTTAACACATGCGCAGAAAGAACAGTCTACGTGACCTTAGATATATAGTAGTATTATACCGCATGTGTCGAATATCATTGGGCATAGGAAATCAATGTATATACATATATGAATGTATACGTATATACTATGTATTACATACATACTCGTACGTTTACATCGTACATACGTATACATTGATTCCCTATGCCTAATGTTATTTGACACAGTGTTGCCATGTCTACCGTTTTTGCGATAGATTTACCGTTTTAGTCATATTTCTACCGTTCTACCGTATTCACTTCAAATCTACCGCAAAATTGCATTGATGCAAATTACATATAAAAGTTAAATTTCGAAAAGGAAGGACAAAATAATAGCAGTCGTAATTATGAACACCTCTTTTGATTCGATAGATGTAAAAAATCCTCATAATTATAAACCTTTGGAAACAATTTATTATGGTGAAAAACTTGAAATTTATGTAATTCAGAATGTAATCTCGTCTGAAGATTTGCATATTTTTAGAACGCGTTGTTTAAATTTTTATGGAGAGAGTTCATTAGAAATTAGGACACGATTCGATTTTAAAAGTGAACTCCTAAAGTCCATCTGGAAATTATATTTAAAAGGTGAAAATGAAACAGTTGTTCCATTAGCAATTGATTTTCTCAATTTAATAAAAAATGAGAATTAGCAAAAATTAGATAATGAATGTTGACTTCTCAAAAATTCCCATTTGTCATCAAAGCTTTACGATTCTATAGGAGAATTCTGGAATAATATTGAGAAAGGAATGTTATGCAGACGGTTCGTTTACGTACCCTCACTTGACCGAATTTGCGAAAAGTCTACTTTGTTTACCGCCATTCATCTGCACATGTAGAAAGAATATTTTCGAAAATAAATATTTAAAATATAAACAATGAAATATACTCCCCCACAAGAACTGCTTCACAAGAACAATAATTGGCACACTTCATTCACAACAATACATAAACAACTCTTGTTTTAATCTAAATCTATTATCAAATAGTTATCGGCATAAAAATAGTATGTATAGCACTTTAAAAGGGGTTAGTGACTGAGAGTAAATATTCCATATTTCTATCCATATATTATGCTAATCTTAATTTCTAGTATAAAACTCTCATAGAACAAATATTGTTTATTCTTTTAATTTCTTATACGTATAAGTAAGTACAGTACATATTGTGATGACGAAAATGTTCGACCTTGAGATTTTTGCAGATGCTTACGTTTTGAAGTCCCCTGATACCGAAAAAGTGGTTTTTAAAAAACCGCCCCCCCCTCTCTAACCACGATAGCAGTCAAACGGCTATAGATATCAATTCCAAATTTTGTATTTACCAGTATAATCTTCCTCTTGAGATCCGATTAGTCTTTCAGTAAAATCTGTAGACCGGAAGTAGTAGTTTACTTGAGTGAAAAATTTAATTTTGCCAATATTTCGTCAATTACTAAGTTTAAACAAATTTATAGAGAATTCGAATATACTCAAAGCTAAATTTTAGAAAAATTGTATTAAAAAGGTTTTTTGAAATTTCTACCGGAAGTAGGTCTTTTGCAAATATCTCGCAAGTCATTCTTTCTAGACAGGACATTACGAGTATAAAAGTATTTAAAACATTTGTATAAAAAATATTTCAAAATTCGGACCGGAAGTAATACTTCTACTCCTAGCAAGTAGCACTTTTTTTCGAATATCTTGCAAAGTATGTATTCTGTATTAAAATTCTTTAAATTCTATAATTTTTAGCGCTCATACTTATAAGAAAGTCGCGCGGTAGCTACACCTCATTATTTGTAAGTTGTCTTACAAAATAGTGGATAACTGCCGCAACTTTCATTTTTTGTCAATAATGTATGAAAGCCTTCTTTTTTAAAATAATTCCTTCCTTCAATATATGCAAAAATATACTGGGTGTTACATTTAAAAAAAGGAACTTTTGTAAATAGCGCGTAAATTAGAAGTTCAACTGTCTCTTCGGTTCTTCCATCATTGTTCACGATGAAAATAATAACAAAGTTAACAATAGTACCGACTTAATTTATAACACCCTGTATATAAGCTTTATATCCAAATCTACCGCTTTTTGTACTGTCTGTCTACCGCTTTCTCATTTTTACACCTGACAGCAATAGTTCACCGCTCCAATCAATGAAGGATTCTATAGTTACGTTGACAAATTTTGTATAGAAAAAAATTAGGGCACCACATTATCTTGTGTCACAATTTCAAACACGTTTGCATGTAGACAGCGACCTCTTAAAATCAAATTCGCATGCAAACGTTTTTTCAGAATATCAAACAATTTCCAAAGTAGGATAATTTAGACGCACTGTGCCATTAGTAAACTAATCCTCTGTTAGTTGATCCAAGATCTACATGAACATTAAACTACTGATATCTAACACGTACAAACGGTCGGCCAAAGATTTAAGACACAAGAACCGTCCGCGTACACGATATTGTTAAGTTATCTTACCTCTTGCTTGACAACTGGTTAAATATTTGATAACTGATTATTACTCGTTTGTAATGCCAGTGTTTGCGGTATACCGAGCAAACATTCTCGAAAGGCCGTCAAATTTGTCACCAGGGTGAGAAAATCTCGACGCGGCGGGGACCCGCAAGCGACCAAACAAGACTCATTATTGTTTTAGGGTTCTTTTTATTGCCTCGGTTCGATGGTTTCCCATTGAATTCGAACTCGAGATGACTATATTATATATAATGCGAAGGTAAACTTCGCATAATGACGAGGCACTCAACGATCTTGGCAAATACTAATGTTGCGCTTTAAACGTTTTATAACCTCAAATTTATTGATAGACAAAATGGAACATATATTTCTATTTATTACTTTTCAATAACAGCAGCAAGAAGGTCAGAAAAATATTACAGCAATTAATTATACAAACATATTTTTTGTCGTATTTTTAATGCTGACTATGATTATTAACATTATCACTGACGTACTAGAAGCAACTTGTTTGAAACAATTCTCTCAAGTATTATCATTGATGAAATGCACCATATTTTTTGCACATTAACCAAACATTTCTGATTAAGCTAAACACAATCATTATTATTATTTATTTAAGCTTTAAATTGGTATAAATTTCTATCCATCCATGTTTGTAAGAGAGCTGACCAGTGGCGCAGCGAGGGGGGGAGGGGTTTGGGGGTTAACCCCCCCCCCCAGGCCGCCAGATACAGATACAGATGATTTTTAAAATATATATGTGTGTTTTGGTTTAAAAAAAATCTTGTCAACAGTGGCAAACAGTGTTAGTTGTTTTCGAAACGCCACGCCCACAGCATGCCATTACCACTAAACGGTTATTACAGGTCATTGCTATAGTTAGTGCAATTATACCGACGTACCGATTGTACGAATCAGGTACATTTTGCACTCTTCTGTATTCTATACAAGTCTACAAGTTTACTTTTCTGTACATTTTAAGGATATTTTTCATTCTCATGAGTACATTAATTTTCTAAATACTCGGTCATTTTTTTACTGTGGGGCACCGCAATAAAAAAAGGGGTTTCTTTCAAAACAACTATCGATGGACAAAAATGTACACATTCCTATGAATTCCACGAAAACGAAAATCTTGCATCCCTTCATAACATTACAATTAGAACAGCAACAGATGTGGACATTCGGACATAAATGGATCGTAAAAAATCCATAAATTTGCCTGGTAGTTAAAAAATGGTCTATATTTTTTACTTGAGTGTTCGAACGTGTCGATCCTGGAGTTATAAATTATATATGACTTCCCCTTTTTTAAAATTTTAGGTATATAATAATATAAGTATGGTGACTAGAGACATTGCATTTTATTGCTTTTTTTGATCAACAATGGACTGTGGACCAGGAATCATATTAGGAAAACGGCTGAAACTTTTCTAGCCAAACAAATTGTTTATAAATAAGACTTATTGTTTGCCCTTTTTTTCGTATTTACATGTCCTGCTCTCTAAATTTATCGCATTCTGTACAAGAGCCAATAAATTAGTACATTTTGGACACGGGCCTTGTACATTTTCTTTTAGAGCTTTAGTATAGTTTAGTTTCACTTGCTGGCATCGTCGGTAGCGTTTTTTTCGTGATTTACTGCTTTGCGGAGTACATTGTGAGCATTAGTGTGACTTGTGAGGTGAATTTTCTGAAATATGGATAAATTTTTAATAAAGAAACCCAGACTGGATTCGTTTGCTCAGAGCAACAATATTAGTGTAAGTATATTTTTTGAATATGACGCTAATGCCGCGGGACGAACGCAGCAATGTCGCATTTTAGTTTCAAATAGACTTATTTCATGGATATACACAAACATTTTTCATTTTCTCAACGCAGCCTGTTATTTTTTAAACAAATTTACCGATTTTAATGCTGTTTTTGAATTGAAATAATTAATTTCTTTTAGATTAAAAATCCTTAAAAGATCTTTTGCGATATTTTGAATACATATTTTTGGATTATACGGGCTAAAGTCTAAATAAAAAGTCAAATAAAACGTAAAAATCAAAAGTATTTTTCTCTTTCAGCTTACGTCAGACTTAACTAGCTCAAAATTTTGGTGCTTTAATACGCTTAATATTTTTTTTTTTGAAAACCCCCCCTAATACAAAATTCTGACTGCGCCACTGGAGCTGACATCAATCATCCACCATTCCATTCAGTCAACAACCCTTCTTAAATTTGAAAATTTCCTAAACAATATTACAGATGTAATCTTCAAATATTTATTATTCTAGTGAGAATCGCCTGCTTCTTCGATTGGGTAGCTCTCTTATTACACTATAATTGTTCTGTAAACATTAACTACTATATATGATAAACAAATTATACCTCTTGAACATTTGCAAATGGAATATGAGTAGTATTTTACTGAGAGAAGCTATTTATCCTGAAATATTAAAACGACTCGAATATAAAGTTATATATTATGGAAGATCTAACTTAATTTTCATAAATCTAAAAAAAAAACTTTAGTACAAAGCAAACCTATGGATTCGCTTGTAAATTAAGAATTGTGTTTCTCCAAGATTATTTTTTTTTTTTAGTTGTAACACAACTTACAAATAAAAAGCAATATTATCTGGTAATTTTGTATACTTGTTCAAACCGTTCTTCAAAAATAATTACATTAAACTTAATTTATTGTTTCAGGTTGATCAGCTATTTTTATACATTTGGAGACATTCATTTCTAAAAAAAAAAGGAACTGCACACCATAATACCATATAATATTTTTGACATATTCATCAAATTTCAGTAGTTTCAAATTCCTATCCATTCTTTCTTTAGTAAATCTAAGTTTGCCTGTTCCTATTCGTTAATTATGCTATATACAGTTGATTTTGCCTGTCCTGCAATATATTGCAATTAAAGTAATACCTATCTCTTATTTACGATTAGTGTCTTGGAGATCTTTATTACAAATACTGTTGATTTTATTTTTGGAGTATGTTGGGATAACATTCTGTACATTTTTAAAACTCTACCAGACGCAGTTAGAGTGGTGAATTTAACTATTTGTTTGAAGCTGCCTGATCACTAGTGTTCGTGATGTACTTAAACGTGCAGATTGTATTTAATAATACAGTAAAATAAAATAAGACAAAGCAAAAATGTATGGGAATGTTTACTGGTTAAGGTATGGCTATGTTATAAAAATGGCGGATATCGCGTACTTATTTTCCCATATTAAATCTGCCTACGCAACAATCAATGAAATCCCTTAAAAATAAGTACCACATTGGCGCGATATTTGAATCAATCTCTCTTATTCTGAGAGACAATATAGTAAATGCGCAAAATATTAAATATTTAAGAAAATCCGCACAAAGAATGATATTATAGCAAATTCAACAATTAAAAGCATAGTAGAATAATCATCTGTTTAATAAAAATACCGAATTTTACATCATCACTAATCAGAAATATAAGCAGTCATAATTCACAGCCTAAGAACTTCAATAATAAAGCTACGTAAATAAAAGATTACAGATGATTTGTAAAGCCACAAAGACAATCCTGAGTTATTACCGTAAAGGTGTCTTTGTCTGGTGAATCTAAATTCACTAATTTTGTGTAATATTTGACAGAAAAAAATTCATTTTATTTATAGTTAAACACTATGAACATACTGAATATACCTCGTATAATGCAGATACATAAATATTGCATCTACGTAAGACATAGACATTTGTATATGTATTCTTAAACGTTTTCATGTAGACCGCGTCATTCCAAAAGACATTAAAATTAATTGCCTCCATCATTTACGTAGTCGATATTTGGACAAGACCAACGACATGTCGTTCTAACAAGTCATAAGACTCAATGTACCCTCGAGGTAAACCGACACCGATGAGGAAGAAAGAGAACGGTAAAATATTTATTTCGAGAAATCGACAAAAAAAGGCGGAGGAAAGAAATGTACTACATGTACTACAACTACAAATAAGAATTTGAGTGTATATAGGGACACTATATACATAAAAATATCACAGATTTATAAAAGAATAGTTTTTAAAAATTAAGTTGATGTTAATAAATGATTTTTATATTATTTTTGATTCGGATTCTAAAAATTAAATGCTTTTTGTCTAGTGCCTTAGGTTTCTCTCGGAAATCGATTGTATATTTTGAAGGAATTAACTCTAATTATCAATGTTTCTCAATTTCATTTTTATTTTCTCACTTCAGATTTTATATATATTTTTTTGTTCTAAAAGCAAATGATGTTTTTGTAAATCTGATATTGTAAAATCCAAATCTGAAAAAACTTCAATCAGATCCATTTAAAAAAAAAACAGTTTCAAAAAACATTTAATTTTTTTTTTTTTTTGCTTTTTTATTATATTGATATTCTGGATTATCGCCTAAATATGTCCAGGAGTAATCTGCTAGCATGCTTGGAGCTTATTTTTCTTATTACCTTTTCTCCATAGCTGTAATATCTCGATTAAACTTATCTCCATGCTAATTGCCCTACATACACCTAAATTGGCAAGGAAGAAATCCAAATGAGAATGCAGGAAATAGATTTTCAGGAAAATTATTACAACGTAAAGCCTAAATGTATTTTTAAAGGTTTGACACACGTTGTTCATACTCGGTTGATGTGGTGTTATCCAAAAAGTTATCCCTAACTTTAGGGAAAGAAAGCCATGCACTTTTTTGCATCCTTCATAACGTTTCTTATACTGGAAGACTATACGGAAGAATTCTCAAAGCTAGAATAGAGAAAGAAACGAGAGAGATAGAAGAACAACTCGGCTTTAGATCGGGAAGGTCATGTATAGATAATCTATCTACGATAAGACACCTCACAGAGAAAAAACTGCATAAAGGAAGAAAACTACATGTTACGTTTATAGTGTTACATTTTCCTTTTAATTTTGATGCCTCAGTTAACATTTTATATTTTTTTGTATACTCCCTGCGGGTTGCCGTGTACATGTCCTCTGAATTCGTCCATGTGTTGGTGAGATGCTTGGAGTTATTCTTTAATCACCGTCGGGATGTCCATTCTTTCATTTTCGGTTTGTGTGGTATTTCCCTTGACTACTTTACGGTTCTCATCGGGAACCATTATATTTTATTTCGATTATAGTAATTAATAAGTGGTTAATATTGTTCCGCTAGCGCCACCTGTCATCGGTGGTTAACGTTAGTCTGCTTGGGGTTATTTAATTGATTCCGAATTAATGTCTTTTATTTTTATTTTTAATTACTGTAAATATTCTGTTCGAAATATGATTGTGTATTTGTGCATTGCTCCCGGTAATTTGTAAATAGTCTTTCATTTTGGTTCATTGGTATAACAACGGCAGATTTCGCTTTGCGTGGCACAGATGGCTCTGTATTGTGGGAAATTTCATTTTAGTCAGCGAGTATCTGACACTTTTGGGTCGGTTGCTTCGAGATTGGTGTGTGATCGTTTGCAGCGTATGATATAATGTCTGCCGTACTTTTGCTATAAAGATTATAATGTTTTATTTGCCGTTTTGAGTTAGTGGTACGCTAGATAAATGCGGATGGTGCAAAAGTACGTAGATTTTCCCGTTATTTCTGTCTTCGTATGTGTTACGGATTTGTTTAGCCGACGTTCATTTGCACGATCATCGCTGGTAAGATGTTTGCATTCTAATGTTATTTAGCTTCGTAGTAATTACCCTTTCGTTCCCCTTAATTTTTAGCTGTTAGGATGACCTGGATTAGTCCAGATTAAAGAAGCACGACACGTTTTAATTACCATGTGCATCGACATCATGCCGACGCCATCTTGTTGCTGATGTAAAATAGTACATTGGATTAATATAACTTCAAGGAAATTCGCTGCTGGAAGAATTACCACCGTGGCTTTCGGCTCACATTTCCGTCATCCGGAACTTATTTATGGGTGATGTGTTTTATGAGTGGGATTCATGTGCTCGTAGAGATAAGTAGCACAAATTTTATTTCCTTGAATTTTTGGAAGTTAACTTAGGTTAATTACGCTATATATATTGAGGGCTAATGTATTAGAGATTAATTAGTAAATTGTAACATTTGTTTGGCCTTTGTGTGTCATGTTGAACCCGGATATAAGAGTTTTATCGGAGGTTATAAGACAGTTTGTTGTCCTTTGTGACTTAGGATTTGTTTTGATATTTTTTTTGTTCTTTAAATGCTATTCAGAGTTAATGTCCAAATAGTTAATTTCTGTTAATATAATATTGGCAGTTTGGTTAGAAATTACATCGTTGTTCTAGTTAATGGCCTAGTAATTAATCTTGTTAATATTTTGTTGATCAAATCTAATGATATAATAATTTGTCTTGATATTTTAAACAACGTTTAAGACTTAACAATTTCATTTATTTATTGCTTGAATTTTAAACCAGCACTTGCTGTTGTATTTGTATTACTTTGTGGAATATTCTCTTGCAGTAGCAAGGGCGAACTATTTAGGTAAGGTTGTTTTGTGAGGGCCTATCCTCAGCTGATACCTGTTTAAATCTCTGTGATTAGTTGCTAAATAATGTAATATCTGAATCTACAGGGAGTAGTCATTAAATACCTTGGTGCAGAAGCTTTGTAAAAGACAAGTTACTTGTTTTCCTTTAAATGCGCCCGACTTATCTCTGTTAAGATCGCTTCCGTTAATATTGAACAAATATCGCACTAATTGTGATTATTGTTTTTTTGTTTCTAATGTAGTTTTGCATAATAGCAACTCTTATCGTCATTGTTCATATTTTACTGTAAAATTTGTAACTATATTGAGGATTGTATTCTTGATCTGATCAGCTATAACTTGAATGAAATCGTATATTTTAATTTTGGAAATCGAGTACTAACTCGGATTTATGCTAATATACTGGGTGACCAGTTCACCAGGCCAACTCTAACCTTAACTGCGCAACGTAATTGATTTTCATTGCTTGTTGTTTGTGGCTGTTCTTGTTAAATCTATTGCTTAGACCATAATTAAAATTGTTTTGTTGACTTGTGAATGTTTGTTTCTCATTTTGTTACCTAAGTGCCTTCAATTGATCATTCTCTTTGGTCAATTTACTTTGGGATAGAGATTAATTTTTCAAAGAGATGGCGCCGGGTCCTCCATCCACCTCTGTCTCGACAGAACCTACGCCCACACACGAATGAGCTAGCGGCATAATCTCTGTCTTTGATTTTCATCGCACTTGGGAAGTAAAAAGGTAAGGTGTCTGAAGGTGGTCACACAGTTTCCGAAACGTAATTTTAAGTTTTATTTGCGGATTAATGCTAAAGTCGATTCAGTTTATTTTGACATATCAAAATTACCGCCGGATGGAAATATAGTATGCGTATGCGCCATATTTGACAGCGCTTCTGGCCTATTTGGTTTTAGGGCTAGTTGTCCCGTTCACAGGCACGAGCGTAGCAATAGATCTAAAGAAAGCATTTGATTCCGTTCCGCTTCAAAAGCTATGGGTTACTATGGAACAAGCGGGCATAAATATAGAATACATAAACGCAGTGAAAGCCTTGTGCAAGGATGCTATCTGTCCCCCACCCTTTTCATAGTTTACCTGGACGCGGCCTTAAAACATTGGACCCAAAAATGTAGCCCCATGGGAACATGGCTAAATGACAGCCCGATACATACGGTACTATTTGCAGATGATCAAATAGTAGTAGTGGATGATCAACAGGATATGACATACATGTTGAACAAGCTCATAGAAGAATATACTAAGTGGGGCCTGCAGTTAAACATGGAGAAAATCCAGTATATCGTCGTAGGAGGGAAAGGACGAGATATAGAGTTAGACAGCGGAACAATAAAAAATGTAAGCCAGTATGAATACCTGGGGGTCACAATAGACGAGGATGGAAGAGACGAGCAAAGAATATGACGAAAGCATTACATCCTATTCTGTGGAACAAGAACCTTACAAACAAGACAAAAACGAACATATTTAAAGCAATCATTGAACCAGTTATGACATATGGGTCAGAGATATGGGTGATAGACAAAAGAATGAATCAAAGGTTGTTTTCGGCGGAAATGACATATTGGAGGAGATGCTGCGGGAATAACATTATACGACCATGTCAGAAATGAGAACATCGGAGATAGAATGGGGGTGAAGGAGACTATTAGAGAAGCTATAAATGGAAGACAGCTGAGGTGGTATGGATATCTGCGTCGAATGGAGGAAGAAAGATTACCAAGAAGAGGAATTGGAATCCACCTCAAAGGAATAAACGAGGCAGACCAAGAAGGAGATGGATGGAAAATATAAAAGAGGAAATGAGGAAGAGAGGTCTACGGGAGGAAGAGTGGAACGATAAAGATAAATGGCGCTTAGGATGCGAGAAGCGGAAATAACTGCAAAAACTTGCTATAACAAAAAATTTTAAAAAAATTCCTTCGTTTAATGTTCCATCACTAAGTTTTAGAAATAGATTTTTAAGATATTAAAAACTTTTCCAATTTTTGTCTATGGATTTTACAAATTTTTTATCAGACCCAATATTACTTGGAGACGTGGCAATAAATATTCGTAGATTAAATAAGAAGGAACATTGGACACACTTTTCTAACTAGGTAATCTGTTCTTTTCTGTCAATCCTTTTGAACGTAATGTTTACATCAAGCTCCGCTGTTCAACACAAAAATAAAACAACAAAATTTTATATGACCACTTTGCATGTTTAGCAACCATCTTACATCTTTAAATCAGCATATATTTCCTGTTTTATTCCTCATGATTTGAAAGAATTGTTTTTCTTCTGGTTTCAATGAACTTTTAAATTACTATGAACAATATATTTACAGAATAACAATATAAAATGAATACATATTACTATTATCGAAATCAAAACTGAAATGTGTATACAAGATGATGTTTCTGCAACTAGATATTGCTTGGAGACCTGTTACCTAGTCATTGATTTAAAAAAAAATATTTACTCAAAATTAGGAAACCTAAAAAACAAAGAGTAATTAGGAAAGAAGTAGTTGCGATTGATGAATATTAAGCTAATGTATCGGCACCGAAAGTATTGATCGGAATTCACAAACGATTACTGATAGAAGTACATCCTTTTTCATAATGATGTGTCTTCAATAGAAACACCACATCACGTCCAGGTATTTTGTTATGTGTTTAAGGGGATATTAACGTCGATTTGGTAAAATTGAAGTGAGAAGAGAATAAGTGAAATAAAATACTCCAGATAACCGCAAAAAGTTCGGACAGTCCCATAGGCGGGACCAAGAAGTAGGTAAGAGCTGAAGGCGCTGCTAAAATACAAATAATTCAGTACCGCACCATTCCGGAATTTCTTAATTTAATTACTCAAATTAAAGTTTTTTCCGCAATTCAAAAAGCTATATCTCACAAGAAAACATTGGTCTACACGGGAAATACATCCGTTTTGATCAATTTCATTTAATTATTTTGACCGAGAAACACACGTACATTTTACTCCAATTTGGAATAAAAAAAATTAGATGGTTGTGACAAAAAATTACATAATCTGACAACCTTTCCGTGTACTCATATCTATATTGGAGTTGTACAGAAAATTTCACATTTCTATTTTGAACAATAGTAAAAAAAACTGATAAATTCGAAATCTTGCTTTCTCGACAGCTTTCATATCCCCTTAAGCACATAGGTAATTCCAGTAATTTTTAAACAGAAATAACAATCATTCACATGATTCGACTGTTCTCGCCATGTATCTGCTGCAATAAAAGGCATTGATTCGCGAGTACCTTGAAGCCATCTCGTAGGGTAACGTGCACATCTTGAGCACAAAAAATTTGAACTCCACAGCTACGTTAAGTTTTCTTTAACATTGAAACCAAAGTATATATGACACGTTTCAAACAGTAGCAACGAAATTAGTGCAATTTTCAAAATCGCCTCGTTTCAAAGTTTGATAAATATTCAATCCTTAATTATTCTAACATTAATTAGGCATACTAAAAGACTATACAAGTATCCCAACGTATTTTGTAAATGAATATGCTAGCAGGGACACTAATGCATTTTAAAAATTAGAGAATTATGAAGAAAAAAAATGAGAATTAACACGAGAAACATTGTTGAACCAAATTCCTACCCAGGCATCTTTACAATCGATTTCAGAATGACAGTAATCCGTCTCGGGTTTAGTGAGGCAGAAAGTGCGGATCACGTTTTCTATAGAGCGGAAAAGAAAGGGGAAATAACACGATTTACGACTACGGAATCGTCTGGATCTATTGTCGACCGATATTTTGTTTTATCTAGCAAATTTGCCAAGGTGTAAAGTCCATTTTTCGTCGAAAAAAAAATAGAATAGAAATTTTCCGCCTACCGAGGTAGAAATGTATACAACTTTATTACATTTATGTATATTTTTTACTGAAATAAACGTGAAAGAGTTAGTACACAAATTTACCAAACAGCAATAGTAACAATTTATATATATATATTTTAATACAAGCGTTACATTTTCCAACGTAATGACTTAAATCATTTATAAATTTTGATATACTATAAGACAATTAATATTATCTTGATACATATTTCGCAACTATATATATAGGTGGCGCTATGAGAGATTTGGTTGAAGTCCGCAGCAATTACCAAAACAATTGTGCTGACCCCGCGAAGATCTTCTTTGCGTATAAATCATCTAGGTTTATAAGTACAGAATTTATTAGTAACTCGACCATAGCGCCACCTATCGGGACCAAATTTTATTAATTTATTTTTCCCCTTTTGGCACTAAACCAAAATTTGGATGCTGACCATTGGGGTATATCGGTTATTAGAAGACATAGAGGAACGGTTAAATGGGAAATGTTTTGCAGAATTCAATGCTCGCAACAAGTCTATAGTCTATAGTATCAAATTTAATCGGACTTTTTACAATTCTGAGATATTTTGAAAAAAACAATATTTGCCGATTTCAGTTTTCCTCAATAACTCGAAAATGCCTAATGCGATCGCTTTTAAACTCTAACATTGTTGGGACACCTTTTTAAGACAATTTTTTGGTGTTAACAGTAACCCCCGATTTTCATTTGTTTCCAAGTTCTTAGCGCTATCTTTTGTATTTCTTATGACGGCCACATTGGATTTTTAATTAGTTAGATAGTCCTTAAAAATAGCTTTTCAATAATGTACAACATGCCTAATAAATCTTTATTTATACGAGAGATATGAAAATGTAAAATAAATTTCACTCTAATCGAAATGAAAAGTTCAGATTTACTTAAACAAACTTTTCAATATGGCGTCCATTCTGCTCCACACACTTTTGGTACCTTGTTTTAACAGAATTAGAAACTCTACGTAGTGCGTTTTCGTTTAATCTTAGCACATCCAGCACTCGTTCTAAAATTTCCCGATTCTCTGGTGGTTCAAAATTAAATATTTCGTTTTTAGTGGCACCCCACAAATAAAAATCAATAAGGTTGGGTAATCTCGCAGGCCATTGTACTTGTCCATTATTTGAAATGATTCTCTCATTGAAATGTCCTCTCAAAAAATGTTGCACGTCATGAGCATTATTGGCAGGGTAGCCATCCTGCTGCAACCAGGTGTTTCCCATATTTTCTTGGTTAACAATTTGTTTTAGGGTAAGCATTATATTGTAATCATTAATTGTAATCAAACATGAAAGGACCTATTAAGTGATTATCTAAAATGAAAAACAATAACTCAAAAAACAAGAAAGATGTCAATAAAGATTTGTACCAATCAAACTACACCAGAGATTAAACCAAATCGAGCTTGAAATCTTCTTTGATTTGCCAAATATGGATTTTCAGTAGATCAATGATGAAAGTTATGCCTATTGAAGACTTCACGATTGGTAAACCGTTTTTAATCTGTCCACGGTATTTTCCTAGGAAAATCAGCATCATCTTCACATTTTTGTAGATACCACCTTGCTAAATTGTAATCCTCGCTGATAGTCATTATCGCTTAAACCTTGTGTAATTTTCGATTGGTATGGGTGGTATTTGTTTGTCTTCAACGCTTTATAAACACTAGACTTTGGAATTTCAGTTTCTCGAGCCACTTGACATACTGATGTACTTGGATTGTTCATAATATTTAGCAAAATATCATTTAGACGTATATCAGCATAGTTAACTTGGTAGTTAGCTCCTTTTTGTTCGAATAAGCTTCCATATTTAACTAATTTTTTTATTATTCTGTTAAAAGTTGTCCGATGTGGTTGTTGTCTCTTCGGAAAACTCTGAGCGTAATTTGTGCAAGCATTTTCAGAGTTTGTCTTTGCTTTAAAATCCACTTTCTACATATCAACTTTTCTTCATTTGAAAATATATCAGTTCTTATTAATCTCAATGCTTAACGGTAATTACTTATCAATAACTAGTACAAAAAGTTATAAATCTCGCTCCAATTGCACACTTTTACGTGTCAATAATGATAGACTTCATCGTCTGTTTCACACTAACATTTAATTTCATAACCAATTAATTTCGTATTAGAGTGAAATTTATTTTACATGTGCATATCTCTCGTATAAATAAAGATTTATTAGGCCTATTGCACATTATTGAAAAGCTATTTTTAAGAATTATTTATCTAACTAATAAAGAATCCAATATGGCCGCCATATGAAAACCAAAAGATAGCGATAAGAACTTGGAAACGGAGGTTACTGTTAAGACCAAAAAAATTGTCTCGAAGAAGTGTCTGAACAATGTTAGAATTTAAAAGCGTTTAGGCGTTATCGAGTTATTGACAAAAATAGAAATCGGCAAATATTGTTTTTTTGCAAAATATCTCAAAAGTTGTAAAAATATCAAATCAATTTAAAATGAGATTTGTTGCCAGCATTGAATTCTGCAAACGTTCAGCTTTTAATCGTAGCATTACCTCTTCTAATAACCGATATACCAAACCAATGGTGAGCAGCGACACGTGGGCACACTGTGTTGTGTAGGAATATGAATTATTTTGATCTATAAATATAGATTTTGTTAATAACCTAGCTACGTCAGCGCCACCTTGTACGATGTTATAACTATTTGAGTTAAAATTGCAATAGCGTAATTTACGAATTAACAATTCAAAGAGCACGAAATAATATACTGTAGTTAAATCACACAAATTATCTACAAGTAATCTCTTTTTTCAATTAACAACATTCTGCCAAAATCAAAAATTGCAATGTTTATGTTCATATTTTGCCCAAATCTATATTGATCTTTAAAACACAGATTACTTTCTTTATATATTTTTATTTGGAATAGCTTTTCAAAAATCTTAGATATTTTAAGTAAATGCGATATTGGAATAAATCTGAGGATATCTGTTGAATCTCTTTTCTTAAACGGATATGCAAGTATTGAAAGTATCTTTTACTTAAAAACACTGACCATGAACGTTGTCCAGATGATTTCATTAGAATCTGACAATCTAACAATCTTCCTTATCCTAATTGATTTAAAATTTCATCACGTTTTTCTTAGATTCAAAATAAATCTATTCTAAACGTCTCGAACACGATAATTTACCTCAGATGGCGCCACCTATCAACCATGTCAATATTAAAAATCTCTTAGCATCAGTATTTTCTCACAGCGCATATCCTACCGCTATTGTATACATGAAAAAAACCCAAGCGGAAAAGACAAACAGCCAGAGTCATACAGCAGGCATTCCCATAGGCCACATTAGTAGTCCCTCCATGTATTTTCTAGTAAAATAATTTCTCTGTATTATGTCGTCATGGAAATCGACTCGCACCTATTTTTCGCATAACCTTTATGCAGTGAATTTGTTCATCCGCGGCTTTGTCCGCCATTACATGAGAAAGGACGTTCATTCAACCAGCGTCGACATATGTGAGTATATTTGAATAATATCGAGAAACATTGGATCACCTGGTATGCAAATAGGTTTCCAGTGCGCGCGCGAACGTGTTCCAAATGATAAAATATGTCTGTTAACACGATAAGAATCTAGTTGGTAGTTTTCGGTTTGTATGCACAATGGCGTGTAAAAGAATCTATTCCCACAGCTATAACAAGAACGACCGCGCAATCGTTATAAAATTAGGCGAATAAGTAGCTAAAGAAATTAGAAAGAATGAGTTTACATTGCAGAAACACGGATTCATTAATATGTAAGTCTTAATTGAAATTGGACCGGTAAAGAAAAGAGATATAATTTTTATTTACATATATACATTTATACGCAAAACGTATATGTATATATACATGTTTGTGATACACACGCACACACATATAGATATAATTTATCCACTAGATGATAAGGGTAGAGAATTTAGCAGTACATACGAGGGATAAGCTGAATTTATTGAATTTTATTAGTAATATATGTGTTAAGCAGGGGCCACCGTATTCTGTTCAATATATGCTAGGAAATCGTTGATGAAATTAACGGAAAAAAAGGACCTAAAACTGGGCATTGAGGTACATAAATTTGATATTAATATCTAGGAAATTAAAAATGAAAAATTATCAAATCGCCAACAATATAAAATAAATGCAATGAAGAAACTATATAATAAATATTTGATAAAACCCCATTCCCTTCACTTTCTTCTTCAACAATAAACGGTAACGTTTGTTTCTTTTCATATCGAGGGCTTCTCCAAAAACATCACGCTTCTTGAAACATACACACAGATGTTGTACATACGTACAAACCTACAGACGAGAGAAGTTTCAGCTTATGCATCCGAATGACCGAGCACTTTTATTTGAATTTAGTAATTCTCTTTTATTTACACAAGCTTTGAATATTTTAATTTCTTAAACCACCTTCTTCTATCTACGTATATTACTTATACACATCGAGCATCACCATCACCAACACACTACCACCAATAACATATTCGTCCTCATCATCATCGTCATCAGCACTTGCTCGTTTCTTAAGAAAATATTTACCCAACACTTTAGACGGTGGATGTTTGAAACGTCCATGTCTGTGCGTTTCTTTCGACAACAATTAAATACTTTAGTGTGTTTAATTGTTGATTTGATTTTCTTTTCGAAGCAGACTGACAGATCCAACGTATGTGGCAGTATCCACCTCGTTAGCATATGGCAGGGGAAATACAAATCGATTAGTGACATTGAATGTGAAAAATATTAAATCGTTTGTTTAAAAAATGCGAACAAGAAACATGTGATATAATTTATAATGATGCTTTTCTAGAGTTAGTTTTATCATTACTCTTCTTAAATTATAGCTTTGCTTTACTCTGTATCATGTACAAATAGACAAACAAAAGTGCGTGATCAACACGTGGTCGTTCTCTCATTGGTTGAACAGGTGTAAACATTGCAAAGTCGAAGCCTCGTACACGCTGACGAAAATGAAACGCATTTGCAAATAACGCCCGAGTAATTTATAATCTAAGAGGAGCGTTTACTTATCGAAAATTAAGGCATCGCCGTTTTCCGTTTTTAAATTTATATTGTAATTTTAAAATCTCAAATTTGGGTTACTGATGCAAAAGGCATCAATTCATAATGTCAAGACCAGTTTTCGTACTAATTTATTTTCTTAAAAAAGTTATGTGTTTTAGAAATAACCACAAAAATGCATGAATTTTATTAATGTCTACTAACTAAAACTGATACACAAAAGAAAAAAACAACCTCTACGCACCAGCTGCACATTTGATGCACGATATATAAAAAAAAACTTCATGCAATTATTTTTTAAGGTAAAAAACTTTAAATAGTAAACATTGTCACACATTTCACACGAGTGTTTTTGAAGTTATTGCGTTGTTTATCCCCACTTTACGGTATCTCTACCGGTCCTAGCCAAGACGAAAATCTATCGGAATCGGTCGGCTATTCCAGACTTAAATCCAAGTGACAGTTTGTAATTAAAAAGAAATGTCATATACAGGGTGTATTTGAAATAAGGGGACAGAGTATGATAAATGGAAAGGTGCAATTATGTAGAAAATAAATTCCAAAAATTGTGAGTGTTTAATGTGCCGCCTATGGATTTAGCATGTGTCTATATGTCGTAGGTATCGCGCTAGACGTCGACGGTTCCACACAGGTTGAGAAGTAAATAAACACGCATAGATATATGCGATAACAGCTGTAGACGTTATAAAAATCCCAATGATACCATTGTTTACTATTTCTAAACAGGTGTTCATGCTAAGAGTTCAACAACCTTAATATGAAATACCACCTGTTAAAATATCTTATTTTTCAACAACGAGAATTTTTTTTATTGAGATGGATTATTTAGATATTACGTTTTTTCCGCTATTACTGTTATTATGATTAAATTCAACGACTTTTTACTTCTTATTTCCACAAAAACAAATTTGTATTGTAAAATTTGCCCAACTCTACTTATGAGAAACTTTTATTTTAATTGGACGCAAGTAAATTAAAAAAAAACATAATTTATTTCAGTTCGTGTGTTATGTAAGCAATAGTCGAAATATCCACACGTAACAATCGAACGAGACTGACCTCGCACGCCTTCACACTCCTACTTACTAACCCACCCTTCCATAGCCTACAGTCGTATTAAAGTGCAGTGGCGCGACGAATATTTTAAAAATACCTTTTTAATTTTTAAAATTTGAATTTGCGCAAAATATTTTGGATTTGAGTCTAATAAAATTACATCTTTCCATTAATCATACTCTGTCCCCTTATTTCAAATACAGACTGTATACCTATAATATTCGAGTGTATAATAATATGACAGTTATGGGCAAGCGAAAATTGGCTTATTATAAAACAAAAACAACATCAACAGTTCCGTAAGACTCATTCTTTATGCATTATGTTTCCCATCTATAGTATTCCTTTATCTATGACAGAATCTGTGAATAAAACCGAACCGCTGTGATCGAAACCGAATATCGTCTAGCTCAACCTATTCACACCCCCTTGCGTCTACCCATCCCGCGAGTAATATAAGTTGCATAAGTTTCTATTTGTTGGTAAACGCTCCTCTTAATAGTTTATTGTAAATATACATGTTTGATTTTGAAATAAAACATATGACAGTGGTTTTTTGCTTTAAAATTATTAATCGAATGAAAACAGAAAAATTGATATACATGCATGCCATATGCTAGGATGATAGCGTAAAAATGTGAATTCGGAAAAATTTCTTTAATTACTTTTCTTTCGTAGTACTACATGAGATTGAAAAATAATTTACATTTAAGGAAGTTTTATTAATGAAGTTAATATCATATATGGTTAATTTAGATTTAACATAACCTGTATTGGATTATAACATTTATTATGAAATTCGAACAAACCAGCTTTCATTATTATCGTGAATATAACAACCCGTTTTTTGAGGATGTCTCTTGATTAGAGGTAAATAAACAAACAAATAAGTATTATGGATGTGTCTTGTCTACAGATCTAAAAATTCATATTAGAAATACTTATATTTTGATTGTAATAGGTGCTGCTAATACTAAATAGAAAATGAGGTATTTATATGACCAACCTTGTCCTATGGGTTTTAAAACGTAGGAATCAAGAGAGGGTAGACATTTCTATACGAGGCAATTTGAAAGATCTAAAAAAGAACCATCAATAACAATTACACGCAAGCAACAAATAGCAAAAACCATAGATAAAATTCAGAAAAAAGACGGGATCAAAACTAGCGATGGCACGGAAATAGCAAAAGAAATAAAGGAGTATATAGGTACTTTGCTACCATAGGAAAGCAGAAATTAAAAAGACGTTGAAAAAACCAATAAACACAACTTACAAAAAAGGGAATCACCTTTTATATTAGAAGAAATAGACGTACAACAGATGATTGACAAGTATCTCTTCAATTACTAAGTTTAGACATATTTCTGGAGAATACAAATTTCTTAAAAAGTTAATTTTGGAAAGATTTTATAAAAAAAGTTTTTCAAATTTCAATTTCTATCGCAAGTAGATCATTTTGTCTTATCGAAAAACTGTATTTTTGCAAATATCTCGCAAATTATGCAATCTACACAGATTTATCTGAAATAGAAAAGTATTTACAGTACGAGTTGGAACAATTTTTGTATATAAAACATTTCAAAATCGGACCAAAAGTAACTTTTTACTCTTATCGAATAGCAGTGTATTGCAAATATTTTTCAAATTATGGTTTTCTAGAGATTTATTAAGTATTTAGAGCTGGATTTGTTATAATTTCTGTATAAACAAGTTTCAAAATTTGGATCAGAAGTACCTCTTTTCTAAGAGCATTATTTTTTTATTAAGTGATACAGAATTTGAAGGTTAATTTTGAACAACTTCTGTATACACATGTCGGAACGCACATACGTATAAGAAAGTCGTGTGGTGCCCACACCCCATTTTTGCACTTTCGTGTACTCAAAAACAAAAGTGAATTTGAGAAAAATTTTATTAAGAAAGTTTTTCGAAATCCCTACCGGACACGTAGGGAAGTAGGTTTTTTGGCTCTTATAGAAAATCAATTTCTGTGAATATGTCGTAAGTCATACATTCAAGACAAACACATTATGAAGATATATGCATATATATTCGTATGAAACTACATGACAGGTACAAAAAAAAGAAACATATAAATTATATAACAAACGTAGAATTATATTTAAAAGGACCATAACTGCAGAAAAAAAACTATTGAATGATTGATTTTCAATACTTTTTATGTAAAAAAATTTCAAAATTCTGGCCAGAAGTTAGACTTTTATCGAATAGCGATTTTTTGCAAATACCCCGTAAATTATGATGCATTCTATACATATTTAACAGTACAAAATATTTTTTGTATAAAATACATTAAAAGTCCGGACGGGATGTAACACTTTTACTCTTATCGAGTAGCACTTCTTTTGCAAATATTTCGCAAAATATGTATTCTATAGAGATTTATTATGAGAATAGAAATACAAAGAAAAGAATATTGAATAATTTTTGTATAAAAAAAATCTCAAAATGCCTGACCTGACGTAAAACACTTACAGGTTTATTTTTTTTAAGATAAAACTATTTACAATTTAATTTAGAACACCTTTGTATAATTTTCAACGTACGTATAAGAAAGTCGTGTTGTTTCCAAACCACATTTTTTGCAATGAATGAACATTTTTTAAAAATGATGACATTAGTCCATTGTCTAAGAATTGTTGATTACAACACGTTTTCTTTTGTATATTTGGAACAAATTTTAAAAAAAATTAAAATTACTAGAAGGTAATAAAAGGACTTTTCATATAGCGAAATATACCTGGGTTTCTTCATTAGGCAATGTCAGACCCTGTATATAAAACGAGGTCTAATTTTTCCGCATACTGTCTATGAACAAACGAAATAATAAATTAAACTATCCATTATATAAATCACTTGTGGTATGTTTTAACAAACACAGAGGCGATCTCAGTTCTATTCTTCTTGTATTACTTATAACATAACATACAATAAAAGAATCAATGTACTATCATTATTTATTATAATAAATAATCTCATCCTACAGTTCCCACCCACCTATTTGAACAAGAAAAAAACCAACACATTATCCGTGTATATATATAGTATATATACATATATATCCTCGCACACCTTTATAAGAATATCGAACAACATTAATCAATCATCCCGAAGATCCCAAGTAAAATACTCAATTTTTATGACGTAATGCGATTTCAAGGGATTTCCTAATGTCATTCGCTTGACATATGTCAACCACGGGGCACGACAAAAACCGATAAATGATTCCGAAAATCCACCACAAGCTCCAGAAAGAAAAATACAAAGACGTCTGTGTGGGTGCACCCCGTAAGAAACCTAAGTGGTTATAACTCCGGTACAAAGACAGTGGAGCTGATTAATTTGTACTGGTGTGCGTGCGTATTTTGTGCGTGTCTTCTACGTGTGAAGAGCCAATCCCTGAATGCGTAAGCTCCTTGAGAGAACTGGGCATGGTTATTTTAAAGAAATACCATCGTCAAGGCAGATGATGCATGTACTACCTGCAAGGGGGATTATGAGAAATTCTGTTCTTAGGCGAGGTGGTGTGTGTTTTTTTGTTCAATGGATCAAATGACTCTAGCTTGTCTGTTAGGCTAACCAGAAGATCCGAGAATGAAAGGGGGGCGATTATCGAAGGACGGGGAGATGTATAATCTCTTATAACAACCCTTTCGCTCGATACGTTCTTAACGTATCAATTATGACATGTGTCTTGAAGAATTCTAATGTTATTAGGGCATGTCAATATTTTTGAGAGGCGTAAGATTTATAGGATTTTCATGTTACTTCGGTATATACTTAAATCTTTATTAAAGCCTGATTTCTTTTACTTGTTGATGTAATTCTATAATAAATTAGCACATGGATGCTTTATAAAAGAGTTAAACGAATATAAAAGCCCGTTATTTCTCATCAATGAATGGTTTCTATTTCAATTTAGATTAATTTGGTTAAATATACAGCCTGATTCACACAGCATGTTCACTCGTAAATATTCAATTTTGCGGTATATTATCAAAATGAATTCTAATAACCAGCCATTACAAACTACAAGTTTAAATTAAATACATACCAAATAGCTGCACTTTTTAAAATACCGAAAATTGAAGATATCTATGTTTTTCTTAATAAAAAGTACTTATTAGATTTCACATTTGAATTCTACTATGAATTATATATCCATAAAACCTATTGCCAACACTTACTCTTGTATTTTTTGACATATTGCTGTGACTTCTACTTTATTCTTAAATAGTTTAACCAAAGTAGATTTTTACTATATTTTTAATTATAATGTTACAGCTTTGTTTTCTTCTCGTGGTTTCCAACAACCTTATTAGATTAGCTTAAGGGTATCTCTCTCTCTCCTAATTTCACTATTCTTATTTATATGATCTGATATAAAAATTATTATAGCACTAAATTTTATTTTAATGAAAAGTAAATAAACATTTATATAAAAAAAATTCTTAACCTATTTTACAAAAATATTTAATAATTTCAATTGTTGTGTTTATTTATATTTGTCTTGAAATTATCTTTATAAGCAAATAAAATTAATGATTTTTATTTCATACACAATACTATTTCTCTTTTTATTTTAAAATTGCTTTATAAAAATAATATAAAACTCCAGCATACACTCATAAGGTTTTCAAAGTAATTTTAATAAAATATTCAATAATTATATTTCTTGAATGCGTTCAGTGCTGATCCCGTCTAAACATTCTCACATTTGAGACAGAGATTAGGCACTTTGCACAATCAAAAAAATTTGTATTTCGAATTATGAATTAATGATTGTTTGCATCATTTTAGTTCTTCTTAATCTTACCTAAATGCTCATTATATTTATATATTATATTGTTATTGTTTGCGTTATTTGCAGGTATCTTCTTGTTTCATTAATTGATTTAATGCATATTCTTTTCTTTTTAGAATTCTTCATGGGTAACATTGAGAAAACATTACAAATGGTACTTACTTTTTTTGCTGTTATCTTCTCGTTGTGTTCTTTTTCAACTTCTATTTCCCTCCCTTTGAATCAACGTTCGGTACTTGGTGAGTTTTCCAAATTAATTATCCTTAAATTAAATCAATAATATTTTATTTTCTAATCCCTTTCATTACTTATTTTCATAGGTATGTATATGGTCGAGGAATGTTTGTCATATTGTTAATAAAGAAATTAAACAAAACAGTTTTAGCTGAATGAACTTCTTACGTCTAAGAAATACATAACTAAATCTATGTTATTGTTATATCCTTTTAATCGTATAATAGTTTGTATATATTGTTTCTTTTAATTAACTGTAGTTAATAAATGTACGTTTAATGTAACATGGTTATTTTTTTATAAATTAAACTATTTTTATAATACATTTTAATTTGTAAATATTTTAAATCTTACTTAATTTAATATTTTTAAATAAATATCTACTTAGTATAATATGTGTAATTAAAGATTAATTTCATTTTTAATAAATATCTTAAATATATTCCATTTTCTATGTTTAAATTACTTAAATTATTTCTATTTTATTAAAAATGTGAGATACACAGCAATAAGTCAATTTTTTTGTAAGAAATCAGTGTTGCAGAGATCCATTAAACAACTTATAGCTTTTGAATCATCTTAAATAAAAATATGTTTCTTTTTTATTTTAATCCTAGAAATTGGACCAATATTTTGAACTATTACGGACATGCTTGCTGTGTTTGATTCGCATACTGAGCATGTTCAAAATCTACAATAAATTAGAATATTGATTTAATTCAAACTTGTTTGATGAAATAATACTATTTGCTATCAGTTAGCATCCATATGACTGTTTTATGATTGACTGCTACCTCAAATGGAATAGCTTCTGAATTAAGTATTCCTGTAGAATCTGTCGAAATCAATATGATTTTTGCATAAAAATATTAAGGTAATGGTTTCCAAATTGTGTGCGCTACAGTTACTCAAGAAAATATTACTTATATTCATATACTTTTTACTAAATCGAACCGGGAAGTTTGAGAACCACTGCATTAAGGTTAAATAGATCATTTCAGAAAAACAAATTTCAACATTAAATTAGTTTTTTTTAAAGAATGTATGTGATTTGCTATAGATTAACATATGCACTGCTGTGTTTTAGTTAAGAGGGACCCAACACAACTCTAATCTGAACAGGATGATTTAATTGATTTGAACTGACGTTAAGTATTTATATATTAAAAAACATTATGCATTGAGTTGCTTTTCAATAAATTAGTCTCATGAAAAATATCCAATTAGGAATTTTTATAACGAAAACTATACGCAAACATATACGAATTAAAAATTCATATGTGCATGCATGAAATGGATGCACAACCTAGGGGAAGATGGGGCACATTGAAAACCTTTCCCTTTTTTCCGTCATAACACTCGAAATTTTCCAATTGGTGTTTTGGCATTTTGCAGTTCAGTACCTTAATAGTTCCTGTTTCTGTTTGTCGTAACCTCTTTTGATAATAGTACACAATAACAATTTTGGATTGACATTTTCAGATGCAACTCATTTGTATCAAACTGCCCCATACATGGGGCAGAATGATTCACGTATTGGGGCACATTGATACATATTAGAAAAAATGACATACCTGAAAAACTTACTGTTCAGTAATTAATAAAATACGGTAAGTATAGCTCAAAATAGTTTATTCATTAAAATATGAAATGTAAAATGAAAAAATTAACCAGAACATGTATCAAAAACAAAGAAAACTGAGATTGAACGTACCTATAATAAAACATTATTATAAATTATAACACATTGTACGCCATAAAATCAACAGGAAATGAATAAAATGATGAAGTACGACTTGTTCCCCCTGTCTCTATTGGCACAGGTAACTTTAATATAACATCAGTTAAATCAGCTGTTGCCACATCCGCAATAGTTGGAAATACAAAAGTCCAAGACGTCGATTTTTTCCTTAAATATGAAACTTGATACTCCGTAGGGCTATGTAATATTTGAACATTACATATATAATAAACTACATGTCTCTTTTTGGGAAATTGTATTAACAAGAAATCTCCTTCTTTTATTTCCTCTGGTGTAGGTTTTTTCATATTTTCCACGCTTAGAATAGTGGTCTCTTCATTCTCCAGAAAGTCTGCATCTGAAGAACTATTGATAATGTCATACTCCATGTCTGAAACACTAGTAGTCCCATCAGAATCAGCATAAGTTGTATTTTTAGTTTTATTTATTTTTACAGCCTTTTCATCTGTTAATTGTTCTGAAATGCGCTTTGATGATTGTTTGAGTTTTCTGATATTTTCTCTCTCTATTTTCATTTCTCTTTTCTTTTGTTTAATTTCGTACAACTCTTGTAGTCTATCTTTTTCAGGTGTATCCGTATAAATTCGTGACTTCCCTTTTTCAGCTCCTTTTCTTTTGGTTTGTTTTGGTTTTGCTTTCGCATAAGGTCTAACTACATCAGGTGTAATTATAGCGCCTGGAGGAGTAAGGTGTTTTGAACTAGATGCATCTACGTCACGTGGAGGAGTAAATTGTCTTGAGGTAGACGGAATCAACTCTATTGGAACTGCTTCTTTTATTTGATTTTTTTTTTGGGATAAATTATTTTCAACAGTAGCCAAATTGTTTTCTGTACTTGTGTGATAGATAGCAGAGGGTGCAAAATCCGCTTCACTGAACACCAATGAATTAAAGGGCCAGATTCCAGCCTTTGTAAAACCACTGATTATATTCTTTCCAGTAAACGACTCTAAATATGCTGTTTTCGTAATTTTAGGAATGTCGTAAATAGTTATACCTCTTCCTGGGTTATTTATGTGCCAGTTGTTGAAAGCTACTTTTAATTTACTCTTGAAAGGACCAAAAACTCCTATGTCAAGAGGTTGTAGTCGATGTGAAGTGTGAGGTGGAAAAGTTAAATATACAATGCCATTTGCTCGAGAATATTCAATAGCTTCGATTGATATGTGTGCTTCGTGGTTGTCACATAGCATTAAAATTGGATTACTTTTACTACACGACGTGTGTTTCTGAACATGCTTCAGGACATCTAAAAAAAGGTCTGTAACAATCCAGCCACTTTTATTGGCTAGTCCCAAGCTACCTTCAGGTCCTTCGCTTAAAAAGTGATTCTTATAATGAACCCTGGGGAATACAAATATTGGAGGAATTGCGTTACCCACTGCAGAAATTATACCACCAAATGTTACGAGTTCACCTCTTTCGGCAGTAGCGATCTGTCCCACCTGTTTCTGACTTTTGGAAGCTAAAACTTTTGGCGTATTGAGAACTGTAGTTATTCCAGATTCGTCATAATTAATAATCCGATCTGCTGTAAATTGATATTTTTCCAAAACCTTTTTAAGATTGCTAAAGAAATGTTCAACTGCCGTTTTGTTAAATCTAGCTGATCGAGCTAAACTTGTATTCTCTGGTTTTCGTAAACTGATATTTATATGTCGTTTACGAAAACCCTGTGTCCAGTCTATACCTGCAAGTTTCACAGTATCCCAGTTAGAATGGTATTTACAGCTTAACTTTTTTGTTCTTTGGTGAAAACTTGTTGACTAGAAAATTTTGATGAATAAACGGCTGCATTTAATGGTTACCAGTTAATTTTCTCTTTTCTATTCGATGTTGTAGAGTAGCAGGTTTAAGGTTATATTTTTTATCGGCTTTTCTTATTGATAAGATTCCGTTAACGACGTCCTCTACAGCAGAATGTATAGCTAATTCATCTATGTTTACTCTTATCAGACTTTTTTTTGTAAGTTCTCACCATATTGACTGAAATTATAAAAAAGATATTTTTATACTGTTTAGGATTTTAGAGGGGGCACATTGATACAGTGTATCAATCTGCCCCAAAATATTTGTATCAATGTGCCCCGTTAGCACCTTGTCAGCCATTTTGCTTTTTTTCATCAACTATTAGTCAAACGTTATAACTTTTTTATAAAAATAACTTCATCAATGATGTTACTCACCTCTAAAACCAAATGTCTAAACCAATGAAACAATACTTTCTCAATAAATGACGGTAAACGATACCACAAATATTTACTTATGCTCCTCCCAAACACGTGGTGATTCACATGGGAACAATTCAGAGCTGAAATAACGTCTAATCTTGTAAGCGCATGTAAAGCCAGTGATGCCATCTTTTGATACGTAATAGAACATTTAAAAGTAGTTTACAATATGAAAAAGTTCACTGTATCAAGGTGCCCCGTGTATCAATCTGCCCCATCTTCCCCTACCTTAGAGTGTGTATTACAGTAACCAACGCACAGACACGTGTTTCAGTCTATTATGACTTTATCAGTGTGCGGCGTCGCTGCTGCAATGCTTAATGATCTCCAACTCCCCCCACCCCGCGCAGATCGCCTCTTCGCATAACGATGACTATGACTTCGTTCTTCTTTTTAATTTTGTAATGAAATGTTTTTTTTTTTTAATAAATGGAAAACTTTGAATTTGGTTTATCCAACGATGTAATTATTTTATATTGTTCCCACTTGATATTTAAAAAAAAATGACTATTTGCAAAATCTAATCAAAAATTATCTTCTTTCCTTTAATCACTTGAAAAGAAATGTCGAAGTATGGTCTAACTGCGAAGAAAAATCGTTATAACAGCGAAACCGCTAAAGTTAGGGGTATGACGTTACATTAGAAAAAAAAGTACAAAATATATATTGTTCCATTTAAAAAAACATAGGTTTGATACGCCACTGGAATACGGCACGGCACTGATGAACAAAAATATTTTAGGGAAATGGTGCTTGTAATTATGGAAAATTTTTCTCTTAGACTTTTTTCGATATATTGTATGATAGAGGAGCATATTAGGTGCTACACCCTGTAAGTATACAATGCATTGTAAATCTGCATCTCATATAGCTTATTTGTTTTGGCTAGTAAAACCAATAACAATATCGGACAACTTAATATATTCAGTTCGCGATGTTCTTAAACAATTCGTTCCCGACGCATTTGAATAATTGATTCATTCACGTGTGCATTTTCTTCGCTCGATGTTTCTGAGAAAAGCGGTCATGAGAAAATATGTTGGACGTTCAAGCGTACAGGTCTGCCGATTTCGAAAATCATACGACACCACCGGCATAAATAATGAAATAAATCGATTGACGCTGTTTTTCGAGAATCTTTTTTCAGTTAAATGTGAATATTGCTATGTAAGGCAGTAACGTTGAAGGTCAATGTGGGACATTAGAAAGTAAAATTGGTCTTACTTAACACATTATAATGTGTAGTATTAGAATACGTTTGGATATTATTTTACCATCCTGTTGACATGATATTTAAACTGTAACTTGGTGTAAATTTAAACTTTTAAATTTTTGACATTGGGCAAGTCGAGATGCATGCATTAGTACCAAATTTCACCTCTTAGTATATCAGTTTTTCGGGCAGATACAGTTTCGTCCGATAATCTTCACTTAATCCTTTTCTAATAACGCTAACTGCTTTACTATGTTACGGTTTCGTCCGGACCGAATTTATCGGTAATTAGGGGTAGGTACAGTTTCGTCCGATAATCTCCAAGTCATTAATGCTTTTATGGTCCATACAAGTCTTGAATTTTATAATAAAAATATGTTGAACACAAACAAGTAGAATGAATTATATGTTAAAAAAAAAAAATAAATCAAAATGCAACAATTTATTGAATTACAAAAATATACAAAATTACAAAAGAGAAAACAAAAAAAACTGAAATAATATAATAGATACAATTACATACTACAACCAATATGTTTAAAAAAATCCTTAAAAGGAATAATAATGTGAAACTAATTTAATATATTCCAGTGTTGTCAGTTCTTTATTATCATATTGTTCGATTTTCTCTTTGAGAAAATTAACACGTTTGTTTGTGTAGGTGTTAACTTTTCTATGTTTATTTACACTTTGTATTTGTACGTAAATTTCAGCTTGATACTGGCGCAAAACCTCAAGAAAAATGAAGATATTTGGATGATAGAAATTAAAACTCTTATTTAGATGTGAGTGAAAGGATTCGCATGCGTTGGTTGTTCTGGAGCTACTAGCACATTTAGCCGCCCAAATTTCGGGAGGAAATATTGAATCCTCTTCTATATAAGTTTCGATTAGGTACTCTATAAATGCTTGTAGGTTGTCATGTTCTGGTGCTATAGGAAGTAGATCAAATACTAAACAGTCGCCAACGTCCTCTGGTTCTAAGAAAAGCAGGCCAAAACAATATCCAATCCATTTGCCAATATCTGTTTTCTCTTTATAATGTTTTGTGAGCCCTAGCTGTTGTATTTTTCGCCACCAAGCTTGGGATATATGAAATCGGCAGCCAACAATTTTAATATTGTCCCACATGGAACTGACAGCTTTATGTATCGACATTTCAAAATCGATAACAACTTCTGCAGGACAAAATTGCAAGGAAAGTTCTTCACATTTTTGACTTACAAATTTTAAACACTGTTTATAAGTTTCTGAACTTTTATCTTTGAGTAAGCAAAACACTAGAGGTATATAGTGCCCGTTATATTGTCCATGGATGGTAAATAACTGTACGAAATGTTTTGAACAATATTTAAATGTTCCATCCATAAATATTTTTTCGCACTTACACAAATGTTCGAAGTTTGTGTTACAGGAGAATATCACTATGCCATGATTGCTGTCGTTGACAATCAAATATTCTTCTTCTCTGTTCGTACGAATTTTAGGTATCATGTTTTCCAAAGTTTCAAACACTTCTTCTATATTTTTGGGCAAGTTCGGAAATGTCTTTCTTCTTTCACTGTAAATACTTCGTTTAATTGATTTCAAGTCACAAATTGTTACTTCACTATTGTCGCATTTTGTCAACAGCGACTGCACAATTCTTTTAGGTTGCACATTAAGTTCCTCTGTTGCTTTACGTTTCGCTGCCACAACAAGAAATTGCTTTTGTATTGCTGCAGCATTTAATTCAGGATGCGGATGGTTCAAATTACAACGGGATATCAAATTCTCCTCACCCATAGTGTAGTAGCAGTGCATTTTGGAGCGCGACATCTCCACTTTTTTTCGCCACTTGACAGTTGTTCCGCAAAACAGTATCTGAAGTTGTTCACAAGCAATAATTCTTTGCCGCGCTTACTAACGCTTTTGATCACATTTAAATTTTCCATGTTGGACTTGTAACTTGTAATATTTAACTGAAGTGTAATGGGACAGGCGGTGTAATATATGTATTATTCCCTTAATTAGGGGTGGGGTACCGATAGGAAATAATGATAGAGTAAGTTTAAAATGGAATATACTTTAAATGGGTCCGTAATGCATAATCTTGTATTTAAGGATTAAAATTTAAGAATTAAAATCAAACTTTCCACAATCCTAAGCGTAATCCCCCACTTTACCTGCCGGACGAAAGTGTATATGCTAAATTTGATCCTCAGATAATGGTCAGACGAAACTGTATATTATAATTTATGCAAGTCTGCTAATCGGACGAAACTGTAATCGCCGAGTTTTTCGGGACATAGGGGTAGCCATTGAAAAGTACTAAAAATTTACTATATAAAAATACCTACTTTCTTGCATAATAATAATAATAATATACTTTATTATTATATAATTACAAGGCAAAAACAAAGGTCAAAGTAAACAATAATATAATGCAAGCAGTGGTTACTTTATAAAGTCTTCCATAGTGTACGGTTCCATTTCACATAATAACATAAATGTATTATTTTTAACTACAGTTAGAATATTAATATCTCTAATGTTCTTCAGCAATTTGTTAAGAAATTTTAATTCTGCATACCCGAAACCACTCTCACTCAGAGTAAGTCTGTGTATTGGATAGGAGTAGCGATCTCCATGCCTGGTACAGTATTCATGCCTGGAGGCATTTTTATCAAACAGTGTTCTGTTTTTAAGTACTTCTTGCTCGCCGAATCACGTGAATTTCTGCAGAGGTATTTAGCTATCCATGTCCATTACACCTACAAAATTTCAGATCGATATACCCCTGAATTCTGATTCTACGAATATCTTAATTTCAAATTTCCAGTTTAGCATATTCTTCGATTCCGAAAATTCTTATTCTTTTGCGAGCACTTGTAGCTCGCCGAATCACATGAATTTAGGCAGAGGTATTTAGCTATTCATGTCCATTACACCTACAAAATTTCAGCTCGATATGCCCCTGAATTCCGATTCTACGAATATCTTAGTTTCAAATTTCCAGTTTAGGATATTCTTCGATTTCGAAAATTCTTATTCTTTTGCGAGCACTTCTAGCTCGGCGAATCACGTGAATTTAGGCAGAGGTATTTAGCTATCCATGTCCATTACACCTACAAAATTTCATAATAGATTAAATTAAACTTTAAATACTTATATACATATAAATTCTTAAATATTGCTCTTTTATATTCTGGTAAAGAAATAAACCTACACAATACACATTCATAAAATATTTGTTATTAGTTGTACATTCATTCATAAAAATTAAGTTATAAAAAACAGTCTTCTACAAATTATTCTCTCGAAGTTAGTTACATCCTTTCCCATATTTAATACAACGAAACATATTCATCACATACTCTTATTCTTGAATGTTTCCCTTTCTTTTTAAACTCAAGATTAAAAAAAAGTCTATGTCCTGCTACAATTTACAAGATGCATTTTATAACCAACAAGCGAGATCCACCTCGATCCGATTTGAAAGTAAGGCTGCGCCTCCGTGGAACGTCTCAAGTGGTCTGGAGGGTGAGTGGTCGCCCATTGTTGAATGAACATCATCATCGTCAAGTGAAGAATCTTCTGACGAGGTCGTGCTGCTTATTTCGAGAGCACTACAGATTTTCATGTACGAGCGTTCGAAAAGTAGAAACATTTAATCCTCGGTAAGATAATGTTACTGACCGACTAAAAATTTGATTTTAATTGCGGAAATATACTCTCTTTTCTTTTAAATAATCTTACTATAGTTAATTTGTTTAATGAATATCAATTTAGAGGAGAAATTATATTAAAGTGAGGGTTGGAATTCTTACAATTTGCGTATAGCTAAACGTAAATTGTAACGCAGTAAACGTGTTTGAAATATTGAAAGTAAATAAAACTGACAGTAAAATCACTTAAATTCCCACTTTATGGATGAAATATCATGACGATCGTTATATAATAATTATATTAAAGTGGGGGTTGGTATTCTTACAATTTGCGTATAGCTAAACGTAAATTGTAACGCAGTAAACGTGTTTGAAATATTGAAAGTAAATAAAACTGACAGTAAAATCACTTAAATTCCCACTTTATGGATGAAATATCATGACGATCGTTATATAATAATTATATTAAAGTGGGGGTTGGTATTCTTGCAATTCGCGTATAACTAAACGCAAATTGTAAGACAATAAACGTGTTTGAAGTATTGAAAGTAAATAAAACTGACAGTAAAAATCACTTAAAGTCCTACTTTATTGATAAAATATCATGACGATCGTTATATAATAATTATATTAAAGTGAGGGTTGGAATTCTTACAATTTGCGTATAACTAAACGCAAATTGTAACACAGTAAACGTGTTTGAAATATTGAAAGTAAATAAAACTACTGACAGTAAAAATCACTTAAATTCACACTCTATTGATAAAATATCATGACGATCGTTATATAATAATTATATTAAAGTGAGGGTTGGAATTCTTACAATTTGCCTATAAATGAACGCAAATTGTAAAACAGTAAACGTATTTGAAATATTGAAAGTAAATAAAATTGACAGTAAAAATCACTTAAAGTCCTACTTTATTGATAAAATATCATGACGATCGTTATATAATAATTATATTAAAGTGAGGATTGAAATTCTTACAATTTGCGTATAACTAAACGCAAATTGTAACATAATAAACGTGTTTGAAATATTGAAAGTAAATAAAATTGACAGTAAAAATCACTTAAAGTCCTACTTTATTGATAAAATATCATGACGATCGTTATATAATAATTATATTAAAGTGAGGATTGAAATTCTTACAATTTGCGTATAACTAAACGCAAATTGTAACACAGTAAACGTGTTTGAAATATTGAAAGTAAATAAAACTACTGACAGTAAAAATCACTTAAAATCCCACTCTATTGATAAAATATCATGACGATGTTTATATAATAATTATATTAAAGTGAGGGTTGGAATTCTTACAATTTGCGTATAACTAAACGCAAATTGTAACACAATAAACGTGTTTGAAATATTGAAAGTAAATAAAACTACTGACAGTAAAAATCCTTAAAATCCCACTCTATTGATAAAATAACATGACGATGTTTATATAATAATTATATTAAAGTGAGGGTTGAAATTCTTACAATTTGCGTATAACTAAACGCAAATTGTAACACAATAAACGTGTTTGAAATATTGAAAGTAAATAAAACTGACAGTAAAAATCACTTAAATTCCCACTTTATTGATAAAATATCATGGCGATCGTTATATAATAATTATATTAAAGTGAGGGTTGGAATTCTTACAATTTGCATATAACTAAACGCAAATTGTAACATAGTAAACGTGTTTGAAATATTGAAAGTAAATAAAACTACTGACAGTAAAAATCACTTAAAATCCCACTCTATTGATAAAATATCATGACGATCTTTATATAATAATTATATTAATGTGAGGGTTAGAATTCTTACAATTTGCATATAACTAAACGCAAATTGTAACACAATAAACGTGTTTGAAATATTGAAAGTAAATAAAACTGACAGTAAAAATCACTTAAATTCCCACTTTATTGATAAAATATCATGGCGATCGTTATATAATAATTATATTAAAGTGAGGGTTGGAATTCTTACAATTTGCATATAACTAAACGCAAATTGTAACATAGTAAACGTGTTTGAAATATTGAAAGTAAATAAAACTACTGACAGTAAAAATCACTTAAAATCCCACTCTATTGATAAAATATCATGACGATCTTTATATAATAATTATATTAATGTGAGGGTTGGAGTTCTTACAATTTGCGTATAACTAAACGCAAATTCTAACACAATAAACGTGTTTGAAATATTGAAAGTAAATAAAACTGACAGTAAAAATCACTTAAATTCCCACTTTATTGATAAAATATCATGGCGATCGTTATATAATAATTATATTAAAGTGAGGGTTGGAATTCTTACAATTTGCATATAACTAAACGCAAATTGTAACATAGTAAACGTGTTTGAAATATTGAAAGTAAATAAAACTACTAACAGTAAAAATCACTTAAAATCCCACTCTATTGATAAAATATCATGACGATCTTTATATAATAATTATATTAATGTGAGGGTTGGAATTCTTACAATTTGCGTATAACTAAACGCAAATTGTAACACCATAAACGTGTTTGAAATATTGAAAGTAAATAAAACTGACACTAAAAATCACTTAAAGTCCTACTTTATTGATAAAATATCATGACGATTCGACACACGGTGCCTTCTTCAGATGAGGTTGTATTACAAACTAAACTAAATTGTGTTACAATATGTAAAATGTAAATGAAATACAGTCATTAAAAAATATTTAAGAAGTAATTTAATAATGTGTAATTTATGATTTACAAATATCTAGTAATATGACGTCACTATGGGAAAAACCAGTAAACGTTTAGTTGAGGAAGAAATTTAATAGTGGAGAACTCACAAGTTCTATTTGATTATTAAGTAAAAGTTGTGTATTTTTATATTTCAAAATTTCCATAGTTTCTAACAAATTTAATTTCTGAGATTTATTTACTATGTGTAAAATTTCAAAATTATAATTAAAGTTATGAGTTTCCTCTGTATAGCATAATGTGAGTCATCTTTATTATTAATATAGTTTCCTTCGTGTTCCTTAATTCCTGTAGAAAAAGATCTGCCTGTCTGGTCTATGTAAAATTTAGCGCAAGAACTGCAAACTAGTCTGTAAACTCCTGACTTCTTATTTTTGTCTGTTTTTTGTTTATTGTTTTTAATAATTGAACTTAAAGAATTGTTAGTTGTGAAAGCTATGTTATAGTTATTCTTAGACAGGATTTTTGAAATTTTGTGCTTAAGATTCCCCGTATAAATTATTGTGCTATATTTCTTATTTGTATCAACTTTCTCTGTAGGATATACTAAATTAATAGCTTTCTTGTAACAATGTTTATTGAGGATATTACCATTGTTGTAGGCTATTTGCTTGATGTAATTGCATTCTATATTATAATTATCTTTAGATAAGGGAACATTAATACGTCTATGGATTAACGTATTGAACGAAGCCATCTTATGAGAGTAAGGATGTGTAGAGTTACTATGAATAATCGTTTACGTATGCGATGGTTTATGGTAAATTGCAAAGTCGTGTTTGTTATTATTCTTTGAAATAGTTAAATCTAAAACATTGATAGCTTGGTTTACTTCTTTTTCAATGGTAAACTTAATGTTAGGGTGTAAGTTGTTGATATGTGATAGGTATTAGTCTAGTTGTCTGTCTGTTCCTGTGAAGCAGGCAAAGATATCGTCAACATATCTGTACCAGTAGATAAATTTTTAAGACAATGAGAGTTCGTGAATTTTCTCTTCTAAATTGTTCATAAATATTTCAGCTAAAGGGGGCTTAGAGGGTTACCTATTATTAAACCATTCCTTGACACATAGTAATAAGTTGTTGAAAGTACAGTAATTTTGGTATAAACACACCTTTAACAATTCTAAAATATCTTGTTTAATGATAAAATGAACATTGTTCCTATAAATAAACTACGTAAATTCTTGCTGGGAACTTCCCGTCACAATGGTTTGACTTCAACTCAGTTAGGTGATGTTTTTATTCGAAGTAAAATACGTAAGAAGTTCTACGTCCCTTGATTAAAAGAAAACAGAAGATGCTTTGGATCACACAAACAATTTGATTTATTTGATTTCACACAAATGATTGAATCGTTCTATTGGTAAATTATTCAATCGTAGGAGCATATAAAAAAAGACAATACAGTTACCGAGCGATTTAAAAGGAAAAAAAATCCCAACTTGAGATTTAAATATACCTTTGATTTCTGAATAAATCTGTATAAAATGCATAATTTGCGAAATATTTGCCGAAAAAAAAGCGTTTTTCATCAGACAAAAGAGTTACTTATAATAGGAATTTCGAAACATTTTTATTATAAAATCTTTTTAAAATTTACTTTATTAGTTCTTTTGTATTCTAATCAGAAATCATACTCATAAATATAAGGTTTGGTATTGATAGCTTTAGCCGCTTGGCAGCTATCGTAGTCACAGATTTATTTAGAAACCACTTTATTATTATATTTTTTTCATTTTATGTATAATTTGACTATATAGATATCTAAAAAATAGTTCTATTACATAAAGAATATTATGATTATTAATAATATTACATGTAATTCACAAAATATCATTTCACATAGAATCATATTGTTCGTGAATTATCTACACCTTGTCTTCCTGATTTTTAATTTAATTTTGTTTTCGAATTTGTTACTAGACATACGTCTGCAGCTTTATTGGTATGGCGTCCGGCCGGCTTTCGGAATATGTGTGTTCACCGATAATTATTTGAGACATCCATATCTAAAATTATACATTTCAACCTGATAAATATCTTCATAATCGTGCGAAATATTTGTTAATATAACAAGTTAATATTTTATCAGTACGTTCACGTTTCCAATACACATTGTAAATATCTTTTAACACTTCTTGATACGCGTTTGTGAGTGAGTAACTTCAATCCAATAGTTAAAGTACATTACATTTACTATATCCTACTACCTGGCAATGACACGAGACGCATGCAATGTATATGCTTCCATATTACCATTGTACCTAGGAAGCTGTACCGTGTCGGAGGTCTTGAAACAATTGAAACATGAAAGTTATTGGTCGTGCCCGTTTGTCATTGCGTAATTCCGTTTGCCTTCTGGTCTGCCATCCGGTGGGCGTCCTGTTCCGTACGATTTTCTATTGGCGCGATTTCCATTAGGCGGTGTGAATATCGGATTTACATATGAATGATGACGTGTCCCAACGACGATTGATTAGTTCCAAGACAAAATGATTGAGATTGGTTGAGGTATGTACTTATATAGTGTATATCAGTATAAATGAGGATACGTTGTGAATTTTCTTATTTAAAAAATGCTATAGTTTTTAATAGACTTAGTATACTTAAATATTTTCAAATTGAATATTTTGATTTTCTTGAAATGCAGTTTTGGTTAGTATTTACAGAAGAAGTGCTGATCTTTAGTATTCGGTCTCTATTTATCATAATAATATAATATAATAATCATATGATACGTTATTATATACTTAAAAGTATAGAAAATGAGCAACACAATCAGACACATTATAAACAAGTAAGATATACATTTTAAAAAATCACAAAAATAGAATATACCGGGTGTCTGTTTAAGCTCGGCCACCGGCTACATGTCGGCAACCGTTTATCGTACAACGTCGCGGAAAAAATCTTGATAGTAAAATGGATGACGGAAATTACAACAAATAAAATTATTACTCCCACTAAATAAATAAATTTATATTTAAAGAATTTTATTTTTCTGGATTGTCTTCGTATGACTATATCTTCGTCAAGAAAAACGGTAGCAACTTCCGGTTTTCATCATCTCCTTCAGTTTTTTATGTGCTTCAATATTACTATATTAAAAATATACCGTTCCAATTAAAATTTTAGAGAAAACACAAGTAATATACATACATTGAGAACAGCGCCCCCTGTTATTTTCTTTGACAACTACGTAATTTCGTGCTACATGTCCTTCAATTCTTTGTAAGTTTATCTATCTAATGAGCCCAGAAACATTAAAATCCGTTTGTGCAAACCAAAACAATACCGACTTTTGTACGCAGACATACCCCCCTCCCCTCCTCCCTTCGTATGGGAGTTAGATCAAAAAGTTTCAAATGAAAGTTGTATAAAAACGTCTAAAAATGTCGCTAGAAAAATTTTCAATCTATCTTAATCTAGAATTTAATGAAAAATTATCGAATTTTTAATTTATCTTGAGAATTGCGCCCCCTTGCGATCATTTTGGAAACTTCAAAATATTTTATTTGTAATTTCCGTCGTCCATTTTACTATCAAGATTTTTTCCGCGGGGTTTTACGATAAACGGTTGCCGAGCTATGGCCGGTGGCCGAGCTTAAACAGACACCCGGTATATCGTAGGCTATAATTACAAATTCTGTCTTTTCATTTTATCTGTGTATCGATGGGAGAATAATACGCCAAGTGTCGCTATTACTATTTAATTGAATAAAACACGAGTATATTGAGATTTAATTTATAGTGAACTTTGCTGAAGAACATTTTAACATTAAATGTAAGTGTAATATTTTATATCTTTAAATTTAAAGCAGTGATTATGAATTTATATTTTAGATGAACAATTAATAAGATAGTGTTAAATTAATATGACCTTTTAATAATAATAATAATAAAAATAATAATAATAATTCATTTTATATCTTAATACTTCATACAATGTAGCAAAGTACAGCAAAAGTAAAAGAAATAAGTCATATACAGAGTGTCCAGAAACTCTCCTGACAAACGAAGACCGGAGATTCCTCAGATAATTTTAAGACAATTTAACCCAATTCACCCTAGTCCGAAAATGCTTCCTAAGCGAGTTAGAGCTTTTTGAAGATGGCGCCATGTAATTAGTTTTTTTTAATATCTCGCGAACGCTTCTATTTAGAAAAACAAAAACTGGTATGCTTATTTATCCTCCTGAGATGAATCGATTCCATCAATTGCGAATTTCTAGTACCGGTCATAGGCGTCCGTTTTGGGTAGGTAAACGGTTATTTTAACGCATAACTTTTTTTTAACTTTTAAGCATTTGTGACACTAGATTATTAAATTTTCAGGTATTGTTATACTAAAAGGTACTCTGACTTTAAGTCGGTAGGATACACCGTTTTCTAGAAAAATCGATTTGAAAATTTTTCGTTTCGTTAGTTTATGGCGAAATGAGGTGTAACGCTCGAGCAGCGCAACGTAGATACGCTGAAAAATTTCCCAATCGTCAGCATCCCACTCACTCAACATTTACAGCTCTTCATCAACGATTAAGAGAAACAGGTTCAGTGGTCCCAAGAAAAAATGAAACAGGGAGATATAATGATGTAACAGCAGAACATGAAGATGTTATTTTAATGGAAGTTGAGGAAAATCCAGAAATTAGCGTTCGAAGACTATCTGCCATGTACCCCACAATTTCAAAATCTTCCGTAGGAAATATCTTACACAAAGGAAATTTATATCCTTTTCATTTTACGAAGGTGCAAGCACTGCTAGAAGGAGATTTTCCTGCTCGTGTAGAATTCGCTAGATGGTTACAAAATCAGATAAATCAAGATGAAGATTTTTTCAGGTACATTTTGTTTGGTGACGAAACTTTATTCTCAATAAATGGAATTTTTAATGTACATAATGCACACTATTATTAGTACGTTGGTGACAATCCCCACGTTGTTCAAGAATTTAAGCACTAGCATAGGTTTAGCATAAACGTCTGGATTGGAGTAGTTGACGATTATCTACTTGGACCTGTGGAATTACCTGCTCGTTTAAATGGTGTTGATTACTTACATTTCCTGCAAAATATTTTACCTGATTTGTTAGATGAGGTGCGTTTAAATATTCGGCAAAACTTATGGTTTCTACAGGACGGCTGTCCGGTCCACTTTAGCAGAAATGTACGAGACTTTCTAGATAATAACTGCGAAGACCATTGGATTGGAAGAGGCGGTCCAGTTGCTTGGCCAGCAAGGTCGCCGGATTTGAATCCTTGCGATTATTGTGTTTGGGGATACATAAAAGCATTTGTTTATTCCGTTCCGATACAAAATCGTGCACAACTCTGGCTAAGGATACAAGATGCTTGCAACGAATTTAGAAATAACTTTGGAATTTTTGCAAGAATTCGGCGTTCTCTAAGCAAAAGGGTAAATTTATGCATAGAGACTAATGGTCATCACATCGAGCATCTTTTGTAACTATCTACCTTTGATACTTGTTCTTTTTTTTGTTAGTTTCGTTTCATTGTAATAAATACTTTGTTTTTAAAAACCTTTAGCTAAAATTTTGTTACAAATTGATTTTTGCTTCTTTTCCCAAACTTTATTTACGAATTGTGTGCTGCATTTATTGAAACAAAAGATGATTTATTAAATTAATTTTCATCCATGCTTTGATAGTCCTAGCCAACTTCGTCGCTAAAAATAAGTAGGTACATAATAAATTGAATTTTAATGACGAAAAAACGAAAAATTTTCAAATCGATTTTTCTAGAAAACGGTGTATCCTACCGACTTAAAGTAAGAGTACCTTTTAGTACTAGAATACCTGAAAATTTAATAATCATACCAGTTTTTGTTTTTCTAAATAGAAGCGTTCGGGAGATATTAAAAAAAAATAATTTCAAGGCGCCATCTTCAAAGAGTTGTAGCTCCCTTAGGAAGCATTTTCGAACTAGGGTGAATGGGATTAAATTGTCTTAAAATTATCTGAGAAATCTCCGGTCTTCGTTTGTCAGGAGTGTTTCTGGACACCCTGTATAATACCATATAATACAAAGTTATTTAAAATAATTAATAAATTTCTGTAAGTACACTATAACAACAGATTTGAAGAAGATAGTCCTTCAATTTTAAATACTCGTAATGCGGGACATGTTCTTATTTTATTTGGCAATTAAATAATTTACAACCCACAATAGCCATAATCTTCTGAAACGAAGCCGTTCTATCATAGTGGCCGGTTTCATAGTTATGCGGTAACTTAAAATCAAAGCTGCTGCGATTTCTATATACATAACCTAGAACCTCAAAAATGTACACATCATAACATGTAAAAATCGAGTCTCTCTATCGGAGATTAAAAATTGTTATAATAGCCCTCTTTTGTAAAATAAAAAAGCGAGAAACGTCACTACTCATACCCCATCATAGCACTATTCCATAACGCATCCTTGAATAGAAGTGAGAATAGTAAAAACTTTTTAGTGTTGATAAATTACAAGACTTGCCCAATTGAAGCAGAACGTAGCACGATTTGGCGAGTTTAGAACATAACTATGTGTTCCGACCACTTTAAACCCTCATGGGCAATAGCACCGAGCAACCTACGACTGCTAACCAAATTAATTCTAAGTCAGCCATGGTGAACCTTGAGATGTTAAACTTTCTTTTGTTATAAAAAAGCATACACTGTGGTTTTTCGATATTCACGAAGATCCTATTAAACCAACCCATTTTTTTTACTCCAGACATTGCCACATCAGCAGCACTAATAAAATCGTCAACATTGTTCGATGACTTTAGCAGTACGAATTAGGCAGTTAGGGAAGTCACTGATAAAAATTAAAAATCTGGACCAAAGAATAATTTGTCTTACGTTTCTCTAAATTCAATTGAAATAGAGAATTTTATTATTATTATTCTTGATTTTAACACTTCTGAAGGCTTATGTTCAATTACATGTTTTCTTGATGTATTACTGTTTTTTTTTATTTCATTTATTTCAAAATATGTACAATACTGAAGCACTATTATGGAGAGTCGTGATATCAATAAGAGAGAGTCAGTTCAAAAAAAAATTAAAATTTAAATTTTCTAACGAAATCTCACAAATCATCTCAGTTATTAAAATCTCCTTCTAAATAAAAGCATTTTCAACCTGATGCAAACGCTTTAAGTTGACATCATTTCCATAAATATAAAGGACGTAACACTTTCCAAAATCTAAACGTTACGGAATCGTACAGTATCTGAAATATTCAGAAGAAAATTAAAATTTCATGAGGTGTTGATTTAGTGGAAGAGTGTCACTTCTAACACCTCGCGTTACATACGTAAACCCAGTAAGTTATGTAAAATAAGATCTTTGTTGGAAATGATATAGAAATGATCGTATGTAGTCCTATTTGCATGTGAATTGAGTTTAATTATATTCCCAAGATGGAAAGGATCTCTTCAGACTAAAAATATTTAAATAAATAAAGTAATTTGATGTTTTTCAATTTTATATAAATGTGGCACGCAATAAATTCCTTGAGTATTACAAGAAGGAAATATTGATATGAAATAGATATCACCATAATTAAATGAACACATACAATATATACTGATTATATTTTCAGTTAATAAACTATAAAAATATTTGGTTTTTGCATAAGAGCATTTCCTAACTGAGATCTTTAAAGTTATACTAGGTAACACAAAAGGCAACTTAGGTGGCATTTTAATTTTTTTACATTTAGCTATTGTGATATTTTTTCAGGTGTACCGCAAGGGTTGTTTTCAGACCTCTATTATTCTTTATTTTTATCATCACTTACCAGAATTTTTGATCAATATTAGAGTGACAGGCAAACGATACAAGAAAAGTTTCTATTTACATCAACCTAAATGAACTCGTATATTAAATGGAGCAAGCACAATAAATAGTATAAAACGAATTATTTTCCATAAAATAACCAAAAACAACCGATATGTTTTGTACAAAGGATTGATGATCACCCAAAATTTCTATGATGGTTTTAGATTTCAGTTAATTTTGTTACTGGTTTGGTGTTAAAATGTGTTTATTTGTGTCGCAAAAAAAAATTAATAACGGTATAATCTGAAGAAATTATTTATTGACCGGGCTTTAATACGAAATACTGTAGCTCTTCCTACTTCCAATGCATCTGCTACTCGCTAAAGGATATTTATTAGAATCTGTAAGATGTGAAATCATTCATTCCCTATTTTGCATTTGTCTCGGAGTTTCTTACATACTCTTTAATAAATTGCAATGTTAGGACGTAGTAGAACATTACGTTCACAATCCAAAGAATTTGTTTTAAATTTAATGCGATACTTACAACGAGAGAAAAGTAATAGTGGTCCTCTAATATCCATTACATCTTAAACAACCAATATATTTTGTGTTAAGGATCGATGACCACCAATATTTCTATGATGGTTTTAGTGTTAAAATGTGTTTGTTTGCGTCGCAGCATTGCACTATGAGGATGTCCTTCAGAACTATAAAAACTGCGTATTGTTCCTTTCTACATGGAACAATTTTATACGATTTGCTTTGCTTGCAACATATTTCACGATTTATTAGATTGTTTAACTGACAACCCAAGATAACATGAATTATAAATGAACAAAGTTATAGATATTGTATTAAATACTATTGTTAAGGAAACTTCCTATTTTGAAAGTACCATAAATAAAACTCAATTTCAGTTCAAATTCACATTTATTTATTTTCGGTGTGCGCCGATATTTCGGGGCCGCTCTGCATCGTACATAAGATATACAGCATATATACGTGTGAATTGCTCGAGAAGCTATGCCCCTATGTATACGCACATGCCAGACACTGCCGTGAAGGTAGGAGGTCTTGCATCGTTTTCGATGTAGAGTCGTGTAGCCCCGCCGGCAGACAATAAACTCAGCCGCTGAGACTATATACGCCCGAAGCCAGCTCCGCATCAGTATGCTCACAATATTTATATGTAAAAAATACATTAAGTGACAATATATTTTAAAAGTTAAAAAATAAAACATACATAACAAAAATATAATAACACATAAGCATAAAGAAAAACATTCATATATAAAGCAAGAAAGAATAATATAAAATAAAATAAAAGATATTAAGTTCTTAACAACTATACATACTCTATTATAACATCTTTAAATCTTATTATTATTGTCCCATATATCTGAATATATTTATCACATAATCCTTGCTGGAGAGGAATTTCATAAAGAAATTTAATGAGATAAAAATGTATCAAACTTATTGTTAAGGAAACTTCCTAGTTTGAAAGTACCGTAAAATAAAACTCAAATATCAGTTCAAATACACATTTATTTATTTCGGTGTGCGCCGAGAATTTCGGGGCCGCTCTTGCATCGAACATAAGATTACAGCATATATAATGTGCATCGCTCGTGGAGCTAATGGTCCCTATATGTACGCACATGTCAGACACTGCCGTCCGTACATACACATAGGAGGCCTTGCATCGCCTTCGGTGTACAGTCGTGTAACTCTGCCGGCAGACAATAAATTCGGCTGGTGAGACTGTATGCGCCCGAAGCCGGCTCCGCATCAGTATGCGTAATATTTATATGTAAAAAATACATTAAGTGCCAATTTATTTTAAAAGTTGAAAAACAAAACATACATTACAAAATATAATAACACATAGAAAATAGAGAAAGAAATTCATATATACGAGTAAAACAAGAAACAATAATATGAAATAAAATAAAAGATGTTAAGTTCTTAACACTTATCAAACCGTATAAATAGACAATTTTCCATAGTTTTTCCCTATTTCTTGCCAGTTTTCTTGTTTTCTATTAATACTTTTATGCCCACGTTTATTTCTTCTATAACGACTATTATTTTCTTTCGGATTATGAATAATCCCTTTATGAATGTTTCACACTGGGATTTGCAAAGTCCTTTTTCCAAGTCTTTGTTTTCGTCTGTTCGCCGCCAATTTAAAGATAAATAATTCGTAACGACAGGCGTGCGATTATTCAATTCACGCTAATACACTTTTAATTACATTATCTGTTGAGTATGCATTGTATTCTAGTTAGAAAGAGTTTCACATTTGATGCTTATAACATAGACACGCAAACAAACATAATACATCGCCTTATTAACAATGGTGAAACGTTTTACTGCTGGAACGACTCATGCTATAAGCATATGCTTAACGAAACGATACAAAACGCATAAATCCGGCACGTACCCGGCGTGTGAATACAATAATGGAAAAATATTGAAAAAACAATGCATAGAAAGATGATGAAATGCGAATTGAACATAGTCACCAACGTTGGACGACCTAAGAGTGCTACAATGTTATATGTAACTTATGTATGGGATGTGGGTATGTTCTTATTGATTCGAATTCGATTCAAATACAAATGGTACAATGGTGAATGCATTCGTTTGATACTGAAAGTATTCATACGTAGTATATACACACATATAGACTCATACCGCTATATAATACGTGTATGTATAGCACATAATGGATATCTATATGCTAGGAGTGTTTACTTCTAACAATGCGTAACAATTGAATCCGTAACATAAATTATAATTATCTGGAAGTAAATTAAATTTAGTGTTAAGTCCGATGGACGTATGAAGAAAATCGACGACAATAGAATACAATCAAGCACATCTACCGCGAACTGGTACGTGCGTTTTAATATGTATAACTCGAATCCATTCGCACTTATGGTAATATTAATAATATAATATATGTATGCAGCTTGTAGGTATTATATGTGATTCCAGTGGCGTCAGTTATGTTAAAGTGTGCTGATATAAGGTGTTATAAACTTCTACAGAGGATTAAAATATATATACCGGATGTGCTAGCAAAACGACCATGGTTCATCAATTGTATCTAATAATACAGATAACAAAAAAAGTTTTTATACAAAAATTGCAAGTTAATTGTTTAGTGTCAAAATTATATTGGACGGACAACATATTGCTGTGATCTCGTTCCTGTATATAATTAATAAATAATGTTAGTCAAGATCACAATAAATTTTATGTTAAATTAATTAAGCTTATTGTTAGGATTAGCTTAAGTTAGAATAAGGATACTTGTAAATATTCATAATAAATTTCATTTTAAAATGTAGCTTCAGATAAAAGGGGGATATGATATGTTACAATTTTTCAATAATAATCTTTATTTAGCAATTACTTTTAAAATATAGAAATATATTACTTATAAACTAAAACTTTTTCTATAATACATTTACGGACTAATTAGTCAAATATTCAAATGTTCTTAACAATTTAATCATTATAAAGTGAATTAACCCTACTTACTTACTTACTATCTAATTGCCACATATATTTAAATTTCGATTATTGTTTATCTACTATTGGTTTGTAGTTCATACACCTTATATTTTTTCCTTGCTACATTTACGTGTGTCCTGTCTATAATGCTGGTGATATACATTTCTGGTTAAACAGACAATTTTTTCCTTTTTTTCTTATCTAAGTATTTTTTTCTATTCTAATTTTAGCTGAGACGTCCTTGTCTATATAAGTTGTCATTTTGCCTAATAATCGCGTCTAACACTTTTTCATTGTTTCATCAATAACATCTTCTTCAACACCAGTAATTTTTATTTTCGGATTTCTTAATTTCGGTTCAGAAACTACATACTTATTTCTAATTTCATTTATGAATTTTTCTCTTAATTTTTCTTTAGAATTGCTATCACTACACTTAATAACGATACCACAGTTTTTATTGTTTCAATTCCAAGTGATAGTTTACTTGGATCCACTTTAATTTTAATATCTTTCTTTGTTTCGTATGATTTTTGATCATCCTTTTGAGGTTTAACAATTAACACTTCATTTTTCTTTTTGAATGGATAGATACCTTCATAATGTCTTCTTTTCTGCCTTATTATCGGTGTTTGAAATATACTCCAAAATTTTGTGAATCAATACATATTGTTCTGATATAGTTTGGAGACAATCATTAAGTTTTTGATCCATTTCCTTCATTCTTTGACACAGTTTTATTTTACGACAAATATCGCATACATATGTAATTATATCCGTGTGACTCAACTTCTTAGCTGTTTCGCCACTGACATCAGCGCAATTACCATTTTACCGTTCTTTCTGGCCTCCTAAATTCAACTTGGCAAACATAGCACTTATTGCATGACATATTTTTGTTGTTTTATATATGTTGACTCACTTGACAAATGATTAATCATCCATTTGTTTCATCGATGCATTTCGCTGATAGTTTTCATCATCACAATTTCATGTAACTATGCCTCAATAATATATCTTCGACATTGCACTATATGCAGAGCCGATAAAAATACGTGCTCACTCAAAAATCAATTAATGTTGTCACATGTTAGTGTGGAAACTACTTATGGATTAAATTCACTGATTTCAAAATGAATTACATTTTTGTAAAACGCTAAAATGGTCAACTTTTATTTTAAATTGCGCTGGTTCTAAATTACTGCACCTTGCGTTAAACGTCATATCCTTGAGAGCTGTGACTTGATATGCATTTTTGTAATGGAATGCTATTTTTTTTGTAAATTTGAAGATAGTAGGTACTAATCAAACCTTTTCAATCAACCCACACTAGTTACCTCTATTTTGAACAGTTATTGAGATTTTTACATGCCAACCACGAAAACAACAACAGTTATAAAAACGTCAAAGTTTGCTGATTGTTGTTTGATTAAAGCAATATTACTGTTTTTCTTGTATTTTACTCTCATCAGGTGTTATCAATTTTATCACGCAGTTTTTTCATGTTGAATTTTTCTTTTCAATTGTTAATCGTTGCGATACATTTTAGTCATTATTAGTTATTCACTTGCTTTCATTAGTGATTATCCGTCATTTGATCGATATTTTTGATTGAAAGTTTGTAACAAAAACAAAATATTTAGCGGAATCTCCTAAAATTGAAATTTGGGTGACGATCGGATACGGAAACAGATGTAGGAAGCATTTACTGGTAGTAAATGCTTCCTACCAGTAAATGCTTCCAAGAGAAGCACCTCGAAAAACGAATTGAGGCACAGTTTCGAAGACTTGGTCTTGTGAACCCTTTGCAGAGACAGCCTACTTTTGTTCCCGATGACACCAAAATAAACTTTCTCCTCAGTATTGCGAAAAATCCAGTATCTACCTTACGCCAAGTAGCTTTAGAAAATGGTGTCATTTACTTTAAATGAAGAAGTGAAACGGTAGAATTGTAGATATTGGGCTGCCACAAATCCTCCAACCTTAGAAGTTTTATATCTCCAGATCTTCAAGATTCGGATATTCCTCGGAACACATTATGAATTCAGTAGGATGGAGCACCAAGCTCATATTTCCTTTGTGTTCGACAGTGTTTAAATCAAGTTTTTTTTTTGAATTTGTTAAATAAGCAAGCTAACAAAATTTCTTTATTTTAAAGATTTTATTAATAATTGGAAATATAAGGTGTGAACAAATTGAACAATAGAAACACGAATTTTATTTTTATCCTTGTGATTTACATCCATGGGTACTTTTAATGTTAATGCATTTATATATCTTTTTATTTAATTTATTTATAGACACAATTGAACTTTGACATGCATTGGTATGAATCAGGTTGTGTTTAATTAATTCATTTTAAGGAATATATAAAATGAAGTCATGTATATTTACATTAACATCCTATTAGATATATTACTAGAATAAAGCTTAATATTTTAATACAAACTTATAATATAATATAATTCGTCTTTATTATTTATATCTACAATTGAGGTACCCTAAAACTGCCTATGTTAGCAAGATCAATACATTCTGCTGCAATGTAATTATCCCGCTGATGTTATTAAATAGGATCTTGCCTTCATATCAACTAATTTGCAATATAAACACTGCTGTTAGTCACACATTCTGTGACCTTATCAAGCTACTTTTGTTAATTTTCGAGTTTATTTATAAAACATATATGGCTCTAATATCAAGTGACGAAAAAATTGATGACTGATTATAATAGGCAATATTTGTGGTCTTACGTATAATGTTCTTAAAAAATCTTTGATTTGAATATACCTATTTCACAGGTGATCTAGTGGTTTTTTATTATTACTTAGAAAGAAGTAATTCTAAAAGCAATATTATAAAAACGAATAACTTATTCTAACTTAACCTAGAATATAATTTAGATTCTTATAATAGAATAACCTCCAAGGTATAGAATTATAAACAAAAAGAAATTGAAATTTATGACATTCTAAACCTGCAAAAATTTACATATTTCCTCTTCTACAATAAATTTATTCAAGTTTGAAATGGCAAAACTCAAAATTCGCTTTACATTTAACGCTTGCTCTTCCTGTTTTGACTACAACACGAAACATGACCAATCGATTCGAACTATGAGACTCGATAGCCGTAAAGTTTCGCCGGTGTAAAAAATCCACGGCAGAAATAGTTTTCCAAGTCCCGCGAACGTTAAACGGCGATATCTGCATTCTCTCGTTGTAATTACATCAGGCATGGTTGTTACATTTATGTTTTAATAAACGATATATTATGCATTAAGATTGGATATCCCCGTAAAACCTTTCCTGCTCGCTAACATTCCACATTCGTTTTTTCTAATTTTGCTGTTTAAAATGCTATCGATACAGAAGTTATGACAGGAATTTTGATCAAATGACATCGGAACTAAGTGGATGTGCTTTGTAAATGTTTTGAAAAGAATACGTTTATTGGCAATTAACCTTAATGGAATTTCATATAATAGCATTACCATAGACCATAAATAGCAATGGTTTAAGTAAAGAAGCTTGCGGAAATAAAAGTTCCATATTATTTAAACTTACATTTACTTTCTCACATTACTCCTATTGCTATATTTCCAAATTATTTCTCACTTTGTATTCTTCATCTGTTTTTCGAGTTTGTCCTAATATTATTTCTAGGATTTTCCTCTCTTTCTTTCCTCTTCCCTTTTTGTCATGGTCATTATCTCTGCTGCATAGGTAAGTATGTCAATTATTAACGTTATATATATTGTCATTTTCGTTCTTCAGGTTAACTTATTTTTTTTAATAACATCTTAGTTTGCTTGCGGTGCTTGATTTGTAGATATAATTCTTTAATTTCTATCTCCATTGCTGGTCAGTAAGGCAAATATCTGAATTTATCCAACTCTTCGAATTTGTGTCCGATTTTCTTTTTTCCTTTCACAATTTTTACAACCTCTTGCGAAGGAAAAGGTGCTCAGAGCTGCTTAAATTCTCTTCAAAATTTTTCTCAAAAGCTGTTAAAAAGCTATTCAGAAGCTGTTAAAAGCTGTTGAAACGGTATTCAATAGCTTTGAACACTTTTTGAATAGAATTTCAATAACTCTGAACACCTTATGAAGAGCTTTGAAGAGCACTTGAACACCTTTCAACAGCTAGATGTCTAAAGTTTGCCATACATGGTATAAAATCTGAAAAATGTAAATAGCTTCATAAGTGGTATAATACATGCACACAATTCGATACGCTCGAGAGCTCTAATGTTTGCGGTACTTGCTTCGTGCATGAAAGTAATGAAACCCTGTATCAATCTCCAACGATCTTGAAATGCAAAATAAAACTTCTTAAGAGGAAACAAGGTATTTTGCGGCAGTTGACACCTCTGCCGATATTTACTTCTATTTCACATTTTTTGTTCTCATGCTGATCTCATTTTGCTGAATGTTACATTTATGAGTTTTCCCAATTTCGCTGGTATTCCCAGCTTACCTAGGGCAGTCGTCAGTACTCTTCTATTAATCGAGTCGTGGGGAAAATGGACATCACCGAGGACTAAACATATTTATATTTAACTATTTTCATATTAATGCGATTTTTGTCCCAATGCCTTTTATCCGTCAAATAATTGATTTTAGTTATTATTAAAGTTTATTTTGTCACGTAATATGTCATGTATTATTGTGTTTGTAGCTTAGAGCCGTATATTGGCCATATCTATACCTGCCCGACAAGCTACATTTATGATAATTTTCTTGTGGGCTATTTACGAGAGCACGTGAACATATAGGTATTTATAACTACGAATATTGGTAGAATACTACTTTTAAGTTTACGATCCTTTGGCAAAAGGATACTTGCATATTATTGTAGTACCGAAACCTTTGGTCGGATTATAATTCCCGTTCATAAACATTGCCTGCAATTTGCTTTCTTTGACAAAGAGACGGCATCTTTTCACATTTTATTGTAGATAATTTAAACTAAAGTACAAACCAGAGGGTTATCAGGAATTTCCGTTAGAACTTTGGAAATCCGTACATTATATTTAAAAATTGAAATGTTTAGGTTGACGTCAGAAAATAGGATGATCTGCCAATAGCATTTCGTTTGGTGGGAGTAACTCATATTTTGAACGTCCTCTTACTTTGAAGAAACATCCCATTACAATTCAAGAAGTAACATCAAACAGTTCGTCTCAAGACTTAAAATGAGGTAGTTCGATTCCAGATGTAAAAACAAAACAGTTTGTTTCAATATACAAATAAAATCATTACAAACATAATTCATATTCATAATGGATTGCAACCAAGAAATCCGAATGAAATCAACGTGTCAATTAAGGTGTAGTTGAAATTAAATAATTAGTGCTACAGTGCTGGCGTTTTATTGAATCTACGAATAGCATTTGGTCCCTCGTTATAACAGCAATTGAGAAAGCTAGCCTAGAGTCGCCCCTATAGTTCATCACCAAAACACACTGGCTTCACGCAAACTCCAACACCTTTGAATTACGACTTTTTATCTGCTTTACTTTCTCGATTTTTGGTCTTATTTTGATTTTATTTATTTTTTGGTAAAATTTCTTTGTGTTTTTAGCTTGCTGTTTTTCTATTTCCAACATTTCATTTTGTATCCAGCCTCTCCTATTGTTTTTTTTGACTTTTTATTTTTTGCTAAGTAGATGGTCTCGCTCTCTTCAAATTTTATTCTTGCATCCAATTTTTCTTCCAGTGTTTTTGTACATTTCTGATTATACCATTCTTTTCTATATTCCCTTTCGTTCTTTCCCCATACATTACTACTCTGTTAATTCAACTATCAACGCCTTTCTCTGTGCATTTAAATTTGGTAATAAAGGTTTGTTTTTATACTTACTGCAGATTGTAATTATGACAATTTCGATATTCTTTGGAAATGTAATGACAATAAATATATATTATTATTATTTTTAAATTATTCTAGATGTTCATCTACTTTCAAGATTCTTTTATTATTTATTTTCTAAAGTTTATAAAACAAATAAAAACTTGTTATTTAAAATAAAGCAAGTACAAGTAACCTTGAAAAGTAATGTTTACTTTCCAACCCACCTAATCTCAGGATATGCAGATTAAAGGGAATCTGTCATAATTAGATCATTGATCAATTAATCGAAGCCTTCTCGACACCTACTACTAAATAATTCTCATTTGAAATAAGCTAAGCTGCTGCAATAAAAGCAATTACTAGTGCAGATGTCAGAAATTTCATAATTTAAATACCCTACTACACACCTGTGGTATAGGCAACCCATATTCCACTACATACTAAAGGTAAATATAGGCCGTTTTGAATTAAAAGTGTACTTTTATTTTAATTAACATTTTAATCCATATCGCAATTTGAATGCGTAATAAAATGATAGTACACATTTTAAACCCAATAACAATTGATCAGCAACACGTGTGGTATTACTGCCCCCCCCCCCATATTCATAACAATATGTATGACGTTTATACTATGATATCAAAAATTAAATTGGTCAATGTTGGTCATGGAATGTAAAACGCTTGTCTTAGTTTAAATCATCCTTTTGAAATAATTCAATCATTGTCAAGCTACACTGACATTATCAATAACCTACAAATGTGTTACCTATTAGTTCAGCTGTAATAGTATATTATGCAATGAGCATTTAATGATAGCTATTAAGACACGAGTAAGAAAATTACAATACGAGGCGAAGCCGAGTATTGTAATGAATACGAGTGTCTTAATAGCCATTAAATGCGAGTTGCATACACTATTTTTTCTACGACCCCATAATAAAACGTTATTTTTTGAACATTCCATTTCATAAATTGAGGTTAACATTTTCCATGCACCTTTGCGAATTTAGCTGGTAATAAATTATTCGTGGTTACTAAGGCTTGTTCCATAATTTCTGGTGGACTCAAATTTTACATTTCACTGACACTATCCCTCATTTTTACGGTTTATATTTTCAAAAAAGCACAAATTTTAAGTACTTACATGTAAATTACAGAGAACTGTCACATTTATTCAATTTGTATATCTGTCAGATATGCAGTCACCATATTGAATATTGTTTGAATATTAGAATGTCGCATTCCTATTGGATATAAACTTGTATCGTAATGAAAAATCTGTATTCCTATCTTTATCCAACTTATATCATAATGAAAATCTGTATCATAATGGACATAATTAAGGTACAGGTTCGGCATATCTAATAATACAATTAAAGTATGGGAGTAGAAAAAATAATAATGAACTCCAAGTTATGAAATAAATAACGTTTTTATTAACCAGAAAAACTAATAATTATTGGAAATGTTTTGTTCAATGCACAAGTTTACGCGCCTCCTCATGCTGTGAAAAGCGTTTTGCAGCATTTCTGGCGTTATGGTTGCACATTGCTGAACAATTCTTTGTTGCAGTTCTTGCAAATTATATATCGGATTTGCAAAAATCTTATTTTTTAAATAAGGAAAGATAAAATAGTCCATAATTGTCAAATAAGGTGATCTCGGAGGAAACTCAAATTCCGTATGCAAACTTATCAGCCGGTCATCAAAAAACTCGCGGAGAAAAGCAAGATTTTCTCGTGTAGTGTGCTGTTGCGCCGTCTTGCTGGAAATAACCGTATTGAAGTTCATCATCGTCTAACTGTTGCACAAATTCAGTCAAAAAAATATTTCTGTACCTTTCTGCGTTGACGGTGAAATTGAAAAAAATTGGCCCAATTATTCTTCTGCGAGAAACTGCCATCCAAACACCAATTTTCTGAGCATGTAGTGGCGTTTCAATAAAATATGCGGGTTATCAGTGTTCCACATTCGCATATTCTGAGAATTGATGTATCCCGAAAGGTAGAACCAAGCTTCGTCAGAAAAAAAAGTTAAGTTCAGCAGATCGTCATTCATTAAATTATTAACGAACCAATGGCAGTACGCAAGGCGTCTGGGGTGCTCTGGAGGCAGAAGAGCTTGATATGATTGCATCTTATATGGATGCATGTTCAGGTCCTTCTTTACAATCGTTTGGCATGCTCCATAAGAAAGCCGAATTTCTTGAGAGAGACGTTTTAAAGGTTTTGTAGGCTCTTCTTCCATACGTTGACGAACGTCATTAATAACTTCTTCTGCACAAACTCTTGGTCTACCAGCACCTTTTTTATGCGTCACAGAACCAGTTTCGCGAAACACTTCAACACAATTTGTAATGAATGCATAACAATTGTCCGGTAATACTGCTACGGCTGGGAAGTGCTCTCGAAAATTGTCCAAACACAAACGTTGACTGTATTCCCAAGTTCCATTAACTAGCACACCCGTTCGAAAATAGGCTTCAATAATGTAAATGTTGTGCTCTGTGGTGAGAACCATGATTCAAAAACCGTGCAGGACTAGAAAACTTCAACACAATATCTTGACAGATTTTGACATTCAAAAAATTATGACATACCTAAATGTACGATGCACGCTACGACAATAATTTTAAAATCCATGACCATCATTGACCAATTTATTGTTGATATCCCGGTATAATATAATATTAAATGTATCAAACATAGTCATCAGGAATATAACATAAGAACACTTTGAATTACTTCCGTCTTATAATTATATTTTAAAATTCCTATGAAGTCATTAAATTAAACACTTATTGCATTAAGAATTTCTCTAATAAATTCTTCATTTTAATAGTTGATTCACTTAATCTATTTCTATGCTTGCCAACTAACTTAATACATGTAGTCAATAAATAACAATAATATTACTTTAACATAAACAAGACGCGGAAATCAAATATAAACGGCTTTATATTTCAAATCAACACGCAGTTTATATATTTCCAACGTTGAAGCATTAAAATAGCAAAATTACGATTGTCAAATGACCATAACCTGTATTAGTCTAATTCAACATTCTCTTAAACATAACCATCGTTTTCAAGAGTTCAATTTCATTCCAATGAATGACAGTAAACAACCATTCTTGCTCGTAATATCTCTGTACGATAAATTCGCCATGTTTACTATAATATTTCCTCTTCATTTTGTACTACATCGCCATAAATTAATCGTGATTATAACCTATCAGTAGTTATTAATATCAATTATACGCTATATAGCTATGCCGTGTGGAAAGTTCTCCTTTTTACCGACTCGTACAAGTTTAAATAGCTCTCACATCCTGTACAATTCGCAATAATAAGTCGTAATATTACTAATATATATAATTATTGCTGTTAGGTTGACGGTAATACTTGAATATTGTAAATTTACAGATACGATTTAATAAAACTAACATCCGTTTTTGCATTTAAACTTACACTTCGATATTGTCCAATTAAATGTATAGATGGCGCTGATCTCCTATTGAGTTTTTATGACACCTAACCTCTTACAAACCTGCAAATATTCGAAATATGTATAATAATAGTGTCTTGGAAACATCAAGCAGAGTAAACAGAGTTGAATTTAATGAGAATGGGACTTCTTTATTAAAGTAAAAAGGTATATTATTGCAATGTTTCTAGTTTTCTATTATCGCAATAAATTTCATATAGTAACAGTAGTCGGTACGATAAAAATTACCTTTTACCTTTTATTATTGGGTTGTATTACAAGAATATATTGGTGGCAAAATCAAATAATTTTATTTCGATGTAAATTGCAATCTGTGTCGGGTGTAATTCTGCTAACTGAATTAAAGAAAACGCATGATCAAATGAAAGGATGTTCATTTATTTATAATAAATGTTTCTTGCTTCGTTTTAATTTCTGCTTTTTATGAGTTAAGGGTATAAGATAGGTATTAATAATAATAATCATAATAATGTGGAGAGAATATATTTTTATTTCTATTTTTATTATTTGTATACCGAGTGTGCAGATGCAATTATCTCCGTATTAGCGGTAGTATTATTATTCTAGCAGTCGTAGGGTAACCAAGGCAGCAATAAAACGTACTCTTGTAAACATGTGCTTTACGAATATTTCTTTACTTCAAACATTAAAATAGTTAAGGCTGCGTTTGATAAGGTTTTGGCGGGAGAGAAATGTACCCAAAAAATACCATTTTTATTTCCATTTTTACGGGCGTAAAATATCAAAACATGTAAATTTTATGCATTAAGCATGAAGATAAAGGTTAAACGAAGTGAACGCTCGTATTTTTTTTTTAAATTAAGTTAATATATAAGCCGTAAATAAAATGGGAAGTTAGTGGTTTTGCAAGTACTAGAAAAAATGGCTACATTTAAAAATGACACGGTAAATTTATATGTAATATAGCAAGTACACTCGGTATTTATATTTGGAAGGTAAAAATAGTAACAGTAGCTAAATACATGTGTAATTTTTTAAGTGATCCATGAAATAAAATTTGTTTACATTTTTGGTGGATCTTTACATACATTACAGATATCTGTTACATTTACGTCGCCTAACAGTGTAGCACATATAATATAGATGGCGATATTATCTTGCAATTATTTAGAGGCTAGTTGTGTGGTATGCGATACTTTAATTATTCATTATAATTTAAAATTATAATTAACAACAATTTTTGCGGTTACTAATTATAAAATTTAGTATGTTACGAGTTATTTGAAAGTAGGTAATAGACAATCAACAGTTGGCATCACTGGTTGGCACCACAAAACCAAAAAGTAACTACATAGTTTAATTTGGGAGTTTAATGAAATTGCAATATTTTAAAATATGGAGTTTTCTGTTATCCTTAATTGAAAGATGCCTATGCTTTTACTAAGGAGATGAATTATGTAAATCAATTAAACTGGGACTGTTTACGCCGACAAAAGCCTAATAACTGTTTTATATTTACGAAGTTAGCAAAGAAATTGTCGGCTAAGAACGTTTTACATTTTTCTTCAAAAGTTGTTGCTAATTACTTAAAATGTAAATATAGGTACATTTTATTTGTTAGCAGTTTTCAGAACTTTGAAATCGTTTATTTTTTAAATAGAAACTGCACACCATGTCTATAGTATTTTTGACATATTCATCAAATTTTATAGTTCAAACTATATAGAAATTAGCAAATAAAAAAATTCCAATGCGCAACGTTTCAAAAACATCGATATTAGAATCGAATAATGTATCAAAAATTCAAAATCGATTTTAAACAAATATTGAATGAAGAATATCGATATACCTTGATATCGACATTTTTATCATGTTTATATTAAAAGTTCTTTGCTGTGGCTTTTCAAGCCATTTAGTAACAAATAATAAAATCTTTAACTCAAAATATAAGTATATTTACTCAAAAAATAAAAAAAATCCAATAAAAAGACAAACAAAATATAAATTTGTATCTATAACATATAAGATAATCCAAAACTCAAATATATAATTCTAGTGGTATAAAACACATACATAAATACAAATAAAAAATAAACATCTTAAAACATATCTTCTTTACAATTTTGAGGAAATAGTAATTGTGATAAAGATAACACCCCATGAAGGTGATTCGGCGAACTATACGAGATGTCAAGTCTATGAAATGCAATATTCCGCTGCCGCTTTCCGATTATAATTTCTACGAAACAGCAAACATCGCAGTAGGCATTTTTCAAATTTCCAACTCTTTCTTAAAAATATATTCTATTGTATTCTGTATAATATGAACAGTTTCTTTTGTATATTAATGTGAAATAAATGTGTGAAATTTCAAAGATTGTTTACCAGGATATAAGTAAAATGGCATTTTTGATTAAACGATATTATCGAATAAAAACATCGATAACAGTCAATATTATTAAATAAAAAAATATCGATTTCAATCACGATTATCGAAAAGAAAACATTGATACTTATTTACAAAACAATATATCGTGCGCATCCCTAGTTCAAATCACATATGCCTGCCCACTCTTTCTTCCGGAGGTCAGTTCGCCGATTTTCTAGTTTCGATTAATAACAATAATCTTTATAATAGCCTCATTATTTATAATATATTAACATTAAAATAATACCTTTACCTTACTTAGTTTTGAAGATTTTTATTACAGTTACTGTTCTTTTCATTTTTGGTGTTTGTAGAGTTAAATCTTTGTACATATTTAAAACTGTTTTTATCATCTTTATTGTAAAAATACTTGAAGCTGTTTGGGTGGCGATTTTCACGGTTTGGTTAGAAAGTGCCTTATCTAATATGTTCGTGACGTACTTAAACGTACAGATAGTGTATAATAACACAGTAAAATATAATAAGAGAATGTTCACAGCTTCACAAATTATGGCTAGGTTATGTTATAAAATATAAAGATATCGCATACTTATAATTCCTTGTTAAATTTACTTACATAGGAACCAATACATTCAGTTAAAAATGGTACCGTTTTGGCGCGATATTTGAATTGAAAAGTTATAATATAAAGTAACAACGTACCTATTACCAAATTTGCCTTAAAATATGTATATAGAATTTCTCTTATTCGAACTTAGTAATCTCACAAAAAAAAATCCATTCTGCAAACTGTCCAGGAGCCAAATTACAAAATAGAAATAAAATAAAAACATGAAAAAAACTGATCAACTGTCAAACTGGCACTTAGGATTTGCAAATACTAACTTTACATGTATTTTTAGCATGTGAAACATATTTATTAGAAATGTTGAACTAATAGGTACGTTATGAAGACAATAATATGACTATATTTCAGTTTTGCATATTATTATTATTATTATTATTATTAGACATGATCAACAAAGATGCAGGCTACGTACTAAATGCATCAAGTAACAGAAAATGTTTTATTTTGCATAACACAAACACACTGCTGTTTATTTATTGTGTAGTTTTATATAATAATAATATTAGTTTATTTCCAAAATAAGAGAACAACATTGTATTAATATAAATTACAAAACATAAATATATATGAAATAAGAAAATAAGAAAGTCGAATGGATAAGTATCACCTACCTTTAGCGAATATGTTTAAGGATAACTTAATTTATAAATAAAAGAAACGTAATTTTAAATTTTTACAAATAAATTCAAATGAATGCTTAAAGTTCGGCGTCTTTCTCCCTTCAGCATGAAAGTTGACAAGTATCGATTAGATTCATACGTATAAAATCAAATTGCAAAGAAAGTCTGCCAGACTAAATCTACGTTTGTAGGTAGAAATTCAATAAGCAGGTAAAATGACCTTGAAATGTTTTTAGATCTTTTCTTCAGAATTAGTTTAGTTTGTTAGAATTAACATTGTGGCGCCATCCAATTATTACTAGTAGTACTTAAGAAACGCTAAAATCTTAGATACGAACCGAAATGGATTTGGCAGGATTGAAACGCACCCTTAAACTACAGTGATCTATTTGATTATCCTATGTGCTCCATATGCTCGAAGGCGATTATCAAGTTTAGCTAAGCTGTTCATGGAGAGTGAACCACAAATAAAAAGATAGAATGATTTAAAAGTAAATTACGTTCCGAATTTGGCAGGCAAGATAACAGTGCTCAATTGCACCGAATGCTGACTGAACGAAAGATGAAGAAGGGAGAATTAGAATACTCTTTGCACATGAAAGAACTAGACAGAAGAAGATGTATAGAAGAGAAAGCAATCATCCAATATATAGACGACGAAATGAGCGTATATTATTCTAAAACATAGAATGATTTGAAAGAAAATTTACGAACATAAAGTGAAGTAAAGGAAAAGATACCTCAATATAAGAAAAATAAATGGCAAGATAAAATTCCAGACAAGAGAGTGGGAAATCTTAAGGTAAGAGTTGCTATAATTGCGTTCAATAGAATGTTCTTCAAAGGTAACAAAATTAAGTGTTAAGACCACGTCAAAATCAGATGAAGAACAAACGCAAACGAGGACAATGGTAATTGGAGAAGCATTGCTTCCTTATTCAAAATATTCTAATTGAAAATCAGAGAGCAACACCTGAGCAACTAATGATCGTAGAAGAATTATTCGCAAACTATCAGCTTCAAAGACGAAAACAACGAATGAAGGGATAAAGGAAGGAATAGAGAAAAAGAAAAACGATGCCGAAAAAGGAGAATATGTAGAGAAACGCAAGGATGGACAAAATGACGACAAATCTTTTGAAGAAGTTGAAAAAGAAGTATTAGATGAAGAAGAAGAAGAACAGAAAAACGAGAAAACTATAGATGATGATGTGAAAAAAATATTGAAAACCCAAAAGACAATGTTTCATTAAATTAGTAGTAGATGAAATGGAAATATAATGATGAGTCAATAAAACAAAAAGGTTTAAAGAGAAAATGTGTGAGTTAGACATGATAAACCTTGAGATGTCAAACTTTCTTTAGTTATAAAAAGGCATACGTTGTGTTTTCTCGATATTCACGTCAATCCTATTAATTTTTATTCATTTATTCATGTTAAATATAGCCACATCATCAGCACTAGTAACATCGCCAACATTATTCAAAGAAATTATTAAATTTATATCATTCGCATATAGCATAACTAGGCAGTTAGGGAAGTCATTGATAAAAATTAAAAATAACTTTGGCCTCAGGACGGAGCCATGTGGAACATCCCATACTGCCAGAAAAATTCTCGTAAATGCTCACCCGCTGTTTTCTTCCCAACAAATATACATGGAAGCTCTTCAAACATCTTAATTTACACCGTATCTACTAAGCTTATGCAGTAATATTAAATTGTCAACCGTATCAAATGCTTTAAACAAGTCTATTGGCATACTTTTAGACAGTGAAGATTGTCGTCAATCGAAGAGTAAACACCGCTTAAGAAGTTAAATATAGCAATATCTGTCGATTTACCTGGGATAAAGCCGTGTTGGTTTTCGAACATGAGTTTAAAACGAATTAGTCTTTTATTTTAACAATAAATTTATACTTATAGGACGGTAATTGTTAATATTTTTTATTACTATTCTCATGTTTTAACTTTAGCGGAAATATAGCTTTCTCTAAAAATATTTATTAGATAAGCTAGTACACCTGTTATAAAAAGAAATGAATTCTTCACCAGAAGCCATACTAGAACTTAAAGCATAAGCTTAAAATTGCATCAACAGTTGCACTCACTCACAGGAAACCTCTGAAATGATTGCGAATCTGGTGTCATAAATCTATCAATTTCATCAAAAAAAAACACTATCAACTTTATAATTGGAGGATATTAGATTTCCAGATAACACAAAATTCTAAACCGTTCACAAAAGTTGATTTGCCGCTAGGTAAATCAGTAAAAATCAACTCTTTTGCTTAATTACTCCATTTATTGTTATTAAGAATGGAATATCATGTGTAATAAGTCATCAAGTACACTATTCAATTATAACATTCTTCAAGATCCATACTCAAGAACTTACAATTCTGCATAGCATATAATGTACAGTAGAACCCCAGTTATTCGAGGTAACGTGGGGGGCACCCTCCTCGGATAACTGAAATTAGGGTAATCCGGATTTATTTTTTATTCATTCAAAATATAAACACCAATACTTTAAACGATTTATTAATATTTTTAACATGTAAATAAGTACATATATACATTATAAGACTGTGAAATAGGTATCTATGCGCTTCTGTTTCATACTGCATCGTCTTTTTCTCGCAACCATGATCCTCCATCTGTTAAAAAGACCCAAATCCGCTGGTGTTGCCTCTGATTGTTGTTCGATATACCTCAGAGCTTTTTCCAGAGAAGCAAACCCTTCTTGATGGGAAATCTTAGTGGGAGGCTGTTCATCCACTGTTCGTCATCGTTCTCGTCATCTGATTTTTGCGATTCTTGAAAGGCATTTATTATTTCTTCAACACTTATTTCTTCTTCGAAATCATCTGCTGTAATCCATTCAACAACGTCTTGTCTTACCACATTTTCGCAACCTTTTAAGTTTTGCACTAATTCAAAAAAACTTTGTTCTTCTTCTGCCTCGCTGTCAAAATTTGAACAGGACATTTCTCCACAGCTTCTCCATTTCAAAGCTAATCCATTTAATGGAATATCATCTTCACTGTCATTATAGTTCCCAGTATCAATAACTTTCGTCCAATATTTTTGAATAGTGGAACCACGTACAGAATCCCAAGCATGGTTTACCCAGTAAATAACATTTTTCAGTGTAGTATTTCGCATCCCACTAATAATATCTTCTCCTTTTCCTGTGTATTCTAACAGATGTTCAAGATATAAACACCTTGATCAATCGGTTGCATTATGCTGTCTACATTTGGAGGAAATAATTTTACAAGAATTTCGCCCACGTGAAGTCCTTCTCCAGGGTAAGAGGGAGCATTGTCCATTAACAAAATTGCTTTAATAGGGAGTCCGTTTCTCTTCAAAAATTTAGTCACAGATGGCACGAACTCTTCTTTAAACCAGTTAGTAAATAAGGTGGCATCCATCCATGCCCTTTTCTGACTTTTGTAATAAATTGGTAGGGCTTTGGGTGAGATGTTTTTTAAAGCTCTTGGATGTGCAGACTTGCCCATCACCATTAGTGGGAGTTTGTGCTTGCCAGATGCATTGGAACATGTCATTATGGTTATTCTTTCCTTACTTCGTTTGTGCCCAGGAGCTGATTTTTCCTGTCGAGATGCCAATGTTTTTGAAGGAAGCATTTTATAATTGAGACCAGTTTCGTCACAGTTGTAAATTTGATCGCATATGTACCCATAATCTTTGATTTGCTTAAATTTTTGAATTGATGATACATCAGCAGAAAGTTTTTCTCCACATTGTTGTCGTACACCATACCGTTTCTTCCAGCGGTCAAGTCATCCAGAACTGCCTGTAAACTTATCTGTCTCTGGGAATTACCTACTAATCATTATTGCTTTCTCTTGTAACATTGGGCCTGACAGAGGCACTCCTTTTGATCTTTGCTGGTTAAACCACATGAATAAAGCTTTGTTAACTTTTTCGTAGTCGCTTGTTTTCATTGATTTTCTTTTTGAGGGTGAAGAGGCTTGTTCTATACACCAGTCTTCTACTTTAGTGCGCTTTCTTTTCCAATCTCCAACTGTTACCTGACCTACTCCATAATCTCGTGCAACAACTTTTATTGTTACTCCTGTCTCAATTCTTCTGGTGCCTTTTAATTTTTCTTCAATGGGAACGGCAATTCTTTTACGCTTATTTTGTTCCATTATAATACGGCAAACGAAAATTCAAACAAAGCAGTTCGTATTACACTTAACTAGAACTCCAACCAAATAAATTATGCGAGTATACTTCTTCTTATTTAACGCAGTAACGAACTGCATTCACGCAAATTAACATGCAAAAACAGTCCAAAAATATAAATAGGGAGACCCCTCACACGGGCCTGGGGTTTCCCCTATTTTAAATGGATATATGTAAATTTATATTTTGGAAGATCGGTTAATACGGAGCATTGACGCGCGTACCTCGGATAATCACGTCTTTAGATTGGCTCGGTTAATCCAGAGCTCGGATAATCGCAACTCGGTTAATCGGGGTTCTACTGTAAATATATAAATTTAAATATTAACTACAATATTAAAATGGGATTATTTCTTTCTATAGATCATTTTCAAATTTACAAACTTCTGGGAATTATTTATCTTTTCTAATATTTATAACGTAATAAAACTCGCAACAATAAAGTGAGATGAAAACAATATCCGCACTTATTATATCATGTGAACTATGTGTAGTATTCATCTTAGACTGTTTTTGTTGTGGATCATTAGTCTCGCTAATAAAATGTGATTTCAATTCAGAGTTCTCGAACAGAGCGACCGAGACTTTAACTCCATGCCTAACTCGTCGTTCCAAGTCGAGGTCACGTTCCCTTTTGCAAAATTCACACACAATATATTGACACGTTCGACCTGTTACTATTATAGAAAATTATGTCGTTTCTTCATTATGTATATGCGTTTGTGAGAGTTTTGAATGTAGGAACGTGTTGAAATTAGAGTTTGCTAAAGGTGTAAACACCTTTTGGTCTTAAACTATGCAATTGAAAATGGAAAACAAAGGTTGCTTTACAACCAAAAAATTTAAACACGAAAGTGCTGATGATTATGGGTTTGTTCAAAGACTATATTTTCTCGTACTTCAATATTAACGTTAATTTTAATTTCTTGGGAATTCCGACAGTTACAATTAAATAAAAATAAAAATAAAGCTCTATATCATTTTAATGTTACCTATACATATATAATAGGAACAATTTATGTACTGTCTTACAAACAAGTCTAAAATGGCAGTTTGCTTGTGTGTATTATATGTCAATTTTGCACAAAAACACTAAAATACCTTACCACACTAAAGCACAAAAATAGCTAAATACGTATTTCAACAACTAAGTTGTCATCATCAGTAGCACTGATTAAAAATCGCGCTGTCTACACACCGTAGTGTACAGAACAACACTGATTTCCAATTTACGGGGATGGTTTATTCTTTTACCTAGGCTATTAACTACTTCATTAAAAATACCTGATCGTTGTACCCTTAAATACGTCATACTTACTATTCTAATCCTATCCTTTAATTCTAATATTCTAAGAAAACCAACAATATAATTTCCTACTTACGGGGATGGTTTATATATTTTTACCTAAACTATTAACTACGTCATTAACAGTACCTGATCGCTGTATCGTTAAATTAGTCATGCTTAATACTATAATTCTATCATTTAATTCTAATGTACTATGAAAAACTAACGGTATCTAAAAGGTATTGTTTACACCACAAACTTATATAAACAAGATTGGGGAATTGGCCTGTTATCTGAATTCATTAATTTATTTTTATTTTTCTGAATGTATATACTCTCGTAACTATCTAGTTCTCTATAATTGCGCACTTGTTTTATAAGTTTGACGCCGCTTGCTGGAATATCATGACCTGTGTCCGAAATATGTCGAGCTACACTAGACTTCTCTGTCCTATTAAACCGAAAATGAGCAATGTGCTCTTTATAGCGAGTTGCAATCGAACGTCTAGTTTGGCCGATATATTTTTTCTCGCATTTATTACAATTAATTTCATAAATTCCAGATTTTTGTTCTACCTCAATTTTATCTTTAGTACTGCTCAAAAGACTTTTCAACGAATTACATGATTTAAACGCGACTTGCAAACCAACATTTTTAAAAATGTTATTTAAGTTTCTCGAAATATTATGAAAAGGTAGGACAACAAATTTCTTATCTATATCACTTTGAGGTAGCAAAGTTGTGGAATTTAGAATTACATTCTTACGTTTCATTTTTGTGTGTGTGTAGACAGCGCGATTTCTAATCAGTGCTACTGATGATGACAACTTAGTTGTTGAAATACGTATTTAGCCATTTTTGTGCTTTAGTGTGGTAAGGTGTTTTAGTGTTTTTGTGTAGTTTCAAGCCACAGACTCCAAGTTTAGTTTCTTATGTCAATTTTGCTTCAAAATGTAATGATAGCTCACTAAGCATACCAAACGCTTGTACATCGTCTTTTTCAAAACAAAAACGTGTTTATTTTTATTATTTCTAGTAGACCATCTGTATACGATACTATTCTTTTCTCATAATCATCAGTTCTAGGGATTTCTATGGGCATATGTATTGTCCAAAAATAATAAAACTTTTCTGTTTTGATCGATCATTTTCCGATCAAATTCACGCAACCACTCTGGCATAATAAAATTAGTTATCCAAGCCTTGTTATTTGAATACCATTGGACTTTAGGAAGAGCAAAACTAAGACTTTTAAATGCGCGATGACGTGCTTATGTTCCCATAATCAGCAGTTCTTCTTTTATCCCTGCCATATTCACATAGTGCATTATAGTTAATCTCTCTTTCGATAACATGCCGCCCACATATTTTTCGCATCTTAATGGCATCGTCTTTGTTGGTAGTGCCCGAGAAAATATCCCTGTTTCGTCCAAATTATAAATATCCCAGGGTGTGTACCCTTTAATTATTGACGGCAACCTATTTATGATAGCTTCAACATTTTCTTTATTTGCGGCTTTGTCAGATATCATGCGATAATGAATATATTCAAATACCTATCCGTCCGTTTAATGGAAATTTTACAGTCAAAAAGCAGTTAAACAACTGTCCGGGATTGTTCGCATAAGATAAACCAATTTATTAGGAATTTCCTACCCATTAAGGGTAGTGCCGGCTAATAGAATTGCCCGTTAACGGAAGTTTTACTGTATTATGATTTTACGATTCTTCTTCCTCTTCCTTCTATTAGGATTTCTCCTGTTATATAACCAATCTCTATAAACTGTCTCTCCATCTTTTCCTCGGTCTTCCTGTCCTTCTTCTTCCAAGTGGTCTACTGTCTCTTGCTATTTTTGGTAATCTCTCGTTGTTCATTCTGGACACGTGGTCCTCCCACTTTTGTCTTCGCTATCTTGTCTATATATCATTATCCGTTACCTGACATGCCTCTCATATATTTTCGTTTCTAACTCTGTCCCATCTGGTTTTTCTTGCTATTCTTTGCAGGACCTTCATCTCCGCCGTTTGTATTTGTCTTCTGATTTTAGCCGTTTCTGACCTTACTTCGGCTCCATAGGTCAGTATGGACCTCACTCTTGTATATTCTTGCTTTTGGGTCAATTCTCAGGTACTTGTTGTTCCAAATTACGTCACTCGTGCATCCAGCGAGTCTATTAGTTTTCGTAATTTGTTCATTTGTTTCTTTGTCTATGTCACCCGAACATGTTATTACCGTGCCCAAGTATTTCACCTGCATCACTTGTTCTATTATGTCGTTGTCTACAAATAACTTGCATCTAATTGGGGCTTTTGCAAGCGTGCAGTCCTTTCTGTGGAAACTTTCATGTTATATTTTTTGCATGTGTTATTGAATTGAAATAACAATCTCTGTAATTTGTCCTCGTTCTCTGCTATTAATATAGCATCCTCTGCATAGCATATAATGTTAATGTTATTTCTTCCCGTCCTATATCCTCTCATTTTTTTCATAGATTATATTATTTTGTCCATCATAAAATTAACCAGCATGGGGCTCAACGAGTCCGGCTGTCTTATTCCCTTTTCAACCGGTATCGCTTGTGATGTTTCTCCATTACATTTCACCCTTATGCAGCCGCCTGTATAGATGTCTTTTATCAGTTATACTAAAGAAGTTGGAATCTTTCTCCTAGCGAGTATTTCTGTCATATTCGATAAGCGTATTTGGTTAAAAGTCTTTTGTAGATCTATCAGGCACATAAATGCTGGTCTGTTAAATTCCAATGCCTTTTCAATAACCTGACGAACCACGAATATGGCATCCATATAAGATCTTCCTTTACTAAAGCCCTGTTGTTCCTCTTGGTGTTCAGTTAGACTGCTTAGCTTGTCTGTGATTATTTTTGTAGTTAGTTCAAATCTAGCATTAAGTAGTTCGGTTCTTTCTTGTCGCCCTTCTTAAAGATTGGTACTAGGATGGCTGCTTTCCATTCCTTTGGTACATTCTTCTCTCTTAAAATTTTATTTAGCAGGTTGTGGAGTTTTATTAATGATTCCTTGAGTTCCGTCGGGCTTATATGCAGTGTCGATCGGATGCCATCTTCTAGTTCTATCTCTCCCTCTACTTCTCCAATTACCTCCTCGTGTTCGTCTTGGAATAATTGAGCGAAATAACTTGTCCATTGTTGAATGCTTATTTTGCGTGACTCTATAAATCCTCTAGTTTCTGTTTTTTGATATCTGATTGTTTTCCATACTGGTCTTTGTAATCCGAAGAAGTCAAATTCTAGCTCTTTTGAAAAGTTTTCCCAATAGTGCTGCTTTATTATTTTAATTTCCGAGTTGACGTTATTTCTTACCTTCTTGTATTCTTTCTGTGATTGCTCAGTTTGCCTACTGCGGTGCATAAGGTTTTCCTCTGCTAAGGCTCTCGCTTCATCGTCAAACCAAGGGGTGCTTTTATCTTTACATTCGCTTCTATTTGTTATAGTTTTACGTGTCCTTATTGCTTCTTGCGCATCACTCTTGATGTTTTTCTCGAGTTTTTTCCAGCTTTCATCCACATCATCGTCATGTGATATTTTATTTTGATCACACTTTATTGCTACTCTTTCTTCATACAGTTTTTTAGTACTTTCGTTTTGTAATGATTTTATGTTAAATATGGTAGCGTATTTCGGTTTCACCTTTTTTGTTTTTTCATTTTCATTCTTCCCATTATCATTATGTGATCGCTTCCTACTTCAGGTGATGTCAAACTTCTAACATCTAACACCTGAGAGGGGTGGATATTTCTATTCGTGAAGATGTAATCAATGCTGCTCCTTAGACCTCTGGTGTTTTCCCATGTGTATTTGTGTTGGGGTTTGTGATTAAAAAAGGTATTGTTTATCCTCATTTCGTTGTTTGAGCAGAACATGCTAAGTTGCTCCCAGTTTTCGTTTTTTATTTCCTCATTTAATCTTTCCATTATCCCTGGGACGATCTCCCTGCTAACTCTTCCATTAAAATCTCCCATTATTATAATTTTTTCTTCCTTGTCAATTCTGTCTATTGTTGTTTGAAGGTCTTCAAAGAACGTTTCCTTCTCATGTGTGGGTTTGTTATTTTCCGGGGCATAGATTGATATTACGTTGACTTTTCCTGCTTCCGTTTGTAGCTTTGCCGCTATAATGCGTTCTGAGACATATCTCCATTCCTCTATGCTATTTTTGTAGTCGTTGTATATTACTAATGCGACTCCTTCCTTGGCTTTCTTTCCTCTTTCCACTCCGCTGTTGAACATCACATATTCTTCATACTGCAATGTGCCCTTGCCTTTCTTCTTGGTTTCGGAGATTGCACATATATCTACTTTGTGTCTAGTAAGTTCCATCAATATTTCCTGTTCTTTATTGTTCCATGATCGCACGTTCCATGTCGCGACTTTCAGACAGTTTGACTTTTTCCATAATCTCGTTTTCATTTTCCGTTTTCCCGCCATGTTCGTCTTCAGGCAATCCGTCCCAATCCGGGGCTGTGTATTGGTTTTGTGAGCGTTAGTAGGTTTTTACTGTGGGTAGGTTGCTAACCTTGCCCGCAAACCCTCCTCCTTTGTCCGGGCTTGGGACCGACAGAGGCAGTTAGTATGAGCTAGTAAATCCACTCAGCACTTACCTCAGGCGGAGTTTGATTTTATGCAAAAACTAATAAAATCATTAATTTTATACACGTATGATTCTGAAACTGTTGTTATTATATATAAAATTAGTTACCCATTTACTATGTATTAGTTACCAATGAGGCGCTTACAATATGAAAGCGGTATGCATCGTTTAGTGTTTCTACATGACATTCGACATTTTACACAATTTCTCCTTGTTATCTTATGCCCGTTTGCACCATTTGTCGTGTTAAGTCTGGATTAGTTAAGCCCGACTTATTATTTAAGCTCGTCTTAAGTGTCGGTGGTTTGCATCGTAAGAGTTAAGCACGGATTACTATAAAACTAGAATCGATATGGCAACTATGTCCAAATTTAGTAAAATTTTATTTTTACATGTTTTCTATCTGTAAGAAGTTACATTTATGTGCTAGTTGTGTGGCTAGTTGCCGCTTCCATAAAACCAAAGGCATGTTAGAAGTTGTGTTATTGGGGAGACGCATTGATTTCTAAAACAGAATTAAAGTTGTCTTATCTAAATAATCAATTGCCTATTATTCTACTTATACAGTGAGGACGCACGGGTTGGAATAAATTCATTTAACATTTTTGGTTTTGTTTTATGGAAAAACGCTCGGATAGGTTGATTTTTATAATAATCAATAACTGCAGTTATTGATATGTTCAATTGTAAATTTCTCGATAACTGTTGAGTTTGGATATAGGACATGGTACATAAAAAATACTTAGAATTCGATGCAGAATTAACAAATTAAATAAAAAATATGTTTCCGTTTGAAAAAAAAAAATTGATGGTCGTAACTTATTTTTGGACCAGCCTTTGTACATCAATTTACCATCAGAAAAACCGCAGCTAAAAATAAAAATCGACCTATCGGAGCGTTTTTCCATAAAACAAAACCAAAAATTTTAAATGAATTCATTCCAACCCGCGCGTCCTCACAGTATATCGTTTGTAAACTCTTAATCATTTTCTAATTGTGCCAATAAATACAATACCGTTGGCTTAGTCAGTCTATATCGGTGAAAAAACGAAAGATCATCTGAATTATTAAAATCATCAGTTCTATCATAGATGATACGTCTTGGAAAGCCAAAATCTATAATTTCCAAAATATCAAAGTCATCATCGAATAAATCGCCCCATTCAACATTCATTTTAACACGATCGGGTTCTAAAACGAGTTGCAATCGATGTCAATCACTTTTCAGAAACAAATATAGTTTAATCTTGCTTTAAGAAATATCTAGACTTAAGTTAATCCTCACTTAAAGTAATTTAAGTCAGACTTAGTAAGCGGTGCAAGACTTTAAGTCCGAGTTAAGAATTAATCTCGACTTAACAAAGTGGTGCAAACGGGCATTAAAGTTTCTATTTATGACCTGCACAAACTTCGATCAAGAATTTATTATACCAATAAAATTCCAATTGAAAGTGCACATTCGAAGCACATTTCATTATGTTTAAATACATCACAGAATCAAAAAACAATTCTCTCGTAGCAGGTAATTGAAAATAAACAACTTCTAAATAATCGCATTCTCATAAAACTGTTAAAAATTTCATATTTCGTACCTGGAAGAAAGAAAGAAGTCCGGAAAAAAAAACAGCGACAGGTTATTAAACTCATTGGAAAGGAATCAGAAGATGGAAGAATTATAAACCAACATCGATGGCAACGCGATGACAGCAGTGTACTGAAAAAACGACGAAAAACGTTTAAAAACAATCATATTTTACCGGGACATTTAAAACAATTGCTCGTACAAAACCGTTCTTCATTTGTTTCGTAGTACCATCGTGTCGTTTCTCTCTTGTTTTCTTTTTCTTTTCGTCGCGTTCTTTCCCAGTTCAACTCACTTTGTTAAGTCGACCGAATTCAGGAACTGTTTCAATTAAGTTTAATGGGAATTTGGTACCGCTCAGTTTCGTTGCGATGTTACGTTGAAAAAGAAAGAAAAGGAAAGAGTAGCGCAAAACGGGAAAAGCAACGCCCAAAATAAATTAAAAAGAAGTCTAGAAGTATAGAAGAATGAAAGCAACGACGACATAGTTTAGTTGTGCCTGTATGTGTATGTCTGTGTGCCATGTTTAATCCAATTTATTTGCAACATCGAAAATATTCGGATTGAGTTCTTTAAAGAAATAGTGGGATCCGATTTCTATGTCGTTATAAGAAAAAGAGAATTTCGTCGATGAAGAATCCGTGTTTAGTGTGGAGCCATCTCCCAGTAAACCGCCGGTTCGACTATGATTTGCAAGTTATACACATGACTAGTTGCGAAGAAACAGTTCCAATCACAGTTAACTTTGATTCTCATGCCCTAATTATTTTAAAGAATTACGTTTTTGTTAATGAACCCGCAAAGAGTACAGTTCGATTTTGGTGCTATTTCAACTTTTATTTTGACAAAATCTGTTTATTATTTTCGTTTATATATATATAACAGTTTTCGATGCTTATCCATCTGAATGAGTGAATTTAAGTTACACAAATTAATGGGCAAGTTCAACTGATTAAATTAAATTGAATGTGTCCTTTATTTCAATTTGATTTTGATATGATTTACTTACTTTGACAATGTACTACATACAGAGTATAAAGTAATCAATGTATAAATTTTCAATATTTATAAGTATAAAATCAAAATTATCTTCTCAAGAAAATTAATTTATGTTATACAAATAAAAGTTCATTCGTATATAAAATAGGAAAATTTTATTAGAATAGTAATGGAATGTATAAAATGTTAAATAGAAACTAAATTTATTGTAATCTCATTCTTAATGAAAGATTTTAAAAATTCACAATATAACTAATATTGTCAAGACATAAGATAGGCAACTTAAATTACTATACAAGAAAATGTCATTATCATGAAAAATCAAATACGTATATGAAAACTAAGAAAAATATCCTGGTTACTGATAAACAAATAGATGGTTTGGGAATTTTGACATGAAAGTAAAAGAATTATGTAATGAAACGAGATTGTTGGAGTAAAGAAGAATTTATATAGAAAATTTGGTATAAAAGTATAATAAATACCTGATTTTAATAAGTTAATTATCATCCTCTACATGTTTGATAAGTCGTAAACTTGTGGAACTCATATCTCGGACCGAAGTGATTACTGAACCGGAATTACCTTGATTTTGCTTGTAAAAGTAAATGGAATTGGAGTTATACACTGAAAAATACATATAAGAATCGTTTTACCGAAATTGAAGAAGCCCATTACGTGTATACAAATACAAATACGAGAAAAACCTATTGGATGAATTTAATTTGCACCTTATATGACATATTATTCGGACCTTAAGAAACTGTACCTGCAATCCAGGATAGATGTATTTTATGAAGAGGACCAGTCTTAGACGGAAACAGAAAATCGCAAAGTAAAATTATAAACATTTAAAAGAAAATCATTTCATAATCGTTAATATCAAACATTGAATTAAATCTTTATAAGATAAAGAGAATAATAGAATTGATCTTTCATTTATTGTAAAAAATTATTCTATTTTATATTAACATCATCTGAATAGTCATATTTATATTGTTGAATTAATAATTTCATTAACAAGGAGAATTTAATTTTGAAATTGAAGTTATTGTTTATGTGTTAAAAAGAGTTTTGTCCATCATTACTTATTTAGTCAACAAATATACATAATATTGTGTTTAAAAAATATTATTTTGAAATAAATATTAAAATAACTTTTACAAAAGAATTCAATCCTGAGATTAGTATTTATTTTTCATACTAGATTATAATTCTACCGACTGAGCTTAGCTAGAAAAACAATAGTATAATACATGAATAAGGTAGAGCAATATAAAATAATAAATACAAATACAAAAGAAACCAAATAAAATAACACAATAAAATACCTATACAGATCTACATACACCAAAAATACGAAGTTGCCCCCTATACAGGATTTAAGTGCTTTGTTAACATGCATTTATTGAGCCTTCTAAAAAATCTGATAAGGGTAACACTATCCACCATCGCTATACATGACGTATTGCATTGTTTTCCCTACACACATAAGTCGATAACATTGTGCATATGTTTATGCCTCATGCCTTTAAATTTGAAGTTATGTAGAATTGGCTATTTATATTTTATGGTTAAACATATTTTTGAATTTTCAATAAGACAATAATAACAATAACAGTATATTGCCTTCCGTCAATTGCAATATTTGACTGGATTGTGCAATTCCAAGCCGCTGTTGTTCAAAGAAAACCATTTTTTTAATCTAAGTAAGATAACATATAATTCGGAAAAATATTATCTAGATTCAGATAAAAGATGATTTTGCAAATGATTATCTAGATAAGGATGACACATAAAGTATAATTTATATAGAAAATTTAATAGATAATCTAGTAGAATTCTCAGAACTCAGAATTTTAATTTAGAATTCAACGTGATTTAGTTATCGGTTGATATAGGAACGATGAGGATGAGATTTTTTTATATAGGTAATGCACAGCGTTAAATATGAATAAATTTAATATACATTCTTACGTTTATTTACAAGATGTATAATACAATGTAACAGTAATTCTTGGATAGAAAGCACTCTCACGCTATTGAATCACTCAAGTATACATACACGAAAAATTTCGTATATGGATAAATGTATGAATGCACATCTACCCTAAGCAGGCATTGCGAACAATAACGTGTAAACAGCTGTTTCGACCTTACATTGGTCTCATCAGTGCACGAAGGTGTTGTTCACAATGCCTTTAAAAACTTAGATTACCTGATATAGTCAACTTACGTACCAAACGCCATGAGAGATTCCCAGCGGCATCTGTTACCCAAGTGCGACATCGCCACCTATGGCGTGTTCATTGAATGCATGTATATCTACAGTTGCCCGATTTGTAGTTGTACTACGGAGGGTAGCATTACATCTGTTTTCATCAAAATATTCATAATTAAAATTTTTGTTGTTTTGACAGCAAAGCATGGAAGCAGTTTCTTGTTCGAAAGTATAGATGTATCAGGACATTCACATACATCTAATAACCTTACAGAGATCGCTATACATGTAATTAATAAGTGTGTCACTAAGTATAATTGCAAAGGTTCTCACAGACAACGCGGATAATATGAGAAAAAAGCCATCAGAGCTCCTGAATCTCAAGTCTCCCTTTATAACTTACGAATGTTTTGCCCATATACTGAATTTCCTTTCCAAGGGTTTAGAAATTAAAGAAATAAAGGAACATGTACTTCAAGTTGTAAAATATTTTCGCAATACGCATTCACCTAGTGCTTGGTACAAACAAAACGATTGCAAAAAAATAATACTTCCTTACGATGTTCGATGGAATACATTTTCTGATTATTTTGAAACATATGCCAATGAATGGTCGAAATTATTGCAAATTTGTGAGGAGCTTGAAAACGACATTGATCCTGCGAATTTTAAAAAGGTTTCGGATATTCAAATCAGAAGAAAGATCGAAGACTTGTTAAAATTATTGAAAACAATATCTGTGACACTTGATAGAATTTATCAAAAACGTGACTGTTTATCTTATATAGTTGAAAAATGGAAAAAGTCAGACGTAGTCTTTCCGAGTTCTGAAGAATCTGAAAAAATCATAAAACAATATTTTATGATTTATGATTCATAAAATAGTTTCCAAATGTTATTCTGGTACTGGATTATTACTATTAGTCATTAAGTTGGAAGCCAAATCAGATCTGTTCCACGAAAAAATGTTATCGCAAGAAATATTACAAAATGTAAATGCAGTATACACTGGTGGAGATCTCAGAAGAATATTCCAGAAATTAATCAAGCATTGTATATCATTATACCGATTTTGCGTCCAAACGCTTTTTTTGCAGATATCGAGAGAACTTTTTTATCATATGGGCTTGTCCGTTCGGAATTATGAAATAGATTGTCCTATGAAAAAGCATCCAAATTAGTGTTTTTTTTAAACATAATACAACACAAGGTTAAAAATGGTATTATACTTCCGTTAAATTAGTTAATCTTCTGATGGATTTTTTAAATTTTAGTTTTGCAAAACAACGTGTATTTTTTTATTAATATGCGACGCATAGTTTTCTTTGTGTTTAAATTTTCTTATGTATTGTGTTACTAAATAAATGTAAAATGATTATTTTTATTTTTTTTTCTAAAAACAATTATATAAATATAATAAAAACTATAAGGGACTATTACAAGAAAAGAAATCATGATTTTTTTTAAAAAAAATCACCAAATTTAAATCATTGTTTAAATTCTGATGTTATTCAAATGGCTATAGTTAGTCTATATAATAATCTTGACGAATAAACGCGTACAACACGGAATTTTTATTAATTACAGAAACTTCCTACAGGTTATGAGCCCAGTTTACGCAATTTAAGTGTAATTAATGAATATACATTGTGTAATATAAAAATTGAACATACCATCATATAACTGAATAAATATGTTTGTGCGAAAAGTATCTAGTGCCTTCATTGCTGTAAAATAAATAATAATTATTATAATTGTGATTATTATAAACAGTCGAATTGACCCGCTAAACTGGTACGTATGGGAAGCAAGGTGATGAACGTCTTGCTGACTCATTGTAATATCAATGTCTTATAAACTCCAGACACCGTATATACGTATGGCTTTGCTCATGTTAAGTTTATTATGATTCTGCGTGTTCGCTTTTTGCCTAACCGCTAATACTACAATTATCACTTCCATCGGATGAAATCGTTTTACACATTGCAAGTGCACAATTAAAATGCAAATTCTCACCGCTTTAGCACTGCCTCAATTATTAACAATGATAATTCAAAATCACCAATATCGGGTGCCGTTTCTTTCCATGACATTTACGCAGTTCTCGTTTTGTTAACGGTTTCTTCGCGAATGCGAACTATTGAGATTAAGTTTTTCACAATCACTTATAACACATACGCGGGTAGGGTAACGCATCTAAATGAAAATAGAGGAAGCAAATCATATCTTCTTTTTGCGTGTGTCCGTACTGCGAAAGCAATTCGTCCGTAGCACGTACGCCTTTACGACTCTCTTTATTTGGCCGTACCTGGTCTTCCTGATCTCCGTAATAAGCTATTAATATGTATGGCAGTTAATGTTGTATTCTAATTGCGAACGCATGCTATGTGTGTACAATGAATTCATTACTTTAAGGATATGTTCGGTGCGGTTATAATGTCGATGAAAGAAAGAACAATTCGATTCATTGCATGTGTATTAATTGTATCGGTTTTTAGGTTTTACTTATTACATGTCATACGAATATATATGTAGGTATGTAGTATATAGATTTTCTCTGGCGTGAACAATGGAATACACTGAAGAAGTTAACTTATTTCTTAGAACTATTCTTTCCAACTTTTCTTTTATATTATATTCCCGTTATAGGTAGGGTTCCCAAAGATAGATTTCTGTATGGTTCTCTTAATGTTTTAAATGTTTCATCCAAGTGCTGTCATTTTACATACAAATGAAGCAAATCAAGAAATTGTATTAAATGTTTATAGATCATTTGAAACTCTATTTTAAATGTGTACGGAAGAAAAAGACGATACTTCTCAAGATTTATTAGTTTTATTTATATTTATTTACTTTAAATGTATTTGTTTTTATGTTGATTGTGTATTCTGCGTTTAGATGGCATGCTGGTTGACAAATCTCCCTCGATGGGATGGTGGTTGTTGTCCGCAAAACCGAGGATGTTCTAAGTGAAGGTACAATGCGATATATCATCTGATGGTCTTAATCCTTGGCTACACCGTACTGATGATGACCAACGAGCCAGAAACACGTATCTACGGTAGTTCTATAGCGGAATCTACTCAATATCCTTCTATTTCTTGTTTATATTATATGTGTATATACTAGAAGTATAAGTTTAGTTATAAAAATCCAGAATACCCTTCTATTGTCAATAAATTTATGTAAATATTTGTATAAGGATTTGAGCGCGACCCTCAAAGAGAACCTAAATATTTTTACTGCAAGTTTCAAAACCATGCATGTGGGTGTTTTTATTTATTAATAATTTCCCCTCCTAATCAAATGAAAAGAATGTGCTTTGACGAAGAGAAAAGATCGAAAGACTATCCCTAACCACAAAATAATAACATTCACACGAAGCAGTTTGTGTTGGTCTTCAAATAGATAATTTTAAGTATTAGATATATAAAGATAGTGCTATACTATCAAAGTGTATTATTTAATATAGAAAGCAAAAACTACATTCCTTCAAAGTAGGAGGAATTAATATACGTTTTAACTATTAAATTATCCGCACTCATTAATAAACTGAAATAATATTTTTTAAGCTTTTCATGTCATACACATTTTTACTTTCTTATACGTAGTACAAGGAGGACTGTGATGATGAAAATTTTTGACTTCGAAATCTTTGCAGATGTTCACGTTTTGAAGTCTCCTGATACCGAAAAAGTGGTTCTTAAAAAAATCTCTCTCTGTCTCTCCCTCTCTCTCTCTCGCTCTCTCTGTGCCTGTGTCTGTCAGTGTGGGTGTGACCACGATAGTGGTCAAACGCCTATGGTTATCAATTCCAATATTTGTATTTACGAGTATAATCTTCCTCTTGAGATCCGTTTAGATTTTCAGTAAATTCGGTAGACCGGAAGTAGTAGTTTACTTCAGTGAAAAAATCGAATTTTGCAAATATTTCGTCAACTAAGTTCGCACAAATTTATCAAGAATTCAAATATATTCAAAATTAAATTTGAGAACAATTTTATTACAAAAATTTTTCGAAATTCCTACCGGAAGTAGGTCTTTTACTCTTATCAAAAATCGTGAATATCTCGCAAAGGTGGGTAGGCACATTACTAGTATAAAAGTATTTAAAACATTAGTTTTAATATCTTTTGTATAAGAAAAAAATTAAAATTCGGACCGGAAGTAACACTTTTACTCTTATCGAATAGCGATTTCTTGTAAATATGTGGTAAATTATGCATTCTATAAATATTTATCAATAATACAAAAGTACTTAGAGCTGGATTTGTAATATTTTCTGTGTACACGAAATGTCAAAATTCGAACCGGAAGTAACACTTTTACTCTTAGCAATTAGCACTTTTTTCGATTATCTTGCAAAGTACGCATTCTATAGAGATATAACAAGATTATAGAAGTACTTAGAATAGGATTTTTGTATATAAAAATTCTTAAAATTGTATAATTTGAAATACTCATACGTATAAGAACGCCGTGTGGTGGCAACACCTAATTATTTAATTTGCTAGGTGATAACTTATAGCAACTGTTACTTTTCTTTGTTTGGGGCTGACATATTGAATAATTTTTTCAGTTTTTATTTGATCGCAAATATATTAAATCACAATTATGCCAAGTACGTGTTCTTGTAAGAATTTTTATCGAAGATTTGTTTTTACAAGTTTTAATTCCATACAAGATCCGTCTCCCCTGGCAACTGTAAACGGTTGTGTTAATAAAATTCGTAGTGCCGTACGAATATTTACATGTGATGTTTCTAAATAAAACATAAATAGCGTAGATGTTGATGCTTCATATGAGATATTAGATTTATGGTACTTTACCATATTCTGTAATAACCGACTCAGCTTCTTGAACTTCCTCTAACTTTTCTTCACTTGTTAATATATCATCATCAACGGGATGAAAAGCAAGAAATACTGTCTTAAATAACAGTAACTTTTCTTTTTTCTTTTGTGTAAGCCTATTATAGAAGTTTAGTACAAAAAAACAAGGAGAAATACCAATAAAATACCTATTTGACAATTGATAAATATTTTGATAATAATAAAATTTTGTCCAACGTTATACGTTTAATGTCATATGTGGTTTCTTCTCAACTTTTATAAATTTTAATACTTGTATGGCGGTTTTTCCTTTTCTTATAAAGTTATAACGTAATAATGGCGTTATGAAAAATTTTTAAACACTGCAACCGCGATATTTACTAACTAAATTATTATTCCTGAATTAACAAGGTACTCACTTCAAAAGTTTTAGGCTTTTAATGAATATTATTTATTTGTAAAAAGAAAATATCATAAGTAACTCTCGTCGATTAATTTTTAGTTATGCTATGTGTAATACAATTAAGTTATAGCAACTCATATTTTTAAATTAATAAGTGTAATCGTGTTTAATCAGATATAACATTCTATAGCGTTTGCGATATCACCCACAGAAGTAATAGAATGGGTATTTTTAAATAGTAAATGTTTAGTACTTTTCAATGGCCTGTAGATAGATATGCAGGCTGCTCCATTTATTTATTTATTTTTAGAATCTTTGCGTTAGCAATTGACATGTAATTCTAAAGAATATGTCTTAAAATGTCGAAATAAACATTAAATTGAAGAAATGTCAATTTAAGCAGGTTTTAAAGGGCTATTATAAAATGTAAGAAAAATGCATGACATTCCATTTAAGAAAAACATAAGTTTGTGTTGGATCATCGTTGTCGAACACTCTGTATAAATGAAAATATTTTCAGTATATCAAACGTAAGGCTATCTACAATTTTTATATTAAAAATTGTAGATTAGATACCAATAATGAACTTTACTGGTTTCTTGGGACATCCGGTATATTATTTCAAATATTAGCAAAAATAAACTTAACATGATTAAAATAAATATGACATACTCAAAATAATATCATTCTTAAATGTCACCAACAGAAACCAATAAATTCTCATCATGTCACAATTTTTCGAATTAAACCACGACGCACCTTCGCCCTCGCCCGCTCTTGCCCCCTCCACATATATCAAGCGAAACGCACCGCACGTAACAATAAATAAATATTAATTTAAATTTATCCCCTATTGTGTAGGCCAAAACCCTTATATCCGGTTAACAATATGGTAACGTACAGAACACAATAACCGAGAGGCACTCGTACGATAGACAGAGATGGAAGAATGGGGTTTCGAAGAAAAGAAATGCCATCATAAACGATCAATTGTTGACTTGCCATTAGTATAAATTTTAGAAAGCGGTCCTAATATAAATGTAGCATAAGTCTTGTGTGTAAAAGTTCAAATTCTGGACATACAGGGGTGTACGATAGAACACGAACATTCGCAAAAATGGCAAAATTGTTTAAAACTATATAACACAGTTTGTTTAAAGTGTTCTATATATATATATTGTTATAGTATAATGCTATGCTATAGTTAATTAAGATATATATGTTGAAAGTTACTTGCTAAAAAAATACATTATTATGTTTATTTTCTAACCTCAAAATTAAAAAAAAATCATTTAAGAACTTAATAAATAATTAGGACATTTTATTATGTAATTTAAATAAATGTTAAAGGAATTGTTCAGATACAAATATTGCAAGATATGCAAATTTATATCAGGTAACGAAACCTACTCTAAATCAAAGAGGGTTGCATATATACATCAATTACACGGTCGGTAGAATCTTGTGAAAAGGACACCTTAGAAATAATATTTTACCGTGAAAACAAGGGATTTAAGGGGACGCCTTTCAAGAGAATCAACGTGTAGGTAGCTATGCTTATGTAGCGTCTTTAAATAATTATTATTATACGAAAGTGATTAAAATGAGTTGCAAGAGAATTTATTTTCAAAATGGACATCAACGTTCAAAAACGCGTTGATATAAGTTGACAACGGTTCCGTCCAAGTGTCCATAAGATACAGCAGTTTGAAGTTATCCTGGGTATAGAAATTATTACCAAGCTTCATAGTTCGCGTTGAAATCAGATATAAGATGTATTATTAGCAATAAAGAAAAACATATTGCTATGGCAACATGACTATTTGGAATATGATAATTGTAGTATTGCCATACATTAGGCTTTGCCAAATAAATTATGTTGTGTGCTGTTCCAGCAACATAAATAATAAAGATGATGATAATTTTTATCATCCTTAATGTGTATTTTATTTATCTTAACAGCACGTACTTTATAAGTATACGTGAATTCTATCAGCGTATTTGATATTTCTTCCCTCTCGTCAAATCTCTTGTTTTGCTTTAGATTGGGATAAGGTTATAGCTTATTTAAAATGAAAACCAGAAATCATATAAAACATAATTGTAGAATTTATTTAATATTTATTACATAATGAAAAGAAAATATAGCATCGCTATACTATATTCACCATTTTTATTCTAAAAGAAACATAATTAAAAGAAAACGTTTGTACCTTCTTCTAGGTTGTAACGTTTTAATGATAAATTGATTGATAAATTCAATTAACTTTTGTATACTATTTACATTTTATGCTAGTTCTATTTTCATCAGATACATTATATTCGCACGTAATGCCCTGATAAACTTAGAGTTTCGCAATGGTCAATGTTTGGAGAATAAGCTTGAATCTGAATACTATCTATAACCATTCGCACGTGTTATAGCTAGCATCTCAGAGTCCGCTACCCAGAAACTCTTTCCTTATTTCAAATCTAATTTTAAATCATTAATTTATAATCAAAACTTTATTGTAAACATTAATGATGCCTAATACTGTGCCAGAAAATATACATTTGCACGCTATATCTTCTTAACACTCAACACCATTAATTATTTCATCTTTTTTAAACTTGAAACTAATGAACGCTTATTTCAGGAAAATATTTATTATCCCTGTTGCACAACGTTATATTGAATATACATTTGCACGTTATATTTCAATACACGCCTAGCCACATTGATAAATCTTTGTCTCTAACTTACTTTGAATCATTGAAAAACTTTTCAAATTCTGCCATTTGCATCTCCATTATTTTTACAAAAATACAAAAACAATTAACAAAGAAAATAAATGAATGAAACCTAAATGAAAATAAAAATTAACACGCTAATACAAAAGAAATAAATATGAATCGTGGTGTATCTAACCCTACGATTTTAAGTTTTCGATAACCAGCTAATCTGTGAATCAATCAATGAATGAATCTTGTCGATTCTTGTTTTCCATTTATATTCCCGGGGAAAACACGTGACCATTCTCAACGCCATCTGCAGAAACTACCATTTGAGTTGTCACCCCGCGTCTCTAGTGAGCTCTTGGCCTCTTCAAGTTGCAGTCGTGATTTGAACATCCACACACACGCACTTGTTGTCCTTTTGACAGTTCTTCACTTCAAAATGTCGACACTCCAAGAATTGTCCGTTTATAATTTAAAAGTTTCTTATAAATTGTCCAGCGTTTCTCCAACGTAGGTATACTTGTATTAATATAACTCTTCTTTATATTTGTTTATGAATTTATTACCTTCTTTACTATTTTTCACATATTTCCTCTTTCCATTAGCTAACACAATTCTTATTTTTGTTTTATGTCCAGCTCTAGGTAATATTGGAAAAACATTGCAAACAACAGGTATCCTTTTAATAAGATTACTCGTACTACTACGGTCCATTTGGTTTGCCTTTTCGTTGCCTCCTTCAACCCAGGATTTCTCCAACGGTGATATATCTATCTGTAATAAACTACAAACCAAGTTTACATTATATTTTCTTTTTATTTTGTAGGTCATCTAAAAAACCGTACAAAACCTCTCTACAGCTTATGAAACATAATACTACATGTACGCATTCATGAATGTATTCCACTATTATTACCAGCTGTCGTTTATAAAACACTACTGCTGATTATATGTCTCAGAATATTTTATTTATATCCTTTTTTTATTATTTATTTACTTATATAGTAATAAGTTAAGGTAAATATTTATTCTTTTTGCATGATTTATTTAATAAAGTTTATTACCTTATGCACGTTCTCAAGTTTACATAATTTATTCAATTATTTTTCTCCCGTGCATATCGAATTTTATTTTCTTCATACATTTTTATTGCATTTAGATGACTAGTTCTTATTACACTACCATCCTTAAGCATAACCCTTTCTCGGTTATTTGCTTTCATTTATTTTTTATTTTTTAAACAACGGTCCATTATTTAAATTCTCACACATTTTATAAAGTCAGGTTGTTTTTCATTATACACAAACCATACATCTTGTTTCTCTTTTCTATAAAAGAAATATATATATATATATATCTTAAATTTTATCTCGTCGTTTATTTTAGTACTTATTTAATATCTAAATTGTAAATATAAGTTCAATTTTATGTCTACATTTTCTCACATAAACGTATGCAACCCAATATACTCATGTTAAATTTTGAAATACAATAAACTTATTATTATTGTTTCTTTTATATTTTATACACTTAAATTAAGTCTTAATGCTATTACTATAATCTTATTAATATGCAAGATACCACGGCAATATGTCATTCTAATGTAGAACACATAAGTTATCAAATGATTTAAAAAAATCCATTAACTTTCAAGAACAGCAACGTGGTCAACGCCTCTAGGAGAATAAATGCCACCAATTCTGATACTAATACATTTCAGAACATGCCTTTGCACTCGCTCCAAGATCATTTCTTGGTATAAATAGTGCGGATACCAAATGATAGCACAGTGCTCCAGTATACTTCGAACGAAAGCGTAATAGATCGACCTCACAGCCAGTAAACCATTGAAATTCCTGCATGAGCGGGTAAGAAAACCCAATGATTTAGTAGCCGCACTGCAAAAAATATGGTCAGTAAATAGGAGAGCAGAATCAGAGATGACTTCTAAATTCTTGAAATGCGTATGTCTGGGTATTGCGATTCGATTCCCATGGTAATCAAAGTAGACAGGGTTAGACTTTAGTGTACGTGACTATTGCGCATTTTTATCCATTTAAAAATATTTTATTTTGTAGACACTTCTAATTTCCATGAAGATCTTTAGGTCATCGGCATATGCTAGGACAGAGCAGTCCGGAGATTTAAGAGATCATTAATAAATATATTGAATAACAAGGGACCAAAGTTTGATCCCTGGGGAACACCTGAAGTCGGTATAAAGTGACCAGATTGAAATCCGTTGTCGCATACATAACAGGACCGATGACAAAGATATGATCACAAGAGCTCCAGCAAACCAATCGAAAAACCGAAAGCATCAAGTTTTTGGGGAAGCAGCGAATGATTAATGTTATCAAAGGCTTTTGCAAAGTCAGTGAAAATAACATCAACTTGAAGGAGTTGATCCAAAGCTTTGCTTATATATTGCGTTATTTCAGCGAGATTAGTGATGGTAGATTATGCAGGCACAAAGCCGTGTTGTCGGGGTGAAAGTAAAAATTTAGATTCAGTAATTACCTGCTAATACAAATTCAAACAACTTGGCAAAGTTAGTTAAAACACTAATGGGCCTGTAATTAGTGATATCACATCCTTTTTTGTAAATTGGCATAATTCGACTAATTTTCCAAACGTCAGGTTTTCAATCAAGTTTTAATGATTAAATTAAGCAGAGTTTTTAACGGTTGACATAGCATAGACCCGCAGTCCCGCACGAAGAAGCTTGACAGACCATCACGTCCAGCTGTTAGATTGGGTTTGAGTCTCTTGATATAACGTAAAACATCAGAGGTGACGGAGCAGATTGAAATTGAGTGCTTACTACAACCATCTGGCGAATAAAATGTTGAGCTGGGTTGGAAATTGTTGCAAAATTCACTGGAAAAAACATCAACTATAGATTAAAGAGTACCACACTCATCACTGTTGTGCGATATACCGTAAGCGTCAAATTTTAATTTCGGTTTGCACTTCTATCATATGCGGAAGATGATATTATGCTTTGCAGCGATGCCTGCTTGCTAACAGTGGAGGGAGAGCAACGGAGTGGCGGGGTACCCCCACACCTTACATTTCATAGCAAATGTCCAGTGTGGCAGGCTCGCTTATGTCTATCTTTAGTTTATTTCGTCGCGCTCTTTTCCTCTTTCTACTTTCCTATCAGAAATTAAAATATGTCGACCCCGGTATATCCTGGAATTCTAGTACGGCCACTTTTACTCCTAAAGAATCTCCAAAAGGTCGCAGGATCTGTCGTGATTTGAGAGTCCATTTAAGATTGATAGTTGTTGTAAGCTATAAACACTTCATATTTGATTCTGGATCTTAATTCATTTCCACCAAATTCATTTCGATCCGATAGAAGCCCGCTTATTTTCCATTTCTTGAAATAGTATTCCTTTATGTTAATAAGTTGCTTGATCGTGAAGTTATACCAAGGTGGAAGTAACGATCAGAAAACCAAAACTTCTGCACAGTATAGATATATTTCATATATATCTATTTCATCTTTATCAGAAACAAACTGAAATATGGCAATACTTTTTGGAGACCTTTTTATAAAAAGCAGATGTTGATGAACTATTAGAAGTCCAACTTAATCCTAATTATTTCTTCTATTATATATATGCAATACATAATACTCTTTAAATGTCTGCCTTTAAAGTACTAGATTCTACTATTAGCATTCATTCAAACATCAAAATATGTCTGCACAAGTAACTTCTTAAATAAATAAACAAATATCGGTCGTATTTACGTGACCACTGCTGTATATGCGGACACGACAGACGGCTGAGGAGAACTAAAAAGACGGGGTCCGTTCTGGACTCTTGGCTTCGAATCATCTGGAGTTCGAACGATGAGGCAAAAGCCAGGCTCCTCTTGAAAAGATCGATAGAATCGGCGACGTCATAGCCAACAATGAAGTTGCTAACAAAGATTAATGTTTTCAAATAGTAGTTGTCACTTTTTCTTCATCGTTTTCTCCTTCTTCCTTTTCTTTTTCTCCTTTTTTTTCCACTCGTTTTGGGTCGCACAGAAAAGATATCGTGGTAAACTCAAATTGATGATTATTATATTATGTGTTTAGTATATTTGTGTGTATATGTTTTTGTGTGTGTGTGTGTGTGTGTGTGAAATTAATTTAAGAGGATCCTGTTTTTAAAATATAATAAAGAATTATTGTAGCAACTCGAAGGAATACGCACGATATTCAATATTCGGTATGAAACAAAGAACGTACTTCAAGTAATAGAATTTGTGGTGAGATAAGAGTTGACAGAGCATTGTCATCGAAATGGTATAATCATAATAATAATAATAATAATAATATACTTTTTGTACCAGTAGTAAAAAATCATAGCATTTTTACACGTAACAAAGCGCCACGAAATGACATTTCACGACCTGGAACTAATAAGAGGTAAATAATGAGGCCATTATTGACCTAGGGAAATAATGAAAACAAATAAAACGAATGCCGCAACCATGCACTCATGCTTGTAGTAGTAGTAGTATATCAAGTTGTGAACCGTCAAAATAAATAACTCTATTTTAGGCACAATTTTAGGTTAACAATACCAGAATTATAATATACGTTTATTTAGCAATTGCTATTAATTTTATATTTTCTAACAATACTTTGTTGTTTACATGAAAAAAAAAGCATTTGTCTATTAATACATAAAATATGTATGATAGTATAATATGGAATCAATATATCACCTAACTATTACAGATGCAAATAATTATTTAATTCATATTGAAAATTCCTGTATATATTGCAGGTGTGGTTGCGTAAGTAGATGTAGGTAGATCTTGTAACATACATTCTATATTTTTTTTATTTACTAGGGAATCTTCGATATAACCTTTAGCTACAAAGTGGTTCCATTATTACAAACTTTTGAGACGTACCATTTTTGCTATTGTGGATGTGAATAACAATTAAATTATCTCTCATGATGACATCAGAAATTAATAAATTACACAAATCATCCTTCGGCATGCACCAGCAACACCAATTACAAGACCAGTCTACAGAGATATAAATTATCAATAATTTCAAAGTATTAATATATAAACATCCTATCTTAGTTGCAATGTAACATATGTCGGGTACCTCAGTAAAGAATTTTATAATTTCCTCGAGTAAATACTAATGATTTTTTGGGCTTATAATTTTAAGTTTTTCTTTTTAAAAAGGCAACTAATTTAAAATATTTTGATATGTTAATATTCTCTTTTAGGCCAAGTGTAGCTTTCAACATTGAATATTGCGCCCATAAAGTCGAGGCTTTTTTATTTTTTAAATAATCATGAAAATAAGCCAGAAGTACGTTTTCAGAAGTTACTACTGTATATTTGGAATTATACCATTTTTTAAATTCTGTAAATGTTTTCATGTATAAGTGATTGTGATTAGATTTATGCGGAAGCAAGTTCTCAGCTGCCTGTTCTGCAATCTCGCGCATTTCAGGTGGTGTACATCTAAACTCTTTAGACATTATAAATGGAATGAAAAATAATCTAAAAAATACTTGACTTTTAGTTTCAGCATTTACGTCAAAACTTATTTGTAAACATCAAAATATAGCCTACTTATTTGTTTACATGAAGTTTTATTACAAGGGCATTCTTACATATATGAGTAAATTTATTCATAATTATTAAGGTTTTAAGGTCCAATTAGACTACTGGTACAAAAAATAGTATACATACTACGGTTGAGAAGACTATTATTGCCCTTGTGGCTTAAATTCCTCGGCGCTTTGCGCCTCGGAATTTAATCTCGCCACTCGGGCAATAATAGTCATCTTCTCAACCTTGGTATGTAATATACTATTATTGTCCAACGGTTTCCCATTTACAGGACAAAAAAATACACACAAATTTTAATAAAAAAACCATTAAAAAAATGAAATTACCAATTAATATAAATGAACAAAAAGCAGTAATTGAAAACATAAAAATAAATTACATTATTTACAAAAAAAAATCACTGAAGTGACAGTAGATCGGCCATGAACAAATCCATGTTGGTACTCAGAAATATAAGATTTCGTATTGCAATATAGGCATGAATAAATGACATTGGTAAAATTGGCAAAATTTGATAAAATGGATATGGGTCTGTAGTTCCTAATATTTGATTTATCCTCCTTCTTGAAGACCGGACTAATTCTCACACATTTCCACAAATCAGGAAAAGTAGAGGTTCTAATAGACAAGTTTATAAGAGATATTAATGGCCCAGGCAAAGCACAACGTGCATTCTTTAAAATAAAATTTAAAATTTGATCATCACCAGCGTATTATTACAAGGAAAAGTAGCCATGATAGAGACTACCCCATATCAGCAAAAGTATCAATAATTGATTGCGGAGAATCAATAACAACCTCATTGCGATACATGGCATTGGGAATTCTAATAGGACCCGATAGTGATAGTAGATATAGTGTTATAGTTATATTAATCAATCAGGCTAATTTGTATAATACTTTTCCGAATTTTATATTCTTGACTGTTGTAGCAGACACTTTTTTGCGAAACATTTTTAATTTCATACATAAAATAACTTAAAACACTTCGGTTGTTACACCATTATCAAAGAGATAGATTTGTATATCTCTTTGATAATGGTGTAACAACCGAAACGTATATGTCAGAGTATTGTTAATAAACTTATAGTAAAACAAGCCAAGTGTTTTAAGTTATTTAATGTATGAAGTTTCTGAATTTTATTTCTAAATATTGTCCGTTCACGTTTATTAAAAATAAAACGACAATTTTGGCGCCCAACGTGGGGTAAACATTGTCGTATTATTTTCTTAAAATGGCTTCTGGAGCTGTCCATAGGTCTCAAACCGCATAGCCTTCTTTGGCAGCCCAAACTTTTTTTCATATAAAGCAATAGAACGGATCATGAGTAGTATGTACATAAACCTAGCACCATTACATTTTCCCTATAAAGAGAAAGAATTTTTCAATGAAGATTTAATCAGTTATACATATGTTACTCATAATTCGCATAATACTTTTCTGAAATTTATTTCTAAATATTGTCTCTTTACGTTTATTAAAAATAAAACGACAATTTTGGCTGCCAGTTTGGGGTAAAAATTGTCGTATTATTTTCTTAAAATGGTTTCTGGAGCTGTCCATAGGTCTCAAACCGCATAACGTCCTTATAGCCTTCTTTGGCAGCCCAAACTTTTTTTTCATATAAAACAATAGAACGGAACATGAGTAGTATCTATACCAAGTCAGTTGAGTCTTTTGTAAAGTTGGTACATGTTTTTTAAGTTGTTGTTGTATAGCTGGTGTTGGATCATTATTGATGGATGATGGTATCTGTTAGTAGATAATCTGTTTTATTAATGTTCATTAATTTATTTTTCGTGACAGCAACCGTTATTGAACCTTTGTCGGCTCTAAGAATTAAAATGTCTGGGTTGTTATTGAAATACTTTTGACATTTCTTGTTAATCTCCCCTCCCCCCCCCCAAATGCATATTTATTTGTTGGAGAAGTTTTAAAATTAGTTAAAGTGTTTGTGATCTTTACCCGAGTTACAGAGATACTGAAATTTGGACTTAATGAAAGGAAATCCGTAATATCCGTATTCCTCCATTCTATCCACAAACCAATCTGTGTTATTTTTATAATACTTGGTAGTTTTTCTGTTGTATAATAAATTATCAAATTTGTTTTAATTTTTGCGTTTTGTTTCTTTAAATAGTCTCTCGATCTTTCGATTAACTGTAATTCCAAAATCATTTACTACAAATAATGGTAACGATCTTCTGGTAGTGTCTTTTATGTGAATTAATTGTTTATTCAAACTATGCAAATCTGATATCGTTATTGAAATCTCTTAATTCAACATTTCGTGTCCTAACTTGTCATTTAGAGATGTGGCCTTTCTTGTTGGGAGTCACTAGTAAACTATTGATGTTCTTTGATCCCTGTATGATGTGTCTATAGGTAAGATGTTGCATTTTCTGCACTTGAGTAGGTAAATTCTTCTGGTTTGTAGTTTAGTAATCTCTTCCGATGTTGACATTCATTTATTCAAGATGATGGTAGAATTACTTCCATAATTCTTGGTAATCATTTCTAAATACCCCATTTTGCAATTATAAATGAAAGAGAGAGTGTTTGCCTTTGGAACCAAGTGTATGAGTTTATTATTGGAAATCCAGCATAAAAAACAAGAAAATAGGTGTGCTTAAAACCACACGGCAGAAGTGAAAACTTTATCAAAGCGAGGTAAATAATACGAAATCCAACTTTTTTTTTCGTTCTATATTATATTAGGGTCATCCTGCATCGACGAATTCAGTTGCTGAGATTTAGTGTGCTTCTTTTGACGATATTTCTTCACGCGCGCATTAGACAATTCCCTTTTTCGTTTTAATTTGTCATCGATTTGATTTTCTTCATCCATCCTGTGTAACAAAAAAGAATTAAATGCTTATAAATTCGTATATAATGAGCAATTAAAGCAATGCTCTATTCTCAACGTTTCTGTTTTGCATTAGTATACAAATTATAGTAAATGCGTGTGGACGTTATTTAACACCCGGAATATACTGATCAGTTTCCGAGTCATAAATATCATTTTAATAAAAATGCTAAAACTTACCTGAGCGCGAAATATTATATTATATTATTATAGAGATAATGTCTCATACACACACACAACACATTTTTTGGTTAACCGTCCGCGAAGTTACCAATTAGCGAATACAACACAGTCCGCGAAATACAATCACGTGGGTGTATGGACAACTTTAAAAGGTTCCTCGACGGAGAGATTTTCCGATACGCTTCTGGGTCTGTTCGGACGCATGTATATACATATTGATGTAGGTAGAGTTGGTAGAGTTGCCTATTTTGAATTATTAAGGTTACACTTTGAGGTAATAAGAGTTGCCTATTTTAAAACTATTAAGGATGAGTTAATCTAAGATTTGAATTTTCTTTGATTATGACAGAAATAGTTAAATTTGCAAATATTAATTAAGCTGGTTGTATTTTTGAAAGAATTGTGTTTATTGAATTAAAGGAAATTTTATAGTTACATGGTTAAATAGAAAATTAATACTATTGGAGATGAGGTATATTTTCTATGCATATGTACCAATAATCTGTAAAGAAAATTTTATATTAGTATTGTAATTGTTTAGTAATGTATTTTAGCATTGTGAAAAATTTGTTCAAGTAATATTTATGATGAGAATAGGATAAAAAGTTTTTAGAATATGAAAACAAATCGATAAAGATTTGATAAGAAATTGCCGCCTTAAATTGTATTTTGGATGTGACAGTAATTGTCAATGTGACAGATTTTGATTACAATAATGAAGCAAAGTTTAAAAATGGTAAATAATGTGTTAAAAACTTTATTAAATTCGTGGAATATTTTATTTTGATAGAAACTTTGAATTATGTAAGGTATTTATAAAAGTATTACATATCTAAAATTTGTATTGATCTTGAGTTTAATGTGGAATTAATTTATTGGTTCAAAAAGAATTGAGTAATATCACTAAGGTAATTTTGAAAATAAATAAGAGAGAATTTTTCGAATTCAAATAAGATGTGGATGTGATTATCGGGAAATTAATCATTTTCTCAGATAATTACATTATAACAGTGCTAAAATAATTAGAGAGTGATAGAATACACGAATAAACATATAGATAATTGAAGCAAAAGTGAATTGTAAAAATTTAAAAAGAAAAGCTATAATACTATACAAATATAACAAGTACTCACCAATTTGGATTAAGAGACAAAGGAGGAAACAGGAATTTGTTCTTCTGGATTATTTTGTGTATCCAGAATCTTGAAGTTAATATTGAGATCCAGAATCCAGAGATTACTATCGACTTCTAGAATCCAGAGGTTATTATCGAATTGCAGAATCCAGAGGTATTTCAAGAGTTGCAGAGAATTTTCTGATACAGTACGTGTGATAGAAAATAGCGGATTTCTTCTAGAAGGAAACCATTGACTTCCAGAATCCATAGGTTACGATCGAGTTGCAGAATCCATAGGTATATCAAGAGTTAGCTGAGAATTTTCTGATTCAGTACGTGTAATAGCAGATAGCGAATTTCATCAAAAAGGCAACTATTAACATCAAGAATTACAAGATCCAGAATCCAGAGATACATCAGGAAGGAAGGCAAATATCATCATAACCATCCGGAACGTAGGATTTATTGCTACAAGTAAAACATACTAAATACATGAAAGAATTCGAGTGACAATTGGACATATATTTTGAAAGGTCGTATAAAGTTTTGTAGTATACTAAGAATTTTAGGTACACAATGAAAAGACAAATTTGATATATATTTAATTCTGTATTAAGGTCAAGTAATCATAAAATTACTGAATTCCATTATTCAAAGTCAGATAATTAACTATCTCAATATAATAAATTTTCATAATCGTAAACTAGTAAAGTTTGTAAACATACTAACAATTTCTGTCATATTAAATTACTTACTTGGTTAAAAAACGTCGTATTTAAAAGAAACTCATCCTAAATAGTCCTTCATATAATTTGAACAAGTTTTAGGAGTATTAAAAATAGATTTATGATATATAATCCGGATCTTAATGTAAATATGTATATGTATTTATAGAAAAACGAATATATTGTTCTATTATAGCCAGTGTTCTTTTTATCATCATCAAGGTTATGTAAAGAATTGACAGATCACATTCCTAAAAGAAATTAAAGAGAAAAATTATAGATTTGGTAATAGAATATTAGACTGAGTTATAATTACCTAATGAGAAGTTCATGATAATTTATAGTCATCAGATTTATTATATAGAATTTTAGAAGTGTAATTTATTATACTTAAAGTAAACGAAAACAGTTTGGTTTCAATAAGATATAGAGTACCATTGAATTCAGAATACCAACTACAAAATATAAAAATACTATTACAAGCAAAAATTTGCTACCAAAGTATCCAGGACCGGATTAAGTGCATCAAGTAGGTGTTTAATACAAATAATTTTAAAAGTGAGTCTCATGTTCTTATTGTTTTAAAAAAATAGACAATAGATATTATCAAATTATACTGAACTAGTACGAGGCATTTTAAAATAAATATAATAGTACAAAAAGATAAAATACTTACCCTGAGTTAAAAATTATAAAACTTAACATTTTTATAATTCAAAAATTTTATTATTGAGTTGCTAATTTGTGGGATATCTTAAGAAAGCTAGTATATCCACTTTAGTACAATATATATAAATACAGACGATATGAATACTCGCTTACGAATCCCGCGCTGGTCTGATGCTAACGTGCCGGCTTCTCGCCCGTGCGGCTCGGGATCGAATCTGCTCAGGGACATGAATTTATTTATTCATTTAAATTTCAATTTAATTGAAATTAAATATCTCTATATGATATATTTCTCTCGTTCCCGTAGTCGACTCGAGCCGACTTTACCCCAACGAGCGTTACATAGCCGAGCGTGACGGCTCAGACTTGTTCAGTGTCTACAATCAACGCAACGCGCCCAAAGAAGTTTACATTTCAAAAACAAAATTTAATCTACACGTTTGACATTTTCTTTATGAAGAGTACGAATTTTTCAATGTAGATTTAATCAATTATTATTACCAACTTTACCCAATTTTATTGCAAAATATTATAACACAGTACAATTAGACACACACACACAATGAATACAGAAATTGAATCTTTGCCTACAAAATTTAACGCTGAATTATCGATGGCATAACAAAACCAAACGAAATAAAATAATAATAAAGAACACGATAGCAAGCGTAAAATGTTTTGTACACTTAAACGCGATTCCATCGGCACGTGAAATCGCTCGGTGTAAATTCAGTCACATCCACCAGAAAATCATTAAATTACCCGCGAACTATCGTCCGCCGTTATGCAAGTCGCTTTTAGCTTTCAGCCATTTCTCTCTGGATTTGCTTGCATATTGGTGTTTGCACACACAAACATACTGCATTGATGAGAGAAGAAAAACGATGTTACGATGTGTAATAATGTGATATTGGAAGGTAAGAGCAGCAGATGAAATATCGGCGTATATAGGCGCAGAACAAATTCGATCCGCGCGACATCTATGTGGTGTTTATGCAGGCCGGGCGTGATTCTAATAATGATCAAGTACAAAGTCTAAGTTTTACGATCTGCACTGTAATAGTCTTCGTTGCCATCTGGTCGAGAGGATGACCTTGACTCTATAGTAATAGCACAGAAATAATTATTTTATTTTTAATATTATTATTTAGAAGTCATGGAGTTGTAAGTATATACCATATGATCGAATAAATTTATCCTCTAACAAGTCATGAAATTATTTCTACTTTAAATTTTATCAGTTGAGAGTATAAATTTTGGTGGTGTGGGTTATGTAATTGACAGATTAGGTTTCGTCGCTTTGACAAATAACTACATACGGTAGAAAGCAAACAAAAGTAGACAAGAAATCTCGTACTTTGTAAACCTTCCTTTATTTACTTATCTTTAGTGTCAAGTCATTATCCTATGGAATATCAAATAATTACAATAGCTGACAATTTTAGTTTTTTAACTGTTGTAAAATGGATGTACAGTTCTGACAGTCTTTAACTAAAGGCATAACAAAAAACAAAATCTTTCTTTCATGACGGTATGCTACCGACCTTAATCTCGTTTCTTTATTTCTGCAATCTCTTGATGGTACCTTTCCCCCTGTTGATCACTCGTCTTTCCTAAATTAGCAGGAAGGAAATCTAAATGCGAATGCAAAAACTGAACTTTGAACGACATTCTGCATCATAAAGTTTTATAGTTTTCTAGCAAATTAACCACGATATCTTGGTAGTTTTCATTCTTTTGATTTTCCAAAAAATATTTGCAAACATTTTTAAAAGAAGTCCATGCTGCAAGCTCTAAATCATTCATGTTACGTTCAAAATGCTCATCTATGAACACCTTCCTAACTTGTGGACCAACCAATATTTCTTCGGTAAAACAGTTGCCTTCTTTTTCTAGTGCTTTGACAAACTGTTTATCCAAAATTAGAATCCACTAAGAGCTCAAATTTTATATTAAATTCTCCAGGAACAATGCTGGTCAGTGGCTGTCATTCTTGTATTTGATAATGATGCTGAACTGCTCGGCTAGCAGCAACAATATTTGGTAAACACACCTTGCAGTCCAAGTAATAAGAAAATGGCCCTAAGGCCACCACAGATTTGCCAAAGATGATTTGTATATTGAATGAGATTTAATATAGTTGACATACTGTCATACGTTTCTTTTGTAGAACAAGCTAATGGAATTGATGGTTTCGAGTTACCATTACCGGCTTGGAGGCTTGTTTTCGACGAGTCGATAAACAATCGCCATTTTGCAGGGTTATATTCAATACTTATTTCATACGAAAGTTTATTTACATCAGTACAGTAACAGAAATTTATTTCAACTCTGTAAAATGAACTGAATTTTATGTGACGATTGTGCAATACCGAGTAATTAGTGATTTTTCTTTGGTTGAACCCAAATCCCGTATGAAATCATTCAGATCTTATCGAGTAATGAAATGTGGTTCGTCAGGAAGAATATAGCTCAGATAATTTGAAAATGACACATTCAAAGCATCGTTTATATCTTCGTCGTCCGTGGAATTTGCAGAAAAATTTGAATGCATTGGGGTTCGTAACTCAGTTGTTTTCAACAGTTTGTTTACAGATGGAATGCCTGGATACATTAGTATGTGTTTATTTCTTGTTGAAAGCCCTTCAGTTTTTACAAGACAGAAGTAACAGTCCGTGACGTTATCTGTTGGTTCACATGTTTTGTCTGGATTTTTAATTTTGCAGCCAAAATATTATTCACAACATCTTTGAATTAATTGACCTAAAGGCTTCTTTTGCGATTTTGTAACATATAATCCACAAACCTAACAAAAACTGTCCGGAGAATTATTACAGCCTCTTGCATGGTTTTTCATTTTTGAAAATCACACGCAACACAACTTGTGAAACACTGCTTCAAACTTTCTTAACTAAATGACAATTGACTGTCATTTCGTTTGTCTCTTGGCAGACCGCATCAACAACTAAACAATAAATGAATTACGGAGGTTCCATTTTAGTATATTCCGCGATGACTAATATATTAGAATTTTTTTACTTCTCTCTGGAATGCATGGCGTGGTATCCTTTGTAGTTGCCGCTGCCCTTCGCGGTATAGCCGCGAACATGCTTTAGCCTGCTACAATACTTTTTTTTTAATTTTAAATTTTACGTTAATCTTAGTGAATACAGATACAAAATTTATTTCGAAAATGTAACGTGATACCTTATATTAGAAGACTGTTTTGATGTTTAAAACAATGCAAAATACTAAAATTTTAGACTGTTAAGTCAGTTATAAATATTGTGTGGGCTAAAGTAATCAAATATTAAAATTCTTAAGACACTTTCAAAACCAAATTTAGTCTAATGCTCTGTATTAAAATTTAATTATTACTCATTTTTAATGTGAATTTTCATTGTTCACTCGTTATTAATTTTATATTTATTCAATCTTGTAGACTCAATCCAGACCATAACAATATACAGGGTGAGTCAACTACGCGGGTAAGGCCGATTGTGCCTTTACGAGTAAAGATATTTCGAAACGGTTTTTTTCTTGTGGTAGCTGTCCATTAGGGGCACATTTTAAAAATATCTTGTATTATACAGAGTGTTCCATAACTTGGTGGCTAACCATAGTTATAGTTTTTTAAATGGAACACCCTATATATTGTTGCATTTTTGAATTCCGCGTATAATTTTTAGTGAAAAAGTTATAAAATAGTATAGGCCTAAAGTGTAAAGTTTTTGACTTATTCCCATTTTTCTGAAAAATTCAATGTTTGTATAAAATTATATTTCTCGAAAACGACGTGTTAGATGGGCAAATTTTTTTGCAATATTGTTTACAATAAGAGGTCCTAATAGAAGCATGTTTTATTTTTTTACAGTTACTAACTGCATGTGGAGGAAACTGGATTAAAGTTAGATGACACGTTTTTGTATAAAAGTCAATTTTTTTAAATGGAACACCCTGTATATCAGTTCATTTTTGAATTGTTTATTAAATTTCGTGTCAGAAACATGTAAGACGTTAATACAGTAAAAGTGACTATTACAGAGTTATTGTCGTTGTTTGATATGCTTTTGTTAGTTTTTGCATTAAAGTCAATTTTTTCAAATGGAACACCCTGTATATTATATCATTTTTGAATTTCTTGTTAAATTACACGTCAAAAACATCTAAGACGTTAATACTTTAAAAGTGACTATTACTGAGCTATTGTCTCTTTTTAATATAATTTTGTCAGTTTTGTGGTTTAATTAATATAGTAGATATAGTTACTGACAAAATTATATCAAAAAGAGACAATAGCTCAGTAATAGTCACTTTTATAGTATTAACGTCTGACATATTTTTGATGTGAAATTTAATAAGAAATTCAAAAATGAAATAATATACAGGGTGTTCCATTTAAAAAAATTGACTTTTTTGCAAAAACTAACAAAAGCATATCAAAAAACGACAATAACTCTGCAATAGTCACTTTTAAAGTATTAACGTTTTACATGTTTCTGACATGAAATTTAATAAACAATTCAAAAATGAACTGATATACAGGCTGTTCCATTTAAAAGAATTGACTTTTATACAAAAACGTGTCATCTAATTTTAATCCAGTTTCCTGCACATGCAGTTACTAACTGTAAAAAAATAAAACATGCTTCTATTAGGACCTCTTATTGTAAACAATACTGCAACAAATTTTGTCCATCTAATACGTCGTTTTCGGGAAATATAATTTTATACAAACATTGAATTTTTCAGAAAAATGGGAATAAGTCAAAAACTTTACACTTTAGGCCTATACTATCTTATAACTTTTTGACTAAAAATTATACGGGGAATTCAAAAATGCAATAATATATAGGGTGTTCCATTTAAAAAACTATAACTATGGTTAGCCATCAAGTTATGGAACACTCTGTATAACACAAAATATTTTTAAAATGTGCCCCTAATGAACAGCTACCACAAGAAGAAAACCGCTTCGAAATATCTTTACTCGTAAGGGCACAATCGGCCTTACCCGCGTAGTTGACTCACCCTGTATATCATCGCATGTGGATAAATTAATAGAAATCATCGTTAATTTTTAAAATAAAATTAAACTTACTAAATACATATTTGCATATAGAATATTCTGTAAATTAACATCGTTAATAGCAATAAGTTGACGCTGCTGCTGTCTCACAATAGCCTTGCACCTGCATAAAGAATCAAACTTACCACAAAAGGCATTATCATTTAAACGTCTATAACACTTGTACTTAATAAACGTCTTTATGGTAGGTATACACTACCACTCGATAACAAGCATTCGAATATAATCGTTTAATATACACAAAAAAATCTTGTGTAATTCGACAATATAATATTAATGACGATGTCCAGGACTCCACCTACCTAAATTATTAGAACGTCTCTTTTAAATATGGTTATAACTCTTTTAAAATACATTTTGGAATCTTCTTAATGAGAAACCATAAATAATTCTGTGAAAATTGTCAATTGTTGAGCAATTTCGTTAAAAGAATAGGCGAAACGGAGAGATGAAAAGTAAAACCACCGATATCAATTTACATATGACAGTACCAAACAAATTAATTCACTCGAAAAAAAATGCTCGTCATTTACTGTCATTTGACGCATTTAAGACAAAAACCCAAACACAACGCCTGCGAAAAAGAACGAAATTTACTTAAATACGATACTCGTAAATACAACGAAGAAGAGAAACGTAAAAAATATTTATATAATAGAGTTTAAAGAACTGACTTTCTTGTCTAACGTGAGGCCGTGGTAAAGAAACCGAATAAAGAAAAATAGGTGGCCGTGGAGGCCCATTTATTAAACGTGGACGTTAGCCTGCTTATTAATGAATCGGAAAACCTAACCTCTTACGCGTCGATTACATAACCTCAACGAAAACGGGAAAAAAAAGACGACGATGACGTTTATTAAAGACAATCAATTTGGAGTTCGCCACGTCAACCACAATATATTGCCGACATGAAAACTTGGGAGTTTAGTTTAATTGAAATTAATTACTTATGCTGTTTTCGAGTTAGCGGCGAGACGGTTGCTTTAATTCGTAATTTGAAATTTAATGTTTCAATAGAAGTTTGCTTTATAGAAAAGTAATGAGTTAATAATAAAACGTAATGGAGCTAAGGGAAGTTTAACCCTGCGGCACTCCAATAAGTAGGTAAAAATGGTAAACGTATACATAGGAGAAATTTTGTACGCCCACACATGCGTACGTTAGAAGAAACACATCGATCAATGTGCTATCTTACGTGAATAATTACACTGTATTACCTTGGTAAATCTTCAGTTATTTTTCAAGCAGGTTGTTTGTGAAAGTTGAAATTTTATATCTAACGTTTTTTGAAGTACGTATAATATTCAATATTTGTTTATTAAAGTATAATTTACGATTGCCTTTGTTTAGGTAATAATTAAATTAAATTAATGTATTGCAATATGATTCACTAAATATTTACGTTTTGATAGATGCATTATATGCTTAAAAATTTTAGTATTAATATAAAATAAGAAGTAACACTTTATATATGATAAAGGTTGTATAACTTTAATGCTACTTAATTGTAATTGTCTGAGCTCTTGCGATGTGGTGGTATGGGATGACTTAATTTGTCTTTTTTCTTATATTATAAATATAATTGTCATTGTGAGGATGCATCAATAAAAATGTGTCGAAAATTACTCTATTCCAAAAGTTTCCAAAACATACCATCTGAATAATATCTCTACCATGGACAAATTTGATCTTACTGATGGCTTAAGCAGATTTGACCACTTCTACTTGAAGGTGACGAGTTTGCTTTTTTCAGTGCAAAGAATTGTAAAAATTTACACTTAATACCTTTTCAGCTTTTATATCCTTGATGCATCGCAAGCATATATCGGTGTTCTGGTACAGTTGATGTTTGATAGGAGCTAACTAATATTTATCAAAAAGAGCAATGGTCCCAGAACCGATCCTTGTGGTATCTCTCTGTTTTTATCTCTTTGCTTGATTATTTATATTGTGGAAACCAAATCGCGAACCAAGTAAACAACTCTAACCTAAAAAAGGAAACAAATGTATTGAAGATATTGGGGGAAAGCAGTAAATGTAGTGACAAGAAGAAACATATAAATTAACTAACACATAAGGTAAAGGTAGGAAATAGCTATATGTAAATATAAATACAAAGCTGAGGAAATTGAACACAACAATAGAATATTCGAACAGACTATGGTCACATTATGTCCAAGAAATGGAAGAAGAAGTACTACCAGGGAGAATACCATCGAAAACTGAGAATAATATTGATAGACTAGAACAACTGGAGGACTACGCAAAAGGCAATAACATATTATCTAAAATTAAGATAAAACTATATGATTTACTTAGTACTAAGAATGATGAGGACGATATTCCTAATAACAAACATGTTTCCATAATGAAATAATTTCAAATAATGAAACTAATTAGAGTTTTATAAATACAACGCCATTTATTGTCGAAAAGACTGTACGATAGAATGTAATTATACACCAATTTATTTATTTACAAAAGTCGTAAATATATCCCGCAGGCTTATCCACCCCACTGCATTGCTGGTGGGTCCACTTCCTAAACACAATGCAGCTATACCATATTTCATTGTTTCGCCCAAATTTACCACAAACAACGCATTCATCGTTGTCTTCTGTATCATGTTCTGGAGGTACGTAATATCCTGCAAGTTCCATAGCATCATAACTGATGAACTGTTCTCTGCCTGAGTAAGCTTTCGTCGTAGTACAAATTTTAATTCTTTCTTGCCTTTACCTTTCTTTCTCTTTGATGAATGGGATATTTCTTTTCTTCTCGGCCTTTGCCTGTTTTATCTTATCTGCTTCTTCATGGACTGATTTCAATGAAGTACAAGTCAAAATTACTGAATGCTGACACTTCTTTCCTTTTTTAAGATCGAGATGATTCTGAAGGTTGCGGAATAGGTGATGTAAGGTTACTGGCACGGCTGTTACATTTTAAATTTTACTGCTTGACGGTTGTTCGTTATCGGCTTGGATGTAAGGGTTGGTCAAAATAACGTTATTGTCGTTATTTGCTTCTTTTCCTTGTCGGGTAAGTAGATCAGATGCCGCAAAAATTTCTTCAGAATTTTTTTTTGGATTAACAGGAAATATTCCACTTGATTCAAATCCATTAACAGCCTTTTCTACTGTTGCTACGCGGCCATATGCTTTGCGAAACAGAGCGGGCAGATCAGATGGCGTAAGCTTCTAGTTGTGATTGGTTTTCATAAATAATTAACACTCATAATTGTATGCCATCTTCAATGGCCCATAGAATGTCACGTCTAAAGGTTGTATTCGGTGGGAGCTGTGTGGTGGAATCGATAGCACTCTTACGCCATTCTGTCGGCAGTAGTCATAAATTGGCAATGAAATATGGCTACTGTAATTATCTAAAGTGGCCAAAACTGGATTGCTTTGGGAAGAATTTGTAAATTCCACGAAATGTCTTAAATAAATATGGAAAACTTCATCTGCCTTCCAACCATTTTTGGAGCAGGCATAAATACTTTCACATGGTTCAACTCGTTTAAGATTTTCTGTCCTACGCATTCTTGCATACATAAATAAAGGGGGCACATATCTCCCAGAAACACTCATTGCGCAACAAACAGTCATTGTTTTTCTTCTTTTCCAGCAGACAGCTATTCCAATCTATTTTTGTCCTTTAGGAGTGATGATAGGCCTAGGCTTATGAACTGTTGATATCCTCTTTTCATCGATGTTAAAAATCCTGCCCGAAATGAAATTATGTATGTTTAATAATTCGACCAGATTACAGAAAAAGCCTTGCACTGGTTGCTTCAAGTTTGCGTATACTCAAGGGTGGATTCTTTTTCAAGAATCCAATTAACCAATCTCTACCGGCCAAACGTAACCCGCCACATTTATTACCCCTTGTCATTAGGTATTCCATTGTGCATGCAACGGTATAAAAAGTTTGGTACCTTACATAACAATTTTTGGGAGAAAAATGCTTTCGAATTTCAAAAAATTAAAATTTTATTTCTAATGAAAAACTAATCAAAAATTATTTTAAAAAATCAGATAAATTATAATCCGAGGTTTATATTGAATTGTCGTCAAACAAGACACCAAAAAAATGTCAACGGAAGTGTTCAAATTGTCCGCCATTGGCCATTTGACACTGGCCGAGACGGACGTACACGCTTTCTACGACACTTCATATTGACAGTTCATTACTTGGTGTTTGAACTTATCCATTCACAATACTTGCTCCATTGGTAGTGTTGAACGTGCATTGCGAAAATGGCGAATTTGAGCGAAAAAGAGCGGATTCAAATTATCATTATTGTTGGTTGTGGTGATAAAATACGTAGCCATGAAGAAGCCTGTCAGTTTTTCAATGCAGAAAATCCAAACCGCGCACCGATTTCGCGGTCAACGGTGAGCAAAATTGTCGCAAAATTGTCGCAAAATTGTCGCAAAATTGTCGCAAAATTTGCTGAAACTGGTAGTGTAAAAGACAGGGCTCGTCAAGGTCGACCAAGAATTGAGGAAGATAGAAGGGTCAATATTCTCTTGGAACTTCAGGACAACCCCCACACTTCAACAAGGAACATTGCCAGGGATCATGCAGTCGATTTTACCACAGTAGCCAAATTGTTGAAGAAGGAAAAATTTCATCCGTACAAAATCAATCGGGTTCAGGAACTGAATGAAGATGACTTCGACCGCCGACTCGAGTTCTGTGAACAAATCATGCTACGGTGCGATGAGAATCCCGGATTTGTCGACAATGTGGTTTTTAGTGACGAAGCAACTTTTACCTTGAACGGTGAAGTGAATCGCCACAATTGTAGGTACTGGTCGGGCGAAAATCCTCGATGGGTTCGAGAGGAGCACACCCAACACCGGCAATAAGTTAATGTATGGGCGGGAATAGTGGGAGATCGCATTGTGGGGCCTTTCTTTCTGGACAGAAATTTAAACGCTGAAACATACTTACATTTCCTAAGATTTACGCTAGTGCCAACATTGGTAGAATTATTTCCGGATGAAAACACCCCCGACAAGCCTCACTCCAGAATCTGGTTTCAACCAGATGGAGCACCTCCACATTTTGGCTGGCGTGTTCGGAGTTACCTCGACGAAATTTTCCCCGGGAGATGGATCGGACGAAGGGGAACAATTGAATGGCCTGCCCGTTCGCCAGATCTCACACTACTTGATTTTTTTCTATGGGGTCATGTGAAATCAAAGGTGTACACCAATAAGCCAAATAACTTGGATGATCTGAAACATCGTATCCGCGAGGAAATGCGAAATATTGGCGCAGAGACAATACGACGTGTCGTAGAAAGCGTGTACGTCCGTCTCGGCCAGTGTCAAATGGCCAATGGCGGACAATTTGAACACTTCCGTTGACATTTTTTTGGTGTCTTGTTTGACGACAATCCAAGATAAACCTCGGATTATAATTTATCTGATTTTTTAAAATAATTTTTGATTAGTTTTTCATTAGAAATAAAATTTTAATTTTTTGAAATTCGAAAGAATTTTTCTCCCAAAAATTGTTATGTAAGGTACCAAACTTTTTATACCGTTGCATGCACAATGGAATACCTAACGACAAGGGGTAATAAATGTGGCGGGTTACCATTTGAAAAAACTAATGACGTCACGCCCGCGCGCAACCAGATGACGACAGAATTAAATTCACGATGTTATAAAGTGCACGGGATAAAAACAAAATCGACCTGTTTCAGGGTTATTCCATCAAACCAAAGATAACAGAAATATTAATTTTGTTCCAGACTTTATCTACACCCTGTATAGGTTCTAATAATGTTATTAAGTTAGACACATTGAATTCCCATGAAGCATATACTTTGATAGATAATATTGTTGATGCTGAGTATATACCGACTGGCTTAGAATCGGACATTGGCGAAGTAGATGGGGAAGAAAATAATACTGATGAACCAAAGGATATTGACGAGATTGTCACTGATCCGGAAAATTCCGAAGATGACCTGCCGTTATCTGCATTTGTAAATGACAACCAAGTGCAAGGTGGTAGCCTAACTTGGCGAATAGACAATATTCATTTGATAAGACCATCACCTGTTTTCCTGTCGGAATACGGTTTAGCAGACGAAGTTCAAAAACTTGATAATGATAGTTGTACAACAGATAATCTATTTAATTTACTAATTTCTGACGACATATTAGACAAAATTACTTTCCAAACTAATAACTATGCTGAACAAGCTCGTCAGCTTACTAATAAACGCTACAATCAAACAAATCTTGCTGAAATAAAAGCTTTCATTGGACTCAATTTGCTTATGGGCATCAAGAGGTCACATAGCTACCGGGATTATTGGTCTGTAGATGAAGATTTGCACGATCCATACATTTCGGAATTCATGCCTGTCAATCGGTTTAGTTGATTATTGAAGTATATACATTTGAATGATAATTCCGTAATGCCAACTAGAAATGACTCCAATTACGACAAGCTGTACAAATTACGGCCATTCATATCTGAACTGAAGAACAATTTTCAGAAATGTTACAATTCCCATCGCTGCATTTCCATAAACGAATCTATGGTAAAATTTAAAGGACGAAGTTCACTAAAACAATATATGCCCAAAAAACCAATTAAACGAGGCTATAAAGTTTGGGCCTTAGCTGATAGTGAGGGTTATCTATATGATTTCGATATTTACACGGGGAAAACAAAAGACTATGTAGAACATGAATTAGGAGAAAAGGTAGTGTTACGATTAATGGAGGGTTTGAAATACAAACAGCATCTTTTATTTTTTGGTAACTATTTCAGTAGGTACTTATAATTTAATGAAGGAATTGGAGGAAAAGAGCATAAATGCTTGCGGTACCGTAATGGCAAATCGCAAAAACTTACCTAAGCTGAAAGAAGACAAATCTGTACTACAAGGGGAACATGTCTATAACATAAGCAGTGATGGAATAAGCTTCCTCAAATGGAAGGTCAAACGAACAGTTCACTTGCTTTCAAATTTTCACGATCCACAATCAATAAACGAAGTGAAAAGGCGAGATAAAGACGGCTCATCAAAATAAATACCATGTCTGAATGCTCTTACAGATTATAATATAAATATGAATTGTGTGGATAGATTCAATCCACTTATGAAATCCATAGAAAAAGCAAGAGATGGTACATGAGAATTTTTGGCATTTTATAGATTGCGCCATCGTAAACAGTTATGTATTATATAAACTAAAGAAATTTCCACCTATGACTTCCAACGACTTTAGACGAAAAGTCATAGATGGTTTGCTTGTTGAGATGTTAGCAGAAGTAAAAACAATACGAAAAAATGATGGGGGTCTGTTCAGAAGAGAAGTCGTAAGGTGCCTTCAGAAGTTAGATTTACATCTTCATCTCATCAACCCGTTTGATCTATACCCGCAGAAGATATACACTTTGCAGTACCAAGGCAAATACAATGCGATTCGATTGGGCATGTAGTATAGTAATATGTGAGGTTGCGCTGTGTCTTGAAAAAAACAAAGATTGTTTTCAAAAATATCACGGTAGTAATGATTCAAATCAATTAACATTTGCCTGATTGTGGAAAACAATATTAGTAAATATTGCTGATGACTGCACAATGCTACAAAATATGGACCACCTCGTAAAGGCCATTTTGGCAATATTTTTATATATTTTTTGTACTATAAAACTTTATTTTGTTATATGTCATAGATTAAACTCTAAAAAATAACCTTTTCTGTATTTTAAGTTTTCGTGCAGCAAGGGTCTGGAAATTGTATCAAATCTCGTGCAGCAAAGAGTTAAAGTGTTTACCGGTTTTTTGTCAGCAATTTCTTATAGTAAGACGGTTGAAAACTACTTTTTCAAATAATTCACGACACTCCTCAAGGAGCAGTTGTTAACTGTCGACACTGTGTTTAGTACAAAGAGAGCTAAGTGGTGCCACGCTGTCGTTTCTAGATATTGAGGACTTCACACAAAACGAAGGTGAGCGCAATTACCTACTGAACGCAGTTACCCATCTCTCCCCTAACCACTTTGCAAATTGTCTTCAAAGAGTTGAGTTAGAATGGCCCTCATAGCTTCTTCGAATATTTTGGAGATCCCTAGCCTTTTCCACATCATTTTCCAATACCAGCGGAATATAGAAAGAGGAAACGTTTGCTTCCATAATCTTGTATTGTTGTATCAGTTTTGGAAAATCATTATTATTATTGTATATTATGCAATGAGCATTTAATGATAGCTATTAAGACACGAGTAAGAAAATTACAATACGAGGCGAAGACGAGTATTGTAATGAATACGAGTATCTTAATAGCCATTAAATGCGAGTTGCATACACTATTTTTTCTACGACCACATAATAAAACATTATTTTTGACCATTCCATTTCATAAATTGAGTGTCAAATTTTCCGTACATCTTTGCGAATTTAGCTGGTAATAAATAGTTTGTGGCTACTAAGGCTTGTTCCATAATTTCTGGTGGAGTCAAATATTACATTTGACTGTCATTATCCCTCATTTTTACCGTTTATATTTTCAAAAAAGCACAAATGTTAACTACTTACTTGTAAATTACAGAGAACTGTCACGTTTAATTAATTTTTATATCTGTCAGATATACAGTCGCCATATTGAATATTGTTTGAATATTGGAATGTCGCATTCCAATTGGATATAAACTTGTATCATAATAAAAATCTGTATCGTAATGGACATCATTAAAGTACAGGTTCAGCATATCTAATAATACAATTAAAGTATGGGAGTAGAAAAAAATTATAATGTTATCAATTAATCGTTATTTCCGAAAAGAAGCGTCTTAAAAATGAATACAAGTTTACATAATAATAAATGATGTTGAAAACATTTAAAATAATTGTAACTTATAATATTATATAATTAACAAATTACACCAAGAACGTAAAAAAATAAAGAACACTTGGCGCAACACATCCTCATTAAATTACAAAAAAAAGTCGTATTCCGACTAACATCCATCTCTTTCTGTCTGTCCAAGAATTAATGTTCATAAGTAATCGGTGAAAGTCAGTAGAAAGGGGGAGGTAACCGAGTACCGGAAACGCGTGGTGGGGCGTACGAGAAATCGCGACTGTGGCGGTCCCTCGACAGGTCGCACTTTCGCCAAACGTTCGCCGTATAACACAGCAATCGGGCACGCAGTAGTATGGAGGCATCCGCGAGGCGTTCCCTATTGGTATTAATTACCGAAACGGTATAATGCTACCGTTCGTCCGTTCGTTTTCAAGGACCGCCTACCAAATAACCCCTAAAACAATACCATACCGGTATGTAATTATCCTTACACTAAAGCTCCTCGCGGTTCTGTGTGAATTTGTCTTTACGTTTACTACACGCATTGTATCGTGAAGTAAATTTATATAGTGTACAGGTCGAGTGGATTCCGAATTTCTTCCTTTTTTTTTGGAAAGGACTACCAATTATTATTAAACAAAAATAATTTATTTTATCTCTTGCATCGTAAATAAAACATACCATATAAAGTTAGTTACCGTAACATGAGGAGGGGGCGATATTTTAAAATTATTTTTTAATATTTTTTTTTAAAAATTTGTTACAAATATTCAAAAAACTTATTGTAATCAACAACTACCTAAAAAAAAAAAATTGTAACCAAAAATAAAAATAAAAACGGCCTCATTTTGAAATCGATTATACTTATCTATTTTGTGCAATTACCTAATAATTTCTTTGATAACTCTCTTTGAAGAAAGTACCCCTCATCTGTTACCTATACTTTTATTACTATTTTTAATACAAATATTTTAATAAAATTACAATTCAACCACATCCATCTTACACTCAAATGTAAAAATTTATCTTCTTGCGTCGGAGTTGGCATAACAGCAATAATATTTGCAATGGGATCGGTAGAGATGTCTTTCTCAATCAGTTTGAGGCGTTTTTATCAAAAACAGCCAATGTCATTTTTTGTTAAATTTTAGCTATTGGCACTACTTGCTGCAGAAATGACATGTGCATATGTCTATAAACTTGTGCGTCAAAAACTGCCGAAGTCAGTGAGATACAGCGGTAGAAAAATATGGCGTTTTAGCTAAAACAAACAACCAATGTCACAATATGACATTGGCAGTTTTTGTCGAGATTTTAAAATCAGTTTAAAAAGTTCATCGTGCAATGTGCTTGTTATTTTGCAGTGCTTTTTATTATTTTTATTGTTGTTGCGTAAAATAAACAGCACAGACTCTATAATGTCACTGAACATTTTAAGAGATCCATATTCGAATTTACCGTGGCCTCCTAAAAGAAAACGCAAAGCGAGAAAAAGTGAGGTTATAAAAAAAGCAGAAAGTATCTGGACAGTATCATATAAATCATAAAGGTGCTGATAAACCGGCTAGGTATAAAGGGGTAAACTGCAGGTAAACTTACATTGATTCCAAGATAATTAATACTCTCTACTTATTATTTTTTGATGAAGATGCAAACGCTACAAAAGCTTTGAAAATATTGAATTTCACAATCGTCAAAACATATTGCAAAAATTAAATTCGTTGTCTTCAAAGAATGAACTGGACAGCTACCTAGCGGGTCTTATTTCATTCAATAATGTAAAACAAAGAAGACCTAGACGTAATCAAAACGACGATGATGACGGTCAATCTTTCGACCATTCTGTAGCTTTTTATTATAAAATTAGATTAAATGGAAAAGAAGAAGATTTATGCCATACTGCGTTTTTGAGCTTGCATGGGATTACCAGAGGTCGATTGCGAGGAATACAAGATTCCATCAAAACTTCTGGATTAGCTCCTTGGGACAAGCGTGGAAAACATGAGAATAGGCCTTCCAAAACACCAGATGAGATTGTGAATCTTATTCGGCTGCACATTAAGTCTTTTAGGGAGAGAATATCTAATTATTCACGCAGAGATAATTCCAACAAAGTCTATTTACCGGAAGAGTTAAGCGTTCAGAAAATGCATAAGATGTTTTTAAATGAAATTATAATTAATGTTTCATATGCCATTTATTATAAAATATTTAAGAATGATTTTAATATCACGTTTGTTGTACCAAGAAGTGATACGTGCGCTAAGTGCGACGAACTAATTCTAAAAATACAATCTGCTGACGATGATGCTATCAAAAATCAACTTATGACTGAAAAAGATCTTCACCTGCGAAAAGCGGAAAAGTTTACCCAGTTAAAGAGAGATTACAAATCAGAAGCAAGATCAGGCAGATGCATGGCAATATCATTTGACTTTCAACAAAATCTTCCTTTGCCGCATATAACAACCAGTGACGTATTTTTTAAAAGTCAGCTGTGGTACTATGTCTTTGGGATTCACAACTTAGCTGATGATTCAGCTTCTGTCTATGTTTATACAGAAGATACTGCAAAAAAAGGTTCTACCAATGTCACATCCATGGTTCTACATTACCTTAATAATGATGATATACACATAATAATCACCTTATTATATTTAGTGATGGATGTTCTGGTCAGAACAAAAATCATGTAATGGTATATTTCCAGTACATGGTGGTACATGTTTTAAAACTATTCAAAAAAATTACTCACATATTTCCCATTAGAGGCCACTCTTTTCTGCCTAATGACCAGGATTTTGCTCTAATTGAAAAGAAAAAAAGAAACAATAGCCCAAAAGTTCCAGAAGATTGGGATTTATTAATAAAAGAATCGAGGGAAAAACCATCTCCATTTAACGTCGTGAATATGAGTCAAGAAATGTTTTTTGATATGCAAAGCGCATATTTTCCTTCCTTCTTAAAAAGTCCAAGACCAAGTTTAAGCTTGAGACAAGCCCGTCTTATCGAAATATCGGCTGATTCTCAATATGTCAAAGTTCGAGAAACTTACACTGGCCCATGGACGCACTGCGCCGTTCTAAATAAAAAACCTTTAGAAAATTTCATGGATTTGAAAATCAGTTCTGATAAAATAAAAAATATAACAACTCTGCCGCCTTCTTAAAAAAAAACCAGAAAGTGTCTCGTTTTATCAATCATTTTCTGTAATAGAAGCCACCAACAATATTGACCTTGATGAAGATGATAACAGCGATGGACAAGAATAGAAAAAAGTATTTGTATTAATTACTTTACATAATAAAACAAATAAAAAATATCCTGATTTTTTATTAGCAAAAACATCCATTGTCAAAGCTCATTGTTTGTTTTTCTTCCAAACTAAATGTTTGATATTCATAAAGTTTATTGCAAATCACGCAAAAATAAGGACTTCTATTCATATTAACATAAAAGAAGTGATAAACCAAATGATATTGGCTTGGTAAAGTTTTTTTTTTTCTGGAAACAGGGATTTTGACATTGGTTATTTTTGATAAAAACCCCTCAATTGTTTTCGAATTTACCCACCTATATATAAAAATTGCAGTTCTTTTCCTGGGCAAGTACTTTATAAGAACAAATGTTTCTGGAAGAAGCTGTTCCACTTCCTCAACTATTTCCTCCATGACTTCATCAACTCCCTTATTTTCAACTTCCTTCAGTCCCGTTATTGTCATTATCTTCGGAGCTGCTACGATCTGGATTTATAGCAATGTTTCTTGCAAAGACAACATTCAGTTTCGTTTTCTTTCTACACGCTGTCTCAGTTTTTTTACCATACGTTTCCTTAAAAAATAAATTAGTTAATGTGTCGTTAATTTCTTATCTAGTTAGCTTTGACCAGTTCCGTGGATAAAGAAAATATTGTGATACCATAGCAACGAACCACATGACCTATTAGAAGTGTCGGTGTAAGGCTTCACGTCAAAAAGTCAAACCAAAGTTGCGCTCTAAAATTTGAAAAAATGGATGTCAATCGAAACTGTGAACATTTACGAAAATATGCTTAATATACCCTTGGCTATCAATGTCCATCGTATGCGACCTTGAAAATTTGGATTGGAAGCTTCAAAAGGGATAAACTTTCCATTGAAGGTGAACACCGATTGCGAAAGCCAGTTTCTATGCCCGTCTCCGAAAATGTTGATTCAGTTAGTTCATGACATTTGTCAGACCGTCGAATTGGACTAAAACGAAAAAGATGCACACTTCTTAAGGAGTATTGTTACTATGTATGAAACTTGATTACATTTCTACGACCCAGAAACAAAGCAGCATTCGATGGAATGGGGACACTCTGATTCTCCAATACCTAAGAAGTATCTTGTTTAAAAATCTGCTGGAAAAGTTTTGCTTCAGTTTTTTTGGGATTGCCATGGAGTAATCATGATTGAGAACAATAACTGTGAATTACTATTCGACGGTGCTGATCACTCTATGAGAAAAAATTATGGAAGGAAGATGCTGAAAGTTATCCAAAGGTCTTTTGTTTTTGCAGGACAATACACCTGCCCACAAATCGCATATTGCCATGCAAATAATTCGCCCATATTCACCCGATCTGGCTCCGTCCGACTATCATGTTTTTAAAGGTGCTAAAACGAAGAGGTGATAGATGCTATGCAGGCCTGGTTTGCATGGCAACGTAATGTCTTTTTGAAAGGCCTAGACGTGTTGCAGGTTCGTTGTCATAAATGTATCCAATTAAGAAGAGAGTATGTTGAATAATAAAATATTTTGACTTTCTAATTTTGTTTGCCTCTATAGTAGGCTAAGAATTTTTCAATACATCTTCGTATAGGCAAGATAAATTAATGACTAAATTTCAACAAATATTTTCTGGCAACATTGTTACTAAAAAAAAACTGGACATTATTAAAAAAGTGGTTGATGTCCTTTCACTTCCATTAGCTGCTACAGACTATTTAAAAAAGAATATGTTGCCATTTTGTTCAAGGCAGATTGATCACAATGAAAAGATAGTGTCGCAGAGAAGACTATGGCCCACCAGGAGAAGAAATCGAATTTGATAAAAATCCTGCCATAGTGAAAATTGAATTTTTTTTTATAAATGTTTTATTAACCAATAATAGCAATTAATCAAATTAATAAAAATTATAGAAAGTTGATTTTCAAGCCTACAACAAATAACTTTAAAATTTCTATTTCAAATGATGGGCACGACATATCGTATTGTATTTCATATTGTAATTTAGCCGCCAAAGACTATGGCTGCTGTGTATGTATGGGTTCGATGCTGCTGTGATTCGCTAGCTAAGCAGAGATTGGAAACCGGGCACTACATCTAGTTCAATTACACAAAAGTCCTTCCATTATTATAGTTACAAAATCCGTGAATGAACCGAAATCCAAAAACATCCTAACAACTAAGACACATCATAAAAACGCTTCTCAATCATAATATATACGCTCCACTGTACTGCAACTGGAAACACAACATCCCCATACCATCACAGGCCAGTTTGTTTCAAGTTATCGCAGCAATAGAAGCTCGGAAGTTACCCCTAAGGTTAGTGGACGGAACGTCGGCAGTACTAACAAAAATGACAGCGCGGTTTCAGCTCAGAAATCAACAAAGTATGTAACATACTTTGAATTTAATTACGCGGTGTTGTTCTATTTTTAACAGATAATTGGGTATGTTAAAAAAAAGGTGCCCACTAACAAAATTCTTACTAAGAGGGCATTGCAGTTTAAACAAATTTTCGAAACACTGATATAGTAATTAGTATATTATTCAAGGTGTGAGAAAATTTCAGAAATTCTCTCAATATTGCATACAATATCCGAATTGAATGTGAAACAATTGACAGTGTTGTAAAATTTCATGAACTTTATTTTTTTGAAATATTGCGCGAAATATTTCAAGCATCAGAGGCTATGTTAATGTTAAACCTCACTTCGATATTGTGTGCCAATTGTTAAATGTGAATATAACATAAATTTAATTAAAAATGATTAAGGAAATATTGAGGAGAATATCGAGAAACAAGAACTCAAAAACTCCTTATATAAAAAAACAACAAACAAGAAAAAATGCATTTCTTATAAATCATTAAAAAAAGAGTTAAACATAACCAATACAATAAACAATCCTTTAATAGATATTTATGTATCAAGTACGCCGAATGGGATCCGAGTCCTTAATGAGATGAGTCCCTAGAAACTATTTGCGTACTTGATTTCATTACATTAGTTAAAACTCAATCCGCAAAATGTATTTTTTGCGGACAAGTCCGCTAAAGTTGCCATAGCAACTATTTTGCGGACTGAGTCCCGTAAATACACATTTCGCGGATTGTTTGGAGTTCGCAAAAAGATAATATAAAAATTAAACAAAAACAAAGTATTCAGTTTAAGATATAAAATCAGTCATCTACCACGCGATCATTTAAATTCTAAATTATAGCAGGCGGGATTTTTTTTATTAGGTTGTCCAGAATATCAATTATTGATTAATTGAAATTTGCGGTTATGTTATACTTTGTGACATTTGTGAATCTTATGTGTAATCGATTTAAATTTAATGGAAATGAAAGCATTATAAGATGAATTAGTTTTATTGTGAATTACAAAAGGTGTTCAAAGTGTTCTCCCCCTATTGCAATGCAACTGTTAACCCTCCGTTTCATATTTTCAAAAGCATTTGCCAACATCTGAACGGTTATGGCGTTACATGCATTAGAAATTGCCTCTTGTAGTTCTTCAAGATTTTGTGGGTTATTTTTGTAAACTGTGTTTTTCAGATGCGGATAAATGAAATAATCAAGAATCGTTAAGTCCGGACTGCGAGGCGGAAATTCAATGACTCGATTATCATGAAACTCGCGAATTCGAGCCACACTTTCCCATGTTTTGTGAGCTGTTGCATTGTCCTGTTGGAAATACCCATGTAAAAGTTCATCATCATGAATATTTTGTAAAAACGGTTCAAGTACATTATTTCGATATTTCTCAGCATTTATCGTTCCTTCAAAAAACACAGGTCCAAATATGCGCCTTCTAGAAACCGCTAGCCAAACACCAATTTTCAGCGGATGGAGAGGCGATTGAATAAACTGATGAGGATTCTCCGAAGACCAAATACGCATATTTTGTTTGTTTATATAGCCGGATAGGTGAAACCATGCTTCGTCAGAAAAAAATGTAAAATCCAAAGTGTTGTTGTTATTTAAATTATACAAAAACCACTGACAGTATTCTATTCGTACAGGAACATCTCGAGGGAGTAGCGCTTGAACGACGTTAATCTTATAGGGATAAAGATTTAAATTTTCTTTTAAAATTTTTTGACAAGTTCCATATGAAAGGTTTATTTCTTGGGCTAATCTGCGAAGAGATTTTTTGGGAGACTGTTCCATTCTTTCTGCAACATCTGCCACAATCTCAGGAGTCCTTTTTTTGGGCGCGCCACTACCAGCTTTCCTACCTACAGTTCCAACATTACGAAATTTCGCCACACATGTGTAAATTTCTTGGACTAATTTTTGATAATCCGCAGGAAAATTAGGGAAGGCATTTTGAAAATCATTGATGCAGTGCGGTACTGAATATGTCCATTCACCATTCTCTTGTCGTTCGGCGTTTTTAAAATAACTTTCAGTAAGAAAAATCTTATGTTCTAAATCAAACATTTTGAAACGTCACTTTGACAATTCAAATTGTAAATTAGTACTTATATACCAACTTAATTTAAATTTCACAACTGCTCTAATTTAGAATTTAAATGATCGCGCGGTATTTAGTGACCAACACAAAAACAAAAAATTTTACGGTTATGTTAGTTATATTTTATGTATTTGAGGGGCGGGTCATCGACATTTTTAAGCGCGAAATTCAAAAATATAATTTATGAGCTATTCTTTAGAAAGGGTGCCCCATGATTGCATCAAAATACAAGGATAATATATACATCAATAAAAAGCTTACAATTCACAGAATCCAAAAATGTAGGTTTCATTGCTAGTAGGTGAGTAAAAAGTATCAAATTTTCGTCTTAAAAAGCACTATTTTCACGTTATAATACGAAAATTTTATATTAGGTACTAACATAATTGAAAATCAGATATTTTCCAAAAAGTAATTGCATTGTAATTAAATCCTCAGTGTACAATCTGTTGATTTAATATAAAATTTAGGAAATTAATTTACTGTTCTTGACAAAACTTACGAATGAAAAATATGCATGAATTAAAAAAGTATTTTAAAACATAAAATTACCTTTAAAAAAGCTACAGACCATATTTATTATTATATTATCACGGATTATAAACATTTATATAAAAAAAAAACAAGAATGTATACGAGTTCATTTCTTTTAAACGGGCACAGATTCATGCGCCGCTCATAGTCAATAGACGGCAACCAGTTTAGCATATAAAATTTTCGTATTATAACCTCAAAATAGTGGTTTTTAAGACGAAAATTTGATACTTTTTACTCACCTGTTGGCAATAAAATTTACATTTTTGGATTCCTTGAAATGTAAGCTTGCTATTGGTGTATATATTGTCCTTGTATTTTGATGCTATCATGGGGCACCCTTTCTAAAGGATTACCAATTTATGAAATACTTCAATCATTGAAATGAAATTTATGTGAAATATTTCAAATTGGAATATTTCACTTTACATCACTAACAACAGCATTTCTCGGTCAGCACAACTTAAACAGCAATAAAATTACATCGCTTGTCTATTAGGGCGAGCCACGTTTCTCTTCAGCTCTAATACCGTCGTCACATTTGGCCGAAACACATTCATATATCATATTTCGTTAAACATAGCGCAAAATTAAGTCGGACCACACGTTGGGCGCGCAAAAAAACAAGGTCGAATCTTTGGTCCCTCCGCACAGCCGCGCACACACACACACACATACGGATGACGGGAGAGTTCAAGAAGTTTCCACACGAAGCAGCGGCATCTCAGGCGGCTGGGACCGGTGACGTATGTCGTGGCTCTTTTGTCAGACCTGACCGAACATGACAGGTGATCCGGGGTCTAATGGGAGCGTGTAACACTCGTTCCATGATGTATCTGTCGAAGAAATGTTCTCGCATGACCGATCCTCCCACAGACTTTTAAATAAGACGTAGATCGTCTGCCGCGCACTTATTATACAAGCGAGACAGTGAAAAATGTGATACTGAATCCATGGGTAATATACGGGTCATCTCCGTGGTTAAGGAAGATTCTGCTTTTATGAATCAAGATTTTTTAAAGCGGTTTTTACCTGTGATAGGAGCATCTTTAAATTTGTTTTGAATTATACAGAGTACTCCATAAGATGGTGGCGGGCCGTAATTATAGTGTTTCTTTAAATAGAACAGCATATACAGTTTTTTCAGAAATGTTAATTAGACACTGTGATATGATATACAGGGTGTATTTGAAATAAGGGGACAGAGTATGATTAATGGAAAGATGTAATTTTATTAGACTCAAATCCAAAATATTTTGCGCAAATTCAAATTTTAAAAACTGAAAAGATATTTTTAAAATATTCGTCGCGCCACTGCCCTTTAATACGACTGCAGGCTATGGAAGGGTGGGTTAGTAAGTAGGAGTGTGAAGGCGTGCGAGGTCAGTCTCGTTCGATTGTTACGTGTGGGTGTTTCGACTATTGCTTACACAACACACGAACTGAAATAAATTATGTTTTTTTTAATTCACTTGCGTCCAATTAAAATAAAAGTTTCTCAAAAGTAGAGTTGGGCAAATTTTACAACACAAATTTGTTTTTGTGAGAAATAAGAAGTAAAAAGTCGTTGAATTTAATCATAATAACAGTAATAGCGGAAGAAAACGTAATATCTAAATAATCCATCTCAATAAAAAAAATTATCGTTGTTGAAAAATAAGATAAACAGCAGATATTTCATATTAAGGTTGTTGAACTCTTAACATGAACACCTGTTTAGAAATAGTAAACAATGCTATCATTGGGGTTTTTATAACGTCTGCAGCTGTTATTGCGTATATCTATACGTGTTTATTTACTTCGATGGAAATTATTACGTCTCCTCAACCTGTGTGGGACCGTCGACGTCTGGCGCGATACCTACGACATATAGACGCATGCTAAATCCATAGGCGGCACATTAAACACTTTTCAGGGGTTTTTAATTTTGCCGTTCGTGTCGTAATTGACTCACAATTTTTGGGATTTATATTCTACATAATTTCACATTTCCATTTATCATACTCTGTCCCCTTATTTCAAATACACCCTGTATATAGTGTGGTAATAAAGTAACGGATAAAGGCACTGTTAAGGACGTTTATTATTATTATTTTTCTTTTATTCCTTTTTTATAAAGTAATATCCTCTGTTCTTTGTAAAACTTATATATGTTTAGTTTTAATCTCAATTTGCTTTATTTTACCAAGGTACAATTAATTAGAACATGTATATTTTTTTTGAATAAGTGCTTACAGTCATTTTATTACTTCATAATCTTAAAATAATGTATATTTAAAATTAAATCTGGAAAGACCAAGAGGAACATCTGTCTCCTAATGTAATCTCTTTCTTAGAAACTAATCTATTATCCGTTCTAGAAAATCGGTAAAATGCTTTGTCTAAATTACCATTTATTTTAAAACACAGCAGGGCTCATATATTTATATTAGATAATTGTATTTCTATTTGCTCCTTCCGAGAAACTTTTATGAAACTTACAACCCATTAATGTTCGGTTTTTCCAGACAACAATAGAGGAGGTACGGTTTTGTAAACTTACCACCCCACTCTAAATACTGAATTTGTTAGTAACAGAAAATTAAAATCAGTTTATCAACGAAACTCAAATTGTTAGCAGTTAGCAGTTAGCACAATGCAAGAAGCCTACATTTATTCACATTGTTATTTTATTTAATTGTAAATAAAGTTGCATATAACAATGTAGTGTTATTTCATTTGTGAATAATCACGTATAACGTAAATTCAGTGATTTTGTTCTTCCTGCTTCTAAACCAAGAAGATCCACGTGAAAGAATAACGATTCAAGTCTTTCAAAACAAAAAGACTCAACAGGCACTAACTTCGTTAATATTTATTTTTTAAAAAAAATTGACAAAAAGAGTAAAGTTGAAATATTAAAAATTCATTAAACAAATCTAGTCGCATAAATTTGATGGAAAGATTGACGGCAGATTCGTTTTCATTACAAAATTATTATTATAGTTGAAAAACCGAACTAAAATTTACTATCTACTCCATACAAAGTTAACAATTTGTAATAGTACGGCTTTATTCTACAATAAAAATGAATAAAATTGCCCCAAACTTGGGTGACATATGTAATAGTACGTGTTTAAACTTGACTGTAATTAATAAAGTAATTAAGTTGTTCTTTTGTGAGAGAAATTTTAGGTTTTTAAACAGACTCGAATTTAATAGTGAAATTAATTAACTTATTGAACACTCCTCGTTACTAGCTCAGATAATAGGTCGGTTCGCATGAGAATCTTAATTTCAAGTCGGTTCGGGTATTAAGACACTAGGATTATTTTTATAGACGTACTATTTTTATAATTCAGATTTTTATGTTAAGGTAAACAAATAAGATGCAAAATGATATTTAAATATTATGAATATATTGATTAAAAAAACAAACAACAAAGATCAGGTCACAAAACAAATATTACAAAGCGAAACACAATTAAAATGGTATGTATCAATACAAAATACGCATAAGTTACAAAATAGGCAGATATAATAGGTTAACACGACGATGGTGCCTTACATAGACAACATACCGTGAATTTGATTAGATGTTAATTTATTGGTCACGTAAAATGCATGCATAATATAGGCCTCTAATTAGATTACACGTTGGGTACCTTTATGATGATGCTATGAAGATGTAGCGGCGTTCCCATTCATTGATACTGGTAGCTTCCCAGGATAGATTGATGCCGTCTTCGTGGCCTGAACAGATAACGAAGCAACATCAGCCTAAAAAATCAACAGTATTAACCGAAGAACAAATTACTAAATTTATTGTTGAAGCACCAAATTCTTTGTTCCTACTAATGAAGGTAAACTCATTTCCGTATATTTAAATTCCATACAACACTATATGTATTTATAGGCTGTATGAATATTGGGTATTTCTGGAGCTTGTCGACGTGAAGAACTTTGCAAAACGTCATTGCGAGACATAGAATTTAAATCGAATTTAATTATCGTAACAATTCCAGAAACTAAAACAGGTAACAGCCGTACATTTGCAATCATTAAGCCCGAATGGATTGCATTAATTCGGCAATATGCAAATTTAAGACCGGACAGCCAGCAGCGATTCTTTTTAACATATCGCAATGGCAAGTGTGTCTGTTCACCTGTTGGTCTTAATACAATTGGCAAAATTCCAATGCGAATAGCTGAGTACATTCAGCTTGATAGCGCAAGTAACTTCACAGGTCACTGTTTCCGAAAGAGTTCAGCGACATTGTTGGCAAACCAAGGAGGTGACTTGCTTTCAATTAAAAGGCATGGTGGATGGAAATCATCTACGGTTGCAGAAGGATATATCGAAAATTCTCTGCATAGTAGAATTCAATTGGCTAAAACAATGACCCCGTTAGAGATATCGACTCCGCCTGCAACTTGTTCGACATCTGAAATACAAGATATATGTAATAATACAATCAACGTTACTCTACCTTCGCAATCAAGATCAATTCAAACAAACCAGTTAATCCCTGGGGTATCAATCTCTGGTTGTCAAAATTGCCCAATCAAATTTTTTAATAATTGTTCCGTTTCAATTTCTGAAAAGAATGAATAATGGTAATTTATATAATATTTGTTGCTGTTCTGACATTGAATTACATATCTTCCAAATATAACAATTTCTATTTCATTTCATTTTTTTAAAATGTCACTAAATTAATCAAGTTCTAGGAAGTACCAACTTTACTTTTACGCACTTGACCAGTGTTATCAACAGCCATTGGTTTATTAGGTTCGCATTATCGTGTGTCTGTTATTACGTTTTCTGCTAATTGCTACCATTTAATACAGATGCTGTTAATACGTAATTATTTATTAAATTATTGTTGAGAAAGATGTACTACTATGAAAATATATTATCTTTCCGAAAATAAGTAACATTATCTCACAAATTTTGAAGCAAACACTAATTTAAAAAATACACAATTAAACAACCAGAATTATCAATAAGCCAAAAAGAAAATAACCTAACGCAGGTTATGAATATACATGAAATCACTAGTCTGCCGTATAGTCGTTTACAATGGACAAACAAAACATAGACGATAAAAACAAAAGCCGAAACACAAAAAAAAAACAAACAAAAGTCAAGCAAATGATAATTTCAGTCGTAGGTGCTGTAGTTAAATTCAATTGTTTAGATAAGGTTCTATGCGTATTTGTATACATTATGTACATATATAAGATGTCTGAGTTTGTCTTCGTATAGTGTACCTTCTCGAAAGCATCATAAAGATAATTTTTATACGTGGTCCGTCTTTCGTTCCTTCCAGAAGATTTAAACGACAACGCCGCTATTAAAACCCGCCAATAAACAAATGTATCCGTGTGACAATGTAAAATCTTCGATGCTCGCATATACCGTCCTGTCTTTACAGATGGCGTTGAACGTTAATCTTTCCATACATTGTAATCCCTACGTTGTTCCGCGTAGATATATGGGTGTAGATACTAGAGGTGTTCATTTTTACTCAGGTTCCGCGGAGATTTTAAAACATTCCGTCTACGGGGACGATTTAATGACCGATAGATTTGATGAGCAAATAATATCTGCTTGTAAAGATAAATGTTCGTACCCTGGAGGCTATAAAATTAATGAGAAAAATTGTACTCTTTTTCTTTAATGCTTGTCGTTTCCTTTTGTCTTTGTTGTACCAGCAAAAGTACCATCAGTATCCACGCGAAACTGGTATTCTGAAAAGCAGTGGTTTTATCATTGATGTTAACAAGAGTTATATGGGATTTTGATGGTAGGTATATGAGAGGTAAATGCTTCGATAACGTTGATGGGATTAGCGAAATTTACCACGTACAAATTATGCTTTTTAATGGGTTCATGGATATTTATTACCTGTGACGTTGTTAAGTGAAAAGAACTATTTTTTAATGACGACATTTTTATTGTTGGCATCTTTAAGGTTAGGATAGTAATTATAATTTGTGTGCTTTTATACTGAGTACGCGATAATACTTCTTCAACGTACCGCAAGAATAATAAGCATAAAATAATCTAGACACTCAGTGAAGTCGTGGCATGAAATATTATTAATATTACATACCTTACATAGAGGATTTACGGAAAAATTCTTCAAAGGGTATAACGATTTTGTAAAAAAAAATTTTAAATAACATACCACCTTTAAAATATCTTTTTGAACAAATAACATGTTTACTGATTGTATAACAAAATTATGAATTAAATAAAGTATGTATTATCACAAAAGTTTATGAAACACTAATTCAATAAATGTTCAAAATGGCCACCATTCCTCCCCTGGCACTAGGCTCGACGATATACAAACTCTCGTTGGACATTGCGATAGACTTTGCTTTTTAAATACCGCTAGGACAAGAAAGGGCAATTAGGGAACGTTTTGACTCACTACACCAGACGACCTTACCTAAAGAATCACCCAATGAGAAGTTAAAAAAGCTGTAAAGGATGAAATCAGCCCAAAGAAAGCACCCGGCTTCGACCTAATTACAGAGATGGTCTTACAATAATTGCAAGAAAAAGCAATTAAAACGTTCACTCAGACATTTAATGCAATTATGAGAATCGGATACTTTCCAAATATGTGGAAAACGACACACATAATTCTGTTCTAAAACCCGAAAATCCGGCGGAAGAAGTTAGCTTTTACAAGCCGATTAGTCTTTTGCAAATTATGTCTAATCTGTTTTTAGACTCTACACAGGCCCTTGATAAATCCTGACATAAGAGTCTGTGTTACAAGCTCAAAAAAGTAATTTGCACGAGATATACAATGTTTTCAAGTCTTCCTTAACCAGTAGATACTACTTTGACAAATACCGCAACAAAATTACGGAGTTGCATCCAATATTGTCTGGGGTACCTCAAGGTAGTGTCCTCGGACTCCCTTTATATATACAATTGACATGCGTAAGACCAACATGACTAATTTAGCGACTTTTGCTGATGACACAGTGGTATTATCTACCCGTCGAAACCCAGATATGGCAGCAACACATTTACAACGATATATTAATGCAATTCAAAAATGGTTGGATAATTGGAGAATAATAGCTTAATGAAAATAAATCAATAAATTAACATTCACAACATAAAAAGAAAGACTGTTCTGCAGTAACATTAAATAGCCGACAATTCAAACATGCTGACTCTAAAATACCTTGGCATGCATCCGGTCAGGAAGTTAAACTAGCGGAAACGTATGTTTACAAAAAGAAAACAATCTGGAATACAATTCAGTAAGTATTGCTAGATGTTAGGTGAAAAATCAAAGTTGCCAATTAGCAGCAAACTCCTAGTGTACAGAGCCATACTTAAATCCTACATGGACATACTGTATGCAGCTCTGGGGACCTATAAGCAATCCTAATATCGAAATACTCTAACAGTATAAAAACTAAGTACTACGCTTAATAGTTAGTGCACCATGGTATGACCCAAACTTAGTTATTCAACGAGATTTACAAGTACTAACAGTGATGAGGTCAAAGGGCATGCCAAAGCTCTTGCCAGATCAGTTATGAAAGAAACCACTGAACCAAGACGTTTGAAACGCTTCAAACCCACTAACCTGCTTTCTAGATTTAGTGAATATAGCTTAGTTGTTACGTTAGACATATTTCTTATATTATTTTTGATCATAGATAGGATATTTGTCTAGTTGATAAACAGGCAGAAATTCCTTGGAATTGCTTCCCTCCATGACCATTGAAACAAAAAAAAAATTAATGTGTGATATTAGGACAGATTGTATGTAAGCAAATAGGGAATAGATAAAAAAATACCCCGCAAAAAGTAGTCCAACGGGGCGAGATTGGTGATCTAAAGGCCATTCTTTAGCTTCCTACGAACCAATCCATCTGTTTGGAAAAAAATCATGTAAGTATGCACGTATACTTAGTTGCAAAAAAAAGTTTCCACTAACCACATTGGAGTGGTGATATTCAACATTTCATCACGATCGAGCGATAATGAAAATGAAGTATCAAACAATGCCACATTCAAAAAGCTAAATGATAAATGAGAATCATTAGATTTTAATATAAACATTAACAAAGCTAACTTTCAAAAGTTGTGTTCAGATCTATTATTTACTGACTGGTCTTGCTTGGAAGAACTTAAAGATGTGAACAACGCTGTTAATAGTATTTATAATATACTGTATAAAGTTATTGAGTCATCTGTTCCGATTATGGTTGCCAATACTAGATCTCGGTATCCTGTATGGTTTATGAATAATATCAAAATAAAAATATTTTTTTCTTTGATGAATTTTTGAGACTGAGACGTCTGTGCAAATCACTCAATTCTGATGCGTATAAATCGTATATGAATATGATTGAATCTTCAATTATTAATAAACTGAAAGAAATCTTGAACTATATACGGAGTAAAGGTGATACCACGCGTATTCCTACCAGTTTAACTATTGGTAACACACAGGTTGATACTCCTCAAGACATTGTGAACGCGTTCGCTGATATTTTTTCTTCAATTTATCAGCCCAGTACCTCCTTTTGTGTTGGGGATTCTCAACTGAATCATGTACCCATCTTTTTATGAGGTGTTGATGAAGACGAGCTAATTAACAAATTGTCAACTTTTCCTGATGATCTTGCAGCGGGTGATGACTTGCTTTAGCGAAACCCCTGACCCTGATAATGAATCTCTCCGCATAAAAACTGCTATCTTTGCTTATCGATGGCGTCGCGCAAGAATTTGGAGTGTGTGAAGTTAGCCCCCCTTTTTTCGAATATCGGAAATCTGACGGTTGTTCCAGGTTGTTCTAGGTTTGTTCTAAATTGTTCCAAAGTATTTCAAAAAAAAAGTCAAAATTGGCCGAGATAATTGAAAAAAACGACTTTTTCACCCAGCCCCCCTTTTTTCGAAAATTGAAATTCTGAAGGTTGTTCCAGGTTGTTCTAGTTGTTCTAAACATTGTTCCAAAGAATCTCGAAAAAAAAATCAAAATTGGCCGAGATAATCGGAAAAAACGAGTTTTTGCCAGCCCCCCTTTTCTTGAAAATTGTAATTCTGATGATTGTTCTAGGTTGCTCTAGGTTTGTTCTAAATTGTTCCAAAGTATTTCATAGAAAAAATCAAAATCAGACGAGAAAATGGGAAAAAACCAAAGCCAAAAGTATGAAGTCGGACCCAGTTTTTGCAAAAATTAAAATTTTGACGGTTGTTCTAGGTTGTTCTAGGTTTGTTCTAAACATTGTTCGAATACGTCAAAACCGTATCTCTTATATATCAAAAGATATGGCAAAAAAACCAAATCCAAAAGTGTGAAGTTAGCCCCCCTTTTATCGAAAATCTAACTTCTGACGGTTGTTCCAGGTTGCTCTAGGTGTGTTCTCAATTGTTCCAAAGTATTTCAAAAAATAAATCATAATTGGCCGAAAAAACGGCAAAAAACTTTTTTTTTCTGGCGGCCCATTTTTCGAAAATCGAAATTCTGACGGTTGTTCTGGGTTGTTCTAAGTTTGTTTTAAATTGTTCCAAAGGATCTCAAAGAAAAAATCATAATTGGCCGAGATAATAGAAAAAAACGATTTTCCCACGGACCCCCTTTTTGCGAAAATTCAAATTCTGAGGGTTGTTCCAGGTTGTTATAGATTTGTTCTAAACATTATTCTTATACATCAGAACCGTATCTCTTATATTTCAAAAGATATTGCAAAAAAACGTTTTTAAAAAAAGTGTGAAGTTAGCCCCCCTTTTTTCGAAAATCTAACTTCTGACGGTTGTTCCAGGTTGCTCTAGGTGTGTTCTCAATTGTTCCAAAGTATTTCAAAAAATAAATCATAATTGGCCGAAAAAACGGCAAAAAACTTTTTTTTTCTGGCGGCCCATTTTTCGAAAATCGAAATTCTGACGGTTGTTCTAAGTTTGTTTTAAATTGTTCCAAAGGATCTCAAAGAAAAAATCATAGTTGGCCGAGATAATAGAAAAAAACGATTTTCCCACGGACCCCCTTTTTGCGAAAATTCAAATTCTGAGGGTTGTTCCAGGTTGTTCTAGATTTGTTCTAAACATTATTCTTATACATCAGAACCGTATCTCTTATATTTCAAAAGATATTGCAAAAAAACGTTTTTAAAAAAAGTGTGAAGTTAGCCCCCCTTTTTTCGAAAATCTAACTTCTGACGGTTGTTCCAGGTTGCTCTAGGTGTGTTCTCAATTGTTCCAAAGTATTTCAAAAAATAAATCATAATTGGCCGAAAAAACGGCAAAAAACTTTTTTTTTCTGGCGGCCCATTTTTCGAAAATCGAAATTCTGACGGTTGTTCTGGGTTGTTCTAAGTTTGTTTTAAATTGTTCCAAAGGATCTCAAAGAAAAAATCATAATTGGCCGAGATAATAGAAAAAAACGATTTTCCCACGGACCCCCTTTTTGCGAAAATTCAAATTCTGAGGGTTGTTCCAGGTTGTTCTAGATTTGTTCTAAACATTATTCTTATACATCAGAACCGTATCTCTTATATTTCAAAAGATATTGCAAAAAAACGTTTTTAAAAAAAGTGTGAAGTTAGCCCCCCTTTTTTCGAAAATCTAACTTCTGACGGTTGTTCCAGGTTACTCTAGGTGTGTTCTCAATTGTTCCAAAGTATTTCAAAAAATAAATCATAATTGGCCGAAAAAACGGCAAAAAAGTTTTTTTTTCTGGCGGCCCATTTTTCGAAAATCGAAATTCTGACGGTTGTTCTGGGTTGTTCTAAGTTTGTTTTAAATTGTTCCAAAGGATTTCAAAAAATAAATCATAATTGGCCGAAAAAACGGCAAAAAACAATTTTTTTCTGGCGCCCCTTTTTTCGAAAATCGAAATTTTGACGGTTGTTCTAGGTTGTTCTAAATTGTTCCAAAGGATTACAAAGAAAAAATCGAAATTGCCCAAGATAATAGGTAAATCGATTTTACCTATTATCTATATTTTAAAATGAATAATAATACTCATTTGTGATTCAGAATAAAGCAGAAGCAGTAAATATACATATATTTTCCCAAGTAATATAATTCACTTGTTTGAAAACAATATTCTTACTAAATGCTGATGCTCCTAACATAAAATAATATTAGAACAGTGACGTTAGTTACATTATTAATGTAGATTAAAAACTACCTCATAAACATATTGAGAATGATTATACCTTGCTCATAAAAAGATTAGTGTTTTTCTCATGAGCTGCTAGGTTGATGTTTCTTTGTTTATTTTTATTAGAGTTCATGCTTTAGTTTATCCCTAAAATCTAAAATATATATTTTTTCTGTAAAATTTATTTATTGATATTATTATATTATTTGATAACATTGACATAAATAATATATTTTTTTATCAATTTGGTATTGTAAAACAGCCTTTCCCAAATCGGCTACTCTTTGACGGATATACTATCTTATATTATCTAAATAGGTACCTATATAATATTTTTTCCAAATAAAGTAATAGTAGCCTTTGAATCGTTTTAGTGAGAAAATTAGACAGCATATTTCAACATGTTTACGAAGAGGGGCTACAAAAAATAAGCATACTTGATAGGAATGTCTACACGTGCTTGCATTCCCGGAGCAAAAACCATGAAAAAAAGTGGCCAGACCACGGCTAGACAAAATAACGTTGTAGTAGTTTACTATAATTAAAATTTTCAAACTTCAAAATCAGTATTTTATTTTTATTATTACTAGACAAAATAAAATAACAAAGGGAGCCTGATAGACTTCACCATTTCCTTTGATTTTAGTTGGGTACCCATATCCAGCGCTTTTTTTTTTTGAAATACTTTGAAACTGTAAGAATTTCGATTTTTAAGAAATAGGGACTGGGGAAAAATATCGTTTTTTCATAACCGGTTTTGATTTTTTCTTTGAAATAGTTCATCAGCATTTGGTAACAATATCGTTTTGTAATAAATGAACATTATATTTCTTGCGAAAATATATATTTATTGCTATATTAGATGTTTATTTCTTTAAATAGAACTGCATCATACAAAAACTTCCTTCAACACAGTAATGTTCGGAAAGTGCATTCCGCCCATTGTAAAAAAGTTTTTTGCCGTTTTTTCGGCCAATTATGATTTATTTTTTGAAATACTTTGGAACAATTGAGAACACACCTAGAGCAACCTGGAACAACCGTCAGAAGTTAGATTTTCGAAAAAAGGGGGGCTAACTTCACACTTTTTTTAAAAACGTTTTTTTGCAATATCTTTTGAAATATAAGAGATACGGTTCTGATGTATAAGAATAATGTTTAGAACAAATCTAGAACAACCTGGAACAACCCTCAGAATTTGAATTTTCGCAAAAAGGGGGTCCGTGGGAAAATCGTTTTTTTCTATTATCTCGGCCAATTATGATTTTTTCTTTGAGATCCTTTGGAACAATTTAAAACAAACTTAGAACAACCCAGAACAAGCGTCAGAATTTCGATTTTCGAAAAATGGGCCGCCAGAAAAAAAAAGTTTTTTGCCGTTTTTTCGGCCAATTATGATTTATTTTTTGAAATACTTTGGAACAATTGAGAACACACCTAGAGCAACCTGGAACAACCGTCAGAAGTTAGATTTTCGAAAAAAGGGGGGCTAACTTCACACTTTTTTTAAAAACGTTTTTTTGCAATATCTTTTGAAATATAAGAGATACGGTTCTGATGTATAAGAATAATGTTTAGAACAAATCTAGAACAACCTGGAACAACCCTCAGAATTTGAATTTTCGCAAAAAGGGGGTCCGTGGGAAAATCGTTTTTTTCTATTATCTCGGCCAATTATGATTTTTTCTTTGAGATCCTTTGGAACAATTTAAAACAAACTTAGAACAACCCAGAACAACCGTCAGAATTTCGATTTTCGAAAAATGGGCCGCCAGAAAAAAAAAGTTTTTTGCCGTTTTTTCGGCCAATTATGATTTATTTTTTGAAATACTTTGGAACAATTGAGAACACACTTAGAGCAACCTGGAACAACCGTCAGAAGTTAGATTTTCGATAAAAGGGGGGCTAACTTCACACTTTTGGATTTGGTTTTTTTGCCATATCTTTTGATATATAAGAGATACGGTTTTGACGTATTCGAACAATGTTTAGAACAAACCTAGAACAACCTAGAACAACCGTCAAAATTTTAATTTTTGCAAAAACTGGGTCCGACTTCATACTTTTGGCTTTGGTTTTTTCCCATTTTCTCGTCTGATTTTGATTTTTTCTATGAAATACTTTGGAACAATTTAGAACAAACCTAGAGCAACCTAGAACAATCATCAGAATTACAATTTTCAAGAAAAGGGGGGCTGGCAAAAACTCGTTTTTTCCGATTATCTCGGCCAATTTTGATTTTTTTTTCGAGATTCTTTGGAACAATGTTTAGAACAACTAGAACAACCTGGAACAACCTTCAGAATTTCAATTTTCGAAAAAAGGGGGGCTGGGTGAAAAAGTCGTTTTTTTCAATTATCTCGGCCAATTTTGACTTTTTTTTTGAAATACTTTGGAACAATTTAGAACAAACCTAGAACAACCTGGAACAACCGTCAGATTTCCGATATTCGAAAAAAGGGGGGCTAACTTCACACACTCAAGAATTTGTCCGGTTTTTGAAAAGAGTGATAAGACCATGGTTGAAAATTACCGACCAATAGCTATTCTCTACAGCTTTGCCGAATTATTTGAAAGCGTAATTTATTCTGTGATATACTTTAATACTAAATCATTGGTTTCTCCACATAAACACGGTTTCATGCGCGGTCGTTCAACAACTACTAATCTGATATCTCTAACTCAAGCTATATCTCATGAATTAGACAGTCAAGGTCAAAATTGATGTAGTTTATACGGATTTCAGCTTTGCTTTTGATGTGATAGATCATGGTGGGTGTACTGCTTCAAAAGCTTTCTACGTTCGGATTTAGTGCGTCGTTGCTTAAACTTTTACACTCGTATATGACGGGCGGATGCAATTATGTTTTTCTAAATGGTGTCGGATTTCGTGAATTCTATCCCACTTCCGGTGTCCCGCAAGGATCCAATCTAGGACCACTACTTTTTAATTTATTTCTAAACGGTTTGCTTGTATCCTTGTCGTGTCATGTACTTGCGTATGCCGGCGACCTCAAAATCTACAATCCTATAAAATCTGTGGATGATGTTTCCTGTCTTCAGCAAGACTTATATACTAAATGCTGTTTTATATCATTTACACGTAAGGTAGGCCATTATAATTCTACTTACTTCATATATAGTGTTCTCTTGGAAAGCGTAGACGTTTTCCGAGATCTTGGGGTCCTTCTTGATAGCAGATTATGTTTTTCTAGCCATGTTAATCATGTTTGTGCATCAGCCTCAAGATCTTTGGGTTTTATTATGCATTCGTCTAGGTTCTTTAGCAACCCACTAGTTTTGAAGACGTTATATTTTGGATTTGTGGTCAGTAAGATGGAACATGCTTAACAAGTATGGTCTCCGCAACATATTTACTTGCAGCTCTCCATTGAAAAGGTTCACCGGCGATTTATGAAATATCTCTCGTTCATGATTACCGGGACTTATCCTCCGCAAGGTGTTGACTACTCGTTGCTGATGGAGACTCATGGCCTTCAGTCTTTGAAGCACCGGCGCGATATCCATGGAGCGCGATTTATAAGAAAGCTGTGGAACAGATGGATGGACTGCCCAGATCTTCTTTTCTCTCTGAACTTTATCACTCCCACACTATCCTCTTGTTCCTTTTCTAGTTTCCTAATTCCCTTTGCTAGAACGAATTTACTGTATTATTATTATTAACAAGTTGCAAACACAACAAAACAATATCTAAAAAATAATTCATTAACTAGAGATAATAAAATAAGAACATCTACTGAAGAATTATAGAATAAGACAAAAGAACTGAACATTAAACAATTAATAAAACTAAAAAAATTAACACTAATACACAAAATAAAAATACTCTCATAAAAACTAAGTCAAAATAACCACAAACACCACAGTCCTCAATTACAGTAGTCCGGGATGAATGTATTGTCCAGGAAACAACCCGTGACGAAGATGTAGGACCGTAGCCTATACATCTATATGCCCTACATGAGAATAAAGTACAAATATTCATCATATTTTCCCAAAATTCCGTCCGTCGATCAGAATCCTTTTTGACAATTTTTGAACTAACTGAATCTTCTTTCACTTCTTAAAAGTCTCCAAAACCAACGATTGACAAATGTCATAATTCAAAACAAGCTCGTTATACAAAAAATGAGGATTATCTTCCAGTTCCAAAACAACCCGAAAGTATGTTTCTTCATCGATAATTTTTCTCCGGCCAGATGTTGGTGCATCTTTCGTAGACCTCGTCATCCTAAACTACTTTCTTTCAATTCTCCTCACAGTAGAGTGTTATCGGACGCCGTTTATGATTCTTTTGATTGAAAAGAGCACAAATTTGTTGAATATTTCCTGCACGATCCCCGTAACCAATATCATCAAAATTTCGATACGTTTTGTTTCACTCAAGAGCATTGTGATTTAATGCAAAATTTAAACCTTTGATTAAATGGCACGTAAATCTATCTAGAAAACACACGAGAACATTATTTTTGTTTGTCCCGACAAAGAAATTTCATTACTGATCACGATGGCGGCAAATATTTGTCGAATTTTCTTACAAAACCCCATAACACGATATTTTGCTAAAAAGAGAATATTTTGATCTGCCCGAATATGCAATAAAAAATGTTGTATGTCATTTTGAAAATGAAGTAAGTCTTTATATTCATATAATGAATTTTTTTTAAAAAATCTTCTATGTAAGCTATAATTGAATTAATAATAATAATTAGTATGTACAAATTTATTTTAATTTTTGCCCCACGTTGGGCGGTCAAAAATGTACTCTGTATAAATGTATATCTATAACGATTCAAAACGTTACCCCAAATGATTATCTCTATTTTTAACAAGGACTCATATTAGCATTTAAACATACGAATGCGATAAGCGTATACAAGCTCCAAGACCACACGATAAATTTATAAAGAAAAATATTAACCTATGATTAAAATGATAATAGGAAATATCGTTGCTTTTATTGGTAAAGGCCCTGAGAATTCTTTAGTTATAATTCGATTTTCTACCAATGACAGATAATGATAAACATCATACTCTCGAAACCCTCCCGTTATTTAATTTTTTTAATTTTTATATATAAAATAATTTATTTTACTATTATAATATTTTATAATTACTATTTTTACAAATAATAAAATATCTTTATCGTACATATATTGTGATTTGATAATGCAGTCAAAACCAATAAGCATTATCCTCTTTGTTTATTATTAATGCCAGAAGAACCGTTACTATCTTATCTAATTACGATGTACGATTTGAAATAGCAACAATTAAGATACTTTGAGACATCTATATTCTGTTTAAAGTTTTAAAAAAGAAAAAAGATATCTACAAATTAATATTGATTCTGTGGGAGTATGCATCTCGATCTCACATCTGCAGCTGTATCTATTTTCTCTTACAACAACCGATTAAATACATCTTTTTATCAGCCTCATTAATTTACATACATGTTTAGTGGTTTTCTGGTAAGTTCGTACAACGTCCTATCGATCTGATAGGAGGTCCCTTCTCCGATCTATTAAAAGAAACTACCAATAAAAGGGGTTGTAGCCTGTCACCGACAAGAACTAATGTTTGTATAAAGGATATAGGTGAATTGATAATTTTACATTTCGGGAAATTAAGATACATGTATAAAGGCATGCGGATAATCACTTCGTGACTTATATAGAAAATGACTATTGCTTAGAATATATCTTGGAAAAGAAGAAGATTTATTATTATAAGCTATGCTAAGTACATGTGACATCTATTAAGTAAGTAGATTATCTATAAAATCTGAAATCTGAATCGTTTAACTATTTGATGTTTGTCGTTTTTAATTTGTGTTATTTTTAAATTAATGTACAGGGTTATTCATAATAAATTACCCAAAAAAATGCATATACAAAAAAATTGTTCAAATAAAAGTTGTATGGTTGAGCCTGAATTTTATTTGCATCCTATCAAAAACACAGTGGCGTGCAGATACAGCGGTATAAAAAAAAATATAAAAACATTTTTTTTTTAATGATATACCCTGTATATTATAAAATTTTAATAATGGTCTTATTACTCTGATTTCAAAAATATAGCATATGATACCGGTATTTTACCCCGCTTTCGAGTTATTAAATGTCGAATATCGTAGTTATTGTATTATGGAAAAGCTAACATTATTAAAGTAAGCTCTGAAAATGACAATTATTCTGTTTGATAAATGATATTTTCTTAATAAAATAGTCAAAACGGAAATGTCATTTATCAAACACAATAATTGTCATGTTCATAGCTTACTTTAATAATGTTAGTTTTTCCATAATACAATAACTACGATATTCGACGTTTAATAACTCGAAAATGGTTTAAGATACCGGTATCATATGGTATATTTTTGAAATCAGAGTAAATAGACCATTATAAAAATTTAATAATTTACAGGGTATTCCATTTAAAAAAAAAACATTATTTTATTTTTATACTGTTGTATTTGCACGCCACTGTGTTTTTGATAGAATTTAAATAAAATTCAGTCTCGACCACACAACTTTTATTTGAAATTTTTTTTTGGATATGCAATAATAACGATGATAAAGGGTGGGTAATTTATAATGAATAACCCTGTACTTACAGCGGTTGAATTGTAAAAAATCTTACTATTATCAAAATATTTATCAAATGTCAGATATGTCTTTCATTCACATTTCTCTACCCATTTTTTTTTAGTAAACTTCTACAAAAACTTACACCAAAGAAAAAGCGCACACATAGTGACTATTATTTAAAATAGTATTTCTTGCTTGTTATAGTTTTATAATTTAGTTTAAACCATTAACGGCTCCAGTTTGTGCAGATACGTCGAATAAGAATTGATAATTTTTGCCTAGAACTATTTTGAAGTAATATTTTCATTGTTTAGGTTTTTAAAATCTTGCGCATCTAGAAGAGGTGTCGACTGTTAAATGATATTAATACAAAATGCGAACAGTTTTCTAATGTTCCCGATATTTAAAGTTTCGTAAAGATAACTTACACATATTTAATATATTTCTTTAATTATTTAAAATAGGAATTTTTGCAATTTACTTTTGATTTAAATCTATATAATATTGTAATTGAATTGTGTTTTCAAAAAAGTTATCCGGATCTCAAAATCGCAAACATGAAACACTCGGACAACAAGAACAAGAGGAACAGAAGGATAACATAAGAAATTCCTAAAATCACATGTGAAAAATTTCAGAACAATATTTACAACAATCAAAATGAAGTCAAGAAGAGTTAGATGAAGTTCAAGAAGCTAAGTCCTTTACAACATAATATGCTGAGGTTTTTAATGTCTCTGTATCACAACCTAGTACCTCATATGAAGCATCAACATCTACCCTTTTAGGCAAACTTGATGATCCGGCAACTTGACCAGAAAAACCTAAAATCATAACACTCTTAATAGACACAGGACCGGTAAAGAAATAGGATATAATTTATCCATTAGATGAAAAAGGTAAAAAATGTACCAATACACATTATTATAATCAAATGCTAAATACAGAAAATTTGTTTATTTGACAATGTTAGTTCATTAGCAAAAATCTAATAGCATGTATTGTTTTTGGTGTAAAGTATATTTTCTTTTACTAACTTAAGCCGTCTTGTTACAGTAGGTTACTCAAATTAGTTAAACTTATTAAAAACTTTACATGCACAGAAAATTTATCTAATACTTTTAAATAACTTTAAACATTCCCTAAAAATAAAAAACACAATTTTTAAAGAACTGTCTTTCAGAGTATTATTGAAATAATAAAATACTTAATAAAGCAATGTCTTTCGTTAAAAGGCAAACTGATAAATTTGAAAATCTCTTTAATAATAATAATAATTTTATTTCTGTAGGTCATAGAATTAAGCAGATCACACACGTCCATATGAATAAATAATTACAAAGAAATAACTAGAACAGAATCCATTAAACATAAATAATAAAAGACAATGTTTTAAAGTTAATAGTCGTATAGTGATTGAAAAATTCTTGCACGGAGTAGAAAGAATTTTCTGATCAAAAATTCCTGATTCTGTGAGCGTAATCTTTTCTGCTAATATTCCGCATAATATCACATTATTTCGGTTTGTGTAGAAGTGTGTGTTGCATTTTTTTGGAATGAATCGATGTTGTAGTAAATGTATTTTAATGTAACTAATATATACGCGCACGGGATGGTAGGTTGTTTTTCTTATATAAATGACAGTCTACAATTTTCATTTGTCTTTAGATCACAAACGCCCTTATTGCTCCCTACTGCAGAAGGAAAATTTGCGCGCTACCATAGGACATACCCCAAACGTGCATTTGCAAGAATAGATATGTCTAAATCGTTCATAAACACAAATGACACAAGGAATAGTAACGGTCCAAGAATCGATCCTTGTGGAACGCCTATTTTACATGCACTAAACCGGATTTCTGTCTTGCAAATTCCACGTATTGACTCCTATTACTTAAAAGGTTAAAAGGCTTTCACACCATAATAGCTAATCTTCCTCAACAATACGTTGCTGTTTACTGTGTGGAAAGCACTTGTCTCAAGTCGCAACAAATCAGTTCTGGTTGTTCTTGGGAGGTCTAATGCATTCAGTTATTTAAATATGTCAATAATTCCAGTGCTTGTTATCTATTTTTCTGTATCCCTGTTGAGCATCGGACAGAAGTTTATTTCCTCCAAGATAATTGACTAGTCCGATCGAAATGACATGCTAAAAATTTTTAAAAATTGCGATTGAAAATGATAGATGCTCTAAAATTTTTCTCACAAGAGTTACCATTAACATAATCACCTCTGACGGAGCAATATAATTTACAATAATTAACACTTCACATCAAAACATTCCTTCACCATCCCGAATGACAAAATATGTAGGTACTAGGTACATAATCTCGTATGAATGGAAGGAAACCACACAGCGAGAATATTCTTTATTTGGTACATATTACCTTTTGATATGTACGCGAACAAAACACTAAGTCTTTATTATGTGCACAAAGTCGCAATTTACAGGGATATAATTCGCGAATCGATACGTTTTAAAGGTCTCTTTTATATATGTATTAATGTGTGCGAGTGTGTTCCCAGTATTTAAAACGTGCAGAGAGATGCGTGTTTGTGTGTCCCATATATGTATATGTTCGTATGTATATGGTACGAGAAGTCTGCATGCGATTTAGAGATGCAAGGCGCATTTAGACATCGGAAACCTGTTGCCCTGCGACCGACTGTATATCTTAATTTGCTGTGTTATTCAAATAAGCTGTCCGTGGAGTGTGCCCGAACGAAAGCCGCCGCACACTGTGTCCTTCTTGTCTCTTCTCCCTATGTTATAGAATAGTACAGATGAACATCAGTTTGTATCTCTCTCTCTCTCTCTCTAATGTAAAATGTAGATATGTACAAACTTTTAATATTCGTAGCCAAATATGCAAGAAATGTAATTAACGTTGACGTTGAAGCCATATTTATTAAAATTGTAAATTAAGAATAAAAATGACAATTGGGGGTCTAGGAAAGAAAGGATGAAAGTGCAATTTTAACTATTTAGAGATATTTTGCATTCAAAGTTAATCAATATTTAAAAATTCCTAAAAAGTGTGTATTTAGTGTAAGTTTTGCACTAATAATATGATAATCAATTCCAACAAAATTTAAAACGTCAAATGCATACCGATAGGTCCAGCTCGGACCGGGCCATAGTCGGCAATGAATGGCAACACCGAAACCCCCACCGAAACCCCTCTACCCGCAGCAGCTTCAATTGCAGCACATTGCAGTTTATCTTTCACTTGTGTCTTCTTGTTTTAGAAGTAGTAAAAGATAATCGTCACTGAATTTACGTTTTACGTTGTTATTCACTAATAAAATAACACTGCACTGTTATATACAACTTTATTTTTAATTAAATAAAATAACAATGCTGATACATGTAGGTTACCTGCATCGTGCAAGGTAAACCATACAAGATAGCTAGCTGTTGACAGGTTGAGTCTCGATGTTAAACTGATTTTAATATTCTATTACAAAATGAATTCAGTCTTTTGGTGGGGTAGCAAGTTTACAAACTGTACCTCATCTATTATTGCCTGGAAAAACCAAGTATTCATTAATAGGCCTGTAAGTATCATTAAAGTTCTCAGACGGAGCAAATGGAAAGCAATTAGCTAATATAAATATATAAGCCCTGCTGTGGCGTTTATGGATTTCGTCCATTATGGAACATTTATAATTATAAAATCCGACTAATGTTTATGATCTTTTTACTACTACAACCGTAGGGTGTTAATAAAAGAAAGAAAATAAATTGTACCTTTAACAAAGCAATTACCGAATTGCTAGACCGGACAATAGAAAGGTTTCTAAGAGATTACACATTACATTTGGAGGCTGCTATCCCTTTTGGTTTTTCCAGATTTAACTTTAAATATGCATTATTTGACGATTGCGAAGTAATAAAATGAGTATAAGAAATTATACAGAAAAATCTACATGTTATAATTCATTGTTCCTTTGTAAAATAAGGCAAAATTAAGATTCTTCAAATTATACGGTAAATTATTGTATACCAGATGTGTCATCTCCCTTGGGAAGGCATATTGTGCCTACGAGAAAAGGTATTGTGAACAGGCTTTTTCTTGTGATAGCCACTAATTTCAAATTCACTTTATATGTTATACAGAGTGTTCCATAACTTGGTGGCTGACCATAGTTATAATTTTTAAATGGAACAACTTGTATATTATTACATTTTTGTATTTCCGGTATAATTCTTTGTCAAAAAAAAATAATAAAAATATAACCCTAAAATTTCATGTTTTCGACTTGTTACCATTTTTCTGAAAAATTCAACACATATTTTTAAAACTTATATTTTTCGAAAGCGACGTAGTTAGTATACGGACACACTTTCCTAATACGAACTTATTCTGTTTTTATTCAATTATCGATTGCGTGTGCAGACAACTGGATTAAAATTCACGTTTTTGTCTAACTCTATTCTACTCAGCCATCCGAAGATAAACCGACCTCATCCCCACTAGGAGGGTTCGTCGCCCTAGGGACCGACCGCCTAAATGTTGACAACAACCTGATCCGGCATGAATAGTTTATCAAACCGTGTAATGTTTATGTTTAGAGGACTTTGAATGACACTGAAAAGGATACTTAACAAATAGTAAAGGCAAAACCTGTGTTTGTAGAGTTTACATAAATCTAGTTATTTTTAATATGAATAATAATCTTTCACATATATACACGGGTAAACGCCTCATATTTATATTTAACGCAAACACGAGTACCTATAGGGAACGTTAAATCAAAATAAGTTTAATCGATGCTTAAAATCTGGAGACAATTAGAAAGTGACGAATTTTTTAAACAAGGTATCTGTAGTGGTGTTCTACACGACAACACAAGTCGTCACGACCCCTAAGGCCTGTTTTACATACGAGGTGTGATCAATATATAACCGTTATTTTCAATTTTTTCAAAAAGTATTTATTTATTCATCAATAACAATCTTGTCCCCTTCAAAGTAATCCGCCTCAGACATAATACACTTATGCCAGCGTTTTTTCAAATCCTCGAAACACTTCTGAAACGCGCTTTTTGGTATCGCCAACAGCTCCTTTTTCGATTTTTCTTTTATCTCCTCAATCGTAGCAAAACGCTTTCCTTTCATCGGTGTCTTCAGTTTTGGGAAGAGGAAAAAGTCAGCGGGGGCCAAGTCCGGTGAATACGGTGGTTGAGGCATGATAACGGTTTTGTTTTTGGCCAAAAACTCGCGCACAAGCATCGATGTGTGAGCTGGTGCGTTATCATGGTGCAAAATCCATGATTGTTTTTTCCACAATTCTGTGCGTTTCTGACGAATTGCTTCTCGCAAACGGCGCATAACTTCAAGGTAGTATTCCTTATTGACCGTACGATCTTGTGGCAAGAATTCATGATGCACCACGCCATTGCAGTCGAAGAAAACAGTGAGCAAAACCTTAACATTTGACCGAACTTGACGTGCTTTTTTCGGTCTTGGCTCTTCTGGACGCTTCCATTGGGATGATTGGGCTTTGGTTTCAATGTCATAGCCATACACCCATGATTCGTCACCAGTTATGACCTTTTTGAGGAAATCTGGATCGTCGTTGACGATGTTCAACAGCTCCTGAGCGATGTCCATGCGACGTTGTTTTTGCTCAAAATTTAGCAATTTTGGAACAATCTTCGCTGCCGCACGTTTCATGCCTAAAACATCCGTAAAAATTGCTTGACATGAGCCGAACGATATGCCGACATCATCAGCAACCTCTCTGATAGTGATTCGACGATTATCCAAAATCATTTCTTCACTGCTTCAATGTTTTCATCGGTTGTTGACGTGCTCGGGCGACCCGGACGAGCATCGTCATTGACATCTTCTCGGCCTTCCTTAAACCGGTTATACCACAATTGAACTTGTGTTCTGCTCATAGTAGACTCGCCAAACGCCACAGTCAACATTTCAAATGTCCTTGCGCATTTAATTTCATTTTTTACACAAAACTTAATACAATTTCTTTGATCCATTTTTTCGAATAGTAAAAAATCGAAGAGCACACCAAAACACGACTAACCTTTTTATCTGTCAAAAACAAACTGACAATCCAAAATGGCTGATATTGCCAACATATATAACAGACATGTGTACCAACATAACAGAAACAAAAATGCGAAAATGGAACATACGTAACTCACGAAATTTGAAAATAACGGTTATATATTGATCACACCTCGTATGTCAATTAATTCATGAATTTATTCATGAATTAATCCGTGAATTTATTCACGAATAAATTCATGAACTTGAATCATTTTACACTTAACAATAAATTTATGAATTTCTTCATGAATATCATGATGACCAACTGTAACAGTGAATTTTTGGTTTATTAAATTGCTATTTGAATTGTTTACTACTGAATTTGAGGTTACGTAAATAATACGATCAAGATGAACATCGAAAAAAGAAAACGTGATAAATTAATAAAAGCAACCGCTTTAGGAATGATCATTGCTGCTACGACAATTTTGATTAGAGGTCTGGAGGTTAGACGAAATCGCAGATGGTGGGTGAGACCATGGTTGAGATGTAAAGACAAGGGAAATCTAAATTTAGTGAAGAAGGAATTTGTGGAAGATGCTGCACAGTTTAAAATGTTTTTAAGAATATCGGAAGATTGCTTTGATAAACTTCTACAAATGGTAGAAGTAACCATTAGCAAAAATAATACGTTCTTCCGAGATTCGATATCTGTTAGGGACAAACTTATTATTACATTGCGTTTTTTGGCCACTGGGGAATCATACAGAAGCTTGATGTATTCTGTCAGAGTATCAGAATCTACTATTTCATTGTTTGTTCCGGTTGAAATAAATAGTTATTGTTGATTTGATTGGTCAGCGCAACCAGTTGGTATCTAACATAAAAATGTAAAAGTTACTAAAACTTACTAGAAAATTGACGAAATTTTAGAACATGTTCTAATTCATGAATTAGTTCGCCAACTAATTCATGAACTGGAATTGACGTCGATCTTTGTATTACACTCATCAATTTTTGTTCATGAACTAATTCATGAATAAATTCATGAATTAATTGACAGATGTAAAACAAGCTTAATCTGGACCTTTTAGGGACGTTGATTAAACGTGGTAGTTTACGAAATACTGGTAAACTTTGATTTTTCACTAATGAAATCTACTAATTCCGATCTACTGATTTCTCTGAAAATCTAATCAGATCTCAAGAGAGGGATTATACTCCTAAATATTAGAAGTGGAGTTGATAGCTTGAGAGAGGCAGAGAGAGCACTATTTCTGGAAGATTGTCCGGACTTTTTAAATTTCTTCTTATTATTTTGAGTATGCAATACTTGCTGCGGTTATTACTTTCTCATACGTAATGTAAGAAAGTATTATGATGCCGAAAATATTCGTGCTCGAGATTTTTGCATATGTCCAACTTTTTGAAACGAGTGAAAAGATTTAAAAGACATATTTCATTTTACTTTATTTACATTATTTTACTTTGGTTAATGACTTACGTGTGACAATAGTTTAAAATTCCAAGTTATTATAATTGGATCAGAGCTCATGACACTTTCAGTTTCTATCTTTATGGTTTTGTTAATGTTTTTACTGATTGCTAAGTCTAATTGTCTAATTGTGTGCATCTAGCCCAAGGTGAACGTCGACAGACCAAAAAAAAAAAAACCAAGACGGTTCGGCAATTAAATGTTGTTTCATGTTATTCGTTCTATAAAATTGGTAGTACCATGCCTTGTGTCAAGTTTACGATAAAAATAGTGTATACTTCAAATTTTTTGACAGACTGTCATCGTAACACTTATACGACAATGAAAAGTTGATGTTTAACCAAATTGTCGATCCACCTGTCATCGTGACAATACTTCGTTGTAGTGTATTCGTTCACACATAAACTTGTGAGAACGAAATGTCAGACGTACAGTGCTTAACCAAATTTTCTTTCCAATTGTCAAATGAAATTAACAACATAACATGATGAACTTTAAGAAAACATGTTTTAGACTTACAGGTCATTGAGAGAATTAATTAATTTTCATATTACGATTTAATAGTATACTTTGTAAAACCCAATCGAAAATCTTGCTGGCTCCTAATACCATTTAACCGAAAATGTACTTCTGATTAGTTTGTGCCAACCCGCATAGTCGCATACTTTATATGCTTGCTTTTATAACTGAATTGATAAACGAAATTACATAAATGCTTATGGGAATTTTACATGTTTGATGTATTTATGTTATTTCGAAGTGTTTCGGACACATCTGACAAATAAAGAAATCTCAGATGATTCTTTATTTAGGCTTGCTTCAGTACTTCTTTCGCGAGAAGTGACGACATTTCGGTGACATATATAATTTGTATTTAATATATCTTAATAAAATATAGAAAGATCGTTATATTTGTCACTGTACTTACGTGCGATAATACACTTTAAGTTTATTTTATCATATCCGTCGGCATTGTTCATATATTCATAAATAGAAAAGAAATAATAACAATTGATAATAATAACACTAATACGTATCTGAAAGGTACCACTTTGCCTTCATAATCCCTTTATTTCCTCTTGTCTTGTTAGATACCAATTACAGTCGTCTAGACTACCTAAGTAGACGACTCTTTACAGGAACGGTTCCTGTAAAGGGTTGCCATGGCGTCTTTACAGGCCCTTTCTGTCTGTCAAGACCTTTCAAAAAGAAAAAAAAACATTTATAATAAATACTTCCTTTAATATTGTACAATTTTTAACGTTCACAATTCTTATCTATTTATAATAATTTATAATTTAATTAATAAAATATGTTATTAATGTTTACAAGAATAAAAGTTAACAGTACACTTCGATTCGGGATGAAAATTAAATGTTGCGCCAGGAACAGTCAAGTGGCTAGTACTTTGCAGCTGATCGTTATAATTATTCGAATTATGTATATCTAAAGTTTCAGATGCAGATGCACTCTTAACTGCTCTGTCTCCTTGTATCATTTTAGCAATTTTAATTTTGTTTGTAACAGACTCTGCCATGTAACTTTCAGCGACAGACGATGACTTCCAAGAGCCATGGCGTTTTAAGGTTAACACATCAGCACCTGCATCTGCTAAAATGGTCGCTGAAGACCGGCGAAAACAATGGCCAGTGTAGCTTTCAGGATTTTCCAATCCCAAGAACGATGCTATGACACTCGGGAACTTGCCAAAACTTTTAATTCCTACCGGTTGTACGGTACATTTTCCATGACGGTAGGAGATAAAAAAGCGATTGTGATCAACATGGCACGGTCTTAATGATGCATATTGACGGTAGAGTTCCAAACAATTCAAACCTTCTCCATCGGCAACAATAGTGAACTTTCTGGGCACATGGGTTTTCGAATCAGGAATTTCAATAACAATATACTCTCCTTTGTCCTTAATATCGTTAACTCGCATCTTATACAATTCCTCACGACGGCACCCTCCATTTACACCAAATACTGTTGCCACCTGTGTGTAGAGTAAGATATTTTTAGATAACTACGCCGATAAGTTATCGAAACATACCTTTATCATTAAATATCTGTCATTTGGTGCTTCTGTCAAAAACCTATCAATATCTTGTCTGCTCAAATTTCTAGACTTTTTCGGTTGATAACCCAATGACTTCTTTTTTAAAAAGCTGGTTACTTTAGTAAATTTTCCAATATCAACGTTCTCGTACACTAACAACGTGGTCTTCAGCATAGACATAAAAGCCCACAGTGACGATGGTTTGTACTTAAGTGACTAATAAAAGGAATATAATCAGATGTGTTGGCATACAAACGTAATTTTTATTTACCTTTTCATAAATAAAGCTCATAATTAAATTTTCATTAACACCTTTGATTCCTTTCTCTTTTCGCCATTCACTGAAAACCCTAAATTGCTTCTCATACCGTTCTTTGGATTTTTTAGGTATTAGGCAGGCATTGGCTGCGTTTACCGTATCTTCAATTTCTTTGCAAACAGCAGTAAAATCTCCCCGAAAGTCTTCATCCGCGATTAAGTCCATTACAATAACACTTTTTTTACAAAGAGCGACAAAGGGTTTTATTTTTGTAATTTTATTTACAAAACATACGAATCTCCTTGGTTACCATCACAGCAAACTAATTTTTCTACAGTGCAGAGACTGGCTTCGTATTACTGTATCATTTATTTATATTTATCTATTTCTACAAGAGGAAATAAAACGTTGTACGCAGCTCGCTTGCAATTAGTCTTTACTGGGCTCACCGGGTTATGGGACTCGCTCCTTCGTCGCTCGCCCCACAATCTTCCCGGCTCACCCGTAAAGACTAATTTACTAAGCTTGCCACGTAAATAACTATTATTTGTCGGCCTTCTGACATTTAAACTTGACAACCGATCGATAAACGTGAATAGATAGTCATTGGCTTTCCGCCAATTTTGACGTTTCCCGGCAAATGCCATATCGCGAACTTAAACTGATTTGACGGTTTTGATAAGTTATAACCTGAAATTGAATTTTTCGTGCGTTTATCTTAACCTTATCCGAACTTTGAGGTGTCAGGGTCATCTGTATCGATCCACCGCCATTTTAAAATCGAACCTAGTTCATATTTTATATTTTACACGTAGGCCTTATGGCAAAATGCTATTTTGCACACTCTTTTTCTGCACTTTCTAAAATTTTCAAAAACTCCTTTCGGACCCTCGTTCTCTCTTCAGAGACGTGAAAAATAGCCTAAGGCACGTGGGACCGTGGTCCCCGTCGCGTGACACTTTCGTTCCCACCGTAGATGCGCCAGGTTCTCAGAAAACTGTCTCCCCAATTCGTCAATTTTGGGGTATAGCTTTGCCGTTTTAATCGTTCGTGTTAAGAGGGATCTCTACTCCCAGCCGCTGAGGCCAGTGTAGACAGTTTGATTTCCCCATAAAATTAACAGTAAATATTAATCAATTTTTATTTTTTTTGTACCAAATGAAAGAGAATTCCAATATCAACATACGCTTAGTAATATATTTTCTAAAAGTATTTTAAAAATTGTCATAATTAGCAGCAGAAGTAGGTCAATATAAGACATTTTGTCGAATTTAATTTGAAGTAAATAAAAAGATATTCAAAATTTTACTACTAAGAGTATGTAAATTTGAGTTTTCTCTACAAATTAGTGTAATTATTTATAGCATTGGTTAAAATTTGACCTTAATTTTAAGGGGAAATCGTAACCCCTGCAGTGATAATGTTCATGATTTTTGTACATTGTAAAATGCTGCCACCTAACATCGCAGTTTGGTATTACTCGAGACTCCGCCCCCTGGAAACGACGATGCTTTCTAGTACAGTCTTTGTAGCAAGTTTACACAGGTTCTTTTTTGTAGTTTGCGACATATGTTTTCATTTATAATGCCAACACGGAAAGAGACCAAAAAACATTTAAATTTATCATCTAAAAGGAAATTATGTAAAAATTTAATGAATTATAATCGGTAAGTTTGTACACTTTCCCTCTGTGGATTCAGATTTTTTTTAACTGATTTTTAATAGATGTCGAAAAGCCGATCTGCCTTTTGTAACAAACAGTAAAACGCATTTGATGAACGAATAAGTGATTATTTTTTCTTTCGCATACAGAGTATCTTTAGGGTCGGTCATGAGATTCAACAAAAATTAAGAGCGAAACGGGAAAAAAGTGAACAAAAACAGCAATCCTATTTTATCCTGTCCCACAATAATTATATGATAGGTTTACTATATTTGATGTACATAGGAGAATTTCTAAGCTCGTTACAAATGATTTTTAGCCCATTAATGAGAAATTATGTACATAATTATAATATACTCGTACACTCTCAATAATAAAAAATAATAATAATAATGTCTGTATTCTGTTAACATATATAAAAATATGTGTAGAATATGTACGTCAATGTAAGAGAATACAGAAATAGTAATATAAATAAATAATCATGCAGGCAATGGAGAGAAAAGAAGCGGGGGTATTAAACAGAACGTCCCAGCTCAAATATCTAATGCACTAATATATTTATGTTATATATAAGTGTTTTCTGAGACATTTAGGAAGTCCCTAACTTTGTACAAACATGCATTTAAGAGAATTTGTTTGATTTTATTCCTAAACGCTTTTTTATTAGAATTTCTTATATCTCCAGGTATATGATTATAGTACTTGACTCCCTCCCAATCAACTGAGGATGATGTTAATTTCATAAGAAAGTTAGGAAGACGCAAATCGTCCTTATTCCTTGTACAATATGAATGAGCAGATCCTACAGTACTGTACTTGTTTTTATTATTGTGTATATAACAAACACTCTCTAAAATAAATAATGAAGGCAGTGTTAAAATTCTGTGCTTTCTGAAATGTGGTTTACATGAATCAATGGGACGGATACCAGCTATGGCTCTAATCAGTCTTTTTTGTGCAAGAATAGCGGACACTCCTTTATAGTGGACAGTTTTAGTGTACAAAACAAATAATACGACGTCATTCACACTAAATTGGTTGACGAAATTCCACTAATTCAACTTATGCAATCAAAAAATTTAGTTTAATTAGTTTCCAAAAATTCAAGAATTTGGTCGTAGAAAATATACTTAAATGACATAGGTAACGGGGAGGGGGTCAGCCCGCAAGACGAATAAAAATCCTTCTACTGTATTGTTTGGGCCCATAATCGCACCCAAGCCCCTTGATAAAGACCGGCCCAAATCTACTATACCTTGTCTCAGAATAAGAAGGAGTGATTCAAATATCGCGCCAAAATGGCGTATATTTTTAAAGTATTTCATTGGTTCTTGCGTAGGCAAGTTTAACATGGGAAAAAAGTTTGACAAAACGTCATTTTATGTTTATAGCCAAGCCATAACCTAGTCTCTTACATTTTTACTTTGGCTTATTATACTTTATTGTGTTATTAAATAAAATCCGTACTTTTATGTACAACATGAGCATGCGTGTTGATCAGACGGCATAAGACCTAAGGAACAAGTGATCATGCATTTGAAACTTTGAATTTGATGAATCTGTCAAAAATACTGTACGTCAGTGCAAAATCAAACATTCAACAATTAATATCATTGCAAAAATAACTATAGGTGAGTTCATACCATAAATGAACTGGACAACTCACACATATTCTAGAATTGACTCATTAATTTCAAGTAAGTGTTAATTAAATGCTAATTATATTACCACATGTTCATATACATGTTATATTTCAGATATGTCTCATATGTCAAACGGTTGGAGTACCACAAGTATAAAGAGTGCACGACAAGCTTTGTTGAAAACCTGTAAGATTAAATAGCCATACCAATAAAGATAGGCAATTAAGAATACTTCATATAGGATCTGAATTGACCCATAAGATGAAGTTGCTTCAAAAAAATCCCCTTTCAGAATATCACTTATATGATAACTTTTGACAGAAGCAATTACAAATGTTACAAGTATTTGGAGAAATTGTGCCGACCATATAAATTTTTAATCTTTTTAACATGATGTGAACACTAAATTATTGTTAATTTTCAATATATAGTAGAAATAAATATTTGTTATACTTTATATATTTTCATAATAAACACATTTTAATAGGGAATAATAATTAGTAATGTGTAGGTAATTACTTTGCAGTTTGTGTAAACAACTTCAGCCAATGTAAATTTTTCTATTACTGTTGTATGCAAGATTCACATTTCCCAGACTAGTTGCTTGAATTTATCTCCTCAAGGTTTGTAGCAGTAATACGATTGATTTATCCGTATAAGTTCTTTATTGATATTTAAAATAGAAACTAATAAGAGTAATAAGCAAAACCTTTTCTGCAAGTTCTTAAGGACATTTTGATAAAAGATAAAAGGTTTGATTCATTCTTGCTCTCTGATACAAATATTCAATAATAAATAGACTTGTTTCACAATTTTCATGTTGATATAGCACATTCACTAAAATGTGCAGTAATTATATTTTTATAACGGCAATCCTCAAAACACTGAGAACAAAGAGAAGAACAATTGGGCCTATATCTTTATCCATAGATTCTTCTAATTTTTTTTGTAAAACTAGAATGAACAGATTTGAATGTTAAGAGATTTGCATTCATCAAATTATAGATGTATGCACCTACTTGTGTTTATAACTTTAGTCTCCAGTTTCCAATTGCCGTGCATTCGTATTGCTGCTTCGACTGGTAGAATGAAACGCGGCACATTCATCTATTTTAATGAAAGTAGTAAATGAAACACAAAACAGCTAAATCCTTAGTTAGAATTAATACAATTCTTCTAACCTCAATTGTCATGATGTCATATCAAATTGTCTACTAAATTTTAAGCTATGTGTTCCATGTTTTGGCGGGATATTTGAATCACTCCTTCTTATTCTGAGACAGGGTATAGTATATATTATAGCAACGTTTTTATTTAAATTATAATGTTCTCCTTTAAGTCAATTTTCTACTATACTGAAAGTTCAGCACGAGTCGATACCAGGAAAAAACCATATTCTTGCTAATTCTGAAATAGCTTCAATCCTAGACCAAGATAGTGACAATCTGCCTTCATGTTCAAAATACACCCACAAGGAATTTCCAAATAATAACGCTGGTGCATTGCTTACTTCCCCATCAAAGATATTAGAAAATTTGGAACGTCAAGAACAGGTAAGTACATACATTTTTAATAAAGAAAGCCGCTGCCTCAAATGGCGCAACTAAAACCAAACAATTAACAGGGTGAAATCGCTGACGTTAGTTCCTTACTACTGAAAGACCAGGCTAAATCGAAATGTCAAAGAATAAAAGACAATTCAGTCATAGAGGAAAGACGTATAATTCAATTTTTTCATGTCTTTCGTGCTTTGAAACAAATCAGTGGTCATGGCAAAATGTATGGCTGTTCCTTGGAAAATGTGGATATCTACGGCGAAGTTCGACAGGGTTTAAATTCGATAATTAAGCTGAAGTGTAATATGTGCAACGAATGTTTCGAATTTACCACCAACGAAAATGAGCCCGGAGATTCCATGGAAGTAAACACTTCTTGTGTTGAGGGTATAATGACCATCGGGGGCGGCTTCTACAACTTAGAGGAATTTTTTTCTTCATTAGATGTGCCACGCATGAGTGCAACAACTTACAATAAGTACCATAATATTGTAAGTAAGGGATGGGAAGACGTGGCAATGGCAGAAATGATAAAAGCCGGTCAAAGAGAGGCCACTTATGCACGTGAACATGGGTGTGTGGATAAGAATGGAGTGCCATGCATAACTGTAGTGGTAGATGGCGTTTGGTCGAAAAGAAGTTACGGAACGAATTACAGTGCACTTTCTGGAGGTGCTGGCATTGTTGGACTTCAATTCGGGGAGGTGTTGTACTTCGATGTTTTAAATAAGTATTGTGCCACTTGTCATGGCGCTAAGGAAAAAAATGAGGATCCTAAAGAACATGAGTGTCCTAAAAATTATATTGGCACGTCAACCAGTATGGAATCTACTATTATTTTAAAAGGTTTTAAGGAAAGCTTAGCCACTCATGGCATAAAGTACACAAAAGTAGTTGCCGATGGTGATTCAAGCACCAACAAAAAACTTTTAACCTATAAACCGTATAAAGACTCCATGGTCGAACCACCTTTTAAGGAACTACTGCAACAAGTTAAGGCGCCTAGGGACTGAAACTCGTTATTCAATTAAACTGAGAAAACTTTTAAATGAACGAATCTTAAGATTGCGAACAGCGGTGACTAGTGCCGTTAGATATAGAAAACAAGGAAACGAAGCATTTTCGACTAAAGTTCAGTTATTAAAAGATGATATAAACAATAGCTTTTATCGTGTATTTGGTTGTCATAAAAGATGCGACAAATATTTTTGTAAAAACGTCACCGATTCCAACTTGAATGATACACAAGAAAACAAAAATGTTATTGAAGATGGACAAAACGTGAATGTCCTCGACGTCAACTTAATTGAATATATGAAGCTGGAAGACAACTTGTTTCTTAGTAAGTTGTCAGAAATAGTTGAACTTTTGTCGAAAAATTCTCGTAGCCTGATATACGACCTTGATAGCAATATTGTGGAGCAATTCCACTCAAAAATTGCAAAATATGTTGGTGGAAAAAGAATAAATTTTTCTAAAAGCAATTCTTATAGATCAAGATGTCTCGCAGCGGTTGTATCACATAATACTAAACGACCACATTACTTTTTTCACAAGAAATTAGTAGGCAAGAGCCCACTTAAAATAAAAAGTAATTTTGAAGTTGTCCGTTGTAAAAATGTAAGGCGAAAACTATCTTATGCGAAAAAAAATAAGAATGTAAAACAATCAAAAATGAGGTCGAAGCCCGATGAAGACTATGGACTTGAATGTCAGGAGTCAGATATGGAAGAGGAAAAGTATGAGCACAGATAAAAGCTATTTTTTTAAAAAATTTACAAAAAACTGATTCAGAAAGAATCCAATTCGAACGCAATACAGTGTTGCAGGCTGGAAGTAGTTTGTGGTTGGAGGAAAGAAGAAAATTATTGACTGCTTCAAATTTTCATGCGGTTTGCCGAAGGCGTCCTACAACTAGTTGCGTTAATCTAGTACGCAACATTTTGTATTCCAATGAAATCCTAAACGCACCATCGTTGAATCACGGCAAGAAATACGAAGGTATCGCCCGTCAGCAACTTGCCAAACAACTACAATGCGAAATTTCTACATGTAGTATGTTTCTGGATGAAACGCACCCATTTCTTGGTGCTTCGCCAGATGGCATTATTGATGAAGGCACTTTAATTGAAATTAAATGCCCTTTTTCCGCATTCAATGTTTCTCTTGAGCAAGCAATAGCAACACGTAAGATAACCTTTTGGAATAAGGACGGAACTGTTAATACTAATGATAAATGGTATTATCAAATACAAGGGCAGTTGAAAATCGCTAAACGCCAAAAATGTGTATTTGCAGTATGGACGTCGGAAACTGCAGATCTGAAGGTGGAAATTGTGGAAAGAGACGATATATTTTGGTTGAAAATGGAAGAGAAGCTTGTCAAGTTTTATATGGATTGCCTGCTTCCTGAACTTGTGGATCCACGTTATTCACGAAATATGAAAATCCGTGATCCCGGGTATATTACAGACGCAATATTGCAGATAAAGGCAAATAAAGACGAAGAAACCAAAGGATACAAACGAACACAACAAACAGAAATGGAAAAAGCCGAGAAAATTAAAACAAAAAAAGGAAGGGAAGTCTAAAGGACTGGTATTTCTTCAGTTGTCTTGTTTATTTTTCATCATATTGCATTAAAGTAAACAAAGGCAAAGACATTTTTCAAAACATTTTATTTCTGAATATCAGAATGGAAACCAAGCAACTACCAATTATGGTATAATTCATAAAACAGAGGGTATTATATTTTCTACTTTTCCGTATTACGCTTTACATAGACGTGTTTTATTTGTTGTAGTTCCAACTTTATCCGATTAATTTTGTTTTGTACCTATACGCTATTTATTTGTTAAGACACACAATTCAAAATCGTTGTGACACCTGTTGCTTATGGCTCTACAGCAAAATCTAGTTAAGAGTTGAAGTTTCACAAGTGGACATTGTAATTGGCAATTAAACAAACCAAAATGTTCTTGCATTATATCACAACAGAACAATTTAAAAAACATGTGGGCACCACACAACTTTCTTTCAAACGTTGCTGCAATTTTGTTTTAAATTCTGTACTTTCTTAATAAAATAAACCTCTGAATAAAAGTGTTTCTTACGGTCTAAATTTTGAAAATTTTTCTATACAAAAATTTTTCCAAATTCATATCAACATACTTTTACTCTCCTAATAAATCTCTAAAGAATGCAAAAGTTGGGAGATATTTGCAAAAAGAACTACTATTCGGTGAATGTATAATTTATTCCAATTCGGGCTATAAATATTTTTTCATTCCAGATAAATTTGTATAAAGAGTATAATTTGCAATATTTTTGCAAAAAACTGTTTTTCGCCAAGACTATAAGACCGATTCCGGATAGGGATTTCGAAAAACTTTTTTTATAAAATCTTTATAAAATTCACCTTCTAGTGCTTGTGTATTCTTTAGTAATTTGTCTAAACTTAGTAGTTGACGAGATATTATTAAATTTTGATTTTTTTTACTGAAGTATACTACTGTTTGCGGTCTACCTTTACTGAAAATCTAATCAGATCTCATGAGGAAGATTATACTCGTAAATAGAAAGTTTGGTATTTATAGTTGTAGCCGTTTGGCCGCTATCGTGGTGGCACACACACAGAGAGAGATAGACATATTTTTGCAAAAACCACTTTTTTGGTATCAGGGGACTTCAAAGCAAAAATCTCGAGGTCTCTTACAAGAGAGTAGCTATGATAACTTAGATTACTATAGTTTTATGATATTTAAATATTTATTTGACAATTGTTTATCGTTTTAAGCTGCTTATCTTAAAGTACACAAGGTGGCCATCTCACCCATCTCAATTACATTGCAAACATGTTGCGAACATATCGCACCAGAAACCGTTAGTACGCAATAAATTAAAAATTAAAAAATACGAGCGTAATCTACAAACTTATCTCCAGGGGACTGGGTAATTTTAATAACGGAAGTTTGTTCGATTAATGTGGAAAAAAATGTTAAAAAACAGGAAGTTTTGATACCAAAAATCTGCTAGTTTATTTTGTAATTACTTGGAATATATAGATAATTGCCAGATATTAGGTAGCTTACCCCCTAGAGAAATAAATTTTCTTTCTTTTGATGCTTGATACAAAGCAATTAAGTGTATTTTATAGCTGTCTGGTGGTTTTAATTGTTATTACACGGCATTCGGATTGATACGGACATATCTGGACATTCTTTATTAAGAAAAGTAGATTCCATATATCATAATCACGATGATGGGTGCAGTAATTCTTAAACAGAGGGCGCTGCCAACAATAATATTAGTTTTTAAAATTATTCTTCAAATATAGTGTCCGCACGAAGAGCAGACAAACTAATTGTATATCTTACTCAGTCATATAATGACGTTATATATGTCTTTCTGTCAGACACCAAAAGAGTAACGTTTAAAGAAAGAAATCGCAATCGCATATATACAAATAACATTAAATTGAACTGATATAATACTATTCGTAAAAAAGCCGAAAATAGAACTGATGCATCTCGTATTCTTATTTAGTAATATATCTACCGAAAATATCTAGCCCACAGAGTATTTTACAAAAAGTATTTATGTTTTGGTGATCAAAGTGATCATACACAGAGCCTTACAAATTAAAGCGAATCTGAAAATACTTTTGGATTTAATTTCCATTTAATTTGTAACATATCTACACTATGTTGCAAATTATGTGTAAATTAAATAAAAATGAAATGAGAAAACATTTTCAGATTCGCATTTACTTTGAAACACAGCGCAACACTATGTTTCAAATTAAATGCAAAATTGAAAATATGTTCTCATTTAATTGGCAAATAATTTGCAACATAGTCTACATTAGGGTGGTCGTTATTTTTCAAATTTGAGATTTCTTTCGGGTACCCACTATTTTTTTTTCGTTAAATGTAAAAATATACCACATAAAATGTCTACTTATTTGATTCATATTAAGGGGTACCGCAGAGGGGTTAATGTTCCCTCCCCCATTCTCGAAAAAATCAACTTTTTCGCTTTTTCTTCTGTTGAACTAATGTGCAACTTATTATACATGAATAGATAGATTTGAAATTCAATGTAAAAAAGTACATACCTTGATTTTTTTCTAGAATAGCAATAGCTAATGAGTAAAACGTTTGACAAATTCCCAGCCTTAGGTTTAGCTATGGCTCAGTAGTTGTCCTAACAACAGTCGATTTGTATGCGTCCGGAAATTCTTTACGGTATTGACTAATTACTTGTAGAATATATTGCTGTTGTCATTCGTCTTTCAACAAAACATTAGTAGCCAAAGAGAATGTTGAAAAAACAATTTTTCCTAACACATAATGGTCACCCTAATGTACATATATTGCAACATATTCGACTTATATTTCAAATTAAATGCAAATCTATGGAAATTAAATGAGAAAGTATTTCCAGATTCGCATACTGTACTAGTTCTACTTCTAAACAAGTGTTTTGGTCAAATATTTTCAAAAAAAATAAATAACTCAAAAACTATTGGCTCAATTTTGAAAAAGAAAGAACAGTTGAACAGATAATTTAAAGCAGTACTAGAAAATCCAAAAATATATAGGATCAGTTATTTAAAAAAATTAAGTTTCACGCATTTCCGGTGGAACTTTTTTAATAAAATTCTTTTCAAATTTTATTTTGAGTACACATGAATTCTTTTTAAAATTGTTTAAACTTAGTAGTTGACGAAATATTGCCTAAATCTTTTTACTGAAGTAAACTATTACTTTCGGTCTGCCGATTTTACTGAAAATCTAATCAGATCTCAAGAGGCAGATTATACACGTAAATACAAAATTTGGAATTGATCGCTGTAGCGGTTTGACCGCTATCGTGGTCACACACAGCCAGACACACACACACAGAGAGAGACAGACATTTTTTAAAAACCACTTTTTCGGTATCAGGGGACTTCAAAACGTGGACATCTGCAAAAATCTCGAGGTCGAAAATTTTCATCATCACTATACTTCCTTATACAGCGTATAAGAAGGTAAAAGGAATTTTATTATTTATCTCAGTCCGAATATTGGAAATTTTTTAATACAAAAATTATTCAAAGTCGAGCTTTAAATATGTCCATACCCGTGATATATCTATCTAGAATGCATGACTTGCGATATATTCGCAAAAACGTGTTTTACGATAAGAGTATGTACCAGTAGGAATTTCAAATTTTTTTTTTTTAAATTGTTTTCTAATTTAGTCTTGATCGCTTTGGTATACTTTACATTCTAAAATTAGTAGTTGACGAGCTATTATTTGATTTCTTCACTGAAATAAAGTACTACTCCCGATTTATCGATTTCACTGAAAATCTAATTAGATTTCCGAGAGAGATTATATTCCTAAATATACATTTCGGTATTGATGGACTTTACCGGTTGGCCGCTATCGTGGTCACAAAGAGAGGGAGAGAGAGAGAGAGAGAGAGAGAACGCGCGAGAGACTTTTTTGTAAACGTGGAAATCTGCAAAATCTCGAGGTCAAGAATTTTTGTCATCAAAATACTTCCTTTTACTACGTAGGTATAAGAAAGTCAAAAAGGAATTTTATTTATGAAATAAAAATTACCTAAAATAAGTCTAGACAATTTTGGGTTAAATTTGCGAATACATGTTAAAGTGTATCTCATTTATAATTTTTTTTTTAATATTTGTTGTGCATGTATGTATTTTGTAAATTTATGCCCTGATCTGTATTATTGTTGTGTTTTACAGAATGTTCTGACAGAGGTGTAATGATAATTTTTCATTATTTTTTTCTTAGCGTTTCATTAGTAAAAATTGGAAAAAATTGGAAATTCTTTGATTACATTTTCCTATAGAATTAAATTAGAGGAAATAGTGAGATCACAGGAGTTATTTTTTATATTATATCGGACACTAGCGGAATTATCCAGAATGTGAGGGGCAGAATCTGATTTTCTGCTAAAACCATTCCTTGTTAAATCAGAATGCTGGGTGGAGACACTTAGATGTAAAAGGCAGCTAAGGAATACTCTTAATTGCTTTGGATCAAGCATCAAAAGAAAGATAATTTATTTCTCTATAAGCTAAGCTACTAATATCTTACAAGTATTTATATATTCGAAGTAAGCACATTTTTAGTACAAAAACTTCCTGTTTTTTAACAATTTTTCCCATATTATTCGGACAAACTTCAGTTGGAGACAAGTTTGCTGATTAAGCCGGAATTTTTTTGGTTACCAACGGATTGTGGTGCGATATGTTAGCAGCATGTTTGCAATGTAATTGAGATTGGTGAGATAGCCAACTTAAAATGACAAAATATATTCTTTAGTTTGTATATGAAAACTAGCATACTATTTCATTTTTGTGAAACCCTAATAAAATTGAAATGAATAAATAATACAACTGTCTAGGTATATGTATATTAATACATGACGAAAAAGCTTTGTACTCTGGCATAGATAGTTAAAGTTCATATGAATAAGGAGTGCAGAAAGATAAAATTTATGTATAATATGTGTTACAAATAAATACATTACTTAATTAACTCGAAAATTAGTGGATAACGACGTATTTCTACACGTTCGCAGCTAACGTAATAGAAAATTCAAAAAAATTATATGCAACGGTTATAGAAGTATACTTTTTGAGAAAAGAACCTGAATAACTCAAACTTAAAAAATTAATGAATTAAAGTCGAATTTCGGCCACTGGTCGACCACTGGTATTAATTATTAGGCAAGTTATTTAGGTACTTATACAAAATTTTTAAACTATTTTCTTTAATTCTGTAATAAAAATTACTTACATAGGCATGTAAGAAATTTAATTTTTTTAATATTCTTCAGATCTTGTTTTTAATTATATTTAGTAATTTATTATTAACGTGCGAAATGCACACTGTCGGATAAATTTCATGGCGGTCTTTGAAATTTTTTTTCAATTGAATTGGTCATTCTAATAGTTGATACGGTATCAGAACTTAATAAAACACTTGATGACAAGGAAGGCATTTTATAATATCCAAGACAACTGTCTGAGCACACATGTATATTTAACTTATTTAATTAGATTGTTGTCGGTATGTGATATATATTGATTGTTTCTCTTTTTCTTACTTTTACACACATTATAGGCCTTGTGTTCCTTACACTGACAGGTTCACTACTTACGGGTTTTCTTGAGCAAAGAGTTCTGTTCTTTTTATTATTAATGGTCAAAAACGAATTTGAATAAATACATGGTGACCGTCAAAATTGAATCAGCCTATACCGGGTGTCAACGAGATCATGTATCAGCACGCCATTTATTTATTAGTTAAAATAAAACTTTGAAATTCGGACCGTATATATGAGTGATTGGGGGGCTTCTTCAGGTACACTCAGTTTTTCTATAGCACTTCCGGTCAAACCGGAAGTGACGTTAATTTTGAATTTTTAAATACAACATTTATTATTTCTGTTCATATTCTGTTTCTTCTGAAAATTTGCCATCTAGTGCAGGTTAACTTTTGACATTTCTGTCAAAGATGGCGGTATCTGTTAAATTTATCCATTAAAGTGAAACTGCTTCGCAACGATTGTCGAAATGTAACAACCATCAAAGTTAGCTTTGAAAACAATTAAGAAACGTATTTTTCACATTTACACGCATTGGCGAAGGAAACATGTATTTCACGTTGAAATTACTAAAGAAAATAGAAAAAAAAAAATTTTCATTTTCAAATGACAGGTACTCGTTTTTTTAAATAGTAACACCTATTTTTTATTACAGTGCCATATTGGCATAATTTTTAGCTTTCAAGTGATATAAAATATGCTGTGGTTTAGTGGTAGACAGGTAGTACAAAACATAAAATGTTTTAAAAGTAGTCTAATTCCAAAGACTACTTTTAAAACATTTTATGTTTTGTACTACCTGTCTACCACTAAACCACAGCATATTTTATATCACTTGAAAGCTAAAAATTATGCCAATATGGCACTGTAATAAAAAATAGGTGTTACTATTTAAAAAAACGAGTACCTGTCATTTGAAAATGAAAATTTTTTTTTTTCTATTTTCTTTAGTAATTTCAACGTGAAATACATGTTTCCTTCGCCAATGCGTGTAAATGTGAAAAATACGTTTCTTAATTGTTTTCAAAGCTAACTTTGATGGTTGTTACATTTCGACAATCGTTGCGAAGCAGTTTCACTTTAATGGATAAATTTAACAGATACCGCCATCTTTGACAGAAATGTCAAAAGTTAACCTGCACTAGATGGCAAATTTTCAGAAGAAACAGAATATGAACAGAAATAATAAATGTTGTATTTAAAAATTCAAAATTAACGTCACTTCCGGTTTGACCGGAAGTGCTATAGAAAAACTGAGTGTACCTGAAGAAGCCCCCCAATCACTCATATATACGGTCCGAATTTCAAAGTTTTATTTTAACTAATAAATAAATGGCGTGCTGATACATGATCTCGTTGACACCCGGTATATTCCTTTTTCAGAAATGCAATAATCACTAAAAATACCTGTTTATTATCTAAATCAAATAGGTAAAGGACATAGAACTACATAGGTATTTACAAAACAAACATTATATGTAAGTATGTTCCTATTATTCTTGTAAGGACGTTATTTGCATTTTTACAATTTAGGGTAAATATTAAGGATTTCAAAATAGACACATATTCTATTAAATCGTGTATGTATAAACTGGTCTGGTCTATCAGTCTCTATATAATTTGGTTCAATGTAAGACATACGTTGCGTTAGTAGTATCATCTTTTATCCAATAAATTTATTTTACAAATTATATCGCTGCTACTTTCAACCAGATGGCTAATATAAATGCAGTCACGTATGCAACACATAATACACGCCTAATGGTTAGAAGAGGACAGAGCAATGTGGCGATTCTCTTTCTATTAGATGGCCACCTTAAAGTTGCAATTTCCTTCTTTTTTTAGTTTTACGGAATAAAATCATCTATTTATTTGTAAAATAATATAGGTACCTACCTACCTATACCTATGTATTTTGCTTATAGTTGATTTTTTTATAAAAACTCTAGATACTTACCTACCTATAATGCTTATTAACATTTTTAGATAGTAGTAGGACTACTTGTTATATTATAATGTATTTGCACAAATAAATATTTTTTAAGACAAGTTTGTGTTTTTGTTTCCTAAACTTGCAAAATCAATGTTCAAAGTGTTATACAATATTAATAAAAAATATATAAATATAATTTATTATGTCTTTTAATTACATTGTTCCATTTTATAGTGCCTGATATTCTTCAATACACATTATGACATTATACATTTTCTTATTACAAGTTAGGAATTTTTTTTTACTGAAACTCATATTTTATGCATTTAAACCGGTAACGTCGCCGTTTTTGCCAATCCTCATGCACAGTATAGAGCTGTATAGACACAGTAGTTTCTCTCGCCGTCGGCACCTTTGATGTTTGTGTCCCAAAATAGTACTGCGCATTCACGCACGCGCAACCAGAGGCGTAGTAAATTTTTCTATTCAGGAATAAGCCAGTGACGCAGAACCAAATCGTTTATGAGATAATTATGTTAATCTATTTTTAAAATTATGAAAAAGCTATAAGACAAACCGTCCTTACCTAGCAAACGGCAACTCTATATTTAGTTTAAAAATACGCCAAAAGAGGCCACTAATAGTGCGAATACGCAAAATAAATTTATCTCATGTTGAAATGCCATCGAGTTTGGCAAATTTCTGCACAGAAATAGTTCGCACTATTACATACGAGATGACCCTCGTGCGAATTGTGCGTAGAGAGAGCGCATTTTCTTCTAAATAGTGCAGCTTGTTAGGACGTTTAGACAAATCCATTACGAAGCGGACGTGCAGAAAGCGAAAGGAGCGACAGAGTCTACCCCATATAGTTGTATTTTTGTACTGGACTCCGACATACGTGTTTTTTCTTCACAGAAAAAAAAAACATGAAAAGAAAAAGTGTCTAGGCTTATTCACAAAATAAAATAACAGCATTTTGTTTGATTTTAATTTTATTTATATCGGTGGATTATGACTTTATTTTCGAACCGCCAGAATTTCGATTTTTAAGAAAAGGGGACTGAAAAAATATCGATTTTTCCTATTACCTCAGCCAGTTTTGATTTTTTCTTTGTAATAGTTTATCAGTATTTGGTAACAATATCATTTTGTAATAATAGAACATTATATTACTTGAGAAAATATATATTTAATAAACCCTGCTTATATTAGATGTTTATTATAAATCACAATTGTTATTGAACTGCATCAACAAAAACTTTCTTGAACACTGTAATGTGCAGAAAGTGCAAGTCATTCCGCCCCTTGCAAAATCGTTTTGTCCTATTATCTTGGCCAATTTCGACTTTTTCTTTGAAATACGTTGGGACAATTTAGAACAAACCTAGAACAACCTGAAACGACTGTCAGCAAGTTTTTCGAAATTGATACCGGAAGTAGGTCTTTTAGGTACTCTTATCAAAAATCAGTTTTTTGCAAATATTTCGCAAGTCATGCTTTTGAGACAGGTACGCTACGAATATAAAAGTATTTAAAACTTAATTTTAAATATTTTTTGTATAAAAAAAATTCAAAATACGGACCAGAAGTATCAGTTTTACTCTTATCGAATAGCTATTTTTTGCCAATATGTAGTAAATTATGCATTCTATAAATATTTGTCAACAGTACGAAAGTATTTAGAGTTGGTTTTGAAATATTTTTGTATAAACGAAATTTCAAAATTCGGACCGGAAGTAACACTTTTACTCTTTGCGAGTAGCACTTTCTTTCGAATATCTGGCAAAGTATGCATTCTATAGAGATTTATTAAGAGAATAGAGGTACTTATAATGGGTTTTTAATTAATTTTTGTATAAAAAAAAATTTAAAACTATAATTTGAAACGCTCATACGTATAAGAAGGTCGTGTGGTGGCCACACCTCATTTTTTCCTATTAACTCAGCCAATTATGATTTTTTATTTGAAATACTTTGGAACAATCTAAAACAAACCTAGGATAACCTAGAACAACCGTCAGAATTTCGATTTTCGAAAAAAGGGGGGCCCACTTTTCACTTTTGGATATAGTTTTTTGGCAATATCTTTTGATATATGAGATACGGTCTTGATATATTAGAACAGTGTTTCGAACAAATCTAGAACAACCTGAAACAGAATTTTAATTTTCTCAAAACGAGGGGCTATAAGAAAATCGCTTTTCCTATTAACTCCAGCCAATTAAGATTTTTTTTTAAATACTTTGGAACAATTTAAAACAAACCTGGAACGACCGTCAGAATTTTGATTTTCGAAAAAAGGGGCCCTGGCAAAAAATTGTTTTGTTTTTCCCATTTTCTCGGCCGATTATGATTTATTTTTGAAATACTTTGGAACAATTGAGAACCAACTTAGAGCAACCTGGAACAACCGTCACAATTCCGAATTCCGAAAAAAGAGGTCTAACTTCACACACCCAAAAGTGAAACTAAAACGACATGTGCGTGTATCGTTAAGAATTTTTCGAATTTCCGGAATATGTCACAGAGTGAGTAATTAAGAATTATTTGGATTACTAAATACTCGCACACGCAAGTATACCAGCACTTCGTACCTATACAATACCACTTGAAGGAAAAACTTTAAGACCTACCACCTGACGAGTTCAAGAAAAGGGTCAAAGGGCTGTTGATGGAGAGGAAATACTACGGCGTCGAAGATTTTCTGGCAGTTAACGCGAGCTGCTGAAGTATATAACATTCTATCCTTTTTTATTATTTGATTATATAGTTGATACAGTGATCTTGTTATATATACTTTAATTTAAATTAATTTGTTATGCCCAGTACTTTGGTAGTTTTTATAAATCTTTTTCAGTAATCTGGTTTTTAATTTCTTTTGATAATAAATGGCAGTAAAATATCTTTCAAATAGTGACAAACATCTATCGATAATGTCAATAAATTCCGGTGCTCGTGCTGTAAGACCATGTTCAGATTTTATGCTTATGTTACCGTAAGTTTTGTGCAAAATAAGTAATTTTGTAGCGTCGTTCAAGTGTAAGTTTGTTGTTGAAAATAGTTTACACGACAAACAATTAAATTCTTCCAAACACCTTCTAATTAAATAGGCCGCAAAATAAACAATAGCGCATTCTTGTAGATATGCTTCAGTAGTCGGCCCAGTTAACGTTGACATTTCATTAACTGGTGACGATGAAGAAAAAGAAGAAGAGGAGGAAGAAGAAGAAGAAAAAGAAGAGAATTCACAGTGGACTTCATCATAGTCGGGTAGAGACATTACTTCCATCATTTCGTCAGTGTCAGGTTCATAATTTGCACTTGAGGGGTGGTTTCATCAGTGAGTTAATAATAATAATAATAATAATAATAATAGCCTTTTATTTTCCCCTGGCATGAACCTACATTATTCGTATAATTTTATATTATTTAAATAACAAGAAAAAGAAAATAAGGCGAAGTTCAGCTCGCTACTTAACGTAGTTACTGCTCTTCCACTCAACCCTAATTAAACTAACTTAAAGATAACTAACCTAAAGATAGATTGTGATTAGTACACATCTGCAAGACTAGCAAATCCACAAACACCGGATCACCGCTGCCCACGAAAGAGATACCGATAAAGCTTAAGTTTAAACAATTTTACGGACCAAGTTTCTTTTATATCCCGTGGAATAGCATTATAAATATACGCCACCTGGTAGGAATAGCATCTTTTAGCATACTGAGTATTACGCTCAGGCGGAGTTAAAGTTCCTTTAAAGCGTATATTTATATTATGTACGTCCGATCTGAAGGTAATATTTCTATACAAATACGGAGGCTTTTGAGTTAAAATAATGGAATGATATAAGCTAGCAGCATGTAGGCGTCTACGGCTGAACATATTCAACCATCCTACTTCCAATAGTTTATGTGATATATGAGATCTTCGTCTAACATTAAATATCAATCTCAAACAAGAGTTCTGAACTTTTTGTATTTTACGAACGTTTCGAGAATCAAGTGATGCATGATATAAAGAGTCACAATAATTCATATGCGATAAAACTAAAGATTCACACAATACTTTCTTTACATGTCTTGTAATAAACATCCTACTAGCATATATCACCCTCAAGGCTGCATAACTACGTTTGGTACACTGATTTATATGGTCACAGAAATTCAAATTCTCATCTAGAATAACACCTAAATTTTTTACACAGGGTTTTAAAGCAATAGCTGTACCATCAACAATTATTTTTACCTTAGAACGATAATTAGGATCAGACCTAATTCTTTTTGGACCGAACAAAATCAATTCTGTTTTGGCAGAATTCAAGCGTAGTGAATGTCTTTTTGACTCTCTAACTAGACTTTCAATATCTAAATTCATTTTATAGCACGCATCTTCAAAATTTCCTTTGTCAAAGGAGCAATACAGCTGAGTATCGTCAGCATAGAAATGACAGTGTGAGTAACGCACATAGTTAATAAAATTAAAAGTATATATTGTGTACAATAATGGACCTAAAATAGACCCTTGAGGAACACCAGAATCAACCGCTTTATATTCGGAGATATTGTTATCAATAGTAACGCATTGCTTTCTGCCGGTAAGGTAGTTATATATTAATTTTACAGCAGTTGATCCCAGACCAAGGTGATGAAGAATTGAAGCCATCAAATCATGGTTTATTGTGTCGAAGGCTCTTGAAAAATCCAACAAACACAACAACGTACACCTCCCCCTGTCACTTTCCATAACTATATCATCAACAATTTTTGTTAAAGCAGTAGTACAACTGTATCCCTTCCTAAACCCCGATTGTGTTACAGGTAAAATGTTATTTTCTGACACGTAATTTCGTAATTGTTGCTCAATAACCCTTTCAATAACCTTCGACAAAACGGGAAGCACACTTATTGGTCTAAGATCACTATACTCACGAACATCAGCTCTCTTCGGCAACGGTGTAATCAATGAAAGCTTCCAACATCTTGGAAAGCATCCGGTAGTTATACATTCATTAATTATATGCGTAAGATAAGAGACAATATGAGGTGTACATAATTGAATAAATTTTATATTAAGTCCATCTATACCGGCAGCATTAGTTTTTATAGAAAAAATTAATTCATAAATGGTCTGTTCATCCACTGTTTGAAATTGGAAATCAACATCAAGTAAACGCGTTGACATGTAATCATTAAAAACAGCACCATCCTGATGCAAATTTGGAACAGAGTTAACAAAAAAATCATTTATTTCACCAGCGTTTTTTATATGTGATGGTAGGCTAATTCCCCTAGAAACAACTACTCCCATACCTCGCAGCAATTTCCAAAATTCTTTGCTGCCGCTTGCTCTCCCAAGTTTATATGCAGCGTATGCACGTTTCTCCCGACGTATTGCCTCGGTTGTAGTATTACGCAGTGATTTATAATAATTCCAATGTGGTACAGATTTACTTTTTTGAAATCTCCTATAGGCATTGTCACGCAATTTTTGCATAAGTTTTATCGTATCGGTCATCCAAGGCGCTGGAGGTCTGGTAAACCGAGAAATCACTAAAGGCATATGGGTGTCAAATAGAGATTTGAGATTGTTAGTAAAAAAATCAGTTTTCTCATCAACGCCGTCCATATCAAAAATTAAATGGAACGGTGTATTATATAAATTTTCTTGAAATATATCCATACGGAAATATTTCTGACTTCTATATGTACGCCAAGCAACATTGGTTTTCCTAAACTGAATTTTAAAGGTGCAGACCAACAGCTCGTGATCGGAGAGATTATGAACTGGCTCAACTAGGGCATTTAGTAGTGAGTCCCTATTAGATATGAAAACTAAATCAATTAAAGTAGAAGTATTGCACGTAATTCTAGTAGGTGATTGTATAACTTGAACCATATCCATCGATAACATCGTATCTATGAGTGTCGTACTTGCTAAACTACCGATATTGTTGAGATCAATATTAAAATCGCCTGTTAATACAATATACTCACATTCTGGAATAAATGCAGATAAACTAGTTTCTAATTCACTAATAAAAAAGTTATAATTGCAATGAAATGGTCTATAAGCAACACCAAAACTATAAGTTTGCGCATTTAATACAATAGATATCCATAATTGTTCAATACCACCACCGGATTGCAGTATTTTATATCGGAACTGATTTCTACAATATATCGCCACACCCCCCGCTCGCGAGTCTCTATCTTTTCTAATTAGGGAATAACCCTGTATATATAAACGTGCATCAGAAGCACTGTCTGAAAGCCATGTCTCGCATAAACAACAAATGTCGCAATTATAGTCATATAAAATAGTTTTTAATCTTTCTAATTTCGGCAGCAGTGATCTAATATTCAAATGTAGTACCTTAAAAGGCTCCACAGCCATTTGCTAGTCCAACAAATCCAAGGATATTTGTGTAAGTAACTATAATAATATAATAACAAACAGAAAAATTAAAGGCAATTAACAAACTATAGCAATACTACAATGCAAAATCGCTCCGTGTCCACTCAAACATGGACATATTTATTAAGCAGCAATTGACAGACTAAACATTACAATATGCAGAACCAGAAAAAGGAAATTTATTTAATTACGTCTGCTCCATGAAGATATGCACAAATGTATATCAGAAACACTCAATATCACCAAAAACACAAAAATAAAATATAATTAAAATTATAAAATTATAAGAGCTACAAAAGTGCCTTAAATTCTAAATGCATTACATTCAGTTCAAAAGAAAGAAAAAAAGAAATCTCAAATATAACATTAATTTGGCTTTAGTAGCATGTACAGTATGAGTGATTTCATTTTAATTGTTTAGCACGTACAGTAGTACTAACAAAAGCAATAGTATTTTATTTCTACTTACATTAACTTCATACAAAATCAACTATACTATTCATATTGAATCATATGCATCCAGACAGTATTACCCATGGAGCGTCTCAAGATCCTCTAAAGACTTAATTCGATGTTTATCAGCCCCTATCCTAGCGTTCACAACACCATCGGTGGTCCAGACGTTTTTTCTACCATATCGTTGTTGAGCTGCGTGATATAAACTGAAGTTGTCTGCCGTAAGATCCTCCGCAATAAATATTTTATAATCTTTTGCATTATATTTGTTGCGCATTACGAGATATTTATATTTGTAACTTATGAATTTCACTATTATAGCGCGTTTTCCTGCTGAAACTTTCCCTATTCGATGACATCGATCTATATCTTTGGCACCTACATCGATTTTCAATTTATTTTGTAATAGATCAATTACAATATCCTCGACGTCTTCGTTATTATCTTCAGGTACACCAAATATACGAATGTTATTTCTGCGCGAGTACTGTGCCTGTTCGTCTATCCTTCTCTCCAGCCTGCGATTGTCACTTTCCAACCCATCACATCGTGCGTTAAGTTTTTTTAAAGTATCACCGAGTTTTTCTGACAACTGCTGCGCCATTTTATCAATAAAATTTTCACTTTGCAATAATTCATGTATGCAATCTTTAAATAACTTTTTAAATTCGTCCCTTTGATCCCTGGTAATAGGCATTTCGGTTAACAATGTTACTATATAACGTATTCACAAACTATCAGAATTAAATAGCCCAAATTACCAGGTAAAACACCATATAAACTACGGAGCAACTCCACACACGTTACACACCTAACATCGCATCTCGTTAATGGCGACACCCCCTTGCAGTTGGATTACGATTATAACCACCTTTTTGTAGAACAACCGAGAAAAAATTTTCAATTACGTCTTGATTTAACCGACTAGTTAAAATATACTGTTTTTCTCCTTGAAACAGCTCTAGCACTCCTTTCACTGTTTGCAACAATCCATCAAAACATATTTGCAAATGCTTTGCAAACTAGATTTAGGGTCTGTGACTTCCAAACTTTCACAACTGCAGAAGCGTAACCAGGGGAGGAGGGGTTTGAGGGTTAGAACCCCCCGCCCTCATCATAAAAAAGAAAAGAAAAATTGGGTCATTAAGTACTTTTTTAAAAGTCTTGACAAATGTATTATTTTTACACACTCTGATGGAAAGGAATAGAACTACTACCAGTACTGACAAATGCGAAAGAAAACGGGTTTGAAAAATGGACGATCATGGCATATCTTTGCAGTGACCCCCCCTATGGTCAAGGTCTAGTTACGCCTATGCATAACTGTATACTTCTAGAACAAGTAGCCTCGCGTTACACAAGAAATATACCGATTAGAGATCTACCTGAAGTCATAGCGACTCAACAAAACATTAGGAATAAAAAATGAGGTGTGGCCACCACACTACTTTCTTATACGTATTAGCGTATCAAATTATAGAATTTTCAGATTTTTTTTAATCAAACATTATTCAAAATCCTATTCTAAGTACTTCTATTGCCTTAATAAATTTCTATAGAATGCATACTTTGCAAGATACATATTATAAAAGAAGTGCTACTCGCTAAGAGTAAAGTGTTACTTCTCGTCCGAATTTTAAAATGTCATGTATGCCAAATACATTGCAAATCCAGCTCTAAATACTTTTGTACTCTTGACAAATATATATGAAATGCATCATTAACGACATATTTGCAAAAACTCGTTATTCGATAACTATAAAAGTGTTACTTCCGGTCCGAATTTTGAAATTTTTTTTATACAAAAGGTATTGAAAATTAAGTTCTAAATACTTTTATACTCGTAACGTACCTGTCCAAAAAGCATAACTAGCCAAATATTCGCAAAAAACTTATTTTCGATAAGAGTAAAAGGCATATTTCCGGTAGGAATTTCGAAAAACTTTTTTAATAAAATTCTTCTCCAATTTAATTTTGAGTACATTTGAATTCTTTATAAATTTGTTTAAACTTAGTAAGTGAAGAAATATTGGCAAAATTCAATTTCTTCACTGAAGTAAACTACTACTTCCGGTCTACCGATTTTACTGAAAAACTAACACGTAAATACAAAATTTGGAATTGATATCTATAGCGGTTTGACCGCTATAGACCGTCACACACAGACACAGAGAGACAGGAGACACACAGACATTTTTTAAAAACCCCTTTTACGGTATCAGGGGACTCGAGGTCGAAAATTTTCGTCATAACAATACTTCCTTATACTATAAAAAGTCACAAATATTAAATAATCTCTATATGGATAATCGAATTTCATTGTTTTATTATTATTATTAATATAAAGTATCAAAAATTTAATAATTGTTCATTATTATGTACTTATCTATGTATATACAGGGTGAGTCAACTACGCGGGTAAGGCCGATTGTGCCTTTACGAGTAAAGATATTTCGAAACGGTTTTTTTCTTGTGGTAGCTGTTCATTAGGGGCACATTTTAAAAATATGTTGTATTATACAGAGTGTTCCGTAACTTGGTGGCTAACCATAGTTATAGTTTTTTAAATGGAACAGCCTATATATTATTGCATTTTTGAATTCCCCGTATTATTTTTAGTCAAAAAGTTATAAGATAGTATAGGCCTAAAGTGTAAAGTTTTTGACTTATTCCCATTTTTCTGAAAAATTCAATGTTTGTATAAAATTATATTTCTCGAAAACGACGTATTAGATGGACAAAATTTTTTACAATATTGTTTACAATAAGAGGTCCTAATAGAAGCATGTTCTATTTTTTTACAGTTACTAACTGCATGTGCAGGAAACTGGATTAAAATTAGATGACACGTTTTTGTATAAAAGTAATTTTTTTTAAATAGAACAGCCTGTATATCAGTTCATTTTTGAATTGTTTATTAAATTTTGTGTCAGAAACATGTAAGACCTTAATACAGTAAAAGTGACTATTACAGAGTTATTGTCGTTTTTTGATATGCTTTTGTTAGTGTTTGCAAAAAAGCCAATTTTTTCAAATGGAACATCCTGTATATTATTTTATAAATGTGCTCCTAATGAACAGCTATCACAAGGAAAGAACCGCTTCGAAATATCTTTACTCATAAAGGCATAATCGGCCTTACCCTATTAGATGACTCACCCTGTATATACCTATGCATCTCTATTCTTGCCTGTGTTCTATATCATAATAAGTGGAAGCATCATAAAATCCAATGTATTTGGATTTTAAAGCTTTTTAAATCATATTCTTTCCCGAGAATTTAGTCATTATTTACATTAACTCTTTTTATAACCGTCCGGACACGGGACTGTGTAAAAGAAATTTTTTTCGCGGTCATAAATTACTTTTGGGAACTGGGTCTGTCTGGTACAATTTCTGAAGTTCGGTTTGGAAGAAGTACGTACCATCCATCTATCTCTATCTATATTAGCCAAGTTATTTTATTTTTATTCTGCCCATTAAAAATGCTGTATATTTATAAATATTATTTAAATATTTATACTGGGTAATATTCAAAAGTCTCTAAAATGGAATATTTGAATTTATATTTTATTTAATTCTAAAATTTAAATTTTGTTTTCTTAATCTTAAACAAAACGACATCTATCGGTTAAAAGTAATAAGTCAGCATAATCCTCTTTGGTGGCGCCACCTAAAGTTTGCTCCTGGAATTTAAAAAATACAGTGGCGACGCCTAACGCTTGCATTCTTTTTAGCGCTGCCTAATAATGTTTAAAGACGGTTTGTTTGTATAGTATTGTCTGTGGCTATATCAATAATACAAAAAACGATGATAAAACACTGCTTTTTATTAAGTACATATTACACACGCATTTAAAATGTAATACATTATACGTACAACACAAAAAAAGGCTCCTCTAACCTAAAGATTACTTAAATTTCTTGACACAATTCATCAATGGTGTTGTTATTTTATTTGAATTGCCACTAACTTTAAAATTTCTATTGCAAAATTTCAAAGTATAAAAAATTCTTACACGAATAAATAGCTTTATCAAAAATTCAGTAGGAAAATTTTCGCAGGGATGTTTATATGATATCTCCTCCAACTTCTGTTTTAATTTAAAGCTAACATTTGGTTCGAAGGAAAATCAAGAAAAAAATTCACAGAAGGCTTTTTCCTAATGCGGTATTTATATATAGGTATACTGAAATTATGGTCGGGCGTTGCCAAATTAGTCAAGCTGTTTCACAAAGTTAGGACATGCCTTATAATAAGTGTAAAATTTGAATTCATTCATTTCTTGTGTTTTAAACGTATAATTGTTGGAAAACTATGCTTTTCAAAACATTTGTGTCCCAAATAACCTATAAAATAAGTGAAGGCATTTTGTTCAGTTATATTTTCCCATTGTCGGTAATCAATCTTCGAAAATTAAATTTTGCGTTGGTGGTGGTGAATTTGTCATGAAGTTTGAGTAATTATTCACAACTACAATACACAATATGCACATTTTAACAGTTGAGGACATTTTAATGCGCCTGGGGATCTTACCGCATTGGTTCTTTCGGAAACCTGAAAAAGCTTAATTTAGAATTATTCGAACTATTCTTGCACCGAGGTGCACAACAATAATGGGGCATTTTTGTTCCAAGTATTCGCGAAACGAAAAACTACAATTATTGATAAAACGTTATGCTGCGTGCACACTAATTATAAAAAACAATTTGTTTGTCAAAAATGTTGGAAGTACGTCAGCATCCATTAAATTATATGGAAATGTTTCAAGGAAATGCACAATAATCAAACAAAAAATTTTGACACACATTTTAAACACAAATTCTAAATTAATAATGTGTTAATAAATTTATTTGACGTTAATTATAAATGCCAAAAGAATGTATAACTTAGTTTTACAAATGCCTTGTTTAATTTGTGTACAACTACCCATTAATTTGTAAAATTAGTGTTCATAATAAATTGTTTGTCAAACATTTTGTATAATTGGTGTACAGCATAACTTATATTAACGGCCATTCACAAATCGCATATTGCCCGCAATCACATCAAATAATCCCGCCAACTCAACAGCTGATGGCTGACTACTGCGCATTCCACGCACGCGTCGGTTCAAGGTCGTCGGTAGGATTATTTCACTCGCCAGAAACTACTGTTTCTATTATACATAGCTAACACATATTATACTGTGCATGTGACCAGAATATATCGTTCTCCGTTCCACTAGTTCTGCCAGTAATGCTATCGCACTCTTTGCTTTATAATTCTTGTTAGGCTTATTTGATGAAATTAGTTCATATTAGGTCTAGGTGGGAGACAGGTCAGTGTATAGGTTCTGGATTTAATATATATTTAAATACAAAAATTAAGAAAGATGCCTGGAAAGGCAACACAATCGATTTTAAAGAAGCTGTCAGCTAATATAAATAAAATTCGAGAACTCCTTGATTCATCTGCAGCATTGAAGTCTGTTGAAACAGCTGACGTAAATAAAATTCGAGAACTCCTTGATTCATCTCCAGCAATATTGAAGTCTCTTGAAACAGCTGACGTAAAAGATTCAGGTATCTAAAAATTAAATTTTAATGTAAATTTAGCGTATGTATTATTTTAGTTACCTAGTAGCACGAATAATCATTTAATTAGATTAATGTTTAATCATCAAACACTTAGTATTAGCGGATTTTATTTTATATACAGTCTGTTTTACTGCTGTATCTCTTCGTTTTGATTAAATTAAATCAATTTTTCATAGGCATAACAAGAGCTTTTTGTCATTCTTAAAGTTACAAAACTTCCCGTACTTCAAAAGTTGGTTTTATATAACCTTTATAAGAATGTGCCTTATGCTGAAAATGCTATTTGAACTACATATTTTTTAACATAGAAAGTGAATAGAGCATTTTTGGCCATTTTCGATGCAGTATTTAAGAAGGCCCGGTTGTCCAATGTTAGTTTAGGCGTAAGGGTAGGTTTATTGTTGAACTTGGCTTAATAACCAATCATGCGTTGTACAATTCCAGCTCAAGTGCAAAACCAAGCATTTGTTTTTTTTGTTTATGTTATGAGAATTATAACCTCAATTATGAACAGCTATTATTTTAATATTGATATAAAATGGCAGGAAATATTGGCAATAATGTAGTAAGACAACCATTGATTCATGAATATTTTAATGGACTTCTATAGAATAATTAAAAAAATATAATTGTCTTTATTATTTATGTATTAAAAAAATAAATGCTGTGAAATAAAAATATGTATTTCTTCTGATGTACAATGTACAATAAAAAAATATTCTAAACAGCAATAAAAAAATATATATACTTAGTACTAATAAATACAAAACAGAAAAAGCATTCTAAATGACAATAAATAAAACTTTTTATGAAAAGGACAGATTTTTTTAAGAAGAAGAGTAGGTAGGTTCTCTTTTTTATTTCTAAAATTTCTATCTCTTTCTCATGCTTCACAGTCATGTGTTTTAGTTTTAAACTATGTTCTTCAATTAAATTGATTTCTTCTATGATTGCCTTATCCTTTAAAATTTCAATTTCTGCTACATGTTTCTCTTTTATACAAATCAATTTAAGTTGTAATTCTTCTTCAGTTATTTTACGTTTGCTCTCCTCAACTGCAGTTTTTGGTTCTGCCCACTGGCATATCTTTTTCTTTATAGAATTTCCAGTGGCTTTATCTGCCCGGAAAGTTAAAAAAAATATTATTATTAAATCAACAGATATAAAAATAAAAAATTAAAAGTTATAATAAGGTGCCTTTACAATAGAATCACTGTTATTCCTCACCTTTTGTTGGAGTCAGATTTTTAGACTTTGGGCGTTTTAATAGTGCAGGGGTGTATGAAGACCAATCTAGAAAATCAAAAAATTGAATTTCATTTAACTAATTTTTAGCAGATGTAGATGACATACCATAAGAATGATGAGATGCTTTTGCACCTTGTGTACTTGTACCGGGTGTTTTTTTATCTTTGATATCATTTTGATTACCTGCAACTTTTTTGTTTTTAAAAATATCAGAATGAAGCAAAAATCATTTTGCATAGGTATCTATGAAGTTTTTTACGTTTTAAAAAATAAAACAAAACACTAACGTTTTTCCAAGATATTAACCTAACTTATATTTTTTTAAATGGAAAGCCCTAAATATTTTCGGATATTTCGATTTTACATGAAATTTCAAATATATTTTATAAAGCATACCCCATACCTATCTTCAACGGTTTGCGAGAAAACGGCGTTTAAACATGCAACAATAAAAAAATACCATTTCATCTATTATTGCCGACAAAAAGGTAATTGACATGATGTAACCAAATTGTTTACATTTTGACATCTGCTGATAATGTGGCAGCAAGATGGTGCTCCGCCCCATAACGTAATTCAAGTTAGAAACTTTTTTGATTTGGAATATCCACATGGTTGGATGGAAAGGGAGGAACAATTGCTTGGCCCCCAAACAGTCCGGATCTCACTGTAATGGATTTTTTCTTTTGGGGGCATATTAAGAATATAATATACGAAACACCATGCGATAACGTTGTAGAGCTGAGGCGGAGAATTATAAATGCAATAAACGAGTTAAAAGAAAATCCGGAGATGTTAGCAGAGGCAACAAATCATACCATAAGAGTGTATGAAAAATGTGTAGAGAAAAATGGAAGACACGTAGAGCCATTTTTAGAATAATTTAATTTTGTAAAATTGTTTTTTTTAATAATTTGTTACTTTGTTAATCGTTAATCTTTTGTTTTATTAAAAATAAACTTTCTAAATAATTATGAAAAATGATTTCTGTTTGATTTCGACATCTTTAAGAACAGGGTTACAAAACTAAATTTTTCTTTGTTGCATGTTTAAACGCCGTTTTCTCGCAAACCGTTGAAGATAGGTATGGGGTATGCTTTAGAAAATATTGTAACAATACCTTTAATTAATAAAGATACGATTACACTCAGATAAATTTAATAATATTTATTCTTACTATGTGTTTGAAACCTGTACTTATTCTCGTCTATATATAAAATTGAAATCTTTATGTACTTTTTTAAATCTATTTTCAAATTCTCTCAGGTAAATTTTTTATTTATGCCCTCACTAACTCAGTTCTTATATAAAATATTTAAACTAATTATTTTATATGTTGCTAACTTCCCTTGAATCATCAAAGCCCAAACAGTTGCCTATATGTAACTTTTTCAATATCTGCCTATATCATAGGATATTTACGTTTTATATTTCTTAACTTTATAAATCAAAGTTTACAAAACAGTTATTCTTTAGTGAATTATGATGTGTATTTCAACTTTATCTTCAAATAACAATACTTACTGTGAACTCAATCTCAAGGTATATATTAACATACTATTCAAATAATAATATAATCACTGACAGTTGTTTTTTTTTATTTATAGGTTACGGTTCTAAGCGTCATATCTGTTTCATCAATTTAATTCAAAAACCTTCTTTATATACCAAATAAAAACAACTGTATCAAACTAATTTGTTTAATAAATCAGGCAAATTATAAATTATATGGTAGTTCTCAACACACACAACCAAATAAAACATTCATGGAAGTACCAAGCTTGTTTACGTAAACATTCTTTTGAAAATTTATAGGTGCATGAAAATACACCTTTCGTGGATCGAAAAATATACAAGTAAGTATATTAATTATATTATTTTAAAAATACTGTATAGTTTTTGTATGTAAATCAAATACCCACACAAATTAATCAGTTTTAGTTTGCCGATCAGTTTTTTTTGACTTCTAAAAATTATACAAATGATGATACAAATTAATGTTGTGCACAGAACTTACAAAATATCTTTTCTTGATTATCAACACAGTTATAATGTACGTATAAATAATAGATCTCTAAATTTTGATATACTTTTCAATTCGAAACTGATAAATTCAAATTATTTCAAAGAATTATACGACCTGTTATTACTACTGAACTGGTATTCTTATTTATACACCAAACGATTTTCTTTTTAGCTTGTCGAAGACATTTCCTGGAATCAATGAGGGAGATCCTTTCCTTTTCCTAATTGTCTGGAATGCTCGGAATGTGGACTGTAATGACTGCTATCCTGTAATACCTTCAACCTCTGCAATCAACTAGAATCTCGAACCGTCGAACGCTTTCGTGAAGACCTTTGAAACCTGCCTTTCCTCTACTGGACTGGAATACCTGTGTTAGCTGCTATGTTAAATATCTCGTATCTTTCAAGTCCTGGACTAAACTATTTGTATAACTTCTGGAATTTCACCAACTCTCCAATGCAATAAATCTCTCGCCAAATATGGAATAATATTTACTAATGCAGTAAGTTTATTTTTAAATTGTAATTATATATTTCTTCGCTTTCTTCTCAAGTATGAATATTCTTCAATTATTTCTTTATTCGTTACCGAAATTCTTTCTTCTAATTTATTTTTTATTATATTTGCATGATACAAAAAATGGTACTATTCTGGAAAATGTTGCAATCACCTAAAAAATATCTGCTTTCTTTTCTACTATCTCCTAACCACTTCTTTTACACTTTTGTATAATGATGAATCTCTTAATTATGTGTTTTTCGGAAGGAAAATTTCGTTTTCCGAAAACACATCTACCGCTTTTCTCAAATTATTTTCGAATCTTTCCTTATTTATTCCCCATATCCCTGGCAATAAATCCTTAGTTTCTATCATATCCAATCATATTGTTCCACACATTATAATAATCCAAAATATGTTTTATTTGTAATTGAATATTTATAATACCTTTTTGTAATTCCAAAAATTTATCAATTTAATTCTTTACTTTAATTTTCACAACCTTTTATACCCTTCGGCAAACCAAATACTCAATACTTTAACTATATTATTTTAAATGTCAAAATCTGACACTTCTTACATTTGAATTTTAGCGCGTAACTATACATCATTTTCCAACCTTTATGATTCAAAATCCATACTAATATTCTCTATTTTTTCAAAAGTGTTAATTAAACAAGCTTTAACAAATAATATTACATATAAAAATACAACAAGTAACATTTACAATTCTACTTTCAGAAATGGGAAATATTACTACAACAAAGAAACCTGATAGGCAACCAACCACTCGATGCAAGGCGAACTTCAACATAACCCGATATGCAACCAACTTTACACGGTTCACAAAAACTATAGGGAAATACCCAATTAATATTCTCACAATTATTTTAAGTATAATTTAAATATTCTCACATCTATTTATTTAATTATAGTTTGGTCCATAAAATATTACCATCTTTTATTTTTTTAATACTCACTACAAGAACATATACAGTATATTTTATTAACATTAGTACTTCCATCATATCCTTACTCATCCAAGTTAGTGAACTACCACATATGCCCCTTTTTTAATAAATCTAAATTTCTATAGAATATATAAATTTATATTTATTCAACAATCTATACTAAAATGATGTACTTCAATTTGTACTACTTCTGTAGCATAACTATACATTCTCATATAAATCTATGTACATTTCTTAATATTTGGTATATAAGATAATTATTTACTTCACTGTATCTATTTTCATTTTTAACTCTCAATTATTTACAACAAACCATTTTAACTAATCTTATTCTCATAAATATACTAATTTATACCAACATATTCAAAATTTACATCTTTATCCATTTGTCTTCATCAATAATGTCATAAAATGTATCTTTTAACATTTCTATGCTTTCTATATAAGTAACTTTATTCCTTTTCTTATCCAATCTTATACCTTCTTTGTATTATCCTATTCATGATTTTAAACCCTCTAAAAATTCTTATCAATATTATAATCGAAACTACTTTTAACATTTACTGGTGATTACTTTTAAGTTGTATCTGTTACTTCTTCAGATATTTAATAGCCTCTACAAAATATGCTTTACATATGCTCACTTATTCTTTATTATTTTATTTTATATAACTGTTCCTAGCTGAACAAAAACCCTATACCTATAATAGACATTTTCGTCTACCTTTTCAAACTTTCACTTTTGGAAAGTACACAAATTATATTTTCGTTTTTTAAGGCGTACGTGACCTACATATTTCTTTTATACATTATTATTCTATATATTTATTATCATTTTGGGTTTTATTTACCCTTTCATACATAATCTCTATAAATTATTCCATATATTTTTATGTTTCCCTTTTATTATTTATTATACATAGCAAGCATTCATTATTATCCTTTCTAAACATATTTTATTTTAAAGGCTTCTTCTATTTGTATATCACATATTTTTTTATAACTCTTAATGACTTTAATATTTCTTGACCATTAAATGCTTTTATTACTCCGATAAATATCCTTTAATTTTTTTTTTTAAGGTTCCTTCTTACTCATCTTTCATATATCTACTTTATACATTTCTTCACATTTTTATACTTGTATGTTTCTTTACTTACTGTAAAGTTACTTATATACTCCTCTAACATTTATATTTACAAATTTTATAATGTAAGGAATGAGGAAAATAAATTAAATATTACTAATTTCTTCATACTAACTAATCTTTTCAACTCTTCTTCGTCTACATAATTCTATCCTGATTCAATTAATTTAGAGCAAGGAAATAAAATACATAAACCTTTGTTAGATCATTTTAGCTAAAATTTCTTACATGATTAACTCAATTATAAAAAAAAATTAAATGCACATACTTATATCCCGTTTTTTTTTTATGACATACTTTTATAGAAACAAAATACATTAACCATGCCCCTAAATTTTGGTTCTATTAGCTTTGATGTAGCTCTGGTGGGTGGTAGCGCTATTTACCAACAGTAACTGGCCCTTCAGTACCGCCATGCCCTTCTTTTAAACAATTATACTTCATCAATATAATCATGTAACATTGAAATATGATAAGTTCCTTTAAGATATCCCGTTTCTTCATCAATTAATTCATAATTGTTTAATCCTATTTTCCGATGTATTAAATACGGTCCCGAATATGGCCTTATGAGTTTTGCTATAATTTTGTTCCTTCTATCCGTTACTCGTAACGCGCGTACAATAACTTTATCGTTCTCATTATACACCTTATATTTACGTTGTTTTTCTTTTTCCTTCTGCTCCCATTTAATTTTTCGTCTCATTAATTTTTGTTTAATTTGTTCATATCTGCCTCCTATTTCTGCAATCTCATCATCTTGCCAAGGCCTTTGTGGAGGTTGTCCTGTGAAAATAGTTATTGGACAAGCTTCATGTACGGTACTTGGTGTGTTATTCATTACAAATTCAATTTGTTTTAAACATCTGGCCCATTTATGATGTCGATCTTCGAGTAATATCCGTAAATATTTAAGAACTTCTTTTATATACCTTTCCGATGGATTAGCTTGTGGATGACGAATCGATATGTGATGAGATTTAATATTTCTTTCATCTAAAAATTCATGATATCTCTGATTCATAAAATATGTTGCATGATCAGATAATATTGTTCTTGGAGTCCCATACTCAGTTATATATTCTTGTAACGCCTGTAATACAGTATCTGTATCACATTTCTGTGTTGGTATTAATCGCACATGTTTCGAAAATATATCACATAACACTAAAATATTTCGATATCTTCTCGTGCTCGGAATCAGATTTGAAATAAAATCAATTGCTACTAATTGTAATCTATCATCAGCAACAATACTTAAACTTATATTCTGATTTGTATAATTCTTTTCTTTTGCTAAAATACAAGTTTCACACCGTTTAATTTCTCTTTTAATTATCTTCTCGTCATTCCGGCAATAATAAGCTTCTCGGAACATTAACCAACATTTCCTAGCTCCTATATGTGTATACATTACATGTAAATGTCGTATAATATTAATCGTGTGTTCTTCATTCGTAACATATACCTCCAGATCGCCTATCTTCTTCAAAATTATCCCTTCATTCATTCTCATTCCTTTATATGTACCTATTGTCCGTAATCTATTTTTAATTATCTCCAACTCAGGTGTATCTTGAGCTTCTCTGATTCTTTGTACTGAAAAAATACCTTCTGATCCCAATCTTACTAAGTTTATATGTACATTTGTTGTTTTTGTCTCACCATGTTTTCTACTCAGTACGTCAGCTGCAATCATTTCTTTACCTGGTCTATATATAATTTCCATATCATACTGCTGTATTAATAACGTCCAACGGTAAATCCTGTTATTATTTAATTTCGTAGTCATAATATTCAGCAACGCCTTGTGATCTGTCTCCAATCTGAATTTCTTCCCTATGAGGTAATAGCGTAACTTAGTTAAAGCATAAATGACAGCAAGCATCTCGAGTTCTGATATCCCAAATTTCCTTTCGCACGGTTTTAAAGTTCTTGACGCGAAATATATTGGAACCTCGATACCATCTTTGATCTGTACTAATTCGGCTGCTACGGCTACACTTGATGCATCTGTTCGTACGATGAAATCTAAATTAAAATCCGGATGATACAACTTAAGATTTTCTACAAAATTTGATTTTAACTGTACGAAACAATCCTCACATTCTTCAGTCCACTTCCACTTCGTTCCTTTCTTTAGTAGATTTAACAACGTACTTGTCTTTTGGCTATAATTAGATACAAATTTCCTATAGTAATTCAACAACCCAAGAAATCCTCTCAACATTTTGAGTTTATTAGGTCTTGGATAATTTTGTATCTCTTCTAATCTTTGAGGATCTAATAAAATATTTTGTTGGTTAATAACGTAACCCAAGTAATTGACTTCTTTTTGGCAAAACTGACACTTAGATAAATTTAATTTCATACCATTAACTTGTAATGTATTAATAATAATCTCTATATGATTTATATGAGATTCTATGTCATCCGAAAATATTATGATATCATCTAAATAATGAAGGGCGAATTTCTCATATTGGTCTAGTATTTTATGTAGAAATCTAATCAATCCGGCAGGACTACTTTTTATGCCGAAAGGGCATACTTTAAAATGGTAAGTAATTCCATTTACGTTAAATCCACAGTACTTCCTAGAATTCTCGTCCAATCTTATTAACCAAAATGCATTCTTAAGGTCTAATTTGCTATACCATTTTTTATTACCGCATTTTGTAAGTAAAACATCAATATTTTGTGGTATTTCATGCTCAGGCATGATCCTTAAATTAATTAAACGAGCGTCAATGCAAAGGCGAATAGAATTGTCCTTCTTCTTAACCAACACAACAGGACTAATAAAATAGGTGTTCGATCTCTCGATAATATCAGCTTCTTCTAATTTTCTAAGTTCCTCATTGACACGATCTTGGAAAAAATACGGAATAGGATAATTTTTACACGATAACGGCGAATCATCATTTATCAATAATCGATGCTCATAATCTTTAGCAAAAACAACTTCATCATTAATTAATTTTATATTCTTAGCTAAAATTTCTATTAGACTTTCTTCAATCCAAGGTTCTGGTAATTTTTGTTGTAAAATAAAAGTTTGAATGTCAGCTACATTTCTTATTACTTTAACTTCTTGTTTATCTTCTATTATTACAGCATTTCCATATTCGTCATTTATTTCCGATCTAGGTAATTCAAACATTGCTCCTTCCAAATGTTCTTGAGCATCATCATTCTCTGCACGATCAGCTATAATGACATTATTTACCTCGTACTGTATATCCTCCTTGTATTCAATATAAGCGTTTATTTCTTTTAAATCCACAACCTTATCTAATAAAATTTCCTTTCCTACAATTTTAATCTTGTTTTCTTCAAAATCTAAATTCATTCCCAGCGCTCTCATATTATCTATCCCTAATATGCAATCATAAAACAAATTCCCTAACAGATAAAATTGCATAATAAATTTGTGTCCATTAATCACTACATCTATACATAACCGCTTATTAATACAACCCATTTTTCCCCTATTCGCAGACATAACATTAGTATTTTTGACTTTAATAATATATTTAGAATATTCAGGTATATCCATTATCATTTCTTCCTTTATTAGTGATATTTCAGCACCAGAATCTAACAAAGTTTTAAATTTAACATCTCTAATACTAATTATGCAAAAAGGTAAACTTTCTAAATTATTAATTATATTTCCCATATCTAAACCATTCTGAACATTCCCCATTCCTGTTATTTTACTACTACTAATTATATTACAACTAACACTACTATTAACAAAATTATTTATTAATGAGATGTTCCCGGGATAGCATTCTGATATGGATCCAATTTCATTTCCAAAATTGGCGTTTTTTTTTTTTCTTCCAAACCAACTCCAATTTCATTTCTATCTTGATTATGAACCTGACTACCAGTAAATCTCCTATCTGATTTTCTCCAATCTTGCATTTGTATATTATTCACCTGTCTAGAATTATTATTTCCATAATACCTTTTATTTTGTTCTTGATAGTCATTGTTATGAGGAACTTGTCTTGCAGATTGATTAATAAAAGGATTATTCCTATTTGTACTCGGTCTTCCATTCCCTCCATTTGATATACTTCGATTATTGTTCCAATTTGAGATACCATTCCCTTGTGTATTATAACTTCTATTATAATTATTACTCTGATGACTATTAAATTGGTAAGGTTGTCTTGCTCCAAAATAATTATTCTGACTACTACTAGGTTGATTATTCCTTGGATAAGCATTCTGTTGAAAAGGGGTATTATTACGAACATAATGATTATTCACACCACTATTATTTGACATACGTTGCTGATTATTCTGAATATCATTTCTTCCATTTAATTGACGAGATTCCCTATATTTTACACCGTCTGTATAATCATCTAAACGTCTAAGAATATTAATCAACTCATTCATATCCGTGACATTCTGACAAATAATTGCATGTGTGTCAACAGGAATAAAGTGTTGTAATAAATGTTGAGATATAGTTTTTTCGTCCAAATGAGATATGTATCGACAATAGTTAAACATTCTTTGTGCGTAAGCCTCCCTCGAAGATTTACCTGGTTGATATCTTCCTGTTAACAACCTCTGATGTGCCCTGCTTTGTTGCGTCTCACTCCAGAAATTATTTTTAAATAATTCCACAAACTTACTTAAATTATCGCAATTGTCTTCAACCCGTTGGAACCAATCCGCTGCACCACTGTTTAAAGTCGCTCTAATAATATTCATTTGGCTCCTAAAATCCTGTATCTCTTCTATATATCTTAGAATATTTGTCAAATAGGCCATTGGATGAGTGGACATTTTATCCCCACTAAAATGAGTTATATTCTCAATTCTGATACCATTATTTAAAACATTGTAAACCGGAGGACATGTTACATGAGGGATGTTAATATTCTGAGTCTTTAATAAAAGATCTTGTATTTTCGACTTCTGTTCTTCGCATTCTTTCAGAATATCTTCCATACTCAACTTCTGCGCAATAGTAGTATCAGTTGATAATTTTATTTCTTTCAAACATCTATCTTCTGTATTTTCTATCCTCTTACAAAAGTTCTCTTCTAATTTTTCTGTTTTGTCAGAGACTTCTTTATTTACCTGATCAACTTCATCCCGTATGCGTTTCGCTAACTCCTTATATTTCTCACTACTATCCTTTTCTATTTGTTTTACATTTCCTTGTATTACCTTTACTTTACCTTCAACCTCTTGTACTTTATTTGTAATAAGAGTTTTAACTTCAGTATCCTTAATTTGTAACTTTTCGTCTACTTCTTTCCGCATTTTCACTTCCCTGCTATCCATTTCAATAGTAATTTCTTTAACCTTTTCTTCTGTATCTCTCAGTAAAGATTTCTTTAATTCTTCCAGATTTCTTCTATTTTCTTCTCTAGTATCAATGCTCGCCTTTTCCAACTTATCCAATTTTTCTCCTAATTCTTTTTTATCCTCTTCTCTATTTTTCTTAGCTTCCATTTTATCCTCATCCCTATTTTTCTTATTCTCTTCACTCGACTTATCAAGTTTTCCACTTAATTCTTTCTTCAAATCCACTAAATTTTTCTTACTTTCTTCGTTCATGTTTTTATTATCTTCATTCATCTGTTTTAACATTTGTAAAATTAATCCAAAATCTACTACTGGTGTCGACATTTCTATTTTCGAAGTCTCTCCTTGAATTTCCACCTTATCACCTCTATCCTGTAACTCTCCAGTCAATTGACCTTCTACCTGCACCTGTGACATATCTTCTCCTCCCTCTAGTAAATTCACATTCTGTCCTACCTCCTCTTCACTATCACTAGAAAATTCCGTTCTATACAATCCAGAATTACTCTTGGATCTTGTATTCATTCTAAATTATTATAGTACACAATTTCTTATACCTTGATATACTTTAAACTGATTTTATTACCTTTGTAAAATGGATACTAATGTTACCGTTATTATTATAATTAATAAAATATTTGAAATATGTTGTTGCGAGTCTTATTTTAATCGCCCCACGTTGGGCACGCCATAAAATGTAACAATACCTTTAATTAATAAAGATACGATTACACTCAGATAAATTTAATAATATTTATTCTTACTATGTGTTTGAAACCTGTACTTATTCTCGTCTATATATAAAATTGAAATCTTTATGTACTTTTTTAAATCTATTTTCAAATTCTCTCAGGTAAATTTTTTATTTATGCCCTCACTAACTCAGTTCTTATATAAAATATTTAAACTAATTATTTTATATGTTGCTAACTTCCCTTGAATCATCAAAGCCCAAAGAGTTGCCTATATGTAACTTTTTCAATATCTGCCTATATCATAGGATATTTACGTTTTATATTTCTTAACTTTATAAATCAAAGTTTACAAAACAGTTATTCTTTAGTGAATTATGATGTGTATTTCAACTTTATCTTCAAATAACAATACTTACTGTGAACTCAATCTCAAGGTATATATTAACATACTATTCAAATAATAATATAATCACTGACAGTTGTTTTTTTTTATTTATAGGTTACGGTTCTAAGCGTCATATCTGTTTCATCAATTTAATTCAAAAACCTTCTTTATATACCAAATAAAAACAACTGTATCAAACTAATTTGTTTAATAAATCAGGCAAATTATAAATTATATGGTAGTTCTCAACACACACAACCAAATAAAACATTCATGGAAGTACCAAGCTTGTTTACGTAAACATTCTTTTGAAAATTTATAGGTGCATGAAAATACACCTTTCGTGGATCGAAAAATATACAAGTAAGTATATTAATTATATTATTTTAAAAATACTGTATAGTTTTTGTATGTAAATCAAATACCCACACAAATTAATCAGTTTTAGTTTGCCGATCAGTTTTTTTTGACTTCTAAAAATTATACAAATGATGATACAAATTAATGTTGTGCACAGAACTTACAAAATATCTTTTCTTGATTATCAACACAGTTATAATGTACGTATAAATAATAGATCTCTAAATTTTGATATACTTTTCAATTCGAAACTGATAAATTCAAATTATTTCAAAGAATTATACGACCTGTTATTACTACTGAACTGGTATTCTTATTTATACACCAAACGATTTTCTTTTTAGCTTGTCGAAGACATTTCCTGGAATCAATGAGGGAGATCCTTTCCTTTTCCTAATTGTCTGGAATGCTCGGAATGTGGACTGTAATGACTGCTATCCTGTAATACCTTCAACCTCTGCAATCAACTAGAATCTCGAACCGTCGAACGCTTTCGTGAAGACCTTTGAAACCTGCCTTTCCTCTACTGGACTGGAATACCTGTGTTAGCTGCTATGTTAAATATCTCGTATCTTTCAAGTCCTGGACTAAACTATTTGTATAACTTCTGGAATTTCACCAACTCTCCAATGCAATAAATCTCTCGCCAAATATGGAATAATATTTACTAATGCAGTAAGTTTATTTTTAAATTGTAATTATATATTTCTTCGCTTTCTTCTCAAGTATGAATATTCTTCAATTATTTCTTTATTCGTTACCGAAATTCTTTCTTCTAATTTATTTTTTATTATATTTGCATGATACAAAAAATGGTACTATTCTGGAAAATGTTGCAATCACCTAAAAAATATCTGCTTTCTTTTCTACTATCTCCTAACCACTTCTTTTACACTTTTGTATAATGATGAATCTCTTAATTATGTGTTTTTCGGAAGGAAAATTTCGTTTTCCGAAAACACATCTACCGCTTTTCTCAAATTATTTTCGAATCTTTCCTTATTTATTCCCCATATCCCTGGCAATAAATCCTTAGTTTCTATCATATCCAATCATATTGTTCCACACATTATAATAATCCAAAATATGTTTTATTTGTAATTGAATATTTATAATACCTTTTTGTAATTCCAAAAATTTATCAATTTAATTCTTTACTTTAATTTTCACAACCTTTTATACCCTTCGGCAAACCAAATACTCAATACTTTAACTATATTATTTTAAATGTCAAAATCTGACACTTCTTACATTTGAATTTTAGCGCGTAACTATACATCATTTTCCAACCTTTATGATTCAAAATCCATACTAATATTCTCTATTTTTTCAAAAGTGTTAATTAAACAAGCTTTAACAAATAATATTACATATAAAAATACAACAAGTAACATTTACAATTCTACTTTCAGAAATGGGAAATATTACTACAACAAAGAAACCTGATAGGCAACCAACCACTCGATGCAAGGCGAACTTCAACATAACCCGATATGCAACCAACTTTACACGGTTCACAAAAACTATAGGGAAATACCCAATTAATATTCTCACAATTATTTTAAGTATAATTTAAATATTCTCACATCTATTTATTTAATTATAGTTTGGTCCATAAAATATTACCATCTTTTATTTTTTTAATACTCACTACAAGAACATATACAGTATATTTTATTAACATTAGTACTTCCATCATATCCTTACTCATCCAAGTTAGTGAACTACCACAATATATTTGAAATTTCATGTAAAATCGAAATATCCGAAAATATTTAGGGCTTTCCATTTAAAAAAATATAAGTTAGGTTAATATCTTGGAAAAACGTTAGTGTTTTGTTTTATTTTTTAAAACGTAAAAAACTTCATAGATACCTATGCAAAATGATTTTTGCTTCATTCTGATATTTTTAAAAACAAAAAAGTTGCAGGTAATCAAAATGATATTGTAACGAAATGTGTTTACATTAAATAAAAGAATCAGACCTCTCGGCGCGATAAAAACGAAATTGTCACACGCACAAAAAAAAGACCATAAATCTCTTTCGCTGCGGGTAAATCGCGGGGTAACTACGGGATTCATCGCGGGATCGAGTGCGAAGTAATAAATAGCGGTAGCCAAATAAATAGTTCTTTAAGTAGTGCCGTCTTATATAAATAGTGTGATATAAATAAATGCGGACAGAGATATAAATAATATTAGTAGTAAACAAATACCTGTGATAATTTATTAGTAGTAGTTTAAGTGTGTTACGTTAGTTTTTATATTTTATATTGTTACATAATTTTAAGTACATAAATATACAGACTGTTTTAAATAAATAATTGCACGAGTTGTTTATTGGAACCCGAAAACGTTACAATATATATCAAAGATAAAAAAACACCCGGTACCTGCAACTAAAAATATTGTGTTTCAAAATCGATAAAATTGTTTGTACAATATAAAATTACCATTTACTTCACTACCTTCGTTATCGTTAAATAAGGCACAAGGTGCATCTTCAGCTTCACATGTATATTCTATTAATTAGAATAATTGTCATAACAAATTTTTAGAGCACTGTACTGTACTATACCGGTGTCTTTGAACTTATCAATTTCAATAACATTGAAATATTAATATTTCCATCCTCTTCTGTTCGTCGGTCATTGTTATTATTCTATTACGATATGTAAGTCTTGAGGACTGTAGTGTAGCACATATATTTATGTATATGTTTGTATTGTGGTTATAGGTTAAGGTTGGGGTTCGCCGGTGTTATATGTCCTTAAGGAATATCGGTACCATTTTAACGAAAAGTTGTAAATCAAGAACAATGAAATTTTCGCACAGTAAATGTTAAAACACACTCATCAGGTTGAGTGATTTTGAAAATCCTAGTGCCTTTAGTTTTTTGCAAAAAAATCATAAAATTAGTAAATTTGGAAGAAACAGAACGAAATTAACTCAATTTATAAAAGGGACTATGCTGATGTCGAATCCGAAAAAAAAATTAATTTTGATTTTTGGTTTCGCCTAAAATGGTACCGAAAAAATCCATTAGATGGGTGTTTAATTCGAATTTGGGAACACTTTCTGTATTAATTTTTGTTGTATTACTATCTTTATTATAAATATTTCTCTGTTTGTTTCTCTATGGATCAAGGGTTATAATAAAAACTGCAAAAAATCCATATGCAATCACAGCTCCATCTATGGACCCCCGTTAGGGTTAGGCATCGAAGACCGCACCGTTAAGATTAAAATTTCGAAATATATGTAACAGGCGCATGCGTGACCATTACCAACCGTAGGATATTATGAAATTTCACTGGTTTCTTAAACTTATACTAAACTGCACTTGTACAACACGGAGAGAAATCAAAGCAAGGTTCACTTGAACTGGCGTTCAACAGAACCCGAAATTGAACTAAACTTGATCAACCGGGCCTTAATGACATTTTAAATATCAGTTATTCTAATTGAACTATACCGGGTGTGTGTTTAACCTCGGCCACCGGCCACAACGTGGCGGAAAAAATCTTGATAGTAAAACGGCACACGGGAATTTTAACAAGAATATTTTAAAGTTTTTAGAATTATCGCAAAGGGGCCCTAATCTAAAGATGAATTAAAAATTCGAAAATTTTCCAAAATTCAAGTTTAAGATTAAAACATAAGGTTAAAATTTTTACTGGCAACATTTTCAGACGTTTTTATTCAATTTTCATTTGAAACATTTTGATGTAACTCCCATACGAGGGGGGGGGGGTATTTCTGCGTACAAAAGTAGGTATAACGTTGGTTTGCCTTAACGGATTTTAATGTTTCTAGGCTCATTAGATAGAGTGTTTTACAGAGAATTGACGTGTATGTAGTTGAACAAAGAAAAAATAGGGGACTCTGTTCTTAATTTATGTATATTACTTGCTTTTTCTTTAAAATTTTAAATGGAACAACCTATTTTTAATATCATAATATTGAAGCAAATGTAGATTTGTATTATACAGTATGTCCCCGGATCGACTTTAAAATAGGAAAAAAGTTTATTCTCAGAAAATTTCACTCTTGATGATTTACTGTGCTTGTTTCCAAACCCGCAAAACACAAATAACTTTTCATTTAACTCGAACGGTTCTCGAGATAATATCATTTTTCTTCAAAATTTGGACTTAAAGTTTTTATTCGTAATTTTTAGAAGTAACTCTAGTAGGCGGATTTCATTGAAAAATGCAACTAACAGCAGTTGACATATCTAATAAGTTAGTATAACTGCAAATTATATCTTCGCTAATTTGAAGAGTATTTATGCTATAATGTTGACTTTACAACAAAGAATTTATCTAATTCAATGTTACGGAACTGGGGAAGAGTGCTACCGAGTTGTTATTAGAAAATTCAACCAAAAATACCCGGAAGTTGCCATTTCAAATTCCGGAGCAAAAAACGTGGTGACCAAATTCCTTAAAACAGGCTCGGTTTTAAACATTAAGAAGTCAAAGAAATTGTTCGATGAAGACGTTGCTGCTTCAGTTCTCGCCATTCATTCCGCAAGAAATGCTCCAAGGTTGTCTTTAAGAAGGAGGGTAATAATAACAGGGATAAGTAAATCTCATTTACAAAGAATATTTAGGGAGAACAAAATTTTACCATTTAAACCGCAATTTAGGCAAACTTTAGAAAATGGTGATGAAGCCGAACGCATGGATTTTTGTTTAGATATGGGCTACTGAGTTTTGGAAGATTCAAATTTTCATAAACGAATTATGTTCTCCGATGAATCAACCTTTTCAACTAACGGAGTCGTTTCGTCTCGCCATTGCCGGTACTGGAGTCAGACGAATCCAAACTTTAGAATTACTTGTCGCAGACAATATTTTAAAAAAGTTAATGTGTTGTGTGCGGTTTCGTACCATGGCTTTATTGGCCCACATTTTTTTGATCAAAATTTAAACCGTAATTCATATTTTGAAATGTTGCAAAATTTTTTAACTAATGAACTGGATGAATTGCCGTTAAACTACCGAATGGAAATGTTTTACCAGCACGATGGGTGCCCTGCTCATTATGCCGGCATTGTTCGCCAGTGGCTCAATACAGAGTTCCATGATAACTGGATAGGAAGAGATGGTCACATTTTATAGCCACCGAGAAGTCCTGATCTTACAACAATGGACTTTTATCTGTGGGGTCGTTTAAAACAAATTGTGAGGATGAAGATCAATTAAACAATAGGATACAAAATGCATTCCAATCATTATCAATCTTAGAAATAAGATGAAGTTTCAATGAATTTAGAGCTCGCATTGAAATCTGTGCAGAAAAAGAAGGAGCATTGTTTCAATAGAAAATTAATAGTTTAGTTTTTTGAGAATTTTATTTTATTTTACCATTATTTGTTAAATTTATTAAATAAAACTTGAGTCCAATTTGTGTATTTTCTAGCAAGAAAATGATATTATCTCGAGAATCGTTCGAGTTAAATAAAAAGTAATTTGTGTTTTGGGGGTTTGAAAACAAGCAAAGTAAATCATCAAGAGTGAAATTTTCTGAGAAATCAAAAATAAATTTTTTTTCCCTCTTTTAAAGTCGATCCGGGGACATATTGTATAAGCGTTTGAGTGGAATAAATATAGGCATCCCCTCCACGAGCAGCTACACTCGTTTAGCAGTATTATATAATTCAATGGTTATATTTAAGCCACCATTAAATATTGTAGTGTAAATGGCCTTTAATATATTATAATATACAGGGTGTAGATAAAGTCTGGAACAAAATTAATATTTCTGTTATCTTCGGTTTGATGGAAAAACCCTGAAACAGGTCGATTTTGTTTTTATCCCGTGCACTTTATAACATCGTGAATTTAATTCTGTCGTCATCTGGTTGCGCGCGGGCGTGACGTCATTAGTTTTTTCAAATGGTAACCCGCCACATTTATTACCCCTTGTCGTTAGGTATTCCATTGTGCATGCAACGGTATAAAAAGTTTGGTACCTTACATAACAATTTTTGGGAGAAAAATGCTTTCGAATTTCAAAAAATTAAAATTTTATTTCTAATGAAAAACTAATCAAAAATTATTTTAAAAAATCAGATAAATTATAATCCGAGGTTTAAAATCGTCAATTTTTTTCGATAATCGTTATTCTCTATTATGGGGAGTTCCTGAATTTTATTGATATGTGTTTTGTTTATATATTATACACATATAATAATCAACTGCTGTTAAGACAGTTTATTTTATTGAACTTTTAATTGTAAAATTGTCAATAATGGTATTTTACATATCTGGACAATAATTATTTATTTTTTATTAGTATTATTATTTTAATTACATTTCTGATAACGACAATCAATAGTCAAAATGTTCGCTAGTGTCAATTATCATATAGTAACAAGGTATGATAAACAGTCTTTTTGAATTTACTGTTGTAGTGCACATATCGTTCAATTTTTTCTTGCTGAGACCAGCAGTTGTCACGTACGTTTGGTCTCTACTTTTCTTACCGATTACGAGATCTCAGTGATTAGGATGTATCTTTATCACCTATATAATTAATTTTCTTTTCTCGTTCTTTATATTTTTTCTAATATTAATATTTGTTAAAGAGCCCCGTGACGAATCCGAATCCCAGAGTAATTCAGAAAGTGAAAGAGATCGAAGCCAGACTTCAACTGGTGCGAAATCGCGCAGAGTTAGTTTTAATTTGCACAATTCTGATTCTGAAATGAAGTCTACTCATGCCAGACGAAATCCGAAGAGAAAGGTAGTTAGTAGTCTATCTGAAAATAGTACCAGCCGGAGTGATGAAAGTCACGACGATACAGTCAAGACTAAAAAGAAAGTAACTCGGAAAACTACATCTGTCGACGATAGTGTTTTATTGAAGGGACAAGAAGACGAAAAATTCGCACGCAAAGCTTATGTTCCAATAAGGAGAATTCCAGCTGAAAAACTAAAAGCCAACTACTACAAGAAAATATTGAAATTGGATATACGAAGGTTTGTATAAATACTTTTCATACATGAGGGAAGGGAGAGGGGGGATTTTATGTATGTATTTTATTTTTCTACGATAATAAAGGGAAAAGAATGGAAAACATTGAAATATACATTTTGGACGGTTGTTGAATGTATTATGTTTCCAGCATATGAGTTCATGTCAGTTCCCATTTTAAATGGATTTCATCTGGAGCGCTGTGCGGTGCTCTCTATGAAGTTTTAATGTGAAATTGTTTAATAAAACATCTTAGGACACGACATTTCAAAATGAAAAAAAAAAAATTAAAACATTAAAAATACAGGGTGTTTCAGAAGGAAAGGTCCGATTTTTAACCATTACAGAAATAAATAATAATTTAATATTTAAAATAGAACATTTATTAAAAATAAATAATAATAAATCGGAGGTTATTTTTGAAAATACCACCATCAAATTCAATGCATTTTCTTCATCGTTTATTAATTGCCCGAGTTGCATGTTTAATTTTAATTGATCGGCGATTATTTCTTATGGTACCTGCAGCATTCAAAATACACTTTTGTTGCAGAAACTAAATACTTTATCCAGCCCCACAAACAATAATCTAAAGGGTTAAGATCTGGTGACCTCGGTGGCCAATCTTGTGGTCCAGCTCTACCGATCCAACGATTGGGAAAATGAAGGTTCAAAAAATTTCTAACATTTGCACTAAAATGTGGATGGACTCCGTAATGGGGAAACTCGAGTGAAAAATAACCGGGTACCCGATTATTCAAATAACCGGTATAATTCGGTTTTTGAATTCGAGTGACGGGTGATCGGTGAACCGACACGACAACCGAGTTGCTGCAAATCGGAAATGCGAACTGGCTAGTTATTAGTCGTACTTCATCACGCGTCACCTAGTAGTCGTCGCCTGCATTGAAATATCGCCCACCGAGTACCGAGTTATTATCTTTCGCTCGGGTTGTCGCATTACTACTTGGACACTGATTGTATATTTACTGGGAATTGGTGGAGTAGTATATGATGATAGTATTAGCAAGTATTACGTTGCTTTGTTAAAAAGAGAGCTCCAGCAAAATGTGCATCTTTAATTTAAAAATATATACGGGTCATTTTCAATAACCTTTAACTTTTGGCTTATATTACTTTCAAAAAATATACTTTTACCGATTATACTGTTATACTTTTTGTAGTGATATTTCAGAAACTAATTATTAACTTGTATATCGAAATTTTGACCGTCACTTTTTTATCATTACAATCACATATTGGCTGTTTTGCGAACGTGACGGTAATGTTTGAACAGTAGTAAAACAGTGTTAGAAATGTTATATCTAGAAAGAAAGACTTGAGGTTAGGAAATATGAAACTAGCAGTGGTTTAAAATATTGGACAAATGTGATGTTGACAATGGCTACTATTAGAAGTAAATTGTCCCATGGGACGGTAATGTTAAGAGAAAAAATACGCTGCCTAGAACTTACCCTTTTTATAGGAAAAAAAACCTGTATAACGGCAGTTATTTTTGTAAAACACGGACTCGCAACATCCACTTGGCTATAGAAGATCATAAAAGTAAACAAACGATCAACCGGCGCCATACATTGTTTAAAATTTGAGCCAAAAATTGGCGTGACGGTAATGTTAGGTGCTCTTAGGTATATTTCCTAAATATTTAAAAACAAAGAAATACAGATATATCTTTGAAATTTTACATAAACATGGCGAAGAACAATTGTTGAAAGAATGTAAAAAAAAATAATTTTATGAGATATATACAAGATATGATAAATATATAAAGCTAAATTTGAAAAACTGAAAAAGTATAACGTGACGGTAATGTAAAATGGAATATTTAAAGTTTAAAAATAAAAGGAGATAGCAATTTTAGGTTATTATTTTTCTTTAAATTGACACAACATAACGTAATATACCTAAAAAAATTAGTACGCCCTAATATCATTTTAGATAGGATTGTAGTTATAGGGTATACAGCATGTGTCAATTTTCATTAGCCATAGGCGATTAATTCATGCAATACGTGACAACATGGCACCCCTACTTTCCTCTCCAATACGAGCGCGACCGATACAAGCTCAAGTTATAGCAGTAACTGTTGGACCACTGACTTGGGTGTTTGTAATGCGTTCAGAAATAATATTTACGCGTTGCAAGGATTTGTTTTTCTTTTTCCTTTCAGTAAATGCAGAGAATTATTAAGCTGCGTTCACGCTGCATGACACAAACAAAAGCGTAATTCTAATAAAATTAAAAATAAGGTAAATAAAAAAGGATTCTGAAAATAATAATAAACTACTAGATCCGGAGATCGCGGCGGCCATTTGATGTTTCCCGTTCCAGTAATAAGACGGCTTTTATTGCAGACTAGATCGCAACGTGTTCGCAGCTAAAGATTGAATGTAAAATCTGGTAGGGAGATCGGAGAAAATCGTTGTAATGTCGATTGTTGCCGGGATTGGTGACGGACGGTAGGGGTGACACACGTTGCCATGTATTATTTGTATACGTATAAATCGCACGCAAACATTGAATCCCTATACCTAATGAAAATTGACACATACGGTATGTAAAGTTAAAGGTTATTGAAAATGACCCATACAGTATTAATAAACAACATGTATTTACATAAATACTAACAATAGCGTTAGATAATATAATTAATATGTAATAAAAAACTAAATAAATGCACAAAAATAGATAAAAACATATAAAGAATGTAAAAATTTTCAGTATGTTTAGGAAACAGTCTATTCCTTCTACAGTTGGTTAATTGACCGGTGACAAAATATAAGTAATAAAGGCAACATAAATCTGCAGTTTGTGTGTTTTTTGTAAATATCTGTTATTTATTGATATATACATATATTTTTATGGATAATGTTAAATACGTTATCATTTATGACACACTATAAATTTGTTCTGAGCTTCTGTTGAATTTTCTCGTCACGGTTTCATTAGCTTTCAAATTGTGATCTTCTAGTTTAATCAATAAATCTGGTCTAGGGAGACCTAGATTTTTTTTAATTCTGTCTTAATGTTACTAACGCAATTCATAGTTGCATTTGCACCGATGGAAATTACAACATACACTCACCGCTGTATATTACATACTGGACCGCCACCCGGACCCGGCACCATAGAGTAGTGCCCCGCCGCCTACATATACCGATAGGTCCAGCTCGGAACGGGCCATAGTCAGCAATGAGTGGCAACACCGAAACCCCTCTACCCGCAGCAGCAGCACATTGCAGTTAAGAATTTAGTAAGACTTAAACCGCGCAAGGATATAGTCGTTTGCATATTCGTTCTGTATACGTAATTTGCCCATTTGTTTCAGACATAATAAGGTCCAATTTATTATTATTATTGTATTCTTAGCTGCTACGGAAAAGTAATTTTAAGTAATAAAAAAACAATAACGTTTTCTAAAAGATAAAAGTAAAAAAATCAATAATTCTACAAAATAAATTCAAATTTTAAGAAAGTCACTCAAAATAGGAGCACGCGGAGTGGTATCGTACACACGTTGGCACATAGCACGTTCCATACGTATATTGTTGCTTATGTATGGCCCGTCGCGGGCTGGACCTATCGGTATACGCGCGCTACCCGCGCCAGTTTCATCGCTCGATTTCTAATACAGACTGGGCAGTCGCGCGAGATGCCCCGGAGCCTACGTCAGACTGCGATTTTTAAACGCGCTGAAAAGACGGACTGTTACTTCCGAAAACATAAACATATTATTTGTCATCAAACAAATCAGAAAAATTACATACAAATTAGGTATTTATAATTACTTTATCTGTTAAAAGAAATTTGTCACGGGGGGAAGTGCCCCGTTGCCATCCCTGCAGCAGCCGCCACTGTTCTCTAGTTTAAGAATGAGGAAATTGGTTTAAAACAATTTCTTGAGGATAGCACACGCTATAAATTCTGAAGGTCTGGATCTTAATGACGTAGGTGTTTAATAGTAAAAGTATTAGGAATACATTCCGAAATCGAATAAAAGTGCTGTCAGTGCTATTGCTATTTCATGCTTATAACAAACGGTTCGTAATTAGATTGAGCAAATGTGTGTTAGATGTTGGGTTTGTTTTCGAAACGATTTATCAGTCATGTCAGCGCGTGGTTGTTTACATGCTTCTCTATCGCAACCTCAAACTACATCAAACAATACTTCAGTTGACTTGGCAGTCATAATTATTTGTTCAATATTGATTTAATTCCAAAAACTAATTGTTTGAATTATAATGACTGATGGGACGAATACCATCATCATGAGCATATTTATAATATTTAATGCCGTAGAAATTATTTATACTAGAAGTCATGTAATATTTCCAAAGCAAATTGCATGTCTATACAAAAACACTTTTAATATACCTACTCATATTAGGGCAAATGTGTACTTAACCTTCTTGTGTTTTCTTAAAAGTTTCCTCTGACATAGGCATTTCATACAACGCAATTTCTTACGAGTCGGTAAATATATATTTTTTAATTTCACTCATGACAAAAATATTACCATAACCAAATTGAGTTGTATAAAACCACCCTACTTTACTGACTTCACACCACCTTTTTTATGATAGCAAGTTATGAATGACACCCAAAGTTGGTGATACGAATAGTATTTCATTACTTCATATTAATTTGTTCAACACACTGAAATCAATTTGGGTACGCAAAATGTGTACTGTTAGTACTGAATGCACCCTAGAAGCAGTGTCTAATCTTTCTGACAGAACCATTCCTGCCATATTACAAGACTATTTAGGCATGATTAAAATTAGATATTGATATATTGGGTACCGAATTTATGGAAATTCAAAAAGTGTAGACAAAAACAAGCAAGCATTGATCTACTTATGACTATAGTAAGCATATATGTATTGATCTTTTGCTAGCTATTTATTTTATTACTATTTTAATTAATGAAATATAGGTAGGTGCTGGGGTAGTTTTAGCATCTAACCTGATCTCTAGATATTTCTAATCCTTAGGACTTTAATAAAAACAAATTCTTTATGCATCATTTCATCATACAAAAGCAATTGATTATGCATATGCACATTTCAATAGGCAGCTTACTTTCTTCGGTGGCAGAATAAATACGGAAACGGTGCTAAAATCATTTGTTTTTATTAAAGGGCAAACTTTACACTCACAGTTTTTTCATCAACTTTTTTTTTAATGTCTAACTCATTTGTATTACCTAGTAATCCACTGCAAAAGTTTTAACTTACGTTTATTGTAGTTCTTCAACCTGTACATTAAGTTTTAAGCATGTTATTGCATTGTAATTTTGATTTTAATCGTTCAGGTTGAAGAAACAAAGAGGAAAAAATGTCCTCCGATCAGATTCTGAATCTTCAACTAGAAGTAGGTCCGTCTTATCGTCAGGCAAATCGAGCTCATCCGATTCAGAAAGGAGTTCGAAAGAAGAAAAGACAAAGTAAGTGATTTTTAAACTGTGGTACAAGTAAGATCGCTACTTTTTATAATGACTGTTGCAGACGAAAACCCACTAAGAGAAGGATAAAAAGAATAAAAGACAGCAGCGACAGGAAAAATATCCGAAAGGTAAAAATGGTCGACCTTATTTTATTACAGTCCAGTCAGTCTATCCGAAGAGAATGCAGATGTGAGACAGTGAACCCAGAAAACACTTTTTTGTATTGTGTTGGGGAGGCAAATTGTAGACCAAGATTTCCTATGTGTAAATTTGAATTTTAATTATTTTTAAAATTCTGTTTTTCTCAGCGGAGAAATACCTAAATTGATTTTTCTGCTTCGCGCTGAGTAAATTAATTAGGAAATTTTTATCACAAAAATTTGCCCACGATGAGATTTGAACTCATGACCTTCTTAATGCCGTCAAGATGCGCCAACCAAGTAAGTAAGTAGATATGAACTCAAGCCCTCGTGGCGCAGTTGGTTAGAGCATCTTGCCGGCATTAAGAAGGTCATGAGTTCAAATCTCATCATGGGCAAATTTTTGTGATAAAATTTCCTAATTAATTTACTCAGCGCGAAGCAGAAATATCAATTTAGGTATTTCTCCGCTGAGAAAAACAGAATTTTAAAAATAATTAAAATTCAAATTTACAGATTCATTTCCGAACTGCCGGATAAAGTTGTATTATTTCAATCTGTCACTTGATGATATCAAGACGTTTAAGTAGATATGAACTCAAGCCCTCGTGGCGCAGTTGGTTAGCGCATCTTGACGGCATTAAGAAGGTCATGAGTTCAAATCTCATCATGGGCAAATTTTTGTGATAAAATTTCCTAATTAATTTACTCAGCGCGAAGCAGAAATATCAATTTAGGTATTTCTCCGCTGAGAAAAACAGAATTTTAAAAATAATTAAAATTCAAATTTACAGATTCATTTCCGAACTGCCGGATAAAGTTGTATTATTTCAATCTGTCACTTGATGATATCAAGACGTTTAAGTAGATATGAACTCAAGCCCTCGTGGCGCAGTTGGTTAGCGCATCTTGACGGCATTAAGAAGGTCATGAGTTCAAATCTCATCATGGGCAAATTTTTGTGATAAAATTTCCTAATTAATTTACTCAGCGCGAAGCAGAAATATCAATTTAGGTATTTCTCCGCTGAGAAAAACAGAATTTTAAAAATAATTAAAATTCAAATTTACAGATTCATTTCCGAACTGCCGGATAAAGTTGTATTATTTCAATCTGTCACTTGATGATATCAAGACGTTTAAGTAGATATGAACTCAAGCCCTCGTGGCGCAGTTGGTTAGCGCATCTTGACGGCATTAAGAAGGTCATGAGTTCAAATCTCATCATGGGCAAATTTTTGTGATAAAATTTCCTAATTAATTTACTCAGCGCGAAGCAGAAATATCAATTTAGGTATTTCTCCGCTGAGAAAAACAGAATTTTAAAAATAATTAAAATTCAAATTTACAGATTCATTTCCGAACTGCCGGATAAAGTTGTATTATTTCAATCTGTCACTTGATGATATCAAGACGTTTAAGTAGATATGAACTCAAGCCCTCGTGGCGCAGTTGGTTAGAGCATCTTGCCGGCATTAAGAAGGTCATGAGTTCAAATCTCATCATGGGCAAATTTTTGTGATAAAATTTCCTAATTAATTTACTCAGCGCGAAGCAGAAATATCAATTTAGGTATTTCTCCGCTGAGAAAAACAGAATTTTAAAAATAATTAAAATTCAAATTTACAGATTCATTTCCGAACTGCCGGATAAAGTTGTATTATTTCAATCTGTCACTTGATGATATCAAGACGTTTAAGTAGATATGAACTCAAGCCCTCGTGGCGCAGTTGGTTAGCGCATCTTGACGGCATTAAGAAGGTCATGAGTTCAAATCTCATCATGGGCAAATTTTTGTGATAAAATTTCCTAATTAATTTACTCAGCGCGAAGCAGAAATATCAATTTAGGTATTTCTCCGCTGAGAAAAACAGAATTTTAAAAATAATTAAAATTCAAATTTACAGATTCATTTCCGAACTGCCGGATAAAGTTGTATTATTTCAATCTGTCACTTGATGATATCAAGACGTTTAAGTAGATATGAACTCAAGCCCTCGTGGCGCAGTTGGTTAGAGCATCTTGCCGGCATTAAGAAGGTCATGAGTTCAAATCTCATCATGGGCAAATTTTTGTGATAAAATTTCCTAATTAATTTACTCAGCGCGAAGCAGAAATATCAATTTAGGTATTTCTCCGCTGAGAAAAACAGAATTTTAAAAATAATTAAAATTCAAATTTACAGATTCATTTCCGAACTGCCGGATAAAGTTGTATTATTTCAATCTGTCACTTGATGATATCAAGACGTTTAAGTAGATATGAACTCAAGCCCTCGTGGCGCAGTTGGTTAGCGCATCTTGACGGCATTAAGAAGGTCATGAGTTCAAATCTCATCGTGGGCAAATTTTTGTGATAAAAATTTCCTAATTAATTTACTCAGCGCGAAGCAGAAAAATCAATTTAAGATTTCCTATCTTGCAAAAGGGGTAAATTTTCGTTTCCTGTTATAATACGGAATTATTGTTATGTTCTTTTTTGTTCTTTTTTTGACGCTCTACAATTTAGATCTAATGAACTTTTTACCAACTATAGATTGTTGTTGAGATATCGAAGGAAATCGGCAAAAATTGAGATACTGAAACTGGTTTTTCGTCATTTTCTTTTTTCTCGTGGTAGGTACACCAACAGAAATAAGTTTTCGTACACTTCGCGGAAATATAAAGTGGTATGGGAATGTTCGCCATATACATAATGCATAATAAACACGCCCATACCACCTTATATCTCCGCGAAGTGTACGGGAACTTGTTTCTCTTGGTATACTTATCGAAACAATATTTATTATCGAACTTGTAGAACATGATAATGCACGTAATTTGATGTTGTTTTTTTTTTTAATGACTGATGAAAATTACGAATTTTAACACGCTGTAAAGTCGGCAAGTCTCACGGTAATAAATAAAACAGTACAATTATTAATAACATTTAATTTTATTACGTAAATTATATTTTCATTCTTTGTGATGGTTCAAGACAACTAATTGTCATAGAAAACACAATTAAACAAAAAGGTCATCTCCTAATACGAACGTGATACAGTGAATAGCGCTATCTGCTAGATCTTTCTCAAAGTTCGAACGCAGCGGTAATTTTAAAATAATATATACGAGTATATGTACGTATATATGCAATTACACTAGTTATTACAATATCTGAAAGCATAATATAATATACTTTTAGCATTTTTATTTGAAAATATTATTTACAGGCTTTATGGCGAGCTAAAACTCGTAATTTTAGTATCTCAACATCTACCAATAATAGTATGTAAAAAGTCATATATGACATAGAGCATCAGAAAAAGAAAAAACTTACGAACAACAATTCCATATCAAAAACATAAATTTCTTTCTTTCTTTACGATGGTGGGAAACGTATATAGGAAATCTTGTTTGACAATTAGGAATTAAACTTTTCTAATCCCCCTCCACACAATATAACTAAACTGAAAGTTCCGCTGGACGGCGGAATGTTTGCGATAGTAGTAACGACAAAGACTGTGTTATGTGCAGATACGCCGGAATTTGCGTATTTGTTTTGTCAATTTCCGCCGGTCGACGGCATGTTGCTGTACTACATGCAAATTCCGCCGTTATCGTAACGATCATGATAATAAACTAGTTTTATTTATTAATGTGCGTGTGAATTTGCATCACATACGCATACAGATGAAGAAATTTGTTAACGGGGCGAAGAATTCAAATGGAAATTATTAGGTCGCCGGTGGACATTAAGTCAGCGTATAAAAAAAACAGCCTTCTCGGTTCGCTTTTTTCTTTTGAAATATATGTACTGACTGAACTACTAATAAATTCTGTTATACATCCTATTGGATTTCATGAGACTAGGGAATTGAAATTTTAATCATGTACAGTAGAACCTCGATTATCCGTGCTCCACGGGACCGGACGAGGCACGGAAAATTGAAAAGCACGGATAATCCGAACATTTATTTCTTATATGTATGTATGTATACATACTAAAAAGATAACAAAACAAAAAACAGAATTCTACATAAGTAAACTTTTACACTAAATGAGAAAAAATAAACTCTACATAGGTAGGTTAACTTGCATTTATGTACATAAAGCAGATGAAAAGCGAATGATTCCCAGGGATTCCCCTAGTACACTGCTGGCGGTATCGATATTGCGTCATCATGCGTATGGCACGGATAATCCGCAGCCCGGATAATCCGCACACGGATAATCGGGGTTCTACTGTATTTGACCATCAGTCTTAAGTTTAAATATTAAACATTATTTTTTGATGTTCAGAATGGATTTTTTTTTTCAATATACAGAGTGCACCACTTAAAACTCCCAGGTCAAATATCTCGGAAACGCATAAAGATATTTTAATTTTGTAAAAAGCTTTTACTAAAGAATGTGATCGACTCTAGTTTGCTCTCACAATTGTGTTTTATTATGTGGATATATAGATGGCGCTGCACTTAATAAAATACTAAAGTCCCTAGATACATAAAGTACCGCAATTACCTCCATTTTGGTGCCAAAGAAGCGGCAAATTTAAAAAACTGTCCGTTTTTTTTTTTAACTTTACAAATTTGATACGCGAAATATTGTATTTTTATTTTCTGAAAAATTCTTGTCCCGTGCGGATGCGAACCCGAGTCTACCGCGTGTGAAGCATCTTACCATTAGACCAGCGCGGGTACTTGAATGTGAGTTGTCTTATCGTCCATTTGTATATATGCGTACGAATTACTAAATAACTACTAAAAGTCACCAAATCACCGCCATTTTGGCGCCGTTATAATGGGACAAACCAATTGCGGTACTTTATATATCTAGGGACTTTTAAAATACTAAAAATGGAAATGTCATTTATCAAACACAATAATTGTCATTTTCATAGCTTACTTTAATAATGTTAACTTTTCTATAGTGCAGTAACTACGATATTCGACATTTAATAATTCGAAAACGGTTTAAGATACCGGTATCATATGGTATATTTTTGAAATCAGAGTAAAAAGACCATTATAAAAATTTTATAATATACAGGCTATTCCATTAAAAATATATATATTTTTTCTTTTTATACCGTTGTATCTGCACGCCACTGTCTTTTTAATGCATGCAAATAAAATTCAGTCTCAGCCACACAACTTTAATTTGAAACATTTTTTTGTATATGCAATAATAGCGATGATAAATTTATAATGAATAACCCTGTACAATTTGGTTAAAACTTTAAACTAAATGAAAATTGGATTACAAATGATGGGCATATTTGCCTTATATACGTTTAACATGGATTTGTGGTATTCCTGATCTTAATAATGAATATGAAATTCAGGTCTGGAAAAACGATTCACGCGCCAAGTCTACAATTGCCGCAGAAAAAGAAGAGAAGGAACGGAAAATGAGGATTGCAGAAAGACAGAAAAAGGTCCGTCAACTTTCATTTTAAGAACGTGTATATTTCAATTATACTAAATATATATTATCTTTCAGTATAATCAAATATTTGAAGCAGATTCGTTGGAAAAGTCGAACGTCGATAAGGTAATCCTTGATTTTAATGAAGAAACAAAAGAAGAGTTATTAAAAGTGGACCCCGAAATTGTGAAACATCTGAAACCTCATCAAGCCAAGGGCATTCAATTTATGTGGAACACCTGCTTTGAATCCCTAGATAGGATTAAGACGTCTAAAGGCTCTGGTTGCATATTGGCACATTGTATGGGATTGGGAAAAACGTTACAAGTATGTTTTGGTAATTGTATTAATTGTTTTAAACTTCTGTGCTTTGTCTACTTCAAAAATACAGCGCCCAAATACAAGAATAATTTGACGGAAAGTGAGACTCAAAATGAATTGGGGAATTAATTTATTTTTATTATTCTTCATGGTAGTCCTCTTCAAGTTCAACATGTTTGCCTATATAAGTCCTTGTTCACAATGGACATAAGAAACATAAGACATAAGAAACCCATAAGACGTAAGATTTACATAAGAGATACATAATGCGTAAAATTCAAGTACTGTTCACAATGAACATAAAGAATACATAAACGTAAGGATTTGCGCATGCGCTATAGTGGTATTTTGTTTATTTATTTTGACGTTTTGAGGTTAGTAATTTCTAAAAATTCTGACAATACTTAAATTTCTGTTAGAATGGATAATAATCTGCATATTACCCTTATTGTTATTAAACGAAAAGTAACAAAAATAAATGTCAAAGGAAAACAAGTGGGTTTAGCCGGTAAAAACAAGAAGAGTAAATCCAGTCTGTAAAACCAATTTAATTTATAATATGTATTCTCAAATATATCAAATGAACTTCATTTAACCACACAAATTAAAAGCTCATCTATTTAAATTACATTATAAAGTCTTTAAGAATCATTGTATCTGTATTTTACAAATACAGGTTTCTTAATTTGAAATAGAACCTGTTGGTATTTCATTTAGTTGGTCAAAAGATGACAGTAGTGCGCGTGCGCGTGATGTCGACTAACGACGGGAGAACGCGATAGCGGGATACATCAGTAGCAGTGACCAAGTAGTGACAACATATACTACACTTTAGTCGTACCTATAGATACAGTCCTATATCAATTATATTATAACATACATAACATGTACATCGAGCAGTTTGAGATGTAAATTAGTGAATAAAGTTTTAGAAATACGAACGGCAGTTTGTACACATAAAAAGAATTCATAATCCACCAAGGGATAACATTTTGGTCCAAAACGAGCCGGATAGTCGTAGAAACATCAAATCAACACATTGAGGAAGGACGGTCCACCATTAACCGTAAGTCGTTCCTTTCAAATACATATTCCTTAAGAACATAACCAAAAAGCAAGAGATATATTAGAAATGATTCATATTGGGTTCGTTCACAATTGACATCGGTAAAGCGAGCAGATTCACTCAGAATTTGAGTCACGTGATTTGTGAGCGTTCCACTAATTGCGAACGGAACTAATCAAAAAGTAATCCTGACAATAGGCGATAAGGGCTAGGTTATGTTGTAGTTAGCGCCATCAGGGCTGATTTACTGCATATAGTACTCAATTAAATAGTTAAATAGTATACAAGAAGAACAGTTATTAAATGTACATGTACCACATCCAAATGATAGAGTATTTGCACAAACAGCCAAAAATAAAAGGGATGTAATTTACTATTGTTAAGACAACTTCCTGATAGACAATAAATGCTATGAACTTTAATAATGCTTTATCACAAAATGAATATTTATTGCAGTTTTAACAATAAACATATTAATTACTTAAAACAAACATTTTATTCTAAAATAATAGTCTTATAATATCAAGTTCAACATTCACATTTTTTGAATCATTTGCTGAAATAAATCTAAAAATTTATCCTGCCGTTCCAACTTTCTGAAAATAATCAATTATATTATCTAATAATTTACCTAAGATCATCTAATGTGTTATAATAATTATTCATACATCTACTGATCTTTTCAAGAACAAATAATTATAACAACCTAAATTGTAAAAACAATAAAACTTAACCGTCTGTTTGAAGAACGTAATTACCCCCAATCACGTCCCTCACAACTGCATCCAGGATAATACCGCTCATTTTGAATCTTGAATGTACTTCAGCAGAAGCAGCAGGTATTAAGTTATAAAAGTCATAAACTGACGCGTTTTCTTTTTAAATAAGTGAGGTTATGATAGAAAATTTCTCTGCGCTCGATCTGGAAGCTCCGAGCGTATTGAGCTCATCTGGGAAATTTACAAATCACAATCACGAACGCTTTTGATTGCGAGAAAATGTCAATGAAAAACGCAAAAAACCAATCTGTCCTCTCAAACATGCTCAGACGTTAATTGCGAACGAACCCATTAAAAAACAAAAATACTCAATAAATGACAGATCTGACATTCCAAATCTATCAAATTTATACTTTTCAATAATACAAAATTAGCAATGAATATATGAAAAAATAACCTAGAAAATATTAATGATTGACGAAATGAATTTTAAGTTAGGTTACCCGTTGTCATACATAAAAATAAAAAGAATTATTATAATTATTGTTAGTTTAAATCATATTGTACCGTAGCCTCATATTTTGTAATCTTTTACAGTTATATGTTTTATAAACTTTGAAAAAGATGTTAAATACATCGAAACGTTAGTAAAATATATTAGTTTTAATTAAAATGAATACCACAAACCCAAGAAAGAAAATAAGTTTTTATAATAAACAATAATACAACATAATACATTTTTTTCACTTTTGAAATTGTTATATTAGCAGATGTAGACATCAATCAAGCAAATTTGGACATCGGGCATACTTCTCCGGTCATCTGCTTCTATATTTTTCCGTCTTTTGATAATTTTAGTTTTGTCCATTGTATTTTATGTTCGGACACATAAACGGATTTACAACACCGTTGCTAATCCTCCGCTCCATTGTCCATGCTCAAGGTAACGCCCTGTATGTTCGACCGGATACATCTGCTCTTAAGGTTCGTCATGACTGTACATAAACAGATAGATATTTGTACCTTTTTCGAATTCTGGCCTCAGGTCGTACGACGAAAAAAATATCACAAAAAAAGAAGAAGCAACCGAACGTAACCAACCCCCTTCCTTCGTACCGAAAGGTGGTTAAGTAACACCCAGAAGATCAACAGGTGCAAAACGCACATAACAAGGACCAGATTTCCTGGTTTGCATTCGAAGAGCGGATGAGGTGTAACGATTTGCTGTGAGCTGTTGTGTACCACGAGTTAAAAGTCAAAGTAAATGCCGCCACTTCTGTTTAAATTTACGACTCAATAGGTCCGAATGACAAGTGAATCGTATTTATATTCGTCTCTTCTGCGTACTGCTGGGAATATTTTGCAAATCGAGTTGTAGTAAATCATTTTCACACTTTCAGTTTTATTGCCGGTGCGTTTTGTAATTTTTCGTCTTTTATTGAAGGGGACAATAATTGTCTGTGGAATGTATTTATTAGGTTGAATCTGTTTGTGTTAACAGTTTATTGGTTTATTGAGGAAGCTGAAATCTCTTTGATGTGAGATTCTTCTTTTCTTATTTTCCTGTTATTATGCCGGTTTTCCACTAGACGGACAAAACAAAAACACAACAGCAACTCGTGTCGAAAAAGACAAAACTGCAACTTTTCACGAACTTTTTGAAGACTCGACGAAACTGCGACAGTTGCTGTTTTGTTTTTCGAGTCCCGCTCGAAAGCGGTAAGATCAAAGAGTTTCGAAGTGTTTACGAACTCAGTCTGCCTAGTGGAAACAGAGAGTTTTCAGTTTGTGTTTGAGTTTAGTTTGTGTGTACGTTGAACGGTTTAAATAAAATTGAAACATAAATAATAGGTAAGTGAATATGATAACCACTTATTAATTAATATTATTTGTTAATAATTAGGGAAATTAATTTCTTTATATTAAATATTTGGTTTACAGATTATGTCTGAGAAAAAAAAGGTGTGGACCACCGAAGAATTAGGCATTTTAATAGATGCCCATAGGGAGCACCGGAATTTGTGGGACCCCAAAAATTTAGAATATAAAAATAGAATCAAGAAAAAGGATTCGTACAAAGAAATTGCTGCACTTTTGAATACAAGTACAGAAGAAATTGAAAGAAAGGTGAAAAATATTATTTCTCAGTACCAACGAGAAAGAAGAAATTATAAAAATATGAAAAAGTCTGGGGCGGGTCAGCACGAACGGCAGTTTGTACACATAAAAAGAATTCATAATCCACCAAGGGATAACATTTTGGTCCAAAACGAGCCGGATAGTCGTAGAAACATCAAATCAACACATTGAGGAAGGACGGTCCACCATTAACCGTAAGTCGTTCCTTTCAAATACATATTCCTTATTATTATTATTTTGTATTGTATTACCAACAAGCAGTAATGACAGAAAACGATCAATTAATAGAATTGATTCGCAAACGTGGTAATGTTAAGGCAATTTTAACTCGATTTGAAACATTTATGAAAACATATACGTGTGAAAAGGAATCTGAATTGAGATTAAGATTGGAAAGAGTTACACCTGTTTTAGATGAATACAATTTGTTACAAAATGAAATCGAAGCCATCGATAACAGTCAAGTTAAGGATAGAGAAGAGTTTGAAAATAGATATTTCAGTACCGTTTCAAGCGCTAACAAAATTATTACCGAGTTGCAAGTCAAAACAGTATTCGATGACATAAATGTCAATACCGCAAGTAATGATATGGTCAATAACCCAATGAATTTGAATGTGAGATTGCCTAAAATTGTTTTACCGGAATTCAACGGTGCTTATGATACATGGTTAATGTTTTCGGACGCTTTCAAGTCATTAATTCACGAAAATCAACAATTGAATGCGACACAGAAATTTTATTATCTAAGGTCGTGTTTAAAGGGCGAAGCGGCACAAGTTATAAGTGCACTCGAAGCATCGGATGCGAATTACGCCGTCGCCTGGGATTTAATTAAAAATCGTTATGAGAATAAACGTATTATCATACATACGCATATAAAAGAATTATTTGATTATACAGTATTACATCAAGAATCGCATACACATTTAAGAAAACTTGTCGATCACTTCCAAAAGCATGTAGGGTCGCTAACAACTCTAGGCGAACCAACCGATAGCTGGGATACGTTGTTAATACATTTAATTACCTCAAAACTTGACGCAAAAACTAAAAGAGCATGGGAAGGTTCCGTGGCAACCAATTCGATGCCAACTTTGAAAAAACTTTGGGATTTTTTAGTAAATCAGTGCGTATTTTTAGAAACGCTAGATAAGGGAAAAAACATAACAAAATCGAGCGTACAATCTTATGTCGCAATAAATAAATTAGAATGCCAATTATGTAAGGGAAATCATCTCATTTTTCGCTGCCAAAAATTCTTGGATTTTAATGTGAAAGAAAGATTTAATACTATTAAAAGATTAAAATTATGCATTAATTGTTTGAAACATAATCATTTTAATAGAGATTGTAAAGCCAGTAATTGTAAAAGATGCAATCAACCCCACAATACTTTATTACATTTTGATAATAAAAAGCTAAGGCCACATGACGACAATGATAGACCAAATAATTCAAGGGAAGAATCACAACAATCCAGTGATAACAATTCAGTCATTACAGCGCATACATCGACCAGACAGTCGGAATATGTTCTTTTATCAACGGCAGTAGTACTGATCAAGGATATTCATAATAATTTAGTTCAGTGTCGTGCGTTGATTGATTCAGGATCGCAATCAAATTTTATGACAAAAGAATTGCTAGAAAGATTAAAGTTGAAGCAGTTTGATATATCAATACCTGTAAGCGGAATAAATCAGTCGTTATTAAGTATTTCTCATATAACGCAAGCAGAATTATTCTCGACTAGCAAAAAATATCACAAAAAATTGTCATTTCTAATTATGAACAAAATAACAGATAAATTGCCTCAACAAAGTTTTGATATTTCGAATTTAAATATACCACAGGATATTACGCTAGCAGATCCAAACTTTTATAAGGCACAGAAAATTGACATATTATTGGGTGCTACAATTTTCTTTGATTTGTTGTCTATAGGACAAATTAAACTGGGAGAAAATAAACCAATATTACAAAGGACAAAATTAGGTTGGCTAATAGCAGGTGATTTACCTAACGATAATTTTAGCAATAAGATTTCGTGTAATTTAAGCATAAATACCGAAGTTTTAAACAAATTAGAAAAATTCTGGAAAATCGAGGAATTACCCGATTCTAAATATTATTCGAGCGAAGAGTTGTCTTGTGAAAATCATTTTCAAAACACATTTAAACGTGAAGAGGATGGTCGTTTTACAGTATCGTTACCATTGAAGGAGGAGCATGTTAATTTAGGTGAATCATTGGAGAACGCAGAAAAAAGATTGAATTCAATAGAAAAGAAATTTGCTAGGGATGATTCTTTAAGATTAGAATATACGCGATTCATGATGGAATATGAAAAGTTGGAACACATGACAGAAATTACAAACGTCAATGACAATATTAACGAGAATGTTAATTATTTGCCACACCATTGTGTTTTTAAACAGGCTAGTACCACAACAAGGTTACGGGTTGTCTTTGATGCAAGCTGCAAAACAACAAACGATATATCGTTGAATGACATTTTGAAAACCGGACCGGTGGTACAAGATGATCTCTTTTCAATTTTGTTAAGATTTCGTAAACATAGTTATGTTTTGACTGGAGATATAACAAAAATGTATCGTCAAATAAATATAGTAGAATCGCAACGGGATTTACAACGTATTGTATGGAGATCTGATCCAAAATTGCCATTAAAACACTATAAGCTTAATACGCTTACCTATGGCACAGCTCCAGCATCATTTTTAAGCACAAGATGTTTGAAACAATTAGCTATGGAAAACGAGGAGGCTTACCCGGAAGCAGCCTATGCGATAAGAAAGGATTTTTATATGGACGATCTATTGACAGGAGCGAACTCAATAGAAGATTTACTAGGATTGAAGCAAGATATTACTAGTATTTTAAGCAGTGCCAAGTTTGAGTTAAGAAAATTTAATTCAAATCATGCAAGTATTGTTAAAAGCGAGAGGCCAACTGAGGTGAACCTGATTGAAACAAAAACATTAGGTGTTATATGGCAGGCCGAGCTAGATAGATTTACTTTTACTACGAACTTTAACATGAAAAGAATACGAATTACTAAAAGAGTTATTCTATCTACAGTGTCACAAATCTTCGATCCTTTAGGATTAATTGGTCCAATAGTAATTAGGGCAAAATTATTGTTACAAAAATTATGGGAACTCAAAAGTGAATGGGATGAAACCGTGCCAGCAGACATTTATGCGACTGCGAGGAAATTATTCGACGAATGGGAGAATATTCATGAAATAGCAATACCCCGACATATATTATTATTTGATCCAGTTAGTATCCAGATACATGGGTTCTGCGATGCATCAGAACGTGCGTATGGTGCTACCATATACATTAGATCACAAAATTCAAACAATCAGATTTGTTCAAGATTACTTGCAGCGAAATCACGTGTTGCTCCTATTAAAACTATTTCAATTCCACGATTAGAGCTTTGCGCAGCACATTTATTGACTAAACTAAGAAATCGACAGTACATAAAGGCCTATGTGTGCGTGTTTGTATGTTTTATTACGAAGTCAGTTCATATGGAATTGGTTACAGATTTGTCGACTGACATGTTTTTGAATGGTTTCAAGAGATTTATTAGTAGACGGGGGTTATGTAAAACATTATGGTCTGACAATGCAACGAATTTCAGGGGCGCTCATAATGAGATTTTGAAAACGATGACTGAAATAAAAAACTCAAGCAAGGTTAAGAATTATCTCGAAACAAGGGAGATAGTATGGAATTTTATTCCTGCTCGTACTCCGCATTTTGGGGGGATTTGGGAAACTGCTATAAAATCAACAAAGACTTATTTAAAAAAGATCATTGGTAATACAAGACTAACCTATGAATCCTTTTATACTGTTCTAATACAAATAGAAGCTATCCTTAATTCTAGACCCTTGTACCCACTTTCCAATGACCCAAACGACTTACAGGCTTTAACACCAGGGCATTTCTTGATTGGAGAGTCACTTGTTGCTATACCACAGCGAGATGTAACTACAGCTCCAATCAACAGATTGAATAATTATCATCATCTACAGCAACTCTATCAACAGTTTTGGAAAAGATGGTCCTCGGAGTACTTGCACACCATGCAGCAGAGGAATAAATGGATGTTGGATAGTCCAGGAGGTGTTCAAATCGGAGATCTCGTGCTATTAAAGGAAGATAACGTGCCTCCATTGAAATGGAGTATGGGTAGGATCATCAAGATACACCCGGGCCAGGACGGAAGAACGCGAGTCGTTACTATCAAAACCGCTCAAGGAACCGTAGACAGAGGGGTGCAGAAAGTGTGTTGTTTTCCTAAAGACTACCACTAAACTCATTTATTTTTATTATTATTATTTTTTTTTTATTTTTGAAAGCCAGGTCTTTCAAGGCCGCCGGTATGTTGGTATTTCATTTAGTTGGTCAAAAGATGACAGTAGTGCGCGTGCGCGTGATGTCGACTAACGACGGGAGAACGCGATAGCGGGATACATCAGTAGCAGTGACCAAGTAGTGACAACATATACTACACTTTAGTCGTACCTATAGATACAGTCCTATATCAATTATATTATAACATACATAACATGTACATCGAGCAGTTTGAGATGTAAATTAGTGAATAAAGTTTTAGAAATACGAACGGCAGTTTGTACACATAAAAAGAATTCATAATCCACCAAGGGATAACAGAACCCTTCGTTTTTTATTTTACCATTGTGTTTTATTTATGCATACAATTTTTTTTACACATACACAAATATTAAATGCTCTATCTTAGGCTTGTAATTTGTTTTTAATTCATTTCTTCTACATTATAATGTACTATTACGTCCTCAGATAATGAAATTATTAACATCGTAATCCTTAACCATTTCCATGTTATATGCTGATTAGCTTTTTAATCGCATTCATGCATTAGACAATGCACTTTAATTCAATGAATGTTATAATCACACTTCAAGAATATTTGGTTCACTGTTACATTTAGGAAAGGTTATAAAGACAGCAAAAGCATTATATGCTGCACAGCTGCACCATGGTGCTCGGCTTTGGTGGTGGTTTCAGTACTAAAGTAAAAATATTTAGTGTAGGTTATTTTTGTATTGCTGTATGCCTTGAGATGCTTCACAAGTAGTATGTGGAGGTATTTGACATAGCACAATTCCAGTCATTTTCCACACATATTTCAAACAGCACTTTGGAATTAACAATTTCTCATGTGTAACTTTCATCAATCGTTCTCTTTCGCATATATCACTCATTGATAATATTCAATACGCCTTTGTAAACCAGTGCTATAACTAATGTTTAAAATACTTGTGATGTCTGGTGTTTCGGCTATTCCTTTCCAGTAAGACAGTGGAGATATTTAAAATAAATGGATACAGTGTTTGTAGTTGCTATTATAGGGATGGCCGGAGAGGTGGTGGCGCACTGGTTTTGTCAAGGGACATGTACACTGCAGCGGCAGCTATTATTGAAATTAATGAACTGTCGCAAATAAACCATGTTGAAATTGCGGCTGCGACGATTCGGAATATTGGTGTAGTGATTATCTCCGTGTACAGACCTCCGTGTGGTGATGTGGAAATTTTTGTCGAAATTCTGGGTGCGGCACTGTCCTTTGTTATAAGTCATTTCCCACAGGATTCTATATATCTGGCGGGTGATTTCAACATCAACTTTTTAGAGGACTCTAGGCCCAGATCTATGCTGTTGGAGTTAGGGAGCTCCTTCAATCTGGGATTTGTAATGGAAGAAACGTCTAGGGAAAATAAAAACAGCGGTAGCTGTATTGATAACATATTCACAAATGACGAAAATATAATGAATGCTTTTACCTTGGAAGCACATATTTCTGATCACAAGGCTTAAATTCTGCAAACAGATATTAGTAAGCACGGCAAAAAAACGCGCGCTGTTAGAAATTCCTATAGGAGAGAGCTAAAAACAGAGAACTTCCACGCTTTGAAAACGTATGTGTCTCAGCAAAAGTGGGAAAACCTGCAATTAAATGACGGACAGGAGATGTACAGCACGTTCCATAAATACTTTATGAACATCTTCAATTATTGCTTACCGCTAAAAGAAACAAGAATAAATATAAATAATGCGAACCGAATGAAATGGAATACCAAAGAGTTACAAAGAATGAAGGAAGAATTGGATGCATTAAATACCATTTATAAAGTAACAAAGGCGCCAAACATTTTGCAAATGTACAAGAGTATAAAACAAGATTATGTAGATCTAATTAACAATAGCAAGAAGAATAATTATGAGGAATACATTTCAAAATCAAGTAACAAACAACGAGCAATTTGGAACATTATTAAGAGGGAAACTGGAAGGCAAAAAATAATTCAGATACTACCAGGATTAATATTGGTGAAGAGGAATTCAATGAATATTTCGTCACTATAGGGCAAAATCTAACAAGGGATCTTCCACAACAGGGCGTTAGTGTGGCCTCCCTGTTAAACATAAATGGACCAAGCTGCACCGCGTCATGCTTTCTCACGAACACATACCCTGAAGAAATAACTAAAATAATCAAGTCTCTAAAAAACAACTGGCTGTAGAATTGTCTATCCCACTAACTTATATTATAAATGCGTGCCTGAATGGGGGAATCTTTCCTGACGAACTAAAATTGGCTAAAGTTATCCCAATACACAAAAAAAATTGCAAAGAGGACGTGAATAACTATCGTCCTATTTCCATCTTACCAGTGTTCTCAAAAATCTTTGAGACTATAATAAAAAATAGAATCATGAACTTCTTCGAAAAGAACAACTTATTCTCGGACTCACAGCATGGATTTAGAAGCGGGAGATCCACGGTAACGGCCCTAACATCGATTGTTGATGGTGTATTGGGTGCAGTGGATGATGGGGATTCTGCTGAATTGTTGGCGTGCGACCTTAGCAAGGCTTTCGACTGCGTCTCGCATGAGATACTTCTTCAGAAGTTGTGGTTCTATGGTATCAGGGGAATTCCACATAGTTTGTTGCACTCTTATTTAAGGAATCGTAGACAAACAGTGCTGTGGCAGGAGAGGTTCTCTGCACAAAGAGAAATTGATACAGGGGTACCCCAGGGATCCATTTTAGGACCTCTACTTTTTATTATATATATATAAATGACTTGCCACAAAATATCGCAAGTAGCATCGCAAGGAGTAAGGTGTGTATATACGCGGATGATACATCCATACTTATAAGAGGTGCACAGGAAGAGGTTTCATCAAACAAAATAGCTGCTATGAGAACAGCAGAAACGTGGTTCGAGGTAAATAAACTCAAATTGAACACCGAGAAAACACAGTCAATGGTGTTTACTGCTAGATGCGGTCGAGACACTGTTAACTTGTTGGGTTTAATGGTTGACGGTGCTTTGAGTTGGTCTGAGAACATAAACTCTCTCTGTAATAAGCTTGGCAGATCCATATATTCTATTCGAAGAACAAAGGATATATCTACTCATCAAGCAGCTAAATGTGCTTACTATGCCAACTTTCACAGTACAGCTACCTACGGAATCGCTTTGTGGGGGACGTCTGCCGATGCCGAGAGGGTGCTGATCATGCAAAAAAAGCTGTAAGAGTATTGTGTGGACTCGGGTTTCAGGACACTTGTCGAAGTGCTTTCAAGCGGGAGAAGATTCTTACAATCACGAGTGTATATATTTTAACAATATTAAAGTTTATGCATGGAAATTCATTACGTTTCACCAAGAACATGGATCTCCATAAATATGAAACAAGACACAGAGAATAATTTGTTATTCCCCACCATAGGCTGAGGATGACACAACAGAGTATAAATTACTGGGGTGCTACACTCTATAATTGCCTCACAGACACTTACAAGCGGATGAGTCATCAAAAATTCAAGAGGGCTGTGAAGGAAATGTTGATGGAAGAAACTATTTACAGTGTACAGGAATTTCTAGCAAAAAAACTCTAGCATCTGCCAGCGATTATTACATATATAATTTAGAAATTTTTCATAATAGATTCTACCTATTTTTATAAACTTTGTACGGTAAATTCCGAAATTTAATATTGTATTGGATGTCTATCCTTAAGTATTTTGTTCTATGTTGTTTGTCTTAATGTATCAGTGGCTATGCACTGTTGTTTGATTTGTTATTTACTATCTTACTTTTTTACCGACATGTCATGTAAGCTTTTGATGACAAATAAATATGAAATATGAAATATATCACATCTTTGTAGCTCCGATGTGCTTTGTTAGATATAAATACGCTTCAGCTCTGACCAACTGAAGTTCTATATCTACTTGCCCCTTTTCCATCATCTAAATCACATTTACTTTTTTTACTCAATATGTAAATAGCACCAACAAATATTTACTCATATGGAGTAATTACAACTTATTGCAGTAATTCGTAGTAGATACATATATTAAATTATATTATTTAAAATCGATAAAGCCTTTGTATTTTTCACGTTATCAGAACAAAATCGTCGCAATTCAAATTGACAGGATTCGAAAGTATGGGATTATACAGGCTTCCCGCGTTTTTTATAATATCGTTACCAATCGGTTTAAGTTGTGAAACCTCAAAAAGCTTATTTTACTAAAATTATACGTAAGAAATACATAAGAAAAACATAAAGTAAGGAATACGTAAACATAACATAAGGTGACATAAGCACTACGGCCACTGTGGATAGCTGCATTGGTTTCTCATACGCTTAAGGCTGTTCTTACGCTCGGATTGGCTACCACGTTGCAAGCGTTTGGAAGAAAACTAACTGTGCACTCAAATTTGTGAATTTTTGGTTCTAGTTGGTCTTAATATATTGTTTAAAGATCAATAGATGATTGTATAACGATAGATTTTAAATATTAATAACTGAATTAACGCGATATTCAACCGGAAATCAACGTTTTTCGTGTAATTAAAAAAGCCAGTTTTAAATATGTTTGAAAAAAAGTAAAATTATACAATCATGCTTTCATAATTGCTGTTCAAGAATCCAAAATAAAAACTGAAAAAATTGCAAAAGTAAGCCAGTAATCAATTTTCCCCGAACCCGTTGCGAGGCAGTATTTAGGCACTGGGAAGTGGCGCCCCCTGCATGCAAAGCAGAGTTCGCCAGAAATTACTTTTGCAAGTATTAAAAGAAATTGAAGGGGCCCAAAAGATAAACTTTCGTGTCGTTCATTATTTATGCTGCTATTTTTACATATGAAACTAGTAAATTCCAGGCAAACCGGAATACAAAATTCTTTTTATCTTACATTAACGGCTGTTGATGTATGCATGTACAGTTCTGTGCAATAAAGTGGTGTACATGTCTTATTGCTAATTTTGACATTATTTTGTCAATGTGAAAATTGCTTATTTTATCCTGTATTTGAAAGGTTAAATAATTCCTTCATTATTGACATTGGTCATCAAAATGATTGGCTCTAATTATCTTTTATCTTGATTATTATTATATTTGAAATTATTGTTTGTAAAGATATTAACATTAAATAAAACTTATTATATTATATAATTATTTAATAATCAACACGCAAAATAAAATACAAATAAAAATAAATACAAAAACAAAATAACAAAACATTTTCTTCAACGACTTTATTTAAACGATGGGCATTGAATTAGTTAATTTTCATCTGCCTAATGATTCACTGAAAGCAAATATTTGCACATAGTACTTCCAGTGCCCTCAACACCAATAAACTATCTTCTCACTATTATAAAAAAATTAATCCAATTTAACAAGACAATATTTATTTAAATTAATGATGTTCAACGCCCGCAAATATTCTCACATAGTACTTTTAGAGTACGTCTTACACCATCAATTATGTAAAATTGAATATTCATTTCAAAAAGTTACTTAAGTTCATTATACAATTTGTCAAATTCCATTTTACTCATGTCCTCCATTTTGAGAAATGAATTTGTAGTAGTGTATAAAACCCCTACTCTCATTCCTTTTACTATCGCAAAAGATCTCAAAAATTTGTACTTCTAACAAGTTCAAAGGACAGGATTCATCTCCCTCTCTATTCATATTCGCGGCCTTATATAATTTAAAACAAAAGATAGCTACTTATTCACAGCGCCACGTCTCTTCAATTAACATTTATGTTGGTATCGCCTTGTTCATTTTTACTTTCTTTAAGTTTTCTCAATCACATAAACACATATCCCGCATTTGACAGTTAATGTATATACAAATGGGGTTACTCAAAAATTATCTATTGGAAGTTCACGCACACTTGCTATTCTTCGTTTTCTGTGGGTATGTTCTTCTTTTTTCTTAATACCATCCCTCATTATACTTGCATACGAATGTATTGCCTCTCTCATTGTTAATTATATATTTCTTTTTCCCATTGATTAAAGTTATTTTTATCTTCTTTTTGTATATACCTTTGTTGAATATAATCGGGAACACGTTATGTACCACTGAAACTTTCTTCATGAAAACTGTATTACAAAGAGTACTCGCATCCACTGCACTGCTTCCAAGCTCTATCCAGTTTTTCTCTGCTTCTAGTATATCGATTTGCAGACAACTACAAACAATATTAATGTTATTTCTATTTTGGAGGCTTTTTTAAACCACACAGGATTTGGTCTGCTATCTTTGAAGACATTGTGTTTATGCATACAAAACTTCTAAAATGTATTTTGACTTCTGCATTTATTAAAACATAAAACTTATCAATGTTTCGTCTCGAATAAAGAGTACTTTTCCGTGTATATCCTTTTAATGTTTTTAGATATAAGAATCAGGTATTTACTACACGTTTAAATATGATAATAAAACTCTCTCATGAATTGAGATTATTGTACAAGTCAAAAATCTATTTTTATCCATTTAAATTAATGTTTTCATCATAAATTTTATATATACATTTTCTTAATAACATCACATAAAACAATTTCTCGCGACTGTACCTACTACCAATCTATATTTGTAAATGGTCAACATTTACGTTGCCTTTCTCCTCCTTCTTCTTCTTGTCTTCTATCGCCTGTTTTATGTAATCGGGATCTCTGATATGCATATTTCTCGTTTTTCTTGGATCCACAAGTTCAGGTAAAAGACAATTTTTATAAAACGAAACTAATTGAAGTTCCATTTGTGTTTTCCAAAAAAAATCGTCTCGAAAAATAGTTTCTGTTTTTACGCCCTGAGGCGTCCACACTGCGAAAATGCAATATGACCGCTTGGTAACGTGTAATTGTCCCTGTATCTGATAGTACCATTTGTGACTGGTGTTCACCTGGTTGTTTACCCAAAAAGTTATTTTCTTTTTCGCAATTCCTTCTTCAGGAGTAAGCTCTCTCGCAGACCAGGGACATTTAATTTCCACAATCCCCCTCTCTTCTATGAGGCCGTCTGGAGATGCTCCCAAGAAAGGAAACTCTGAGTCTATGAAAAAACCGCACGGTTGTATTTGCTTGCCAATAATTTCTTGTAGTTTTTTCTTGGCAACCTCCTCACTTTGTTTACCGTGTTCGCAAGATGCACTCGTAAATTGTTTCGGGTAAATTATGGACTCAACTATAACTCTGCAACTAGTTGTCTCCCTCATTCTGCATATGTCGCCAAATCTCGATGCTGTCAGTCTTTTTCGTCTTTCGAGGTACCACACTTCACACTGCTGCTGACCGCGAGTAGTAAATTCAATTTCTTTGATTTCACTTTCAGATTTGTGTAGCCTTTTTAGAAATGCTGTCTTTTCTAAACTAAACTCTCCTGGAAGCATATCAGGTTTTTCACAGTTTTCGCCATAATACTTATCACCACTTTTTGGTTTTTCCCCACTAATGTTATACTTTAAGTACCTTCGAACGGCGGGGGATTTCCTTTTGGCGTTTTTTTCTTTATTTCTAATTTCAATTTTCTTTGCAAATTTCCCCGGACTGACTCCACACCCCAGATGCTTTTTCATTGTATATATCGGTCTCTTTGTGTTGTGGCTTACCACGGCGGCGGCGCACCTACTTTTATATGATCTTTTCTTGCAAAAATTTACTCTTTTACCACCAACAAACTTGGCAATGATTGAGTTCAATTGTTCAACAATGTTGTTGTTAACGTCATAAATTAGACTTGATGCATGTCTTATGAGATGATTTTTATAAGTCAGAAGTTTGGCATATAAATCTAAAAAAAAGTATATTAAACATACATAAGCCTAAGCATACAAATCATATGAATTTCGTACTTGTTCCTTTAATGGATGACATTACACAGCCGTTAGGAACATAGGACTCTTCGCAGAAGTAACCAATCTTCTGGCAGTCTTTATGTTCTCCAAACACATGGCTCAACGAATTGTCAATATCACCTTTCAAGCGATTTATTTTTTCGCTAAGTGGAACTTCTTCGTCTTTTCTAAATGTTATTGCTTTGCTTATTGCCCAACCTAATCTTAAGTGATTTTTCTAAAATGAAAAACATCACTATTGTGCTTCTGTTAACGATTCTGTGTTGAACATTGCTAACATTTTTATTTTTTTTTTGCTATGACCTCAATATCCAATGACTGTAACACAATTTTATATCATTTGCTTTTTGATTTGCCCTTTCACAAGGAAGGCTCATAGCAATGTACAAGACAGAAACGCAGTGAATGTACTTAGGTACGTATTGATAAAACAGGAATGAATTTTTTTACCTGAATTTCTTGGCGAAGGTTTAATGGTCCTGCAGTAGTGTCTTTACATAATTCTCTAAGTTTCTTGTAGTAGTTGCGCATCAAATGATTTTTACACTCAATTTTCTTCACGACAACAGTATCGTATGGATTTGAATCCAATATTTTCTTATAGCAGTTGCTATCCCCGTCAGCAATTACTTGATGGTAGATCAGGTTATACATCTCCTTACTCTTAAGGAAACCTTCTGCTAAAATATCGGCCTCCATACTTGAAGAAGATCCAGTCCAGTTTTTATAACATTTGTGATCTTTTGTAGGTAAATCCGCCTTTTCTGCCAACTTGCAAATAGTGCAAAATTTATTTCGAACGCCAAGAAAGAGAACTTTTTTTCCTCGGTATCCCATAATTGTAGCAGCTCCCGACAAAGAATCATATTTACTACGATATGACCTTTTGGCCCAACAGCCGTCTGCCACGACAGTAATCATCGGAGTGCCATCTTGATCCACATCTCCAGCAGCAATAGCTAACGCCCTCTCTTCCTCAGCTGCTTCTCTCATACTTTCCAAACATTTCTGCTCCCACGCATCTGAAATCTCATTATGAACAGCGTTATACATACGGGCGGACATGCAAGGCAAGTCTAAGGAAGATGAAATTTGTTCCAAATGTGAAAAACCGGACCCTATTGTCATAATCCCAAGCACAGCGTCTTTGTTTACGTCATCATTATTGTCGTCACAGCTATGTATTTTTAATGTTCTATTGCACATATTGCAGTGGAAGACAAGAGTCGATATAAACCCGGTCATTTCTTCTTTTATTAATCGCAAATTATTTAATGAGCAGTTAAACTTGGGACAGTGATTGTTCAACTCAAAAAGAGACTTCAAGAAAAAATTTATATTCACAATTCTGCGACCTTCCAACACAAAATTCATTTTTTCACTTCTATGCGAACGTTCCTACAATTTTACAGAGAATAAATCCTTTTCGTGTTATTATGTATCTGTCTTCACTATACGAGGCTAGGCAATTGGACAGTCAGTAAACTTACCTCACCAATCATTTCTCTTCTTTCTTCTATTTCACTGCCCATAACTTCATCGAGTGTAAGATCTTCGGAAACAATCTAGGAAATAATGCTTCCGTTATTAATTGCAATCCTATTTCATCTTCAAGCCTGGAAATACATACCTAATACGAGGCGAGTTTCAAAAATTTGCGGCCTAACTTATAGGTAAAATGAATATTTTTTGTTTATTTTCAACTAAACAAACAAACCGTACATATATAATAATAAGCTATATACCGTCAACTAGATCATGTATCAGCCCGACATTTATTTAATACCTAAAAGAAACTTCGACCATATGTATGAATGATTATTCGTGTGCGCTCAGTTTTTGATAGCAGTTCCGGTCAAATCGGAAGTGACATTAATTTTGAATTTTCAAATACAACATTCATTCTTTTTCAGTTCATATTCGGTTTCTACTGAAAATTTTGACATTTTTGTCAAAGGTGGCGGTATCTATCAAATTTATCCATTAAAGTGAAACCGCTTCCTAACAATTGCCGAACCAGAAAAACCACCAAATAACCTAATTCTCACATTTACACGTATTGGCGAAGGAAACATTTATTTCACAATAGAATTACTATACAACAAAAAATTTTATTGTTAAGTTTGTTTGAATTTAGACTACTTTTAGAAAATTTTAGATTTTCTACTATACCTATCTACCACTAAACCACAGCATATTTTATATCACTTGGAAGCTAAAAATTATTCCAATTATGGCAGTGCAATAAAAAATAGATGTTACAATTAAAATAAAACAAGTAAATTTAAAAAAATAAAAAAAAAAATTATTGTTTAGATTGTACTGGGGATGCATGAATTCGTCATTCGTTGCTAGGAAAGAACGCAAAACAGGTAGAGTAGAGGTAAAGTCTAGTTATTTTAATTCTCCTATCCTCCCTTATAACAAAACGGAGTCCACATTTGTATAATGTGCCTATATAAATTTTACATTTTTAAATAAACTTTTATAGTCACAAATATTTTACCCATTTTAAAAGTATGGTTTATATAACACTACAGTGGTCAAGATGTTTCGAAAAGTTTCACAGCACTACAACCTCAATCTCTTGTATGGTAATTTGATAAGCTTAATGTAAATATATTATATACTTTATTTTTTAAAAATATTTGTTGAAAGGTCATCGTTGGCAAAGAGCGGTACAGTTCAGGGAGACTAAGTAGACAAATAAACTTCCTTTAAAAAAAGTAAGTAACTTCATTCTGCATTAGGCCGCAAATTTTTCTAATTGCTCTCGTACCTTAGCTAATACATATAGATCCATACCCAGGATAATTTCTACCATTAATCAAAAAACCACAAATGCTTACCGTATGAGATTTTGATTCGAAAGTGCGTGATTTTTCACCTCCATCCAACGACAACACCTGTTGTTCGATTTCGCCAATATCTTCGTCAACGTCCTAACCCAAAATTAGTTTAAAAATAGGAAAAGGTAATTTAGAACGAAAGCTTATAACAAACCTTTCTTTTTAATGGAAATGTTTTACGTTTTATTCTTGACGCATTTAGTCGCAGACGAGTTTTGTTACCCCTACGGTAGTTAGAATCGTTTTTTCCCATAATCTTACGAATTAAAACGCTCTCTCTGCTAAGAATAAGAAATAGCCCTCAGGCGGTCCGGATCTGTCAAGCACTCTCATAAACTACAGTGCGCAGGTATTGAGCGCATATTCACCCCACACTCCTCCACATCGAACTATCTCTGTCTCAAGTTAAAAGGGGTTCAAACGTTAACGTAACGACACTTCGCATGAGACAACGATTGCTGTTCCCCGCACACTTGCCCCGCCAACCAATGCAAGTGATTGTGAGAGAACAGCCTTAACTTTACGCGTTACGTTTATGTTACGTACAGCTTATGTCTTATGTCCATTGTGAACAAGGACTAACTCTCTTAAGATAAAGAATCATAACGCAGCTTTAGTAGGATGCGCTGACAGTAAATGGTAACCGATAGTTCATAGTAGTGGTACATGTTGAATTTGTAAATTTAAAGAACGAGTTTCAGAGATTTTAAGAAACATCTCAAAGGGGTATAAATGCAAAACGTGACATATTCGCGAATACTTCTTCAAACTTTTTGTACATAGGTTCAGTTTGTTTTTGAAATTAGTTGGAAAAGGCTTCTTGATGTATTTGTGCAAATAGGTTCTAAAATTAGTGTAGACTTGTCGCTATTTGTACTAACAGTTGAACATGCCTCATTTCTTGCGAAAACTGACAACAAATTACTAGTACTGAGAATCCAATTATGAATAATACTACTAGCGAATTTTGGTAAACACAATTCACTTACTGCAAAAAACACATTTTAATCACAAAATAAAGAACCAAAAACATCTAAATTTAGGTGGTTAATTCTTTGTTTAAATTTTTTTCGTCAGAAACTTCAGGATGGTTGAGGGCAGCATTATTATTAAAAAGATATTCGAGTTGGGAATCTTCTTTCCAATTACTGCCAAAATGAGCCATAATGACTATCTGGTTTCAAAGAAACCCTAATTTAAGCTCTTTGACCTTGATCATCTGGATCATTTTTTCTTTTTTGGTAATTGCTTTAGCGTGACGTATTTTGCATCTAACCACGAGATCAAATCAAAATGACACTCTAGGTGGTCGGACTTTGCACTTGAAAATCAACTCTTTCAGTATGGTATGATACTCGATTTTCTCCATATTACACTTTCTTCCCGATTATGTTGCTTGGTCGACGATAATCAAAGACTACTGACGCGATTGTGTTAAAACTTCATATTTATACCGATAATAAGTCACTGAACACATAACGACACTAAAGAGCAATAACTTTCAACCCCTACATTGCGCGAACTTAAAAACGAGACCTCGTAGTTCCTGCTCCTAAAAATGAGTTTTGTTATTGAATTAAAAATAACAAACGCTTCTAGATCTCTTCTCTTCACTTATAAACAGTATAATCTGCTAATAAACAGTATAATAATAAGCTGATCACAAACTATTAAGCAGTTAAATATTTTTTCTATTCCGGTGCTATAAAGTTCACTTTACGACACCCGTTTTGGTTGCATAAAGTATTACTTTATCGCACGCTAATTTTATTTTTTTGAAGTTGGTAACAAAAGAAAATGGAACCAAATCGTATTTAAATGTCAAAATATAAGCCTTTAAAGTAACAAAAATGTGCAATAAAATTGTACAAAGAATAAAAAGCACACATGCTAACATTTCACTTACTAATTAGCAATATAAATTGTTAAGCAGAGTTGGATGATAAGTTTTCGGATGCTACTATTGACATTTACTTATTATGTTGAATAGTACAATTGTTATAAAAGTTTGTTTTGATAAATATGTAGAGAGTTTGTGGACGAAAGATTTTGTAAATTGTCTTCTGCTATTTTGCGAATCTCTGGGGGCGTACAGTTATTTATTTCGTCCTTTTTGTTGATAATTTGAAATAATTTATTGTATAAATCAGTCTGAATTTTAAACACAATTACATATAGCACCACCTATATTCAAATATTTAAAACGTTCTACTTAAAAATCAGAGTAATCAACTTCAAAAAAGCAAAATTTCTAAAATATTCGAACAAAACATGTCTCTTATTTTAAGCTTTTTTGAACTTTTAATAACCGAAATAGAAAAAATAGTATAAAATACACGTTTCATAAGACATTTTGCGCACTTGTTCTTTAGAAAACTCGCCTAGCGGCTCGTTTTCTAAACTTGAACGCGTGCGCAAAAATCGTGTCTTATGAAACTTGTATTTTAATATACTATTTTCTATTTCGGTGCTATAAAGTTCACTTTACGACACCCGTTTTGGTTGCATAAAGTATTACTTTATCGCACGCAAATTTTATTTTTTTGAGGTTGGTAACAAGAAAAAATGGAACCAAATCATATTTAAATGTCAAATATAACCCTTTAATATAACAAACGTGTGCAATAAAAGTTGTACAAAGAATAAAAAACACACATGCTACCATTTTATTCACTAATTAACAATACAAATTGTTAAGCAGAGTTGGATGATACGTTTTTTGATGCTACTATTGAAATTTACTTCACATGTTGAATAGTTTAATTGTTATAAAAGTTTACTATAACACTAGAAGATTCGTGTGCATTAACGGATATTCCAGGGAGATTTTGGGACACTCTATGTTTTGTTTGAATTCCTGTTGCTTCGCATTGACTGACACATAAGGTAATATTCGCTATATTATTTTCTTTACACCAACTTAAAAGTGCTGGTATTGTTTTTGATAAATATGTCGAGACATTGTTGGCAGAAGATTTTGAAAAATTGTCTTCTGCTATTTTGGGAATCTGTGAGGGCGTGCACTTATTTATTTCGTCCTTTTTGTTGATAATTTGAAATTATTTATTGCATAAATCAGTCGAAATTTTAAACAAAATTATATTTAACACCGCCGATAATCAAATATTTAAAAATGTTCTAATTAAAATGCAGAGTAACCAACTTCAAAAAAACAAAATTTCTAAAATGTTCGAACAAAACATGTCTCTCATTTTTAAGCTTTTTTGTACTTTTAATAACCTTAATAGAAGAAATAGTATAAAATACACGTTTCATAAGACTTTTGCGAACTTGTTCTTTAACTTGAACGTGTGCGCAAAAATCATGTCTTATGAAACTTGTATCTTAATATACTATTATGTTCAAACCAAGTTAACTATACAATGTCAACTGGAATATGTAATTACTTTAATGCCATAAAAAATCATCATTTTATTTTTAGGCTACTAAACTCTATTTTGAATGATCTTGTTCTATTCATTTAAAATTTGAATATGATGAACATGTCTTTGGTAAGCCACGTCTTCTTTTGACAATAATGTCTGTCATAAAGTAACCTTTAGACAAACTGTCATTCTATTAGCTTTGGAATTTCGCTCACCAACTTATTATTCTTGTAAATAAGCGGCAATACAACTTACCAATATGCTTGTTAGCTCTTTAGTAACAGTATTTTTTTGTATTTATTAGATTATAGCGCTGGTGCATACTTTACTTACAAATGAGGACAAGACAGGTATAAGAAAAGTACTAGTAGTTTGCCCTAAGGGCACAGTCTTAAATTGGGTAGCAGAATACAAAAAATGGTTACCTGATGATGAAGTAGAAGTTTTTGAACTAGTTTCTTGCAAACCAAACCATGAGAGAATGTACCAAGTGCAGGTATGGGAGAGAATAGGTGGCGCTTTAATAATAGGATATGAAATGTTCAGGAATTTAACGAATCCAAAAAATGAAAGTCTTAATAAGAAGATGAGGGCTACATTTCAAACGAGTCTTGTTGATCCAGGTTTGTACGCTTGTTCTACTTGTCCTGCCGATCTTTATACTCCCTAGTCAAATTACATACTGATAACATTGGTAAACACGTTATATTAAGCATAGGTATTTTAGGCGTGTCTTATATATTGTCGCATGTTGAAACGAATTTAAAATCGAAAGTTGTTTTTTTAATTAAAAGATATCATTAATATTAAGCAATATATCATATACATTACTCTGCAGTGTTGAGAATAATTGGTTGGTTTGTTTCTGTTTCGGTCTGAGTGCGTATTCACTCTGTATATTTGTAAGTTGATTCTTTTACTTTAACCGAATTTCAATTAGTCTTAAATATAATGCCTAGGTAATTGATAATACATAAAAAAATTATTCAAGTCCTCAAGGGATCAAATAATTACAAATATTGCCAAGAGATGTCGCATAAATATATACAAAAGAAAAATATGAACACATCGCGCACTACTGAATTCGTATTTAAAACAAACCCATATTGATTCGTGGTAATATCTATGAAAGAGCAGCTCGCAAGTTAGTTGACAATAGTGGAATAGACATTCAAATAAATGCAAACAAAGTGATTGATTTTTATTTTGTTGGTAGTTTTTTGTAAAAATGATTAAACACCAGTATTACACGGTGGTACTCAGAAGAAAATAAACTTTCGAATTATATATAATAAAACACAAGTGTATAGTTTCAAAATTATTATAATGTTTAACACACTATACATATGTTTCGCCACACTGTGGCTTCATCAGGTGGATGAAAATACATCCACCTGATGAAGCCACAGTGTGGCGAACATATGTAGTGTGTTTCGCCATAATAATTTTGAAACTATACACTTGTGTTTTATTATATATATATCACGGATGTATAATAGAGAAGGTGGACCGACAACTGCATTTCAGGCGGCCGCGAGTGTGGTCGTCTCGGTTAGACAAGGACAGAAAAGGCGATACGTCGGAACTATGTACGACGGAATTAATTCATTACGGATAATATGATTAGAGGTATCAGAACTTAAAAACAAATTACATATTATTAAAAAAATAAAAAATAGCATGTATTAATTAAACATGGCGAGTTGGTTTCAACATATTTTATTTTTACACCATTTAAAAAAAATAAAAGTGTTTGTTCCGGTTTTATTAATTTTATCCTAACGAACAATTATTTAGGAACGGTGTAATTTCGATTTTTTTTTATCTATGGCAGACTCCTTTCTTACTTTACCTTGCTGTTGTCTATAATACTGCTTAACTCGCATGCATATGTAGAAATAAACCCCTTTCGCGATGATTTCCTCGCGGTGCGCCTGACACTCAAATTTAATTAGTCTATTTTCGGGAACTAAAAAAAAATCTTCTATTGTGTTATCAAAAACGTCAACGGAGGCAATATGTTTGAATAGCACATTTTCTAATCTCCTTAACAAATTGTGAATAATTTTATTGGGATGATTCAACCATCCCCTTGATTTTAATTGAACTAGTTCAGCTTCGGGAGGCGAGATTTGAGGTTCATGATTATAAAGAAGCTCCCGACAAAATTTACATTTTGACTCTTTAAAGAGTTTCTTGCAAATAAAACCGGTTAAATAATAAATAATACAATCCAGTGTTTCTGGTAAGCCAATATCATAAATAGATGCTGCGGTATCTTCAGAATCCTCCCAAAATTCACCTACCAGAAGATCGTCTAATTTATTCTGTATTCTTTGTAGATGATAAGCTTTGTTAACTGAGTCATTGCTGGAAAAGATCGTTTTAAAATTTTCGATTGATAAAATGGTGCTTTGTAAGTCTTCCGTCTGATTGGTGCAATTGCCAAATTGTGGAGGTTTGAGCAATTTATACACAGATAATAAACGATATATTTGCAAAAACGTTCCCAATGTGGGGTGATCATTATCACACCCAGCTTGTCTAACTGTGCCAAAAAATCTCTGTAATTTAGAAAGATGATTTTAGTTACTCAATGACCAACAAGAATATATAGATACCTCCAAAGGATCTTGATTCATTTTGTTAGTAAGGACATAATTAAATTTACGACTTTTCAAAAGATATTCGCACAATTCCAATGTAGACGTAATGGTCACACGGAAACCTTCAGCAGTTGAACTTGTTAAAAAATGGTTTTCTGTGATTTTACCATCCACTACCATGGTTTCCCATTCGTTAAGAAATTGTAAGTTATCTCGAAGTATCTACAAGACAAAATTGAAAGAAAAAGACAGCATCTCTATTTTAAATATAGTTTAAACTTACTTCAAAGTCCTCACTGTCTTTCACAATACCTTCACAACTACGTCGTCGGTTCAGAACATCAAATAAATTATTTATTCTTTTCGTGAACGTAATTGTGCAACCGGCTTCTTTTAGTCTATCGCATCGTTTTTGATAGTGGATCAAACCATAAGCTACAGAATTACTAAAGATCTGAAACAAAAGAGACTCTAATTATATCTAGTATTTATGTATACCTTAATAACACAACTATGTGATGTGACATAACATATCTTCATTTACCTGAGTTGCAAGTCTTACTCTCATTTTCATAAAACTGTTTGGATTCACATGCATTTCTGTTATTTTTGGACACACTCTTGCATTATTACTTTGCTCTAGATCTAGCTCGAGAAGTACTTTATAATACTCCCAAAGTATCCCACCTTCAGGTGTCTAAAATAAACCAATTGTAATTACTTCAAAGTACAGATTTTCTTGATTAATACGAGTAGGTGGTAGGTACATACTATTAGAGCCTTTTTCCCCAAAAATCGGTTTCGTAAACATTTGATTAGATGTGGGGTATCAGAGAAAAAGTAAAGGTATCTCAAATCATCCATAGGATGAACAACTTTGTTACTTAAACTTGACAACTTCCCTGAAATTCCAAATTTGGACCACATCTTCCTATTAGTAGACGCCCCATCACAGACAGTACCATGAACTACCGCTCCACAATTCTCCAATTTTTTAATAATTTCTAAAATTAACTGAGCAAGGCATGTTCCTTTCGTTGCTCCCTTGGTAGCATAAACAGCTATTGGTTGGCAAAAATGATCAGCCAGAGATGACCACATAAAAACTAAGGCATGATCTGCCTGATGGCTTGTGACAGTTTTTGCAGTATTTCTATTTTGTTCGCCAAAATCTTCTGCTCCAATTAATTTTAGATTTTTCACATTCAAATGAATATTAGTACGAACTGACATCTCGTCAAATATTAGCATACCTTGTCTTGCAAATTCATTTTTCTCTTTTATTTTCAATTTAAAATTCTTTATCAAGCCCACATTTGAGCCTTACTCGCGAAAAATATTTACGCACTGTTGATGAAACTGGAAGAGGCAAAACTTCTGTTTTTCTTAAAAAAGCGTAGGTTTTAGGGCTTTTAATGTGAAGCAGTAAGCACATAAGCAGTCAGCTAGAACTATAACGCCTAGCCGATTTTTGTTTATACTTGGACATCTTAATACATTCCATAACTAACATTTTTTGAGCAGAAGGTAAATTATCCATCTGCTCAATTTTTTTTTGCACTTCTGCTTCATCTACAGTTTTCATTTTGTTCTTAGCCTCCTGTAATTCCTTTTTTAGCTGACTTAGTCTGTACTGCAGTCTTCGTTCACGTTTACGACACTTCATTGAATTTTTCATAAAAAGACTTTTGCGTGATGTGGTTATCTTTGTAATGCATTTTTTGAAATAACGTATTGATTTTTTCGCATTTTGACAAAGAAAACAATAGTTAATATTTTTGCGTGAAGATTCTCTACTATTCAAAATATATTTGCAGTTTTCGTGTCTAATGGATTTAGAAAATGCATCATTGTAATATCGTGCCTTACTGAAGTCAATAGTTGAACTGCCGCTTCCCACCCCATAACATATAGAAAGCCATCAAACTCAATTATTTTTTTTTAAAATCAAAAATCGTCTCAATTTTGTTAAGTGATTCTTCAGTTAAATGATCATGTAAATGTTGGAACACAGAAAACTTTATATGTGATTTTGATATAAGGATTTTTTTTGTAATCATTATGTCATCTTCAATTGCAGCAGTTTCAAAAATAGCAATTATATTATTATGAAATTTGGATGTCAAGGACTCAGATGGCAAAGTAAGCTTAGTTTTCCACAATGCTGCAAATAATTTCTCTAACCAAGATTTACTGTTTTTTGAATAAATGCCTAAAAGATAAACTACTTTAGAAAACAACAATAAAATTATGGCACACGTGTTTACTTGTATTCGTAGGTGTATTTTCATTATAGTCTTTGGAAGTTGAGAGTTCATCAAAATCTAAACAAAAGTTATTGTGATTAAGCATAAGAGTTTAGGAATTGTATTAGGTAGGACGTTTTACCTTTATTTACGTCGCATATATTATGTAGTTGAGGTTTTGTAGGTGAGACATTTTCATGACGTTCGATCAGTCTTCTTTTCTTTGCTGGATATTTTGACAAATAAGTTGGGCAATTAGGCCAAATACATGGTTTTGCATTTTCTTTTAAACGAGGGAACTTAAGTGAATACTACAAAAAAACGAGAAACGAGTATTACATTGATCGATTAACTCTGATGATCAATTTCTCTACTGAAAACATGTACCTATAACGCAGAAAATTATCCTTCTTCAATATCTCTCACTCGTATCGAATACTACTACAATAATTATGAGTTCAAAAATTATACATTTACCACTGGTATATTCATTTATTGAAGGAAATTTAGCATTCAAAATTATACGTAAATAATTTAAAACTTACCGAATAAGTTTCTGTGATAACTTCACGTATAATATCTTCTTTTAAAAAATGTTTTTCACACAAAGCGTCTGTAATTCTTAATTGTTTGTCTGCACGAGGTATCAGAGTACTCCACTCTATTAATTTGTTTTTGGGCACCTTAAATAAAGACACTTTCTCTTTATTGCTACTATAGCCACTATAATGTATTGGGATTAATTAAGTACAGGATAAACGTATACTTATTCTTTATTGTTAAAATATAATGCTCATGCTAATGACGCTTTTTCTTACACACGTTACTGTCAATATGTATATGAAGTGTCTCCCTAATGTTACCAACTTCAACACTCAAATACACTACAATCCTCCCTCTTAAGCCTAAATTTTACAAATTTAATCTGCTAGGAGGTTTGATAACTCTCCTGGGTCTATCAACAATATTTGGAGTTCCCTTCTCAGACATCTCTACAGAAACAGGATCTGCAGTTACATCCAGTCCAGTAGGTGCGGTTACAGTTATATCATTTCCTTTTACACTGGACCTGTCTGTTTCCTTAAGTTCTATAGGCACAACGGGTAAGCAAATCTCATTACTATTTTTTTCATTATTTGAAACAATTTGATCATCTCTAAAGCCAATGTTATCATAAAATGTACCTACCCTTACAATCTGATCTGTATGCCTTCTCCACCTAATACTAGTATTACACAACCTACATACATAATTTCTATCCCCTAATCGTGTTTCTATTATCGCTCGAACCCATGATGGCTTACTCAAACTCCTATAATCCTTAACATAGACAATCTCCCCTTTTTGAAGTAAAATATCCCTGTTACCATGAAAAAATTTAGCTTGTCTCTCTCTGTGTTTTAAAACCACGCTTTTGGTCAAAAAGTCCATTCTTGTTTTTACATCCCTATTCAACATCAACTTTGAAGGTTTTTCTTCGGTTACGCAATGTGGAGTGTTACGGTAAGAAAAGAGAAACTTATGGTGGAATTCTGTAACTTCTCGGAAGCTCCGGCTATCGTAGGCCCTGGCAACGAAGTGACGTTGCGATGACGATTTCAGAATTTTTAGAGTTAGTGACGTAGAAGTGTCAATTTACGATTTTTTGCACATAACCTTTATGTTTAACATGTAAACAAACATCATCTCGTAAACATATACCAAAATCTTTCAATTTAAAATTTTAACTAATAAGAAAATTGTTTGAAATATAATATAGCGATTGCTTTTTTGCATTGCATTTTTTTTTAAAGAAAATGCACGGAACATTTTGTAATGCCAAGACATAGTATAACCATATGTTTATACTGCTAGCAAGATAGCACGAAACACTTTGGAAAATTTCAACAAGAACTGCTATCATTAGGAGAGTTTCAAAGGACGTAGTATCGCACTAGTGTATAGTGAATTTGCAGATAAATGTCTTTTCAGGCACATTTATGGATGATGAAATGTGATTTTTTTATAAAGCCAACAAGAACAGATATCCCTATCAAGTGGACATTGTTTTTCTTACAAGAGTACCTAAACACAAAAAAATACATAAACCTAGCAGACAATATCCACAGAACATAAAGCATGTGAAATGTGCACAAACTAATTGTTTGAAAAAGTCTATTATGGTATCGTGTTCACAATAACTTCACAATTTAAAGTTGACTTTTTCATAAGATATTCTAATAATAAAACTACATCAAATTGAGAGGATGTTTAACTTTATATTATGTTGAAGAAGATAAGAGGAAATTTACCTGTTTAGTCAATGAATTTCTTTATTTGTAAGTCAAACCGCAAAGATTTTATCAATATATAACTATATTGAACGATTAATGTTTTAGGCTCCAAAAAGGTAACATTAAGTTTTAATAGCATAGGCCAAAGTACATAAATGGTTGAAGGATATAGATGATTTTGTATTTAGAAAATCGACCAATCCTGTGCTGTATTGTACTTGGTACACCAAATCATTCGATATTATTGCAGGATTTTGTTGTCGAGCCTCTGAAATTATAGTAATTGAAAGTTCTCTTTATTTGCAGTTTTTACAGAAGAGTAATATTCATTAGGCTGAAATTTGCACTTTGTCAACTCAAAAGAATGTAAAAAATTATTGTTTAATAAATTTACCAGCAAGTATTATAAAACAATACAAGACATTTGACTCGTATAATTATACTAATATTGGATATGAATTATATGTTTACTATAAAATCTTAACAATAAAGATCAAAAAGAAAAATAATAATACTGAACTAGAAATGTGAACTTTGAATAATAGGTACTCAAATAGAAATTGTTTGTATAAATATTCAAAATAAAACACATTTTATTGTCAAATATATTTTTTTTTATTAACCTTACCATAAAAGTAGTGCTGAAATTTAAAAAAATTACAGTATGTGAATATAAAAAATATATATATAAAAGGAGGGTGTTCTTCATCGGCTAAAGGTGGAGCAAGTATATCAACATGTGTGCCATCAATTACACCTACATCTCGTGCACCCCATTTTTCATAAAAACTAAACGGAACAATAATTTTTAGAACGTTTAGAAAAGATATGATTGCCCTTGGTAAATATATGAACTGGGTGCTATCAATTAAACAAAATACATCTCCGGTCTCCCATTTTTTATCATAAAAACAAAATAAGGAATTATTTTTAGAATATTTTGATACAACATAATTACCCTTACTTAACACGATTCTTCGATTCACAATCACTGGGAAATTTTATCCATTCAGGGAATAAATTGTTTGATATTACAAGACAGGCCTGATGAACTATTCGACTTACTGAATTCTGACTGAGAGAAACAAGGCTATTAATACCAACACTATTCTGATAGCTGCCTGATGCTATGAAATTTAATGTTGTTAAGACCTGTAACAAATATATAATGTGCACTATAAAGTTAATATGCATTTCAAGTGATGTTTATGATAATAACCTTCAAATGTAATGGTATATTTGTTTGTTATATGTCCATCCAATAACTGGATCAGGTTTTGAACAGTGCCCTTATTCAGTCTAAACATTTGTTTAAAATGCCTGTTTGGTATTTCAAAAGGATATCCGTGATTTCTTAAACGTTTTCGGAATATACGCATATAATTTCTAAAATAAAGAAAATAGAGAATATTATGTATACTCTATATATTTTATATTATCGATTACCTACCTGTTGTGATCTTCATCTAATAATAATGCTATAAAGCCATTCATATTTGCAAATATAAAACAATAATAAATATAACGAATAAACAAACAGGAACAATAATAGATATAACAAATAAACAAACAGGAACAATAATAATTATAACAAATAAAGTAACAGAAACTATAAATATAACAACAGGAATAGTATATTAACTATAATTATATAATAATAATATAACCACAATATAACCAACAAAATCTTTACTCACGAACGTTTTGACATTTCTACGTCACTAACTGTAAAAATTCTGAAATCGTCATCGCAACGTCACTTCGTTGCCAGGGCCTACGATAATCGGAGCTTCCGAGAAAGTTACAGAATTCCACCATTACTTATAAGTGTGTCCATTGATTCATTTATATTTCTAGAATCCACCAACATTTTATTCATGCAATTCTTAAAAGACTTTACCACATTCTCTGCTGCACCGTTCGTAGACGGGTGATATGGACTACTAGTAATATGTTGGATGTTGTTCATCTTGCAAAAATATTCAAACTCGTCAGATACAAACTGTCGACCATTATCTGAAATTATTTTGGTTGGAAGTCCATAACGCGCAAAACAATCCCTCAATTTGTCTAACGTCGTTTTAGTGTCCATTTTGGTTACCTCATACACCTCTGGCCATTTGGAGTATGAATCTATAAGTATTAAGTATGTCTTACCTTGAAACGGTCCCAAAAAGTCAATATGCACTCTTTCGAATACATAGTCTGCTTCCCGAAATTTTATTAAAGGTGTTTTGTTTGGTGTCTTTGAATTCCTCATGCAAGCATCACATTCTTTTACAAACCTTTCAATGTCGTGGTCTAGACCAGGCCACCAGAAATACTGTCGTGCAATCGCCTTCATCTTTACCATTCCGTTATGTGTACCATGTATTTCTTCCAACATTTGTGCCCTATGTCTAGACGGCATCAAAACCCTGTAGCCCCACATTAGCAATCCGTTGTCAATGCTAATTTCTGTTGCCCTTCTCGCATATGCCTTTAATTCCTCGGGTATTTGATCTGGCCACCCATCTCGTGTATACCAATAAACTTTACTCAATATTTCATCTTTGCGTAGCTGCTTCTTCAATTCGCTACCATCCAAAGGAATTTTGTCTTCAATCAAAAAATTAAAATAATCACACTCATCTTCTTGCTTGATTAACTGCTTCAAGGGTAAACGTGACAGTCCATCTGCGCCACCGTTTTCTTTTCCTTTTATGTGCTTAAAAACGTAATTGAATCCACTTAAAAATAACGCCCATCTTTGTAGTCGTCCCGCTGCCATCTGCGGTATTCCTTTTGTTTCCCCATACAAAGCAAGTAATGGTTTATGATCAGAACACAAAATAAACTTATTCCCGGCTAAATATTGATAAAACTTGCGAACTGCCCAATAAATGCTTAAGGCTTCCTTATGAATAACGGAATATCCAACTTCGCTTTTACTCAAGACGCGCGATATGAAGCTTATCGGTCGTTCTGCTCCATCCGGATAAACGTGAAGTAATACTGCACCGATACCGGTACTAGATGCATCACAAACTAATTTTATTTCTACATCTGGATTAAAATGAGCTAAACTTTGATTCGAACACAATGCTTCTTTCGCGGTTTGGAAAGAATTTTCGCACTCCTTTGACCATTCAAATCCCACGTCCTGCCTTAGTAATCTATAAAGCGGTTCCAAAATTCCTGAGAGGTTTTCTATAAATTTGCTATAATATGTCATCATTCCAACAAACGCTTTAACTTCCGTGACATTACTCGGCCTTGCACATTCAGTTACTGCTTTTACTTTGTCCTCGTCTTTATGTAAACCCATTTTGTCTATAATGAACCCTAAATATTTAATTCTTGGCTCAAAAAACTTGCATTTACTCATATTTAAAATAAATCCAGCCTTTTCTAGTCTGTCAAATGCTAAATCTAAATTCCTTAAATGTTCAGCCTTGTCTTTTCCTGTAACAACTATATCATCCATAAAATTTATCGTTCCTGGTACCCCTTGTAATACTTTCTCTACGATTCTCTGAAATATGGAACATGCGGGCTTTGTTCCAAAAGGCAACCTATTTGGTATGTATATACCCTTATGCGTAGACCAAGCTAACAGATATTTCGTTTCTTCTTCAAGCTCTAACTGATTATACGCATTTAATATATCTAATTTTGTATAATACTCACCACCTTGTAGTGCTGCAAATAGCTCTTCTATCCTTGGTAACGGATACTTAAAATCATGCAAGTATTTGTTTACAGTTACCTTATAAACTGCACAGAGACGCATTCCACCATTCCCTTTGAGAACAGGAACCAAGGGTGTTCCCCATTCCGCATTATCCACCTTAGTGATAACACCTTCCTTCTCCAAACGATTTAATTCCTTATCTACTTCTTCCCTGAAGGCAAACGGCATAGGTCGCGGCTTATGGAATATAGGCTTCGATTCTTCATTTACTTTTAAAGATACTTTTGAGTATTTATAACATCCTAACTGATTTTTAAATAAACCATCATGCTTTCGAATAAGCGATTTTAAATTAAGCTCTGAAGAAATATTATTTACATTTCCCTGACAATTATTATCAGAAATACTTATGCCTAATCTGCACATTAAATCACGACCTAGCAATGGCTTACAATTACTATCGACAACTATTAGTCTAACATTGTGAATAGATGTATTTTTATATTCAACATTTACAAAAATTTCCCTCCTTGGAACTATAATATTCCCATTATATGTTCTTAATCTCACCAATGACGTTTCTAATTTAATATAACTAAATAATTTCACATATATTTTATCAGGTAAAATAGATACTCCTGAACCTGAATCTATTTCCATTTTAACAATATTTTTATTTATCGTGACATCTAAAGTTATAGGTTCTACATTGTTCTTATTTGTCATATTAAATAAATCTACAAACTCTACCTTTCCTGTACCATCATTTACAGTGTTTTTGATGAAATTATTACTTTCAACAAAATTATTATTTTTATAATAGCAAACCTTAGCTAAGTGCCCTACCTTTTTACATAGCTTACACTTGTATGTTCTGTATTTACACTTAACAAAATTATGATCAGCCTCACCACAACTTCTACATAACAGTTTGCTTTTTCCATTTTCGTGCCTGTCTTCCTTCTTCTTGAAAGTTTTGCTTCCTTGCTCTTTAAAACTCCTCTTTTCTTCAAACTTCCTTGTCGTTGAAATCTTGTTTACACACACTATATTTGATGCTGAGCTTATAACTGCCTCTTTCTTTAATGCTACCTCAACCAAATTTTCTAAAGTTACAGTGTGCTCTTCTTCACAGACTCTATCCAATACAAGTCCTTTTCGTAATCTAGTAACAAACTTGTCCTTTAATTTGTCGGTCAATAAATTTCCAAACTTACATGTTATAGCTTTATTTTTAATCTTAGCATACCATTGCCTTATTGATTCTCCTTCCATTTGTTTTAATTCGTAAAATTCGATTCTTTCTTTAAATACAGACATTCTTTTCGAAAATTGAGATTTTAAAATACCACATAAGTCTTCATATGATTTATTCTTAGGTAGATCTGGGTCACACAAGTCTCTTAGAATTTTATATGTTTGTTCACCGACCAATGTTAGCAAAACTGGTACTTTCTTGATATCCGCAATATCATTTGCCATAAAGTACTGTTCCATCCTTTCTTCATACGTTATCCAGTCTTCTCCCATATTATATTCGGTAATGTTTCCAATCGTACCCCTTACGACTGTTTGCGCCATGCTTATGCCCTTTTCACAATTTTTTTTCTCTCGTCGCCAATTTTATAATGTATTGGGATTAATTAAGTACAGGATAAACGTATACTTATTCTTTATTGTTAAAATATAATGCTCATGCTAATGACGCTTTTTCTTACACACGTTACTGTCAATATGTATATGAAGTGTCTCCCTAATGTTACCAACTTCAACACTCAAATACACTACAGCCACTATGACATCCAGGTGCAAAACAGTGTCGGGACATTGCCAAACATTAAATACCTGCACCGTATCACAAATGTTGACAAACGTCAAAAATGAATATCAAACTTTACATACAAATCTCCACACGTCTCTTTTCGCACGCATCGCCTTTTCCATCTTTGTCGCTACTTCTCTCTCGCACACTGACCACTCTCGAGACCCGTTCGTCTATCATGAAAAGATAGTCTCGGCTCACCTTCTCTATTATACATCCGTGATATATATATAATGGAGTTTCAACATGTATCTCCTTCGTCGATTATTAATTTCGAATTATAGTCAAATTTTACCCCTATTGCTATTTAAGTTGACTGTGTATCTCGTAAAGTAACAATGTAAGTAAAACAGGTGAAAATATTAGGTACAATAGATATTAACTAGTAAAATGTACATCCCTAATTTCAAGTTAATCCGCACAGTAGTTTCGAAGATGTTAAGCGGGTTCTATATCCAATACAAATGTTGAAACTAATATCTTAACTCCACCGCATATGTCGTCAGTCCATAATAGCTGCGTCACTTTTCTTATACAATCACTATGATAGTTCACTCTCTTGTATTTTATGACGTCTTGGAATGAATTTTACAACACACAGAAAATCAGCTGTAAAGTTTATGTTGAATTATGTAATAATTTCATTAATGAATCTCTGACATCTGCTATTTGCTGTGAAACCAAATAACGTCGGCAAAATCAAAATTGTCTGTTTCAAGTTTATTTGGTTGGCCGAATGTTATCCTAACATAGTGGAAACTTTATATAAAGATTGTGTTTATAATGCATTGTATAACTTTAACAAAAATAATTTAATGTTGCACTTGATTTAGGACCAGATTTGGTAATATGTGATAAAGGACACCTGTTAAAAAATGAAAAGACCTCTATAAGTATTACTTTGAATCGTATCAAGACATTGAGGAGAATAGTATCGACCGGTACTCCGCTGCAAAATAAGATGAAGGAATATTTTTGCATGGTTCAGTTCGTCAAACCGAATTTATTAGGAACATACAGGGAATATTTGACTCGATTTGTCAACCCAATAACGAAGGGCCAATATACAGATTCTACGCTACACGATATTCAAATTATGAGGAAGAGATCACATGTATTGCATAAATTATTGGATGGTATTGTCCAGGTATGATAAATTATAGTTTTTACTGATGATTTATGTTAATTTATTAATTCAAACTGGTTTACTAGTTATACTATACTCTGTTTTTCAATTCCGCGGACCACAAAGTAGAGCCGTATGTACACTATGCAATATATGGTGACATTTATTTTTGACAAAGTCATGATAGGGGTTATGTACATTATGTTATGTATATACACACTGACATGCATGCACCTGTTCAATATTTTTACATCAAGATTTTTGTATTTAAATATTTTTAGTAAATTTCTGCAGTTTGAAATATTTATATTAAAATATGGCATCAATATTTGCATTTTGGTCAAGGAAGTTAGTTAGTTATGTACATGATATCTAAAAATAATACAAGAGATTTACTTAATATTTTATTGACAACCATACGCGTAATGTTGGCATTTCTGACTTTTTAAAAGTTTGGAAGTGTGACTATGTTCACGTTTACTTCCCGCCCTCTATTACTGTCCACATTTCCCAACCTCAATGTCAATCACAAAACTGTCAACTCGATATGTCAAAACCTTATCGGAACTTTTATCACAAATAATTATTAATTGTATGGTTGTAAATAAAATTAATTGTTGCATTAGAATTATTGGAAGCTTGAACCCATGTAGATACACCGCCCTGCTATTACTGATATGATGATATAGTGATTTCTTGTCGTTCTCCATTCGAGCCAAGATTTCTGGATTGATACGGTAGGACAGTTACCCTCAGTTCCAGTGGAGTGCAGTCCTTGAAGACTTTACTACTCAACATTTCTTTTATAATCTATTTACCGAAAAAACTGGCGTACATTTATTTGACGTTTACGCTAGAACATCACAAATCTGACAATTTAATATGTCAAAACTTTCACCGGAATTTTTATTACAAATAAACATAATAATTATGGTTTAAATAAAATAGTACCTATACAAACCTCGGTGAAAAGTTTCATTCCTGTCTCGAGATAAAGTTAACCTCGACGCTTCGCGTCTCGGTTAACTACTTAATCTCTCGACAGTAATGAAACACTTTCCACCTCGGTATGCAATATACTATTATACCTTGTCTCAGAATAAGAAGGAGTGATTCAAATATCCCGCCAAAACATGGAACACACAGCTTAAAATTTAGTAGACAATTTGATATGACATCATGACAATTGAGGTTAGATGAACTGCATTAATACTAACTAAGGATTTAAGTAGCTGTTTTGTGTTTTATTTACTACTTTCATTAAAATAGATGGATGTGCCGCTTTTCATTCTATCAGTCAAAGCAGCAATAGGAGGAGAGTAAAGTTATAAACACAAGTAGGTGCATACATCTATAATTTGATGAATACAAATCTCTTAACATTCAAATCTGTTCATTCTAGTTTTTCAAAAAAAATCATTAGAAGAATCTATGGATAAAGGTATAGGCCCAATTTACAAATGTAGACTTTGTTCTGAGCGTTTTGAGAAGGATTGCCATTATAAATATATAATTACTGCACATTTTAGTGAATGTGCTATATCAACATGAAAATTGTGAATCAAGTCTATTTATTATTAAATATTTGTATCAGCGAGCAAGAATGAATCAAACCTTTTACCTTTTATCAAAGCGTCCTTAAGAACTTGCAGAAAAAGTTTATGCTTATTAGTTTCTATTGTAAATATCAATAAAGAACTTGTACAGATAAATCATTCGTATTACTGCTACAAACCTTGAGGAGGTAAATTCATGCAACTACTCTTGGAAATGTGAAGCTTACATAGAACAGTAATAAATTGAAAAATTTACATCGGCTGAAGTTGTTTACACGACCTTCAAAGATAATTACATATACCTACACATTACTAATTATTCTTCTCTATTAAAATTGATGTATTTTGAAAATATATAAAGTATAACACATTTTTATTTCTATTATATATTGGAAATTAACAATAATTTAGTGTTCACAAGATTAAAAATTTACATGGTCGGCACAATTTTTCCAAATACTTATTGTAACATTTGTAATTGCTTCTGTCAAAAGTTCTCGAATAACTGATATTCTGAAAGGGGATTTTTTTGAAGTAACTTCATCTTGTGTATCAATTCAGAACGTATAGGAAGTATTCTTAATTGCCTATCTTTATCGGTATGGCTTTTTAATCCTACAGGTTTTCAACAAAGCTTGTCGTGCACTCATTATACTTGTGGCAATCCAAACTTTTTCCCAAATATTCTCCACCAGATAGTTTCACCTTTTTCTATTAGTACAGGTGTCTTTAAGTTTGACATATCTGAAATATAACATGTATATGAACATGTGGTAATATAATTAGTATTTAATTAACACTTACTTGAAATTAATGCGTCAATTCTAGAATATATGTGAGTTGTTCAGTTCATTTATGGTATGAACTCATCTATATAGTTATTTTTGCAATGATATTACTTGTTGGACGTTTGATTTTTGCACTGTCGTACAGTATTTTTGACAGATTTATCAAATTCAAAGTTTTAAATGGCTGATCACTTGTTCCTTAGGTCTTAAGCCGTCTGATCAACTCATGCTCGTGTTCTACATAAAAGTACGGATTTTATTTAATAACACAATAAACTATAATGAACCGAAGTAAAAATGTAAGAGACTAGGTTATGGCTTGACTATAAACATAAAATGACGTTTTGTCAAACTTATTTTCCCATGTTAAACTTGCCTACGCAAGAACCAATGAAATACCTTAAAAATATACGCCATTTTGGCGCGATATTTGAATCACTCCTTCTTATTCTGAGACAAGGTATAATACATTTTCATGTTACAGAAAGCACTGAAGAATATATTACTAAATAATAACACAAAAAGTAAAGTATATTTTCTAATGTACAACAAACTTTTAAAATATTTTTACATTTCTTAACCTGTATTCTAACTAAGAAAACTTAATAATATTATTACATGAACACGCGTTTAATTATAGAAAAAATTCAAATTATGCACATGTTTAATTTATTATTCACTGTTACTATCTGTATCACTATCACTTGCAGTGGAAATGATAAATGGCTCTACGATATTATCAATTAAGCCATCTAATAGACTATTTTTACTTTCTTATACGTATAGTATAAAGAAGTATTGTGATGATGAAAATTTTCGACCTCGAGATTTTTGCAGATGTCCACGTTTTGAAGTTCCATGATACCGAAAAAGTGGTTTTTAAAAAATGTCTGTGTCTCTCTCTCTCTCTGTGTGTGTGTGTGTGTGTGTCTGTGTGTCTCTCTCTCTCTGTGTGTGACCACGATAGCGGTCAAACCGCTGCAGATATCAATTCCAAATTTTGTATTTACGTGTATAATATCCCTCTTGAGATCTGATTAGTTTTTCAGTAAAATCGGTAGACCGGAAGTAGCAGTTTACTTCAGCGAAAAAATCGAATTTTGCCAATATTTCGTCAACTACTAAGTTTATACAAATTTATAAAGAATTCATATGTACTTAAAATTAAATTTGAGAATAATTTTATTTAAAAAGTTTTTCGAAATTCCTACCGGAAGTAGGTCTTTTACTCTTATCGAAAATCAGTTTTTTGCGAATATTTCGCAAGTCATGCTTTTTAGACAAGTACGTTACAGGTATAAAAGTATTTAAAACATAATTTTCAATATCTTTTGTATAAAAAAAATTTCAAAATTCTGACCGGAAGTGCCACTTTTACTCTTATCGAATAGCGATTTTTTGCAAATATGTCGTAAGTTATGCATTCTATATATATTTATCAAGAGTATAAAAGTATTTAAAACTGGATTTGCAATTTTTTTTTGTATATATGAAATTTCAAAATTCGAACCGGAAGTAGCACTTTTACTCTTAGCGAGTAGCACTTTTTTGATCATATCTTGCAAAGTATGCATTCTATAGAGATTTATTAAGAGAATAGAAGTATTTAGAATAGGATTTTGAATAATTTTTGTAAAAGAAATTCTTAAAATTCTATAATTTGAAACGCTCATACGTATAAGAAAGTCGTGTGGTGGTCACACCTCATTTTTTTTACTTTCTTATACGTAGTATAAAGAAGTATTGTGATGATGAAAATTTTCGACCTCGAGATTTTTGCAGATGTCCACGTTTTGAAGTTCCCTGATACCGAAAAAGTGGTTTTTAAAAAATGTCTGTGTGTGTGTCAGCGTGTCTGCCTGTCTCTCTGTGTATGTGACCACGATAGCGGTCAAACCGCTCTAGACATCAATTCCAAATTTTGTATTTACGTGTATAATCTCCTTCTTGAGATCTGATTAGTTTTTCAGTAAAATCGGCAGACCGGAACTAGTAGTTTACTTCAGTGAAAAACTCGAATTTTGCCAATATTTCGTAAATTACTAAGTTTAAACATATTTATGAAGAATTTAAATGTACTTAAAATTAAATTTGAGAAAAATTGTATTAAAAAACTTTTTCGAAATTCCTACCGGAACTAGGTCTTTTACTCTTACCGAAAAGCAGTTTTTTGCGAATATTTTGCAAATCATGCTTTTTAGACATGTACATTACGAAGTATAAAAGTATTTAAAACGTAATTTTCAATACCTTTTGTATAAAAAAAATTTCAAAATTCGGACGGGAAGTAACACTTTTACTCTTATCGAATAACGATTTTTTGCAAATATGTCGCAAATTATGCATTCTATATATATTTATCAAGAGTACAAAAATATTTAGAGCTTGTTTTGCAATGTTTTTTGTATACATGAAATTTCAAAATTCGCATCAGAAGTAACACTTTTACTCTTAGCGAGTAGCATTTTTTCCGAATATCTTGCAAAGTATGCATTCTATAAAGATTTATTAAGAGTATAGAAGTACTCAGAATGGGATTTAGAATAATTTTTGTATAAAAAATTCTTAAAATTCTATAATTTGAATGCACTTAAACTCTTTGTAACATTTGAGTCCACCAGAAATTATGGAACAAGCCTTAGTAACCACGAACAATTTATTACCAGCTAAATTCGCAAAGGTGCATGGAAAATTTTAACCTCAATTTATGAAATGGAATGTTCAAAAACTAATGTTTTATTATGGGGTCGTAGAAAAAATAGTGTATGCAACTCGCATTTAATGGCTATTAAGACACTCGTATTCATTACAATACTCGGCTTCGCCTTGTATTGTAATTTTCTTACTCGTGTCTTAATAGCTATCATTAAATGCTCATTGCATAATATACTATTATATACCTATTCATCTTAACAATAAATATATTTTACTTGAAATTAATCTTTTTCATTAGTAGGTATAATGATGAACGGCTCATGTGAAGTATATTGGAACGGTTTTGAATTTCGTTAAAAACTTTATTAAGTGTAGGAGCTTCATTGTTATAAAAAAAAATGAGGTGTGGCCACCACACTACTTTCTTATACGTATGAAAGTGTTACTTCCGGTCCGAATTTTGAAATTTCATTTATACAAAAAAATTCCATATCCAACTCTAAATACTTTTGTACTCTTCATAAATATATATAGAATGCATAATTTACGACATATTTCCAAAAAATCGTTATTCGGTAAGAGTAAAAGTGTTACTTCCGGTCCGAATTTTGAAATTTTTTTTTATACAAAAGATATTTAAAAGTACGTTCTAAATACTTTTATACTCGTAATGTACCTACCCAGAAAGCATGACTTGCGAGATATTCGCAAAAGGCTGATTTTCGATAAGAGTAAAAGACCTACTTCCGGTAGGAATTTCGAAAAACTTTATTAACACAATTTTTCTCAAATTTAATTTTGAGTATATTTCAATTCTTTATAAATTTGTTTAAACTTTGTAATTAACGAAATATTTGCAAATTTCGATTTTTTCACTGAAGTACACTACTACTTCTGGTCTGCCGATTTTGCTCAAAATCTAATCAGTTCTCAAGAGGCAGATTATATTCGTAAATACAAAATTTGGAATTGATATCTGTAGCGGTTTGACCGCTATCGTGGTCACACACACACACACTGACACAGAGAGAGAGACATTTTTTAAACATCACTTTTTAGGTATCAGGGGACTTCAAAACATCTGCAAAAATCTCGAGGTCGAAAATTTTCATCATCACAATACTTCCTTATACTACGTATAAGAAAGTAAAAACTGTGTTACTTGTATTACAGCATTTTTTACATTTTCGTCAAAGTTGTTGACTAATGAGCGTTTACCAAAGCTTTGCTTGGGCTGAGCACAGATCACTATACTAGAAGATAGTATAACTTAATAGTAAAAAGTTTAGACAATGTTTAGCGCCGCCTGCCAACTGCAGGCAGTACTAAAATGGATCAAACCGATGAACCGGGAAATTTAAATATTATATATTTCTATTCCATTTTGTATTTACCTTAATAGTTTTTATTCTTCACTTTAAATGTTCGGAAGTAAAATAGTACATGTATTTTAAAGAAAAATAAACTACACTTATTGCTATAATGACCTAGTAATAAATTAGAAACATATCTTTTTAGTAACGCTTTATTTTTATATGAAAATTTATTTCTATTTCAAAATATTAAGGAGAAAACATTCTAAATTATTCTTACATTTGAACTTATTTGTTTCTTAAATGGAAATCGTCGATCTTCTCTTATGACATTGAATAAATTAGGATCTCATGTAGCTTCCTACCACTCATGAAAACGAATTGATTTTGGATGTGGAAAACTTTTACATTTTGGTCACAATTTGACACATAACATTTTCTTGTCGGCATAATTACTAGGAAGTCTAGAAAAAAGTGCTAATAAATAAATAAATTACTCTAATTATGCAGAATAAATACTTACGTACATGCAATTTTAAGAAATAAGTTAATATTTTATAACTCTGATTAATAATTAGCATATATATATATATATATAAATATTAATTAAAAACTGTCAATAAAAATATTAGAAAACTATACCACATGTAGTTGCCATAGTTACCAAACACAGTCAACAGCCTACAAGCAGCTAAGCCCTGAAGTATCACATGTGATCCTAAAATTTCGTCAACACATGCGCCACCTACCAACTGCAGGCAGAAATAAAACGATGTCTACGCAATCTCAATTCAACATTTCCCCCCCTGGGGCTGAGTAACCGCTTCCTCTGACTTATATTCCTTTATAACTTTAAAAACCGTACTTCTTGTAACACCTGCTATAATAGAATCAGGGTAACTTCAGAAACGTAACACATAATACAATATTACCTGTTGTGGACACTATATGCGATGCTATTTCCCTTGTACTTTTTTTTGTATTTTCATTTCTCAGTTTCATATAAGTATTGAGTACTATTTGCTTTTCAATAAGGGGCAAGTGACCAAAACGGCCGCGTTTTGTCGGTGGAGAAATAGGTAGGTTTCTACTTGTACTGGTACATTGGGTCTAGGATATATTACAGTAGACAACTGTCAAATAAATAGAAATGAGTGTCATTTGGGCCCGGAAAGAACCAATCGAATTTCCCACTTTTAGCGCTAAAATTTAAAGGTGATCCGCGGAATTAGAAAACAGTATATGTGGATATAATTGATTTACACATTGGTATTCAGAACTTTCATGTTAGAATATTGGCAACTTGGGGATACTTCTTTCATATTTGCTCTATCACCAAAGTCACACCTAAATATTTAATTTATAAAATAAATATGAGTGCTTAATAATATGATCCTGCATAGATTCAACTATAACTTTGTCAATATGATGAAATAAAATGAAAAATTTGTAAATTTAAATTCATATTCTGTTAAAATATGAATAAATTTCAGAATCATTACTACACACCCTTAAAACAGCGGTTATGGGATTTTAATGTCAAATTCGATATTTCGTGGATTGCAAAGAGCAGATATAACTTTTTATCATATAACATACAAAAATGTATTTTATATTCGTATTTCTAGATGCAGATGGTATACCTAATTTGAAAACAATTTATTACAGGCATCAATTTAATCCCTATTAATAATAAAATCCTTTTGCCACTGCATTGCGGCATTGTACGACAATTATGTGTGGAAATGAATATTTTCTTAATTAGAGAAAATCTCGTGCATACAACGTTCCAAACACTCCCTTCTATATTAATAATCTTTATATAATCCGTACTTGAATACTAAAAGTATTTTTCTCATTTCAGAGAAAAGAAAGGTCTCGAAGAAATGCAGGCTGGTATCTGTTTGCCGATTTTAACGAATTCCAACGTATCTGCACACATCCTCGCATATTGCTGGACAAAAGTATCGAAGAAAAACGGATCATCGATAGAAAGGTAACATTGAATAATGTAATTGTCAGAAGATATTTTCATGTCATATGATTCTAGAACTACCTTGATGATGAATCAGAGGGATCTTTGAAGGATTTGATAGATGATGGGGACGATACAGATAAATCGAGCAACTCAGAAAGATCTTCGAAAGGATCTGGATCTGATCAAAGTCAGAAGAAGGATCCGCCAAGGAAAATAATTACTGGAGCTACAAAAGATTTAAGTAGGTACATGCAGGTCAATTTTTATACTGATAGATTTTTATCATTCCTACCGTAAAATCTGTAGTTTACTAAAACAACACACTCTCTCTCTCTCCCTCTCTCTCTCTCTCTCTCCCTCCCTCCCTCTCTCTCTCTCTCTCTCTCTCTCTCTCTCTCTCTCTCTCTCTCTCTCTCTCTCTCTGTGTGTGTGTGTGTGTGTGTCTGTGTCTGTGTGTGTGTGTGTTCATATATGCTTAAAATTAAAATTGAGAATAATTTCATTTAAAAAGTTTTTTGAAATTCCTACCGGAAGTAGGTCTTTTACTCTTATCGAAAATCAGTTTATTGCGAATATTTCGCAAGTCATGCATTTTAGACAAGTACGTTACAGATATAACTAAATAATACTAATATAATTAAAACATAATTTCCAATATCTTTTGTATAAAAAAAATATCAAAATTCGGACCGGAAGTATCACTTTTACTCTTACCGAATAACGATTTTTTGCAAATATGTCGTAAATTATGCATTCTAGAGTACAAAAGTATTTAGAGTTGGATTTGGAATATTTTTTGTATAAATGAAATTTCAAAATTCGGACCGGAAGTAACACTTTCATAAGTATAAGAAAGTCGTGTGGTGGCCACACTTCATTTTTTTGATAATATCTTGCAAAGTATGCATTCTATAGAGATTTATTAAGAGAATAGAAGTACTTAGAATAGGATTTTGAATAATTTTTGTATAAAAATTCTTAAAATTCTATAATTTGAAACGCTCATACGTATAAGAAAGTCGTGTGGTGGCCACACCTCATTTTTTTATTGTGATAGCTGTTCATTAGGAGTACATTTTAAAAATATTTTGTATTATACAGAGTGTTACATAACTTGGTGGCTAACCATAGTTATAGTTTTTTAAATGGAACAGCCTATATATTATTGCATTTTTGCATTCCCCGTATAATTTTTAGTCAAAAATTAGCAAGATAGTATAGGCCTAAAGTCTAAAATTTTTGACTTATTCCCATTTTTCTGAAAAAATGTTTGTTTAAAATTATATTTCTCGAAAACGACGTATTAGATAGACAAATTGTTTTGCAGTATTGTTTACAATAAGAGGTCCTAAAAGAAGCATGTTTATTTTTTTACAGTTACTAACTGCATTAAGATTACATGACACGTTTTTGTGTCTTTTTTTTTTTAATGGGACGCCCTATATATCAGTTCATTTTTGAGTTTCTTATTAAATTTCACATCAAAAACATGTAAGATGTTAATACTTTAAAAGTGACTATTACTGAGCTACGAGGGACACTATTTATGTGTTGAGAATAGAAAGAATAAACAAATGAATTTGATGAAAAATACCTTTATTGCTTTTCAAAATAGTCGCCTTTGAGATCTATACACTTTTGCATGCGATTGAACCACCCTTCAAAGCACTTTGTCCAGTCAGAAGAAGGTAGCTCTAAAACATGCGTTTTGAAGGCCTGAACCGCTTCTTCGGGCGATGAAAATCGTTGTCCACGCAGTTTATCTTTAATTACTGGAAACAAGAAGAAGTCATTGGGTGCCAAGTCGGGGCTGTAAGGCGGATGACCCATCAATTCGATCTTTTGTGTGTCCAAATACTCGTTTGTTGCATGTAATGTGTGTGAGCTCGCATTGTCATGATGCAAAATGATTCGTCGTTTTGGGTTGGTTTCTCTCAATTTACCGCAAACTTCAGGCAAACAAATGGTCGTATACCACGCTGAATTAACGGTCTTTTGATTTTCGAGAGCCACAGTTGCCACATGACCAGTTTTCGTGAAGAAAAACGCCACCATTTGCTTCCTAACGCTGCGAGAACGAACACCTTTTGTTGGCTTTGCTTCACATTGAAACACCCAAACTGCCGACTGGTCTTTTCTTTCTGGCTCATAGGAATAAATCCACGACTCGTCACCTGTGACGATGTTGTATACCGCTTTGGATGCACCACAGTTGTATTTTGAAATCATTTTACGGCACCAATCGACACGAGCATCTTTCAACAGATGTGGAATCCAACGCGCACACAGCTTCCGAACACACAAATGTTCGTGCATGCTGGTCATACTAATGCTTAAATATCTCTCGATTTCTTGATATGTCACATGACGATCTTCTTCAATTAGTTTTCGCACAGCATCGATATTTTCCGGCACAACGACCGATTTTGGACGACCTTCTTTAACTTCGTCCGTGAGCGAACTACGTCCACGTTTGAATTCAATGTACCAGCGATATACAGTGGGTGTGGATGGCGCTTCATCACCAAAAGTTGAATTCAGTTGATTGATGCATTGTTCTTGAGTTAGACCACGTCGTCATAATAAATCATAGCTCGAAAATTTTCGCGAGTTAATTCCATATTTTGGCTGAGATGAAATTTTAAACACTGCAAAAAACACAAATATTGCTCGCACGTCAAAACTTTCTGACTACCTATAACGTCAAAAATGTCAAACTTTACGATGACAATTTCGAATTTCACCTGGCAATACCAGTGTTGCCAATTCTCAATACTTAAATAGTGTCCCTCGTATTGTCGCTTTTTGATATAATTTTGTCAGTACTATACTATTTTAATTAAAACCATAAAACTTACAAAATTATATCAAAAAGCGACAGTAGCTCAGTAATAGTCACTTTTAAAGTATTAACATCTTACATGTTTTTGATGTGAAATTTAATAAGAAATTCAAAAAGGAACTGATATACAGGCTGTTCCTTTAAAAAAAAATACTTTTATACAAAAACGTGCAGTTAGTAACTGTAAAAGAATTGCTCTGTCATGTTGCTAGAATTCAACGTCATAGTGTGAAATGAAGCAACTCAATTAATTTAAATAATTAAAATATAAAAGTTCATAATTCAGTATATTAGAACATTCAGATTTTAGTATTTCTATAGACAGTACTCCTACTTAACTTGATTTATGTGTATACATCATAGTACATTTTTTTTCACTTGTTTATACTTGTAAAGACAAGCATTATTTACATAATTTCTTTAGATCTGATATCTGATAGTGAAGATGATAAACCTGCAGAACAATCAGATCCCCCGGAATGGTGGAGAGAGTTTTGTACCGATGAGGATTTAGATAATTTATTGCACAGCGAAAAATTAGCTTTGCTATTTGAAATTCTACGATACTGTGAAATTATTGGAGATAAAGTGTAAGTATTTCGATGGATTTCTGAAGTATTAAATATCGAACAATACATTTTCGTTTTTCAGGTTAATATTTTCTCAGTCTTTATATTCTCTAAATTTGATAGAATATTTTTTGAGTAAAATAGATGAAGAAACACAGAACGGCGAAACAAATAGCTTTTGTGGTTTCTCCGGATCTTGGTCTCTTGGTTTAGACTATTTCCGTGTAGATGGAACGTCATCCTGTGATAGTCGTTCAAATATAATTGGGTTCGAATGCCATTTAATTTTGATGTAAGTGATTTGTGAATTTGTTAATATTAATCAATTTCAAGAACAATTAATAGAAATACAAAGTGACCAAGCACTTCGATACAATTTCTACAAAAACTGAATCTTTATGTGCTTTCTGGTTAAAATTAAAAACCGAAAATCCAATAATTGTTAAAGAAGCCCTAAAAGTATTATTGCCCTTTTCAAAAACATATATGTGTGAGGCTGGTTTTTCGGCTCTGTGTGTAATCAAAAACAATTACCGGAACAAGTTAAATCCTGAAAGAGATATAAGGTGCTCCTTGACAAGCATTCAACCGAAGTTTGAAGATCTTTCAAAATGTATTCAAGCACAAGGTTCTCATTAAAACTGTATGAATTGCATTAGAAATTTAAAAGACTTGACATATTGCTGTGACTCTTACAAATTGAGGTACATGTAAAATAAATTTAAATTATTCAATTAATGTGTAAGTAAGAATCAAGCACGCATCCTAGTGCTAGGCCTTATGCTAGACTAAGATACAACAAATTTTCTGCTGAATAGTAGGTTAAGCAAAAATTTTTTTACATACAACTAGCTCAGTTTTAAAATAAATAATTCTCTCAGGGGCAGAAAATATGAATAGATTCTCCAATCGATTTCGAATGCTCTTTAATTATCTCCAGGTCAGGTAAAGAAAATAAAATGCAAAATAAATCTTATCACCTAATTTATTAAAATAAATATCAACGAATTCAAAATTTCAAATTATACAGATATATATATATTTACAGACAAAGAATCAATATCTCAAACATCATCCAAATCTATACATCATAATCAACAAAACATTATAAGAAATAAAGTAAATGAAAGTATAACGTCGTGAAAAACTTATGTTTTAAAAATGTGAATGTGATTATTATGATTTATATTTGCCATAGATACATGTAAACAATCAACATTTTTAAATAAAATAAAATTTTATTACACATGATGAATTGTACTGGAATATAAATAACCAAAAATTTTACACGATTTACCATTTGCGAACAAAATATAAACATTAAGGAAATGGCTTTGCCCTAATTAGTCCTGTCCGGCGCCTTTTCTCGCTCCCAACACAGTACCATCAGATAGCAAATTCACACAGATGGGTACCCCAAAGTTCCACCCTACGAGTATGTCTTTTAACTCGTCGGACACAACCCGAACATACACCACAATGTGCTCACTCCTTAAGGTATATATATATAAATTTTAAATTAAATAAATAAAATGAAATAAAATAAAGTCTTTGCGTATTCAATTAATTAACTCAGCCCTGATTAGTTCTGCCTGGTGCCTTTTCTCGCTCCCAAACACAGTACCACCAAGACTAATTCGTGTCTTTGAGATTCACCAGGACTCCATGCTATGAATTAAATAACGACTTAATTCATTTCACACATCCCTGATGTATTACCCAACACGTTAACATTGAACACACAAGTACTACAAAAATATACTTGATATACATACAAGAAAAATATATACATTAAAAATAAACTTTACCTTCTTGTGAAATTCCAATACAAAAACACCACTACAAACAAAAAATTTGGTACACCACTATACACACATTTATAACAAATATTATCAAATCACCTTAACTCTTCGTACATAACTTCAAATTCATCCATGATAAAAACCAAACGCTGTTCACTTACGTGTTCTATATATACATAAAACAAAATTATTAATTTCAAATCCGTTTGTATGATAAATAAAGTTGTAAAGAAAAGAATTATACTAAAATAAAATCATTATGCTATCCGACTTAGTCATTACAATCACTAGAATGTTTTATCATAATGTATGGCGTAGTACCCCTACATGCAAAACAAAACACTCTAGAAAAAGAAAATAAAATGAAATTAAATAAATTCAAAGTCCTAATTTGAAAATAAAATTATCCCGTACATAAATAATTATTTTAAAATATTTACAAATCTCAATGTAAAACGTGCTGCAAGACAAATACGAAAAATATCACAAGTTTGAATCTTGTTGAAAATTTTTATAAGTATCGAAAAATCTCAAAAATATTCTAAGTTCAGATTCAAGAACAGTCTTTTTAAAAGAGGAGGGAGTGGTTTATCACCTACTTCCAGGGTTTCTAAGGCAGCGGTTTTCACCAGCTGTCCGTCCAAATTCTGTCCGCCAGCCCTTTTATGCATAATTTTCTTTACAAAAACGTACGGTAACTCTCGGCAGATACCGATGCCACTTCCAAAACTGCATATCGATGGTGCTGCTCTTATCGGTCACTCGATGTACTTCACATAGCTGCAGTGCTGCACCACTCAGGAAAGCAGCGTATTAACAATCTTTGAAAAGGTAAACAAATATGTAAATATAAACTTGTTTACATATTCATGACTCATCCAATGCATGTGGCGAATAATATTGTTTTTCGCCGGCCATACGGTCGACCTCTCTACCGGTGCCAGTATTCTTCATGCGGGAAACACTTTCTCGTTATTGAAAACGTAACATTTAATGCGTAATTTAATATTATGACTTTTATAAAATTTATACTAAGATTCTTTTATTATTTTACTTAAATAAAAATAAAATTTTGGCAAATTATTAACATAGTGAATATTTATATACACATTATGATAAAAATAAATAAAATAAAAATTAATTTAAATTAAACCTTGAAGTGATCTTGATTATACTTATTTATAATTTACAACCCAACTCAAGATCACTGCAATATGTATTGATATTTCTTTTTTTTTTAGGAATAAGTTAAAATGTCAATTATTTTCAAAAAGTTATAAATATATTTTAATTTGATCAATAAAAATTATTAAAAACACTTGATTATTAATTAAATTTTCCTTGGATCGAAAAGTACTTTTGTTTATCTTTATTATTAAAAAAATAAATAAAAAATTTGTAAGTTAAAAAAAATCATCATCGTAGGATTGAAGATTTTTTAAAAATACGATCTAAAATAAAGCAATGAAAAAATTTTGATTTTTTTTTGGATCGCGACATGAACATATTTCTCAAATTTGGGTCGCGGCTTAAAAAGGTTAAGAACCGCTGGTAAATACGAGGCATGTCCGATGTATTCTCGTTATCAGTATGAAAAACATTACAAATCAAGTTCAATTAATTTCTATTTTTCAATGTAATCTCTCATAACGTCAATACATTTAGTACATCTCGGAATTAGCTTTTGAATACCATGTAAAAATGACTTTGTTTCTTATCGGAAAAATGTGGATATATTGCCGCATTGAGCACCTCATCGTCGGAAAATTGTTTTTCACAAAGGTTGTTTTTTAAATTTTGGAACAGAAAATAATCACTAGGGCCCAAGTCGTGGCTATAGGGTTGGTGGTTGATTTCTGTGTAACCGCATTCTCGCACAGCAGCAGCCTTCGAAACACGCGCTGTGTGAACCAGTTTTCTCGCCTATCTTCTTTAATTTCTTCCCTTAAAATACGCAAAATGGTTAAGTAAGATGCTGCGCGTTTATGGTTCCATCTTTTTCATGTACTCCATCAGCAAAATTCCTTTAGTGTCCGAAAACACTGTGGCTATGACTTTGCCGACAGATAAAGGGATTTTAAATTTCTTAGGATGGTCTGCACCCTTATGTCATTGCATAGACTCTTGCTTTCTTTCAGGGTCATAGTCATAAACCGGTGTTTCATCAACAATAACAATGCGGTCAAAAATACTCATCACACAGCTCCAAAATCTCTCTACAGCATTCGACTCGCACTTGTTTCTGACTTTTGAAATATATGTGGTGCAGCATTTCCATTCAGTTGTGGATATTAATATGCATGCTGTTAACTACAGGAGTTGTTTTAAATATTGTTGAACATTGATGGAAATGTAGAATTATAGAAACAACATTTTAAACTTACTGTCATGTTGCCAATAGTCCAGGTACTTTCTAACAAAATTTTAAACTTACTGTCGTGTTGCCAATAGTCCAGGTACTTTCTAACAAAATTTTAAACTTACTGTCGTGTTGCCAATAGTCCAGGTACTTTCTAACAAAATTTTAAACTTACTGTCGTGTTGCCAATAGTCCAGGTACTTTCTAACAAAATTTTAAACTTACTGTCATGTTGCCAATAGTCCAGGTACTTTCTAACAAAATTTTAAACTTACTGTCGTGTTGCCAATAGTCCAGGTACTTTCTAACAAAATTTTAAACTTACTGTCGTGTTGCCAATAGTCCAGGTACTTTCTAACAAAATTTTAAACTTACTGTCGTGTTGCCAATAGTCCAGGTACTTTCTAACAAAATTTTAAACTTACTGTCATGTTGCCAATAGTCCAGGTACTTTCTAACAAAATTTTAAACTTACTGTCGTGTTGCCAATAGTCCAGGTACTTTCTAACAAAATTTTAAACTTACTGTCGTGTTGCCAATAGTCCAGGTACTTTCTAACAAAATTTTAAACTTACTGTCGTGTTGCCAATAGTCCAGGTACTTTCTAACAAAATTTTAAACTTACTGTCGTGTTGCCAATAGTCCAGGTACTTTCTAACAAAATTTTAAACTTACTGTCGTGTTGCCAATAGTCCAGGTACTTTCTAACAAAATTTTAAACTTACTGTCGTGTTGCCAATAGTCCAGGTACTTTCTAACAAAATTTTAAACTTACTGTCATGTTGCCAATAGTCCAGGTACTTTCTAACAAAATTTTAAACTTACTGTCGTGTTGCCAATAGTCCAGGTACTTTCTAACAAAATTTTAAACTTACTGTCGTGTTGCCAATAGTCCAGGTACTTTCTAACAAAATTTTAAACTTACTGTCGTGTTGCCAATAGTCCAGGTACTTTCTAACAAAATTTTAAACTTACTGTCATGTTGCCAATAGTCCAGGTACTTTCTAACAAAATTTTAAACTTACTGTCGTGTTGCCAATAGTCCAGGTACTTTCTAACAAAATTTTAAACTTACTGTCGTGTTGCCAATAGTCCAGGTACTTTCTAACAAAATTTTAAACTTACTGTCGTGTTGCCAATAGTCCAGGTACTTTCTAACAAAATTTTAAACTTACTGTCGTGTTGCCAATAGTCCAGGTACTTTCTAACAAAATTTTAAACTTACTGTCGTGTTGCCAATAGTCCAGGTACTTTCTAACAAAATTTTAAACTTACTGTCGTGTTGCCAATAGTCCAGGTACTTTCTAACAAAATTTTAAACTTACTGTCGTGTTGCCAATAGTCCAGGTACTTTCTAACAAAATTTTAAACTTACTGTCGTGTTGCCAATAGTCCAGGTACTTTCTAACAAAATTTTAAACTTACTGTCGTGTTGCCAATAGTCCAGGTACTTTCTAACAAAATTTTAAACTTACTGTCGTGTTGCCAATAGTCCAGGTACTTTCTAACAAAATTTTAAACTTACTGTCGTGTTGCCAATAGTCCAGGTACTTTCTAACAAAATTTTAAACTTACTGTCGTGTTGCCAATAGTCCAGGTACTTTCTAACAAAATTTTAAACTTACTGTCGTGTTGCCAATAGTCCAGGTACTTTCTAACAAAATTTTAAACTTACTGTCGTGTTGCCAATAGTCCAGGTACTTTCTAACAAAATTTTAAACTTACTGTCATGTTGCCAATAGTCCAGGTACTTTCTAACAAAATTTTAAACTTACTGTCGTGTTGCCAATAGTCCAGGTACTTTCTAACAAAATTTTAAACTTACTGTCGTGTTGCCAATAGTCCAGGTACTAACAAAATTTTAAACTTACTGTCGTGTTGCCAATAGTCCAGGTACTTTCTAACAAAATTTTAAACTTACTGTCGTGTTGCCAATAGTCCAGGTACTTTCTAACAAAATTTTAAACTTACTGTCGTGTTGCCAATAGTCCAGGTACTTTCTAACAAAATTTTAAACTTACTGTCGTGTTGCCAATAGTCCAGGTACTTTCTAACAAAATTTTAAACTTACTGTCGTGTTGCCAATAGTCCAGGTACTTTCTAACAAAATTTTAAACTTACTGTCGTGTTGCCAATAGTCCAGGTACTTTCAATTTTCTCAGGGAAAAAATGTTTCTCACATACACAATCCACGGTACTGAAAAGAAAGCAGCTTTTACTGTGCTTGAATTGTAACCAGAATTACAATGCGCGACAATTCTCTGACGTCATTATTGAGAGTGGTCAAGGTTCATAATCCTAACAAACCGCACAGTCATTTTTCTCCCATGTTAATTATATGGTGTAAAAGTAAGACAGTTTTTCTAAGTATTTTAGTACAGAGCGCCTACATAAATTGACTTTTTTAATGATAGGTATGATGTGTGAAATGTGTTCTGATGATTTACTATAGTTTAACATAGAAAATACTTGTATTTTTGGATTTATAGACAACACAACATTGTTTTTACAACAAACTGGCTGTCTTTTTCTGAAAGATTTTATTTAAACCTTCCTTGTACAGCAGACCGATTTTCATGTGGCCGGTGGGAGAATTTGTACGCGTCAAGTAAGGGTGTTTATCGCTTAAAACGATGTAAAACACTCAATGCCCTACCTATGAATTTCGTGCGCATCTCGAGGGCGGTACTTCTAACCGGCCACATGAAAATCGGTCTGCTGTAAGTAATTTAATCTTTTCACATTTAGATTCTTCGAAAAAGCACGAAATTATGATTATCAAAGAATTTTACTGAACTTGTATATGCAAAACCTCTATTGAAATAACTTTCTATGCTGGGTACAATTTAAATATTGTTTCTTTCCTTGAAGTATATTGCTTTGTATCATTGATATAATTAAACTTGCAAGTTCATAAAGACTTTCAATAGAATAATGAAGAAAAAACTGTCACTGTTTGTTGTAAACACAAATATATATTGTCTATAAATCTAAAAATACAAGTATTTGACGTGTTAAACTATAATGAATCGTTAGAATACATTTCAAATATAATACGTAACTCCAAAAATGGTCAATCTATGTACACAACTTTTATATAAATTACTTTGAAATAGTCTCTTCTTTAACTCCATATACTTTACACGCAATAAAAAGAAGTATCCGGTTAGTTTGAATTGTGAACCTTGACCTTTATCGAGGCGTTTCTTTTATTATTCAAGGGAGTATTTGTTTACTATAATATCATTATCTTTTACAGGGGACTATGGAAATGAAGATCTATGAAAGGCAAGTTATCAAGCAAGCTATTTCTAAAAGAGTAATTGACGAGCAACAAATCGACCGACATTATAACCAAAGCGATCTAGAAGAATTGTATAAGTATGTATATTCGTTGTAAATAAAATAATTAATTCTACTAACTATGTAATTCTATTAGATTCGAACCAGTACCTGAAGAAGAAAGACCAATTCCCTTAGTTCCGAAAGACGTTCTTTTAGGTGAATTATTACAGATGGATAAGAAAATTTATAAATATCACGAACATCAATCGCTTTTGGAAAATAAAGTGGACGAAGTACTCGATGAAGAGGAAAGTTGATTGATGTAATTGTAATTCTATAATAAATTGTTACACCTTTTTTTTCCCTTGAATTCAATATAAAGTGTTACCCGTTGTTTTGATCACCCTGTATGTCCTATCTTTTAGTGGTGCTTACTGTTACGTGTAGAGTATTACTCTATTACTTTTGAACGTTACTGTATATATTTTGTATTTCCGCAGTTTGGAATTTAAGCGGACATTGCTGCTTGTTTTCCCTGCGATTGCCTTATTATTTTCTGTGGGTCGCGGTTTTTATTTGGCATTTCTCCTTTTTATTTATTTACCTTACAATATGGTGTTCCTTAATTTCTAATGAATATTGGCTTAAGTAATGGGTTCCTTTCTTTTTATTCGGCGTAGCAACAAGCTGGGACATCTTGCGGTGAGTGTTTAAGACTGACTTATTATCTATTTTGTAGAGCTCTACCTGTTGTGGTTCGATTTAATTTTATTTAGGGTTTGTTTTCTAATTTTCTGGAGTTAATGCTTCATCTATTTCCTTTATCAGTCACCCTCTATTTGTACCTTTCCGTTCTCGTAATTATTTGTTGTCACACGGTTAATTCTTCTGTCTTACCGGCCGTTAACAGCGTGGACGGTTTTGATTGGTTGATTCATGCCGGGAACGCGGCATTGGCCCTCCAAAAAGAGCGTTGAGAGATTCGGTCGTTGACAGTCCATGTTGAAGCAGTGTTAAATGTTCAAGTACCTTTGCATAGTTTGATGTAATCTTTCCCGTATTTAGTGCAATCTGGCTATTATTTAGCAGATGATTTAGTAGAGGTGCTTCCATTTACGTTTTAAATATCGACATTGGTTCGGATGAAGTTTTGGATATTTACACACTGGTATGATTTCTGTTTTAATTTCGACCGTTTAACTAACGTTTTGTCTCGTTTACTATTCATTGCAGCTTCTATTACCGGATGGTATCCTGTAATTACCGAATGGTATCTTATATGAACGGATGCTAAGCTTTTATTACCGCTGAAGTAATTTCCCTGTGCCGCCATTGTCACGTGCTCTTTGCCGACTGTGCTCCATTTTGTTGGACACCGTGGATGTAATTTCTAATATGATAAGGGTCATTTCCACATCCTCATTGTGACCGAGTGATTGTTCCAGCCCCGGCTTATATTATTGGTGGATGTCTGCAGGGATACTGCCCTTTTAACTTCCAGTTCCGGAGAGAATAAGGCATTATAGAGAAGTTGCTTTTATATCTTTTGTATACAAGATAATTAGTGAGATAACTATGAAATTGTTAAGTTAATGAAGCCCAGAGAGCCAAAGCACTGTTCATTGTCAATGTTTTAAGTTTTGTATTCCAAATAAATGTTAGAATTAGCCCGATGAAGGGACATCGGATGAGTTAGTCATATTTAGACACCGGCAAAAATTTTCTAAGATATGTGTCTAGATAAAACTAATTGTTATTTACTTTTTGTGCTGGTTGGAAGCTGATGCATGTAATTATTTTGTAAATCATATACGATTTGTCTTAACCGTTTTGAAGAGGTTGGGGATCGTTCAATTTAATGCTGAACCTGTGATTTTCACTGTTATCAGATCTATTTAAATTCGATAACTGTAATCAGAACAGCCTTAGTTGATTGGTTGGCTGTTGTAAATGTTAATTTCTTAGTTATATGGTAGTTGTTAATTTTATCATTATATATATATCTACAGGGTGTTGATCTGTAGAGCCCTCATGGTGAAGCCTGTAATACAAGATCTTGTACTCACCACCTCACAGTAGAGCATTTTGTTGTTGTTTACCTTTTACAGTTTAAATGGGGATAATGTAATTATTGGGGAATTTAATTAGTTTTAAGCTCAGATTTAATTTGCGTGGGTTTATTTAATTCTAGTTTGCTTTATGCATCTAGGCAGTAACTTATCTGTTAATATTTTTGATTCACTTACATTATTGCTATCTTTAATTTATATACTGGGTGATCCATCCAGTCTGTTATGTCATGAATTAAGGCTTTGCTGATACTGGCCTTCCAATGTTATAGTTTTCTTTATATATTAATTTTCTCAGTTTTGCTATCAAGTGGAACGAACTGTGTTGCATTATTCTTGGAACAGTTAAATTCAGTAATAAATTGTTGTCGATATCTGAGTGTTGGTTTGAATTATTTTGCGAACTAAGTGCTTTTAATTGATCATTCTCTTGGGTCAATTCACTTTGGGATAGAGATTAATTTTCAAAGAGATGGCGCCGGGTACTCCATCCACCTCTGTCTCGACAGAACCTATGACCACACACGAATGAGCTAGCGGCATAATCTCTGTCTTCCTTTGTCATCGCACTTGGGAAGCAAAAAGGTAAGGTGTCTGAAGGCGGTCACACAGTTTCCGAAACGTAGCTTAAAGCTTTATTTGGGGATTGAAGCCAAAGTTGATTCAGTTTATTTTGACGTAACAAATTTACCGACGGATGGAAATATAATATGCGTATGCGCCACATTTGACTGCGCTTCTGGCCTATTTGGTTTTAGGGCTAGATCTCCCGTTCACAGGCCTGGGTGTAGCAAAATTAGCACATGCATGCTTTACAAAAGTGTTAAACGAATATAAAAGCCCGTTATTTCTCATCAATGAATGGTTTCTATTTCAATTTAGATTAATTTGGTTAAATATACAGCCTGATTCACACAGCATGTTCACTCGTAAATATTCAATTTTGAGGTATATTATCAAAATGAATTCTAATAACCAGCCATTACAAACTACAAGTCTAAATTAAATACATCCCAAATCGCTGCCCTTTTTAAAATACCGAAAATTGAAGACATCTATGTTTTTCTTAATAAAAAGTACTTATTAGATTTCACATTTGAATTCTACTATGAATTATATATCCAGAAAACCTATTGCCAACACTTACTCTTATATTGTTTGACATATTGCTGTGACTTCTACTTTATTCTTAAATAGTTTAACCAAAGTAGATTTTTACTATATTTTTAATTATAATGTTACAGCTTTGTCTCTGTCTGTTTCTTCTCGTGGGTTTTAACAGTGGTTTAAAATCTTTTCTTACCTTATTAGATTAGCTTAAGGGTATCTCTCTCTCCTTATTTCACTCTCTTATTTATATGATGTAGGATGAGGAAATGAAAGTCAAGATATAAAAATTATTATAACACTAAATTTTATTTTAATGAAAAGTAAATAAACATTTACATAAAAAAAATTCTTAACCTAATTTACAAAAATATTTAATAATTTCAATTGTATGTATTTATTTATATTTGTCTTGATATTATCTTTACAAGCAAATAAAATTAATGATTTTTATTTCATACACAATACTGTTTCTCATTTTATTTAAAAATTGCTTTATAAAAATAATATAAAACTCCAGCATACACTCATAAGGTTTTCAAAGTAATTTTAATAAACTATTCAATAATATATTTCTTGAATGCGTTCAGTGCTGATCCCGTCTTAACATTCTCACATTTGTGACAGAGATTAAGCACTTTGCACAATCAAAAAAATTTGTATTTCGAATTATGAATTAATGATTGTTTACATAATTTTAGTCCTTCTTAATATTAACCTAAATGCTCATTATATTTATATATTATACTGTTATTGTTTGCGTTATTTGCTAGGTATCTTCTTGTTTCATTAACTAATTTAATGCATATTCTTTTCTTTTTAGAATTCTTGATGGGTAACATTGGGAAAACATTACAAATGATACTTACTTTTCTTGCTGTTATCTTCTCGTTGTGTTCTTTTTCAACTTCTATTTCCCGCCCTTTGAATCAACGTTCGGTACTTGGTGAGTTAATTTTTAGTGCATCGATCTATTCTGTCGTCTTTATCACTAACTTTGCTGCTTTTAGATATCTGAATAACTTGCTCACCCCTTAAGGCTGGCGTTTAGTTTTCAGTTTGGTGGTGATGAAGAATATAATGTGGGGGGGTAGGATTAGGTGTCGGTAAGGTGGCGGTTCATGTTGGCAAATAGACGAACTTAATTGAGGATGAGAGATGAAGCAATAGAAATGTAGATTGCTATTACAGCAACAAATTTATATCTGGGGCTTTTAAATGAACTCGAACATAGACAGACAAAAAACTAACAGACACAAAAAATTATTAAAGAAACGCTTTCAACACGTTTTTGTCTACATAGTATTTTGAATTTATGCTAGTATTTATTACGAACCTGACTATATAGAAAGAATCTCAACAGTCAAGCATCAATAAATACAAGCATTCATTTATAGCAATTTATAAAATTTCAAGTAGGTACACCTTATAAAATAAATAGGAATAAAACAATTTATGTTTGGAAAAAATATTTTTTGAAGTAATAATAATAACAATATTTAGTAATTCATGTGACTATAGACATGGTAAAGAACAAGTCAGTTTGAAGTATTCTTTCTCGCTTAATTTGTAATGTGTTTAATGAATTTTGGATTTAAAACATGGGTCATCGTAAAAAGAATGATGGACAATGCCATCAAGCTTCTATTGTCGCACAAAAACTGTTAAAAAGTAATGAAAATAAAATATTTATGAGTGACATTTTGTGTGATGTGTTGCAAAAGGTAGAAAAAGTAGAACAGTCGACCATAGACTGCAGTTTTATTCTAAACATTGTGTAATGAATGACAAAAGAAATAATGTATAACATCACGCAGTTATTGAATAGCACTATTCGTATGGTGATGCAACATCTGGTTTCGTCGAGAAAACGGACAGCAAAAAAGTCGATTTTAATGTTAAATTCCTTTCTTCTATTTACCTACCTTATATTTCGTGAGATTAATAAAGTACGGAGAATTTACTCGATTTGAACTACAGTCTAAACAAATAAAAAAGTATTTTGTATTTTATAGATCACCACCCACTTGTTATCCAATTAGGTATATAAATAAAATTAAAAACTTTTTAAAAATACAAAATTTCAATAGTGCGCGTGGGTGATGAGTCATCGGCCGCTCGTGTCCGGTCTCTGAACATATGAACTAAAACATACAGCTTATATTGTGATTTTCGTAACTTTAACTGTGTGTTTAGGAGATATGATTCAGAATGTAACCAGAAAAGATCAATAGGTATTAATTACTTACGTTTATATTTTAGTCCACAATTAATTTTCATAGTAAATCTGTTTAATTATAGGTTGTCTATAGGTGACACTAGTGTTTTTGGCAAAAATCAACTGCGCTTCTGTACTTAACATTATTCATATTTTATTATCTTCTTAAATAATATTGGAGATGCGCAACATTCAGAAGTGAAAGTAATTATTTTAGTTGTTAAACGTACCTAAATATATTTTACCAAACTGAAGTAAGTTTGCCAAAATAAGGTTTTGATTTTCCATATTATCCAAAGATGACATATCAACTATTATATTCTTTTAATAGACTTACCTAATATTTCACTATTAATGACAACATAAAGAATTTTTGGTATAAACCACCGAAAAAGAAGCTATCTACCTGACGAAATGGTTGAACATGCAGAACACATAATTAAGCCTTTTGTGCCATATTTTTATATGGTCTACCAAATCTAGTACCTTCAAGAGATATCTAAAACGTAGAATATTAACTTTCTGTGATAGAAACACCACCGATGTAATATCCTTGGAGAATATACATATAGCCCAGTCAAACTATACCAAAAAATCTCGCATGGTTCAATTAATTAGGGTACCTTTGATATTTTGATATGGTGTATGGATTGGTACACTGTTGCAAAGTTCCAAGTTTTCTTATTTTCCCCACTACCGCAGACGCCGCCATCTTGAAGAAACCGCTAAATTTTTTAGCCTCTTTTTACAAAATATCTCCTAAAGTATTAGTTTGAGCAAAAAAGCCGTTTACGTTCTTATTAAACTAGAGAAAATTTTCTACAATTTAATACAAAAACGGAATATTTAGCTTCATTACTTCCCGAGATAGACCTCTTTGAAATTAGAGAATTTTTTTTTAAAAATGTCAAAATAAAGATTTATAATCGGTTTTTGCTCGATAGTAAGTAAATGGTGTATTCTCCGCTAAAGTCTGACATAGCATTTATAGTAGAGGTAGGTAGCTAAAGTTTAAGACCAAACTGATTCTTCTAGCTCGTTTAGACTATGATACTCTCTTTTGAATATTTTTGTAGTCTTTTAGGAAGACACGTTACGCAATAACTTAATACTGACAAAATTAATGTATCTATTTATTAAAAACAAAAAAAAGTTCATTTATTGCTAAGTTTGTATATCTCATATATTCAATAGGTCTGTGAATTATATATCAATAAATTTGTAAGTAAATAAATAATTGATAAATAATTATAAATAAATTATATACTACATAAGTTTCATCAAGAAAAGTGTCAGATATACCACAACTTTACATTATAAGAACCAAATGGTGATATTTTGTTATATAAGACAAAATGTGTCTGGACGACAAGCCACATTTGGAGCTTCGGAACTTTAGCTATTTACCTCTACTATAAATGCAGTGTCAAACTTTAGCGTAGGATTCACTATATACTTACTATCGAGCAAAAACCAACTAAAAATCTTTGATTTTTACATTTTTAAGAAAAAATCTGTAAATTCAAAGAGGTCTATCTCGGGAAGTATTGGAATACTTTGGAAGATATTTTGTAAAAACTGGTATAGTGCAAAAATTTAGCGGTTTTTTCAGATGGCGGCTCATAAGCCAAAAAGTTTTCAAAAAAGCTTGTTATATTTATCGTATATAGGTATTATATTTAATCCTTTCTACCAATTATCAATCGGAATCATAGCAAATTAGACGTATAAATATTATTAGTAGGAATAATATAGATTTTGTTATGCTCTGCAACAGTAAATCTTGCAGCTTCTTTGTTTGTGTGTACGTGTATAATATAAAAATTACTTTCGTAAGTTATTGATGTAATTTAAGCTATTGTACATTTACATATTTCAAATAGACTCTTATTAATAAATACATAGGTACATATTTTTTAATTATTTAATCATACACTATGAATAAATGAAATAGTATTTATTTAGAGTAATGTACACAATGATAATTTGCGTTAAGCACCGGTAAATAAAATTTATTGAATAAGTAAAAAATGTACCTATATATATTTATAGGTATCAAAATGCCTTTGTAGTCCCGTCGCAAAATTCAATAAATTTGTGCATCAAGAATTATTTAATTTTCTGAAGTAGACTAAATAAAATATACCTAGAGTTGGTATACCATCTTCTAGTTTATCCATGTTTATGTGATTGTTTGGATATTATATTCTGATAATAGTACGAGCAGAAGCATTGTTTAAGTCTTCGAGATTATCAAGATATAAGCTGTACCACTGCAGATTTTACTTATTTCAGTACAATACAATACACATGTAATCGTAATTAGATAACATTATAAGAAGTTAATTATATCGTATATTAAATCAATAAAGGTTTTCCCTTTTCGTCCAGTTATCACAACACACATATTTCAAATAATGTCAAACTGTCAAAAATTGCTATAAATATACATCGCTCGAAAGTAAACACTGTGTAAGATTATTATACCTATAGCAAATTTATTATCGTTTTTGTTTTTTATAGGTATATATTTTATATTACATTCCGCAAAGTGTTAAACTGTTGAATATATAATAATAATAATATATAACTGTTTTTATTATTAGACGAAGTATTGTGAGCAATTGTACTTTTGCGTAAATAAAAGTACCTATCCTGACATTTTTAATTAATAATAGGTACATATATACGCACAATTTCCAGTGCCCCCTAATGCCCAGAAGCTACACTAATATTCAAGTTCCTGGCGTGATAATTCTGCATCTTGACGGTTTTTCTCCACACTATAGTTGAATTGTAACCCTAATTTCATATAATGTCCACGCATTTTTATTTTGGATACCATTTACAAACGAAGATATTATTTTCGTTGCAGTATTTTTTGTTACATTGCAAACTAATTTTTTGAGGTCAAGGGGGGTGCAAGAATGCTATATTTTATTTGAAAATTACAGATAAAAAATATTTATTTTTACCTCTAAAAGGGGTATTTTATTCACAGTATATAGTGTAAAAACAGCCCAATTAGACATTTAAAAACCCCCTACGACCTCGAATCAAGTTTCCTTAACATAACTGTGTACTTTTTATAACAATTAAATTAATAGTTTCCATTTCTTATCAAAAAAATGTGAGCCTGTTTTCAACGTGAATATTGTCCGGTGCAGCGTACCGAGACGCCAGCCTTAACCTCTTTGCGGAATACATCGTACTCACTGTTGTGTTTGACTATTAACTTCACACTGATACTGTCTCCATTATTACCAACTTATATACCACACATTTACTGATTTGGCCTTGCTGCTTCGAGATAACTTGCTTCTGAAACCTCCACATCGTCCTCATGACCTTGGCCCCAGAGCTTGATATTACCGCCTTCACCTCTTATTCAGCGAACCAACTCAAATAGTTCATGAGCGTTCTACTTCTCCTTCTTCCATCATACTTATAATATTCATATACATCACATAAATACATTAAGTTATATTTATAGGATTCATAAAACTGCTGTGCGATGTTATCTTTTATTAGAGCCCATTCAAATTCTCTTCTGCATACTGTCTCATCTCTTTTATCATCTATCGCATTGTCTCGACTTTTCGACAATATATCGCCAACATAATTGAAATTATTAAATTCCTGTTGCACTTCCAGCAGCACTTTACTAGACAGTTCTTCATTTTCGTTCATATTTGGGATAAACCTGCTGCTTCGTACAACTTCTTAACACATTTATTATATTCATTGACCTTTTCGGCATCCTTATATACTATTTCACACTTCAATTCTCACTGGCTCTAGTAATTCTCCTCTATTAACCGATACCCTTGAACTTTTGACTTTGAGCTCCACATTTATCTAGGTCTTTAACCTTGACCTTCCCGAGCTCAACCGATTCTAGGACCTCCCCATGACCTTGACCTTCCCGGGCCAAGCCGATTCTAGAACCTCCTCATGACCTTGACCTTGGTCCGGCCGAAGGTCGGACCAAGGTCAAGGTCAAGGTCATGAGGAGGTTCTCGAATCGGCTTGGTCCCTCTACTATCGTGCAAGGTAAACCATACAAGATAGCTAGCTGTTGACAGGTTGAGTCTCGATGTTAAACTGATTTTAATATTCTATTACAAAATGAATTCAGTCTTTTGGTGGGGTAGCAACTTTACAAACTGTACCTCATCTATTATTGCCTGGAAAAACCAAATATTCATTAATAGGCCTGTAAGTATCATTAAAGTTCTCAGACGGAGCAAATGGAAAGCAATTAGCTAATAGAAATATATAAGCCCTGCTGTGGCGTTTATGGATTTCGTCCATTATGGAACATTTATAAATATAAAATCGGACTAATATTTATGATCTTTTTACTACTACAACCGTAGGGTGTTAATAAAAGAAAGAAAATAAATTGTACCTTTAACAAAGCATTTACCGAATTGCTAGACCGGACAATAGAAAGGTTTCTAAGAGATTACAGATTATATTAGGAGGCTGCTATCCCTTTTGGTTTTTCCAGATTTAACTTTAAATATGCATTATTTGACGATTGCGAAGTAATAAAATGAGTATAAGAAATTATACAGAAAAATCTACATGTTATAATTCATTGTTCCTTTGTAAAATAAGGCAAAATTAAGATTAAAACGAAACATATAGGAAGTTTACATAGAACATAACATTTTTTGTACCAGTAGTAAAAAATCATAGCATTTTTACACATAACACAGCGCCACGAAATGACATTTCACGACCTGGAACTAATAAGAGGTAAATAATGAGGCTATTATTGACCTAGGGAAATAATGAAAACAAATAAAACGAATGCCGCAACCATGCAATCGCAGTAGTATGTATGTTAAGTTGTCAATCGCGAAATTCATTCTAGTTTATTTTTATTTAGATCTATACCACAAATCATACCTAAAATTTAAAACTTTTAAATGCTCGACCTTTAAGTTAAAATAATTAACTGTATTTTAGGTTAACAATAGCAGAATATGTTTCATAGTATAATTGGAAACAATATCCTAACCCGTAACTATTATAGATGTAAAGAAGGTAAGTAAAATAAATAACTTTTATTTTAGGTTATGTAACAATAACAAAATATGTATAATATGGAAATAATATAACACGTAACTATTACAGATGTGAAGAATTATTTAATTTATTTATAAAAATTGATAGTGCAATTGTGGCATGTCAAATTTATTGATGGTTCAATTCTATTGATGTTGATGGAATTTGGTTCATATCGTGTGTAAGTAGATGTAGGTAGACCTTGTAACATATATGCTATATTTTTTTTTATTTCTAGGGAATCTTCGATATAACTTTCAGCTACACTAGATTTCCAACCACCATGTACCATGTTGTTTTAACTGAAGGATATTACCACCATTGACAGCTAAAAGTGTAGCCTAGGTTCTACGGAAGGGCAATCTCTTTTCGCATCTGTCCTATTGTGTTATGTCCAATGTTTTATCTAGTACATTTACCATTACGTACACAAATAAAGAATTTTGCTATATCTGGAATTGGTCTAATTTTTTAATAGTTTTTAATTATTTTGATCCAAAGTGGCTCCATTATTACAAACTTTAGAGACGAACCATTTTTGCTATTGCAGATGTGAATAATAATTAAATCGGCTTTCATGATGACATCAGAAATTAATAAATTACACAGCTCATCACTTCGGCATGCACCAGCAACACCAATTACAAGAGCAGTCTACAGGGTTATAAATTGTCAATAATTTTGAAGTATTAATATACATATAAGCATACTACCTTAGTTGCAATGTAACATGTACCGGGTGCCTCAGTAAGGAATTTTATAATTTCCTCTAGTAAATACTAATGACTTTTTGGGCTTATAATTTTCATTTTATCTTTTTAAAAAGGTAACTAATTTAAAATATTTTGATATGTTAATATTCTCTGTTAAGCCAAGTGTAGCTTTCAATATTGAATAATGGGTCCATAAAGTCGAGGCTTTTTAATGTTGTGTGTTTAATGGAAGTAAGTACGTTTTGAGAAGTTTTAGAATTACACGATTTTTTAAATTCTGTATATGTTTTTATGTATAAGTGTTTAGATATATTATGCGGAAGCAATCTCGCGCATTGCAGGTGGTGTAATCTAAACCCTTCAGATATTATAAATGGTATAAAAAATAATCTAATAAATACCTACTTGACTTTTACTTTCAGCATTTATGTCAAAACTTATTTGTCAACATCAAAATATAGCCTACTTATTTGTTTATATGAAGTTTTATTACAAGGGAATTCTTACATGTATGAGTAAATTTATTCATAATTATTAAGGTTTCAAGATCCAATTAGACTACTGGTACAAAAACTAGTATACATACTGCGGTTGAGAAGACTATTATTGCCCTTGTGGCTTAAATTCCTCGGCGCTTTGCGCCTCGGAATTTAATCTCGCCACTCGGGCAATAATAGTCATCTTCTCAACCTTGGTATGTAATATACTATTACTTTATAAATACGAATAAGAAAAAATAATAATAATAAACGTCCTTAACAATATAGTCGTTTGCATATTCGTTCTGTATACGTAATTTGCCCATTTGTTTCAGACATAATAAGGTCCAATTTATTATTATTATTATATTCTTAGCCGCTACGGAAAAGTAATTTTAAGTAATAAAAAAACAATAACGTTTTCTAAAAGATAAAAGTAAAAAAATCAATAATTCTGCAAAATAAATTCAAATTTTAAGAAAGTCACTCAAAATAGGATTCGAAAATACGCACGCGGAGTGGTATCGTACACACGTTGCCACATAGCATTACGTTCCATACGTATATTGTTGCCTATGTATGGTCCGTCGCGGGCTGGACCTATCGGTATATAAATATAAACTAATAATGAGTCATTAGAAGCCGCTTATTCGATTGCTCTTTTGTGTTTTAAATAAAAGACAAAAGAAATAGTGGAAGATTCATGGTTGCGTGAGGCGCATATTCTAAAAATATTTTAAGCTCTGACGCATTTCCGGTTTCACCGGAAATGCATGGAACTTAATTTTTTAAAATCACTGTTTCTGCTTTTTTAAATATTGTATTATTTGGTATAAGTTGCACTCGACAATACCTCAAAAAACTTTGTTTTATCAAAGCCTACTTTCCGAAATTTTCTCTCTATATACCCAAATATTCGTTCATTCAGTAAAGGCCAGAATGGAGCCCGACTGCCTGAGTCAACTGTTAAAGCAAGTCGGTAAACATTTATGTCAAATTTATAAAAGTATCGCTATTAGTTATCATCAAAATGAATTATTCTTATGAGTTAATAGTTTTGGGTGAATCTGAAAGAAACTCTTTGCTAGCATGCAGACTTTATGCAGAGCGATCCTTGATAGAAGTCAACCGAAGTCAGGGACTTTCGAAAGTATAAAGGAATGGTAAGAGTGAATAGAATGTATTGAGTATGAAAAACTGAAAAATTGAATTAAAGATTTATTGTTTTCTTCAAATTGAAATATGAATAAGAGTAAGTGGATTTTGAAGAAAACACAAAAAAATCAATATCTCGAAAACTACTGATTTTTGTATGAGGCAAAATTAGCTAAATTTATTGTAAATGATCTGTGGTACTGTGTGCTTTAATATATAGGTTTAAGTAGCCGTCACCCTGTATAATGTATTTATAATTGATTTATGCGACGGCCATTTCCATTTTTGCAATTTTTACGTTTTACAGTAGTAACTTCGAACATTTTTGGCATGAACTAATCAAATTTAACATAGTATGATTTTCGAAATTCCAGGTTTTAATGTTATGTCAGCGTATTGGCCATGTTATACTTGCATATAAGGATGATGATATGGTTATAAAATGATATTTGTATTGTAAATTAAATATTTAGGCACGTCACTGGCGGTAGAAGAAACGAAGGAAGACTTATCCCAGTTGCCAACTTAATAAAATAAAAATTTCTGAATAGTAATGCTTACTTAAGTCAATTACAAACACTTTTATGGCATGGTTACAGGCGGCCATATTGATTTTAGTCTGACAGAATCTCAGACATCACACATAACCTATAACTAAATCGATTGACTGTCAACATGAAAACGTAAAATTTTCTTATCATTATGACTTCCATATTTATTTTACAGCTTACAATATTTATTATGACTTCGAAGTCTTGATTTTTATAATACAATGTTAACCCTATGTCTACTGAAAAAGAAACTAGCTATAACTACAGTCAGGGTGATTTACTTTATGTTCAAGCTTATTTTTGCTATTCTTTGCTTATTTATAAATAAACACTGACATCAGTAATTTCCATAATGATTACAAAGTAATGTTATTCAACACACTTAGTACATAATATTAAGGAATGTTATCCGCATACATGCTTTTTACACTTATTACAAGTAGTTATAGTTTATCTGTCTCTTTTAAATGCGCAGATGCTGCATCGACCCTTTGTACTTGGCGGTTCAGTTTCCTTCGTAGTGAATGCTTCAGTTAGTTCTAGATTTTCATGACACTGGACCAGTTTTTTACCCAACTCTAGAATAAAATTAATTCTCTAACGTAACTTGCTACAGTTTCTGTTGAGGGACAGCCACACTATGAATGCATTCATAACTATAATGCCTGTTATATTATAAGAAATAGTTAGTGGTCATCCGCTTGTCATTCGTTTCACACTGTAACTTCTTGCCATTTTATCCGTAATATCTACACCTCCTTTAGTGTTGTTATAATCTAGGATTATTTCTGGCTTTCTTTTTGTACCACTTACTTTGGTGTCATTGTGTACTGTGCTAAGTAATGTAATTACTTTTCTCTTCTGTGGACAGTATGAAAGTATCATTTTATTATTTTGAAAGCCAAATAATGTCGACAAGAATTCTCGATTCTGGGGATTTGCGAAGCAGGTGGGCTAATCTGGCTTATTTTTACGAATGGTTCCAATAATGGTCAGTGTTTTTGACAGTAGATGGTTAGCAAGTGAATAAGACGTAAAAAAAAATTGTCGCATGTTATATTTCTCCCAGATCCTTCTATATCTTTTACTAATTTTTTACTACATTCTCACTTAGAGTTTTTTCTCTTGCTTCGCTTATTTTTCTGGTATAGGCGTCTAATTTCCATGCATAGGATGTTCATAAATTGTCCAAAACTTGATACCATATCTACCTTGCTTTGGTGAAAAATACATTTTCCTCTAAAGGTTACCAATTGCTCATCTACAGCCATACACTAGTTTGGAATATATTCATTTTGTAGATAGTCATTCCAGAGTTCGAAACACTAACGAATTGGTTGAATTTTCTCAGAAGACCTTTTTTTCTTCTTTCAGCTGTATTATCAAATCTTATACCTCGATGTATATTTTGAAACCTAGTGCATCTCATAATATCGTTGAAAATGTGACGTCCATTTTTCTTGCTCCATAACTGAGATATTTCTTCGTTTTTTTAATTTAGTAGTAGTGTTTATTGGTCATCAAAAAAATCTTTACATGACATGTCATAAAATACTGCAAATAGCAAAAGATACAAAAGATAAACATTTAAAAAACATATTAATAAAACATACAGATGTATGTATGTTATCTAGGACGCGCTTGTAAACATCCTAGATAAAAAAAAAAAAACAATCAAATATGTCACTTGGACATGTTACTACGCATATGCTTCCAAGTATTCGTCTATGCTGTAAAAACTGGCAGTGACCAATATTGTTTTTACACTTCTTCTAAAATGATTTAGACTCATGTCCTTTATGCTTTGTGGCAGAGAATTATAAAGTTTTACACCCCAGTAGTCAACTCCACACTGCGTAGCACTCAGTCTGTGATGTGGAACAACCAAAGCGTCAGATTTCCGTGTATTGTACTCGTGAAAGTTTCCATTTTGAGCGAATTTTGATTTATTTTCGTGAACAAATTTCACACACGAATAAATATAAATACTGACCACTGTGAGTATATTCTCCCGCCTGAAATACTCTCGACACGAGTCACTATACCCAAGTCCACATAGTGTTCTTATTGCCTTCTTCTGTAGGACTAAGACCTCCTTTGCTCTAGCCGGTAGATCGTTTATGTACACAATAAACAGCAGAGGTCCGAGAATAGATCCCTGAGGCACACCAGTATTAACATTTCCCAATTTCGAATATCCATTCTGCCACCATACCATTTGAGTTCTGTCTTGTAGGTATAAGGCTAATAATTTATGGGTCAAACCTATCATGCCATAATGCCATAGTTTTGTCAGCAGGATCTCATGTGACACACAATCGAAGGCTTTACTTAGGTCACATGTAACAACTGCAGTACGTTCTTTTTCAACCCTTGCTTCATGTATGGATTCAATCATATCAATCATAGCTGTTATAGTTGATTTTCCAGCTCTAAATCCATGTTGGGAATCTGTCAGTAAGGTATGTTTCTCCATAAATGAAATAATTCTGTTTTTTATTAGTGTTTCTAAAACCTTAGATAATACCGATAGTAGCGATACGGGTCTATAATTACTCGCAAGAGATTTATCGTCATTTTTATAGACAGGTACCACTTTAGCTGATTTTAGTTCCGCAGGAAATTTACCCTCATTTATACATGCGTTTACTATAATTGTTAGTGGATCTACTATTATTTCAATTATATCCTTTAAAAGAGCTACAGTAAAACCATATATGTCTTTGGACCTCTTACCTTTTAGATTGTGCACAATACTAATTATCTCATTTTGGGATACATATGAGAGGAAGCATGATGCTGAAGTATATTTCATTTTCCCATACAACATATCTTCCATGGTTCTTTCTCCATTTTCTCCTCTATCTATGCTGCTTTGTATACTGTCTCCAATTTTTATAAAAAAAATTGTTTAATTCATCCGCAGTTAATTTCGTTTCCATATCCTGATTGTCCCTCTTATCTCTTCCTGTTTATCTGTTGATGACATTCCATACTGCCTGCTGTTTATTTTCCGAACTCATTATATAATTTAAATTGTAATTTCGTTTAGCTTCCTTTATTAGGTCTACATATTTTACTTTGTATTCCTTGTATAATCGCAGGGCATTTGGTGAACCCGTGACTGTATATACTGTGTGCCAAGCATATAATTTGTTTTTTACAGCTTGCATTTCCTCACTGGACCAATTTATTTCACCTGGTGCCGTAACCAATTTATGCTTCTCAGGAAAACATAGATCGTATGTTTTTAAAATTCCTTCATGAAACTGGGTGTACAGAACTTGAGAGTTTTTATTTTCGTCGTATTCAGGCCATGATTTTTTAGATAAATGCAATTTAAAATTTATATACTCCTATGAGTATTAGGACGCCCATAATTTTTTTATTTCGTTTTTATCTAGTTTTTTCCACCTATTTCCAAATACCGTATTTCCTTTTACATTTGTCCATTTCAAAATAACTGCCATGAGTTGTTTTCTGAGGTAAATCAACTCGTAGGTCCTGACTTTATGCATGAAACATTTTGCTTCCCCAATGGACCTTGTGGTAATTTGAGAGGAGTTTCATGCTACACTTGTTTATTTTTTGAAACACAATTTGTCCGTTAGCATTTGGTTGATCATCAGACTGTTCATTATTAGCTTCGGAATCGCCAGAGGATTTTCTGATTCTGAATTGTCTTCCATCATCTAACTCCGAAACTCCTTCATTGTATGTCATACCTTCAATTAAGTAGATTTACCGTCATCGTCATCGGATGGAACATGTTCACTATCATCACTGTGATATTCAATGTCGCTCATTTTATTTATAATTGCTTCCAATTCTTCAGGTTTCAAAGGTCGTCGGTTATCCATTTTCTTTATATTCTTAAATCCTATGAGTAACGACTATCAACTAAAGAAGCTAAACAAAAACTCTCGACTTACCTGATCAAAATCAATGACTCCAAAAAATTTTCACGAGATACAATATGTATACGAGCAATCTTCACAATATCTGAAACCTTACAGAACAGTGAACAGCTTAGGAAATGATTTGGGGAAGTCCCTAATTAATTATCGTTCATTTATATACAAAATCTCCATAGTTCCGATGGACCCAAGCGGTAGTTCCCCTTAGAAAATTTACATTGAAACAAATAATTAAGCAATAAAGTCATGTTACAAAATAAAATCACTTTTGGTCCAATAAATTGTAAATAAAAATTTCCTACCATTAACTGCAATGATAGTATGCATTTGTATAGTAATTATAAAACAAACTAGGATAGGATTTTCACTAATCTTCATACAATCTTATTTTCAATCATCCACAAATACCCAAACAGTCTCTAGACTTCTTCTTCTCTATCTCACTCCAACTTTTATTTCTTTTATTCGAATGGTTCGTACCGACGGTTTATCTCATGTCGTACATCTGGTAATTGCGTCCGGGGATACCTGGGATTACACTTACGTGTCGTGTTTGTGCCGGGCGCATATACCGGGTGTCCACACGAAAACTTTATATTGAATTATTTCTGGTGTTTTTGAAGACAAATACTTGAAATTTTGGGTGGTTGTTCAGGATATAGGGGGACAATGAATAGTGTATTTCATACCGCCCCATCGGGTCACCCGCCGCCGCCGGCCACCCCCACTCCAATATTTTAAATGACACCCTGTATTTTTTTTGGTGGTTTTGAAAGAACACAATTTTCTTGATATTCCTATGTGAAAAAACTAGTAACACACATTATGATATTTATGAGATATTTAAATTTAAAAGTTTCAGATATCAGAAATTATTAACTCCGAAAAATCATAAGTTAGTCATGGAAATACTTAAAACAAGATTTATTCACAACATTTTAGTTAAATTAAATGCTCAAATTGTTCACCGTTTACATTTAAACATAAATAAAGTCTATTTTCAAAAGCATTTCTAACATTTTCGAACACTTGTGGCGTTAAATTTCGACATTCCTCTGTTATTCTATTACGTAAATCAGCTATTGATTGTGGCGGTGTCTTATAAACAACAGACTTCAAATGTCCCCACAAAAAGAAATCTAGGGGAGTTAAATCGGGGGAGCGAGCTGGCCATTCAATAGAGCCCCACGTCCAATCCAATGTCCTGGGAAAATATTATCCAAATAATTCCTAACGTCTAAACAGTAATGTGGCCCAGCTCCATCTTGTTGAAAATATAATTGCTCCTCCTCTATTTCATTCAAGTTTTCTTATAGACACTGTATGATAAGAGGATGTATTAGCTCTTCCAAAAATTGTAAGTACTTAGGTCCATTTAAATTTTCCTGGAAGAATATCGGGCCAATTACTTGGTCATTAAGAATTCCAGCCCATACATTAATTTTTTGGGGATATTGTGTGTTGCCTTCTCGGAAAAAATGGGGTTTTACGTCGCTCCAATATCGACAGTTGTGTCTATTCACAAGACCATTTAAGTAAAAGCAACTTTCATCACTAAAGCAAATACTTCGCAAAACATTTCCATTTTGCCGAATCATATCTGTCATTATTTCACAAAATTCGACTCTTCTGTCGAAATCACCGTCACCCAACTCTTGGTGAAGTTGAATTTTATAAGGGTGCATTTTGTTTAATTTTAATATCTTATGGCAGGTTGATTTTGGCACTCCCGAAACTTCGGATAATTTTCTCAACGAAAGCTCTGGGTCTAAATTAATATGCCCAAGAACTGCTAGTTGCATAGCTTCATTTAGTACACCACAATTATTCGTATTCCGTTTTTTATTATTTACAGATCCAGTTTGCAAAAATTTTTCTATTAGCGTTCTGACATAAGCAACAGATACGTTTCTGTTTGGATGGTTTTCATTGAATAACGTCGCCGCTTGGGAATAATTTTTGTTTGCAATCCCATACAAAATCACTATTTCAGTTCTCTCTTCAAGAGTATAAACCATTTCAGCGAAAAAGCCGAAACTTTAAGAACAATTTTACAAGTATTAATATTAATGAAACACAAAAGTCACAATTTTGACAATTCTAATTTAAAGCAAACTATTTCCATGACTAACTTATGATTTTTCGGAGTTAATAATTTCTGATATCTGAAACTTTTAAATTTACATATCTCATAAATGTCATAATGTGTGTTACTAGTTTTTTCACATAGGAATATCAAGAAAATTGTGTTCTTTCAAAATCACCAAAAAAATACAGGGTGTCATTTAAAATATTGGAGTGGGGGTGGCCGGCGGCGGCGGGTGACCCGATGGGGCGGTATGAAATACACTATTCATTGTCCCCCTATATCCTGAACAACCACCCAAAATTTCAAGTTTTTGTCTTCAAAAACACCAGAAATAATTCAATATAAAGTTTTCGTGTGGACACCCGGTATATATGTATATACAGATGAGGTAGAAACGATTGGGACGCCGGTATCAGACGTATTCGCTATTTATTACGGCCCGGTTGTCGCGTGACACCTCAGTACTATTGCCGGCATTACATAGGTAGAATGAGGGATTATGTAAAGGTATACTCGATGAATTTATTTACATCGCGAGCGGTACGCGTACCTCTAGTCACTTCTTCGCGGTAATAAAGACGGTAAAACTAACCTATGTTCGCAAACACATTACGGTTTGCAATTACAGAAAGTCACTAAAAGCGGAAACCTAATATTTTAAGCACATAACGTGTTTGCGATTTAGATTTGTTATTCATGAAGTCGGCATATTTAGTAGTGTATGGTTCGTTCTTAATATGGATGATGGGTGATGATAGGTCGACTTATATAACTTAACTATAAAAAATGAGGTGTGACCACCACACGACTTTCTTATACGTATGAGCATTTGAAACTATACAATTTTAAGATTTTTTTTATACAAAACTTATTCAAAATCCTATTCTAAGTACTTTCATTCTCTTAATAAATCGCTATAGAATGCATACTTTGCAAGATATTATCAAGAAAGTGCTACTCGCTAAGAATAAAAGTGCTACTTCCGGTCCGAATTTTGAAATTTCACATATACAAAAAATATTGAAAATCCAGTTCTAAATACTTTTGTACTCTTGATAAATATATATAGAATGCATAATTTACGACATATTTGCAAAAAATCGCTATTCGATAAGAGTAAAAGTGGTACTTCCGGTCAGCATTTTGAAATTTTTTTTATACAAAAGATATTGAAAATTATGTTCTAAATACTTTTATACTCGAAACATACTTCTCTAAAAAGCATGACTTGCGAGATATTCGCAAAAAACTGATTTTCGATAAGAGTAAAAGACCTACTTCCGGTTAGAATTTCGAAAAACTTTTTTAAGACAATTTGTCTCAAACTTAATTTTAAGTACATATGAATTCTTTATAAATTTGTTTAAACTTAGTAGTTGACGAATAATTGGCGAAATTCGATTTTTTCACTGAAGTAAACTACTACTTCCGGTCTGCCGATTTTACTGAAAATCTAATCAGATCTCAAGAGGGACATTATATTTGTAAATATAAAATTTGGAATTGATACCTATAGCGGTTTGACCGCTATCGTGGTCACACACACACACACAGAGAGAGACACACACACACACAGACATACACACAGACAGACACACAGACATTTTTTAAAAACCACTTTTTCGGTATCAGGGGACATCAAAACGTGGACATCTGCAAAAATCTCGAGGTCGAAAATTTTCATCATCACAATACTTCCTTATACTACGTATAAGAAAGTAAAACCGTTTTCCCTGATACGTATCTGGAAGCGTGATTGAATATGTTCCATATTTAAGAGAAATGATCCAAAGCAACTTCATAGACTATATACCTATTGCCATTCTATTAAATTTTGCAAAAATCTTAGAAATAATAATTTACAAATCGATTTATAACAATGATCGCTCATATTCATACCAACATGGCTTCTTACCTAGTAGGTCTACAGTGATGAAACTAGTCATGAAATTCTACATAGAAAATTGTCTAACTTTGGTATGAGCTCTTCATTCATATATTTGATGCAGTCCTACTTGCACAATAGAATCAATTATGTTTTTTTCTATATATCATTCTATTTTAATAATGATATCCCTAAAATCTTTCGTATTTTAAATTATTATATTGGTTTTACGTTGAAGATGACCAATATTTTTTAAAGATTAATTATCAATTTCAATATGTAAATATTTTATACAACCTTAAGTCAAAAATGCATTGTAGTTCTATCAATTCGTCAAAAGAATGTTATTTTCTTTCTCGTAGATTTATACTGCCTCTATGAAAACAATTTCCATGAAGTTATAGTAAGGATCCTGGATGTCTCAGCTCCCTCAACACTTGAAGATTATAGATAGTTTTTTTTAGTATATTACCAAAATCTTCTTTATATACGTACTCGTTCAATATTAATCACTTTACAACTCAATCCGTTATTAATAATTAGCCTTTGCTTCCACTCAAAGTTGGAAATTGTAAATAATTTTATCTATACGTCGAATTATGCTATATTAACACTTTTAGTAGCTTTTATAACTCAAAATTATTATAATATGTATAAATTTCTATGTTATTCAAGTAACACAGAAATTATACACCCGCACTCAATTAAGAAGAAAATTATTCTCCTTTATTTATTCTAAAATCACCTAGACGATCTCCTAACATTTTTAAATTCCCCAATAAAAAACTACCACATACGTTTAATATTCAATATAGTTATTTGATATTCTCTTTTAAATATTTATATCCATTTAACTTATAGAATACACATTATTTAATTCATTTTACCTTTTAAAACCCTAATTTCAATACTTTATATCACATTTTCCATCATATTTTGATTATACATTTTTTAACAATACTAATATCTTTAATTTCTTCCTTTCAGATTTTACAATAATTATGTAGAAGAAAGAAAATTTAACATTCCACCGTTATACAGAGTGAACCAAAACTTTACATAACACATCATTTATTACTGTAATAATAATTTTTATTAATCTTGCTAACCTTTGAATAAACATTAAATCAATATAAATACCATTATTTTTAAGAACTCGAATAAAAGTGAATATAATATATTTCATGATTAAACAAACCATGTCAATATATATATATTTCTTTTTTAGTATTTAAGAATTTACTGTATTGTTATATTTTCTATTGTACTGCACTCGTATGAATAATTTGTCCTGTAAATGCCTAGTTGTTTTGTAATAAATATTATTCTTATTGAAATATTGTTATCAACAATGACTGTAGTTAAAAGGTGCAACGGAATAACGACAAAGTCACATTTTAAGGAAGCTTACAAAACTAAAAAAATTTAAAAATCAAAAACCTTAAAAAGTTCGAGCTTATGGAGTTCGTATTCGATGCTTAAATACATGCTTAATGTAAAGGAAGAGATTGACGTAAATACATTTTTAAAGTTGGTCCCTGTTTTGATAGAAAAACAGTTGGTTATAAGGCCAAAATGTCAAAACTGTTAACACTGGATCAGATTAAGTTATTTTTGGGAAACGCTGATGATGGAAAATACATTGATATAAACAAAGTTCTTTACATATTGTTTAATTTACTATTCGTTTTAGTTATGGGAGTATCAGGAGCCATAAGACGTGATGAGTTAAGAAAAATAACCATCGATGAATTTGTGACAGCTGCATTGTTCTTATAATAACTGTTTCTGATACAAAAACGGACATAAACCGCACTTTTCGAACCAAAGTATTACGTCATACTTTGTCGAGGACAGCTGACTCGTCCGCCATTTTGGAGATAAATGTCTATTGTATACGTCTATACGTAGAGGTGTTCTGATTCACGATTTTTGTTGTTATATAAAATGCCTGGCTGTGCGGCATCTAATTGCAGCAATCAATCAACAAAAGGCTTTAAGTTGTACCGGTAGGTAATTTGTTTATAACTCCATACTCATCCAAAAATAAAATAATATGTCATAACCCCACATTTTGTTTTTAATATATGCTGGTTGAATTTTTGTTTGTTTTCTTAAATATACGACTATTGTAAAAAGTTATACATTATTTCATGTCCTAAACCGGCTTAATAAAGTCAATTATTCGAAGGTCTATTCAACATTTACTATTAGTATACATATTTACCGCCTTAAAATTATCTCCAAAATGGCGGACGAGTCAGCTATGCTTTATATACAGCGCGTGTCAATTTTCATTGGCCATAGGCGATTAATTCATGCAATACGTGACAACATCGCACCCCACCTTTCCTCTTCAATGCGAGCGCGAGACCGATACAAGCTCAAGTTAGCAGTAGCTGTTGGACTATTGACTAGGGTGTTTGTACTGCGCTCAGAAATAATATTTACGCATTGCAAGGATTTTTCTGTAAATGAAGAGAATTATTAAGCTGCGTTCACGCTGCATGTCACAAACAAAGGCGTAATTCTAATAAAATTAAAAATAAGGTAAATAAAAAAGGATTCTGAAAATAATAATAAACTACTAGATCGCGGCGGCCATTTGATAATGACGGCTTTTATTGCAGACTAGATCGCAACGTCTTCGCAGCTAAACATTTAATGTAGAAGTGGGAAGATCGGCGAAAGTCGTTGTGATGTCGATTGTTGTCGGGATTGGTGACGGATAGTAGGGGCGACACACGTTGCCACATATTATTTGTATACGTATAAATCGCATGTAAACATTGAATCCATATACCTAATGAAAATTGACACATACGGTAGTAGTTGTACTTTGTCGTACTGTTTGCCTTTCGTCCGAAACTGTCGTCGCTTATTTTTGAGATATTAAGTAAACTTTTGTTTTCGGCCATGTTTAGTAAATTATTTTAAGTGTGTGACTGTGTGTGTTCTTGTGCGATAAATAATTTTTCATTTATTCAAATCTGTTAATTCAATATACTGGGTGTAGCGTTTATGATCAATTCATTTCTCTTGAATACCTGCTTGCAGTCTGATAAACAGAGTATTATCGGGGAATTTTCGTTCCTGTTCAATTTTAGCAATTCCTGTGTTTAGTCTTTATATTTTATTTTGTGGGTACTACTCAAAATTTAATGTTACAATAGATGATTTCGAATAATTCTTCATCTTTCATTAATTTAGTAATCACAGGCTAGGAAATCGTTGATCAGATAGCTTGTTAATTCTTGCTTCCAAGTTGTTTCTTTTTTGTTTATGTTCAGCAAAGGAGTTGTTGAATATAAAAGATCAACGAAGAAAATTATTATTTGATCAACAAGTGTGAGTAAACGATATTGTTAAAACAAATTACAAAATTATAGACGTACAAAAAAAGCTAAATAAATTGAAGGTAACAAGACATACATACCTAGTTACCTACTTGGAAATGTCTTTTGTCAATAAATGAAAGGTGTAAGTAGAGAAACATCGCGACGTTTAAAAATTATTTTATGTTCAATAAAATCCTTCCTGTTATTTGAATAAAATAGAATTGAATTTAGCTTGTATCGGAAAAAAACGAGAATAAAAAGCAGCTTTACCCTCAAATATTTGTCTATAATTATAATATAAATAAAAAGTTAGTTTTGCGTTTCTTAAAATTTATTCTGTAAGTATAATTAGGTCTTATCTAGGAGTAATTAATAAATCTCTTTTTAAGATTTTATAATATAAGTACTTAGTAAATCAATAAAAAAAAAATAATTGTTTTATAAGAACAGATTTTACTCAGTTTTACTATTGCTGCTCTATCTGATACGGAAACGGCCAACTTTACGTAAGGTTCTAAATAGAAAGTTGTGTTTTGTAGTTATACTATTAATAATAAGATGGCGCTATATCGCCGCTAAAGATAAATGTGCACTCTTTTTTTTCCCATAATTAAAATATCATATGCTCAATTAAATATAAATAAAAATAACTCAATAAATAAAAACTTATTATATAGATAATATGTAAACATAAGGGGCTGCTGTCCATCTAATCATTGAATAATCATGGATAATCCGATCTAAATATTATTCATACATGATTTAATTTAAATCAAATTAGTGAACCTTGATACTATACACCTAAACTCTTCAGATATACAGAGATTGGGTGGATCCCTTTGAGTATATTAGTAAAGACCGAACTAAAGTGCACGCAAAATAGAAAAGGGTACTTAAAAAGGCATAAAACTGTGCCAAAAAAAAGCATTAAAAAGGCGTAAAATTCCAAAAATCCCAAAAAGGACATACAAATTACTAGATAACAAAAATTACTGTAGCAAACTTATAATATTTTATTTTCAGGAAATATACATTTATACAATTAATCTGAAAACCATTGATCTAATATGATTTTATTTTGATCAAAAATACTTTTTCAAACTAAGCTTTTTCTGTTTTTTGGTGCCTTTTAGTTTTAGCAATAATGAAAATTTGTGCACTCTTTTCCTTTTATGATTTAAATCTGACAAAATCTACTCTCTAGTGCTAAATTAATATCGAAATAAGATTGAATGCAAACAAAACCTTTATATGTTTTATTAATTTATTACATATCATTAATATTAATTTAAATAATAAGCCTACTATATCCTTTTGACTATTGAAAGAAACCTACACAAGCGAACATTTGTTATTATTATTATTATTCTTATCATCATGCCTTTTACATCTGTTCGCAAATAGTGCAATCAAAGTCATTTTTGGATTACCATGTTCATTCTTGCACAGGGAGATTGAACATATGAGCGGGGTTCATTTTTAGACACCCAACCATCAACCTCTACATGTGTAATTGAACAACTAACACCCCTACAATTAAGCCCTGGAACTACCACTTGGCTAACGACCGTGTCCAATTTACCATCTTCAAGTACTGATCAAAATACACCGAAAGAAAAAAAATTGAAAAAGTCATTACAGCGTAAAATCAATCTTTTAAGAATCAAAAGAACAGAAATTTCAAAATTAAAGCGAAAATGTAAAAATATTGCGATATCTAGAGATACTGCCCATATTATAAATTCATTGACTTATTCATCCCCACAATCTAGAACACTGGTGAAAATGCAACTACTGCATAAGAAAAAGTCTAAGTGGATGAAAGATGAAAAAGAATTTACTATATCACTGTATTACAAATCACCTGCTGCTTATTATTTTTTAAGAAAGAATCATATAATTCTACCTGGAATAAGCACAATTAAAGATTGGATAGGATCTTCTAAATTTAAACCCGGTTTTAGTCCTAAATTATTTGAACAACTAAAACTTAAATTTAATAGTGCTCCGCCTAATGAAAATATTTGTGTTGTCTGTTTTGATGAGTTGAATATTAAAGAGTGTTTAGAATATTCAAAGGCTATGGACATGGACTTAATTGAAGGGTATGAAGATTTAGGAGAGTTAGGACGAAAAAACAAAATTGCGAGAAAAGCCATGGTATTCATGGCACGTGGATTATACTCTAACTGGAAATTGCCTCTGGCTTATTTCGTGTCGCAAACAGGTTTGAAAGGTTGTGAAATAGCACAATTAATTGTAACAACAGTGCAAAAATTAATGTTATGTGGAGTACTTCCAAAAGCATTTATGTGCGATCAGGGTAAGCCAAATGTAGCCGCTTTTGGAATTTTGGGTGTTACTAAAAGTAAACCGTTTTTCTTTGTCGACAACCAAAGAATTTTTGCCATTATAGATGTATACTGGTCAACTCTAGTAATCCGATAATATTTCCCACTAAATTTTTTTTTTACCCTTGAGATACCTATATTAAATTTCCTCAAAAATAAAATACATCTAGCATAATAAAGTAATAAATAAGCAAACAAAAAATTACACAAAGAATCTTTTCAAGACAATATATTCAAAGGAAAATATTTTAAAATATAAAATAAGAGCAATATCACACTTACCCGGGACGTTTTAATGTAGTATGTCGTTTTAAAATGCAGAGAAATTACCATATTTATAAAACAAGGAATGCTGAAATAATAATTGATCTTTAGAGAGGTAGCTGAACTATTAAAAAAAGGTATTTGATATTATGGGCTACAAAAAATCTTGATTTAAATAATATTCCAAAATTTAAACACCCCTAGCAATTGCGCTGTAAATACCAAGGTAAATACATATTAGACAAATATGTTCCAGGTAAAAAAGTCTTAGAATGCAGATATAGTACATAATATAATCAAGAATTTTTCATTAAATTATAATGAAAAACCCATAATTTTTTGTATCTATTTTAAAACAAATAGAATGTATATTACTGAAAAAAATTAAATATCATCAATATAAATAATTACAAATTCTATAAAACCGAGATCTTAATAAGGCATTCATTCTTGCCCTTGAAAAATAAAATAAATTCGGAAAGCCGCAAACATTTCTAGAACAGCAAAAAGACTTCTTTGTAATGTTAACACATCAATGTTATCGTGCGATAAATCATGAAGATTATTTGAAATATATTTACTTCTATCCACCACTTGTATTTTCTTTTAGGAAGCAGTTAAGTATATTTACTCAAACTTAGGTAGGTATTATAAAAATTGAATATAATCCCTTTTTATTTCCTGTTAGAATTTACTAGAGTTGACCAGTGATACCTTCCATATCGCTGGTCTTACGACCCGACAAAACTTTTTGCCGCGAGTATACCTCATATTTATAAGAGCATACGTAACAATATGTTGACAGGGGACTTTCTGTACGAGAATAAAAGAATAAGTTTTAAAGACATCATATCTGTATATAACATCGACAAAGCTAGTAGTAAAGCTAGATCACTGTGTAAATTGTCTGATGCTCACATAAATCCTAGCTCGTTTCAAAAGATGTCATGCAAATTAGCCTTGCAAGTTTCAAGTCACTCAGTTGCGGCAACAATAAGAACGTGCATGGAAACAGGTCAGTTGCAGTCTACAACAGCGGAGAATACTGCAGGCTTTATTGATTTATTGGATCAAGCTTTCCATTGTTTAAATAGTCGCACTATTTTCGATTGTAATCCTTATAAATGTGCGTTAACAATGAATAATCAAGTTGCGCTAAAAACATTAGAAAAATCGACAATATCATGACAAGTTTAACAAAAATAAAAAACAATATTATTTCCCGACCACCATGTTTCGATGGTTTTATCCAAAGCACAAATGCAATTTTAATGTTGTTCGAACAGGAAATGAAACTAGGATGTAAGTTTATTTTAACTAACAGGCTAAATCAGGACTGTCTGGTGAACATGTTTTCAGTTTTTCGCCAGCGTGGTGGATTTAATCCTAATCCAGGGGTGCGGACATTTAGAACTTGTTTTCGAGCAGTTACGTTAACTAATATTATGAAGCCAACGAGAAAATCAAATTGTGAAAGTGACGAAGACGAATTATTGGCGGTGGAGCAATATCATTAATTTGAGCCGCCTACTGATAGCATACTTGTAGATGAAGTGGCAGGGTCTTCTTTAGCATTTTTATGCAAATGGATATTTGTGTACCTATTCATTATAAATCTTAATAAATCTAACCGTTGACAAGATACTTGATAATTGCAATTTTCGCGCCGAAGTGTTATTTCTGATTTACCGATAAGACAAAAACTAATCAGTTCTTCCAAATAAGAATGGCATGTAGGTACCATGCCCAAGTTCCATAGCAAACACAAAATTTACCAACTTTGCCAAATTTACATCTGCTCTCTTTTCTAAATAATAAACGAAATCCCTAGGTTCAGCGTCAATATTGAATCAGCCTGTACATTATTTTTACAGAAATGCAATACTTACTAAAAGATACTTATTTACCTAAATCAAATAAGAAAAGATATAGATCTACATATTTACAAACATTATATTTAATAGTATATGTTACAAAACAATCTTTCCTATTTTTAGAATAAAGAAAATTAGACTAAATAGCAATAATTTTTATAATAAGCACATATTCTATTAAACCTTGTTACAAAATTCTCTTTCCAAGCCCGCCTTCTTTTTTTATAATCCTCAGACAAAAAAAAAGTAATATCTCATATTCCAGAACCACAACAAAGCTGTCTTTGATCCCCCCTATAAGGAACGTGCTGTCTGAATAATTTAATTGTAAAAGACATACGTTAAGCCTATAGTAGTGCCATCTTTTACCCAATACATTTATTCTGCAAATAATCTACTAGTGCCGCTAAAGTGAATACCTTGGGAAAATAACACGAAAATACAATAATTCGACATTCATACACCATCTTTTGGATTGAATTCAAGTTATTTTTTGTGTTGCCAATCTCTCCATAAACACCGGCTATTTGTAATCTCCCTTCTCTGTGATTCTTGGTAGATAATTCGTACACCACTACTTCTCAACGTTAGATGGCGCCATATTTTACATCTAAGAAATTTCATTTTCATATATAAAAACTCATATTAATCATTTTCTTATTTGAGTAAAAAATGAACAATTTAAATGATGCTTACAACGTTTTATCTTGATTCTCTTTCTTAATAAAACTAAAAAAACAATTAGACTTTTTAATAATAATTTATTTACTTAAAATTCATATTACATACATCCGACATAATAAACCTATGTTATATACATGACTAGGTAGACATATTTCTTGTACAAAGAAAATTGTCAAAACAATATACACAGAATTACAAATTCAAAGAGAAGAAAAACGTAATACAAACATTTGATATATAAAAAGACATAGCTGCGCGACAAATTTCTTTCTTTTACCCACAATCTAAGTAGAAATAGATTCTATGCCAATTATTATTCCAAAAACGAAAAAAATTCAAATTATCAATATTTTTTTCACAAACTAGTTTTGTATTCTTCATATGTAATAATACGGTTTTTTGTTTTTTTTTTTAACTAAATGAGATAGGAAATTAATTTACTGAGTACATAGCTGCACATAGTCTTAATTGGAAGTCTTTGTATAGAAGTTTTCCTCCTAAAGGTACTCGGGTTAGGAACATTCCAGGGGACATTAAGCACAGAGCCTTTCCATTCATTAGGAACCTGGTTGGAGAAATCTTTGGTAATCCGTGTTGTTCTGTCACGTAATTTAACCATTGGGCGACGTTTTCTCTTGTCCAATGTCTAGGATCTATCAAACAAAATAAAATAGATTAGTACTTATATTATACAAAAAAATATTACAGAAAACTAAAGCAGATCTTCGTAAACGAACGATGATATTATTATCGCAAGTACAGTAAACGCCAAATTAGATGTCGAGCAGTAGGGGTAAGTCCGCGCATCATTAGAAATAGTGGGACAAATATATTCCAATAGTTTGAGTATTACTTCAGTAAGTGGGCGTACGCGTTTTTAAAAACGACTACAGCGTATTCCCACAGCTCACCATCTAATTTGGCGTTTACAGTATTCAGTATAAATTTTCATCTGTGTTGCGACCTTGAACATGTTTAGCATTACTTTTAGTATAACGTTTAGATGTTTTTATCAGGTTTTTGCGAATTTTGTAAAAATCATTTTTACAGCCCAGTGAATAAAAGGACGAAACTAGAGTTAATTAAACTCTCGTGATTTTTCGAGACGTTAAAAAGTTACGTTTTTTAGAAATAAAGAATAAAGAAGGCAAAATAAGTAAGCATTAATATATGGGTATAAAAGAGAATTTAGTTAATGAGAAATGACAAATAGTGTTCACGCATGCGAGTTTTTGAGTTGTATTTTATTCGAATATATATAACATACTGATGTCATAACCTCAAACAATGCGGAAACATGCAAACCATGTAATCAGGCCCTGGCCTGTTTGGATACATTTCATCTTCAAGATTTAAAGTGACAATAAGGCTCACAGAATATTATTACACTTTTGATATTTTAGTATAGGGAAATTTTTTAGAGAAGGCGATTCTCAAAAGACTTGTGGAGGGACGTACTCTTAAAAATCACATTACATTGGGCGGCCACCAAAAGATTACTATGGCAAAAGACATTAAATAAAAACGAATCTCGAACAGAAACCATACGTTTTGCCAAACCAAGGTTTCCAATGATGACGCTAAAAGTTGTTATACATGATGTTTTTATTTATTGCGAGAAATTCGAACTGTTTATAAATTTAACGCAAATAACAAGCTTGCTAGACAAGAATGCTATATAAAGCATGTTTAAATCGCAATCAAAACATTTCGAACGGAAGAGCTCAGTTGTTAAATCTGACAAGTGTTCAAAAACTACAAAGAAACTATTTTATTACTGCACTATCAGCAGACTATGCTAGGAAGAAAAGTAGTAAAAAGGGTACATTTAAGAACGCCAAAACATGCCTAAAAACTGTTCAAGGCAGACAGATCAAAACCAGTTCCTTCTGATGGACTTTTACTTGGCTCAATTCTACAAATATCTTCCAAAGAGAGCATGAAAACCACCATTCTTTTGAAGTAATTTGACCACTTAAGTCAGTATTTGTTTCCATCTTCTTCGTCTACTAAGCACCACCATATTATGAGCTACAATCAATGGACAAGTTAGTATTTTGTCCTTTCGAGAGTTATTGGTATGAAGAACTCTTATACATTCGGATCAACATCCTGACGTTGTATTTACAAAATGAATTGTTAGTTTATAATATTTACTAACACGTAATATAGCCTTAGAAAATTAAAATAGGGGGAAAGAAGCAGAAAGAACTAATTTAAATGAAGAAAATGGCGCCAGTATTTTAGAACAAACTACAGCTGCTTTACGATATTTAGATCAATTACTATAGTTAAAGCAACTTTTACAATAAATCCTCAAACAATGTTTAGATAAACGACGTTTTTCTGCGTATGGGACAACGCCGGTTAGAGATAATCAATGATTAATCAACAGAGATAGTTGGAAAAGCTGGCCCTAAGCGGTGTTTAATTTTTACCTTTTGGTAATGTATCTTGATTATCTTGGTAAGTTCTGTCTGGTCTAGTCCACTGAAAACTGCTGTCATATCGAACAGGCACTGATCCTGCTGTTTGCATTTTCTTTTGGAGTTTCCTCAGACTGCAGTAGAAGCCTATTTTGCTCGGATTGTTTCTGTAACAAAGAGAAAATTGCTTTTATGAGTCGCATAGATAAAAATTTCATTCAGCATTAAATATTGAAAAACTGGCTTCGCTTATTTTGCATTTGAACTTAAAGCAAACTCTTGTATAGTATGTTTATTTCTAGAGTAACGGAAAAATATTGGAAATAACATTGCAGAATGTCGTATAACACAAAAAAAAGAAAGATACATTAATTTAAAAGAAATCACAAATCTAAATCCCTAAATCATTGTCTATTTCAAAACTACCATTATTTTGGCAGCAGGCGGTGTCATTATTATCTTCTTTCGGCCTGATTGACCATATTTATGTGAGTGATTTGTCCTGGATGCGCTGATGTGATTAATTGGGAAATTTCTGATCATGACATTGTCTGTTGTGAGCTCTCGATTATTAGGCCGACCTCTGTGCCCAGGCTGATTACGTTTCGCAATTATAACAACATCAACATCAATGAGTTCAATCGAGACCTTAACTGCATACCTTTTCACTTCATATTCAGGATGGCTGGAATTGATGATAAATTGAGCTTTCTCAATAATTGCATCTTATCCCTTTTTGATAGACATGCACCTATTACAACTCGAAGGATCACTAAACCTCCAGCTCCATGGCTGACCGAGAACATAAGGTTACTAATGAACTTGCGAGACAAGGCAAAAGCTAAGTTTCGGCGAATCAAACTCGCAGCACATTGGGACTATTATAAGACTCTACGCAACTATACCAATGTGAGCATAGGTAACGAGAAGAAGGCGTACTTCGATCACATCAGTAGAACTAAACCCAAAAATGACCTAGCTCCTGCCCTTGAATGTTAAGGATAAACCTGATATCCCTGTTCATCTGTCTGACGTCGACAGGATGAACAACCATTTTGTAAATTGCACGGCTGCGGTTGTGTCGAATAACTCGGTCCCTGTTCATTCTCTCAATCTCCCGAGTGTTTTTTCCTTTCATCATGTGGAGGAGCACGAGGTGCTTGGGGTCATCAGTAGCATCACCTCCAAATCTACTGGCGCGGATGGTGTTCCATTGCAAATGATCAGGCTGTGCTGTCCCGCTATTATTCCCTACTTAGCGCATCTCATCAATGTCTGCTTACTGGAGGCGGTATTCCCTCAGGAATGGAAGTGTGCACTTGTTCTTCCTCTTCCGAAGATCAATCAGCCTAAAGAATTTAAGGATCTCAGACCAATAAGTTTGCTTCCTGTCATGTCTAAAATTCTGGAAAAAATCATGCATCACCAAATCACAACGTATGTACAGGAGTACAGTATTCTACCTGATACCCAATCTGGGTTCAGGAGGGGTTATAGTTGTGAGACGGCACTTCTCGGAATTATAGATGACATACTGACTGCTGGGGATAGTGGCCTCGTAACTACGCTAGTATTGCTTGACTTTAGCAAAGTATTCGACATGGGCGACCACTCGATATTACTTTCTTTACTTACTTCCGTTGGTTTCAGTAGCCGTGCTTGTCGTCTTGTGGGGAGTTTTCTCGAGCATCGGCGGTAGAGTGTTGTGTTTGATTCGAGGGAATCGTCTGCCTTACCAATACATCGTGGTGTTCCTCAGAGTTCCATAATCGGACCACTTTTTTTTCCGTTGTATACACGGGACTTGATTGAGAGTATCAGGTTTTGCAAGACCCATACATACGCCGATGATACACAGCTATATCTGTCCTTTGACCCTTCTGACTGGGAGTCAGCTGAGAGGAAAATTAATAGTGATCTTGAATCTGTGTCAAGGTTTGCATCGGAGAGAGGGCTTGGTGATTAATCCCAGCAAGTCTCGGGTTCTGATGTTCGGTGGTCCTGCCGCTTGCGATCGGATTAAACAGTTCATTAATATTGAACTAAGCAATTCAACGCTGCCTGTGGTGGGTTCTGCGAGGAGCTTGGGCCTGATCTTAGATACTAGTTATAGGTATAGACATCAGATTAGTAATTATATAAGACATGCATATGCAAATTTAAGAAAGTTATTTCCGCATAGGTCAATCTTAAGCATTAAAGCTAAAACAATTTTATGCGAAACCTTTGTCCTATCCCAGTTTACCTACTGTGCGCCTCCTTATCACTCATGTATCGATAAGTATACGGAATACAGGATTCAAAAAATTCAGAATTGTTGCTTGAGGTTTATTTTCGGTCTGAGAAAGTTTGATCGCGTTTCTCACGGACTTAGTCGCTTGGGATGGTTGAACATGTATAGTAAGAGGGAGTTGCAGACCCTATGTTTATTTCAGAAGATTATTCTTTTTAAAACGCCTCCTTACTTACACAGAAAAATTAAATATCGATGTGATGTTCACAGCATCACAACCCGGTTCAGGGGCCTCATTTCGCCACCACCACATCGTACCTCACTATTCAAGAGGGCATTTTCGTATGTTATCTTTTCTAAATACAATGCATTACCTATTGAACTCAAAGGGTTGTCCATGGCTGGTTTCAAGCGTGGGCTTAGGAGGAGATTGACTGTGACTGTTGGCTGAATAATGTGTTTCTAGATAATAATTTTTTTTTCTCTAACTAAGCATAAGTATCTCTAGGTTATTTGTGTATATTATGCATCTGTAACTAGGTTTGTTGTATTTTAGGTTTACTGCAGTGACAAACTATCACTTTATTTTAGGCATAATCTCTTGTGAGGATTTATGCTGTAGCCAGGGTTTAGGTGGTAGAGCAGTCTTCGACTGAACCTCGCCCTGTAACTTGCGAAGGTTAAATTGAATTATATCTTATTTAGAATGTTACTTTTGTACTTTGTACTTTCGCAATAAAGATATTATTATTATTATTATTATTATTATTATTATTATTTGCATAAATACTCGTTATTGGTCAATTCCTAATAGAACTTTATACATGGCAAAACCCTCTCAGCATCTCCATAATGTTTATTTAACAAATTGGCGACCAAATGCTGCTCTATGACTAATCCACAAGTTTTCCTACTTGCATAATAATATTAAGAGCTAACAAAATTAATGGTTACCACGTCTTAATAATGATTTTTTATTATGTAAATATGCAAATTTAATGCAAAAATATGAAAAAAGTATTTCACGTTCATTTATTTTTAATGTGGGTGAAAATAAAAAATACGAAAATAAAGGGGCAAGAAAAAGCATGTCGCTAGAAACTAAAATGCAAGTGCTTAGAAAATTGTGGATAGTGGTGAACGTCAATGTCAAATTGGTGTTGCATTGAACTTGTCAACTTTACATAATAAGGGTAATTCTCAAGTATAAAGAAAAATAGTGTCATCAACAACTACAACTACAAAAACCTCTGCAACTAGAATTACCCGTTCTAGAAATAATACGATAGAGATTATGGAAAAATGACTATCTATATGGATTGACGATGAAATTGAACGCAATATGCCATTAAGCCAAGCTATTATAAAGGAAAAAGCGAGAAGAATTTTTCAAATTAAAACCACTTCTTTTTTATCATTCCAAAAACCCAAGAGCGATGACAGAAATATCAAAATCAACTTTACCTGTAATTTAGAAGTCTAATAAAAAAATCATGGATAACTACGAAAATTTTCCAGAATTCACACTTTAGCCCTTTGTTAAACGCTATTGCGAATTCAAAAAACTTGAACCAAAAGCGCTACTTTTAATGGATAATTCTCCAAGCCACCCAACGAATTTATCTGACTTAATAACATGCATTCCAGTCGAAGTGATTTTCTTGCCACCTAACAGAACTGCACTAATCCAACCGATGGATCAAGGTGTTATATCAAAGTTTAAAGCTTACTACCTGCGGCGAACATTTAGACAAGTTTGAAAAAAACAGACAGAGATAATAAACAATCAATAAGAGATATTTGGAAGAACTATAATATCATGGATGCTATAGAAAACATAAATCTTTCTTGGAATGAGGTAACGGAAGAATGTTTGAAAAAAGTGTGAAAAAACATTGAACCAGATATAAACAAGAAAGATGACAATAAGAGAACCTATTGTCGATATGAACAAAATAGTGGAATTAGCAAAACTAACAGGTTTAGATGAAGTAAATGTGGAAGATCTCGAAGAAATTTTGCAAGAGACAGCTGAAAGTCTTTCTAATGATGAGCTCAAGGAATTATTAGCAGATCAAGAAGAACACAAAAATATTGAAATCAGCGATTCTGAAAAAGTGCAAAATGAACTTTCAACGGCATTTCTAAAAACCAGTTTAGCCACTACAACGATAATTATGGACCAATTTATTGAAAATGACTGCAGATGTTGATAGGAGTTCAAAGGCAAGACGGGGTGTCATAGATGCCTTGTCTACTTATCGACAACTTCTTACAGAGCGCAAAAGAAAAATGCAAATGACATTAGATACCTTCTGATAAAAAAGTAGAAAATTGGAAATGCAGAAAAATATGAATGATCTCAAACATAAATGTTGAATTACAAATTTATTTATATATTCATTTGATATGTTTCTATATTTGTCAGAAAAAAGTTTTGGTTGTTGTATTGTTATAAAAAACATATTTAATGAACTTAAATAACAAAGTACTTGAACAATTTTTTAATTTTATACCCATTTTCCCGTAATCCCATTATTTACATGATGACATGACCTCGTTTAAGGCTAATTTGTATAACGCTCTACTTTGATGGAACGTAAACTTTGCGTTAAGCGGGGTTTTACTGGAGATCCTTTATCACCATGAATCTGCAACTGCCAATTTCATGGAAAAACATTCCAGTCTTTCCGTAGCACCTGGTTCTGGACTTTTCTTCTACCTATGTGTTTTAAGACCCTCATTACATCCCAAAAACATGGCCAGTTTTATTGAATACATAGATTACAAATTGCTCCATATTAATAGGATTTTCAATTTCTTACAAAGCTTTCTGTTACGTTAGATTAACTTAGGATTTTCTTAATGAAGTTAACATTTGACAAGATATTCCTAAAAAACTCGAGCGCGGACCGCCCCCCCCCCTTTCTTACTACATCGCACAAGAAAGTAAAAGTTCAAGATAAAAACTCTAAATAATAGGACAAACATGTCAATTAGGTATAATGTTTGACATTTTAAAATTTGTCAAAAAATTTCACTTACTTTCAGTCAAACATAACTTTTACACAAATATCTACGAGGAAAGAATAGAACTGGAGAGAGTCTCCTTAATAATAATATTTGTCCAAAGTGGTAACTCAATATGACCGCCGCAATGCATAGGCATGCATAAATATTTTGTATAGGGTACATGTACACTTCGTATGTTCTGAAAAATCATTTAAAATAGGTTCTTAGTCCAATAACAATTAAAAAAATATCATCAGTGCATTATTTTTTCAATCCTTTTATTCTTTTTAATATAGTAACATTTATTCTAACTGTATTAAAGAAAACATTAAAAAAAACATGCCTGCCTAGAATATGTATGTTACGCCACTGAACACATAACCAAACATACATAACAAGTTATTCAAAATTCTCATTTTATAAATTATGATTGGTCAATATTGCCATAACTGACCTGCCTTAAAGTGGTAACTTCCATCTAAATAATACCTATTCCCCCACCAGTTTATTATCTCTCCTGTTATATTCTTTCCTCCTAGACAAATATAAATATCTAACCATATTGTGCATATAAAATTAACATTTTAAAAATGTTTGTATTCGAAAATCACCGACCACAAAGTTCTTGACGAAAAAAAGAGCAAGAGAAAAGTCCTAGGAATATAACATCTGGTATTCAAACGATTCCCTTTTAAATAATAATATATCACGCCTTATCAACTCAAGACGGTGACGTACAACACAGGAAGAGATAATCTATAACGTGAATGAGTGAGTTTTGAATTTCCCCTCCACTGCCGTACCCAAACTACACAGGAAGACACTTTTGTTGCGTTTATTCGGGGATACTATCGCCGTTCGGTTATGCGGTGCTTTCTGCAGACGTATTATAGGACGTCTGCACTCTCTGGATGAATGGGTGTCGTCTTTTCTAGATCTTCCGCAGGCCGTTTGTACTCCGACACCCTCTTGAAATCGTTCCGAATAGATGCTTATCTGTTTCACGGGTGTGCACTGTGCACTTAAGGAGACCACTTAAAACCTATTTTTATTGCGCTGTAATGGCAGGATATGTACGAAATCGATTTCCGCTAAAAATTAGATAAAAACGTGTGTGTTTTTAAATGTTATTCCGTGTAGAATTTATGCGTCAAATTTCTGTGAGATGCTTTGTTTAATTCAATCGGGTGACTACATTACAAAAATGTTAAAAAATGACTAACAATAATAATGGATTTTTGGTATTTTTACTTTCTTATACGTAGTATAAGGAAGTATTGTGATGATGAAAATTTTCGACCTCGAGATTTTTGCAGATGTCCACGTTTTGAAGTCTCCTGATACCGAAAAAGTGGTTTTTAAAAAATGTCTGTGTGTCTGGCTGTGTGTGTGACCACGATAGCGGCCAAACCGCTGTAGATATCAATTCCAAATTTTGTATTTACGTGTATAATCTCCCTCTTGAGATCTGATTAGTTTTTCAGTAAAATCGGTAGACCGGAAGTAGCAGTTTACTTCAGCAAAAAAATCGAATTTTGCGAATATTTCGTCAACTACTATGTTTAAACAAATTTATAAAGAATTCATATATACTTAAAATTAAAATTGGGAATAATTTTATTTAAAAAGTTTTTCGAAATTCCTACCGGAAGTAGGTCTTTTACTCTTATCGAAAATCAGTTTTTTGCGAATATTTCGCAAGTCATGCTTTTTAGACAAGTACGTTACGGGTATAAAAGTATTTAAAACATAATTTTCAATATCTTTTGTATAAAAAAAATTTCAAAATTCAGACCGGAAGTACCACTTTTACTCTTAACGAATAGCGATTCTTTGCAAATATGTCGTAAGTTATGCATTTTATATATATTTATCAAGAGTACAAAAGTATTTAGAACTGGATTTGCAATATGTTTTGTATATATGAAATTTCAAAATTCGGACCGGAAGTAGCACTTTTACTCTTAGCGAGGAGCACTTTTTTGATAATATCTTGCAAAGTATGCATTCTATAGCGATTTATTAAGCGAATGAAAGTACCTAGAATAGGATTTTGAATACGTTTTGTATAAAAAATTCTTAAAATTGTATAGTTTGAAACGCTCATACGTATAAGAAAGTCGTGTGGTGGCCACACCTCATTTTTTTTATAAAGATGAGGTGTGGCCAGCACAGGACTTTCTTATACGTATGAGCGTTTCAAATTATACAAAATTGTTTTACATTGTTTTAGATAGTTTTATCTTCTTAGGAAAATAAGCCTAATTTTAAGAATTTTTTATATAAAAATTATTCAAAATCCTATTATAAGTACTTCCATTCTCTTTATAAATCTCTATAGAATGTATATTTTGCGGGATATTCGAAAGAAAGTGCTACTTGCTAAGAGTAAAAATGTTACTTCAGGTCTGTTTACTCCCGAGCAAACTTAAATCACTTTTTTGGTATTATACACTCTGTATACAATATTTACGTTAATCTTCGAACCGGGCCCTTTTCTTGAATTGCATGTACCACATCTGCTATTTCTTAGACATTGTAAATTATTCCCGAGATACACTCAACTTTTTCTTTATTGTATCTTATTTTATTACTTAATGGTACTTCACCGAAACTAGGGGCCCACTTGACCCCTAATAAATATTGTAGGCATTGAGAAATATTTAAAGAAAGTTTAACTGTAATTTTATGTTATGAATTTTAGTGTACGCTTCGCTTTGTGGCCATAAATCAATATTCGTTTTCTATAGTGTATATGAAATTGGCTAGCAAGAAATTGTATACTTTTGTTTAACTTCTTAGAAACCTCCGTTAAAATATCATGCGGGCTCCTCTTGTAAGAAAAATAAATTTGAAGTCAGTTCCTTAAAATACATCTAAGCTTCAAGAAGGGCTCCGCATTTTCTGTAATAACAAATTAACAGTACAGTGTGTAATGCGCCATTTATTTCTAATATTATAAGGGTGATACTTGTTTATTTTAATAATTAAACACTTTTGCATTTACCATATTGATTGAGTTATCTGCACAAATATACGAAGTTTAGTGAGTTTGTGTCTTTTTAATCCAACTAACTGTCGCCGATCAACTAACAAATACAGCCTATACGGCCTTACAACCCGTGGGTGGCCTTTGACATAATAAATTATCATCGTCAAATAGTGCTAGTGTTCGCAATAACATTTTGGTCCTTCGAGCCGGATTACAGTGACATTCTCTTGGGCATACATCAAAGTGGTAAATCTCCAATTAATTCATTTTATTATCCTTTTTGTCCTGTGCAATTGTTCACCAACAACAATGGCAGAAATGGATTTAAAACTTTTGAAAAATCAGAGAACAGCCCTGAAGTCATCTCTGACAAAAACACTTAACAACGTAAATTCACTCAATGGTAAGTTCGAGTTGACTTACCTCAATAATCGCATAAACAAAATCACACCTATACTCGAACAATACGAGAACATACCATTTTGATTGAGTTATCTGCACAAATATACGAAGTTTAGTGAGTTTGTGTCTTTTTAATCCAACTAACTGTCGCCGATCAACTAACAAATACAACCCGTGGGTGGCGAATTCATTGAACATTACGCCTTTGACATAATAAATTATCATCGTCAAATAGTGCTAGTGTTCGCAATAACAAGGTCTTTTTGAAATTTATTTATACAAAAAGTATTCCAAATCCAGTTCTAAATACTTTTGTACTCTTGATAAAAATATATAGAATGCATAATTTACGACATATTTGCAAAAAATTGCTATTCGATAACAGTAAAACTTCCACTATATAGTTTTGGGTTTAGCTAAGATATTCACACAAAAATTTCAACATTATTTTACTAATTATCGACCGGTGCAAGTTGTTACAATAATCGTGGGGCATGTTCTTACTGTAACAACATGACCCTTCAATGTAAATTAATTGAACTATCATTTTCAATATTTTTTATTGTTCTAGATAATATGGTGAAGACTTATAAAAGGAAGACTGACAAAGGAAACATGTCAACTGCAGTTTTTGAAAACGCTACTAGAGAAATTTCAAAAAAAAATATCTATTGGGGAAGCTGGAAATCGATTTGAAATTGATATCTTAAAAAGAAGCGTGAACATCCTGATGGTAATAGAGTATCTATGGGCTATGCTGCACACTCTAAAATTTTATCAGAGGAACAAGAAATCGAAATATCAAACTACGCTGAACAAGCTGCAAAATTATATTATGGTCTGACAACAAAGGACCTACAAAAAGTATATTCAGTGGTTCTTTCTGAATCCAAAAATGAAAATTGGAGTCGGTGTACGGTTTGCAAATTATTATACTTACTTCCTATCTTTGTATTCGATGAATAATAATGTACTGATTTTGTATTTTAAAGCATTGAAATAAAAGATAAATATTACTTTTTTTTTCAAATATGCTTTGTGATTTAAATCAGCAAGCCTACTACTCAATCCTGCATTGAAACAACCCACCCCGCATGCTGTAAGAACTTACACCACAGTGTCATAATTTTTTTGTGTATCTTATTAACAGGAAAATAAAATTTACATTTCAAGATAAAGGTTCCCTTGTCACTTATGCGAATTCATTTCTTTATTCCGATACAAATGTTCGGGTAGAAAAAATAATATGTTAGGATTAGAGGTGGGTCGTTCGCGGACGAACCGGTTCAGTAAACCGAATCCCAGCAGGGAACCGAGCGAGCCGGTTCACTAAATTTCAACTAACCGGATCTCGGCTCTCTTGGAAAGTAACTATGTGCGCGACTGAACCGGCCTGATAGAACAGTTCTAACGTAATGCGATCCGCTTCGGTCGCGAACCGAGAGAGCCGGTTGATAATGAATCGGATCCCGGTTCGTTTCAGCCGACGACGGCGCCGAGTATTACAAACGTGTACGACATACGTTAATGGAACGGTATGCTATTACGGATCCACACGGTTCAAATGAGCCGGTTCCGGGACCCGGCTCACAATGAGGAGCTGAACCGAGTGAGCCGAGTCAAAGAAAGGAACTTTCCTGCAGTCCGAAATATTTTTTTAATCTTGTGATTGTAATTCCTCATCCTTCCCCTATAGTCCAGGCAATGGGTACTTTCAGAGTTACAAAAGGTCAAGGAGAGTTCTTCTTTGGTAGGTTTTGACAGTGCGGTGTCCTAATTAATATTCTGAGTTTGCGACCTTGACCGACCGCCGCTCGCGCCGCCATATTGGACAAATGGTACCAAAAACTACTTTTTCAAGATTATCTTCTCTCCAGTGCCACCTAGGTAAAAATAGCTATTACAATAAAATTATACATTTTTCATCAAATGAATAGTTCACGAGTTACAGCGAAGTCAAGTTCAGCAAATTTCTATAATTCGCAAAATCGCTACATTTCATCAGTAAATACCGATTACTTAATACGTACTAACGTTTTTTTTATTAATTTCCATATCACCATGAGGCAGAGTGAGAAGCGCCTTTTTTTCTAATGTGGCATCCCCTGTAGGCCTAATCCGCGATTCGTTATTTACTGATGTCTTTTCTTCCGTTTCGATGCCCTAGATGGTCACTGATACCAAAATCTTCTTGTAAAATTCTTTCCACCTCTTCCAAGTTTTCATCTTCGTTGTTTTCTTCGACCTCGTGTGTCAACAATTTCGCATTCAGACCTTCATTCTCGTCGTAATCGCCTTCTTCTTCTTCCTCTTCAGAGCATGTCCAATTAACAGAACACTTTAAGCCTGTTTTCCTACATCCATAGGCTCAACCGCACCCCTTCTTGCACTTACTTACGAAATGAATTTCAGAAGTAAGCCCAATCTTGCTTCTTTTCCAACCCCAATGCTCTTGTGTATATCATATCACGCCTGAACTTAGTGATAGGCCCGAAGAGAATGTTGCCGTGCAGCTTCTCTAGTAGGGGGTAATGTAGCAAGTTCGAATTTACTCTTCGTCACGGATCTTTTGATAACGTAGGGAGCCCAAAGTAAAGGTGTTTTCTTTGGTAATGCCGTAAAGGCAGCAGCAATGATTTCAGAATCTGTTGCGTTTCGCTCTTTGATACCTTGCATATTTCGGCTTAAATATTTGTTCTTTTCCAGTGTTTTTATCTCGCCATTGCTGTTAGGAGGACAAGAAGATCTTTATCTTCTCCTACTATGAATAAGGAATCAAATGATACGGACATACTGATCGCCATGTTAACGATCAGTGTGTCAACATCTTCCGTAGCTTCTTTCTTTGTGAAATTAGAATTGTCAAAGTTCCCTGTTTTTCTCTGAAATTAGAATTCTTCTTTATCACCGAAATCAAATGAATTTTATTGGTTTTGTTTGAGAAACATCTTTCTTGCGAAACAGCAACAAGTTCGTTTATTCGAAGTCTTTCTGCAGTTTTTGTAGTTTTGGTAGCTGCGTTAATTGGATACCCGTCAAGAACAACGACTGTGTTAGAACAATAATTCCCTTGCACATACTGTACGTAGTTTGTGCAGATCGGTGCAAACGATTCATTGCGATGCCGACTCTTTGTAGCATATATCCACCATCTATGACATAACTGCAAATTCCGGATTTAGTATCGTCTGGCACAAGTGTAAAAACTTTGTAGAATGAAGATTTTGTCGTGAACTATTCATGTGATTGGAAAATGTTTATTACAGAAGTTGCAGGAAATTTTATGCTGTATAGTTTTTGTAATAATTATTTTGAACCTATGTGGCGTTAAAGATAAGATATTCATGAAAATCTGGTTTTTGGTACCATTTTCCAATATGGCGGTCGGTCAAGGATGCAAACTCAGAATATTAATTAGGACACCGAACTGTTAAAATCTACCAAAGAAGAACTCTGCTTGACCGTTTGTAATGAAAGCCCATTTTATGTCTTCATTGCCGGGACTACTATATTACATTTCGATACTTATTTCATAGGCTAAATAGACAAATGTATTAATTTGTACATATTTTTATTATTCTCTATTGCATTTAAGTTATATGATATGGGTTGAGCGACGTGTATATAAAAAAATGAGGTGTGGCCACCACACGACTTCCTTATACGTATGAAAGTCTTACTTCCGGTCCGAATTTTGAAATTTCATTTATACAAAAAATATTCTGTATCCAACTCCAAATACTTTTGTACTCTTCATAAATATATATAGAATGCATAATTTACGACATATTTGCAAAAAATCGCTATTCGATAACAGTAAAAGTGGTACTTCTGGTCTGAATTTTGAATTTTTTTTTATATAAAAGATATTGAAAATTATGTTTTAAATACTTTTATACTCGTAACGTACTTGTCTAAAAAGCATGGCTTGCGAGATATTCGCAAAAAACTGATTCTCGATAAGAGTAAAAGACCTACTTCCGGTGGAATTTCGAAAAACTTTTTTAAGACAATTTGTTTCAAACTTAATTCTAAGTACATATGAATTCTTTATAAATTTTTTTAAACTTAGTAATTGACGAAATATTTGCAAATTTCGATTTTTTCACTGAAGTAAACTACTACTTCCGGTCTGCCGATTTTGCTCAAAATCTAATCAGTTTCCAAGAGGGAGATTATATTCGTAAATACAAAATTTGTAATTGATATCTGTAGCGGTTTGACCGCTATCGTGGTCACACACACACAGACACACACACACACAGAGAGAGAGAGAGACACAGAAATTTTTTAAAAACCACTTTTTTGGTATCAGGGGACTTCAAAACGTGGATATCTGCAAAAATGTCGAGGTCGAAAATTTTCGTCATCACAATACTTCCTTATACTACGTATAAGAAAGTAAAAAGAAGCTGAAAATATAGCACAACAAAAATTGTGCATTTTTACAGGAGGAACTCTTAAAATATGAATAAATTCATTCTGGCCTATTACACACAGAAATATAATTAGCATCTTTTCGTTCTCGGTTCGGGGTTATTAACAAGATATCTCCTCCAGAGTACTCCCTAAACCGTTTCCTGTTTAACGACATAAATTCATTTAACATCAGTCTTTAAAGCGATCTACGTCGTTAGTGTAACAGCATCCTTCTTACACATCACAACGATCACACATAATCTACTCCGTTCATCATTCATATAAGACGGGTGAGCGGTACACTGTTATGTCTCATTAAAGGAGGCAATTCAATTTGATGGGGGTGTAACCATGGGATAGTCTCGCAACATTCCCCGAAAAAGAGACACGTCATTCAGGAGAGAGAGTTCGTGTTTCTGTTTTCGTAAACGACAGGCGCCGTAAATTCATCTCTCTATGTTGTTCGTTTAATGGCCATCAATTCAATTTTTATAAATTAAGAATGTCGGTTTATTTGGTCCACACAGTCTGCGGACGATACACAGGAAGGAATAGAATGTTTTTTATAACTCGTGTTAATTGGATAAACAACGTTTCCGCAGGAGGATACTTTTTTGTCTCGTGGTGTTGACTTCATTTTAAATTTAATGAAAAAGAATCATAAAATACGTGATGTAATGCTTTAAGTGTCCAGAAATTTATGAGGCCGACAGAATAAAAACTGCAAGAATACGTTTCAAAGTCATTGGTCCTTTGCCCTTAATATGGTAGAAATTATAGATTGTTGTTTTGGGAATAACACTGATTATCAGGAAAGAATTCAATAAAATACAAAATGGATTTGTAGTATTGAACAGATATGATGAAATCAGAAATTATAATAATTAAAATTGTCAATACTTATCGGTAAATCATTAAAATATTATATATATTATATTAATAAAATAGAATGAATTACAATCAAAGAGGAGTTTTGGAAAAAAATAACTTTAGTCACTGAAGAAAACTAATGTAATGTTTGAAAGTATTGGATGAAAACACTGTTAGCAATAGTAAATAAAGCCTGGAATGAACACAAACGTGTTCAGAAGCATATATGTATTTACCAGTCAAGAAATGTCAACTTTTGGTTTTTCCTGATGGCATGTACTAAATAAATGAAATAACTTTAAAATCCGGTCTTCATACTTTATCTCCTCTCTAAATAAGAAAATTTTATGGTTTTCGTAAGTTTGGGATGGCTTTAGCACCTACTCAACAATGCCAAAAAGGATGCTGCTCAGCATATGGCTGGAGAAAAGCAGATTTAAAGCGTTCTATTATTTGCATTTATTGTAACGGAAGTGCCTGCGAAAACGATGAAATTTTAAACAACTCCGAATAAGTCGAATATATATTCAGTAAGCTGTCAGCTTATGAAGACAATAAGGAAAAGTATACTGAAGAAGAGATTACAGAAGAGGAAGACAACACTCAGCCAAATACTGCAAACACCTGTGAGCACATGTGGTCCATTCAGAGAGTTGACACGAAAGAAGGTATAAACAGCAATGAACTTCTAGCAAACATGTGGAATAGGGCTCTTGGTGATACCATAATAAAACAAAAAGTCGCCGTCTACTATACCTCACGGTGGTGTGGTAATGAGTATACACGACGATTAAAAATAAATAAATCGATAGTGAGTACAATTTCGTGTGAGAAAGTAGTATTTTAATTATTTTAATAAATACACTGCAATTTAAATAAGATCATTTGAGAAATTTTAGACTAAGATTATAGGTAATTTACTACTCAACAATTTTTGTAATAGACATTTTTTGTCTAGATCGTGCTGGAATGGCGATAATGTCAAAAACCAGTATTTTGGGTCCCATCTTCCAATATGGCGGAGACAGCGACAATCCGCCAGTGTTGCAACTCTAGTATATTGTTTAGGTCATCAAACTGAGTAAAATTGCCAATTTTCAAAACTCCTGTATTTTTTCACTACAACAGCTTTTCACATACAAAAAGCATTAAGAAACAAACATGTACATTATTTTAGCAATATGCAGAGAATGAAATTATTATTTCGTAAGTTAATGATATTAAATAAAGCATGTTATTTTCTATTTAAAAAGCAAAATATTTTCCTCTTAGATTGAATTGCATATTAGATACTAGCAAAATTGAGCAATTGAACGTAATTATAAGATATGCATCAACTAAAAATAAAAAAATGATGTGTGGCCACCACACGACTTTCTTATACATATGAGCGTTTCAAATTATAGAATTTTAAGTATTTTTTTATACAAAAATTATTCAAAATCCTATTCTAAGTACTTCTATTCTCTTAATAAATCTCTATAGAATGCATACTTTGCAAGATATTATCAAAAAAATGCTACTCGCTAAGAGTAAAAGTGCTACTTCCGGTCCGAATTTTGAAATTTCATATATACAAAAAATATTGCAAATCCAGTTCTAAATACTTTTGTACTCTTGATAAATATATATAGAATGCATAACTTACGACATATTTGCAAAAAATCGTTATTCGATAAGAGTAAAAGTGGTACTTCCGGTCTGAATTTTGAAATTTCTTTTACACAAAAGATATTGAAAATTATGTTTTAAATACTTTTATACCCGTAACGTACTTGTCTAAAAAGCATGACTTGCAAAATATTCGCCCTACTGCCGGTAGGAATTTCGAAAAACTTTTTAAATAAAATTATTTTCAATTTAAATTTTAAGTATACATGAATTCTCTATAAATTTGTTTAAATTTAGTAGTTGACGAAATATTGTCAAAATTCGATTTTTTCGCTGAAGTAAACTGCTACTTCCGGTCTACCGATTTTACTGAAAAACTAATCAGATCTCAAGAGGGAGATTATACACGTAAATACAAAATTTGGAATTGATATCTACAGCGGTTTGACCGCTATCGTGGTTAGAGAGAGAGAGAGAGAGAGAGAGAGAGAGACATTTTTTAAAAACTACTTTTTTGGTATCAGGGGACTTCAAAACGTGGACATCTGCAAAAATCTCGACGTCGAAAATTTTCATCATCACAATACTTCCTTATACTACGTATAAGAAAGTAAAAATAGAAGAATAGGAAAGTTTTCTTCTTCTTAAAACTACTTAATTGATATTTCAAAGAATTTAGTTTCGATATTAGAAATTTTCATGGTCAGGGTTTTGATAATGCTGCGAACAGGAAAACGAAATCGTTTACAATTTATCCTACACACATATTGCCATGATCCCTACATTGGTCAGGCATTGCAAGATAAATAAATAATTATGTAATAGAATAAGTAAATAATTTATTAGTAGTAAGTGTAGGTATAGAAAAATGTATCATGAGTTGCATAACCGCAACGGCGTAACATTATAATGTTAGGTAGATGACAATTAAAATTGTAACAAAGTTTATTTTAAAGGTATAAAAATAAATACAAAAATAAAGTTCATGTATTCTATATTTGTAGAAACGAGGAGCACAAGATGCAATTTCAATATACAAAGACAGAACCAAATTTTATACATTGTGTGAGAGTCGCATTAAATATTTTGAACAATAAACCACTATTTAAAATGAATAACGTATTAAGAATAAAGAACAGAGAGAGAGTTATGATGAAAGATGGTGTAGTCAAAAGAGTTAGTCATTTGAATGCCGTAAAGTTATATGAAAAAGGTGAAATTAGATATTTACGAGATGAAAACATCTTTCATCATGAATAGACGTAAATTTGTAAGAGATTGTTATTTGTTCGACATTTTATGGTCACATTTAATAACATGATAAATACCTGACACTTATATCTAAGTATAATTTTAAAAGGAATATGTAAAAAAGGTATATTATTTTTATTTGACACAATATAATGTGAAAAAGCTTCAGTGGCAGGTTTAAATCCAGTTTTATCCAGGAAAAATTCCGGAAATAACACATTAAAATTGGTTTTAATCTCATAAAAATCTACAAAGAAAAACAATGTTCAATATTGTTAACAGCTGCATACAAATCAACCTACAAGAAGACGAGGAAAGATGGTTCGAAGATATGGATGAAGTTATCAAGGTCCAGGTTCATGATAACATAATTAATAAAAGGAGCATTCCAGTCGTATGCAATGTTTTTCCTGTTATTGTCAAAGCAAACGTCTGCAAAAGAAAGATACAAATAGTGTTAAAAAAATAGTAAAAGAATATATTTAAATAATGATGATAGAAGCAACGAATTCATCTATAAACTTAATGAAGGATGGCGTTAATGAAAAGGAATGTACCTACCAAGATAAGAATATCGCAAATGTGCATTGACATTAACAATAACAAACAATCTAAGTGCGTGCATAATTTTGTGTAATTTCGAGATGTCAAACAATATTGATGCAAGTCAGTTTAGGGTGAACGTCAAGAAATTAATCTGAGCAGGACAGTGCCAACATAAACGTTAGTGTGGAGTGTGTGGCGCTGCGAACGATGTATGGTTTTTTCTGATGACCGAAAATGATAAGATGGCAAGTACGAGAGAGGTACGGGAGAGAAGTCGTCGATCCATGGGTGAAGCAGTCTAATTTTTAAAGACGCGGTGAATCTTCGATCTTCGTATTTTGATGATTGCAGGTGTATAATACACTGCATAGAAATCATCCTTAGCAAATGTATTAAGTTATTTTTTATTTTAAATAAGTATTTTTCATTTCACAATTAATTTTTTTTGTCATTTAGTTTAATTTCATTTTTATTAACTATCAATATGACCGAACAATATAAAGAGGAATTTGATGAAATATATGAGCATCATAAGTAAGTTATACTTTAATAATAAATTATGCTAAAGATGCTACGTGAAAATGTTCATCTTTAGCAAAGCGTTTAATGAATTTATTTAATATTTTAGATGGGATTAGTATCTTCTTTGTTATAAGTAAACTAAATAAATAAATAATGGGAGTCTTGTTAACAATGGAGAGAGGCATCAATGACACAACGTGTGAATGTTTGTTAGCGATGTTATCTATACTTTGTTAATAAGTTTTTTTTTTAGATACAAAATTTTTATAGGGAATTCAAATATTATACGTAAAGATAGGTGCATTTTTGATAAACAATAGCCAATTTGTGATATATACAACGTGCAAATATTTGCATATGATAATTGGTGACAGTCTTATCAAGGTGTTTTCCTGTTCTGCGGAATTTTGTATTTTTCAAAGACACTTCGTGTGAATGAATGCCTTTGTGGAAGCAAAATCTAGCATAGTATAAGAAAACTATTATTTCTTTGAAATTACACAATGTTAAAATTTTAATATAACAAAGAGCGATATTTATTCTAAATCTACATGTTATATTCGTAATGTAATGTGTTTACGTATTTATAAAATACACGTTTTCTTTTTCTTACTTGTTATTGGAATGTAAAAGGACAATTTCTTTTGCGGCCACATGTGACAAGAAATTATTTTCATCGACACTGTTATTATACGATGTTAAAAATTGAATATAAATATTTTATGAGATTTAGTTTTTTATTAGTAACCTTATCCTATAAATTTTTAATAAGAAATGTTGTTAGAAAAACAAAAGGAACATCACTGCTAGAACCTACAAGAAATACACGAATGTTAATAGAGATTGAATTAACAAATTTAATAAAGAATTTTTTTTACATGACAACGTTATCTCTACATTCGTTTAAATTATGCAGCTTTGTATTATTGTAGTTTGATTAAGTTATGCTGGTACAAGATTATCAATTTTTTTTTAATACAGAGTTATAGCATATAGAATTTGATGGCGATGCCTAACGTATAGCAATAACACATTTATTATAAATAAAGAATAATAAAAATTTGTCATCAGATATATATATATACTATCATAGCAATATGTCACTCAGTTTAGTTGTTTAACGACGCCGACACTGTAAAAATTAATAGAAAATCAATAGCATCGTTTGGAAGAATTCAAGAAATTTATAATTTTTTTCGGCATCATCTAAACGGTGGCAATTTTAAAAAACCTATATTAAATCCTTTACATTAAAACCATTATCAGAAACACGGTGGAAATCTCGTATTGAACCATTGCGATATCAATAGTGTTCATGTGTTCTTAAAAAAGAATTTTCTATATTTTCAAAAAATTTTAAATGTCAGAATTCAAACAAAAGATTCTGATAACTGTTCCTAATCCTTATATGACATACAAGTTCGATTTTGTACTTTCAGTTACACCAACAATATTTTCAGCAATGTTTTTCGTATTTGTATGTGACATGGTTCTAAACTAGCGTTCTAAAAATCAATTCCACACCTGTATTTGCTGTTTAGTTTTCTTAGTATAGTAAAAATTGTGCTGGCCAGAGTAATTCGTTCAAAACTTGTCGACACCCTTATATACAAAACAGATTTTTCTTTTTCCTTCACTTCCGACTTATTTAATTTCATGCATGTTATTCGATCTAAAAACCAAAAACCCCAAACTTTTAAAGACAAACCATATTCTGTCTGTTCCAATACATTCTAACATGTACATTTTCACCGACTGTGTCTAGTAGGCGTTGACAAACGACCGCGTATTGTAAACAAATGTCGATCGAATCTTTGACGTCTACGCTATCTGTCGCCGGCGTTCATGGCCTGACACGATGATGTTACATTTTTTAATGATCACCAGGGACTTCGGTGGTTATAACGACGTTTCTAGAGTGGATCATTCATTTCGAGACGAAAGACGAATCTAACAGGGGGTTGTTTTAAAAGGAGAACCGATATGAAGTGTTGAAACACATATTCCGGCCGAGATGTTTCCCTTATGTCGTCGCACTTGGTTTCTTTAATATGTGCATTAAAAGCGGAAATTATAAGGAAATTATTTATGTATGTATCTAGTGTATATGAAAAGGAACGGGTATAAAAGCGGCAAAAAAAGGAAAAAGAACTAAAGGAAGATAAGAGTGTTTATTTCTGTTAGTTTAGGGTTGCTTTACGTTCACAATGAACTCAGGAAATAGTTAATTATGTATGAGAGAATTTTAGGGGATCTCGTTCGACATATGTGCCCCCATAATCTAATTAATATATACATTTTACGATCCACTGCCTATTAGCAAGCAAAAACTGATATTATTGAGAGAGCATATCAATCAATTTATAGATTAATATTTTAATAATCAAGTAATATTAGCTATTTAGTGTGTATAACTAGGGCGCGGACACGCACGGTTGACGACTCATCGCCCATTGGCGCACTATTGAAATGTTGTATTTTTAAAGAGGTTTTAATTTTATTTATATAATTGGATAACAATTATAAAATATAAAATACCTTATTATTTGTTCATTTTCTCTTCTGTAAGACTTGTTCTCTTTGAATTAAGTACATCCTTGTAAAACGTCCTTTCTACATCGCAACTGGTTATAGGTGCGTACTGGAAATATTCTTTTATTTCAGCGTATTTAGCATACACAATTGCCGCAATGTTATTAAATCTGGATTTCTATTAAAAACTGCGTCTAACTTTTGCGGAAGGCCACATCCGAAGTCACTTGGAATACTTTTGAAATTATTAATAGCCACATCTAATCTGGTTAATCCATCTTTTAATTTGAGATTTCGATTTTCAAAATAAGTGATTAGTTTAGGCAAATTTCCAAAGCGTTCCTGAAGGAATAACAACTGATTTTTTAAATTTGGGATTTGTGTTAGTTCCTTGCACTCAGAAATACTTCGAGCATCGTCATTTAAACATGTGACAAAATTTTGTAAACTATCGAATTTCTCTGCATAAAAACTATTTCTGTGTATGTTTTAGCAAAGCTAATTTAAGTGACGAACGTGCGATATTTTATCATTCTGTAACGATATTTTACAGACTTTGTAATAAATTTCGGAATCACAAACAATTCATTTTCATATCAGAAAAAGTAACATAAACAACGTTCTAGATCTAAATAAATGATAACTAAAAAGGTACGCGTATGTTATTAAAACTAAACTAAATCCAGTGCACACTTACGTCTAGATAATTGGGAGAAGTCAATTCAATAAACCGATATTAAACAGACTATTACAAAAATTACGAAGTACGTAATTAAGAGTCAATACAATGAAAAAACGAAACTAACGTAAGTATGAATGAAAATTTTATTTCTCTTGCGAAATATAAGATAAATATAATATATTTTAAAAACCCCTCACGCTCCTATCTACGCCGATGAAAAAAGGATTTTACTCATAAATTCCTTATTTTATGGGAATTTTTTGCTCTCATTCTCGGGAACTTCTCGAGCGTAAATAGATGTTGCAGTTCACCATATGAATTAGTGCTAATCAGTAAGCGTGTGTTGTTTACATTATTTTTTTGCTCCCTTGTAACTTCGTGGTAGATTAAACCGGTCATGTCCGCGCCCTATGTATAACATAAAAGTTGGGAAAAATCGCTAAGAAGACAGAAAATAGATAATAATTGCTATTAAATATTACAGATAGTAAAAAAATCATACAAAATTTCTAGATAATTAAAAATATTTTCAGTTCTACTGAATGTTCGAGAACGCTGAACCAATACAACCTATAATACTTTTTTTTAAAAAAACTACAAAATGTACCAGTTAAATAAATTAGCATCAATTACTCTTAGGCGATTTTGAACTTTTTCTGAGATATAACACTATAATGACATATCACGTTAGATTAGGCAGGTATGATTTTGTTAATTTTATTATGATATTTTCTATAAATGAAATATATAGAAGATTTATTTTTTCTGTAATGAAAGAATGGTGTGCCTTCGCGGCTCAGTGTCTGCCTTGAACTCTAGGGGTTGACGGTTCACATTTTGGGCGATGCGATTAATTGTATTTGACATATTATGTAAGGAAAAATAAGACAATGTTACATTTTGGATTTTTTCTCAAATAAAATTAGGAAACTGAAAATGAATCACCCATGATAAATTCAAAGTTTTGGTAATATATTATCCTGAAAATAATATTGTCCAACCCTGTTTGTAAATCTTGTCTAGCTTATAATTTATTAACAATTAACGGCAGTAGCATTGCAACTGCATTTATTCTATAAATTGAATATCTCCAAAGCGGTAAAGTTTAGGTAATGATGTAATTATATAGTAAACTCAAAATTTAACTATGAGTTGAAGAAGATGTCAAATATTGGATGCTCTATTTAAAATAGTGTAGTTTATAATTATTTCTAATATAAACAGAAACAGCCGCAAGTTGAAAACATGTTAGTTATAGAGATCGTATCGAAAAACCTTGGAGTGCAAGTTGACACAACCTGTATTGGTTTAAGGTAACAAAAAACAATAACTCTGTTGGTAGTTTTGAGACTGCAGATGTAAGTAATAATAGCAATTCTTTAATGTAAGTTAAAATTTTTAATATTTTAAATAAATTTAATATTTTTTATTTTTAGTCAATAATAAATACATTATAATGTGGAAAACTTTTTATTGTCTTTTATATACATATGTATTCTTGAGGTGTCGGGTACTTTTAGGCAAATAAAAACTTTTACTACTACTACCGAAACGTCTGGTAGATCTTGTACCACACCATCACGTATACTCCAAGTATATTTAGTTTATCTTGAATACTGCTTGAAAATATTCTTCTAGCAGTAGCTGTATTATAGTTTTCACGTTGTCAAAAAACCTTCACAAAACTTTCGTGACAGAAGACATTAATTTATTTATATTTGGGTAGCATTTTCTAACTTTTCCTGACACCCGATGAAAATCATGTGTGAAGCATGTAATATGTCAAACTACTCTATGTTTCTTGTAAAAGCCGCCCTATATGCAGCTCCATCTATTACAAATAACATCACTTTTGCTATATTTTTATCGTGCTTTTCGACCCATAGCTATTTCAAACTCGAAGTTACGTTATGCGATATAAATTCCGCGTTAGTTCTTTCGAGTCTCTAAGATGCAAGTAAATGTGTAGACATTGCCGTGTCGCTATCTATCCCCTCAACCAAAACATTGGCAGTATTGCGTCGTTTAACATCAGTAGTTTCATCTACTGTCACCCCAAATATATTAATCGTTTATGTCATTAACAATTGAAGTTTTAATTTAATCGTACATATGGGCCCTATAATACTTTACAAAGGTGGATTTCATGGGGCACACGCAATTACTGTTAACACAATTGTGTTAAAAATGTTCAGAATGATTCACTGTATTCCATGTAATGTTATACGCACTAGAACTTTAGGTAGATCCGAATTAAATGCTTTCTTTCGTTCATACGGAGCAGCAATACGTGCTTTATGTGTATCCGACGACACATGTTTTAATGTGCGGGTTTTCACTAGCCGCGACAGCAATAGATTGCAAATTTTGCAGTGAATGTTAACGGGATATATTTAAATTGGTCGTCTAGACCCAGTGCTTACGATTGAACTAAAATGCTTTCGCCACGAAAACCCGCCTTTCAACTACATTTATATATTATATATCGTAACTTGTAAACATCGTGATTTAAGGCAAGGAGGAGGAAGCGAGCTGACTCGCGTTGACGAACCCAAGATGAAAAAATTCTTATAATGTGTGATTATGTATAATATTGTAACGGTAGGCCTTGTATATAATGAATAAAATATAAATATAATATAACATCCAAAATATTTATATTAAGATAATGTATATCATGAAATTAAGGTAGATAATAAATCAACACAGATCAGGAAACGTGTATTATTCATTTATGTGTATTAAATTATTATATTCCTGTTTAAAATGTTTCCATATAAATTCTGTATATGTAAGAAAGAAATAGTGCGTAGGTGTATCTGTGTGCAAGAAACTCAAGTGGCGCCAATGTTATCAAATTCAGACAAGAGTTTAGGCGGCATTAACAAGAAACGGTGTGTGTACAATCAACACGTGGGCAACCTTGAACGCTACATATTTTGCGAGTGCATGTTCTCACGAATAGAGTTTGAATGGAGGTAAAGTACATAAGTGGCTCGGGGAATTCCCTAAAAGAATACGGTGTGACATGCCTTAAGCAAGGAGAGGCAAGCAGACGCTCCCTAGCCCGTGAACAAGTAGGTTCGCAGGTCCCGTTAAGTAAAATAACAACTGGACCGCACCCAAGAAAAAGGGAACGATCTCACAGGCTAATAGTGCGAATACAAATATAGTAATTCTAAGCATTAGTTAAAAGTAAAAGAAAAAGCCTAGTGAGAAAACAGATATAAGTTTAATAAAACAAATAGTGTGCCAAGTGAAGTAAAAGTTTTATTAAAATAAGTGTGTGCCGTATCTCGGGCTAAAGAAGACGACGATTTTAATCTACCCTGGGAAAAGCTGCCCGTTGAAGACACCGTTCCAGCGTCACAGCATCGTTATAAAGGTACCCAACGTTGTTTGTTTTAAAGGCCTCTCTCATGCATGCAAATGTTGTGAATAATGAATTAGAATCTAGTAAAATTAGTTATTTATATAAGGCAAGGTTGTTGAATCAATTTATTATATTTGCCCATGTTGTAATTGATGCGTAATTTGTATTGAGATGTACCATTTGAATTGTGTTTCGTTCTATAACCTTTGTTTGTAACCTGATCTGTGTTGATGGTGTTTTAACCAATATATTAATAATGTTTAAATATCTTTTGCGTATTATTTGTCTACCTTAATATAAGAAATTTGGATTATAAAAAAGAAGTAATAGTACGTTCAGAAAAATAATCTTAGTGTCTAAATACCCGAACCGTCTTGAAATTAAGAGTCTTATGCAAAACCGAACTATTTATCTGAGCTAATTACGCGGAGCATTCAATAAGTCATTTTATCTATTTTAGTCATTTTTATGTAACTTTAAATCCGTACTATTACATAGGGTGTCCAACATTGGGGCATTTTAGTCATTTTTATTGAACTAAGGGCGGTACTATTACAATATTCATTAAGTTCAGTCCTGCAATGTACTCCTGACTGGCGATCTTAAATTAGTAACAATTTTTGATACAATATGTCTCTTTTGTCTTAAAAACTAAAAATAGTAATGATTATTGTTTTTTTTATTAGTACATAAATACATATTTTTCTATATAAAACGAGTACATACCAGAAAGCTGTAGTATAAAATAAAAAACAATTATATTTCCTCGAAGTCAAAAGAATTTACATGACATTATATATTATTCAAACGATACCTAATTCCATTTACATTTTAAACAGTTTTTTCTACAGTCATCTTCATAATTGGCACATTCGTTCAAATATGTTTAAATGTGGAACTAATTGAACACGAAAGCGAACGAAAAAAAATATATTCACGCTTCATTAGTGCTGAACGGACACACGCTTCCTTGGCGACGAAAATCATCCATTTAACAAGCCGCCAACAATCCCTAAAGCCGACGAGCTAAACGCAGAACAGTTTCGGAAGAAACCAGACGGAATTCGTATTAGACCCGGCAGAAATACCAAGTGGAAAACGTTTAATGCATGAACGTGTTCGAATAGGTATTTATAGAATGACAAAAGAGCGGGTTTGCAAGAATGTATGCATTACGTTTATTATAACTACTGTTATATGCAAAGCATTTAGTCGAACATTTAATACTATAAAAGGGAAATGAATTTACAATGTAGGAAATTGTTTTTAAACGAATTAGAATTAAATTGTTTCGTAACATAATAGAACTAATATGCAAGCAAGAACAGATTGACGATAAAACACCGAACATGCCAAAGAAGAAACTTATTGTTAGTCTACATTTGTGAGATATAAAGGTATATATACAGTAGAACACGGTTATAGCGTCATTGCGGAAATTTACACTTTTTGACGTTATAACCGAGTGACGCTATTTTCGATGTAGCCGAGTTTGGAAATACTATAATTTAATTATTATTAATTAGCAAATTTTTGCATAACTAATCCGATACGTAACATGCTTTATTACAAATTTTAAATTACAACAAACGCACATGTACAGTTATGTGCAATAAACTGGCGTACACTTAATATACGATTATGTAAATATGACTTGATATGACTTGTTTTCAATTTGTCATATAGCGTCAATTCAATTTGTCATACTTAAGTACAGATACAAATATTCAATATGCCCGAATATTTAGATTTTGATGAGTAAGGCTCGTATTATAGCGAAAATCGAAGATAACGTCAATTAGAGCAGTAGCACAGCAGTTTGGCATAAATAAATCTTATATTGTAACTCTATTATTCTTTCTCTTTGTGACATATTTCCAGAACAAATACTGCTGTGTTCCTGGGTATTTTGTTGAAATGAATAAAGATTATTATTATTATTATTATTATATAGAAGAAGTGCTTCTGATACCGTTAGAAATGCTTAAACTGCAGGAAATTTTCCTGGTTCACGATCCACGGCTTGTCGAAGAATCCATGAATTAGACTTGAAAAGTTCTATGCCGGCTCGAAAATTACAAATAACAGAGGAACACAAACAAGCTGGATTACTATTTTCTTTGAATTACGTTTATAGAGAATTGCCCTTTTGGCAAAACGTCATATTCTCTGATGAAAAAGGATTTCAGTTTACGCACAATGGTCACATACGTGTGTATAGACTGCCGAATGCACGATTTAATGAACAATATATATATACCCGGTAAGAATGAGTGAACGTTTTAGCTTAAATGTATGGGCTTGGTGCAGCTATGAAAGGCTAGGAGTTTGCTTGAAAATAGACGGGCCGTTAAATGGTGAAAACTATATTCATATTCTAGAAAACGTAATGCTGCCTTCTGTTCGAAAATTATATCCCGAAGATTTTATTATCAACATGACAATTGTCCTCTGCATACGGCTAATATTATTAGAACATGGCTTGGTAATAATAACATCGAAACTTTGCCGTAGCCTGCTAACAGCACAGATCTGAACCCAGTTGAGAATATATGGGGTTTATTAACTAAGAAAATTTATACCGAAAATATTCGTTTTCTAAATGTGAATCATCTTTGGGATACTATAGAAAATGCGTGGGAAGAATTAGCGACAAATGAAAATTACATGCTGCAATTAATTCAATGCCTCATCGTTTAAATAAAGTCATTGAAGAAAATGACAGTATGACAAAATATTAATGTTTTCTTGTTTTATTTTTATTTGTATTTTATTTTTCGAGTTGAATATTAAAGAATTATATAATATAATAAATTCTATTTAATGTTAAGATAATATCTTTACAAACGATAATTTTAAATAAAATAATCATCAAGATAAAAGATAATCAGAACCAATCATTTTGACAACCAATGTAAATAATGAAGGCGTTATTTAACATTTTAAATACAGGAAAAAATAAGCCATGTTCACACTGGTAAAATAATGTCAAAATCAGCAATAAGGCATGTACGCCACTTTACTCCACAGAGCTGTACAAATTTTTTCAATTGACGTTAAACCCGAGGTTTACCAAAGGCTGATGCCGTTATATGCAATGTTTTTAGGATAAATTGTCTACTACAGGTAACTTCCACGGACCAAGGCGATTATGATGCTATACCCGAGTTGACGCTATAACCGATGCCGTTTAAACGAGTTGTGTTATAATTATTTTAGTATTTTAAAACGAATTATGTAGAAATATTGAGCGCCGAATTTTCCAATTCCGATTAAAATACTCCATTAACTAATCATTGATTAAATCTAATCATTGATCATCTTTAGATGGTGTTTTTCAGTACGCAGAAATACGCCGGTTATCTAACCAATGTTTAAGGGTTTATTGTACAAAGTGAGTAATATTGTTGCTAGTGCATTTGGTCTAAATTAGTATATTTTGTTCTAATAAATTGGCGCTATTTTTTATATTTGAATTTGTTCCTTGTGCTCTTTTATTTTTTTTAAGTTCACATTCTATATAATAAAAAGGTTATGCAAATGTCCAAATAATCTTAAACACTGTTTAATATTTATCAGGTACTCGAAACACCGGTTAAAATTTCTTCGAGTAACGACGTTGTTAATCAATGATTACGCTAAACGGTATTTTGTGCTAAGGCGAGTGTAAAATAATTACAAATTTAGAAATGCAAGAAAATTAACATGAAATAATGCATTAGCAATCGATATTTCACCTTATCACTTTCATTTCTTTTTCTTTCTCAAATATATACTGCACAACATGACATAAATAATAAAGATATCCGGTTGCTTGTCACGTTATCTGTTACGAAACTTTTTGTGTGTGTCATTTGCATATGAATGATTAGTTTGAATTACAATGGTGGATTTCTCGTAAGGCTCCACACGCATACACACAGAGAAAACATAATGGAAATTAATTACATATTGTCTATTATTTGATAAATTGTGTGTGAAAGACGAAAAGAAAGGTATTGTATGAATTATGAATAAATCGTAAAACTAAAAATATTTTTGAACCTTCACATCGGTAAAGTCCATTATTGGTATATTGTAATATTGTACTGATAGCGAAAAATGTTTTATACAAAATTGTATATAATCTTAATCTATAAGTACAATTTAAATATATTCTTATTTTTACAGAGTGTTCGACAAATACAAACCAACACAAGCTTACCTCTTTCTAAGTGGAATGATATATTTTCTTTATACATTTTATGATATCCCTTTATGGTTGATTAAACTAATAGATATTTGTGTTATTGGTTTTTGAACTATTTTTGAGATACGGCCATTTTTCGAGAAAACTGTATAACTTTTGGTAAATTGCTATGAAATAATGATTAACGATGAAAGATTTATTATTAGAAATATAAATACATGTTTTTAGAATTATATACCAATCCGCTAAAGTTAAAAATTCTGAAAGAAGGTGTTTATAAAAGAGAGTAATATTATATTTCTATATATTAAGGTTTGGCTTCTTTAAATATACATTATTTAATAATCATCTATTTCTTTAATATAGTTAAGTTGCTCTCGCAACCGACATGCGCCACTAAATTAAAATGGCGTCAAATTTGAGATTTTACCTGTCAAGTAATATAACCTACAAAATCCATTTCAAGACTGTCATAATATAATAATATTCAGACACCTTTTGACATTTATCATAATTATCTTTTGACGTTTGTTATAATTGTCATCTAAACATTTTGAATTTGTAAATAAAGCCAAATGTTATATAAAATATAGGTGTAGAAAAAATAATATTTAATAGCTTTATTTATATATAATATTTAATTTGTTAGTATTATACTACTATGGGAAGATATATATCCTGAAATATAAATTGATTATTAGTTTAATTTTATTGTTTTGAAATTATTCCCGTCGTTCGAAATTTGAAGTGGTATTGAATCATCGTCTTTAGTTAGTACTTCGGTCGTATCGGTTGCCAAAACGACTCGACCTTATCATTATTTCGCACATTGGAACCTGTGCTTCATCAGGATAGACTACAATAAATAATGTAGGTGAAACATAAGCGTAAGTCAAAAATATAATCTGACCTTACCATTTGAAAAAATGAAGGTTTTGTTTTTTTTTGTTTGGCATGTTCATAAAATCCAGCAAGCCGTGGATACTAAATTGACACATCAGGTTAGCTTCATAAGCTTCCGTGAACTCTAAGGAATCCACCAAAACAGTTTATTTTGTTCTCTTAAAAGGTTTGCGAGTTATTAATTTCCTACTGAACCTTTCTATTTCCAATCTTTTCGACAAAAACTGTCATATGTCAAAAATTATGACAGGTATGTAGATATTAACAGCCTAGGTCACCAGTACTCAGAATTAAGAGAAAAATCCAAAAAACTAAATAAAAATACTCAGGTATTATTTTAAATATCACAGATGACCTTAACTTCCGGTATTTCCGGAAATACCCATGTCGAAAAATATTTTGCTTAGAATCGCAATGTTGAATTATAGCTTTATGCGAGGTCACAAATTCTTAGCTGGATGGCAAATTTATAATTCTCTAACGCCCGTTTCAAAATTAATCACCCTGTATAAATATATATTGAAATTTACAATGTGATTCTTCATTAAAAAATTACGAAGATTGTAATTTTTAAACTCCTAGAGTTTAAATTCAATGTACAGTTCTTATAAAATTAATATTGCAACATGTCAAATGATTTGGCAACTATGTTGTCAATTGCCATAAGACCTCTACTGAATAATAAGGTTGAGACGGACTATATTTAACGTTAACCTTAAATGAAATGTGACAACAAAACTATAATATAACTGGATGATTACTCTAGTGAAATAAATATTATTCTATACCTACATAGTTTAATCTGCAAAAATTATTATTAATGTTATGAATAACTTCTTAAAATATGTCAGTCTATAATAATCTCACTCAAAACAAATCATCGATTCCATCCAGTTACAAACGCCAAAGTCGAAACACTCACCCCCATATATATTATGCCATAAATTTCCGAAGATTGTCATTCCAAACCTGCCCCTTTCTTATCCATTCTGGCATCCAGTCTCTTTCATATTGTGCCTGTGGACTGTGTATAGTGCCTTTGTTGTTCCTGCCGAAAATAACTTTATTTGCGGATGTCGCATGGTCTGGCGGAAATAGTATCGACTATAGGAAACACCCCTTCCTGTACCTTTTAAAACCAACCCCATTTATATATGTACGTATATATATACATATCTGTGCCCCGTGTGTATAACTAACGGTGACAAGCGGTACATCGGAACGTGTTTGTACAGGTTTTACGGTTTTTCAGTATTTCCCCTTCGCACGGTGGTGTTCTGAGGCGAATGCGATAGATTCGACGATTGACGGGAAGCTGTTGAAATTCGACAAGAAATAGGTGTGGATATGGCGAAGTATTTGAAGATGAAAAAGGAAATAGTGTATGTACCTATACAATGTGGCCCAGATAATATTTCCAATATAGAAATTTCGCTTATTAAATGAGAGATATTATCGAAAAAAGAGCACATGAAAGAATTAGCAATGAACAACAATAAGAAAAATTGCTAGGGGTTTTTAAATTATCGAATTAATTTAATTTTTCTAATCTGATACCATAATAACACTATTAACGCTTCGTAAACGATGCGTTTCTAATTCTTCAACAAAAATCAATCCAAATATTTTATTTTCAAGTATATTTTTGAATTGTACAGTTACTGTATATATTGATATATACATAAGATGTATCTTGGGCATTTATAGTATAGCTTGTTTTAAGATATTTTAATTTGACTAAACAGATATTATACTGCACCCCCTGCTGAGAGGGTTTAATGAAACGTAAAGAGATCTAGAGTTTAAGCTGTTCCTTTCTTTAATAGCCAGAGTAGTATTACATAAATTTTGTCTAAGTAATCGATCAAGCTCGATTACTTAGACTTGCCTGTTTATTTTAGTTCTGTGAATTATATTTAATAGTAGATAATAAGAAAATGACAATTTTTATTTTTAAAATTATAATTCTCGTGAAGTAAACGAAAAATTTACGTGTTCAACGCGTAAAAAAAGTGAGTTTTCTTTATTTGTTAAACAATCTACTATTTTTCATCGGCGTAGATGGGAGCATGAGGGGTTTTTTAAACATTATATTTACCTTATATTTCGCAAAAGAAATAAAATTTTGATTCATTCTTACGTTAGTTTCGTTTTTTCATTGTTTTGACTGTTAATTACGTACTTCGTAATTTTTGTAATAGTCTGTTTAATACCGGTTTATTGAATCGACTTCTCCCAATTATCTAGACGTAAGTGTGCACTGGATTTCGCTGCATTGTGATATTTCGATTAATGGTATCGAAATATAACACCCTTCGCCAGTCACATTTTTGGGGTTGGATACAGATGAAGCACTTAATTTGGAAGCAAGCTTGCAATAATATAGCTATACATATAAATATTTTGCCAATATTTCGTCAATTACTTAGTTTAAACAAATTTATAAACAATTCAAATATACTCAAAATTAAATTTTAGAGAAAGTCATGCTTTCTAGGTAGGTACATTACCAGTATTTAAAACATAATTTGCAGTATCTATTGCATAAAAAAAAATTCAAAATTCGGACCGGAAGTAACTCTATTTTACTTTTATCGAATAGCGATTTTTTGCAAATATGTCGTAAATTATTATAAATATATATAATTATATATAAACTACTTATGGAATAAATTCAGTAACTTCCAAGAAAAAGGTCAATTTTTATTTTAAATTGTGCTGGTTTTTAATCACTGCACCTATTAGTGACGTCATCTTCTTTAGACTGTGACGTCATTCGCATTTTTTTTTTAATAGAATGCTATATTTTTTTTATAAATTCGTAGATAGTACTATTAAATACCTTTTCTATGAACTAACACTAGTTAACTTTATTTTCAACAGTTTTTGAGATTTTTACATTTAAAAAAAAAAACTCAACACGAAAAAACTGTGTGATGAAATTGATAGTACCTGACAGTAGTAGAATACAAGAAAGATAGTAATTTCGCTTTGATCAAAAAGAATTATAGTCTGTTTTTAAACTAGGAGGAGTACATAGAAAACTCTCTTTTACACTGTAAAAGTTACTAGATCAATGACATATATAGTATTTATAACCCTACTTTAAGAAGGTCAAACGTAATTGAATATTTATTAAAAATTAAATACATTAAACAGCAAAAATAACATGAATAAAGAAATGATAAGGTAAAGTAAACTATATTTATTTATGTTTAGATAAATATAAGATGTTCTTGGTAGTTTAAGCCAAGAAATTACATAGAGGAAGCAGAAAGAAATACCGAAAACTATTTAGAAACTTTAATAAGTATTTTAATGAAAGTAGGATCTTTGATATCGCAATTAAACGGGAAAAGAATATACAAAGGGTATTGAAATGTAATGAACAATTATATAAGCAACTTATTACACCAGCCCAGCAATTTAATTCTCTTTATTATAAATAATGCAAGTTTTATTTTAAACATATACGTAGAAATTTTATATTATGCAAGTAATAAAAATAGTTTATAAGATTTTTGTAGTTTTATTAGCAAGAATGACATACAGAAAAATATTTTTGAATACATATACACTGAAAGAACATTAGTGATAATATATAAATAAATTGAATTGTTTTTTTTTATTCTTTGATGCTTATTCTAAATCTGAACCATCTGAAAAAGTATCACTGTCACTATCAGCACTAACAGAAATAATAAATGGTTCAATTAGATCATCTACGATTCCATCTAGTGTGCACATTTTTGTTTCTTCTTTAATTATATGTTCAATACAACTTTTCCAATAAACATTTTGAACATTATCAATAGCTTGCAATAAAAGTCCTTTCACTTCTCTCAATTTAAATGTGTTGTTCTTGGATGCCACTTCATTCTTTATTTTTGCCCATATCAATTCTATAGGATTGAGTTCACAATGATAAGGTGGCTACCTTAACACAATTTTATTGTTACGTTTTGCCATTTCATCAATCACATATAAATTATACTGTTCCTTGTTAATTTTTATTAAATTCAGTAGTTCAGCTCGTACCATATCTTCTCTGAATTCAATGTGCTTAGCTTGTAGCCACTCTTGCATATCTTTTTTCTTAGATCCTGTTGTAGGAATTTTTTCCAATTTACGGCTATGATAAGAAGCATTATCCATGATGACAACTGCACCGTTAGGTAGTTTTGGTAACAGATTGGCAAACCATGTTTCAAAAACTGCTGCGTTCATTTCCTCATGATATTCTCCAGTTTTCTTACCTTCAAAAAGTAACAACCCTCCATCGACAAAGCCATGTTCAGATCCAACATGCAAAACAATAAGCCGCTTCCCTTTTCCTGAAGGGTTCTTTAGTCCTGTAGATAGCCCTTCAATGAATGTTTGACGTCGATTTTTTATACTGTTGTCTATCCATATTTTTTGTTTTGTATGACCTTCATTAACCCAAGTTTCATCTAAATAATAAATTTGTCTACCTTCCCTTCTAAATTCCTTAATTTTAGTTAAATATTTTCGTCTCCATGTTACGATATCATCTCGTTCTATCAAAATACTTTTACTGTTTCTTTTCATGTATTTGAAGTTAATTTGTTTTATAAACTTGTAAAGTGATGAACGACACATTTGTGGCAAATCTGGATGTTTCTTTATTTCTATCAAAATTGTGTCCAAAGTAGGTAATTCGTTCTTGTAAAAGAAAGCATGCACTATTTGCCGCACAGAGTGTTTGACCACTTCATCATATGCAACAACACTAACAGGTCGTCCACCTCTGTGTTTAGATGCAGTAACTGTGCCAGTTTCATTATATTCCTTTATAGTTCGATATACTGTCGATTTTGCAACGCCTAAAAGCAGAAAATTATACATTATTTATTATTGTTATAAATTATTTGTTAAACTTACCCACGATGTTACTAATTTTAGAAATGATAGCTGTTTTTCTAAGATCCGGTGTGTCAGTTCGTAGCTGTTTATATATATTTAAAGTACACTGCTTTTCAGCAAGCGATAAATGACCTAAATCAAAACGCTTGCGCTTCTTCGGGGGCGAAATTGCTGATGAAGTTGACGTTGATGCAGTATCCATATCAAGAACAACAGGATGGTACATTAAACGCTACGCAAATTCTAAAAAGAACGGATTTATTTATGTTTTAAAGAGCAATAGAACAACGGGAACAGAAAAGTAAAGACGAAACACAACCGTTTGACATCGATACGTCAAACGTCATCTATTCCACATTTCGACACAGATACAGATTTTAGCGCGATTAATTTAAAACGCTCCTCTTAGTTTAAAAATAGACTATAGTAAACTTTGACGTTTTCATAATTGTTGTTGTTTTGGTTGGAACGTAAAAATGTAAAAATCTCAAAAACTGTTGAAAATAAAGTTAACTAGTGTTAGTTCATTGAAAAGGTATTTAATAGTACTATCTACGAATTTATAAAAAAATATAGCATTCTATTAAAAAATGCGTATGACGTCACAGCTCTAAAGAAGATGACGTCACTAATAGGTGCAGTGATTTAAAACCAGAGCAATTTAAAATAAAAATTAATCTGTTTCAGCGTTTTCGACAAATGTCATTAGTTGGGAAGTTACTGAATTTATTCCATAAGTGGTTTCCACACTGTGTATATTTATCAAGAGTACAACAGTATTTAGAGTTAGATTTGCAATTTTTTTTTATAAATGAAATTTCAAAATTCGGACCGGAAGTAGCACTTTTTTAATAGTATCTTGCAAAGTATGCATTCTATAGGTATTTATTAAGAGAATAGAAGTACTTAGAATAGGATTTAGAATAATTTTTGTATAAAGAAATTCTTAAAATTCTATAATTTGAAAATCTCATAGGTATAAGAAAGTCGTGTGGTGGCCACACCTCATTATTTTCATACAAAAGGTTTTGAGAAGGTCAAAAACGATTGTCCGAAACGTCTCGAGCCAATAAACAGATATTTTCTTACATTTCTATCCCGAATTCTACCACCCGGTAATAAGTCACAGTACATAGTCAAATACATCATCAATGACCAATTAAATTATATTATTTTTCACTCACCACTCTCAGGGCTATATACAAAATAGTCTTTTACATCTGCATATATATATATAAGACGCACGTGGTTTTGGAAGTATGTACTGCGATCGTTTGTGTTGTTGTCAAGTCCCCAGAAATATCGCACAAAAAGCCAGTAACGTAATGAAATGGAAATCTAAAGGACGCTGGCAGGATATCCGTATCCTTGCTCAATAAATACATACAGTGGCGTCCGTCACAGGTCCGACATCTATATACAGGAAAAGGAAACCCATTATCACCGATTTTCAATTGGCATAATCGTTTTCCCGTATAAATACGTTAGGTATACATTTGGTACACAAATATAACGTACACAGTGTGTATATATTTATATATAGAGGCGTGTATATAAGCCGATTTGATTGCTGTTGTGTTATTTTTATGTATACGAATATGTTTATGTTATGTATATCTTCTATTGTACAGGCTTCCACGGATATGTATACTACCACGTGTGCGATGATGATATAACCACAACGGTAATTTTTTTTTACAATTCTGTCAACAACAACAGAAAAAAAACACAAAATCCACACACATAATAATTAACGAAAATAATGGATGGAAGAACAAAACGATTAAATAATACTAGCTTTACACCGGAATGTTTGTCCGGTGATTTTATTAAACGCACTATATTTAGGGAGCTGTCAATTTGACGGATTTCTAATTTATTTCTTTTTAAGATAAAAAAAATTAAAAGTAATTTTTATGAAAGTGATATAAATTTTATTGATTTATTGATATTCGTATTTATGCTAATTTCCCCCCTTTAAACACTGCAATTTCAAATGTCAATATGTAGTATGCCTGGTTTACCGAAAACACGTCAAATTGACGGGTTAATTAATTTCTGGGTAAATAGAAATAACAAATGTTTATGAACCCAAAATAAATTTTATTCGTTCATAAAATATTAACATTGCGTATTTACTCAATTTGAGTTCGGGAAATTCGTAAAACTATTTCATTTTTTTATTTTAATATATTTTATTCGGTATATTGATAAGTGTATTTTATAGCCAAAATTAATTTTCTATATTCATAAAAAATATTTATTTCTCCTAAATTGACGAGATTTTTTCCATCTTAATAATTGAAAAATCTCCATCATAATTCATTATTATGATGGAAAAATCTCGTATAGTTGCTGAATATCTATAAAAAAATGAGCAATATAAATAAGTAATGACTCTTTTGAGATCAATTTTGATAGGATGGAGGTTGAACTATGTGACGCGAGAATAAGGTAAAGTATTCGAATTCTGATGAAAGCACCGACATCGAAACTTCAGACAACGAGAATGGAAATATCTCTAATTTATGTGGCAGTACAAAAAGATTGCGTATCTTTCAGAGTTTGGGAAGGACAGAAATGTGGAAATTTCTAATACATTTAAATATCGATTCAAAGCAACTGAAATTTCTATTGATGGAACCATATAGGAAACACTGCAAGAAAATGAAAGTTATGGTAGATTTCAATTATATTCAAAGATTTGACAGAACCAACGACCTATGCCAAGAAAAAAATATCTCCCTAACGAAAGCAGATTTTGACTCATTAGGAGTACCTTTTAAATGTATTTTATATTACACAGACTATATTATTACTTTTTTGTATTACCCGTATAATTTTATTAGTCAAAAAGTAATAAAATAGTATAGACCTAAAATTTAAAGTTATTGACTTATTACCATTTTTCTGAAAAATTCTATGGTTTTATAAAACTATATTTCTCAAAAACGACATATTATATGGACACAATTTTTGGTAGTGTTGTTTATAATAAAAGGTCCTTATACAAGCGTATTTTTTTCAATTACTAGTAACATGTGCTGAAAACTGGATTAGCGCTACATGAAAAATTTGTGTCTAGCAGTCAATTTTTTCAAATGTAACTCCTGTATATTAGATCATTTTTGAACTGATCACTGACGAGGTATCGTTTCGTCACCTCATGAAGTCTCACTGTCGTGAAACATATATAGAGCGTCTACATTAAGCGTTTTTGAAACTAAATGTTGTGTTATTTTTTAATTATTAATTTAATCTTGCTTGCATACTTAAAAAAAACGTCATATCAAATGTCACTATCATATATTTCCCGCGAACTTAAGACGGGCGTTTACCAACAAGTAGAAACTCATGCAACCTATATTATCCGCGGGACGGGTAGAGGCAAGGGGGTGTGAGTTTCGATCAGAGCGCTTCGGTTTTATTCACAGATTCTGTCATAGATAAAGGAATACTATAGATGGGAAACATAATGTATAAAGGATGAGTATTTACGGAACTGTTGATGTTGTTGATGTTTTATAATAAGCCAATTTTCGCTTGCCCATAACTGTTATATTATTATACACTCAAATATTATAGGTATATATCATATTACGTTTTAATTACAAACTGTCACTTGAATTTAAGTCTGGAATAGCCAACCGATTCCGATAGATTTGCGTCTTGACTAGGACCGGTAGAGGTACCGTAAAGTGAGGATAGACGACGCATTAGCTTCAAAAACACTCGTGTGAAATGTGTGTGACAATGTTTACTATTTAATGTTTTTTATCTTCAAAAATAATTACATGAAGTTTTTTTTTATATCGTTCATCAATTGTGCAGCTCGCGCGTAGAGGTTGCTTTTACTTTCTTATACGTAGTATAAGGAAGTATTGTGATGATGAAAATTTTCGTCCTCGAGAGTTTTGCAGATGTCCACGTTTTGAAGTCCCCTGATACCAAAAAAGTGGTTTTTAAAAAATGTCTGTGTGTCTGTGTGTCTGTCTGTGTGTGTGTGTGTGTGCGTGTGACCACGATAGCGGCCAAACCACTGTAGATATCAATTCCAAATTTTGTATTTACGTGTATAATCTCCCTTTTGAGATCTGATTAGTTTTTCAGTAAAATCGGTAGACCGGAAGTAGCAGTTTACTTCAGCGAAAAAATCGAATTTTGCGAATATTTCGTCAACTACTTGATAATATCTTGCAAAGTATGTATTCTATAGAGATTTATTGAGAGAATAGAAGTACTTAGAATACGATTTTAAATAATTATTGTAAAAAAAATTCTTGAAATTCTATAATTTGAAACGCTCATACGTATAAGAAAGTCGTGTGGTAGCCACACCTCATTTTTTGGTTTGTGTACCAGTGTTAGTTAGTAGACATTAATAAAATTCATGCATTTTTGTAGTTATTTCTAAAACACATAACTTTTTTAAGAAAATAAATTAGTACAAAAAGTAGCCTTGACATTATAAATTTATGCCTTTTGCATCACTAACTCAAATTTGAGATTCTAAAATTATAAAATAAATTTAAAAAATGCAAAACGGCGATGCCTTAGTTTTCGATAGGTAAACGTTCCTCTTAATTTGAAATTTTAAAATGTTATGATTTTTAAATATCTTGGTTTCTTTCATTTGAATTATAATAAACTCTGAAAGCAGTTTTGTACTAATTGTAAAAATCTGGATGTAATTAGAAAATAACGTAATTAATCAGTAATTAATGACAAAATGACAATTGGACAGCAGGGTGTCGTCCAACAAGATATAATGTAAATAAGAAATGCGCAAACGTGAAAATGTGAACAATTGAGCATAGAATGCAGATTTATTAGAAGGTCTTGATTTATCATAGAAATGCATTTAATTCCACCACACAAATAATATCGTCCCAAATTTTATGTGTGAGTCTACGTTTACCTTAGACGAACATCTAATATTATCACACAAATAAAACTGACTATGTGTCAAAGATATATAATGTAGAATTGTATAAATCAAATGTGACAGCAATAAATATGTGTTTCTGTCTTAATTGGTTCCTTCAGTGCGTCACAACTAAGAAGGTGTGTTTTAATTCAAACAATATGTGTAAATCAAAACAATATATTCTTAAGAACGTCAAATCCATATAGGTGTTCATAGTATAAAACAACAGTTGTTAGTAATTTTAGTTAATAAAGTTGATAATGTGCTCAAGCATATCCACATCTGATCCGTATATATATATATAAATACGCTCTTCTTATCAACTTTTTTTTAATCACAATTAAGTAATATATCGTTATTTTAAATGCAATTTAAAAATCTAAAAAGAAAGATAAATATCTCATACATTAAATGTTTCCCATTTAGCATAAATTTAAAAAACGTTTAATTTTCTAATCTGGATGGTAATATTCCAAAATAATTGGTGTAATTGTAATAGGAAAACTACAATATTTTTTTATTGATAAGAAACTTCATAGAACACTCCAAATATATTTCGAAATCTATTGCATAAATACAAATTTGGTGGAAATTTTTGAATGGAAAGATATTAGCTTATCAGATTAATATGTACAATTTTTTTTCTTGTGAAATATTCATATTTAATGACTTATAGTTTCGCTGAATATTAATATATTTTAATGTATTGTTTTATGTCCGACATTATACATTTATCAGCCAAAGGTTTGCGATAATTTAGTTTAAATTAATTTAGAAAATATAAATTGTTTTAATTATGACGAAACTGTCATATTTAATGATATTATCTGGATTAAAATCAAATTTTACGGATTGTTATTGGCAGTATCACATCAATCAATTAGTAATATGTATATGATATATTTTATAATATATTGTGAAGACAGATGATATTAAAATAAATAAATATTTACTTACAGGTTTCGGCAAAATCCAAAAGACAACTCGGAATCACAAACGCCGAATAAAATAACAATTAAAAAAAAAACAATCGCGGTAGACTGTGTAAGGTGAACTGTCAAAGAAGTACTCTCGCGTTGGCAGATGTTTTTAGTTCGGAGAAAAAAAGCAGGCTACCACTCGTGAAATCGTTATATTCAGCGGCAGTGCGAACAGCTGACTGTCGATACGGAAACAAACGCCTGCGCTAGAAGACGTTCTTGGATGGAATGACCTCTGCAAGGCCCTTACGCTCTAATATAAGGGGGTTACCACCCCTTCCCAGTATGGTCATGTCATCCGTTCGTCTATCTAATACACATATATGTTAAAGAAGTTGAATATTTCCTGTTTTCTTAAAACAGATAATTCTTTATTTAATAACGAGTATGTAGTTCCTGTTTCGTTATGTCTATTCCTGTAAACGAAGAATTGTAATATGATAAGTGCAAGGGTCTGTCTTTATGAGGTCCAATTAAATAATGGGAAGCTTGTAATTATACGGTTGTCTGTTTCAATACGTACTGGACAGTTTGAAAATGTCTTCAAGAACTGAAGATTATTCACGTTTAGTCTGTCCCAAATGTATGAAAGAAAAAGAATGTATACAAATACACTAGACTTTTTTTGAGGTTAAATGTCATAACCTGAAAATATTTCTTACATTTCATTGTAATATTAACGGTGCGGTCTTCGATGCCTAATCCTAACGGGGGTCCATAGATGAAGCTGTGATTGCATATGGATTTTTTGCAGTTTTTATCATAACCCCAAAAATTAATACAGAAAGTGTTCCTAAATTCGAATTAAAACACCCATCTAATGGATTTTTTCGGTACCATTTTAGGCGAAACCAAAAATCAAAAAAAAATTTTTTTTCGGATTCGACATCAGCCTTTTATAAATTGAGTTAATTTCGTTCTGTTTCATCCAAATTTACTAATTTTATGGAACCAATATCCTTGATTAGGTAGCGTGATCTGAAGTGTTACACCTTCCTACGTACTTGGAGATTATGGATGTTTCCAAAACTACCTGCTACTATTAGTTGCGGTTCTTGAATATTATAATTTGGCTGTACCTTAAAAAAAAAAACACTACTTCGGGACTGGAAAAATACTTCTCAAAGCTTCCTGAACTGGATAACAGATAATAATGCATCGATTGGATAAACTTGACAATATCTTCGACTCTTGAAACTGGACAATAACTTACAGCTCATCTAATGATGTTTCAATTCTTAAAATAATGATTTTAGTGTTGATGATTAGAGTGTGAATGGTTAAACTTGAATTATCTTCGGATTCTCGGACCTGGAGTATTTTTGAAACTTCTTATTATTCAATTGTAAATCCTTATGATGTATTCACACTTGTTCGGATCCGGTTTTTATAAGTTTGAGGTAAGTTATTTTTTATATATGTATTATCAAATCTTCTTATTATTTATAGTATTCCAATCTAAATCACTTACAGCTCTCTCAGTAATATATTGTTGGCTTGGAATTCCGCTCGACGTTGGTAATTGTTAATAATCTTCTTTATTGCTTTGATTATGCTCTATTAACTTATTTAATAACTTTAATAGCTCACAGATATTCAAATATGTATAAATTTTGATGTTATTTACTCCACATCAAAATAATTCATCCGCACTCAACTTAATAGAAAAATTCTCTTTTTTATTTATTTCCCAAATTACCTTGACAACCTTTTTAAACTTCTTTGAATTCTCCAATGAGAAATCTACACCTACCTTTAATAATCAACATATCTCTTTTATATATACTTTTGAATATTTATATACATTTAATTTTATATTACACACATTATTTATTCTTTTTCCATTTAAATAACCCTATTCCAATGCATTTTTTTACCATTTAGATCCTATTTTAAAATACCTATCACAGGATCTGTCAAAATTAAACTGTCACTTCCACCTGTTCAAATAACAGCATCTTAATTCAAATTTGCTTATACTCAAAATTAATTATATTATTATATTCTACTTGCCATATCATCGTAAATTAAACAATTTTGTACAAAAAACATAATACATAATATTTTATAACAATACTAATATTTTTTCATTTCTTTCTAACAGATTCTACAATTATGACATAGAAGAAAGAAATAAGGTTTTCTTTCTTCTATGTCATAATTCCACGACTATACGGGGTGAACCAAGAAATCATATCAAATATCAACCAGCACAATAACGTAACTTTACAACTTTATAGATAATAAATATTACATCAACACTAAAATCATTATTTTAAGAATTGAAACATCATTAGGTCCATATCATTGAACATTTTTATATATGGCATGGTTATTTAAACCATGTCAGTATATAATTCTGACTTCAATAGGTGCATTTATATTTATGAGAGGTACACGACCTTGTTTTTCTCTTTCAAAAAAGTTCATGACATTTAATACAAGATGTTGAGATTGTGAATTCAGACGTTTCCCAGGCATAACTCTTTAACAAATGTAAAATCTTAACCTATGACCAATAAATTTAGCGATTAGAATACTTACAGAAAATGTATTAAATACAGTTTTTTTTGTTCTGAGAAAAACAATTATTTGCAAGATGGAACAAAAACTAAGTTGAAAAGCAATATAACGAAAATAAACCAAAACGCAGAGAACAATGTTAAATGTCAAAATTTAATGAATTGAATAACGCAGTAACAGAGTGTCATGGCGGTATATTTTTTCTGTCTGTCTTATTACTCTTACGGGGAAGACAACCCCACGTTAAAGTTAAAAATTTCTATCCTTATTTAGTCATTGAGATTGGAAAGAAATGAATATATATACATTCTAGGTGCCGGTGTCCTTGAAAACGCCACGCAATTGATAACGTGACCCAAAAGATCCGATGGACAGATGTTACAAATCCGTGTTCAGAATGAAAATATAGAGGGTCTCACGGTTCAGAAAAGTATTTTATAAGCACGGTAAGCTTTACTTCACTTAAAAAACGGAAAGTTTTCAAAAAACCGTATTTTAACTATTTTTTAATATAATTACAAATTTAAACCATGTGCTACTAGAACAAATATTGGTTATTTCGTTGATGTAGTGTTAATATTTTGAAATGCCTTGATATTTGTGATTCTTTGCGTGAAAATTGACCATTTGTGACATACGCCGGTCAGGTAAATCCCTCCTCCCACATCTAAGAAGGTATCAATAAGATCCATCTAGAAAGTAGTTATGATAGAATTCTTAAATCATCGGCCTAAAGAATACCATGAAAGATTGATGAAACAATGGTATATAAAAACCTTAATTGTGGTAATTTTTGTTTTTATAACCGAAAGAAATATTTTAATTGAACAGCCCTCGTACAGTATCATTAGAAGAAAATACCAAATCATATGACTGTATAAAAAATAATTTAAGTTTAGCACAAAACTACCTATTTTGTAATTAATGATTACCATCATCCGCTCATTAATAAAGGAAACAACCGACGTATTCTTCGTTGATGTGACATTCTCATAAAATAATCACGGAGCATTATTTTTTTCTTATTATCACGAAGCTTCTTTACTCACCTATTGTTAATTTTAATTTTAAAAGCCGTTTCTGTTTCTCTCCGCGTTTTGTTCTCTTTTCATCAGGAAACAGTAGTGAAAATACGATTTCCTCAGTGCTCCGAACATCCTGTTATTTCCAATTGTTTCTCGTGAATCTAACTCATTGTTCTCAATTGTTTTTTATTTAGTCATTGTGGCATACCCAGTTGATATATTGCGACGAGGTCGAGATTGTTTTAAGAAAGAACAATAAGAAATATAACCGTAAAGTACTAACAATGGCCACGATATTAATATCAAATTTACGTTAATGTACGTTTTGCAATATTTCATCAATGTATATTATGATATAAACATATATTTTATACAAGTCTAACGTAATGATGTTCTTTTCTTGTTTCTCGAGTGTGCTTCGCAAACTTAACTGAGCTTGGGACAAGTAACCGGGACGTACATTTAAAATGATAATCTTCAGATAGTTATATATGCTGTTTTTTTGTACGAATATTTAAAAATACGATCCCGATTAGTGAATGGCATTATTCATAGATTAGGAATACTTATAGATTGGACACGCCAATGCTACTGAAAGTACCAATATCTGACGTTCTTAGTGACCCATAATAAAAAAAAATAATATTGTATTTAGCAGTTTTAATGTTACAAATAAAAGTATTGTATAAATACAATGTATAAAATACAATAAAAACACACAAGAAGTTAACATAATAATTTATTGTATGTACATATATAATTTTACATGAAAAAAATATAGCCAATCATATTATTAAAAAAAATACATTGATTATAATTATTAAAATATGAATAGTTCTTGAGTAACTTTTTACTTGCCCTTATATGATTGACTTTTAATATTTGCACAAATAGAGATATTTCTGCGATAACAGGTGTTTGGAACAATGTCTCTGAAAATTTTATATTTAATTATTCGTGTAAATCTTTACAAACTATATCACCTACCTGTTGCAGCTGTCGATGTAGTAGCTGAATTCATTTCTGATGATACTAAATCATCCACCTGTGTGTAAAAATTTGGTCATTTTGAAATATGTTTGAAATAATAGACTGGCGATTAAAATGTTGTTATCCGGATTTTTATTCTTACTTTCACATTCTACTTTACTGACAGCCAGTGACGGCCCGTGATTTTTTGGGACGGGAGGGCACCGGGGGCCTGAGTGTTATAATAATATCAAAAATTAAGTAAAGACAAAAAAACAAACTCAATAGGCTATTTAATTAACTTGTTTGAAAATAAAATCCATCCGCCGTTCCTTACGATCAGCAAAATGATTAATAACTCATTCATTGAAGTTTGGTGTTGATGTCAGTAATTGTTTTTCAATGGAACACATTGCTAAGGCACATAGTCTGCTTTCCTGCATGGTATTTCTAGAAAATGTTTTTATTCTCTTCAAAGTAGAAAAACACCGTTCACTTGATTTTTTCTATTTTGCACGCCCCCAGAGATTCGCAAAATAGCAGAAGACAATTTACAAAATCTTTCGCCAACATAGTCTCGACATATTATCAAAAACAAAGTTTTATAACAGTTGTACTATTCAACCTTGGAAGTACATTACAATAGTAGCATCAGAAAACTTATCATCCAAATCTGCTTAACGATTTATATTGTTAATTAGTAAAAAAAATGTTAGCATGTGTGCTTTTTATTCTTTGTACAACTTCTATTGCACATGTTTGTTACATTAAAGGCTTACATTTTGACATTTAAATAGAATTTGGTTCCATTTTTTTTTTGTTACCAACGTCAAAACAACAAAATTAGCGTGCGATAAAGAAATACTTTTGAAACCAAAACGGATGTCGTAAAGTGAACTTTATAGCACCGAAATATAAAAAAGCAATTTGCACATTACACCCACACAACCAGTCTGATAAACTGTAAGAGCTTCTGTTGAATTTTCTCGTCACGGTTTTATTAGTTTTCTAATTGTGATCTTCTAGTTTAATCAATAAATCTGGTCTAGGGAGACCTAGATTTTTTAATTCTGTCTTAATGTTACTAACGTAATTCATAGTTGCATTTGCACCGATAGAAATTACAACATACACTCACCGCTGTATATTACATACTGGACCGCCACTCGGACCCGGCACCATAGGGTAGTGCCCCGCCGCCTACATATACAGCACGTGTCAATTTTCATTAGCCATAGGCGATTAATTCATGCAATACCGTATTGCATGAATTAGTCGCCTATTGCCAATACGTGACAACAAGGCACCCCACCTTTCCTCTTCAATGCGAGCGCGAGACCGATACCACAGCAGGGTTGCGATCGGATTTTTTTTTATTTCCCTAGATTTCTAGTCAAAATGTCCCTAGATTTCCCCGAAGTGTATAATATTGTTTTTTTGTTTCTACAAACACTATTAAAAACTCAATTTTTAACACATCATACTTCAATTAAAAATGAAATATCTTAACAAGTGTTAAAAGTAATTAACTTTTAACACTAGCGTTAAAAGTAAAGTGACAAGTCGTTTATCACAATGACGTTTTGATAAAGATATGACAGAGAACTCGAAATATTATTCAAACGATGTTGATTCAAGTGAATAGTGCCTACCTAATCGATGAAAGTTATCAGTTATATGAAACAAATACATCTTATTTGCTAAAAATGGAAAATACACGTAGGTATTTTGCTGAAGGATTATGAAACCGATAACGTGTATGAATTTGAAGTATCGTTGATTGAAAATAGTAGTACTTGTCTTATTTGAAGTGGATCATTGTCGTCGCCTTCCACAAATACAAAATTTTAGATAGGTATAATTATGTTTTTTAAATACCAGAATAATGTCTTCTACATCCAAGCTAGTAGCAATGGCTCTAACAGCACACTTAAGTGGCTTTATAACATTTAAACCAGAGAGGAAATATTTGTATAACTTATAAAAAAAAAACAATAAAGCTGTAATTTTGAAGTATATGGTGATATAGGGAAATACCCGTGTTATTACTTCTCGAAAGCTTGAATTAAAATGTGAAAAATAAAAAACAGCACAAGCTGTTATAGTTATACTTCAGAGCAGGGACTTTTTCCAAGGGATTTACCTTATTTTATTATATTGTAGTAATTTGATCGATTTGCAAACGTGCTTAAAATTTAAAATCGGTAGAGCACCGGTTCGGAATGTGTATAGATGTTATCGCGTTATTAACCTTTGAATTTCCTACTAGCCATAAGATGGCGGACTACTATTTAAAAAAATATGTAATCAGTGGTTTAAGCACAGATAAGAGAGATTACAGATAGCCGATGTAATGGCTATTATTGGCAACACATTTTAGAGACGACCGCTAGGTTCTAGCGGTCGTCTCCAAAATGTGTTGCCAATAATAGCCATTACACCGGCTATCTGTAATCTCCCTTATCTGTGGTTTAAGTTTAAAACTTTTTAAAATGAATTGTGATACAATATAGGTAGCTTAAATACAGACGGTTGTATTAAATTTTCCCTAGATTTTGACCTATTTATATTAAAATTCCCTTTTTCCCTAAACGAACATAAAATTCCGTAGATCTAGGGAAATTTCCCTAAATATCGCAACCCTGTACCACAGTATAAACCTTCCCAGTAGTTGCACTCCCAAAATTTATTGAGACCAAGTTGTTTCTTGCGCATTGTAATGCGCAGTGTCGCAGTGACGGTAAGAAACAGAATTAGACTTGTTTATAGTTTGTTTGTCAACAGATCTTAGTACGTGCTTTTGAAAATAACCAACCGTTTTGAAAGTGAATTAGGTTTTTGTGGATAATTGCAAAAGATTTATTTGATTTAGTGTGTTAAATTAATCGAGTACAATGAGTATAAAGTGTTGTGTACCGCAGTGTAAAAGTGTGTATTCAAAGGACATAAAAGACATTAGTTTTTTTTAATATTCCATCTGAGGAAATAAGGTAAGCGTAAAATTCAAATAAATATTCAGATATACATGCACATAAGTACGACATAAAGGATTATAGAATTTATAAAAAGTTATTGTAAAATATAAAAAAATATTGACATAAATTATTAATGGTTAAAATTGCTACATCATTCAAGCATACTTGTACATAATAATAGTTGCATATGATTAATAATTTTTTCTGCACTAGGCGTAAGGAGTGGATTGCTAGAATTGGAGAAACAAGTTCTGTAAAGAAAAATGCCAAAGTCTGTAGCATTCATTTTGAAAACTCTTACTTCAAAAATGTAATGAAAAACAGGCTAGAAATTACTGCAGTGCCCACTTTATTTCTTACAGGTAAGCCCTAGGATAGATAAACTTATAAAATCAACTGTTTATTTTTTGAAATTAATCTTTTCTTAATAAAAAATTCTTTTACATGATGATTATATCAAATTAATCACAAATATATTGATTGCAACTAGCTTTGCTATATTTATTTGATTTTGATGCCTCTGTGATTTTTCTAACAACCAAGATTACATACACCTTTTTTTATATATGATAATTCTATTTTACAGAATGTACAGATGTTACACCTGTGTTAAAAGATGATCCACTACCAGGCACAAGTAAAGATGTTAATGTGATTACCGATCAACATACTGAAACTCATACAGGTAATAACAGTTTTTAATGTTTTATGTGATATCATTAAATTATATTTCTTATGTTTAGTTAACATTTATGTGCAAACACCGCAAAGCCTGTCAGCTAAAAGTCCCAGGAAGAGCAAATTAAAAACTGAGATTCGGTATTTGAAAGGTGTTCTAAAGAGAGCGGAAGGGAAGGTTTCTACTCTGACAGAGAAAGAAAATCCGATTTCTGATGCTGATTTTATTACATTTTGTGAAAGCCATTTTAATGAGGCCACGGTTAATCTGTTTAAAATGCAGCTGAAATTATCAAGTAAAAGGGCTCATGGTTTCAGATATACAAATGAATTTAAACAGTTTGCGTTAACTATATATTTTCTCAGCCCTAAAGTTTATAGATTTTTATCTGATATTCTCCATTTGCCATCAAAAGCAACTTTATGCAGATTAACCAGTAAATGGAACATAACAGTGGGGTTGAATGACTTTCTTTTTATGGTAATAGGAAGAAAAGTTGAAATGATGAGTGAAGAAGCGAGACATTGTGTGCTGTGTATTGACGAAATGTCATTAAAGACATTTCTTTTTTATAATAGATCTAAAGATGAAATAATAGGCTTTCATGAAACTACTACAAAAACATATAGTCCAGCTAATAATGCATTGGTTTTGATGGCCAGAGGTGTTTATTCAAATTGGAAACAGCCATTGGCATACTTTTTTATAAATAATTCTTGTAAGGTAAACGATTTAAAAGCTATAATCTTTAATACGGTTGAAAGATTATTTCTAATTAATTTAAATGTACTAGCATGCATATCTGATCAAGGAACAAATTTTTTAAAACTTTCCAAAGAAATTGGGGTATCTGCTACAACACCTTATTTCCAAGTAAATAATAAAAAAAAATTCTATATATTTGATATACCACATCTTTTAAAGTCTACAAGAAATAACATATTTACACATAAATTTGTAATAAAAGAAGGAATAACAAATAAGTGTTATATTAGTGAATTTTATAACAAAGACAAGCAACAATCTTTTCGGCAAGCCCCTCGTTTATCAGATATGCATCTAGAACTAAATAACTTCCAAAAAATGAAAGTAAAGCTGGCTGCACAAGTTATAAGTGCATCAGTTGCTGCTGGTATAAATACTTATATAGCTCTTAATTTTTTCCCACAAACAGCAATGGCAACTGCAACTTTTATATCCAAAATGGATGATTTATTTGATGTGCTGAATTCACAATCATTTAAGAGCAGCAAGGTATTAAATAGACCTTTTTCCGGAACTGAAAGCCAGCTTAAAGTTCTAAATGACATGTTGGACCTATTCAAGAATTTAATCGTGTTAAATGTGAATAATGATGATGTTACACAGACCTTAAATTTTATTAATGGTTGGATAATTTCAATTTCTTCTGTTATGGCAATATGGGATATTACTAAAAATAAAGGTATAAAATATTTGTGTACCAGAAGACTCAATCAAGATGCAATTGAAAATTTTTTTGGAACTGTTCGACAACAGGGAGGAAACTCTACTAATCCAACATGTATACAGTTTTCTCGAGCATTCAAAAAGTTATTTACTTTGAATTATTTTCATTTATCAGGGGGATCCAATTGTGTTGATGATTTAGATTCAGTTTTACTAAACTTGCAATCTGCATCTTTTCAAAAGTTAGATGTACTTTTTCCTGAAGAAACTGTTTTTATTAATGTATTAGCAGTGGATACCACTGATTATCAAAATTTAGATTTACCTGAACAAAATGCTGTTGTGTATATCGCTGGTTATTTGTTTAAGAAGTGTCTTTCTAGACATCAGTGTGAGCAGTGCGTTGCCTTTTCAAAAAGTAATTCAGAACTTAATGAAAACAATATGTTTTGCTACTTCAAAGCGTATCAGAATAAGGAAAGAGATACTTTTGGTAAATTACTGATGCCCTGTTCCAATTTTATTGAGTATCTTCTACAATTAGAAGAAACCTTTTCTTCCATTTTTCCTCAGTTGTCAGTGGGTCCAAACGTTGGGTGATAAATTAAAGCCCAGCTCCAAGAAATACAATTTATTAGTCCATGTCAAAATTTTCCACACGATTACTTACTTTGCTTATATATAAGAGTTCGCATTTACTACACAGTTAAATTTGCAAATAGAAACTTTAAAACGCAAAATAAAAAAAGTAAGAAAATTGTTATTTTGCAACATTTATAATACATATTGTAAAATTTAAATGTAACTTATATATTCAAACTAGCATTAAAATATATAATTTTATTCCATCAATGAGACTTTTTTATAAGATTATTTTTAATTTTAAGTTATTTTGCAACATTTATAAAATATGTCAAATATTGTAAAATTTAAATGTAACTCATATATTCAAACTAGCATTAAAATATGTAATTTTATTCCATCTATGAGACTTTTTTCCAAGATGGTTTTTAATTTTAAGTTATTTTGCAACATCTATAAAATATGTCAAATATTGTAAAATTTAAATGTAACTCGTATATTAAAACTAGCATTAAAATATATAATTTTAATCCATCTATGAGACTTTTTTCCATAAGTTATTTTGCAACATTTATAAAATATGTCAAATATTGTAAAATTTAAATGTAACTCGTATATTAAAACTAGCATTAAAATATATAATTTTATTCCATCTATGAGACTTTTGTCCAAGATGGTTTTTAATTTTAAGTTATTTTGCAACATTTATAAAATATGTCAAATATTGTAAAATTTAAATGTAACTCATATATTAAAACTGGCATTAAAATATATAATTTTATTCAATCTATTAGGCTTTTTTTTCCAAGATAGTTTTTAATTTTGTTATTTTGCAACATTTACAAATTATATCAAATATAGTAATATTTAAATGTAACTCATATATTCAAACTAGCATTAAATGTATAATTTTCGTCCAAATCATTTTATTCCATCTAGTAGACTTTTCCAAAATAGTTTTCAACATTTTGTAAAATTTGTTAAATTGGCCACAGGTTTCAAATCTAAGACAATGATATGCATAACGTACATAATTATTGTTTAAATATTTCTAATTCAAATACTTTCATTTATTAACAAATTTAGTTAATCCGGCCCCGATTATTTTAAAATAGGATTAGATCCGGACCTGCTTATTAAATAACTTTCCGATCTCTCCGCTATGCGACATTGCGCATTACAATGCGCGAACATACAACTTGGTTTCTAAAGATCAAAGGTGCCGACACTGACTGCAACTACTGGATATGTTCATACTGTGCCGATACAAGCTCAAGTTAGCACTAGTTAGCAGTAGCTGTTGGACTATTGACTAGGGTGTTTGTACTGCGCTCAGAAATAATATTTACGCATTGCAAGGATTTTTCTTTCTCCTTTCAGTAAATGCAGAGAATTATTAAGCTGAGTTAACGCTGCATGTCACAAACAAAAGCGTAATTCTAATAAAATTAAAAATAAGGTAAATAAAAAAGGATTCTGAAAATAATAAACTACTAGTTCGCGGCGGCCATTTGATGATGACGGCTTTTATTGCAGACTAGATCGCAACGTGTTCGCAGCTAAACATTTAATGTAGAAGTGGGAAAGATCGGAGAAAGTCGTTGTGATGTCGATTGTTGTCGGGATTGGTGACGGATAGTAGGGGTGACACACGTTGCCACATATTATTTGTATACGTATAAATCGCATGTAAACATTGAATCCATATACCTAATGAAAATTGACACATACGGTATACGCGCGCTACCCGCGCCAGTTTCATCGCTCGATTTCTAATGCAGACGGGGCAGTCGCGCGAGATGCCCCGGAGCCTACGTCAGACTGCGACTTTTAAACGCGCTGAAAAGACGGACTGTTACTTCTGAAAGCATATTATTTGTTATCAAACAAATCAGAAAAATTACATACAAATTAGGTATTTATAATTAATTTATCTGTTAAAAGAAATATGTTACGGGACAATTTGTCACGGGGGGGGGGGGGGGGGCAGTGCCTCGTTGCCCTCCCTGCAGCAGCCGCCACTGCTGACAGCTGAAGAAGTATGTGCACTCTTCATATTGTTTCTGCGATACATCTAAAATAATAACACATTCACTCTTGCAAACAATATGATTTTGTATAGTCTGCAAATCTACCTTCGATTTCACAAGATCAAATGTAAACCAGGTACATTTTCCCCCTTTATGTTAACACCACGTCGACCAATTAATGTATCTTCAGATGAAAAATGTACATCACAAACTCTATAGTTTCTTCTAACTTTAACTGGATCTTCAGACAGAAGTTTAGGATTATTAACTCTTTCCAACCATATTTTGTATAATAAATGAATGCAAAATATTTTAGTATTTGTATTTCATATAAAATATCATACTCACATCAACATCTGCTGGGAAAACCATTTTGGCCAGTATATATGTTATATATATACAGGGTGATTTTTTTAAAGCGGTCGTTAGACGTTTCTCGGAATCTACTAAAGTGAGACGAACGAAATTTGGTATGCGTCTATAACTCTGCACAATCTATCTTGCTAAAATCATCAAGATTCTACTTCCGGTTATACCGGAAGTTGCCATCAACTTTCTTATTTTAAATAGAACCATACATTTTTTTTATCATCATCGAATCGACCATTCAATTTGCTTAATTGCCAATCTAGGTTGTGCCAATCTAATAGCCATGGTTTTCAAGATATTCAATTATTTTGGTAAAAATAGCTGCTTGCAGAGTGTTTTTCAAAAAATCGTAGTTTCCGAACCGCTCTTTATAATAAAGAGGAAAAAATTGTGTTCTATAGAAAAAAGTACATTTTATCAGCTCAGTAAACCTCTGAGTTCAAATCGATGATTAGGAAGACCGTTAAAAATTTTTGAACTTTTAAAATTAGAAAAGCAAAAAAAATAATTTGTTCAAATGGAAGCACTATTTTTTTTTTACAGGAATCAACAGATATTCTAATTTGGAAGATTTTTTCTTTAATGGTCGATATGGCTTCGGCCAACCGTTTTCTAGTAATAGGCACTTTTCTGAAAAAAATGTTTCAAATTTGTTTTGAAAGAGCGTAGTAGCCTTTGGACTATGCGATTTTCGGTGTTGCTATGGTTACCATCATAAAAAAATAATGATTTAATAACAAATAATAATTTAATAACAATTTAATATTAAATGACAATTTAATATTTTAATTTTAACAATATTACAATAAATGCTCTATGTGTTCGCCGTTTTCCCGCAAACACATTTCCATTCGTGAATGGACTCCGTGCGTAGTCGCTATAGACAGCTCTGCCGGGTCAATCTCTTCGAACGCAACGTTGATACGGTTGATTAGGTCCTCAATAGAATCGACAACTCTGTCATAAACTTTGCTTTTTATGACACCCCATAAGTAGAAGTCCAGAGGCGTTAAATCTGGTGATCTCGGTGGCCACCGCCAGGGTCCTTTATTTCCTAACCATCTGTCCTCAAACATGGTTGTCAATTGCCGATCCACAGCTCTTGTGTTATGCGGAGGGGCGCCATCCATTTGATACCAACAGCTTCTCATCTGTTGTAAAGGTAAATTATCAATAAATGGCACCACGCTGTCCTGTAAAATTTCCACGTAACGTGCTCCGTTTAGGTTGTCGTTGTATAATACAAATCTAATTTGGTCATACAGGATTAAACAATAGACATTAACTTTAAATCTTTGTTGGTTGTCAACAGTTTCTACAATTCGGGGATTTTCATACGCCCAGAAGTGTCTATTTCGTCTGTTTGTAATTCCGTTTTGGTCGAATTTTGCTTCGTCCGTCCAAATAATATTCCTCAAAAAGTTTTGGTCCTCTTGAATTCGAAGCAACATTTCTTCACAAAATTGGACTCTTCTAGGATAATCTGTTCTCCGTAGCTTTAGCAGTCGAATAAACGAAAACGGATGCTTCTTATGCTTTCGCAATATTCTCTGAATTGTGGAATAATGCAGCCGAGAATCCAGAGATGCTGATCGAATAGAAGCCAAGCCAAAATATTTATTTCAGCCTCTTCTGTCTGGACCCACCGCGTGTTTCTTCTGTTAAATGTTGTTTTTCCAAAATTTATAAAATTGTTTTTTAATCTTCGAAATTTATTCGGGGTCATAGCCGGCAAATGGGGATATTTTTCATTGAAGAGTCGACATGTTCTAGCTACAATTCGGTTACATTCACCAAAACATAAAAACAAATCGAAAATTTGCTCGTTTGTGTAACGAAAACGACGATTAACAATTTCGTTCTGCATTATAGGAGTTATTTGCGTAATAAAGACAAAACTAATACAAAACTGACAAGTTTTGACGCGAATATTATGATGGTAACCATAGCAACACCGAAAATCGCATAGTCCAAAGGCTACTACGCTCTTTCAAAACAAATTTGAAACATTTTTTTCAGAAAAGTGCCTATTACTAGAAAACGGTTGGCCGAAGCCATATCGACCATTAAAGAAAAAATCTTCCAAATTAGAATATCTGTTGATTCCTGTAAAAAAAAAATAGTGCTTCCATTTGAACAAATTATTTTTTTTGCTTTTCTAATTTTAAAAGTTCAAAAATTTTTAACGGTCTTCCTAATCATCGATTTGAACTCAGAGGTTTACTGAGCTGATAAAATGTACTTTTTTCTATAGAACACAATTTTTTCCTCTTTATTATAAAGAGCGGTTCGGAAACTACGATTTTTTGAAAAACACTCTGCAAGCAGCTATTTTTACCAAAATAATTGAATATCTTGAAAACCATGGCTATTAGATTGGCACAACCTAGATTGGCAATTAAGCAAATTGAATGGTCGATTCGATGATGATAAAAAAAATGTATGGTTCTATTTAAAATAAGAAAGTTGATGGCAACTTCCGGTATAACCGGAAGTAGAATCTTGATGAAAATATTTTAGCAAGATAGATTGTGCAGAGTTATAGACGCATACCAAATTTCGTTCGTCTCACTTTAGTAGATTCCGAGAAACGTCTAACGACCGCTTTAAAAAAATCACCCTGTATATATATTGGTGACATTGACCTAAATTGTAATTTTTCATGAGATAACCCTTTTGAAAAACAAATCGACGAAAACATCAAGTTATGCAAAAGCCTGTTAATTGTACATGAAATAGTAGTCCTCCATCCATAGAATATGAATATGTACGTTCCCTGAACAACGCAATTATCTATTTTGAGATATTGAGTTCTTTTAAAGCTTTAAATAAGTGGTCAGTTATTACAAATTTTATGGGTGATAGAAGCGAATGCAAAACAAATATTCATATTTGAATGCAAAATTAACTTTTTCAGCACCCTTCAAGACGTGTGTGTATACTTTTCCGTGGCATTTGATAACTTGACCAAACTTGCAATTTTTCATGAGTCCTTTATAAAAAAAAACGACAAAAATAAAAAGTTGTGCAAAAGTCGGTTAATTGTACATGAAATAGTAGAACTCAATCCATACAGTACGATCCGTATGTGCATGGCAAATGTCTATTTCGAGATATTAAGTCTTTTTGACCTATAAATTAGTGGTCACTTATTTCAACTTTTTTTGGGTGCTAGAGGGAAATGAACTAATATCCATATTTGGATGTCAAATTCGTTTCGAGGATCCTCCAACACGTCTGTATAGATTTTTCTGTGAATTGGTGACTTGACCAAAATTGCAATTTTTCATGAATAATCCCTTCGAAAAAAAAAATATCAAGAACAACGTAGAGCGAATATTGGGCAGAAGATTTTGGGGATATCTGAAAAAACTTTACGAAAGGTGATGCAAGATGTGCGTAAACGAGTTCATATTTGTCATCGCGACATGGGGGCATCATTTTACGTAAACAGTTGGAGTAAAAACATCAAGAAACAAACTTTGTATTTTGAGTTAGAAAATATAAATTTAATTAATTTTTCTTATAATTTGTTTGATTGTAATTCGTGAAGGTGCTTTTGCGCCACCTTGTACAATCACAATAAATTACAGCTATTTATAAATTTACTTATCCTTTAACATATTCTAAAGTGCTCAAAGTAATTGGTACTCATTCCTTTAACTTTATTATTGAAAACAAATTCTTCCCAAGATGTATATTTGTCGTATTATTTGAACACGGCGGCCACACCAAGAAAAGGAAAGAAAAAACTCCGTGTTTAAAACTTGGACGCGGCGATGTTTAAACTAAACCGTACGAAAAATTCGCCCCGCGCCACCAATTCCTCTCTCAAATACGGCAATAAGCATTGCGAAGCGGTGTTTATTTATCCGGACGAGAAAAGAGCGGAACTCGTTGAACATCTAAGAGTTGGGCCCCCCATATATAAAACTATTTGTGTGTATACACACAAATACACGCAAACACACGCAGTGGGTGTTTGTTTTTACGGAATTTTATGCGGACATTTGACTGCATATTTAGTTCGTGGAACACGTCGAAAATCTGTGTGGAAAGAATTAACGAGAACGCGTATGTTTGCACATGGATTTGGCCGTCATAAACAGAGAAATCTAAGTTGTATATATGTGCATGTCCAAGAAATGATGTTTGGAACAGATAGTTATGGGAGAATTAAACAACAATAATATAATAACAAATAATTGCAGGTTTCCCAATTATATTCGCTACTGCTATGCTACATTTACAGTAAAAACAAGTTAAATAGAGTAGCAATGCTGATGTGCAGCATTATAATACTTATAATTCTAATTTTATAATAAACAATTATTTTGTATACAGGCTGAGTTTTTTTGAATGTTTAGCATTGGGATCTCAGAAACTACTGGAGATAGAAAAACGCTTAAATGGGGAAAGATGCGCAGTTTTACGAGTTTGATTTAAAACTGCCTTTGTTTCTCCGATAACTTTCATGGCTTATTAGATACTCAAAGAAAACTAAATTTTACGATTTTCTTTAAACATGCTTAGCATCGTTAATAGTAATTTTAGAGAAAAAGTGTTCAGACAAAAGTTTTAGATAATTTTACGCCAAATAAAACTGCGTAGCTAATATTTTTTTTTCGTTCACCATTATCGAGTTATGACACGAAATTGTGTTTTTTTAAATGGAGACCATAGTTGGTTTTGACATTATTAAAAAGCTTATTTTTTTGCTGATTACAATGATATAAAATTTGATATGGTTATTTTAAAAAATAAAGAGGATATAGACATTTCTATGATTGTTCACTTTATAAGATATAAACTTAAAAAAAAAACGTTTGGTGTTTTGTATTTCAAAAAAAAAAAGCTTATTTTTTGCTGATTACAATGATATAAGGTTTGATATTGTTATTTTAAAAAATAAAGAGGATATAGACATTTCTCTGATTATTCACTTTATAAGATATAAACTTTAAAAAAAAAATTTTTGGTGTTTTGTAATTCAAAAAACGAAAAATCTGAGTTACAATAGTGTTCGTTGGAGCAGTCGAGATAAATATACTAACATTGCTTTCACGTTGAGTCACAGAAGTGAGAGCTGTTAATTTTTACTTTTAAGTCAAGTTAATTGTCAAACATTGACAATTAACTATTAATTAATTTAATTGTAACTTAACTATAAGCGGTGCAAACGGCCGTTAATCATAAGCTTGCATTGGCTATGGAATTTTCTAACGTAGAAAAGCGTGATATGGTTGAATGTTACATTCAGTGCCAGAAAAATTCTGCTAGAGCTGCTGAAGTTTATTTTGAAAATTATTTTGACCGACGTCAGCCGTCGCTACCTACTTTTAAGAGATTATGGGATAATTTAGCAGATTATGGTTCGTTCGTTAAACCAAAATCAAAAAAAGGGATGGATGAAGATAGAGAAATAAACATATTAGCATGTGTCGCTCAGAATCCATCTACATCGACCCGACAAACTTCAACAGAAATGGGCTCCTCTCAACGCACTATTGTCAGAGTGTTGAAGAAGCATAAATTTCGTCCCTGCAAATTATCAGTATCACAAACTTTACATGAAGGTGATAACATCAGACGAATAGCTTTTTGTAGATTGTTTAAAGATCAGTGTCAAAACGATCCACACTTTTCAATGAAAATATTATGGACTGATGAATCTCGTTTCACAAATTGTGGAATGTTTAATAGGCACAATGAGCACATATGATCTCAAACAAATCCACTTCACGTTGAACAAATTAAATTTGGGTTTAATGTTTGGTGTGGTTTTATAGGATCAACTGTTCTTCCTCCTTTTATTTTTGATGGATCACTAACTGGCAATCGTTATCTTAATCTTTTACAAGAAGATTTCGAGGAAATGATAGATAATTTAAATTTAAGAACCCGAGCAATGTTGCAATGGTTTCAACATGACGGAGCGCCTCCGCACAATCAACTGAATGTTAGAAATTATTTAAATTTGAACTTCCCTAATCAATGGATAAGACGAAATGCACCCATTGAATGGCCGGCTAGATCCCCTGATTTATCGGTTTTGGATTTCTTCTTGTGGGGTGTACTAAAGAACACAGTATACAAGAGAAAATATGAAACAATCGACGATTTAAGAGAAGCTGTCTTAGTTGCTTTTAATAACATCGATAGGCGTAAAGTACGCAATGCTACAAATTCTGTTGTGAATAGATGCAATTTGTGTATTAATAATAATGGAGGTATCTTTGAACATAAATAATGTTGTGTGCCCTTAATAAAAGTTCTTATAGTTTTCATTTTATTACTACATAAGATTTTAAAATAAGTTTTCGTTTGGTTTGTATTTTATCAGTTCGAAATTCAATTGTTTTCTATAAAAACCATAAAAATGTCTATATCCTCTTTATTTTTTAAAATAACCATATCAAACCTATATCATTGTAATAAGCAAAAAATAAGCTTTTTAATGATGTCAAAATCAACTATGGTTTCCATTAAAAAAAACACAAGTTTGTGTCATAACTCGATAATGGTGAACGAAAAAAAAATATTAGCTACACAATTTTATTTGTCGTAAAATTATCTAAAACTTTTGTCTGAACACTTTTTCTCTAAAATTACTATTAACGATGCTAAGCATGTTTAAAGAAAATCGTAAAATTTCGTTTTCTTTGAATATCTAATAAGCCATGAAAGTTATCGGAGAAACAAAAGCAGTTTTAAATCAAACTCGTAAAACTGCGCATCTTTTCCCATTTAAGCGTTTTTCTATCTCCAGTAGTTTCTGAGATCCCAATGCTAAACATTCAAAAAAATTCACCCTGTATATGTTTACTATCCCAGAAGAATATCTCTTATACAGCTCAACGACGAATAATCTGCTTTGTATCACACAAGATATCAGTGCTCTTGATTCTCGCTCTCAAATGGATACAGACTTTGCGCGTGCATTTGACACTATTAGACATGACATTCTGTTGAGGAAGCTTGATGGCTTGGGATTTCATGGTAATCTGGTTAGTTTTCTGTCGTCAAATCTTCGGGAACGAATCAATTATGTGTGCTATAATGGATTCAAATCTGCTCAATTTGCTGTCACGTCAGATGCTCTACGTCTAGAGTGTGATTTCGATACTCTCTATGAATTGGCCTGCGATCAGAAGGTAAAGGATTTGGAAGTGCTATTTGATCGGCATATATCCTTCGCTAAACATATTATTATGTATGCACTTCTGCCTCTGGTACACTTGGTTATATTCTTAGAAGTGGTAGGCATTTTGCTAATGAAGCCTTTATTTAACTTCTTTATTTTTCGCTCGTAGTAAGCTAGAATACGCTGCTGTTATTTGGCATCCAATTTATATCTGCTATAAATTGAAATTGGAAAGCATCCAGAGACGAATTTTAAAGTTCTTGAGCTATAAGGCCAGTGGAGTGCATCCATGTACAAATACTGACCATGCAGTTTTGTTGGAAGAGCATAATAAGTTCGTTCTACTATGGTCGGGGTTGATTCATTTTAAAGCGCCACGGCTGTCTGCCAGAAGTCAAGTTACGGAGTCCACTACATCAAATGTGCCGTAATGGAAACAAGTATTTTAATGATAATTTTTGGCGCTCAAGCTTAAATGAATGATTTATGTGTAACTTACTGTATTATATTGTTTGTAATTCACACATCTATTGTAAATTACAGTGTTCCCCTTGTTGGTTTTTTTTACTGTTGGGTACACAATAAAGTATTATTATTATTATTATCATTATTAATGTATTTTACGTCTTCTAATTAATAATAAAATGTTTAAATATAAAATTAAGAAATGGTGCGATTCTTTTCAAGTCACGTAGGTCATAGACAAACAAATGTTTATCCTAAATTGAGTCTACTCGTATAATGTATATTAATGTTTGCATTTTTCAGAATTACAAATGACGCTATTGTCAGTGCAAACATTTACATCGATAAAGATCAATATTTGCCTGGAAAATATAATTTAACACTTTATAAAAACTTGTGAAAAAGGAGTCTTTAGAGGTCCTCTACTAACTAAGTACTGTTTTGACGAATATGAAGTAGCTCAACGTACTGTCGAATTTCTCTTTACTACTCTCATTAGAATTCTCAAATAAAATTAGTACTTCCTGGTCAATTTGTTTAGAACAAATCTAGAACAACTTAGAACAGCCGTCAGAATTATGATTTTTAAAAAGGGGGGCTGGGCGAAACTCGTTTTTTTTCCATTATCTCGGTCAATATTGAATTTTTTTCGAGATTTTTTGGAAAAATTTTAGAACAAACTTGACACAGTCTTCAGAATTTCAATTTTCGGGATCTGAGTAAAAAAGTCCGTTTTCTCAATTATCTCGGACAATTTTCACAGATTTTCGATTTTAGAAAAAAAGGGGGGGGGGCTAACATCACACACACCAATTAATTTTATGGTATTATATTTTTATATCGTATTGTATATTTAACAGTATATTGTATTTTCTACACAATGTATTTGTTATATTTAAAATTAATAAAGGTGTAATAAACCTGAAGTTTTAATAATTAAGTAGACGAAAATCTATTTGCTTTTTAACAAATAACGAATAAAAACTTGATTTTAGAATTTGAACTTTGATAAATAATGATCTTTATTAACCAACAGAAATACCTATTTACAGGGTAAAACAAGAAAGTGATGACGATAATTAATAATTGAAAATACGGTTTATTAATAATAAGAAAACTTAAATATTGTGACAATACTCCTAGATTATAAGAGTATTATTACATTCAGGTAAAATTCAACTTTAATATTCACATTAATCATAAGGATATAAATACCTTCCGCTAGAACAACCAAAATAATGTACTAATGTAAAAAGAATACTAGAATATCTATTGCAAATTATATCCTAATCTGTTTAAATTATATTTTTATATTATTTTATTTTTTTAATTAAATGCATATACTATTTGTGCTAAATGGGTTGCTGACTTCCAGTTACTTGTATAAATCATGCAGATTCCTATATCTTAATTGTTCAGAATCAAATGTAATCTTATACGTTCGCGTCTTTACCGATCTTTAAAAATAATAAATTACATCGATAAAATAACAATGCACAGATGTTGAATTGTCCAAGAACCTATTCTATCTGAATAAATCTTTTTTTAGCAATACTATGACAAGGTATGTAATTCTATAAACTATTAATATTGTTTATATTTACTGATATTTATTTTATCCTTTTAGGTTATTGTCACAAGCGTCACTGCTCATTTTTCTACTCAACTCAAGAACTTTACTAATATGCCAAATAAAAGAAAAATATCAGTTACAGATTTGTTTAATTCGTTTGTAAAATATAAATTTGACCAAGGAAATTCTTAAAATCTACCACAAAACATTTTTGAAGATGTACACAGCTCGTCTAACCAACAATATGAGATGTTTCTAGTTCAAAATTTTCTATTGTCAATAGTAGATACAAATGCAATAATGTAAGTAAATACTTTTACTATTAATTATTATAATGTATGAAACCTGTTTGTACCAACATTCTCAAAAATTTATGAGGTATTTAAAAGCAGAAATTTTATATTTCAAGCAAGGATAAATGTTATTTCACGCTGTAATATTTTATGAGCAACTTATTTCTTTAAAAATCATTAAATTGAGATCATTATTTTATATAGTCATGTAGAGATTTAGATTTACTGTTATAGATAATTATATACAGTAATTTATACAATTTTATATATGATTTATAATTTCTTATCAGAAATTAAACATAAACAATTACTTGAATTCGGAAATTATTTCAAATAATTATACAACCTGATGTAAATATAAATTTGTTTTCTTTCTTAGTCTTCAATACGTTTTCCTTTCTAGCTCTCCGTCTTCATACTCTAACGATAATGTTGGTATTTCAATTTCCTGGAATAGTCGGCCTTTGAACTGCTATTCGGAAGTATCTCGGATAAAAACTCTCCTTTGCTTGAACACCTGGAATAAAAACACTATCCAGTTGTTCTTCAGATTTCCGTTCTCCTGGAATGTTTGAGCCTTGGACTGTTTGTTTTGAATATGTCATGGAATATTTCCCTCCTGTACTGGTAAACTTGTATTTCAAATGCTATCGCACGGACTCGAATTCTTCTCAGCTTCAACTGGAACGATGGATCATATGTAGGTACTCAGCAACTTTCCTATAGAAATGAATCTGGCGGATTTGGACTATTCTTCGTGGATGAACAATTATATGGTAAGTTTTTATTTAATTCTCTTCTCCTTATTATTTAATCGTTATTATAAACCTTTCTTCTTTCTTTTTTTTAATATTCACCATATATTATCATTGGAAAATTTCTAAGAATTATTTATTCTTCCTAAAAAGAAATCACTTTCTTCTCTGCTTAATTTAAATCACTTCTATTTCACTTTGAAGCTACAATTGAGCACAATTCCCGGTATTTATCGAGGATAATCTTTATCTACTCGATAAACACATCTACTCTCTTCTAAAAATTTTAGAATTGTTATTTTTTTTTACTCCACATTTCCTAGACGATCAGTATTAATTAATTAATAATTAATTCCCTTTATCCAATTACATTTCTCCACACATTATATTAATCCAACAAAGATTCCAAATTATATTTGAATGCTTTAAATACTTATTAAAAACTCCAATATTTTACTATTTTAAATCTCAACTTAATATTTTAATTCATTTGCTATGCTTCTGCAAATTAATACCCATTTCTAATACTTTATTATCTTAAATGTCAAAATCTGACAGTTCCAAAATTTGAATTTAGGCGCGCTAGCAATTAATCATTTTATTGCATTTATATTTCAAAATTCATTACTAATTACCATTCTCATATGCTTTGTTAAATAAACAAGCTTTCACAAAAATAATATTACATATACAAACAAATCAAGTAATATTTAAATCTCTACTTTCAGACTGAAGAAAAACAATGCAGCAATGTAACCTGATACACATCTACCTATGCAAATGCATGAAGAAAACAAAATAAACTATTCAGAAAATAACGTTATCAATACTTTTAGTAAAACTCAAATATTTTATCAACAAAATATTCTGCTGAATTAATAATTCAAATTAAATTCTCCAAATTTCTCTATATACTATATTGTTGGCTAGTAATGGCAAACTACCACAATATATATGCAAAAATTAAATGAATAAAAAACTAGATTGTAATTAGTGTGAAGAAGAAACCACAAAAAACTGACTTTCTAACATAGTAAAGAAAGCAACTATTTTCTCCAGAAGGGATCAGCACATATTCGTACATACCAACTAAGGATGCATTTACTGTATGATAAAACGACGACACCGAGAGTTTCTATGAGTTAATACGAGAAAGCAATATACAAATTGTTCTGTTGGTCGAGTGTAGTGGGGAATTTTTGGGAGTACATTTTCACTGATGCTAGACTGACTCGCGTTTAATCAGTGCAACAAGGATAGCATCTGTACTTGCGTATTTCATTTGAATTTTGTTAACAGTCGATGTCTAGTCGACTAACACATTTTTAAATCGCGTTTTGTCCATTTAATTTAAAACAATTACGCGTCAAAATTATTGAATTTTCGAATCATGTTACCCTGGAAATGAGTAGAGTATAAAATGTTACTTCTGGGCCAGGACATTTGGCGTCTTAAAAAACAAGGCAAAATCTTACAAATTTAACTGTTTTCCCAAAAGTCAACAACTAAAAAAGGCCTAAGATCACTCAAAATGCATTAATTTTTATCCACCCCAAAAGTATCCAAATATGTGTAGACCACCAAAAATTGGGCACATGAAAAAACAGGGTAGAATTCTACAAATTTGTTGTTTTTCTAAAAGTAACCATCCGAAAAAGATCTAAAAAACTTACATTTTAGACACCCCAAAAATAGCTCTTCATTTCTGGACCAAGCCAATTGGCGCATGCAAAAATCAATTAAAATTGTTAAATCTCTAGATTTCACAGACCTCAAAACAGCTTTTCATTTCTAGACCAAGCCTATTGGCGCATGGAAAAAATCAATGAAAAACAACTTAAAATCCTCGACACTCCAAGTAAAATTACCTACTTTAAAAACCAGGAAAAACCTTTATAAATTCCCTAGTTTTTAGATACCCCAAAAATAGCTTTTCATTTCTGGACCAAGCCAATTGGCGCATGGCAAAGATCTTAAAAATTATTACCAAATACATTTTGCATACCCCAACTGTATTCAACTATTATACGCACATAAAAAAGATACACCTAATTGTTCCAAGTCTACTAAAATATCTGAACACTCCATTATGGATTTTCATTTAGAGATCGCTATTAAAACTTTAATGTTATCGTAAACATGTTCGGTTTGTGTCTTAATTATCAAAAAATATCACACGTATACGACAACGTTTAACGTTAATCAAGCGTTGGTAATATTAACAAAGACGTGAACGTAAACGTTGTCATTATGGCATGGAAATATTTGTTTTCAACACCCCAATATTCGACTATGCATTCATGATAAATCTTGGATTCAGAATATTTAAAGAATTAATAAAAATAAGTGCAAAACATTCCCCGTTTTCATTCCGACTACAATCCGATCTATTCTTACAGCATCTCCTCTTTCACGACAGCTTATACCGTTTATAGGTATGTGTCTATCGAGGAGAATCATCGGCACGACCATCAATCCTGAATTCGTCTTCGACTCATGAGCCTTTGGCGAATCAACAGGACTGTAAGTCATGAATAGATGGAAGAGTCCTAAAACCGAGAAATGTTTTGAGAATATTTGGCAGCACTCAGTTGCCCGTCAATCTTCGTGGGTCCTCAATATCTATGGCCACTCGAGATCTCACCAGTTCAGATTTAAGAACAACTGCATTCTCAATAAAAAAAGGCGGCGATAGGAATCGAACTCAAAACCTTGTAATTATCTGTCTAACTCTTTACTAACTGAGCTATTTAGATCTTGCCCATTATAATTTCTAATCAGCTACAATAATACATCAAATTGCGCAATATTACGAAATTAAAAAAAAGTTGGATTCGCGGGGGGTTCGAACCCGAGACCCCTTGGATTGAACGCGAATATCTTACTAACACGCCTATAATGGATCTTATACATACAGTCGTTTTCGGATTGAATATATTATGCTAATTTTCTTATTGATTAAAAAAATGAAATTCGCTTCGCACGTTACGCACTAGTGTACATAACAATTATTGTATCCAAATTAAATTTATTTTTTAAAGATAAACACGCACGTAATACGCTCGATCGTGCAGCGCTTAAATTTAATAACGAATAACGTATTTTGACTTTTGAGCGTTTTTATTAAACAGAAGACGGTCGATGGTCGAGCGTTGGTATCCTTCAAAAATACGCTGGCACATCGGCCTACTCGTTTAAAAAAAACGATAGGCAACCAACAATGTCATTATTGTTACGTAGTTATAATTTGTTTTTGTAACACAACTTACTAAATTTGAGTTTTTTTTTTTAAATTTTGTAATTGTGATATTAAAAAGCGTAGATATTTTTTATAATAAAGTTTAATGCAAAACGATAATCTGGATGGCGCCATCTAGACCAGGATCGCGCGCGGCGCTGTTTCGGTCGATAATTCAGTTTGGCTTTTTACTTGTCGTCTGTTGCGTAGACAGTTGACAGTTGACACAGCAGCAGCAATTAACAACTTCCTTAGTTCCTTGCAGCAGCCTGTGAGGGTGTTGTGTATCGATTAACAGGTAAGTCAATGTCTTGATATTTATTAAATGTTATAAGTAAAATGTAATTCGTCTGACATTATGTTTATTTTCAACGATTGTGTCTAAAATTAAAGTAAATCAAATAACTGAATCCTGACCCACGAACGTGGTTTTTATATTGTAATTGTTTTCGCGTCCAAAACATGGCAGTAATTAATAACTAGAATAATTATATTTATCGCCAACCGTCAGTAAAGTGATGCGTTACCATAGCGTTTTACGGAGGTAAAGAAACACTTTATCGTACTGTACAATAAAGTACTTTACCTGCCGCTAATATCTGTCAGCGTAGCCATGACTGATGACTTTAAACATAAATCGTTTGTCACTGTCATAAACTGTCATAAGTTATTATATCTTTATTTCTTAAATTAACAATTTTCACGGTTGGCGATAAAATTTTGTATGCACCACGTCAGTAAAGTACCTTTACCGAACTCGTCTGTTACTCGCCGCGCTCGCTTCACTCGCTTGGCTCGTAAATCAGACTCGTTCGATAAAGTATCACTTTACTGACTTGTTACATAAATAACTATTATTATACTGTTATCACTGGGAAGTTGTAACACGTGTTGTACGGTAGGCAAAATTGCTTATCTGAATTTGTGTTTTTGTAAAGGTTTTTAAATATCGCAGAGAAAATATCTGCTTAAAGCTGACTCGTACTGTAAGTTGTTTCTATTCTTAGGTCCAAATCACACAATAGGTATTTTTTTTTATATACATACTTGGAAGTAAGTGAATAATCTCATTTATCGGAAGAAAGGCATACCTATATTCAGAATACCAATTATTCATTAAACTCAACTTGTTTGTTAAAGTTAACTAATTGCCTTTCGCAGTTACTTTATAATAGCATACTTTACAGGCAAATAAGCTTGACCATTAATAAACTTATACCTACTTATTCTATCAACAACACAATTTCTCTCAAAGTTAGTTGCATTCCAAAAAAAAGTAATATTGAAATAATCTAAAAGTTGGATTTTTTTAAGGACAATTTGTTGTGCTTAGGTTATCAAAGATGAGTTATCTGTTTACATTATCATCATCGATTAAATTATAATGAAAACATGTCTTTACCACAATTGTTGTTATATTGTTTATTACCGAATCTTTGCTATAAAACTATTATACTGTTATATGATCTTTGGTTAACTTGATAATATTTTTAACCATCTCTCTTAATTTCAATTATCGTTTCAATTTGCTTTATCTGACTATCTTTTCGAGTGATTCTCCTATATTCAAATAAAACTTTTTAGTGTATTCCAAATATGAATAAAATATTTCTTCCAAAGTAATATAATATTCTTTAATTTCTTGATCCGTTTTTGTATTTAATGTTATTATTAAGGATTTAATATTACGAACACTCAATAAAATCCATATTGTTTTATTTAAATTATTTGGCGTAACATTTATAATATATTTTGTTATCAATTTTCTTTAAATCTTTCTTAATATCGCGTAAATTCAGTGGGGGATAGCCACCCCCCACTGAAATTCCATATTGTATAAAGCATAAAAGATCATTTGTTATTATTATATTTTTCTTTTAAATAACGTAAACCATATATCGGTCAACCACGTACTCAAATTAATTTTATAGGAGTAGTTATTTTTATTTATAAAGTCCAACAGGTTTAATGGATTAGCATTAATTTTATAATTATGTATTGCTTTAAAAGATTATATTCGTTAACGTTAGTTTCCTATTTATCTAGCAATTCTTCTAATTTAAAATAATATTTTCTAACTTTTTTTGCCTTATTGTTATTCAACATCATTATTAATTCTTTAAAATTTTTAATCATTTTGTATATATTTATACAAATTTGCTTTAGCATGTTTATAATCTATTTCTTCGTATGAGATTTCCTTGTCCTTTAAAAAGTTCTTAAAATCGCGTTATTTCTTCAATAAATCCCATGAATTGAAGCAAATTATTTGTGATTAATATTTTTCTTTTTCTGCAAAAACAACATATTTCCAAAAAACACGACTATCAATTTTCTCTTAAAATCAACACCTACGTCTTTACTTATAGCATTTGTTGATTTTTCATAACCCAATATTTCTGCTAAATCTTTACCTTTAAACAAAGGTTGATTATCATTGTCTAATATGAAAAATACGTCTTGATCATAAACTTACAAGTAACAGTATTATCTATGTCAATAATTTAATTTATTTTTTATTATTGGGTGAACGATCCCATTTATACTAGCTGTCTCAGTTTCAGGTTATCGTTTTTCAATTGCTCCAATTCATTTGCCATGCTTTCGTATTGTGGGAAAACCCTCTGATGTCAATTTTTCGCTTCTTCTTTCTTGGTTGATAAAATTCTTTCCATACGTTATTTGTCTTCATCATAATTCTAATAGCTTTATTTATATTATTATTATTCTAAAATAATTGCTGTCTTTTCTCTTGAACCTACGTTGATATCTAGCTTTTCATTTATTTTATGTAGACTTTTTATAATACGTAGGTTTCATATTGCCTCATATATTGTACTGGGTCCCTTTTATTAGAAGTATTATTTATTATTTTTTTCGACAATTGATTAAATGATCATTAAAATGATCACCTCCATATATAACACGTATTCTTGAATTCTGAGGCTTCTCACAGTTCTACCTAAACAAGGACAGTGTGCTTTAACATGCATTGTTTATGAATAATTTCTTATGAAAAAAAAATGTGATAAATTAAATGAATCGCTCACATAACGATGACCAAGAAACATGGCAAATGTTTCAGAAAAGGTTAAACGATATGAGAAGTAAAGCCAATAATGACTTTGAACGATTAGTATATCGGAATATGTTTAATCAGTTTAAAATGTATGAAAATAACGTATTAACCTTGGCAAAACTAGATTTTCTTAAAATACACTTTCGTAATCTTGAAGTCCTTGATGAATAAATTTTCTAATAAATGACAAGTCTTTGCTCCATTTGTTTGGAATTAAAATGTCCAGATGATTTTTATAACTATAGAAATAAATATGAAAAAACATGTAAACAATGTAAAAAAGCAGTTAATTCTACACGTTTATTATGTGATTGTGGTAGATATTACACTAGAACTAATTTTAAAAGGCATATAAAAACAGATTTGCATAAAAATGGATTGAATTTATTTATTCACTAAAAATTGTTTGTTAGATTTTTTCCTATAATAAATGGAACGAAGGAACTTAAGTAATCTTCGTTTATCTGAGCTGTTTAATATTGCAAAATCATTAGACATCAAATATATTAGAAAAAATAATAAAGCAGACTTAATAAAAGCTATTATTAAAGCTGAAGAGCAATTACATAAGGACATAAAAAACGGAAAAAAATCAATTATGCCTCCTTTGCGGAATTGGGACAGAGTCCTCATGAGCGAAGCGAATTCAGAAATATTTTCATTTGATGATGATTTATTTGCTGAACCAAGGAAAAAGAGAGTTAGGAAAATCAAATGTGACGTATGTGGAAAATATATCAAAAGCACCCGAATGCAGCTCCATAAAGAGAAAGAAAACAAAAAGAACCTAAAAACATTTCAGTTTGATGACGATATATTTGCTAAACCAAAAAAAAAATAGAGTAAAAAAGATAAAATGTGATATGTGTGGAACATATATCGAGGAAAGTTGAATACATTTGCATAAATTAAAACATGATTTGAATAGTCGTCGTTTGCTCGAATTACGTAATATGGCAAAATCCTTAGGTATAAGATACATTAAAAGATACAATAAGTCAGAATTGATAAACGAGATTATTAATGCTGAAGAGCAATTAAAAATAAAAAGAGGAAACAAAAACAGCTTGGAAATATTTCCGTTTAATGATGCCATATTTTCTAAACCGAAAAAAGAAAGAGTAAAAAAGATCAAGTGTGATAAATGTGGAAAATATATTAAGGAAAGTCGAATGCAGTTGCATAAATCAAGACATAATCCAGAGCCAGATTTTATTTTAGTTCAGGTTGCTTTTAAGGGAAGATTATTAACGTATCAACATAATAATCTAGAAGAAGGTATAGATATGGAAACATACATGGATATGATAAAAGAAAAGGCTATTAAAATAATTATAAATGCTTTAAATCTCCATAAAAATATTAAAACCAATCTAGAGATGGAATGTGAGTTTATGAAGCTGGAAAATGAAGACTTCACAATGATACATAAATTTCAGTTACCAAATGTTATACTAAGAGAAAAAGACGCCTTGGAGGAATACTGGGATGAACAAAAGGATTTATTTATATCAAGATGTGATGAACTACAAGAAAAAGGATCTGGATGGACTCTGAAAAATATAAATCATTTGCGCATTAATATAAACAAATATACACCTTTAAGCGGAAATTCATATGTAGAATTACCCAAGTGGATTAAAGATAAAAAAGCTTGCGTTAATGTTAAAAACAACGATAACAAATGCTTTATGTACAGCGTAATATCCTCTTTACATCAAGCAAAAGAACATGTAGATAGACTGAATCATTATAATAAGCCGGAATATATAAACGAATTAAATTTTGAAGGAATAAATTTTCCTGTAAAAATCCAGGACATACCTAAATTTGAATCACATAATAAAATTAATGTTACCGTGTTTAGTTACGAAGAACAAATATTTTATCCTTTGTATCATAATAAGAAGCGATTTTATGAAATGAATATCGACTTACTATACTTTGGAAATAAAGACAACAATCATTATTGTTGGATCAAGAATTTGAGTCGATTGTTAAATGATCAGTTGGAAGTAAATAGAAACAAAAAACATTTCTGTAGAAGATGTTTAAACTACTCCGCTAGAACTGAAGACGCTTTAAAGAAACATCAAAATGTGTGCTTTAGTAATGAACCATGTCTTCCGAACATGCCTGAAGATAATATATTAAAATTTAAAAATATTCAAAGAATGTTAAGACATCCGTATGTAATTTATTCCGATTTTGAATCTATTTTGAAACCTATTCATACATGCATATTGATAACCCATTGGAAATTTACAGAGGAGAGGAAAGTGATAAATGTTTTATAAAAAGAATAACTGAACATGCCAGAACAATATATAAGTTTTTAAAAGAAAATAAACCCATAAAAGATATCGAACTAGAAGAATATAAAAAAACAAAAATTTGTTATCTTTGTGAAAATGTGTTTTCTATAGAAAATCCAAAAGTAAGAGATCATGATCACTACACTGGAAAATATAGGGGAGCTGCTTGTAGAAAATGCAATTTGAAATATAGGCAACCATTGTTTATTCCAATTTTGTTTCATAATTTAAGTTCTTACGATTGTCATTTGTTTATAAAAAATCTAGGAGAAGATAAAAGTCAATTGAAATTAATACCTAATAACGAAGAGAAGTATATTTCTTTCAGTAAAATTTTAAGAATGGATGATAATGGATATATCGAATTGAGATTTATCGATTCATTTAGATTTTTAGCAAGTAGCCTAGACAATTTGTCATCTAATCTGGAATCAAGTCAGTTGAGAGAAATAATTAAATACTTTTCAAATAATGAATTAGATGTGTTATTTAGGAAAGGAAAAAGCAAGATAATTAGAAAAGGAATATATCCTTATGAATACATGGATTCTTTTGAGAAATTTTCTGAAACAAAACTTCCATCAATAGATAAAAAATTTATTCTTCGCTCACAAAAGAAGGAATTTCTCAAGAAGAATTCAAACATGCAGTGAAAGTATGGAAACATTTTAAAATTAAAAACTTGGGTGAATGGCATGATTTATACTTAAAACTAGATGTTTTGCTGTTAACTGATGTATTTGAAAATTTTAGAGACTTATGTTTGGAAAAGAGTTATGGACCCGATCCTGTTTGGTATTATACAACTCCGGGGTTAGCTTGGGACTGTATGCTCAAATATACTTCAGTGGAGTTGGAATTATTAACTGATTATGAAATGTATTTGTTTTTTGAAAAGGGAATTAGAGGAGGTATTTCACAGTGTAGTAACAGGTATTCGCAAGCAGATGAAAATACTCAGATTATCTATATAGATGCTAATAATCTCTATGGATGGGCTTTATCTCAGAAATTACCAGAAAAAGACTTTAAATGGTTGACTTGTGATGAAATTAAAAATGTCGACGGTATATTGGTATCAGATAGTGATACGGGTTATGTTTTGGAAGTCGATTTAGCATTTCCAGTAGACTTAACTATTCATAACAAATTCAATGATCTCCCTTTAGCTCCGGAAAATAGAATTCCTCCGGGCGGAAAAGTAGAAAAACTACTTTGTCATTTCTATGATAAGAAAAATTATATAATTCATTACGAAACATTAAAACTTTACAAAAATTTAGGTATTAGAATAACAAAGGTTCACAGAGGTATAAAATTTACTCAGTCAAATTTCATAGCACCATATGTAAAATTTAATACTGAACAAAGACAAAAGGCGAAAAATGATTTTGAAAAAGATTTCTGGAAATTAATGGTTAATGCCCCATATGGTAAGTCTATGCAATCTGTTAGAAACCAACAAAATATTAAATTATATTGTGATGAAGAAAAATTACAAAAAGCGATAAACAAACCTAATTTTAAACACAGAACTATATTTAGCAAACACCTGGCAGCAGTTCACAATTTTAAAACAAAAGTATTGTTTAATAAACCAATTTATATTGGGCAAGCTGTATTAGATTTATCGAAATTGTTAATGTATAACTTCCATTACAATGTAATTAAAAAAGAATTTAATGAAAACGTAAAACTTCTTTATGGAGACACTGATAGCTTTATATATGAGATTAAAAATGCCGATTTCTATGAATTTATGAAAAACAATCCCGACTATTTTGATACATCTGATTATCCAAAGGATCATCCATTATATTCTGATAAAAATAAGAAAGTAATAGGGAAGTTCAAAGATGAATTGAATGGTATTAAGATATTAGAATGCATAGGTTTAAGGTCAAAAATGTACAGTTACAGAACTGAAACGTCTGTTTCGAAAAAATTAAAAGGTATCAAAAAAGCAGTATTGAAGAAAGAAATAAGTTTTGAAGATTACAAAAATTGCTTGTTCAATCAAAAAGAATACTTCCATAGACAGAAAGTGATCAGGAGTTATAAACATGATATATTTACTGAAGAAGTAAAGAAAAAGTCTCTAAGTTGGAAAGATGATAAAAGATACCTTTTACCTAATTCTACAGATACATTAGCTTATGGACACGTATTAGTATCATCATAGGTACGTTCATGGACATTGTTGAATAAATCGCTATTTTTTTATTAGTGTTGAAGTAATAAATTAAGAAAACAATAATTACAATTACGATAATAAACATAAGAACAAAAATAATAATTTTTAATTTATTAACTTGTTGAATGAGACTTGAAAACTTTTTTCGGAATTTTGGATATTCTTCGTTGAATATATTTAAATTCTTGAATACAGTACTTTCCATTTAATTTACAATTTTTGAATCTTTTCATTTATTGCTCTCATATTTTTAGTATGTCTTTCAAATATTTTCAAAGTTCTTTTCTTTACATCATCGATGTTTGATGGTATTACTACTGTTTTGTTTCTTAATTCTGCTAGTTTCTTAGGATCGTAATTATTGTAGTTATCTAATTTATATTCCAATTCATCTATTTTATTATTAGCGGACTCTAGTTCACAGTCAGTCATAATTAATTGTTCAAGGAATAAATTAGCCGTTTTTCTTGCAATATATTTATCTACAACTTCTTGTTTGAAACCAACTATTTTTGCTCCATCTTCTAATCTGTCTATTTCAGTAATAATAGGTTTTAAATCTTTTTTCCATTTTTCTTTCTCATCGTTGGGAATGTATGAAACTAGTTTGTCCATTTATGACTGAAAAGTTTCTAAAGATTTACTAATTAATTCATCTGCTTCTTCATCTAAACTTACATGTTTGCGACTACCTGCTTTGTGTTCTACATTATCGAATATTTTTTTACTTTTTATTTTACTTTTTCTCTCTTTTGTTCCCAATTGTTCTGATTTGTTCTCTTTTGTTCCGGATTGTTCCCGTTTGTTCTCATTTGTTCTCGTTTTACATGCAATCTTAATTCCAACGGAATTTAGCCCCATATTGAGGGAATTTCTGGAAATACTTTTAGACTTGCAAAAATCTGTCTTTGTTAGTTTTTCATTTACGGTCGAATTGAGATATTCAATAGCAAAATTACGATTTCTCATTTGAGTTACTTCATTGATATTTCTTGGTATATTTAGTTGTTTATCTTGAGTAAAAGATTTGTAACTATTTTTAAATTGCTGGAGGTCAGATTGTTGTCTTCTTTTTAATGGTGTATAATATTCTGCTACAATTTTGTTTTCTCTAGTATTAGTCATTTCTCTTATTTATTGTAAATAAAAAAAAAATACTTAGTTAATGAAATATTAATAATTAAAAATGAAGATAGCTATTTTTATAATAGATAGTAGATAAAATTGATATTTCATTTAAAAAATGCTGAAAAACAAGCAAAACACTTTATTAAACAATTTTTTTCAGTTTTAAAACAAACTTGTCCGGTATATGAATACCTACTCACTTTGGTTGTAGAAACAAAAGATGATAAATCATTATCAAAATACAATCAAAAATATTAAATTTCAGACCAAACAAGTTTACAGCAACCACTTAACCGACACTTACTTCATCGTGAAATTGCTACAGATTAGATAAAAAATCATGGAATACATGTCGCTTGAACTTGCTGGCATGAGTAATAAAAACTTAAATGCATAACAAGTATAACACAAAAAAACGTATCCTGTTTGAGTATAAAAATTATCATCAGAATTATCAGCCTTGTCATTTAGCTTCTGCTTTTATTACTTTTCATTTTATTCCAAGCAAATTTTAGTTTAAAACGTAAATATTAAATACCTTTTCCTTTTTTGTAGTAAAAATGTTACGCTCCCTAGTAAAGAGGTTGTTCCAAAAGAAGGAGCATCAACAGATCACCCTTACGGAACGAATCAATAACCTTGAGATCATCGTAAAAAAGCAAGAAGGAATAATCAGTCAGCACGAGATCATCGTAAAAAAGCAAGAAGGAAAAATCAGTCAGCACGAGATCATCGTAAAAAAGCAAGAAGGAATAATCAGTCAGCACGAGATACGATTGGGATTTTTGGAAACGAGCCAGCTAGCCGAAGATTTTAAAGGCGAATTGAAAAAAAAATTTAGGGAAGAGACGAGAAGGTGTAAATGAGAAATACATATACATGAAGATGGTTTCGGTGGGTGAGCATGCAATATTGGCTATAGAAAATGTATCGTTTTTTTTGCACTTATTTAATGATTTTAAGTCTGACAAATCTGCCTGTGTTTAAAGGCCGTTTGACAAGATATTTTTTTCTGATAAAATTGTATTTAAATTTTTTTCCCACTACTACATACTAGTTGATTTGTGAAAATGGTTTTCTTTCGTAATAAAGAATAATAATTTCATTATTGAATAGTAGATAGTAACGAAGGGACCGAATTAATTAAAATACACATTGTGTAGTTGTACGTATTAACTAAAAGCACGGTTAAGAAGAAATAAGAAATTGTAATCCAATACTCCAACAATGCTGACTTCACCGTTAATTTTTTAATATTTCTATACCCAAACCGTTGCTAGGTAAACGAGTATAACACAATTTTGAGACACTACATATAAAATTTTGCGTGTATGTCACGTATGTACAAAAATCTTTGATCTTTGTATTTTATATAACATTTTTTATATAAAACAGCGTAAAGAATGAAATAACATACCGATTTTAACATACAGGGTGTTATGGAAATAGCTATTTACGTTACTAGGCCATAAATGCCTGCTACCGGCTTTGTGACGTAAGGGATTTTTTAGTATACTGAAACGAATTATTGTAAAAGCGAATAATTTGAGATAATCGTTATTTTAATAATAATCAAAAGGGTCGCATTTTTGGTTTGAATAAGAAAGCCTTTGGTTGTTACTATGATACGACGGCAACAATTTTTTGACAACGTCTTTGTGCTTTTACGTTTATTTGCATTTTGCGTTATTAAAATGAATGTCCATAAAGAAAAACCGAAACGCGAAATCATCGGAAAGGTTTGTCTGGGGGCAACTGTAAAGTAAGACGGCCTAGGTCATAAAAATCTTTGTACCGGACTCGCTGGTAGCTGGTCGATATGCCTACCAGGTCAGTATACTAAAATATTAGCTACATCTTTCAACAATCTCGATACATTTTCTAAAGTTTTAGTGTTCCATATGCTGCAATAATTGTTTTCATAAATTATAACAAAAATGAAACATTCTATTTGTTCTTCATTTTGACTATATATATGAGTATTTACTTTGATACCAACACGATTAAAGAACAGCGTATGGATACTCCACAATAAATACCTAAAAGGCATGATTTATTTTGCCTCTTCTTTTTTTATGTGACGTCTGGGTATATTGTTTTATTTCTTTTAGATATTTTATGTTGGTGGTAGTTGTTTTGTGATTTAAAAAAAAGAAAGATACTACAATTATACTAGAATTGAGGTGGCTTTCACTTTGTGAAGAGCCAGTTAACAAATTATTTATTTTATTTAATTATACGAGTATGTTTAGTAAACTACTACTAATTTTACTTAGCATGTCGGTAAATTAACAAAACTATCTTTTCAAGTAACTTATTAAGTGGCCCGTTAAAAAAACAGAGCAGCCTTTGAAAAACAAATCGTATGTCGTTGCTAGTTCTCCACATAAGATTTAGGTAGTTTTATTACAGCATTATTCTGTCCATAAGTAAAAATTAAATAAGAAACGTTCTGCTTTATAAAGATCAACTTTTATCAACTTTTCATGAAATATTCTGCAGTAATTGCAAAAAATAATAAAGTAGTTCCAATATATCTCACAATCTATCAGACAAACAACTTGGTTTTCAAAGCCAACTCTGTTCTTTTCATTTTGAATCACTTGATATTTTGTTGGGTATGTGTTGTTGGCTAGTTTTTTTGTATTTTATATGAATTCTCATTTTTTAGGTTTTCCTCCAAAAGTTTCAGCAATTGGAAAGAATGAAGTTGAATAATAAACAACGTGCAAAATTAAATAGTTTCAAGGAACGCCTCGAGGGCCGGTCATTACATCACTTAGATCGGGAGATCAGTTCAATTACATCCGCCAACGACTTAGGTACGAGGCTTCGTAAAATTTCATCAAATGAGCATTTTACAAATTTTCTTAATAAGAAGCAAAAAAGTGCCATGAATAGCTTAAAAACCGCCCTAGAGGCGTATTCTAAATTATGAGATTATTGTTGTTGTTCACTAAATTATAAACAAAAAATGGAGGCGTATACTAATATGTATTTATTGTTACATTATTATTATTGTTATTTATGAAAATGCCAGAAAAAAAAAATTGAAAGAAAAATAAAAAATTCTGTTCTATTCTGCTCTTCATTATTTTGCAAAAATCCTTGGTTCGATAGATCCATGCACGTTCTTTCCACCATTCTAACGGGTTTTCAATTCTTTTCAATACTATTTCTGACACATATTTGTTCGACAATCTCTGCAGCGGCGGCATTTTCTTTGCTGAATTAAGTTGGCAATTTTTCTTTGTGTTAAGGAAAATTTATTTCTGAAGCCAACATTATCACTAATCTATCATTTTTACTTCTTCGAAGGAATTGTTAGGTATTTGAACATCCTCATCTTTAAATGAAGGATCCACAAAAATGCCCATAGCGAAAATATTATTGTGTTCAATGTTTATAACTCGTTTGTTTATTTATTAATCTAATAACTTATATTAGACACATACCTATAAACGGTATAAGCTGTCGTGAAAGAGGAGATGCTGTAAGAATAGATCGGATTGTAGTCGGAATGAAAACGGGGAATGTTTTGCACTTATTTTTATTAATTCTTTAAATATTCTGAATCCAAGATTTATCATGAATGCATAGTCGAATATTGGGGTGTTGAAAACAAATATTTCCATGCCATAATGACAACGTTTACGTTCACGTCTTTGTTAATATTACCAACGCTTGATTAACGTTAAACGTTGTCGTATACGTGTGATATTTTTTGATAATTAAGACACAAACCGAACATGTTTACGATAACATTAAAGTTTTAATAGCGATCTCTAAATGAAAATCCATAATGGAGTGTTCAGATATTTTAGTAGACTTGGAACAATTAGGTGTATCTTTTTTATGTGCGTATAATAGTTGAATACAGTTAGGGTATGCAAAATGTATTTGGTAATAATTTTTAAGATCTTTGCCATGCGCCAATTGGCTTGGTCCAGAAATGAAAAGCTATTTTTGGGGTATCTAAAAACTAGGGAATTTATAAAGGTTTTTCCTGGTTTTTAAAGTAGGTAATTTTACTTGGAGTGTCGAGGATTTTAAGTTGTTTTTCATTGATTTTTTCCATGCGCCAATAGGCTTGGTCTAGAAATGAAAAGCTGTTTTGAGGTCTGTGAAATCTAGAGATTTAACAATTTTAATTGATTTTTGCATGCGCCAATTGGCTTGGTCCAGAAATGAAGAGCTATTTTTGGGGTGTCTAAAATGTAAGTTTTTTAGATCTTTTTCGGATGGTTACTTTTAGAAAAACAACAAATTTGTAGAATTCTACCCTGTTTTTTCATGTGCCCAATTTTTGGTGGTCTACACATATTTGGATACTTTTGGGGTGGATAAAAATTAATGCATTTTGAGTGATCTTAGGCCTTTTTTAGTTGTTGACTTTTGGGAAAACAGTTAAATTTGTAAGATTTTGCCTTGTTTTTTAAGACGCCAAATGTCCTGGCCCAGAAGTAACATTTTATACTCTACTGAAATGTTAACAAATGTCCGTCGAAATTTTTATGATACTAGGTTACTGTTCTGCTCAAGAGGGAGACTTATTTGAGCATTTAATAAATAATAATTAAGTACTTATAGAAATTCATTTTTCTTTAATAATTTCATTCTTAACTTCCAATTGAATTCATTGTTTTTGCGTTTATACTTACTGTGACATTTTGTTTAGTTTCATACAAATTTATTGTTTACTTTCAGAATTTTAGTTTGTTTCCTTTTCTATTTTATAATACTACGGAATTATTTACTTTTTATCTTAATAAGAGTTTTGCTATTGTTACGTTCTCGTTTTTTATATCAGCTATATTTCTTTTCTTTGATATTTTAAGAAAAAAAAATATTTTTAAGTTTTTAAAATTGATGATCATTTGTTTTATTTACTCATACAATTTGGGAAGCTGTGATGAAATCCGTTACTAAAATTATTTAAGCCTCTACTTATAAATAATCTAGGTAGTGCTTTTTATTGTTTAATATTATTTCCATCTTCTCTAAAGCAGTACAGTAAATGACTTTATTCTTGGTTAAAGAATTTGTTATAAACAGTAACAGTAGAAATTTTAACGGACTAACGTAGTATCAATTTCTGCGATGTCGACTTTAACGTAGCTCTAATGTTAGTAACAGATGCTACTCCCTTATTCTCCCACTTATAGTCTACCAGCTTGTCTAGTATATTCATCCGCAGGTAGATCGCGTGCACACTGTATATGATAGAGAGGGGATTTTGATAGCACATTTGTATGTACTGTGCTTACGTAGAATGAATCATCTGATCCAGCAGCATACCTCGGCATTAAGAAATTGACTTTATTATTACTTATGGTTAAAAATATAACCGACTAAAATGTATTTGTCAACAAATTATCATATTTAATAGATTAAACATTATTTAACTTTCCTGCATTTGATAATAGTCTCTTTATTTTGAACGGCATTGTATGCGTTATCTCCCCGACGATTTTTCGTTATTCATGTAAATAGCCTTTCAATTTCTTTATGCGTTTTCCGGTTTCCTGTGTCCGGGTGGTACGAAGAAGTAGGGACATCATATTGCACGCACCAACGGATTTCTCTGGCGCACACACACACAAACACACGCACACACACACACGCACAAAACTAACAAGCACACGCATCTTCCACAATTGATCCGTTTCCGTCTCTAACGAGCTCGTTTTGTTAAGTAGGAAAAAGGCAACGAATGACAGAATAAAAGCCGAAGGTCGTTCTTGTGGCAAAACACGTCGATTGATGACGGCAAGTCGTCATCGACATCGGAACAGGAAACATCCCGTACATCCGGTTTTTATGATATTTGCTTCCCTTTCATTATTTGTAATAAAATGCGTGCGTTTGTGTTTTTGTCACAAGGGAACTAGCAAGCTATTGTTGATATTATATCTGTAATGTGTATTTAAAAGGAAGAGCCCGCTTGAATCATGTGGACGTATATATAGTTAAAATTGTTTGGTTATTATTTAAGTTATTCATTATTAAAATTCATCTGAATTACTGTCCAAATTTTAAGGCCAATCACACATTGAAAATACAATCAAACAAACATACATCACTACAAATCAACAAAAACATATATTCTTTTAACACATATATGTAAGTAGATACAGTACAATCGCGATGGTGTGAACATGCGGTACTGAAAAACTGTCGGTGGTGTGAACACGAAATTATTTACATTGAACGCCGAGTAGTATGAACAGCGTGGACCCTCGATGGTGCGAACAAGTGCATTATATGTTTATGTCGGAGTTTTATTTATTTACCGCTCGGGGAAGTCCCTTATTTCATACATTGAAGCATGTATACTAAATGCGCCGTCGCCGTGTATAAAGGTATAGTTGTGAATGTGCCTCCAGTGTAAATACATAGTGTAAATGCTTAGAGCAAGATGGGGAAATTAAAGAAATTTTTGAGTTTAACAGTAAAAGCCAACGAAGAACGTAAAAAAAGAATGTCAGTCACAGTGTTATCTAAAAAATACGGAGTTTCAAAATCAACCATTTGTGCTATTAAAAAAAATGAAAAACTTATTGTCGATACGTTAACTCACACGCTAAAACCATCGAAAAAATGCACATTGAAAAAGTCAGCATTTCCGCTTATAGAAGAGAAATTGTACAACTGGTTTCTTAAACAAAGAGGCAAGAATTTTCCAGTTTCAGGGATTATGCTGAAACAGAAGGCATTGTCACTATCAAAACAATTGAATATTGATACTTTCACAGCCAGTGATGGTTGGCTACAAAGATTTAAACATCGTCGTGGCATAAGGTTTTTGAAAATCACAGGGGAGAAATTATCAGCCAACCCAGATGCAGTAGACCCTTTTAAGGAGGATCTAAACCATATTATTCAAGAGCATGACCTAAAGTTGCACCAGATTTATAATCCTGATGAGACAGGATTGTATTGGCGCTTATTGCCTGATAAAAGTTATGTCTCATTAGCTGAAAAAACTGCTCCTGGATTAAAAATTTCTAAGCAACGACTGACGTTTATGGGTTGTGTAAATGCTTCAGGAGTACTACATAAGTTGAAACCCCTAGTGATAGGGAAATCAAAAAATCCAAGGTGTTTTAAGAATTTTAACAATCCATTGCAGTACAAAAACACTAAAAATGCGTGGATGACCGGGGAACTCTTTAAGGAATGGTTTTTTCGACATTTTGTACCTGAGGTGAGAGTTAAAATTATCTACGGTGTGTTTTATACGCCTGATTATTTCAAAATTATTAATTCGTAGGTAAGATGTTTTCTGCGTAATCAGCAGTTACCTCAGAAAGCAATTCTCCTTGTGGATAATGCCCCGTCCCATCCATCAGCAACAGAACTGAGGACTAGAGATGGGATGATTTTTATAAAATTCTTACCTCCTAATGTTACATCTTTGATCCAACCCATGGACCAAAATATTTTAAGGCTCACCAAACTATACTATAGAAACAGTTTGCTGAGTTCTGTTGTATCAACGGAAGAAGGAATAGCTGCAGCACTCGGTAAGATTTCACTAAAGGATGCAATAATACACTTAGCTACGGCGTGGGAGAAACTTAGCTCAACAATAATCGAAAAGTGTTGGAGAAATATCCTACCAGATTTTAATGAACATAATGAGAATGCAGACGAAGATAACATTCCATTAAGTACATTACGGGAAAAATTAAGATGTGAAAAAACTTTGGTTCCTGATGCTATTATGGATACAATAAATTTACTACAGGAACTTGCTCCAGTAAGTGAATGCATAAGTGGTTTTAGAAGTCAATAGCATAATCAAAACTGCAAATTTTATGCTGACTACACTTCTGCTGATGTGGAAGATTTGGAAAAGGGTGAGGCGGCAGCGTTTGTGGAAATGTCTTCTTCAGATGAGGATGAAACTGAGTCCATTAAACGAAAAATTTGCCATTCCGATGTAATTAAAGCATTTAATGTAGCTGTAGAATGGTCCAATCAAAATTCCATATACCATAAGACCGCCTGCGTCTGCATTATTGCGATACCTGTAGAGTAAGCGAAACAGATAGAGATGTCTGTGTATTAGAACGGTAAACAAGTAGACGCAGTGTTATACTGGATTACAACAGAGCTAGTATTTCGCATATGCCTATGATGCACTCGTATTTGTCCAAAAATTCCACATTTATACGGTGTAGTAGGGCAGTCGCTTCCACATATGGGCGTCAGTTCGAGTTTTATTATCGCTTAAGAATAACATTTTTTTAGCTAATTACAGGTTAATTGCAATGTTGAATTACAATTCTGTTTTAAGAAGTAAATATTTTATGTTTCAGTATTTTATTATAGTTGAGTTTTTAGATTATAATATTTGTTGAAAAATATTATTTTAGTTAAGTTTTTTTTATTTTAAAGTATAGGAGTTATTTATTATTTATTTTTGCTCTTTTATGTTGTTTATGAAGCTGTGATGAGTTACTTCACTGACATATTATCAGTGATTATCTGATGCTTCAAACAACTACAAATAATTACTTACAACGGGAACGCAATACCTATTACACTGCTCTTCACTTGATTTGCCTACGAATACATTTATACGTATAACTTATACGCCCGCTGTCGGTGTGGCAATTCAAGTTTGCACGCCCATTTATAGTCGACCAGTAGTTACTAATACATGCATCGCGCTATGAACGGCGGCCACACGGTATATGAGTGACATCATCACTTTGAAAGCAATTCAAGAAAAAGCAGTTCTGGCTAAAATTGCTCAAAATAATGTTCAGAAAAAAATAACAGATTTTTTTACATCTTAGGGATGTTCATGTATAATCCATTTAAGTTTAAGTAATAAAGTTAATTTGTTTAATTACACCCTCGTTTCTATAAATACCCCCGTTAGTTTGAACGACTCACTGTATTTTTGTGTTCTCACTATCGCGATTGTAATGTATTACATTCTTAATAAAATAAACATGGAGCAAATGTTAGTTCCGGTCTGAATTAAAAAAAAAAAATTAAACAGAAATTATACCAAATCCAGCTCAAAGTACTTTTCTTCTCTTAATAAATTTATATAGAATGCATAATTTGATATTCACAATTGACGATCAGTCAAACATGCATCATTGCAAGTCAACAAAAACATGTATACATTTTAACGAAATCTTTAATTGTAAGTAGATATTACATTTTTAATAAAATAAACCTCGAGCAAAATATTAGCTCCAGGCCGAATTTAGAAAAAAAAAAAAAAATTATACGGAAATTATTCCAAATCCAGCTCAAAGTACTTTTCTTCTCTTAATAAATTTCTATAGAATGCATAATTTGATAAATATTTGCAAAAAACTGCTATTCGATAAAAGTGTTATTTCCAGTCCAAGTTCTGAAATTTTTTATAACCAAAAACTGTACCAATTCAGACTCTAAATACTATTGTATTCTAGGTAAAATTTTGTATAGAATGCATAATTTACGGGCTATTTAGAAAAAACTCTATTTCGTCAAGGCAAAACATCTCGAATTTTGAAACTCTTTTTTTTATAAAATCTTTCTAAAATTCACTTTTTAGTACTTTTATGTTGTTTATAAATTTGTCTAAACTAAACTACTAATTCCATTATACTGATTTTACTGAAAATCTAGTCAAATGTGAAAAGTAAGAATTATATCCGTAAATATAAAATCTGGTATTGATACTAATTGATAGCTGCAACCGTTTGGCCGTTCTTGTGATCACACGCAAAGAGAGAAAGGCAGGCAGAGACACATATAGAGTGACATGTTTGCAAGAATCACATTTTCGGTGTCAAAGGACTCAAACCATGGTTAATTGCAAAACTCTAGAAGTCGAAAATGTTCGTCATCACAATAATTTCTAATACTACGTATGAGAAAGTAGTAAGTGATACTACCTATTTAAATAATTTTTCACTTCAAATTGTTCAAGGTCTAAAGGTTAGTTAAATATATTTATTACCTTTGTAATAAATTATGCTTCAGTTCTAATTGATAAAGGAAATTTGTTCAAAAAATGTTTTTGCTGCTAAATAAATAATTCACTAGCCGATACAATTTTTATAACTGATTCAACAGCCAAAAATTTCAATATTTTGCATTGTTTTAAGCATAAAAACTGTACTCTAACATAGGGTATCACGTCAGATTTTCAAAATAATTTTTTTTTCTGAATTCACTAAGTTTAACGTAAAATTTAAAATTGAAAAGTATTGTAACAAGCTCTAGCATGTTCGTGGCTATACCGTGAAAGGCAGCGGCAACTACAAAGGCTACAATGTCACGCATTCCATAGATAGTAGAGTAGAGATTTCTAATATATTAATCATTGTGGAATATACTAAAATGTGTCATTTTTAAGCTATCCGACTATCTTCCTTCTGACGAACCACATCTCATTAATCAATTACATGAATTACTGAATTGACTGAAACGGGATTTGGGTTTAACCAAAGAAAAATCAGAAATTTTGGGATCTCGTTTAAAAGAAAGAAATCTTTTACATACCACTACAAGCATCTCTGTATTGAAGACACGTCACGAAAAATTCAGTTCATTTTACAAAGCTGTAAGAAATTTCTGTTACTGTACTGATGTAAATCAACTTTTGTATGAAATGAGTATTGAATACACCTAATCCTGCAGAATGGCGATTGTTTATCGACTCTTCGAAAACAAGTTTCAAAGTCGTTTTATTTTATAATGGTAACTCGAAACCATCAATCTCAATGGTTCATTCTACAAACACAAAAGAAACGTATGGCAGTATATCAACTCATTCAATATTCAAATCATCTTTGGCAAAATTGTGGTGTTCTTAAAGTTATATTCTTATTACTTGGATTGCAAGGAAGGTTTACCAAATATTGTTGTTTTTTGTGTCTGTGGGATAGCCAAGTAGATAAGCATCATTACCAAATAAAAGTATGGCAGCCACGGACTAGCATTGTTCCTGGAGAATTTAATATAAAATTTGAGCCGTTAGTGGATTCTAATTTGGTGATTCTACCCCCTCTACACATTAAATTAGGATTAATTAAACAGTTTGTCAAAGCACTAGAAAAATAAGGCAACTGCTTTAACTACTTAAGGGATACGTTTCCAACGCTGCCTGATGCAAAAGTTCGCGAAGGAATATTTGTTGGTTGTAAGTTAGGAAGCTGTTCAAAATCGAAAATTTTGAACGTACCATGAATGATTTAGAGATGGCAGCATGGACTTCTTTTAAAAATATATGCAAATATTTTCTAGGAAATCAAAAAGTGAAAGTACCAAGATATCGTGGCTAATTTGCAAGAAAGCTACCAAAATCTAGGGTGCCGAATGTCGTTCAAAGTTAATTTTTTCCATTTTGGGTCCCTTTCCTGCTAATTTAGGAAAGACGAGTGATGAACAGGGGATAAAGGTTCCATCGAGAGATTGCAGGAATGGAGACACGATATCAAGGTGAGTGAAATCCCGTCATGATGGGAGATTTTTGTTGGTTTCTCATCAGAGAGGGCAACAGGCAATATAAAAGGAAGAAATAACTCTATTAATGCAACACTTTGATATATCAACAATTTTAAGTGTTTTTGTATTCTTAATACTACACTTCAAGTATTTGTTTTGTCAAGATGTTGGTACTTATCTATTATTTTTTATTATACATACTAAAAGCCGTTCGAGTGACCCGCTCTAATCGCCTTGGTTGAAAGAACTTAACCGAACCGTCAAAATCGACTCGAATTGGTTACACGTGGGGAAGAACTCCTCTCTGGATACGGGGAATTAAAAGCTGTCGTTTGGCGTGGGCGTACGGGCGACTTTAAATTTCCGGTCGACGGAGAGATTTTCTGTCTTAGTGGAGCGTGTGGAGAGATATCGGCCGTTGAAGAGGAGCGTGCAAAAATCGGCAATCGGGCGTTATGAAAAAATTCGGACTAACGGCGTTTGTGATGAAAAATTCAAGCAAAACACGTTAAAAATCGTAAAAATGTCAGGTATGACAGGCGCATGGAAAAATTGTAGAACTTTCACTTTGACGAACAAATTTCAGGCTACGGAAGTTTAGAGTGCTGATAAAGGCTCAGAATATGAAAGTACGGAGTTTTCCGCAACGATTGAGTGCACTGTCCACGTGCCAAATCTTTCGCTGTCGAAGGTACGATTCATTTACAGCCTTTCTGCAGGGGAATGGGGTTAAAAAATCTCGCGATGACGAGTTGGCGAGAACGTGTCATTAATTCAAACGGACGTATGATTTTGACAGCTGCACGGAGAAGTTTAATTTTTGTGATCGATCGAGATTTTCTAATAAAGATGAACGGTGTTAATTTATAAAAAGTGCGTGATATTGTCACACGAATCCCGATTCATAATTATCAGCACGATGTGTAAAGTACTGACATTTAGAAGGCAGATAGACGGGCAAGACGAGCCATATCGTAAAGTAATGTGGAAAGAATTATACCGCAAGGTGAATATACTAATATTTGGTATAACATTTAACAATTGCAGTCTTAAACGTTTGCAGGTGTCGTTCATTATGAATTGAAAATATCAAAGACATGCAAATATATAGATCCAGAAATACGAAAGCACTAAAGGGCATTAATTTCATCGAACACGAATTTAGTACTTATACGACAAAACGTAAACTAAACTAAACATACAGAAGCCATGGAAAAATATGCACATTTTTAATTCTTCTGCGTGAAAACATTAACTGTATTATACGTAGCCGAATAACATACACCAACAAAAAACAGTTAATAAAGTGCTAATGTTATGTATGTAATTAATTTTAAGTGTAGAATATCCTTTAAAGTAACAGGAAACTTCAAACATCCAACTGAAGTTTGATTTTCGACGACAGTCTTACGAAAATTGGATTTTCACCTTATGAACCATGTCAGACATTTATATGGGCCCGAATGAGCACTCATTGTACGAATCATAATGACAAAAAAATGAAAAAATGCAAGTTCAAGTGTGATACTTTACTAAAATGTTAGACATGTATTTTTGTTATTACCAATTATTACTGTTGTATCGTTCTTTTCTATATGTATTTATTCTATGCCGAAGGCACTAATATCTAATAAAATATCTACCATTCTTTAGTCTGTATTACTATAAATTGTCAATAAAATGAAAGTGTAGTATCACATGTAAGTATAACGAGCTCTTTATGAAAATGATCCTTAATATAAACAAAAATTACACGCAATTGTAACATTTATTTATGTAAACAATGACATTCAATGTGCCAATTAGGTCTCTCAGTAGATTTCTGAAGTTTGTAGGAACTAATAAACGTGAATTAATTTTTGACACAATGACAGTTTGTGCAAAAGCTTAAATTAGACGTATATACAGGGGGCGTCAAACGTTTAAAAAATTGAACATTGTAAAATACATCACCGCAATGCTCGCGTTTTACAGGATATTGTAATAAAGCTATAAGCAGTTGCGAAAGAGGTGAATTCAAGCTCGAAGAGATTGAAAAATTTATCTTCTTTCTTTTATAGCTTCTGTTAACAAATTTTCTAAATCCAACATTATTGTTTATTACTAGCGAAATATCATTATAACTCTAAAATTGGAAGTGGTGGAAAGATTTGGTTTTTCAACATTTAGAAGTTTTTCAAAAAATGAAGATACGAGCTTTTTTTCCGTTTTTCTTAAATTCGCTTATAATGCAATACATAGTTTGCATCTGTTGTATTCATTTAAAATATCACTTAGCGTCATGAAAACACATACGATAAAGGTATTTCAAAGACGACAGTAGAAAAATACTATTAATAGTTACTTATTCCACGTCGAATAAAATCTCTAATTAAATACAACCAGCATTAATTGTTTCAGTGAATTCTATAAAGCGTAATTTCATTTAATTCCATTTTATTACTCAGCGCGTTCTATTTTAAGACAAAGTTCGTGAACTTTTCGACATTTTAAACGTCAACAATGCGACAACCTGCTTACTAACACTTAGAGCAATTTACTCGAAGATATTTTTAACAATCCAACCGAAGATCAACGACGTAATAACGCTGCTTCTGCCACATCTTTTAATTGATATCCCGGATGATTTTCCGACCTCTGCGACCGACAGCGACAACATCTGCTTGATATTCTTTGTATATGATGTAATAGCCTACAGACTCGATTAAGTATGCACCCCGATATATAGCGGTATCAAGTGTTCCATCAACTAGTGGCAGAACGTAAGGATGTGTTCGTAGTAATTATTTGGATAAAACGGAGAAGGAAAAGAAAAAAACGGCGGGATGATTTCCGTTTTGTGGTAAATGTGTGAATGTTTTATTATTCGTTTACTTAGGGTTCGTTGTCTGTCTGAATATCTTGTAGAATCTAAAGGAAAACAACGCATTTTTAATTATACATAGGTTCTTCTGAGAAAATCAGTTGTGTATAACTCAAATTCTACGAGAAATTTTACGAATTGTTTAACATTAAAATATACGTTGTATATCCCTAATTTGACAAATCCCTAATTGCACATACATTTGCCAACAAAATGTTACTTTTTCCCTACATATATGTACAAATTACAAATTACTAATTCATCTGTAGAAGCAGCAATTTTTCGACATATACGACTGACATCGTAAAATTAAAATGAAACGTATTTTGATACAGATATCTCTGCGAAATTTCAATTACAATCATAATCGAATTACAAAATCGAATGAGCAAGATATATGTTAATCACTTTTTAAGTAAATACAGCTAATTTATTGTATTTCAAGTTCTGAAATCAAATCTGCATCAGTTTCATCTTATAGCCACAATATTCATTGATATTTCGATGATATGTTAATTATTATAAATTCACTAATTGTTTTTTCTTTTATTTAAAACACAAAAGAGCAATCGAAGAAGCGGCTACAAATGACTCACCCTGTATATACGGGGTGAGTCATCTAAGCGGGTAAGGTCGATTATGCCTTTATGACTAAAGATATTTCGAAGCAGTTTTTTTCCCTGTGATAGCTGTTCATTAGGAGCACATTTTAAAAATATTCTGTATTATACAGAGTGTTCCATAACTTGGTGGCTAACCATAGTTATAGTTTTTTAAATGGAACACCCTATATATTATTGCATTTTTGTATTCCCCGTATAATTTTTAGTCAAAAAGTTAGAATGTAGTATAGGCCTAAAGTGTAAAGTTTTTGACTTATTCTCATTTTTCTGAAAAATTCAATATTTGTATAAAATTATATTTCTCGAAAACGACGTATTAGATGGACACATTTTTTTGCCGTATTGTTTACAATAAGAGGTCCTAATAGAAGCATGTTTTATTTTTTTACAGTTATTAACTGCATGTGCAGGAAACTGGATTAAAATTAGATGACACGTTTTTGTATAAAAGTCAATTTTTTTAAATGGAACAGCCTGTATATCAGTTCATTTTTGAATTGTTTATTAAATTTCATATCAAGAACATGTAAAACGATAATACTTTAAATGTGACTATTACTGAGCTACTGTCGTTTTTTGATATGCTTTTGTTAGTTTTTGCAAAAAAGTCAATTTTTTCAAATGAAACAGCCTGTATATTATTTCATTTTTGAATTTCTGATTAAATTTCACATCAAACACATGTAAGACGTTAATACTTTAAAAGTGACTATTACGAAGCTATTGTCTCTTTTTAATATAATTTTGTCAGTTTTGTGGTTTAATTATTATACTTAGTCTAGTACTGACAAAATTATATCAAAAAGAGACAATAGTTCAGTAATAGTCACTTTTAAAGTATTAACGTCTTACATGTTTTTGATGTGAAATTTAATAAGAAATTCAAAAATGAAATAATATACAGGATGTTCCATTTGAAAAAATTGACTTTTTGCAAAAACTAACAACAGCATATCAAACAACGACAATAACTCTCACTTTTAAAGTATTAACGTCTGACATGTTTCTGACATGAAATTAAATAAACAATTCAAAAATGAACTGATATACAGGGTGTTCCGTTTAAAAAAATTGACTTTTATACAAAAACGTGTCATCTAATTTTAATCCAATTTCCTGCACATGCAGTTAGTAACTGTAAAAAAATAAAACATGCTTCTATTAGGACCTCTTTTTGTAAACAATACTGCAAAAAATTTTGTCCATCTAATACGTCGTCTTCGAGAAATATAATTTTATACAAACACTGAATTTTTCAGAAAAATTGGAATAAGTAAAAAACTTTACACTTTAGGCCTATACTATCTCATAACTTTTTGACTAAAAATTATACGGGGAATTCAAAAATGCAATAATATATAGGGTGTTCTATTTAAAAAACTATAACTATGGTTAGCCACCAAGTTATGGAACACTCTGTATAATACAAAATATTTTTAAAATGTGCTCGTAATGAACAGCTATCATAAAGAAAAAACCGCTTCGAAATATCTTTACTCATAAAGACATAATCGGCCTTACCCGCTTAGATGACTCACCCTGTATATCCGGTACGAAAGGGTGGACGTTTCAGCGTAAATGTTTGGATTTGGTGCAGTTATATGAAGGTCTAGAAGTTTGCTTTAAAATAGACGGGCCATAAAATGCTGAAAACTATATCCATATTCTAGTAAACGTAATGGTGCCTTCTGTTCGTCAACTATATCCCGAAACTTTTATTTATCAACATGACAATTTATTGTCTTGTGCACACGGCTAATATTGTTAGAACATGGCATGGTAGTAATAACATCGATAAAAGATACTTAGAACCAATCATTTTGACAACCAATGTCAAAATCAGCAATAAGACGTGTACGTCACTTTATTGCGCATAACTGTACATATCGGCATATTAATTAAATGTAAAATCCATTATGGAGATATAAAATAACAACAAAGAAACGATAAAACATAGTAGCACAACAACTAATCAAAACAATACAAATGACCGCGAAGAAGCAGTGTTTACACAAACTGAAACACGATAGTCGAATTAAATGCACAGGTAAATGTCAACAGTAATTATATTGATTCAAATCACATTGAAATACAAACTTATTGTTCTACAACCTCGTCAAATGTGTTTTTCGTGAAAGTACGTTAATGAAGAAATGTTAAAAATACACTTTTTAATCAAAACGAAAACGTTTACGAAATAATACTAGTAAAAATTATTTTTAAAACTAAACTGCAGCTATCTTTATTGACAGATATCGAACAAGAAGGCTTAGTTACGCACTAAAACTCTGAATTTCAAGAACCCCGTGATAACAAACACAGCAAGATACGACATTTTCGCATTTTTTATTCAGCTCTGAACAAAGAATATCGCTGCGTGTAGCTTTTACGACAATTTATACACACGTTATATAAATTTCTACTTAAACAAAGCCACTTATTTTCCATAGGACGTTTATTATATAGTACAGTGATGTATAATAATAAACAATATATGTATTTCTTTCTTTACCACTATTTTATATAAACTTATTTTCTTTCTTGGGTTTGTGGTGTTCCTTTTAATTAAAACTAATATATTTTACTAACGTTTCGATGTACTTAAGATCTTTTTCAAAGTTTATAAAACATATAACTAAAAGATTACAAAATATCAGTTTACGGTACAATATGATTTATACTAACAATAATTATAATTCTTTTTATTTTTATATATGGCAACGGGCAACCTACCTTAAAATTCATTTCGTCAATCATTCATATTTTCTAGGCTATTTTTTCATACAGCATATGTCAATTTTCATTAGCCATAGGCGATTAATCCATACAGTACGTGGCAACATAGTACCCCTTCTTTCCTTTCCAATGCCAGCACGACCGATGCATGCTCGTAAATACAAGTTAGCATGGTTAGCAGTAACTATTCGACCACCGGCTTGGGTGTTTGTAATGCGTTCAGAAATAATATTTACGAGTTGCAAGGATTTGTTTTTCTTTTTTCCTTTCAGTAAATGCCGAGAATTATTAAGCTGCGTTCACGCTGCATGACATAAACAAAAGCGTAATTCTAATAAAATTAAAAATAAGGTAAATAAAAAAGGATTCTGAAAATAATAATAAACTACTAGATCAGGAGATCGCGGCGGCCATTTGATGTTTCCCGTTCCAGTAATAAGACGGCTTTTATTGCAGACTAGATCGCAACGTGTTCGCAGCTAAACATTGAATGTAAAATCTGGTGGAGAGAAGTGGGAAGATCGGAGAAAATCGTTGTGATGTCGATTGTTGCCGGGATTGGTGACGGACAGTAGGGGTGCCACGTTGCCACGTATTACTTGTATACGTATAAATCGCACGTAAACATTGAATCCCTATACCTATTGAAAATTAACACATACGGTATATTCATTGCTAATTTTGTATTATTGAAAAATAGAAATTTGATAGATTTGCAATGTCAGATCTGTCATTTATTGAGTATTTTTGGTTTTTAATATGAATCATTTCTAATATATTTCTTGCTTTTTGGTTAAGTTCTTTGTCCAGAATTTTTACCCGATTGAAATCAAATTCATGCCCAAGTATTAATAGTATGTTTTTTCAATGCGGTGTTGTTTTTACAGTATTTATGGCCATTCATTCTGCTTTTTAGGTGTTGCTTTGTTTGTCCGCTATAAACACTTTCGCATCCCTTAGATGGTATTTGATATATTAGTTGTGTTTGTTGATCTTTCGGTATTTTAGCTTTTAAGTTAGACCAAAGATTTTGTAAGTTGTTTTTATTTGCAATTATTGTATTGTATGGTTTAAGAATATTTTGTATATTTTCCGATAAATTTTGCACATATGGAATGGCTATGTAATTTTTGTTATCATTATTGTTATTATTATTATGTTGTTTGTGTTGATTATATGATATGTATGTCCTTCTTTTAATAATTTTTTTAAATAAATCTATGGGATAATTATTGTTAGTTAGTGTTCGTCTAACTTTATTCAATATTTCGGTTCTGTATATGGGGATGTTAATTTTATTGCACGATCTACTAAATTTATAATAACACTCTTTTTTCTACTCCCGTATTTTAATTGTTTTATTAGATATGCCGAACCTGTACTTTAATGATGTCCATTACGATACAGATTTTCATTATGATACAAGTTTATAGCCAATAGGAATACAGATTTTTCATTACGATACTAGTTTATATCCAATAGGAATGCGACATTCCAATATTCAAACAATATTCAATATGGCGACTGCATATCGGACAGATATACAAATTAAATAAATGTGACAGTTCTCTGCAATTTACAAGTACTTAAAATTTGTGCGTTTTTGAAAATATAAACGGTAAAAATGAGGGATAATGACAGTGAAATGTAAAATTTGAGTCCACCAGAAATTATGGAACAAGCCTTAGTAACCACGAACAATTAATTACCAGCTAAATTCGCAAAGGTGCATGGAAAATTTTAACCTCAATTTATGAAATGGATTGTTCAAAAAATATGTTTTATTATGGGGTCGTAGAAAAAATAGTGTATGCAACTCGCATTTAATGGCTATTAAGACACTCGTATTCATTACAATACTCGGCTTCGCCTCGTATTGTAATTCTCTTGCTCGTGTCTTAATAGCTATCATTAAATGCTCATTGCATAATATACTATTATGTGTAAAAGTTATAGCTGAATTAAAATTTATATATCTGCCTGACTAAGTTTTCTTGGTATACCATTTTGTAAGTATTTTATTTGTGGTGTGTTGTCTTATTAATGTTGTGACTAAAAAATCTATTGAATTACTTGTTTCTATTTCTGTGGTAAACTAAATTTTTTTGTGAAAACTGTTGAATTTTTGTAAAATTTGATGAATCTCTTGCTCTGGCATTGCTGTTATACAGTCATCCACGTATCTCTTAAACAAAGGAAGTTTTATGTTAAGTTTTGGTATTACTGTTTCTTCTAGATTTTCCAATATAGGGGAGAAGGGGGCAGGTTCGGACACCATTTTTCAAAATGGTATATCTCCGTCGCTTCTTAACATCATCAAAATGTATAAATATCCTGCAATAGAGCCTTCTTGGTATATGGCTTTTCTATATCATATACATACAAATTTCGACTAGTTTTTCAGAAAAAGTGATATCAGTAAATTTGAGGAATTGTCCGGAAGTGCCCCAAGACGGGGCACTTTCGGACATGAATGGGGTAGGTTCGATTTAAAAATTATTGCAATGTTTATTTACTTTCCAAATAACATTGTTGATAAAGTATTAATTAACATCATAACTAAAAAAATTTACATTGAACTTTAGAAAAGATGCCATTCTTGAAGTCCCCGGTGTTGACATGGGCTTAGGTAATTTTGATACAATGTCTTTCCTCTCAATGTATGAAATATCCTCAACTTTTGGATAAACAAATCCTTTTATACACTTTTTCAAAAATGTAACTTCGAATTCCCCATTTTCCGTTACATCTATCACTTTTCCAACATAGTGTAGGGATCTTTTTTTTGTTGTGAACTTCACTAATAAATAATCATCTTTGATGATTTTCTCGTTATCTAATAGTTCAAGAAACTCATCAGCATGACTGTCATAATCCAAATCCATATCAGAGTCGGATAAATCGTTTCTAAATTTTTTCGTGGATATTAAAGGTAAATCAATATCAGAATCTGATGATGAAATATAATCTGAAAGTGCTTTCTTCTTCTTTCTCCTCTGTGGTTGCTTACTTCTTTGTATTTTCTTCGGTTTAGATTCAGATACCAATTTTTTCGAAACGTTTGTTTTTTTCCCATTCATCAATTTGGCTTTCTCCAACTCTTCGATTCTTTGTTTCTCAGGAGTACTGGTGTAAATTCTCGATTTTCCCTTTCTTGATTTCCTGTTAGTGTTTCTAGGACAAGCCTTCGGTAAGGGTTTCACATCTGATGGTTTGACAACAGATACAACAGATATTACATTAATTTTGAGTTTGGTAGCTTCATATAGGATTATATTCAATATTTCCCTTACGATATCTTCTACTTCATGATTTTTTGAGGAGCATGGAATGTTTTCATGGGAGTGAGGCTGAGCAACGATACTTGTGTCGACTATCTTTTGGGAAGACTCCCCATCTGTATTTTCAAGAGGACGGTCCGTCGCGAATGAGGCACAGAAATCATCGTCGTTATAAACTAAGGAGTTAATAGGCCATAAGCCAGTACTGTTGAAACTACTTATAATGTTACAGGGAGTGAATGTTTGCAAATATGGTTGTGCTGACAACTTGGCAACATCATAAATAGTTATCGGTTTACCAGGATTCGACAGAATGAAATCATTGAAAGAAACCTTGCATTTGGATTTGAGTGGACCATACACTGCCTTATCCAGTGGCTGCATTTTATGCGTGCAATGTGGCGGGAACGACAATAATACAATTCCGTGTTCTCTTGCATACAAGATGGCATCAATAGAAACGTGTGTCTCATGATTGTCCATCAGCAGCAGAATTTTATTTGAGGAGCTACTGTTCGTATGTTTTCTTATATGCACCAACAGTTTAAGAAACACCCTTGTCGACATCCATCCCGATTTCTCAGCATACCCAATAGCCCCAGGAACAGCACCGTATAAAAACTGATCCTTCATCCTCACACGAGGAAAGATATAAAGGGCTGGAATTGAAGCCCCAACAGCAGATATTATTCCACACATCGTGACAAGAGCTCCTCGTTCAGCAGATACGCATTGTCCTACAGCTTTTGATCCTTTCCTGCTATCACTCTCGGTGCTTGAAGGACTGTGGTTATACCTGTTTCATCAGTGTTCCATATACGATCTGGTGAGAAATTATATTTGGCTTGCACTGAGGTATAATTATTGAAAAATTCCTCCACATTGGCTCTGTTGAAAACTGATGCTCTTGCTATACTTGTATTTTCCGGTTTGCGATTAGAAAGCCTTGGATGGCGCTTCATAAAACATTGCATTAAGTCAATTCCTGCTTTTCTGTTGATTTCCCAATTTCTCGGAATTTTCTTATTCAGTTTTGAGGCATATTGAAAAGCCAGTCCACGACAGAGATCATATGTCAAGCCGTAACATATCTTTGAACACTTCTTGAGATATATCTCCAGCTCGATTTCTTCCTTTTGTGAAAACACTTGCCGTGTTGCATATTTTGAGGAAGCGAGCTCTTCCTCTCTTCATTTCCAGAGTCTTCCATGTTATTATTGGAACGCTTTCTAGCTCTCACACCTCTGTCAAATAAAGTTGATTTAGGTATATTGAATCTCATTGCAGCAGCTCTCAAAGACATGCTCTTGTTGATGACATTCTTCACCGCATTTTTCAAGATATCTCTATGAATTTCTGGCTCAGTAGGACGTTTTCTTTTGTATGTTCGCACCATCCTACAAAACATTAAGAAAAAAGAAAAACATCATGGGGCACATCCGGACAAACACGTAAATGAAACAGGGGGCATCTCCGGACAGTCCGAACCTGCCCCACATATGTTGTCCGTATGTGCCCCAGCTGTGTATAGTCAAGTTTTATTCACACAATTCTCTTAAACTGAGCAATAACTATTCTGTTTTGAGGTTAGATGCATAGAAGTATGCGTTCTTTCTGATAGATTCATCATTTCTCACCTGAATTTCACTCCTTGAGATGTACGACCTTACAAGTAGATAGCTCAACCTAGTATCACAAATCGGTTTTGGGAACTTTTACATTTATATTCACTTTTCAATGAAATTCGAGAGCACGACCCGGCGTCAACGATTTCAAACATATAACACAAGCACCTGCCAGTGATTGGTAAATCTGCAGTGAATGCCTGGCGGTAGATTTGAAATGTCCGGAAGTGCCCCATGTCCGAACCTGCCCCCTTCTCCCCTAAGTTGGGCTATGGCTGCAGATATCGTTGAACTCATAGCACAACCATATGTTTGCTTATAAAATTTATTCTTAAATTGAAAATATTATAAACTATAGTCCGTCTCAACCTTAGTATTCAGTATGTGTCTTATGGAGATAGACAACATAGTTGTCAGATCGACAATGACAAGTTAGGTTGGTAGCTCATTATAATGACACGACATTTTAAATACTTGTTGGTTAGGATATTATTCTATATTATTTTATTATAATATTAATTTGACACTTGCCAGGAAGGTTATGTTGTGATACTTACGCCAACCTACAATACCAACCGTAAACATAATAAATCGAACTGACAACATTGCCTTGAAATAAAAAAAAAGGCAGTTTATTACAAATTGCTTACGGTAGTAAAAGAGGTATATATCCCATAAGAGACTGTACTGAATACTAAGGGTGAGACAGTCTATAGTATCATTTCCATGTAAGGGATGCGAACGTGTTTATATCGGACAAACAAAACAACACCGCATTGAAAAAACATACTATTAATACTGGGTATGAATTTGATTTCAATCGGGTAAAAATTCTGGACAAAGAACATAACCAAAAAGCAAGAGATATATTAGAAATGATTCATATTGGGTTCGTTCGCAATTGACATCGGTAAAGCGAGCTGATTCGCTCAGAATTTGAGTCACGTGATTTGTGAGCGTTCCACTAATTGCGAACGGAACTAATCAAAAAGTAATCCTGACAATAGGCGATAAAGGCTAGGTTATGTTGTAGTTAGCGCCATCAGGGCTGATTTACTGCATATAGTACTCAACTAAGAAGAACAGTTATTAAATGTCCATGTACCACATCCAAATGATAGAGTATTTACACAAACAGCCAAAAATAAAAGGGATGCAATTTACTATTGTTAAGACAACTTCCTGATAGACAATAAATGCTATGAACTTTAATAATGCTTTATCACAAAATGAATATTTATTGCAGTTTTAACAATAAACATATTAATTACTTAAAACAAACATTTTATTCTAAAATAATAGTCTTATAATATCAAGTCTCAACATTCACATTTTTTGAATCATTTGCTGAAATAAATCTAAAAATTTATCCTGCCGTTCCAACTTTCTGAAAATAATCAATTATATTATCTAATAATTTACCTAAGATCATCTAATGTGTTATAATAATTATTCATACATCTACTGATCTTTTCAAGAACAAATAATTATAACAACCTAAAATGTAAAAACAATAAAACTTAACCGTCTGTTTGAAGAACGTAATTACCCCCAATCACGTCCCTCACAACTGCATCCAGGATAATACCGCTCATTTTGAATCTTGAATGTACTTCAGCAGAAGCAGCAGGTATTAAGTCATAAAAGTCATAAACTGACGCGTTTTTTTTTTAAATAAGTGAGGTTATGATAGAAAATTTCTCTGCGCTCGATCTGGAAGCTCCGAGCGTATTGAGCTCATCTGGGAAATTTACAAATCACAATCACGAACGCTTTTGATTGCGAGAAAATGTCAATGAAAAACTCAAAAAACCAATCTGTCCTCTCAAACATGTTCAGACGTTAATTGCGAACGAACCCATTAAAAAACAAAAATACTCAATAAATGACAGATCTGACATTCCAATTCTATCAAATTTATACTTTTCAATAATACAAAATTAGCAATGAATATATGAAAAAATAGCCTAGAAAATATTAATGATTGACGAAATGAATTTTAAGGTAGGTTACCCGTTGTCATACATAAAAATAAAAAGAATTATAATTATTGTTAGTTTAAATCATATTGTACCGTAACCTGATATTTTGTAATCTTTTACAGTTATATGTTTTATAAACTTTGAAAAAGATGTTAAATACATCGAAACGTTAGTAAAATATATTAGTTTTAATTAAAATGAATACCACAAACCCAAGAAAGAAAATAAGTTTTTATAATAAACAATAATACAACATAATACATTTTTTTCACTTTTGAAATTGTTATATTAGCAGATGTAGACATCAATCAAGCAAATTTGGACATCGGGCATACTTCTCCGGTCATCTGCTTCTATATTTTTCCGTCTTTTGATAATTTTAGTTTTGTCCATTGTATTTTATGTTCGGACACATAAACGGATTTACAACACCGTTGCTAATCCTCCGCTCCATTGTCCATGCTCAAGGTAACGCCCTGTATGTTCGACCGGATACATCTGCTCTTAAGGTTCGTCATGACTGTACATAAACAGATAGATATTTGTACCTTTTTCGAATTCTGGCCTCAGGTCGTACGACGAAAAAAATATCACAAAAAAAGAAGAAGCAACCGAACGTAACCAACCCCCTTCCTTCGTACCGAAAGGTGGTTAAGTAACACCCAGAAGATCAACAGGTGCAAAACGCACATAACAAGGACCAGATTTCCTGGTTTGCATTCGAAGAGCGGATGAGGTGTAACGATTTGCTGTGAGCTGTTGTGTACCACGAGTTAAAAGTCAAAGTCAATGCCGCCACTTCTGTTTAAATTTACGACTCAATAGGTCCGAATGACAAGTGAATCGTATTTATATACGTCTCTTCTGCGTACTGCTGGGAATATTTTGCAAATCGAGTTGTAGTAAATCATTTTCACACTTTCAGTTTTATTGCCGGCGCGTTTTGTAATTTTTCGTCTTTTATTGAAGGGGACAATAATTGTCTGTGGAATGTATTTATTAGGTTGAATCTGTTTGTGTTAACAGTTTATTGGTTTATTGAGGAAGCTGAAATCTCTTTGATGTGAGATTCTTCTTTTCTTATTTTCCTGTTAGATTTCCCGTACTCGGACAACTGTTTAACCTAGATTCAAGATTCATTATACAGGGTGGTTCACCGGGAAATGAATCGACCGATTGCGGAAAAACTATAGCTAGGAATGGGGGCCATTCGCAAATATATAATACTACTATATCGCGTGTAGACAAGGGAAACTTCGCTCCAACATTGTGAAATACAACACATCGTGCTATGTCGTTTTAGACTAGAGGCACGTTGTCCAAACTGCGCATGCGTTACAAATAATTTTTCAAATTTAAGTCTGCTTGTTTATCACATAGATTCATTACTATAAATATTTAATTATAGTATGTACATCGTCAAACAAGCATAAATAGTTTAAAAACCGACAAACCTCTTTATAATTGTCTTGTTAAATGTGGAAAATAATTTAATTTCCATTAATGAATGAAGAAATATCGTCGTGGCTTCATGTGCAAATCATAGACAAACAAACGATGATACTGAAGAAATATATTTGTCAAAAGTTGTACGAATTGTGGTTATGTTATAGTAAATATTGTAAATTAATTAAGTAAAACCCGCAGTCAGTTCAATTGCATTAGAACTGTGTTTCTTTGAATATGTTATGGTGGGATATTGTGAATAGAAAGAAAGACACCTCTATAGTTCATGTACAATAATTAGTGATATAAAAACAACACCAAAATTATTCAAACTCAACATGCACAAATAATAATGAATTAGATAATGTGGTATTCTTGAAGGAGCAATGTACAGAAACAACACAATAAATTTTACATGAATTAGGTAATTGTATTACTATGTTGCATATTAAAATATTTGAATTGGTATTTTAAGAAGATATTAACCAATTATTCCAATTTAACCCATGATGCATCCATCAATGATTGTGAAAATGACATGGACGGATGAACACATTATTTATAAGACAGTGAAGTGCTTTTACTTAATTTGTACTTTGCGAAATACATATCATAATTTCTGTCACTAAATTGTATTGTAATCAAGCACATATAGATTGTATTTTATATTAAAATTTACAATAAAATATATTTTGGTTTAAAATAACTTGTAAATGGTACAATATAAAGATAATATTCATGTTGGATTCTGCAAATACATTGACTGATAGGTTTCTTTTAGATTTTCCCAACATTGTAGAAGTAAATAGTGCAATGTTATGAATTTTTCTGTTTTTATGTTATTGTTACTGTTCTCTAATCTTTTTTACCATTTTATAAATTTGTATGTATCTATTAATCCATACAATTATTACATCAACATAGGTACCTTTTTTACATAAAATAATATAAATTATTTGTAAACCTCATTTCTACTCAAAATTGTTTATGAGACATAAACATCAAGAAAAATGGATTAATGACGAATGTGCTATTACATACATAGTGTATGAGAGTAATTTTTTGTTTATATTCTTTATTAACATATGGGCATAAATAATGCTTTTTTGTTTGAATTAAATACAAGAACACAAGGAATTTAATTAGTTTTTTACATTGTTGCTTATACAAAATTATATTGAATAATGTACATAGACAAATATAAAATAAATGCTGTTTTATTCTTACATACCTACAGCCAAAATATTAAATACAGTAATTATATTTGCATTCTTAAGCTTAAAAATACATAGCTAAATTATATGTTCAAATATAATACAACTTAACATATATAAAACATACCTACCTGAATATATTTGATTATGTAGGTATATAAAATATTAATTTATGTGTTTTCTGTAAGTCAAAATCAAACAAGCAGGATGTATGTTCAATAATTTCACATACACCAATAAGCATATACAAATCAATGTAGTAATAAGTTCACAAGTTATTCTGTTCAAAATCTTTTCTGTAAGTTAAAACGAAACAAGCAGTATTTACATTTGATAATTCCACATATATCAATAAACATGTAAAATCACTGTAGTGGTTTTTCTGTTCAAAATCTTTTCTGTTGTCGAAATGGAAGGGCCGATACTTACATTTAATAATATAATTTCACATATTCCAGTAAGCACGTATAAATCACAAGTTTTTCTGTTAATAAATCACTGGAATCAGCCTTTATATCATTTATTTATTCTACATCGTATTTTCTAGGTAATTCTACAAATTCACCGATGAAGTAAACTTGCACAAAACTGAATTCAATAATAAACAACCTTGCGTATTCTTTCAGTAATATCATTATAGGTGTCAATTTAAATTTGAGGTTATAATTATGTTTTCTGTTTATCTGTCATTTCGTAAATTTCAAAATGGACATTTTGAGTTGACGCATGCGCAGAACAGGCAATGTGACCAATTCTATCTCTCTTAGTTGGGACAAAAAATTACACATTATCAAGATACAACACACGCAATATAGTAGTATTATATATATATATATATATATGGCCATTCGTCTAAAATATTTTCAAGATGGCGGCACTCAGGGCTATACCGGAAGTAGTCACCAACTTCATAATTTTAAACAGAATAGCCTGTATATTGTCAGGTTTTTAGATTCTACGTGAAATTCTAAAAATATTTCATGTATAATGTCATATATCTAAGCCTAACCCTTTTTGACTTATTGAAATTCTTAATTTTAACGTTGGCAGGCAGAAAATCAATAGCACTTTTTCCATATAAAGATGAATTTATTATTTAATTTGAAGTAAATTCTCTCAAATAGATTGCCTAATTAAATACTATTTGTATAGAATTGTCACAATTATTAATACAAAACTTAATAATACACACAATAACTAAATAGAAAAAAAATATTTTAATAAATGCTCAAACTGACGCACTTGAACCTCGAGATATTTTTCGCACCTAATTAGTAATTGTTCATGAGTGGCTTTTTTTTATTGATTGAGGATTTAGATTTTGAAATGCTCCTCTGACACGGCCCATGCAGTTGTCTATGGTGGTTAGGGCAGTGTTATAGACCATGTTTTTGATTGTACCCCAAATAAAATAGTCCAGTACTGAGAGATCGGGAGAACGAAGTGGCCAACAAATTGGACCATTGTGGCAATCCATTGATCATCATGCAAATTTTGTAGGTAATTGTTCACTAAATGGCCATCATGCTAGTAGAATATATTTCTGTAATAATCTATCGGCAAGTTATCTAAATAATTAATTTCTAATTTTTGGCGTATGTTGATATAGCGCTCACCTAAAAATCAGCAAAGGAGTTTATACCTAGAACAGTTCTAAAATGTCACCTCAACTTACCGTTTAAATTCTCTTGGTAAAATTATAAGGACACGACACTATTATTTCTTACACCGTAATAAACATTAAATTACCAGCTTTCTTGAAAATTGTGTTCTATAAATTAATGTACATTTGCGTTACTCCAATAATGGAAATTATGTCGATTGTAAACTCCATGTTTCGTAAATTTTGATTTATCCGTCCAAATAATATTACAAAAAAAAAAAAAAAGAATTGTTTTCTTGAGATCGTAGCAAAATAAATTCATAGAATTCCACGCGTTTTCGAAAATCAGTGTCTTTTAAATGCTGCTCTATGGAAAACGCATAAGGATGAAACTTATGTTAACATAGAATTCTAAGAATTGATGATTTCGATAACCTTGACTCCAACGCTACTTGACTCGTAGATATTGTCGGATATGTGGAAAAATATCCCAAAATTTCAATTTCATTATTTTCGTTAGGTACTAATAATTAGTTTATTTTTCTGAATCTTATTAGCCCTCACTAATCCAAAGTTTCTGAAGTTTTCTGTAATACATTTAACGATATTAGTAGATGGTTTCCGTTTTTGCGGATATCGAGTTGCAAATGTATCACATGTTCTTGACATAACTTTATTACATTCCTCATAAATAATAAATAAATTTAAATAATCATCGTTTGTATAATTTAAACGCCCCGGCATGACTTATCGTAATTAAGATAAAATAAGTGACATTTCTTCAACGAATGACAATTTATAATTTTGTAAACACTATCATGGCTAACTAACGAAAAAAGAACTAATGCAAACAGTATGTATTGTAGAAGATAAAAATACTAGCTTGTCCATGTTTCGAAAACTGCCAATTTTTATAATAGACATATTTAGACAAAGTGATCCTTATTTTTAATGCAGAATAAGATAAAATTATAAAAGTTACCGCTTTCCATTTAAAAAAAATGTCATTGCAATTTTTCTAAATTCGTTTTCAGGCCTATAATTCGCATACTCTATATTAATAATTGTAGCAATTTTATACAAATAGTATTTAATTAGTCCATCTATTTGAGAGAATTTACTTCAAATTAAGTAATAAATTCATCTTTATATGGAAAAAGTGCTATTGATTTTCTGCCTGCAAACGTCAAATTTAACATAAGAATTTTAATAAGACAAAAAGGGTTAGACTTAGATATATCACATTATACAAGGTGTCTCTAAAAGGTCTTTAAACAACTCTACCACGTATTTTTCGGACCAAAATAAACCGATTTAGCAAAACTTGGCTTAGTCAAAGTTGCTTAGTTTGTGCGCAATACGGTCCTGAAGTTGCAGTTGGAAAATTGTTTTTTTGTTATAAATTTGAAACGGCTGGAGCGATTGCGCTAAATTTTGTCACGTTTACATAGTTTTATGAGTCAAGAAATTCTGTATCAAAATTGTGATAGTAATCAATCCATAGGCGGAGAACCTGCGTTTATAAATATTAAAACATTTCCATTTTCTACGCCAATGGATAAAAAAGAGTTTGTCTATAAAATTTAGATTAAGTGTCTTGAGTACAAGAAAAAAGGTACTCTTGGTAAGACTCGAAAAATTGCATCGTTTTCTCAAAAATCGCATTTTAAGATTTGAGAACATTAACTAGAGGACGGCAGCGCATACTGTGTGCTCCATGTACATGTATCTTTAAGCCGTGTACACGTGTTTTAGGCCGTTTAGACGTCTCTTTAAACTATGTACACGTCTTTTGACGTCGTTTTTGAATTGATAATTTCTTTTTGTAAAATGTTTTCTTTTTTAAAAAATACAGAACGGCCAATACCGGCAGCACACAGTATGCGCTGCCGTCCTCTAGTTAATGTTCTCAAATCTTAAAATGCGATTTTTGAGAAAACGATGCAATTTTTCGAGTCTTACCAAGAGTACCTTTTTTCTTGTACTTAAGACACTTAATCTGAATTTTATAGACAAACTCTGTTTTATCCATTGGCGTAGAAAATGGAAATGTTTTAATATTTATAAACGCAGCTTCTCCGCCTATGGATTGATTACTATCACAATTTTGATACAGAATTTCTTGACTCATAAAACTATGTAAACGTGATAAAATTTAGCGCAATCGCTCCAGCCGTTTCAAATTTATAACAAAAAAACAATTTTCCAACTGCAACTTCAGGACCGTATTGCGCACAAACTAAGCAACTTTCACTAAGCCAAGTTTTGCTAAATCGGTTTATTTTGGTCCGAAAAATACGTGGTAGAGTTGTTTAAAGACCTTTTAGAGACACCCTGTATATTAAATATATGTAGAATTATACGTAGAATCTAAAAACTTGACAATGTACAGGCTATTCTATTTAAAATTATTAAGTTGGTGCCTACTTCCGGTATAGCCCGGACTGTCGCCATCTTGAAGATATTTTAGGCGAATTGCCCCTATCGACTTTAGTATAATGTTAAAATTTCAGATCATTCCTAGCTACAGTTTTTCCGCAATCGATCGATTCATTTCCCTGTGAAGCACCCTATAAATATTAAAGTAATTAGTTATCTTGGCATAGCGGCACTGTACACACGATTAATAAACAATTGACAATTTGACAGCCAGCTGTCATCTAGATTTGGCATTACACAATACTAAGCGCACTACTAACCATTCTTGTGTTATACTATGGACATCTGTGGATTTCACATACTTAAGGTAATACTGCACACATTGTTTTAATTGCACATATTATTTGAATTAACACACACTTTTTAGTTGTGTCACACTGAAGAAACCAAACAAAATAGGAACATATTATTATTACTATTAAACCAAGACCTTCTGATTGACCTACATGAATGGTATACCAGATTCCAACTCCAAATTTTTGCGCTACTTACTCTTTTAATTGTAGAATATGCGTCGATGTTATTTGTGAAGTGGAATTAAATGTATGTCTTTGATAGATCAAGACCGTTTGATAAAACTGCATAGTTAGTAGCGATGGTTCTATACTTAATTGTTTACATTTTCACTTTCACACATTTCTCGTTTGCTTTATATCTTTTTAGTCAGTGAAACTTTTAGATAACAGCTTGCTGCCAAATTATAATTTTGTTATTAATTGTCATTACACTGCCGCTAGCAACCCCCATTTCACCCTGTTATTTCTGAATATGTAATTCGATGTTATAATTGTTTCGAGTTATTAGTTATTAAATACATGGCCAAGAAAATATCAAATTAATTATCACCAAATACTATTATTAGATCGATAATTATAAACTGCCGTTTATAAACATTTTGAGATAATGGGGCTGCGGTTTTGCCCGGTATGATAACCAAAATCAACACGGAAATTTTTAGTTTAATAGACGTTTTTCTGCTATCAAGACATGTATACATCCATTCTGTTAAAAATGCATTGCTTCATTATTTATATCACCCTTGTATCCCAGGCACTGGGATCTCAAAGTAAGTAAAACGCTTTTATTTTCTACATATTTCCTATCATAATCAGTTTTTTAATAAAAATGAAATATATTTTGCGTTCCTTGAATTACCTAAATTAGTTAAATTAAATAAAATATCAAATTTTGTCGTAAAGTAAACCATACAACCATGCAGCTGACGTAAATCGAAAATCATATTTTGTTTTCCGTAAATAACATTATTTTTTCTGAACGTATCCAGTTTTAAGGATAAAACTTTTATACTTCGTTAGATCACTATACTAACTACGGTGGGTGATTGCAGTTTCGACTAGAAAGTATTGTGATGACGAAAATTTTCGACCTCGAGATTTTTGCAGATGTCCACGTTTTGAAGTCCCCTGATACCGAAAAAGTGGTTTTTAAAAAATGTCTATGGGTGTTTGTGTGTGACCACGATAACGGCCAAACCGCTGTAGATATCAATTCCAAATTTTGTATTTACGTATATAATCTCTCTCTTGAGATCTGATTAGCTTTTCAGTAAAATCGGTAGACCGGAAGTAGTAATTTTCTTCAGTGAAAGAATTGAATTTTGCCAATATTTCGTCAATTACTACGTTTAAACAAATTTATAAAGAATTCAAATACACTCAAAATTAAATTTGAGAAGAATTTTATTAAAAATGTTTTTCGAAATTCCAACCATTCAAAACAACATTCAAAAAACATGCGACTCAGATGCTTCTGTCTAGCAGTGTCTACTCCATGGAGGAATACTTCGGGAGGGACTACTCTGGTAGCTGCTAGTATTCGGTTTTATATTGACATGTATATATTTAATTAAATATATATTCATATTTTAAATACAAATACAATTTTAATCTGTGCTGTTTTGTAATGTAATTTTCATATACTTGTTAGTCGATTTTATTTTTATATAATGTTATATTAGTTATTTATTTATCTACCCATTGACAATTTCTGATACTGTAGCTACCGATCTGTGTATGTTCACTATCCAGAAATAAATGATTGATTGATTGATTGATTGATTGAACCGGAAGTAGGTCTTTTACTCTTATCGAAAATCGGTTTTTTGCGAATATTTCGCAAGTTATGCTTTCTGGACAGGTACGTTACGAGTATAAAAGTATTTAGAACTTAGTTTTCAATAAATTTCGTATAAAAAGAATTTCACAATTCGGACCGGAAGTAACACTTTTATTCTTATCGAAAAATGATTTTTTGTAAATATGTCGTAAATTATACATTTTATATATATTTGTCAGGAGTACAAAAGTATTTATAGTTGGATTTGCAATGTTTTTTGTATACATGAAATTGCAAAATTCGGACCGGAAGTATTACTTTTACTCTTAGCGAGTAGCACTTTTTTCGAATATCTTGCAAAGATGCATTCTATAGCGATTTATTAAGAGAATGAAAGTACTTAGAATAGGATTTTGAATAAGTTTTGTATAAAAAATTCTGAAAATTTTTAATTTGAAACACTGATACGTATAAGAAAGTAGTGTGGTGGCCAAACCTCATTTTTTTAGAAATAGGTTGGTATGTTACGTTTATTTTCTCTAATGTGAGCTGTACCTAACAGTTTCGTTATCAAATTCGTGATTATGTTCTTTAATGCGGATGTTAAATTTTCCATTCTGATAAGGAAGATTACATATAGCAGACTGCATTAATAGCATTGCCCACCTCAATATTATTCATATTTTGTAGGTCTTCGTCTATGTAAATATTATTTTTATAATTGTCTATAAAAACTTTTGACTTCAGGGGGAATTTTACCTGATAAAAATGATCAAACGCTCTATGTTGGGTTGTCTAACATATATAGAATATATTTCAGGAGTTTAAAATGCTTGGGGTTGGTTACGTAATTCATGAAAGAGTGCGGTAGATACACGACTTGCCCAACATATGGCATCACCGCGCACTTTCTCACCAATATAAAATAAATGGAATTTTTAATTTTCAATTACAAATCACACAATGTTCGTTCATTTTAGAAATTCGATTAGACAAGTTGTGCAATTATTATTTATCACTTGTTTTCCCAGCTAACTTTAATTATTACATTGTAACGCGACGTATTTTTATTGTTATATTTTTGTTATGCAAATGTATACTTGTGATAAATTGTGGTTTCCAGAATAAACATCTCTATGGCAATTACGAAAAAAAAGTTCAAATTTGCAAAAAAAACCTTTTTGTGGCAGTTTAACCATAAATTCTTGCTCATTTAATAATATTATTAATAATAACAGTAAATTTATATACAGGGTGTTCACACGTAAACCCGCACCATTGGTAACTCCGTTATTATTGGAGCTACGAATTCGTCCAAATTAGCAAACTAGTAGGATTTTTCCTGGCGGTTACGACGATGAAAACAAAAAAACAATTGAACGTCGCGTTTTTCAGATATTTGACAAAATGTAATTTTTTAAATGGAACACCCTATATATTTTTATGCGGTTGAATAAAAAATTTAGTTCTGAATAAAAATGTTTAAATACATTATCTTAAAAAAATTGAAAATAAAAAAGTTATCACGTGATTTCTTAAACATTGCATTTTGTTTAAAAAAATTTATGAAAGACGTAGCATGTTTCATATGTTTATCCAATTGAAGTGATCTTCAGATATTAAATAAAATAATATCATAAACATCCTTAAAATTTGCTTACTTTATCACTAAAACGTAAGTTTTCAACTGAGATACCGTGCATTTTTAGGGATTTAGGATTTGTTTTTAGGGATGCCTAAGGAAATTTGTAATTAAATAATATGTACCGATTATTGTATACTATTCTCTTGTTGAACGGATGAAAAATTTTTTTGTATAGGTCCTAGAATGTTTGTTCATAATATTCCTAAATGAATTCAAACGAAACGTTGTGTTTTTAACGAAATTTATTTTGATTTCGTCCACGAAACTTAAGAATAACAGATAAAAGAATAATAAACACTATCAATCAACATACATAACTAAAATAGTTGTTCGAAGGTACCACCTTCTTGGTCCAGACACTTGCGGGCTCTTTTCTGAGTGCAGCGCGTGGCTTTGAGAAGGGTCCTTCCATCAATATTCCGAATAATGGCCGTAATGTTATTTTGAAGTTCTTCCACATTTTGGTAACGATGTTTGTAAACTTCATTTTTCACTCGGCCCCATAAAAAAAATCTAGCGGAGTTAGATCTGGTGAGCGTGGGGGCCACAGAACTGGTCCATGAGTTCCAATCCAACGGGGTCCAAACAGTCTCTCCAGTAATGCGTTAACGATATGGTGATTATGAGCCGGTGCACCGTCTTGTTGGAAGTATGTCCGCGGCCTATCCATCAAGTTCACGTTGTCCACGAAATCTTCCAATACATGAGACATAAAGTCCTCATATCTCTCTCCCGTTAATGAGCCGCGGTAAAAAAAAGGACCCACAATTTTAGATCCAATCATACCACACCAAACATTAAGGCTGAACCGATGTTGTGGATTAGTGGGATGAGTCAAAAAAGGATTTTCCCGACTCCAAAAATGATAGTTTTTTCGATTAAACATTCCCTTATTAGAGAAGTTACTCTCATCCGACCATAAAACATATCGAGGAAAATTTGGATCTTCTTCACATTTATGTAGGAACCATTCACAAAATTCCATTCTTCTTATATCATCATTAAGATTCAAAGTTTGTACTGGCCGATATTTGTATGGCTCAAAATTATATTTTTTCAAAATTTTATGAATCGTTTCCAATGAAAGGGCTATTTCTCTTGCCAATTCTCTAATTGAATTGTTAGGATACGTCTCAAAATATCCCAGTACATTTATCTCTACTTCCTAACTAACCACAAATTGCTTCTTCGTTCTATTCTTCTTGAAAACCTCTTCGTTTCGCCGAAATTGTCTGTATAATTCCAAGAAATATCTTCTTTGAGGAATCGCGGGCTCGGGAAACATTGCACTATAATGTTCGCGAGCTCTAATAGTGTTTTTTCTCTGAAATATGTAAGCTTCCATAATATCACATTTTTCCTCATGTGTGAAAACCATTTTTATTAGAAGAAAACAAGAAGAAAACAGCAAAATAACAATGCGAATTTTAAAACACTGACAGATTAATTTGACGGATTGTTATTGAATATTTTTTTTTATTGGTGCCTATTTGATCAAAATTGTAACAACTATTGTAATGTAGGCTAATTCCATTTTCTCTTTTCCTTTTCTTCTGAGTGGAATTTTAAATTATACTGTCCCATTTTAAAATGGGTACTTTTCTGATTATCTCGGGAATATGCCCCTTTAAAGAAATCACGTGGTAACTTTTTTATTTTCAATTTTTTTAAGATAATGTATTTAAACATTTTTATTCAGAACTAAATTTTTTATTCAACTGCATAAAAATATATAGGGTGTTCCGTTTAAAAAATTACATTTTGTCAAATATCTGAAAAACGCGACGTTCAATTGTTTTTTTGTTTTTATCGTCGTAACCGCCAGGAAAAATCCTACTAGTTTGCTAATTTGGACGAATTCGTAGCTCCAATAATAACGGAGTTACCAATGGTGCGGGTTTAAGTGTGAACACCTTGTATAATGCGTGGAGCATGTCAATGTCATATAGTAAAACATTAATAAAAATATGAACAACATAATTAACATTATAAGTGATATATCACACACTAAAATTCATAATTTAAAAAGTCTTGTGTAGTGTAAAAAGCATTAACGGAAAGCTTCCACTTAAATTCAGTCAGTGGACTTCGTAACAATAAGATACTATATCTGTCGTTTCCGGTTCAACCATACATACCCAGAAATTTTACTACATTCATTATTGGTTGAAAGTTCTTCTTCATTATAATCTAATGTCAGTTTATCCTTTTTATAATAGCTAAATTGAAGAATTTGCGTTTTTTTTTTATATTTAGCTTCATATCGTTCTGTGCTTAAACCACCTGTCAAAGTTATTAGCTGTTGTGATTATTTCTTGATTTAGGCGATTTTTATCCGGTTTTATTATAACTGTGTTGCGTTTGCGAATTGGTAACTTCGCGGACGGTTGACCAAAATAGTTATTTATGTACCAAGTCATTAAAGTGATACTCTATCGAACGAGTTTGATTTAACAGACGAGTTCGATAAAGGCACTTTACTACCGTGGTGCATACAAAATTTTATCGCCAACCGCAAAAATTTGTAATTTAAAAAATAAAGATATAATGACTTATCGCATTTTATGACAGTGGCAAACGATTTATGTTCAGTCATGGCTACGTTGACAGGTATTAGCGGCAGGTAATAGTATATTAAAATACAAGTTTCATAAGACACGATTTTTGCGCACGCGTTCAAGTTTAGAAAACGAGCCGCTAGGCGAGTTTTCTAAAGAACAAGTGCGCAAAATGTCTTATGAAACGTGTATTTTATACTATTTTTTCTATTTCGGTTATTAAAAGTTCAAAAAAAGTTTAAAATAAGAGACATGTTTTGTTCGAATATTTTAGAAATTTTGCTTTTTTGCTGTTGGTTACTCTGATTTTTAAGTAGAACGTTTTAAATATTTGAATATCGGTGGTGCTATATGTAATTGTGTTTAAAATTCAGACCGATTTATACAATAAATTATTTCAAATTATCAACAAAAAGGACGAAATAAATAACTGTACGCCCCCAGAGATTCGCAAAATAGCAGAAGACAATTTACAAAATCTTTCGTCCACAAACACTCTACATATTTATCAAAACAAACTTTTATAACAGTTGTACTATTCAACATGGTAAGTAAATGTCAATAGTAGCATCCGAAAACTTATCATCCAACACTGCTTAACAATTTATATTGCTAATTAGTAAGTGAAATGTTAGCATGTGTGCTTTTTATTCTTTGTACAATTTTATTGCACATTTTTGTTACTTTAAAGGCTTATATTTTGACATTTAAATACGATTTGGTTCCATTTTTTTTATTACCAACTTCAAAAAAATAAAATTAGCGTGCGATAAAGTAATACTTTATGCAATCAAAACGGGTGTCGTAAAGTGAACTTTATAGCACCGGAATAGAAAAAGTACTTTATTTTACAGTACGATAAAGTGTTTGCTTACGTCCGCAAAATGCTATGGTAACGCTTTATTGACGGTTGGCGATAATAGTGACATAAATCGTTTGTCACTGTTATAAATGTCATAAGTCATTATACTACGTGATCATTTTGAACTGTCCTGAGTTGGCCAAACTGATTTTAATATGTGAACACAGTGTAATTGGCGAACATGTTTATTTATTTTGATGGTTAGGTTTACTATTTACACAGACTAAACAAACAAGACTGGTAACTAAATCCCACATTTTATACATATTACGCCTTCTTGTTTAGCAAATGAAAATATTAATTCTCTACCATCTTTGTCATTCTAACTGAACGGCGCTAGCGGCATTTGAAATTTTGTTATGTTGTGGTTTAACCGTTGATTAAAGGAATACATATTATTTCTTCATTCAATGTCATATGTCATTCCAGAAAAATTTTCAAATTTCACGTATTATTGCAATTCTTTCTTGTTGTACATCATATTAGGTGACATTGATCGCGAGTTTATGATTAAATAAGTACAGAGTGAAATTAATAAACTATGGTGTAATATGTACTCATAGGAATATATAGCGTTAGAGTGTTTTCATGTATTATATTATGTAAGTATAATAAACAGAGATTTCTCTCAATAAAAAAATCTAAGAATTCGTATTTTGAAACGTACAAGTTGAGAGTATGTGTGATTTGTCCAATCGTTTCGTATATTTTTCTATTACATTAATATCGTATTAAATACACATATTCTAAAAACAAGCTCATTTCAAATTTCGCGCCAATATGCTGCTAGCGCCACCTTTGTACCAGTTCATTCATGTGTGAAAAGGATAGAAGATCTTGGATATTTTTCTATCAAGTATTTGCCGGGCTAGTTTGTTTAGTCTGTGCTATTTACATTTTTCTTGTGATAAATGTCAATGAAATAAGGTTAGTTTTAAGTTGTATTATATGAAAATTGCACTTTATTTTTTTTATAATAAACATTAATAAATACGTTACAACTTTATTATTGTAAAACACAATCCCATAATTATTTCACAGAATGAATACATTTTATAAAGTTGTTCGAAACATCCACCGTTATTCTCAATGCATAGATTGATACGTCTTCAGATGGCTAAAGAGAAAGAAATCCATTGGGATTAAATCAGGGGAATTGACTGGTCATCGATTTCGACTAATCAATCGGTCACCGTAATATCCTTGCAAATAATTAATAGTTTCTTGCGCTGTATGTGCATCTTGTTGGAAGTACCCCAGGGTCAATTCATCTTCGTGAAGGGTTCCAATATTTGTTCTCGGTTTCATATTGCGTTAATTGTATCATAGAAAAAAATTGGTCCAATAATCCGTCTTTTCGACATTGCAACCCAAACATCAACTTTGATAGTATGGAGAACGTTTTCAACAAGAACAAGTGGACACTCTGTTGACCAAGTACGTTAATTTTGAGAATTTATATACTCCAACAAATGGATCTAAGCTTCATCCGAAAAGAAAGTGCAATTCACGTCTTCTTCATGTAATATTTTATTAAACCAGTTGCAATAATACAATCTTTGCTCAAAATGATTGCCACGTCAATGTTGTAGTACATAAACTTTATATGGGTGAATATGTAAGTTTGTTTTCAGTGCCTTAACAGCAGTTCCATAGAAAATACCTACATTTTAAATACATAATGCTGCATAGCAAATTACGTTTAAGTTAATTCGATCTTTTTACCAGTTTGAACAGACAGCTTTCATACAGAGTTTGTGTGACTAACTTCCATTCGCTGCCTAATGTCTGTGACAACATCTTCGGTTAAAATGGTTGGTGCTTTTTCAGGTTTACAAACCCTCGCCGTTTCCTTAAACCTTTCAATCACCCTATTGCTGCAATGACGAGTGAATGTGTCCAAGTTTATTTCCAGATTTTCATATTCCGTTACAAATTGCTGAAAACACGATCCCAATGAATATTTCCATGATCCATCTTCTTGCAATGTTCCACTGCGAAAGAACGACATTACAATAAACGTATCCTGTTGTATCGTAAAAAACATGGTATATCAGGTATATTGTCCTGAAATAGACAGAAACGCGACAATAAAACAATGAAAATACTAATAAGTACAAGACACTTCAATACATTATGGTTTTGACATGTAAATTTAGTACAGACAATTCACGGAAGTAAATATTTCCTAGTTTTTGATAATACTGGGACTTTTTGTTGCCATCCCAGGACAGTTCAAAATGATCTCGTATCTTTATTTTTTAAATTACAAATTTTTCTGTTGGCGATAAAATTTTGTATGCACCACGTCAGTAAGGTGCCTTTATCGAACTCGTCTGTTATTCGCTTCGCTCGCTCACTTTACTGAAAGACTTAGTACATAAATAACTATTAACAATCAGGACACGTTGTTCTATCGTGTAATGGTCAATGTTTACTAACTCTAATCTGTCAACTTTCTATTTGTCACGTCATAATCACGTGTCATTATGATTACCAAGCATGGTGGGCAATTCAAATCTTGCGCTCTTATTGAACCACTCTTTATAATCTGTTTTGAACTCATTGTGAATTTTTATTTCATTTTTACTTTCTTATATGTAATATAAAGAAGTATTGTGACGATGAAAATTTTCGACCTCGAGATTTTTGCAGATGTCCACGTTTTGAAGTCCCCTGATACCAAAAATCTGGTTTTTAAAAAATATCTCTCTGTGTGTGTGACCACGATAGCGGCCAAAACCGCTATAGGTATCAATTCCAAATTTTACATTTACAAATATAATCTCCCTCTTGAGATATGATTAGATTTTCACTAAAATCGGCAGACCGGAAGTAGTAGTTTACTTCTGTGAAAAAATCGAATTTTGCCAATTATTCTTCAACTAATAAGTTTAAACAAATTTGTAAAGAATTCATATATACTCAAAATTAAATTTGAGAAGAATTTTATTAAAAAAGTTTTTTGAAATTCCTACCGGAAGCAGGACTTTTACTCTTATCGAAAATCAGTTATGTTTTTTAGACAGGTACGTTACGAGTATAAAAGTATTTAGAACTTAATTTTCAATACCTTTTGTATAAAAAAATTTTCAAAATTCGGACCGGAAGTAACACTTTTACTCTTATCGAATAGCGATTTTTGCAAATATTTCGCAAATTATGCATACTAAACTACTCAAAAATGAATAAGGAATGTTTGCTTTTTTGTATTTTTTAGAAAATATGCGTAAATATTTGGAGTGTATTATATTAGATACTTAATTGTACACAACAATTTAAAATTTTCAAGTATATTTATTCAGAAAAATCGTTAGATTACTAAGAAATGGTCAATTATGAAATAAGCAACTTTTTTATCAATAGCTAAAATAAACATTTTTCTGTTACAATTAATTCTAATATCGTGTACAATGGCCACGGACATCTCTCACAGCTGTACACCTTCGGGGCATACTCATAATGCAATTATTAATGTGTTCTTGTGACACTCTTCTCCAACATAGCGGTAAAATTTCCCGCAAGTGTTGCACGTTAACTGGGGGTGGATTATGTTCATTGAGCTGTTCTTGAAGTCTGTCCCAAATGTGCTCAATTGGATTCAAGTCGGGAGACGTTGGTGGTAAAGGTAGATGGTTAATATGGAGGTCATTTATTGCTTGCATTACAATTTGTGCACGATGAGGTCGTGCATTATCATCAATAAAAACCATGTTTTCATCCACAGCCTCACGAAAGTCGACCACATATTGCTGAATAATGTCATCTCTGTATATGTGTCCATTGACATTGTTTTCAAAGAGATGGAGGTTCGTACGTCCATTCAAAGTAATGCCCGCCCACACCATGATACCACCGCCGCCAAAAGGTACCACATCTTTTGTAAACTCGCGTCTATAACGGTCTCCTCGAGTTCTCCAGACCCTTACTCTACGATTATCACTAAATAGGCAGAATCTGGATTCATCGGTGTATAAACCATGCTCCCATTGAAAATTTTCTGCTAGTCGTTGGTTAACCCAAGCTCTTCTAGCCATTCTGTTGGCATTAGTTAATTTTGGGCGTCTCACAGGCCTGCAGCTATGAAGATCCATTTCCCTCAGACGGTTTCTGATGGTTTGATCCGAAACTCTAACTCCAGTGGCGGCACGTAACTGTGTTTGCAACCATACAGCACTTCTAAACGGATTCATCCTTGTCTGAATTCGTATGTAGCGGTCTTGTCTCTGATTTGTTTTCCTCTCAGATCCACTACCGGGTTTTCTCCTTGCTGATCCTGTCTGTTGGAATCTTGTTAGAGCCCTACTAACAACACTTGGAGACACATTAAAAATTGCGGCAATTTCTGCTCCAGATTGCCCTCGCTGATGCAATAACGCAATTAAATCAAAAGTTTCTTTATTTAAATGACGTCTTGGCATCGTGAAAATGTGAAATGACGTTTAAAATGAATAATATTTGTCAAAAAATGCGATTTTTATAATTGTGTATTCTAAATTAATTTTAGGTTAAAATACAAGATTCAATATTTTATCACACAGAAAAGACATTTACCAAATAAAATGTCCACAAACGACTGTGGGCCTTCTAATTTATCTATAGTTTGAGAAAATACGTTAAATTTAATAGAATTGATTAGATCTGTTAAAAAAAGATCAAATTCCCTATTCATTTTTGAGTAGTTTATATATATTTGTCAAGAGTACACAAGCATTTAGAGTTGGATTTGAAATATTTTTTGTATAAATAAAATTTCAAAATTCGCACCGGAAGTAACACTTTTAGTCTTATCGAATAGCGATTTTTGAAGATATTTCGTAAATTATGCATTTTATATAAATTTGTCAAGAGTATAAAAGTATTTAGAGTTGGATTTGGAATATTTTTTGTATAAATGAAAATTCAAAATTTGGACAGGAAGTAATACTTTTACTCTTAGCGAGTAGCATTTTTTTTGCAAATATCTCATAAAGTATGTATCCTGTAGAGATTTGTTAAGAGACTGGAAGTACATGGAATAGGATTTCGAATAATTTTTCCATAAAATAATTTTTAAAGTTGCATGATTTGAAATGCTCATACGTATAAGAAAGTCGTGTGGTGGCCACACCTCATTTTTTACTTGTATATAACATCATGTTACTATATTTCTCGCTTTAGTAAAAGACGAAGAAACATCCATAATCCAAGAAGATCTAGCCAACATAGAGGACTATCCGTACTACGTGACTATATGCTACGACGAGGATGTACATATTTGCGGGGGGTCAATTATCCACCGAAGCGTAATTCTAACAGCGGCTCATTGCGTCATCAACATCACCCAGATGGATAGGGTGACCATTTATACTGGTATAACTACCGCAGAAGATATTCCCTATTCCAATGGATATAAAGTCAAAGAGTATTCGATTCATCCATCTTATAACCCTTCAAATATTCACAAGGGTTCTGACCACGATCTCGTTCTCTTGAAACTCGATAGGGACATCGGCTTCGGGCGGAGAGCTGAAATTATCAAACTTTCCGCGCAAGATCCGAAAGAAGAAGAGCAAGTGGCAGTCGTCGGTTTTGGTAAAGACAGATGCGATCAATTTGTGCCAGGAAAAGATCTGTGTGTCAATCCAATGTCTAAATATCTGAGGTGTGCTGTTCTACCAGTGAAGAAATTATGGCCATCACTAATAGAATGTGATGGAAAATATCAAAATATTTGTCATGCAAGTATTATTATTTATTGTTTAATAATGCATGTAAACCTGCATACAGTGTATAAAGAAAGTGTAAAATAATGAATGTCACTTTTTAGTTCGAAAGTGTACAAAGAAATGTGAAACAAAGTCTGTCCGATTTATTATTATCTGTTCATAATGTTACATTTTTAATTATTATTTGTTATTTTTAGAGCGAATTGTTATGTTCTTTAATTTAAGAGGCCCGTGTATGTCAATTCGAAATTAGAGTCTTACTTTTCAGTGGCGGCTCGTGAATTATGAAAGAGGGTGGGCACAAAAAGAAACTATTTTTGGTACATAAAATCAATTCTCCTGTTTTTTGATACTGGAAAAGACGTCTATGGCTTTGTTGTCAAAATCCGGGATAGACTGGCTGAACTTCTTTTCTATTGATAATTAAAAGTTTTTCCGCAAATGATAGCGGGTGTTTTAAAAGATCTTGCACACAATTAACTTCCATCATTAATAATAAACGTCACTTCAAGGCTTTAAAATCTCACACGCAAGGTAACGCAACGGAAACATGCACTCGCAATGAATGCATGACGTTAATTGAAGTCTGGCAAATTTGTGCCCCAAACCGAAGTTATAAGCGCATATGGCGAAGGTAAGCGGAGCGAGCCGATTCATACTCAAAAGAGGTACTTCTGAAATTGTGCCCCGGGACTTAGTTTTGAGCGTGGGAATACACTAGTGTGTGTGGTGCAGAAGGAAACTTTAATACCATCATTATAAAAATAGTTAAAATATTAAAATGAAATAATGCACTGAATTAAATGCGAATTTCTTTCTGTGTTTATCTTGGTGATTGGGGGGCACGTGCCCTTGTGTCTTTTAGTACCAGCCGCCACTGTTACTTTTTAGTTTTTAGTTGTGTTTTTTTAATTTAATTAGTTACTTACTTATTTTCACATGACGCGCCATCTATTGAGGATATATGTAGTTGTGCAATTTTTTTGTAGTTGACTTAACAATAAGTAAAAACACAAGGATTACGCATATGTCTTATGAACATTTATAAATTACAGGGTGACTCTGGTGGTCCAATGCTCTATCACGGTGCTCTTGTAGGTGTTTGCAGCGTAGTGGATCGAAATTGTACTTCATGGAACGTCTACACTCGACTATCTACGACTGAAAATATGGAGTGGATTAAGAGACAGATGCAACTTTATGGAGAAAACTAAAAATGGAACCATTGTTTCTTATTTTTTTCGTTCGCTTTCCGCTTTTTGTCACTTTGAAAATAAAATGCTAGCATAACTAATTAGTAAATTACTCATAACCATCCCGAATACAAAACTAATCCCGATATCCCAATATATGCGAGGCAATTAGTATAATGGATAATTGTAGTGTGAAAAATGCATGTGGTAAAAGAAAAGTTTCATCCAAAAAAGTATGTATTCTTTAACCAAATTTTTACAGATGATTACTAAGTTAACAGTAATAAATCATTAAAGAAGTAGTAGTTTGTGATTTCTTAGTTGAACTTTAAGGCAACATTAAGTTTTCTTTGTTTATTTTGAATCCGTTCGATTTAATTTCTTTTTGTAGTAAATAAACATTAATAAATAAAATTATAAATTGAAGAATGAATTAGTCTTCTTCGAAGCAGCGGCACATGATTAGTACCTACATAATAATTAAAAAATATTTTTTTAGTCAACACATATTATTGTTTTCACATACACCTTCTAAGATCTGCTACATTGACGAAACCAACCATGTTTTGATTTACTTACATAGTTCTATATTCTGTATTATATCTTAAACACATAGTTAGAATTATTGTGTGACAAAATTAGTCATTCGTCAAAGATTCATCTTGGTTTTCTAACTGACTCATATGAATAGTTACAACAACTCTACTATGTAATTTTTAATAACATAGTTGCGTCCTTATTATTTGTTTAGTTGCATTGGATGCATGTTTATGGTAGATTTAAACCCTTTGGTGGGACTGCATAAGTAGTACCGACTGTCCTATGATTATTTGTTTACATTTTCATTTATACATGTTTGATTTTACATTCTATATTTGTCATCATTGTAATTCTTTTAGATGACATTCAATTTGTCGTTTTATTATTATTTACTAATCATATTGCCGGTACTGCCAAGAAAACTGGTCCATGTACGTATATATATTACTATACTATTAAATATCACAAGGATAATTTAAGTGTATTAGTAAAAGCGTATAGGTGTTTGACATTAACGCCTTAACATTTGTAGTAGTTAAAATTATCCTAAATTTTGAAATTATGTACATACTAAGTCTAGAAGTTATTTAATAAACAATCAGATCAGTCAAATAAGAAATATTTTATTATTCATTACATTGTTGCATTGAACGTAAGGAAAAACACAGAATATCTAATACTAATTTTGTATAAAGTATCTGAAGTGATTCTAACAAAGTAAAAACAAATAGTTTAACTTAATTAAAATCCATTAGAGAAACTAAATGATTTAAACAAGCTTAATAAGAATAGGATTTCTGTCAAACTCATTGTAAAGTATAATTTTATAAAATATTGTTTGTAAAACGGTCAAAAATAAGCTTAAAATACAAAATTTAATTTTCATAAAACCATTATGATAATTTCATAGGGTATAATAGTATGCAATATAAATATGTCAGCATTCAACCGACGCTCTTATAATGAAATATGCATTATTGACAAATTTAAGATTCAAAGCAAACTTAAATGCAATTTTAGTAAATTTGAACTAGACAAATCAATTTATTATTTTTAAAAATACTCAAAAAGGAATTCTGATGTTAAATATTATGAAATAAGTAATTATTTAAAAATAAATTGGAGGTCGAGATTATTTATGACAACAATAAAAAACAGTCGAAGATTTTTTTTTTGAATGAAAAAGGTATTGAGGGAGAGATTGAAAAGAAATCATCACGTACAATATATTAGCGAGAACTATTTTTGATAATCCACATCGTGAAGAAATACAAACAGCGATCTCTATTGGTGAGAAGCAATTCTGTGTGTTAATAATGTTTTTCAATGCTAATCGACAAATATAGAAGATTTCTGAGATATCATCGCTCATCTGACCAGATAACTAAAAACGTTATGATCAGAGATAAACTAATACTTAGAGTTAGGCAACTCAATTTCCAAAAAGTGTTCATTGAAAGCGCACTCTTTCGAGTTTGTCCCTAACTATATTTTAAGCGCCATAAATTAAAATAATTACATGCAATTGTATATCAATACAAAGTAATCATTAAAGATTGTCGCAAGCGCTTTTTTTTTTTTTGGATCGGCAAGCCAAACCTGTCTGTAAAAATAACTACAAAAACAAAAGAACAGTGACAATATTTAATGATCATATTTCTAATTAATTGCAAGTACGTGTTCTTTTATAAAATGGTATATATCTCTCATACTGATAGAAGTATTAGGTACTATAAATCTAAATGAGACTAAAATAAGAGGTAAATAGTTGCACAGATATTTATTTAATCTTTTTATGTGTTAATACATATTTTTTTACAGTCATATATATTTTATCTGGTCCTTTGTATCGTAAATCTTTACCACTTAATATCCTGTTAATACCTAGCGCCCAATTGTGACATATTAATTGCGCAAATTGTTTTAAAATGGTATTTTCAATATTTTTAATATGCTCACAATTTTGTATAAAATTAAAGTTTATATTCTTTTGTAGAGCATCATATAAAATTAAAAATGCTCCTTTTCGCGGAGCTACTTCTGGCAAAAGAATTTTCAAAATTGAATATGCTCTACACAATCCTTTTATCAGGTTTGGTGTAGCATACTGTAACGTTTTCGGGTTCCAATAAACAACTCGTGCAATTATTTATTTAAAACAGTCTGTATATTTATATACTTAAAATTATTTAACAATATAAAAACATAAAACTAACTTAACACACTTAAACTACTACAATTTAATTATCACAGGTATTTATTTACTACTACTATTATTTATATCTCTGTCCGTATTTATTTATATAACAGTTCTATTTATATAAGACGGCACTACTATATTTATTTATTCGGCTATCACTATTCGTTTCCACCACTCGAGACTACCGAATTACTCCGCGATTACTTTTTTCGTAATGAATCCCGTAATGAATGCCGCAATGAATGCCCCTTTCTCTGTATCGGCTGCTTTTTATACCGGCACACAAGACTCTCGTAATACTCGGGAACATTCCATCGTCCTCTCGATATTTGCCAGAACATACGTCGGACATCTGTGAGATGACTCACTGCATTTACGATATTTACCAGCCGAGAGAGATAATTTATGGTCTCTTTTTTTGTGCGTGTAACAATTTCGTTTTTCATCGCGCCAAGAGGTCTGCTTCTTTTATTTAATGTAAACACATTTCGTTACATTGCCCCCTTCTTAAAAACTGCGTTTCGTCCCGAAACACACTATTCCATGTTCTTGACGCCGCCGGATGACGAAATCCACACCGGGACCCACGGGTGCACCCAGCCGTCTTGTGGCAATGGCAATCCACCGTCACAGGCTGCACAGCGGGCTGATCGGTCCGACAGCCGCACACGACCATTTCCATACCCGCACGCCGAAACACCACCTCCAGTATGTTTCCTGCGATTTTCCTTACCAAACGGTCTAATCCGCAGCCCAGCCTCGGAATTGCCAGCCTCCCCACATCCTGCTCGAGTGCACGTCCTCGTAAATCGACAAGGAATTCCCATAAGCTGGCTCTCTAGGTTTTCCAGCAATTTGTCGCACATCCGCCACTTCACCGCCGTTACGTCCATGGTATGGGGCAACTGGTTGAAACACACCATCCCTGGCTCACTATGAAGTGTTAGTCTCATGCGATAAACGACGTCATCTATTTGCTCCAGTATTTCGTATGGTCCCTCCCAGTATTCTTGGAGCTTTGGGGACAGGCATCGGCGACGTTGAGGATCATACAACCAAACAAGGTCTACTTCTCCGTAACCACCTCTCTCGGCTTGCACGTGGTAACGATTCTTCGTCCTGTCGCTGGCATCCTGAGTGTGATGGCGTACTCGCTCGTGGACATCCTTCAACCTTCGCCAGGATCCACTGGCGCAGTATTCTCCATTTGGGTTCTCCACAACACACTTGAGTAGATCATCCTCTACCTTCAGAGAGTCCCATTGAGCCCAGTAGGATTCCAGTCCCTGTGAACGAGGAGCCACTTCTTGCTAAGCCGGTCCGCGACCAATTCCCTTCCAAACCATCAATGAACCAAGGTCTTCATCAGCTTCTTGACCAATCCGGAAATTGTCAGGATGCCACGGATCGTCAACCACGATTGTTCCGAATGTGTTGGCCGATTTTTCTTCTAGGCGGTTGCTATGCCTGCAGTCTTCTAGACGTGGTCTTCTTGCACAACATCAGCGATTTGGTGTTGCACAGATGCACTTCACGCTATTTATTTTGAGGCTTCACGATACTGGGTCGACGATTGCCTCTTCTCATCGACCCGTTTCATTCTTCGCTGCTCCGCTATGGTTTTCCTGGGCTTCTTCGCGCATTTACTATGCGCATGGCCCATTTCCATCTCCATTTCCATTTCCAATTCCAACATCGGAGCGTTCTTCTCTTAGGTTGCACCTTATTCACTAACCGTCGGACTACCTGTTCCAGGTGTGCATGCCCATACTTCATCTCAAGACGCTTGATTAATTGAGGGTAGTCTTGACACTCTTCCGGAAGTACGGTCTGCAGAACATCACTGGCCTGTCCTCTTAATGACACAATCAGACCAGTAGCTTTCTTCGGAGACGTCCACCCATTTGCTCCTGCAGCGGCTTCGAATTGTTTCCGGTACGACATCCATGACGTCTTTCCATCGAAGGTGGGAGGTTTCACCTTTACCTTCGCTGTTCGGGCAATCTCCAGGCTTCCGCTTGAGATATCATGGGGACCGCAGTCGTTCATCGCTGGCAACTGAAGCTGAACCCCAAACTCGTCCCCTATTCCGAACACGCGCTCCTCAACTTTCTCTTCCATGGCTTCGATGGCCTCAGAAAATTCCTGCCTCCCATTCGATGAATTCTCTTGAATGTCTTCCTTAAAAGTAGTCTCGAGTTCTTTTGAATTACTTGCAATTTCATTTCTTAAAGCTTTTGAATTATTTGCAATTTCCTTATTTAAAGCTTTCAAATTATTTCCAATTTCTTTTAGAGTCTCAGATTGTTTTGCAACTTCATCTCTTAGAGTCTTCATACTAGTCTTGAATTGTTTTGCAACTTCATCCCTTAAAGTCTCGAATTGTTTATCAATTTCTTCCGCTATTAAGCTTAGATCAGCCTGTACGTGAAACAAATATTTCTCGGGATCCTCACCTTCATTTATTAAAAGGTCACGAAGCCGGTCCTGGAGAATTGTTTTTTTTCCAGACGCATCTGCGTCCCTTTCTTCCAATTCTGTCCTTAACTCGGAGACCTTTAATTCTTCCAAACGTTTAGTAGCCATTTATTTATTTATTTATTTATTTATTTGCACTTATGTTTATCCCACACTGGCACCAATTGTAACGTTTTCGGGTTCCAATAAACAACTCGTGCAATTATTTATTTAAAACAGTCTGTATATTTATATACTTAAAATTATTTAACAATATAAAAACATAAAACTAACTTAATATACTTAAACTACTACAATTTAATTATCACAGGTATTTGTTTACTACTACTACTACTATTTATTTATATAACAGTTCTATTTATATAAGACGGCACTACTATATTTATTTATTCGGCTATCACTATTCGTTTCCACCACTCGAGACTACCGAATTACTCCGCGATTACTTTTTTCGTAATGAATCCCGTAATGAATGCCGCAATGAATGCCCCTTTCTCTGTATCGGCTGCTTTTTATACCGGCACACAAGACTCTCGTAATACTCGGGAACATTCCATCTTCCTCTCGATATTTGCCAGAACATACGTCGGACATCTGTGAGATGACTCACTGCATTTACGATATTTACCAGCCGAGAGAGATAATTTATGGTCTCTTTTTTTGTGCGTGTGACAATTTCGTTTTTCATCGCGCCAAGAGGTCTGCTTCTTTTATTTAATGTAAACACATTTCGTTACAATACTTTAATCTTACAGGCACTGTACCAGAAAATTCTATTGCTTCAACTAATTCATGCCACATTTGATGTATATTCTCTGAAAGAAGATTTTTTTTTTACAAAAGTCACATGAATATAAATATCTAATTTTTTTGCATAAATATCCACTGATGTAACCTATTACATAGGCATCTATACAGGAAATGTTTTCTTTTAATTGATTGATTTTGTTGGCCAAATCATCTGACATTTCAAAAAAGTCTTCATCCTGAATCTGGCCGTAATATTTGTCAATATTTGGCCTGAATCTTCCTCACAATTTGCACTAATTGCATGTTTCGAAGTTAAATTATTAATTATAAGAGACTTATAATGATTTTCGAACTGAACAGTTGTGGGATTGATATTTCTGCCACCTATTTGTCTCAATTGCCCAAAAAAGTTCTCCGGGGGATCCTGGTTGAATATCCTTAATTTTAGAAATGAAATATGATGTTTACAACTTTGGTAAATATGTTGTAGCCCTTCAATTGTGTGTAACCAATTCTGCAATGAAGGAGGACGCTCCTTTCTTCCTCCATGTGCAAAATACATACTTCTTAATGCCTTCTTCGCTTCTTCAAAAAATTTATAGTGAGCTGAATTACCTGTAAGGGCACATCTTAATTCTTTTCCATTTTTTGGATACAAAGTGGAACCATTTACACTGTCAAACAGCGAGTCAAAAAACTTCAATATTTTTGCTGTCCCTAAGGCAGATGGTTCTAACATTGGACCTGTTTCACTAGTAATACCTAAAAATAAATATATAAGTCTTCTTATATCTCATATCAACACATGCATTATACCTGATTTTACTAATAAATTGATAACAGATGCTACAGTATGGCTGAAGACCTGTGTTGCGCAAGATACTTTCATTTTCCTGATCTTCCTTGGATTACAGTGTTCTTCTGTTAGCTTTGGCATAGCTCTTAGTTCTCCAGATGCATTATCTATTTCATATGCATTATATATATCACTCCATTTTGCAACATATGTTTCTTCTTCTGTAGGCCAAATTAAATTTTTAGTTACCAAATTGTTCCGTATACCCTTAATTAAGTGTGGTGGATCATATATACCGAGGTCGTCATATTTTAATTTCTGATAGGAAAGTAGTAAGTGGAAAAGAGCGCGACGAATTAAACTAAAGATAGACATAAGCGAGGCTGCCACACTGGACATTTGTAAGGCGTGGGGGTCCCCCGCCACTGCTTTGCTCTCCCTCCACTGTTAGCAAGCAGGCATCGCTGCATATGATATCATCTTCTGCATATGATAGAAGTGCAAACCGAAATTAAAATTTGACGCTTACGGTATGATATATTAATGTATTACACATGCATATACGTTTCACGTATAAAGGTATATATGTAAGTCACAGTAATTATTTACTGCTTAATGTTAGTTTTAACATCCATGTGTTCACACTTTTCATTTTCGATTTGAAAGATAACATTTGGTATTATGGTAACGCTCGTCAACAATTGAGTTCTTCATTAAATAATTTACAGCTGCGGTATTGCTACTGCCTTGATCACTTATAGTAGCAATAATGTTGAGACCAATTTTTCTACTTTCCCGTATTATATGTTTGATCATTCTAACCAAACTAATAGATTTTATCGTATTTTGGATAAAACCAAATGCAATTGGCTGCTTCCAATTTTTTGTGACGCTTTGTAACATAAATACTATAGCATGGTCGGCTATTCTATGTCATCTCCCAAATTGTCAAATCCTTCAAAGGAATTTTTATGTTGATTAAAAGTAATGTGTGGTTGGATGAACATTTCGTCAAACATGAGCACACATACCCTTTCATTCTCACTTAATTTACTTATGGATCTTTCCAAGCATTTAAATGTATTCTCACTCACACCAGCATTCAATCTGATGTTTTGCAATAAATTCTTAATAGTTTTTCTGCTTGGTATTTTAAATAATTTTGAAAAAGTTTTATATGCATATGAACTCTGTTTGTACAAAATTAACCCCAAACATTTGTCATTTATACTATATCGCCGACCCTTTGGTGGTTTTCCTTGCAGTCGTATTTGGGACCTTATGAAATCAGCAATATGGGGCTCTAATGTTGATGTCACCCTTTCTATACATTTTTCTGTTGTAAGAGATTTCAGCTGTTTCCTTAAAGTTGCACTTTTCTTTCGGAGTCGCTTCATTGACTTTTGCAAGACTTTTGTCCTCTGATATAGTTTTCGTGCTTTTGGGGTTAAATCCTTTTTATAGAATACTCCAACATCACTCAATACGCCAGAGTATCCTAAAAAATTATAGAGTGGTTAGTGTTATCTTCGAAAAATATTAATGTTCTGGGTAAAGTTACGTTTTCTTGTTGATGCACGTATAATTATTTCTTCTGGTTGTTCTATTTCCTCCTTGAGGATTGCTGACCCTGTAATAATACTAAATAGTAAACAAAGCAGTGTATAAATAAACATTTCTTTTACTTTTTCTCTTAGGCGTATCCACAATATTTTGCATAACATCTGGCTCTAAGGCTTGATGGGACGTAGATGGTACAGGATCAGATATAAGGGAATCCATTGCTTTAAATATAAAATTGTCTTTTAATTGTTTCAAAATTTAACCTTGATCACACATTTTTACTTGAACTTCATTTTCTTCGGTTGGTAAGTACAATGATGGAATTGCACTTTTCTTCAAATACATATTTGAAGATATGTTACATGCAGTAAAGTGTAAGTGGCAAATTCTTTTCTTTCGGTATACATCTTCTGCACTCATCGTCATTAAATCTTCATTATCACAAAGCGTTATCTATTTTCTAAATAACTCAAGGATATTTTCCAGGGTTTGGAAATATATGTCTATGGGATTGCTTATCCTCACAACCTTTGACCGAACATGTGCGATAACGCCCCATTTTAGTAATATCAGGGGAACCTAGTCAAAAACCAACATTTTAAAAGAAATTCTTACATTATAAAAATGTATTACTTAATTTGTAAATCTACATATATAATCTTTGTATACTAATACAACTGTATGAATAATATACACTAAAAGTAACTAATACTTACACAATAATAGTCGCAAATCACAAATAAATAACGTAATCACGTAAGTCTTTTAAGGTGGCCGTTTAATAGAAAGAGAATCGTCACATTGCTCTATCCTTTTCTAACCATTAGGCGTGTATTATGTGTTGCATACGTGACTGTATTTTAATTAGCCATCTGGTTGCCAGTAGCAGCGATATTATTTGTAAAACAAATTTATTGGATAAAAGATGGCAGTACCAACGCCACGTATCTCTTAGATTGAACCAAATTATACAGAGACTGGCAGACCAGACCGTTGTTTTTTTTGTGTATGAGACAAAAAACAGAGTTTTTGTCTCATACACGATTTAATAGAATATGTGTCTATTTTGAAATCATTGATATTTACCCTAAATTGTAAAAATGCAAATTGCGTCCTTACAAGAATAATAGGAACATACTGTTACATATAATGTTTGTTTTGTAAATACCTATGTAGATCTGTCCTTTATCTATTTGATTTAGATAATAAATAGGTATTTTTTAGTGATTATTGCATTTTTGAAAAAGGAATATATAGGCTGATTCAATTTTGATGGTCACCATGGGTATTTCGCTTATTATTTGGAATAGAGAGTAGGTTTGAGTTTGGCAAAGTTGGTAAATTTTGTGTTTTGTTATGTAACTTGAGCATGTACCATGTCTTAGTTGGAAGAATTAGATTAGTAGATGAGAAGTAACACTTGAGCGCGAAATACATAGTTACCAAGTATGTTGTCAATGGTTAGTTTTTTCAAAATGTGTAATGGATACAAAAGTATTCAGAAGTAAGTTTGGAACAACTTTTGCATAAAAAAATCTACTTTCACAGAGGCAGTACATTTTTATTCTTATTGATAAATAGTTTTTTTATAGAAGTATTTCGCCAAGTATTTATTCAAATTTGACTAAAAAATGAACTGTTTATTTAAGAAAACCCATAAGTAGTGAACCTGTCAATGTAAGAAACACAAGGCCTATTGTGTGTGTAAAAGTAAGAAAAAGAGAAACAATCAATATACCTATTTCACATACCTATAACACTCTAATTAAATAGGTTAAATCTACATGTGTGCTCAGAAAGTAGTTTTGGATATTATAAAATGCCCTCTTTGTATTACTTTTGATACCGTATCAGCTATTAGAATGCTCGATTCAGTTGGAAAAAAATTTGAAAGACCACCCTAAAATTTATCCGACAGTGTGGATTTCCCACGTTCATAATAATTTACTAAAATATAATTAAAAACGAGATCTGCAGAATATTGAATTAAATTTCTTACGTATGTAAGTAATTTTTATTATAGGATTGAAGAAAATAGATTAAAAATTTTGTATAGGTACCTAAATAACTTGCCTTATAATTAATACTAGTGGTCGACCAGTGGCCGAAATTTGATCTCAATTCATTAAATTTTTAAGTTTGAGTTATTAAGGTTCTTTTGTCAAAAAGTATACTTCTATAACCATTGCATACAATTTTTTTCAATTTTCTATTACGTCAGCTGCGAGCGTGTAGAAATACGTCATTATGCATTAATTTCCGAGTTAATTAATTAATGTATTTGTTTGCAAAAAAAAATGTCTCTCACTGTTTGACTATGATAGCGGCCAAACGGCAAAAGCCATCAATACCGAAGTGTATATTTAGGAATATAATCTCCCTCGGAAATCTGATTATATTTTCAGTGAAATCGATAAATCGGGAGTAGTACTTCATATCAGTGAAGGAAACAAATAATAGCAATATCTCGTCAATTACTAATTTTAGGCAAATATCTAAAGTATAACAATGTGATCAAGAGTAAATTAGAAAACAATTTTATAAAAGAATTCCTACCGGAAGTAGGTGTTTACTCTGATCGTAAAACAGGTTTTTGCGAATATATCGCAAGTCATGCATTCTAGACAAACATATCGAGTGTATGAAAATATTGAAAGCTCAATTTTGAATATTTTTGTAATAAGAAATTTCCAAAATTCGAACTGAAAGTACCTAGCAATTTTATTCTAATCGAATATCAATTTTTTGAAAATATCACGAAAATTATGCATTTTATACAGTATAAAAGTATTTAAACATGGATTTGGAATATTTTTGTAAAAAAAAAATTCAAAATTCGGACCGGAAATAACACTTTCGCCAGTGACGGCTGTTTTAGAGAAGCAATTAGATAGACAAGACTGATTCGTTTATTATCGGTGATATGTTCGGCTACTGGGAGTATATCAGCAATAATAAACGAATCAGTCTTGTCTATGTAATTGCTTCACCTAAACGAACTCATCAGACTGCAACTGACTTTCACTCTTATCGAATAGCAGTTTTTTGAAATATCTCGCAAATTTGCTTTTTATATAAATTTCTTAAGTAACTTGACTACAGCACCATTTATCGGATCCTTGCCTAGCTATGAACCATCGTCTCGACAAAATAATATGTCATTCTCAATTTTAACATTTTTTTGAAAATATTTGACCAAAACACGTGTTCAGAAAAGAATCATTTTCACATTGTTTTTAAAAGTAAAAACATAAACTTTGGTGGTGCTTGTAGCCAAGAAAATTCTGCATCATTTGGTATAAGTTGACTCGACAATACCTCAAAAACGTTCTTTCAAAGCCTACTTCTACTAATTTTGATATACCAAAAACTTATTTTTTTTTTAATGGAAGTATTTTATTGTGGCATTTTGTTTCTTTTTTTTTCTCTTTAATTTTTGTTAACAATGTCCTGTACCTATCTTTTGTAGTTTCTGAGATAATCACTATAGGAGCAATTAGCGGTCTAATAAAAACTACGAGCGTTGTTGTTCTATGCGCCGAAATATTCGTTCAACCAATGGAAGGCTGGAATGGTGCCCGACCTCTTTATTCAACTGTCAAACAAAGTAAAGGTTAAATCCACTATCCCAAAAGTAATAATTTTACAGAATGAAGGGCATCGCGTTTCAGTTTTTTTTAATTTCGGCAATATTCAGTTGCAGTATTTCATTTCTTAAACTATTGGTTAACAACCAAATATAATAAAGCATAAGTTTACTGACATATTTGAAGATGCCGCCTCTCTAAAAGGTGTATGAAACAACGCTGCTATCTTCAATTTAATTTGCTTAATTGCTCGTATTCTTTTATTGTTGAAGCTGTTCATAACAGATGCCTGTAGTTTTTCAAAATTATAAATTGATGTCCTACAACTTTAATAGAAATAAATTTTGCAACAAAATAACGCAATTTAAATAACCTACAACTATTGTGCAACGTAACAACAATCAAAAGTAAGAAAAACAAATTTCATTAACGAATATGTTCAACATAACCACAAGTTTGTGCAATGCACGTGAGTATTCTGTTTTCCAAAGAAGTACTAATGTTGTATAAAACTTTTACATATTCTTATAAACTCTTCTCTGATTATAATGTTCATGTCTTCAACAAGATTTGAAAATCCGTCCGTAGAAAACGAAGATACTCTCCTTCATTAACATTTTCATCAAAGACATAAGGTCCAATTATGTAACTACCAATAACTACCACTGAATGACCAACAATTTTGAAAGTTTGCAGGTGTGATAAAGTGAAGGTTTTTATGTGTTATAATAACGAAAATTGTGACGATTAACGTATCCATTTTAATAGAAGGTAGCTTCGTCGGTAAACAACAAAAAATTGGGAAAGTCAGGCTAATTTATCTGCTGCCCATTGACAAAAATGTAATTAAAAACAATGACAAAATGTTTTTTTTTGGACGTGTTTTGGTCAAAAAATTAAAAAAAAAAATTAATAACTCAAAAACTATTGTCCCAATTTTGAAAAGGAAAAACAGCTGAATAGACAATTTTAAACAGTACTAAAAAATCCAAAAATTTATAGAGTGTCATTTAAAAAAATAAATTCCATGCATTTCCGGTGAAACCGGAAGTGCGTCAGGGCTTAATGTATTTTTAGAATATGCGCCTTAAGCAACCATGAAACTTTCTCTAATTGTTTTTTTTATTTAAAACATAAAGGAGCAATCAAAGAAACGGCTACTAATGACTCACCCTGTATATTGCAACATACTGTACATATGTTGCAAATTAAAAGCAAATTTATGGAAATCGACTGCAAATTAAATGGAAATTAAATCAGAAGGTATTTTCAGATTAGCATGTATTTTGAGATACACTGTACATAATCATGAAAACATAAATATTTTTCGTAAAATATGGTTGAACAATAGGTACTTGAAATACTCTGTTGGCCCGATATTTTCAGTAGATTTATTATTAAATGAGAATCCAAGACGCCTGAGTTCTATTTTTGATTTTTTGTAATTGAAGAGCATGTTGTTTGTAACCTTTTTTTCTTTAAAGATACCTACTCTTTTGATGCCTGACAAACACATATATAATGTAACTGAGTATGACGGAGTAAGCAATTTACAGTATGTCGAGTCTATATTTGCCGTAGACATTCAAATTTTGCAACACCAACATGCCTAACAATAACCGATCGTTGGCAGCGCCCTCTGTTTAAGAATTGCTGACCTACCACAGTGATTATAATAAACGAAATCTACTTTTCCCATAAGAATATGTCTCTTAGATACAAATCAATCGGAATTTATGGGTGAAAACATTTAAAAGCACAAGACAGCTATAAAATACGCTTAATTGCTTTGTATCAAGCATCAAAAGAAAGAGAATTTATTTCTCCAGGGGGTAAGCTATCTAATATCTGGCAATTATCTATACAGGGTGTCATTTTGAAAACGTACCACCCTCTATATTTCGGCCCCTATAGAAATTCCAAAAATATGCAAAAACACGTCAAACTTATTTTTAAGGGGGACATTTTGTAGGCTGGTTTTCAATTAAATTACATCAACCCTCTAGCGGGGGTGGACATAACCTCTAAAAATTTAAATGGAAATGGGGGTTGAGTCATACCTCATTTTAAAGGTCGTTTAGCCCGCTTTTCAAAAATGCTAATTTCTTGTCCTTTATTTTTAATACTTTTGAAGAAATCAAGTCAAACCATGAACATACAAGTATCAAGTGTTTTGCAATAAAACATTAAAAAACTAATAAAAAGTAACTTATTTTATAAAATTTTAAATGCTAAATTCTTGCCTTTTCTTTTTAGCAGTTCGCGAGAAAATTTTATAAAATAAGTTACTTTTTATTAGTTTTTTAATGTTTTATTGCAAAACACTTGATACTTGTATGTTCATGGTTTGACTTGATTTCTTCAAAAGTATTAAAAATAAAGGACAAGAAATTAGCATTTTTGAAAAGCGGGTTAAACGACCTTTAAAATGAGGTATCACTCAACCCCCATTTCCGTTTAAATTTTTAGAGGTTATGTCCACCCCCGCTAGAGGGTTGATGTAATTTAATTGAAAACCAGCCTACAAAATGTCCCCCTTAAAAATAAATTTGACGTGTTTTTGCATATTTTTGGAATTTCTATAGGGGCCGAAATATAGAGGGTGGTACGTTTTCAAAATGACACCCTGTATATTCCAAGAAATTACGGAATAAACTAGCAGATTTTTGGTATAAAAACTTCCTGTTTTTTAACATTTTTTTCCACATTAATCGAACAAACTTCCCTTATTAAAACCACCTAGTCCCCTGGAGATAAGTTTGTAGATTATGCTCGTATTTTTTTTTTGTAATTTTGTGGCTTACTAACGGTTTCTGGTGCAATATGTTCGCAACATGTTTGCAATGTAATTTAGATGGGCGAGATGGCCACCTTAAAGTAAATTACTAAGCCCTTAAACACTAAGTAAACTAACATAAAACCCAAAATAAAATAAAACTACGAACACTACTACTATATAACACTATAATAAACACACTATATAAAAAAATACTAATAAATAAAAGCAAAAAAGAGTTTTAAAATATAGGAAAAATTCGCACAACACACCATAGACAACATATAAATACACAATGGCATATGACCATCATCTGACGCCGTCTGACAACAATGGCCGTCTATGGATTACCAATTTAACGACAGAGCAATCTTCTGCGCACTCTGAAGAGTTTGTCCCTATTTCATATCATGGTTTCAAACCGGTGGTCCAAGGAAGTTCATAATAGTGCCCACCCCCTGGTTATGATCTAGAGGTTAAAAAGGAAGCAGTTTAGCATATTTGATTCTACTTAAATAAAAACACCTAATTAAATCCTGAGAAAGAAGTCCTTTTTAAGATTTCTATACCTGTGTTCCCGTTATTTGGATGTGATCCTTAAATTTCCTGTCATCCAGAAGCTACAAGTCCATTCGTTGCAATGATGTAAGGTACTCTTTTTAGTAATGAAATCAATTAATTAAATAGATATTTTATTTCTTTGTTTAATAAAAAGTCACTTTAATTTTTGTAATAGAAATTCTATTTTTATAAATGCAGACGATACATTCTACTTAATAATCATTCGATTCAAAAGGACAAAAACACATTAGAGTGTAAAATGTAATTTGCTTGAAGAAAATACAAATAGAAAAATAATTGTATCAAATATCGTACTTACTAAATTAAGTTAATCCGTTATCAATTGTATATGCATTGTTATTTATACACTTAAAGGGTGTATGTTGATTTTACACAGTTGCAATTAATTCAGTTTATATTTCATTTATGTATGTAAATTCTGAACAGAATTACGTTCAATGTAATTAATATTTTCCTATCCATCAAGTAACGAAAGCTTATTTCTGATCGTTCAGTTACTCGTATGTATTATTGAGGTACTATCTAACAAATAAGAATAGTATTAAATACTTAAGCTATTAATAATTCAATTTGGCATTTACCTGTACCATTAATAAACCTTGAATATCAATTTGCACGATTAGAATCAAGAATGCAAAACTAAAACTTAGTATTTCAAATAACATATGAAGTCCAAAAGCAATTAGGAATATGTTGAACTTTATTATATTTTAAAATTTATACCCACAAATAACATAATATATAGACCAAAAGACATGTTTGGCAGAAAACAAATATATAATAAAAAAATCCTTTTACATTACATCCATATTAGTAAACAGACTAAAACTCATACCTAAATAGACTTATATAACAAAATAACAAACTGAAAGGCAATTATGTAACTTTTTTCATCAAATTTTTTTCTGGTGTGATAAATTTTGTAACATTCGCCTAAACAAAGGACCCCAAGTTGCAACATACTTTCCGTTTTCTTTCACCTCGGTCAATATTTGAACATACATCGTAGATTCTCTGCCCCTTTTGTCATTCACTGTAGGTGGAACATTTGCATGCGAATGTCATTCCATGAAATTCGCTGCAACTAAGCGACGCCGCGACGTATTACTTCCATACTTTGTCTCACCGGTCTAGCGGCAGTCAGAATTCTATTTTTCTTCAAAATTTGTTGCTCTACTTTTCTTATAAATATATGCAAGCCTATTGAAGTTTTTCCTATTTTTACAAGAAACACATTATAAGCTTTTAGCCAGGCAACATCAACCAGGTGAAAATAGTTCTTTATACCACTTGATTGATTTTCAGACACATTCCACTGTAGCTAATTGCATGTCATATTTATCAATCATGAGCATGCTTTGAGTATAATCTAATACACAGTCTGCTTTTCTAATATGCTCGCCAGTTAACATCACGTTTGTCTTTCCAAGTATGAACCATTACATTTCAGCATCTTTTGCGTTTGCACGTTCTGCGTGCCATCCGATGTAAAAATTTCGGAGATTTCGGAACACTCTAAAACCCATCGGTAGCCACTTCTTACTCATTTCCGAGGCGATCGGTTTTTTGACAAGAGTTGAAATAAAAGTCAAAGAATCAAAACGCGAAGCTCTATAAAAATTTCAACTTAGGCAAAAGACCGCTTTATCACATACATAGTATATGAAATGCATTCGGAAGACTCTAAAACTCATCGGTAGCCACTTCTTACTCATTTCCGAGGCGGTCGATCTTTTGACACGAGTCGAAATATAAGTCAAAGAACCAAAACGCGAAGCTCTATAAAAATTTCAACTTAGGCAAAAGACCGCTTTATCACATACATAGTATATGAAATGCATTCGGAAGACTCTAAAACTCATCGGTAGCCACTTCTTACTCATTTCCGAGGCGGTCGATCTTTTGACACGAGTCGAAATATAAGTCAAAGAACCAAAACGCGAACCTCTATAAAAATTTCAACTTAGGCAAAAGACCGCTTTATCACATACATAGTATATGAAATGCATTCGGAAGACTCTAAAACTCATCGGTAGCCACTTCTTACTCATTTCCGAGGCGGTCGATCTTTTGACACGAGTCGAAATATAAGTCAAAGAACCAAAACGCGAAGCTCTATAAAAATTTCAACTTAGGCAAAAGACCGCTTTATCACATACATAGTATATGAAATGCATTCGGAAGACTCTAAAACTCATCGGTAGCCACTTCTTACTCATTTCCGAGGCGGTCGATCTTTTGACACGAGTCGAAATATAAGTCAAAGAACCAAAACGCGAAGCTCTATAAAAATTTCAACTTAGGCAAAAGACCGCTTTATCACATACATAGTATATGAAATGCATTCGGAAGACTCTAAAACTCATCGGTAGCCACTTCTTACTCATTTCCGAGGCGGTCGATCTTTTGACACGAGTCGAAATATAAGTCAAAGAGGGTACCTGAACCAAACACGACGCTCGATAAAAATTTCAACTTTGGCAAAAGACCGTTTTATCACGTTCATAGCATCGGAAATGCATTCGGAATACTTTAAAACCCATCGGTACCCACTTCTTACCCATTTCCGAGGCGATCGGCTTTTTGACAATAGTCGAAATATGAGTCAAAGAACCAAACGCGAGGGTTGATAAAAATTTCAACTTTGGCAAAGTCAAGGAGGAGGGTACCTGAACCAAACGCGAAGCTCGGTCTTTCGATCTTTCGCCAAAGTTGAAATTTTTAACTTTGGCGAGAGACCGTTTTATCATGTATGTTGAAATACTGACCCAGGTGAAAGAAAACGGGAAGTATGTTACACAGTGCCGCAGCGAGGGGGGGGGGTTAGGGGTTAACCCCCCCCCAGTCCGCCAGATACAGATACAGATGATTTTTAAAATATATATGTGTGTTTTGGTTTAAAAAAAAATCTTGGCAACAGTGGCAAACAGTGTTAATTGTTTTCGAAACGCCACGCCCACAGCATGCCATTACCACTAAACGGTTATTACAGGTCATTGCTATACCGACGTACCGATTGTACGAATCAGGTACATTTTGCACTCTTCTGTATTCTATACAAGTCTACAAGTTTACCTTTCTGTACATTTTAAGGATATTTTTCATTCTCATGTACATTAATTTTCTAAATACTCGGTCATTTTTTGCTGTGGGGGATCCCAGTAAAAAAGGGGTTTCTTTCAAAACAACGATCGATGGACAAAAATGTACACATTCCTATGAATTCCACGAAACCGAAAATTTAGCATCCATCCTTCATAACATTACAATTAGAACAGGAACAGATGTGGACATTCGGACATAAATGGATCGTAAAAAATCCATAAATTTGCCTGGTAGTTAAAAAATGGTCTATATTTTTTTACTTGAGTGTTAGAACGTGTCGATCCTGGAGTTATAAATTATATATGATTTGCCCTTTTTTAAAATTGTAGGTATATAATAATATAAGTATGGTGACTAGAGATATTGCATTTTATTGCTTTTTTTATCAACAATGGACTGTGGACCAGGAATCATATTAGTAAAACGGCTGAAACTTTTCTAGCCAAACAAATTGTTTATAAATAAAAACTTATTGTTTGCCCCTTTTTTCGTATTTACATGTTCTGCTCCCTAAATTTATTGCATTCTGTACAAGAGCCAATAAATTAGTACATTTTGGACACGGGCCTTGTACATTTTCTTTTGGAGCTTTAGTATAGTTGAGTTTCACTTGCTGGTATCGTCGGTAGTGTTTTTTTTTGGGATTTACTGCTTTGCGGAGTACATTGTGAGCATTAGTGTGACTTGTGAGGTGAATTTTCTGAAATATGGATAAATTTTTAATAAAGAAACCCAGACTGGATTCTTTTGCTCAGAGCAACAATATTAGTGTAAGTATATTTTTTGAATATGACGCTAATGCAAGTGCCGCGGGACGAACATTGCATCAATGTCGCATTTTAGTTTCAAATACACAAACATTTTTCATTTTCTCAACGCAGCCTGTTATCTTTTAAACAAATTTACCGATTTTAATGCTGTTTTTGAATTGAAATAATTAATTTCTTTTAGATTAAAAATCCTTAAAAGATCTTTTGCGATATTTTGAATACATATTTTTGGATTATACGGGCTAAAGTCTAAATAAAAAGTCAGATAAAACGTAAAAATCAAAAGTATTTTTCTCTTTCAGGTTACGTCAGACTTAACTAGCTCAAAAAGTAATAAAACGAATGAAAAAGAGCCTTCAACATCTAAAAATATTGGTGAGCGACAGTTACACGAAGACAATTGGGTACTTGATTTTGGGTCGTATGTAGGAAAAACAATCGACGATATTACAAAGCAGACACTTTTAGAAAAACCTTGGTCACCGGATCTGTCTTTTAAATTTCCATCGTCAGGACCCAGAAACTTAAATTTCAGATAAAATGGCTTGATGAGTGGAGGTGGCTAGTTTACTCCCCTTCTTTAGATTCTGCGTTCTGCAAGTATTGTTCGTTATTTTCCACTGTTGTCGGGCAACAAGCCAGTAAGGCCGGAAAACTGGTTAAAACTCCGTTTAAAAAATGGAAGAACGCCAGAGAAGAATTCAGAAATCATGAAAATCATTTGTATCATAAGAATTGTCTCGAACGAGCAGATAATTTTTTAGATATTATGATGAGAAAAACTGAAAATGTTGTTTTAAAAATTGACAAACAACGAAAAGATCAAATAATTAGTAATCGGGAAAGCCTAAAACCCATAATTAAACCTGCGATGTATCTTGCTCGATTAGGAAAGTCATTTCGAGGTCACCGTGACTCTGGACCTCTTAATATAAATGAACCTCCAGTAAAAGGCGAGGGCAATTTTCGGTCTTTGCTCAAATTTCGAATCGAGGCAGGAGATCAAATTTTGGCTAAACACTTAAGCACAGCAGGTGCTAATGCAACTTATATTAGCTGGCAAATACAGAACAAAATAATCTCGTCGTTTAATTCGATTTTATTAAAAAAGCTTGTTGACAAAGTAAATGCTGCAAAATACATCTCAGTTTTATGCGACGAGACCACCGACATAAGTGGTACTACTCAAATGTCATTATGTGTAAGATTTGTGGAAGATGGCATGATAAGGGAAGAATTTCTACAGTTTATTCCTGTTTCTGATGGTACAAGCGCTGGTTTAGCAAATAGCATCTGCAATGCCATGATAGATTTAGGGCTAGACGTAAAAAATCTGGTTGGCCAAGGATACGATGGAGCTAGTGCAATGAGTGGTGCCCTTAGTGGAGCACAAGCCATTGTTCGGCAGAGCTATCCCAAAGCCCTTTACGATCATTGTTCGTCACACTGCTTTAATTTGGCCTTTCTGATGGATGTTCAATGGCAGAAGTACGGAACTGTCTGGGTACTATCGAAACAATTTATAATTTTTTTAATTTTCCAAAACGACAACGCGTACTGGAAAATGAGATCAGTAAATTACTCGAAAAACCAAAAATAGAAAAACTTAAAAGATTATGTCCCACCAGATGGATTCAGAGACATGACGCCGTGACTGCATTCGTTTCTCTTCTCAAACCAATAATAAATGCCTTGTTTGAGATTGCCAAATGGACCGATAAAAAAACGGCAACTGACGCTCAATTACTTTCGTTGGCAATTTGTCAATGTGGCTTTCTTTTATGTACTTTTGTGATAAAAGCTGTATTTTCACTGACTTTGCCACTGAGCAAGTACCTACAGACCCCAAATTTGGACCTGAGTTTAGCTCTTGAGTCAGCTGATAATGTCAATGAATCTTTAAAAAAAATGAGACAAGACGACGAGAAGTTTTTTTCAGATATTTATCAGGAGGCCAAAACTATTTGTGACGAGTTTGACATTACAATGTTACAACCTCGAACCACTAATCGGCAAACTCACAGAAACAATGTTCCTAGTTCATCGCCAGAAGATTATTACCGCAGGGTTATTTATATTCCGTTTCTCGACCAAACAATACAGGCAATAAATGCAAAATTTATTAAGCACAAAAGTACTCTTGAACCTTTGCAAAATCTTTTATGCAATAATAATAATTTAGACATTAAAGGTATTTTAAATTCCACCCAACAGCTTTTGGAATTTTATCAATTGAATGATTCTGGTGCTATGGGAGAAGTTACACTTTGGGTCCAGTTTATTATAGATAAAGCAGAAAAGCCACAAAGTGCGATTGAGGCTTTGGAAAGATGTAATAAAAATTTGTTTCCCACAATTTATGAACTTTTAGTTACAATAATGGCAACTTTACCAGTCACCACATGCTCTTGTGAAAGATCTTTTTCATCCCTAAAATATCTAAAAAATTATTTGCGAAATTCTACTGGGGACGATAGATTAAACGGCCTAGCTTTGATGTATATACATCCTGATATTTCTATTCTGGAAGATGAAGTTCTTGATGTCTTAGCTCTGCAATCTCGCCGTCTAGCTATTTTAGTATAACTTATAAATCAATTTCAATAACATTTACTATGTTGATGTATTTCTCGCCTCTTGTTTTTAGTTGATGAGTATACTCAATTTTTTTTATTGTCATTTATATTTGTAAATGTATTTTACATGTTTATCACTATATGACGGTTTTTTTGTTTATTTTTTTTTAAATATAGTTTATATGTACGTTGCGTTTTGAGTTTTATTATAAATTTTGGTCCTTTAATACGCTTAATACTTTTTTTTTGAACCCCCCCCCCTAATACAAAATTCTGACTGCGCCACTGAAGTTAAAAGTTGGTGTCTTGAGTGTAAAGTAGTACTTTGTTCAGGCGAATCTTACAAAATTTATCACACTAGAAAAAATTTAGATGAAAAAAGGTTACATCATTTTCTTTCAATTTGGTATTTTGTTATATGTCTATTTAGAGTTTTAGGCTATTTACTGATACAGATGTTATGTAAAAGAACTTTTTTATAACATATTTGTTTTTGGCCAAACATGTCTTTTGGTCTATATATTGTGTTATTTGTAGGTATAAATTTTGAAGGATAATAAAGTTCAACATATTCCTAATGATTTTGGACTTCATGTGTTATTTGAAATACTAAGTCTTAGTTTTGCATCAGCAGAAATATGATTTCTGAATCAATAATAATTCTAATCGTGCTAATGCATAAATATTGTAACGAAACTAGCAGACATTCGGGCGACGGCAAAAAGAGGTTGTAAATCATCTCGACGCGACTGGTAAACGTCATAAAGCAATAAACATGTACTGAGAAGAGACAGAATGTCTATCGAATGTTCTACAAACGTCGAGAGGAAGATGGAGTATACGCGAATGCTTCCAGATGTTTCGTATGTGTATATGAGGCGGCTGGGTCACCGATGGAGGAATAATTCCGGAATAAGAAGTTCCTTAAGTAGTCGACGCGCAGACCAAAGTAGAAATAAATATAAGAAATAAATAAATAGTTCTTTAAGTGGTAGCCGAAGAAAATATATAAATATTAGAGTGTTATATAAATAGAAGTGATTTAAATATACGGACATAAATATTAGTAATAGAAATAAATACAAGTGCTAATTTAAATCCTAATAGTTTAAGTGTGATACATTAGTTTTACATTTTTATTGTAATTAATTTTACGTGTATGAATATACAGACTGTTTTAAATAAATAAATTGCACGAGTTGTTTATTGCGAACCCGAAAACGCAACAATATGTTATTTTTCAATGAATTATCTATATTCGCTATATACGTATATCTTGAATGCTGTATATATATCCGTATGAAACTACATGACAGGTACCAGAAAACAAACATATATAAATTATATTACAAAAGTAGAAATATATTTAGAAGGGCCATAACTGCAGGGGGCCCTCTAAAACACTGCACCATTTGGTCTAGGAAGTAGGAAAAAACCTGCAGAATAAAAAACCTACATCACAGTGCCACAAAACTAAAGGTCTTTAGTTGTTAAGATCCAAGCAACAGCCTCTGAGTTAAATTATGTAAGTCCGTATATCTAAATTCAAACTTAGCTAGAGGACATTTTACAACAATATGTTTAACTGTAACGCCGAATATTTCGAATATATTAGTAACGGAGATTTACGGAATTACAATTTTTAAGCGGAAAGGGAATTTACGAAATGAAACAACATTTTTAAACAATCAAAATATACCTCGGCATACATGTCATGAACCTTCTTCAAAACGAAGAAGTAAGAAGACATCCCCATTTAATTACACATTTTCTGACTCGTTGTCGATCATCTATGAATTCCGCATGTCAACAAATTAAGAGCAGATTTAGTTTTAATGACCCATTTCTAAAAAATTTAGACAACTTTATTCCATGAAATTCGCTTTCTAATAGTTTTAGAAATAAAAATCCATGTTAATTTACAATATTTTAAAATACAAAAAGATTTCGTCCCTATAATACAGTTGATATAGAACAACTAATTGATAACGAATGGAGAAAGTTACCTTCAACGATCAATTTTACAACAGGAAATAAGAAATGAAGAACAAATAGTTATTTTCTGTTGGCGCAATATAAAAATGTTCTCGAAGTTTTTGAATTTCAAAATTTAGCCAAATTTGTGTTAATTTTCTTGTGTAAACCTCACTCTAATGGCCAGTGTGAAAGAATATTTAGTAACGTTAACATGATTAAAACCGCAACGAGAAATAGCAAATGTACATACTTAAATTGTAATCAATTAATGTAGGTACGTACATGTACAGAAAACATTAGTTTGAAGATTCTGACATGTCTGATTCAGATACTGCGAGATAGAACTTAATTTCAACTAATGTTTCAATTTTATCGCTAACTTGGGTCGGCTTTTAAATTTACTTTTATTTTTTACACAGAAAATTTGTATTGTGTTGCATTTTGACTTGTTTAGTTCGTTACGTTTAATTGTAGTAAGTGTAATAAAAATTAAACATATTTTTGTTTTTTATTTCTTGTATGTATGTACTATATATTTTTTTAATGTACTATAATTATTTTGCACTTTGTACTATAATGGGTTCCAAGGTAGTTGGCAACGCTGGTACAGCCGTAGTTAAAATATGAAATGCAAGTAAACACACCAAAATTACTTCTAAACTGGCATTTTTTATGATAAAAGGAATAAAAGTCAGTAAGCCACGCCTGGTCCCGGCATAATTAATCAAATCGCTTATTGACGACAGCCGTATCTCATGAATGTTTCGCACAGTCGCCTATTGACGACAACCGTTGTTAAAGGGTTAATACAGAAGTGCAAAATGTTTCGTTTTCTGATCAGCTTGTTACTTCAAACTTTTGGATTTCAAATCGATAGTAAGAAAAATAAATTATTTACAATAACTATTTTAAATAAAAATAAAAATAAAACTCTTGAAAACTTTCCACAATTTTTTTATTTAGTCTTTGCGACATATGTTTCGGTATTTTTCATATCATTATCGAGCCGAAACTAACAGGTCAGTTTGTGTGTAGGGTCGTTGTATTTATTGCCTCTTTGTACATAAGTGTCTATTATGGGTGTGTGTGTGTTTGTAAAATCTCTGTGTGTGTTCGTTACTTTCTCTTTTCTTTGAATATCTATATCTATCTATCTATCTATATCGGGAAAATCGAGATTATCTATACAATGTTCGGCAAGGCCTGTATTTCTAATATTATGCAATATTGATCTTTTATGTTCTTTTAATCTAGTTTCGATCTTTCTGCCACTTTGCCCGATATAGATAGCTTTACAGTCTGTGCAACTAATTTCGTATACACCTGATTTGTCGGTAAGTTTAGTTCTTTCCTTGTTATTGACTAATATAGCACCTAAATTGTTTTTATTTATGTTGACTGTTTTGATACCTATTTTCTTAAATATTCTGTTAATTTTAAAATTAATATGTGTAATGTATTGTATAATGTGCCATTTCGTGTTGTCTTTTTCTATTATTTTAGGATAAAAGTGTATTTTGAGTTTTTCTCTTTGTTTGTGTTTAATAATGTCATCTACTATTTTCTCTTTAAATCCATTATTTCTAGCTATGGTTTTAATTATGCGTAATTCTGTGTTGAAATCTTCTTCACTTAGTGGTATGTTAATTAGTCTGTATACGAAACTATGTAGAGCTGCTGTTTTTGTGCGCCAAGATTGTTTGGAATTAGCTGGTATGATTGTATTGGTGTATGTAGGTTTCCTGTATATGCTGAATTTTAACTTTTTGTCGTCTTTTTTGATAGTTAAATCTAGAAAGTTTAATTTTGTTTCTTTTTCTATTTCTATAGTAAATTGGATCTTTTCATGAATAGTGTTTAGATAAGTTAGGAAGTCGCGTACCTGTCTTTCAGTACCTGACCATATACAGAAAATTTCATCTACATACCTGATGTATGTAGATGACATTTTCTGTATATGGTCAGGTTATTTTTATTTTTATTTAAAATAGTTATGTTTAAAAGTGTATTACTATTACATGAAATGTATTCGCTTATATCTAGTTATTGCAAAAAATTTTGTCGGGTGCCTTAGACCAGTTTTTAACATCAAATAAAGAGAGATTGTATTAATTATTTAATACATAGGCGTGAGTATATATGTATATATTAAACTGCTTTATGAAAGAGAATACATCTGGGATATACAAGCCAATACATTTCAAATATTTGTGTTTATTCATGATTTATACCATGAACTTGAATTATAATAATTTTAATGATATTTTCGAGAATGAATCATATATTAATTTTTCATTAAGATTGATTTATTAGAAAAAAATATTTTGTCTGCTCCCCCAATATCCTTCTAGCATTCAAAACGCATTTTATATTTCAACGGCGAGAACAAATGTTTTATGAAGATTATTAATTTTGTAATTAGTTTAATAATATTTGGGAGAATGAATTAGGTATTAATTTTTCTTCTGGAATAAAGATATATTATTGTTATTATTTTTAAATTTTACAATTTCTAATTGTACTAATGTGAGCAATGTTCGTTTTATAAAAGGTAAAAATATTAATATTCTCTAATAAATAAATGTTTTGAATTAGCGAAGTAAAACGATAAAAAAATTTGCCGCAAATAAGATTCGAACATCTGTTTCTTAAGGCTAAGTTTGAAAACGTTTTGGAGGGAAAGAAATGTGCCAAGAAATGGCATTTTTTTTCAAATTTTTCAACCGTTAGAAAGCAAAGTATGTAAGATTTATGCTTTAAGCAAAAGATAAATTACACGAGTTTACTGTTTTGCAAATTAAGTTAATATACAAGCTATCGTTTTACTAGTGAAGTAAATTATGCAAATCAGTTTGTTTTGTACCCAGATAAAAGTCTAATAGCTATTTAACGCTTATAATTTTCTTGACCAGGAAATTGATCAATCGAAAACTAACAACTTCTCTATTGCACTTGTCAAGTCCGAGTTAAAAAGTTGTTCGCTTAGACCATGGTTTATATTTATCTTCAAGATTTTAGGGGTTTCTTCTTTTGCCAACTACATATTTTACAATGTAAACAAACATTTTAGTTCAAAACCTTGTGACATATATTTAATTCCATTAATTTAAGTAGAGATATTATTTTATGTATACTTGCGGAAAACGTTTTGTTGCTCTTAAGACCAGTAATATGGAAGGAATGTCTGGTCGACTGTAGTAAATTTTGACACAAAATTAGGTGCTTTGTACAGGGTGGTACAGGAAAATTTTAAAGTAACTCTCACAGAAGGAAGAAAAATAAATTTAAGAGTAAAATACGTTAAGTGTTTTAACAAAAAAAAAAAAAACAAATTTCTAAAAACAATGTTCAAACGTATGCATTTCTAGAAGCAAATGCTGACATTTTGCATGGCATTTTGAAACACTTCCATCGGAATTGTAGCAATTTCTTATCAAATCCTCGTTTTCAACTCAAGGATTGTCGTTGAGCATGTGGTATACACTTAGCTTTTGACGTTGGCCCACAATAAAAAAATCGCACACAGAAAAATCTGGTTATCTTGGAGGCTAATGTATGTCGCAAAACCGTAAAATTACGTCGTTACTAAAGAGCTGTTGAACGCTCGTATGGTATGGTGGCTCCATATTGTTGAAACCAACGTTGCTCTGCTAACGAAAGTGTTCGTTCAGCCCAAGCAACACACTTACGAATATTCAACGTTTATATAATTACAAAACTCTACGTTTTATGTTGAACGATGAAATACGTAAATCCTTCGAAGAAATGTCCGGCGATTCGACATCTATTTCATATTAATATGTATTCTGCTTTTATTCGTATCAGAGAGTTTATATTTATTTGGATAAATTAGTCCCTTTTTATACGTTACAATCAACATTAAAATATTCGTATATGATATACGTTTTATTTAAGGATTTCGTAGATATTTTCTATATGTATATATAATTCGGTTGTTATATTACATGATGTACGTTTTATTTTAGGATATCGTAAATATTTTATATATGAATAAATTATTTGCTTATTATACGTTATTTTAGACTAGTTCACATTTTGTTCAATTTCACTGCCTGCACATTAACATCATTATAACCAAAGCTCGTAGTATACTTACCTTGATATTGCTGACAAATAAAAACAATTTTGTCCTGCGAATGTACAGACATAACAAACATATAGGTAGTTGAAGAATATAGGTGCGCATGGGAAATATAACATTTAAAAAAGTAAATTAAAGTTTAAAGACTTTTGTAATATGAAATCATACTAATAATATTTATTAACACATCACGTATTTAAAAAAGTTATGTAGTAATATAATTTTAACGAAAACAAGAACAGAATTTTAGATAATATGAGAAGCACTTTTCTTATTGTTTCAGCCAATCTTGTATGGCACTCTTAATTGTTGAATCTTGCACATCCGCTGGTTCACGTCCCGCAAATTCCAGTTTTACAGGAGCTATATTAATTACAATATAATTAACAATAAGCATTGTAGAAAAATAATAAACTAAATAATTACCAAGAATCAATCCAGATAAAAGGTACCCTTCAACCGTGTTTTTCTTCTCTTCCCGGCAAATTAAACTGACTTTGCTATTGCATCTGATAAGAAATACTTTAGGATATTCATCGTTACGACTCTCACATTTGACCCTCCAATAGCTGCAGTTTGTCTTAAAAGAAATTACTGGAATTATTTATTAAAATTCAAAAGAAGCCTGACGTACGAAGAAATAATAATTGCTCTGAGCAGCAAGCATCGACTCTAGTTAATGAAAATCTTCTTGTGTTTGTATAGACAGGTTTGCTAAATTTTCAATAGTTTGTAAGTTAGTCGAAATTTTGGAAAATAAACATGACGTTTTAGGTTAGAGTCCGTACAATAATCGGTTTAGATGTATATTGACGTTGAGAATAACATTGGCAAAATTTAGAATATTAAAACAATTATAGCAATTTTCCATAAATTGGCGGCAGGGCATTAACAGTATACAATATAAACAGTGCACATGGTAAACAAGAACACTTACCTACTGTTGTAACCCTACATTCACTTACATATGTTACAATATACTGACGCTTTGGTGAACAGGTGCACATGTCGACACATTTGTTTCGAGTTTCGGTCTTTCGGTTCGGCTGATACATAACCGTGTAAGACGTCTACCAAATACTTGAGCGCTCAATTACTGCGCATCAACATTAGACGCATTTTATACGTAATATTATAATTAGAGACTGAATTTTATGCAAAATGTATATTTGTTGTTTTTTGGTACGACTAATATCAATATAAGAAAAAGGAATAATTTCCTTCATAGTTTGTTCATTCGTAAACGTGTTAAGGTCTGTGCTATTTGGTGAAACAAAAGTGAATTAAAAAGTTTTGAAAATGCCGAAGATAGCTAAAGCGAAGTCATCTCAAATAAAAAATTGGATAAGTGATTGCAGTGCACTAAAAATTATTGACGAAGAAAGTGTTTTGTGCACACTCTGCAACAAAAGGGTAAGTTGAATTTTGAAATATTTTATCAATAACAAGTTCTACAATTATGAGAATTCTTTTTTTGTTCATAAATATAATGAAACAATTTCATAATAAATTATTATTAGATATGTTTAATTTTATGTTCTTTAAAGCTAATATATCTTTGTAATATTTCTTTGTCATAAACACCAAAATAACCAAAATCAATCAAATTTAAACAACTGGAGAACTTTACAAAACCAGATGATTTATTTTTATAGTTTTTGTAGTAATATAGTAATTAATAATAATTATTATAACTGAATGTTAAAAATATATATTTGTTACACAGATTACCTGCCAGAAGAAATTTCAAGTAGTGCAACATTTGAACACAACATTTCATCAGAACAGGGTTTCTGAAAATTTGAATAAACCGCGGCAGCAACTTTTGGAGGAAAGTTTTCTCAATAATTCGAAGAATCCACAAGAAGCATTTTCCAAAAATGTGTGTAATCTTTTAGTGGGTTGTAATATTCCTTTACATAAATTGGACAATCCGATATTTCAGGAATTCCTGAAACCTTATTGCAAAGTCGATGATAAACCCATTTATGTACCCAGTTCCTCAGCTCTACGCAAGAAATACATCAACGAAATTTATGAAGATGTTACCGATGGTATTAGAAAGGAGTTGAAAAACCAAAATCTTTGGCTCTCTGTTGATGAAACTACCGACACGAACAGCCGTTAGGTTGCTAATTTGATTATTGGAACCTTAAATGGTTCAAACTCAATCTAAAAGACATTTAATTAATATAGGTAATTTAGACAAAACAAATCATGTTACCATAGCCAGGTTTATTAATGAGTCCTTAGCGAATTTCTTTTTACCCGACAAAGTACCTTTTGAAAAATTTCTGTTAATGGTAAAATTAACTCAAAGTCTGAAAATTTTTTTTCCCAATTTAATCCATTGTCCTTGTTTGACTCATGGTTTAAATAGGGTTGCTGAAAAAGTTAGATTGGAGTTTCCAGATGTAAATAATTTAATTAGTAATATCAAAAAAGTATTTTTAAGAGCGCCCTTACGAGTGCAATTATATAACGAAATGCTTCCCGGCATTCCATTGCCACCAGAACCTATCTTAACAAGATGGGGAACATGGCTTAAATGTGCTGTGTTTCTTGCCGATAATTATGAAGGCATCAAAAATGTTGTAACTCAATTTGATTCAGCAACCAGTCTTGCCATAGAAAAGTGTAACGTAATTTCAATAATTCGACAATACAAAATCAGCTATCATATATTAAATCTAATTTTGCGATAATTGAGTAGGCAATTACTAGATTAGAAGATAGAAATTTATCTTTAAATGATGGTGTTGGCATTGTAAATGATATTGAAGAGAAAATTGGAAAATTCAACGGATTGACTGGAAAAAGAATTAAAGAAAAATTAGCCGCAATTCTAAGCAAAAATGGAGGTTTTGTTACATTAAAATCTATAAATAATGTAATTAATGGCAATTTTAATGAAGACATTAATACAAGCCCCTCATTAATACCTAGTTTTAAGAATGCACCGATCACATCTTGCGATTTTGAAAGAAAATTTTCCCAATATAAACATATACTTACAGATCGTAGACATAATTTAACTATGGAAAATTTAAAGAAATATATGGTTATTTATTGTAATAAATAAATATATAATTTGTAAATACGACAATTTATTGTAATAAATAAATATACAATTTGTAAATACGACAAATGAATTTTAATTTCCTAAAACATAATAAATAAATGCACATCATAAGTGCATATTGCATATTGTAAGTGCATATTTAGGGATTTTTAAGTGCATATTGCATGCATATTTGGCAAACTTTTTAGTGCATATTTTCCAGTCTCTAATAATAATGTAGATTTAAGTCACAACTTGAGAGTTATGGCAGTAATAAAGCAATGTCGGACGGCAGAAATTAAAAAGACGAGGTTTCACTAAAAAGAAATAAGCTCAACCTTATTATTTTGCTAATTATTGATACGTCAAAAACAAGAATAAAAATAAAAAGGACTATCTTTAAAAAATGTGTAGGTACCTAGCTAGGTATCGTATCGTTTTCGCTGTGCACCCGCGCACCATGCACCGCATACCAGAAATGCAGAAAATATATTTATGTCTACCTAATAAGTAGATGTAACGAAATAATAATAATTATGTTATCGTTTGATAATTATTTCGAATTAAAAACAGAATTTATATACGTTTCTACTATCCAAAAATAATCCGTAGTATTTACGAATTAAAGCACTTTATGTAGCGGATATACAGGGTGATTTTCAATATATGCGATAAACTTTAGGAGCTGATTCCTGGGGTTATTTTGATCATAAAAGTTCATAAGAACATATGTCCAAAACCGCTTAGTTCAGAAGTTATGAAATGTTTAATAAAAAGTTAGAATAATAAATGGTTTTATTATAAATTAACAAAATAATCAGTAAAACAAAATTAAGTTCAGAAGTTATACAATGTTTAATAGAAAGTTAAAATAATAAATGGTTTTATTATAAATTAACAAAATAATTAGTAAAACAAAATTAACTTATAGTAACTGTTGAAAATGACCGCTCCCAACTGTAATACAAGCTCGTAAACAAGTCTATGCCTGTTTCTCTAATATCCGTAGTGGTCGCGTTGTCGATGCTAATCAGTTGGTGTTTACCAGTTGTTCAAGAAGCACGTGTTGTGATTATGAACGGTATTTTGGAATTGTTTATTTGTCATTTCAATATTTGTCAATAGTGTCAGAGTATTCATTCAGTTTATTGCCAGTTTCTGTTTTCTAAAATGAATTATACGAATGCTGAGATGTGTGATATGCATTTCGTTTACGGTCTTGCCAATGGAAATGCGCGTGCTGCTAGACGTCTTTATGCAGAACGATACCCGAACCGTATCATACCGCATTATTCCATGTTTGCCCGTCTTCATCAACGTCTTAGTGAAACGGGAATCTACAGTGAGAACTCCACAAGTTGAAGAAATGGTATTAAATGAAATTGAGGAACATCCTACAACAAGCACCAGAAAAATTGCGCTTGATTTAAACATTAGTCAGGCCACAGTTTGGAGAATATTGAAAGATCAACTGCTGTATCCATATCACATTCAACGGGTGCAGGCTCTATTGCCAGCAGATTTTCCACAAAGATTAGCTTTTTGTCAATGGATGCAACACGAAGTCGTACAAAATCCTAACCATTTGGCTTAAATATTCTTCACCGACGAGGCTACTTTCTCTAGAAACGCGATTATTAATTTTCATAATAATCACATATGGGCCGAAGAAAATCCGCGAGAAATGATGAATGTCCGTCATCAGCATCAATTCTCTGTCAATGTGTGGGCCGGAATTGTTGCAGATCACTTGTTAGGTCCACATTTTTTACCGATGCGGTTAAATGGCGAGGTATACCGCAATTTTCTTGAAGAGGAGTTACCACTACTGCTGGAAGAAGTTCCGTTGCAGTTAAGATTACAAATGTATTTTATGTATGACGGTGCTCCAGCGCATTTTAGTTTACTTGCTCGCGAGTTTCTGGACAGTACGTATCCAAATCGGTGGATAGGACGGGGAGGTCCACAACCGTGGCCTCCTCGGTCTCCAGACTTAAATTCATTGGACTTTTTTCTCTGGGGCCACCTTAAATCATTAGTTTACACGACTCCCATGGAAAATGTCGATGAACTAAGAAATCGTATTATAGCAGCTTTTGAAACAATTCGAAATACCCCTGGTATTTTCGAACGGACTCGCCAGTCAATACGACGGAGGATAGCAGCTTGTAGTACAGTTGGGGGCGGTCAATTTCAACAGTTACTATCAGTTAATTTTGTTTTACTAATTATTTTGTTAATTTATAATAAAACCATTTATTATTTTAACTTTCTATTAAACATTGTATAACTTCTGAACTTAATTTTGTTTTACTGATTATTTTGTTAATTTATAATAAAACCATTTATTATTTTAACTTTCTATTAAACATTGTATAACTTCTGAACTAAGCGGTTTTGGACATATTGCTGTGGCAACATAACTATTTGAATATGATAATTGTAGTATTGCCATACAATAGGCCTTGCCAAATAAATTATGTTGTGTGCTGTTTCAGCAACATAAATAATTAAGATGATGATAATTTTTATTATACTGATGTGTATTTTATTTATCTTAACAGCACGTACTTTATAAGTATTCGTGAATTCTTCAGTGTATCTGAATTTCTTCCCTCTCGTCTAATCTCTTGTTTTTATTTAAGATTGGGATAAGGTTATAGCTTATTTAAAATGAAAAACCAGAAATCATATAAAACATAATTGTCGAATTTATTTAATATTTATTACATAAAAATAAATATAGCATCGCTATACTGTATTCACTATATTTATTTTAAAAGAAACATAATTATAAGAAAAACGTTTGTACCTCGTTCTAGGTTGTAACGTTTCTTCATGATACGAATATATTTTCTTATACTTAATTAAATAGAACTCTAAAAATATTTTCCTGTTTATCAACAAATAAATCCAATTAACTTTTGTATATTCTTTATTTTTATGATCAATGTTTGGAGAAAAGCTTGAATCTGATTACTATCTATAACCATTCGCACGCGTTATAGCTAGCATTTCAGAGTCCGCTACCCAGAAACACTTTCCTTATTTCAAACCTAAATCATTAATTCATAATCAAAATTTTATTGTAACTATTAATGATGCCAAATACTGTGCCAGAAAATATACATTTGCACGCTATATCCTCTTAACACTCAACACCATTAATTATTTTATCTCTTTTAAACTTGAAACTAAAGAATGCTTATTACTATCTCAGGAAAATATTTATTATCCCTGTTGCATAACGTTATACTGAATATACGTTCGCACGATATATTTCAATACTCGTATAGCCACATTGATAAGTCTTTGCCTCTAACTTACTTTGAATCATTGAAAAACTTTTCAAATTCGGTCATTTGCATCTCCATTATTTTTACAAAATTACGCAAAAACAATTAAACAAAGAAAATAAAAATAAATGAAACTTGAATGAAAATAAAATTAACACGCTAATACAAAAGAAATCAATATGAATCGTGGTGTATCTAACCCTACGATTTATATAACCAGCTAAACTGTGTATCAATTAATTAATATAATGAATTAATGTCAATGAATGAAAGTCAATCAATTTATGTCAATGAATGCCTGTTAATGAATGTATGTTAACGAATGAAAGTCAATCGTGTCGATTCTTGTCTTCAATTTATATTCCCGGGAAAGACACGTGACCGTTTTCAACGCCATCTTCAGAAACTACCATTTAAGTTGTCACCCTGCATCTTCAGTGCTCCTGGCTTTCAAGTTGCCGTAATGATTTGAACACCCACACACACGCACTTGTTGTCTTTTTGACAGTTCCTCACCGCAAAAGGTCAACACCCCAAGAATTGTCTGTTTACAACTTAAAAACTTCCTATAAATTGTACAGCGTTTCTCCAACGTAGGTATACTTGTATTAATATAACTCTTCTTTATATTTGTCGATGAATGTATTCTTTCCATTAGTTAACACAAATCTTATTTTGTTTTATGTCCAGCTCTCGGCAATCTTCGAAAACCATTGCAAACAAAAGGTATCCTTTTAATAAGATTACTTGCACCACCATGATCCACTTGGTTTGCCCCTTCGTCGCCTCCTTCTATCCAAGACTTCTCCAACGGTGATATGTCTATCTGTAATAAACTACAATCCAAGTTTACATTATATTTTCTTTTTATTTTGTAGGTTATCGAAAACCGTACAAGAACCTCTCTACTGTTTATGAAACATGATATTACATATACAAATTCCTGAATGTATTCTATTATTACCAGCTGTCGTTTATAAAAAAAACACTACTGCTGATGTCTCAGAATATTTTTATTTATATCCTTTTTTATTTACTTATCTAGTCATAAGTTAAGGTAAATATTTATTCTTTTTGTATGATTTATTTAATAAATTTTTATTACCTTATGCACGTTCTCAAGTTTACATAATTATTCAATTATCTTTCTCTCGTGCATATCGAATTCTGTTTATACACAAACCATACATCTTGTTTCTCTTTTCTATAAAAGAAATATATATATATCTTAAATTCTATCTCGTCTTTTATTTTAGTATTTATTTAAATTGTAAATATGAATTCAATTTTTATGTCTGCATAAAAGTGTATGCAACCCAATATACTCATGTTAAAATTCTTTTAAACACAATAAACTTATTATTATTGTTTCTTTTATATTTTATACACTTAAATTAAGTCTTAATACTATTACTATTATCTTATTAATATGCAAGATACCACGGCAATATGTTCTTATGAACTTTTATGATCAAAATAACCCCAGAAATATATTAAGAATCACCCTGTATATTATTAAAAATTAACAGCAAATATACGTATTTTATATAGTGTTAAGAAATACTCGATATGTACGTATCAAAATGAGCAAAACCTTATAGCTTTATATACGTCTATAATTATCTAAAACAATATGTTTACACTTTACGTAGATAAAGCGTTTAATTTAGAAGTGAGCAAATATATTAAAAAATAAACATATTGCCGTGATATCTTACATATTAATAAGATGAAAGCAGTAGTATTAAGATTTAATTTAAGTGTATAAAATATGAAAGAAACTATAATAATAAGTTTAAGGTAGTTGAAGGAATTTAACATGAGTATGTTGGGTTGCATACACTTTTATGCATACAGCAAATTGAATTTACATTTGCAATTTAAATAAGTACTAAAAAATAAAACACGAGATAGAATTTAAGATGTATATATATATTTCTTTTATAGAAAAGAGAAACAAGATGTATGGTTTGTGTACAATAAAAAACAACCTGACTTTATAAAATGTGTGAGAATTGCACTGAACATTTTAAATAATGGACCGTTGTTTAAAAATAAAAAAGAAATGAAAGCAAATAACCGAGAGAGGGTCATGCTAATGGATGGTAGTGTAATACGAACTAGTCATCTTAATGCAGTAAAAATGTATGAGGAAAATAGAATTCGATATGCACGAGACAAAAATAATTGAATAATTAGATAAACTTGAGAACGTGCATAAGGTAATAAATAAAATTTATAAAATAAATCATGCAGAAAGAATAAATATTTACCTTAATTTATTAATAGATAAGTAAATAAATAAAGAAAAGGATATAAATAAAATTGTTGTGAGATATCAGTAGTAGTGTTTTTTATAAACGACAGCTGGTAATAATAGAATACATTCAGGAATTTGTATATGTAATATCATGTATGATAAACAGTAGAGAGGTACTTGTACGGTTCTTGATAACCTACAAAATAAAAAGAAAATGTAATGTAAACTTGGTGTGTAGTTTATTACAGATAGACATATCACCGTTGGAGAAGTCTTGGATAGAAGGAGGTTACGAAGGGGCAAACCAAGTGGACCATGGTGGTGCAAGTAATCTTAGTAAAAGGATACCTGTTGTTTGCAATGTTTTTCCTATATTGCCGAAAGCTGGAAAAAGAACAAGAATAAGAATTGTACTAGCCAATGGAAAGAGGACATATGTGAAAAATAATAAAGAAGGTAATAAATTTATAGACAATTATAAAGAAGAGTTATATTAAAACAAGTATACCTACGTTGGAGAAACGCTGTACAATTTATAGGAAGTTTTAAATTGTAAACAGACAATTCTTGGGGTGTTGACCTTTCGCGGTGAAGAACTGTCAAAGAGACAACGAATGCGTGTGTGTGTGTGTGAGTGTTCGAAACATTACGGCAACTTAAAAGTCAGGAGCACTGAAGATGCAGGGAGACAACGTAAATAGTAGTTTTAGAAGATGGCGTTGAAAACGGTCACATGTCTCTTCTGGAGATATAAATTGAAGACAAGAATAGACACGATGGGATTCATTCATTGATTTTTATACAGTTAACAAGCATTCTTTAATTCATAAATCGTAGGGTTAGATACACCACGATTCACATTTATTTCTTTTGTATTAGCATATTAATTTTATTTTCATTCAAGTTTCACTTATTTTATTTTCTTTGTTTAATTGTTTTGTGTTATAATGGAGATGCAAATGATCGAATTCAAAAAGATTTGTAACGATTCAAAGTAAGTTAGAGACAAAGACTTATCAATGTAGCTATACGAATATTGAAATATATCGTGCGAACGTATATTCAGTACAACGTTATGCAACAGGGATAATAAATATTTTTCCTGGAATAGTAATAAGCATTCTTTAATTTCAAGATTATAAGAAATAAAATTATTAATGGTGTTAAGTGTTAAGAGGATATAGCGTGCAAATGTATATTTTCGGGCACAGTATTTGGCATCATTAATAGTTACAATAAATAAGGAAAATGTTTCTGGGTAGCGGACTCTGAAATGCTAGCTATAACGCGTGCAAATGGTTGTAGATAGTAATCAGATTCGAGCTTTTCTCCAAACATTGACTAGCAAATAAACAATTTACAAAAGTAAATTGGATTTATTTGTTGACAAACAGGAAAATATTTTTAGAGTTTTATTTAATAAAGTATAAGAAAACATATTCGCATCATGAAGAAACGTTACAACCTAGAACGAGGTACAAACGTTTTCTTATAATTATGTTCTTTTTAAATAAATAAAGTGAATACAGTATAGCAATGCTATATTTATTGTTATGTAATAAATGTTAAATAAATTCGACAATTATGTGTTATATGATTTCTGATTTTTCATTTTTAATAAGCTATTACCTTATCCCAATCTTAAATAAAAACAAGAGATTAGACGAGAGGGAAGAAATTCTGATATACTGAAGGATTCATAAATAATTATAAAGTACGTGCTGTTAAAAATAAATAAAATACACATCTGGATAATAAAAATGATCATCATTTTAATTATTTATGTTGTTGAAACAGCACACAACATAACTTATTTGGCAAGGCCTAAGGTATGGCAATGATACTATTATCATATTCAAATAATTATGTTGCCACAGCAATATGTATAATATCCTCTTTCCATTTACGGCTAATAATTATAATCGTTTCATAAAGACAACTATAATACGTACTCGTATTGCAACGAAGCAAATATGAATGTTGCAATACTACAATCGTTTCTTAGACGACAATAAACACTCCATAGAATTTACGTATAATAAATACGTCTATTATGTAGACCAAAACCAATTTTCAACCTTGGTAACGTTTATCATACGTATATTATACGTAAGTATGTTGCTTGGGGACATTACTGTCGTTGCATTCCATGTCTCGACGTCAAAGAAGTAAGGGCCAATCACACCTCGTGTCAAAACGCTCTTGTTATTTTTCTTTGTCCATTTTGGACCTTATCTGTTCGGCAATAAATATATTATTATTATTATTATTAATATTATTAAAACGCTGGCTTTGCATTAAAAAGTGGAAGTAAAGGGGTAAAATGAAATAAATTCATGACAATTAATTTAGCACGCGTGTTATTATATTCTGTACTTTTTCTTCCAGTAAAGGATCATCCAACATCTATAATCAATGGAGATCTGGCCAATATAGTTGATCATCCATACTACGTGCTGATTTATACTAAAGTTTCCAATAATTCGTTAAGGCAATGCGGTGGTTCCATTATAAAACCAGACTTGATTTTAACAGCTGCTCATTGCATTCATGACGCGCCCACAGTCGTATTTACCGGTGTGACTACCACAGACGATTTTTCCACCGCACAAGGTTACAAAGCGATAAAAACCTGGAAGCATCGGTTTTATTTTGATACTTTCGGCGCCTTTTTTGGTTCGTTCCACGATATCGCCCTGATAAAATTGGAAAAGGAAATAACTTTAGGAGAGAAAGCGAAAGTCATAGAAATAGGTGAGGAAGAACCTGAAGAGGATGACAAGGTACTAGTCGTTGGCTTTGGTAAAGATGTTTGCGATACATTCGTTCCTGGTCAGCTATTGTGCACCAATCCTGCTTCGAAACATCTTAGGTCTGCTATATTAACTGTGGATAACATAAGATTTGGACAAATAGTGACCAGCGGAATTAATCAACATGTCTGTCAAGTAAGTAATCATAATATGTGAGTATTAAGTTCATTTTTGATTCCAATGCTACCAACTAGCCAACACTGCCAACTCAAACACGTAGGCCACCCAACCTTCATTTTAGATTTGTTCGTCCCCCAGTGAACAGTATTGGAATCGTTCCAGAATTAGTTGTGTAAAATTCTGGTGCTTTAAAATAGTTCGAAATATTAACGGTCCTAAAAACATTTTTATAATTGGAACTTTAAGTCGTACTACCAACATTAGCAATGGAATTATTAAAAAGACCAAAGTTATGTAAAAAAAATCATTTGTAATGAACATCTAACGCCAATGCACCTAACGACCAAAATTGCTACAGGATTTAAATACTAATGAAAAAATGTTGTTTACAATAAATTAATGAATATTTCTAATAAGCCAGGTAAATAAAACAAGTATTTTTTACACAAGCTATTTTTAATACTACTGCCAAAAAAATATGTTTTTTAATGTTTCTTCCACTTCATGAGTCATATCTTACTAATTTTAGGTTGAGAAGAACGATATGACAAAGAAACTTTGTACTAGCTCTTGTTTTTGTGATATATAATAGGTGGAAGTAGTATATTTTAACGAATAAAGAGAAAACGATACATTTTCATCATATATGCCAACAACATTGAAAGTACATTCAAATTTTTTTCTGACAGTTACATTCAAAGAGTTCTAAATAGATGGAAGTATTCCTGGTAGTTATTTGTCCTACCTTATAGATGACCTTTAATTGAACAAGTTTTATTTATAAAATTATCGGGGGGAAAATACAGAAATGGAAATAATTAATTAATTGGGTACTCACCGAGTCAGTTTTAGTCATGTCTATCATACACACCTTTGCAATTATGAAAATCTTTATAATCGAACTTTATTTCAATTTATCACGCTAAAATTAAATTATTACTTTACTGCGACTATAAAAAAATAACATAAACATAATGTAAACAAAAGTGAAGTAAGAACTGAATTACTAGCCAGAATCTGACCATTCTAAGTTAAATTCGGTCTAAAAATCGGTTTCCATAGAATTTTAATACCGAGTAGAAGGTTGATTAATATTTTTAAACTCCATTTATTTGAAAATTATATGTAAAAAAGTTATAAAATACGTTAGAAAATGTAAATTATTTAAAGAATTGTAATTTTTTTTATTGGATTTTGAACATGTCTTTTAATTATACAGATCGTTGCATCGCAAGTGCCGTCAAACGCTCGCTCCGATTGACGTGTTACTTCGTTGAGCAGGTCTTAGCGTTGTAGTATGTATGTATGTACGTGCATAGCTCGGTGGTATGAATTATACGTAATGTAGGTAGACTCATATGATAAAATTTTCTTTAACGTGCACAATGTGCCCGCTGTTTTTATCCTCATAAAAACTAAATATGTAGTTATAACAAGAATAGCAAACTTGTGCACAGAATATGTATTGTAAGATGTTTATGACGAATGGAAAATGTAAAATATTAAAGCAATGTGGAGAATAGTAATACTATTTATTATCAGAACAATTCACAGTAAAATAATGAAATTTAAATTCTGTAATTAGTAGCTAAATAAAAAATGAATATTCTCATATTTGCAGGAATAAACGTTAAAAAAATATGCATATGTTACAACAGAAGGAATCTATTATTAGTCATAAATTATTATTTTATAAGTTAATATAAAAGCGACCACTTTTCTAATGCATTAAATGCTCGAAACGTCTTCCGGTCGCCTCAAAGCAATATGCTAAACGATCGTAGAAGCCTCGTTGCGCATTCTGTAAAATTGCTTGAAGAATGAGACAATTAACAGATTAGGATATAATAAGAAAATGCAAATGAAAATGAAAAGAATATTGTTTCAACAAGAATAATAAAAAAATGAAAATGTAATAAAATATCGCAAAGCGCTAGAACATATGAGACAACTACCTTCTACAATGACTAACTGGAGACTGCAAATATCCAAATATTCATACGTATTCTCTGCAACATGTATCGGCGCCGGCGCGGCATATGGACTTAACTAAGACATACCGTTCAACTATCGATATAATATTTTGACGGCACTTGCGATGCAACGATCTGTATAAATGCCAGTAATGAAGTACGCAGTTCAGTGGAAAGTATTTATTTAGATGGATGATTTTAGTTTTACATTCAATTATAAGTTCTTGTTTGCTTTATTCCATCCCCCTTTTCCCGCATTATTTCTTTTTTCCTTTATATGCAATTTAAAATTATATGAGAGCCAGTAAGCAAGGATCAATGTCTGTAAAATAGTTATCGCCGTAGTATTTGACATAGGACATATTCAAATGTTTTTTTATCAAAATGTATTAAAATTGTATTGTCTCTATAAAATAACAAGTAGTTAATCCTCAAACATCTGCGATCTGTGATACTATTACAGTTTACTTAATCGCCTAATGTAAACGATATTTGCCGCCGACCGTTTTTGTGCATAGGATGCCATTGATCACGTTGTGATCAGGTTGTGATCACGCACTTTTATTACTGAATCTCTTCGGGCTTACGCAGAGATGCCGACTAACTGCCGTGAGGTAGGACGTAAGGGGGTGGAGCCATATGCGCTAATGTATGTAAATTCGGCCGATGTAAGGTATTCGTTAAAATAAAACAAACAGCAGAAATTTTTGTTTTTCTTATTATGTTTTTGTATTAAAATGAATACAAAGGATTAATTGGCACAATTTACAACATCATAACACAGTTTCAGAAGCTTCATTTTAAAAACGAATTCCAGTCGCGCATCCATTGAGCCTTTGTTTATGTGTGTTTTAAATTTCGTGTTGATATTTCGTAAATAAAAGCGGTACTATTGTTTTAACGAAACCTTGTAAAGTTCAGAATTTACATTAGCGTATATGGCGCCACCCCCTACGTCCCTTTCCCCTTTTCCCCCCATGCGGTGGGTTGGGTTGGGTTTACAACAAAATAGGTGTTACTTAATTTTCTCTAAAACAAATGCTTTCACGTGACAAATGAAAGACCAGTTAACAATATATGTAATGAGTAAGAGCAGATAATTTATTGATTCTGGGAGCAACTGTCAAATTGCGTAGGTTTGGTAGTTTTCAACTTAGTACTTCAAAAGTTTTTCCCACGTACAATTTTAAATGATACTCTACTTTGTATTAGTAATTCAATTGATTTATTCCGAAGCGTAGTAGGTTTAACCCCAAATCTTAGAGTGAACTTGAAAAGTCGGTAATACTGCCTTACAAATTTATCGAAAGATTCATTACAGCCTACTTTATTTACATAATTTTCGTACTTACAATTTTGCCAAAAAATTCAATAAAAAAAAACATGCAAATTGAAGTTAATGAAATATTGTAATAAGCTAAAATAAACATCAATTATTGTGAGTAAGTGCATATTTTATTAATTAATTCATTTTCTGTACTACTACTGACTTCTAGACATAATTTCCTTAATAAAGGTTGTTCAATTATAGCTTCTCTTTAAGGGATATTATCTTCTTAAAAGAAAATATCAAAATCGCCAGGACCGTCAACTACAAAAACTCCGTCATTTCTAAAATAATAAACTATCATTATAACAAATTTGAATGTTTAAATACATTCTCATAGCTGTTTACCTCTGCTATTACAAAATTGAAAATGAAATAATGAAAATAAGTATAAAAAAATAAAGGAAAAATAATTTCTATGAAATTGTATCAAAACAAATACTGTAATATAACAAATAAAAAATAAAACTAAGTATTCGAAGGACTATAAAATACAACTAACCTAAAACAATTCCGAATTCCAACATAAACAGAAAAATGCGATAACTATTACGAATGTCAAAAGTATGACTATAAATGAATTAAAAAAAAATACCTATTGCTTTAAAGTGAAACATTTCTTGAAGTTTTTTTTTTTAATGAAAATTAACTATTGTTAAATTTCCGAATATTATTTTTAGGGAGACTCTGGAGGGCCGATGGTTTACGAAGGCAAATTAATTGGCGTCGCCAGTGTTGGAGATATTAATTGCAAAATATATAATATTTACACAAGATTGTCATCATTTACGAACAGAAAATGGATTCAACGAAAGTTGAAGAATTATTAATGCTTTTCACAATTAGCTAGCCAATCTTATTACAATGGAAAAGATGTCAGTCAGCTTAATTATATATATTACCTGTACCAATAATAATTAAAGCCTATTATTAAAGCGTATTATTTAATATGTCCATCCCCGTCCATAGATCAATCAGCGAGCACAGAATTAATATATCGCACACCTAACAGGTTTTTTGAAAGATCAGCACATATTACTGTTTATATAGTGTTCTGGATGTGTCACTAATCATCACTATCCCTCTTGAGATCCGATTAGATTTTCAGTAAAATCGGCAGACCGGAAGTAGTAGTTTACTTCAGTGAAAAAATCGAATTTTGCCAATATTTCATCAACTACTAAGTTTAAACAAATTTATAAAGAATTTGAGCACACAAAATTAAATTTAAGACGTTACGAGTATAAAATCATTTAGAACTTAATTTTCAATACCATTTGTATAAAAAACAAAATTCAAAATACGAATAGCGATTTTTTGCAAATATCTCGTATAGATTTTACAAAAGTACAAATGTATTTAGAGCTAGATTTGGAATAATTTTTATATCAAAAATTCTCAGAATTCTAACCTGACGTAATACACTTACAGGTTTATTTTCTTAAGAAGATGAAAATATTTAAATTTAATTTAGAACAACTTTTGTATAATCGAAATGCACATACTGCTATAGCTTTGCTTTCAAATTAAAAATAATAATCTTGTACCAGCATAACTTAAACAAACTACGATAATACAAAGCTGCATAATTTATAACGAATGTAGAGATAGCGTTGTCATGTAAAAAAAAAATTCTTTATTAAATTTATAAATTCAATTTCCATTAACATTCGTATATTTCTTGTAGGTTCTAACAGTGATATTCCTTTTGTTTTTCCAACAACATTTCTTATTTAAAATTAATAGGATAAGGTTACTAATAAAAAACTAAATCTCATAAAATATTTATATTCAATTTTAACATCTTATAATAACAGTATCGATGAAATAATTCTCTTGCCACATGTGGCCGTAAAAAGAAATTGTCCTTTTTACTTTCCAATTACAAGTAAAAAAAAAACGTGTATTTTTTAAATACGAAAACACATTACATTACAAATATAACATATAGATTCAGAATAAATATCGCTCTTTGCTATATTAAAATTTTAACATTGTGTAGTTTCAAAGAAATAATAATTTTCTTATACTATGCTAGATTACGCTTCCACAAAGACATTCATTCACACGAAGTGTCTTTGAAAATACAAAATTCCGCAGAACAGAAAACACCTTGATAAAACTGTCACCAATCATCATATGCAAATATTTACACGTTGTACATACCACAAATTGGCTATTGTCTATCAAAAATGCTCCTATCTTTACGTATATTAATATATTTGAAATACCTATAAAATTTTCTATCTAAAAACTTGTTAACAATGCATAGATAGCATCGCTAACAAACATTAACACGTTGTGTCATTGATGCCTTTCTACATTGTTAACAATACTCCCATTATTTATTACATTAGTTTACTTATAACAAAGAAGATAATAATCTCATCCAAAATATTAAATAAAATTTTAAACGCTTTGCTAAAGATGAATATTTTCACATAGCATCTTTAGCATAATTTATTTTAAGTAAAACTTACTTATGATGTTCATACATTTCATCAAATTCCTCCTGATATTGGTCTATCATATTGATAATAAAAAGAAAATGAAATTAAACTAAATGGCAAATATTAATTATGAAATGAAAAGTACTTATTGAAAATAAAAATAACTTAATACATTTACTAAGGATGATTTCTATACAGTGTATTATACGCCTGCAATCATCAAACAAAATTCGAAGATCGAAGATTGACCGCTTCTTTTTTTAAAAGTTAGGCTACTTCACCCATGGATCGACGATTTCTCTCGTACTTGCCTCGTTCCCGGCTTTTTTATTAATTTTCGGTCATCAGAAAAAAAACATTCTTCGTTCGCAGCGCCACAATTTTCGCACTAACGTTTAAGTTGGCATTGTTCTGCTCAGATTTACTTTCTTGATGTCTTTCCTAAGCTGACCTGTACTCATATTGTTTTGACATCCAGAAATTACGCAAAATATACACGCACTCAAATTGTTTATTATTGTTAATGTCTATGCACATTTGCGATTTTCTTATCTTGGTAGGTACATTCTTTTTTATTAACGCCATCCTTTATTGTGTTTATAGATGAATTCATTGCTTCTTTCATCATTATTTAAATACATTCTTTTACCACTATTTAACACTGTTCGTATTTTCTTTTGCAGACGTTTCCTTTGAAAATAATAGGAAAAACATTGCATACGACTGGAATACTTCTTTTATTAATTATATTGTCATGAACCTGGACCTTGATAACTTCATCTATATCTTCGAACCATCTTTCCTCGTCTTCAAGTAGGTTGATTTGTATGCAGCTGTTAACAATATTAAACATTGTTTTTTCTTTGTAGATTTAATCAGATTAAACGAATTTCAACGTGTTATTTCCGGAATTTTCCTGGATTAAACTGGATTTAACCTGCTATTACTGAAGTTTTTTGCTTTATTACATTTTGTCGAATAAAAAATATACCTTTTTACATATTCCTTTTAAAATTATGCTTAAATATAAGTCTCAGGTATTTATCATATTGTTAAGTGTGACCATAGAATGTCAAACAAACAATAACAATCTTTTATGAATTTACGTCTACTCATGATGAAAGATGTTTTCATGTCGTGAATGTCTAATTTCACCCTTTTCATATAACTTTACGGCATTCAAATGACTAACTCTTTTGACTACACCATCTTTCATCATAACTCTCTCTCTGTTATTTATTTTTAATACATTATTGATTTTGAATAGTGGTTTACTGCTCAATATATTCAATGCGATTCTCACACAATGCATAAAATTTGGTTTGTCTTTGTATATTGAAATTGCATCTTGTGCTCCTCGTTTCTACAAATATAGAATACATGAATTTTATTTTTTGGTGTGTATTTTTGTACCTTTATATAAATTTTATTTCACTTTTAATTATCATATACCTTACATTATAATGTTACGCCGTTGCAGTTATGCAACTCATGATACATTTTTCTATAATTACACTTATTACTAAAAATTATTTACTTATTCTATTACATAATTATTTATTTATCTTACAATGCCTGACCAATATAGGGATCACGGCAATAAGTATAAGAAAATCGTGTGGTGGCCACACCTCAATTTTTCATGAAAGCATTTCTAAACTTAAGGTATCATAAATCAAAAGAAAACACTAGCTTTCTATCCTTTTTTGGCATATCTTAACACATAAGGTCGCTCTATCTTCCTGCAGGAAGATATAGTTGTCATTATCTATTTATTGTTTTGTGCCCCACACTTTTGTTACATCTTGTACACATTACCCCAATATTTGCAATCGATGGGTGTCTTGTTCATTAATTCACTTATCAAATCTATATCCGTGTTCGAATTGTTCTGATAATAACTCACGGATTTCCGCTGCGCGATGATTAGGTAAATCTAATGCAAAAGTATTTTGACTTTAAGCCATTTGTTAGTATTTAATACAGAAGTGCAAAATGTTTCGTTTTCTGATTGTTGTCAGCTTGTTACTTCAAACTTTTGGATTTCAAATCGATAGTAAGAAAAATAAATTATTTACGTTTAGAATTGATATTTGAACTTTATTTTTAATAATTAATGGAAATATTGTCTATAATTTTGTTTATATAAAAGTATCGACTTGTTTAAAAGTGTATTAATAGTATATCAAATATATTAGCTTTTGTCGAGTGCCTTAGATCAGTTTTTAACATCAAATAAAGAGAGATTGTATTCAATTATTTAATACATAGGTGTGTGTATATGTTAGGAGCAAACACCGATTTCGGCCAATGGACGGAAAATATGGTCAAAACGCGTTCTGGCTGCTACGATTTTGCCAATGTCCGAATTATCGCTTTCCGGTCGTTTAATGGAGAACAGAACGCGTTTTGGGCCAACTGCGATTGCCAGAACCCGTTCTGATCTATTCTGCGATTGCCATAACGCGTTTCGTGCGTGTCTCAGCTTGTAAACGATACCTCCGCTCCGGAGCTAGAATATTTATTTCATTTAGTGTTTGATCTTTGTGCGGGTAGTCGCTAGAGAGTGCCATGGAAGAACTTAAGTTACGTTTTAATGATGAACTGCAAAAAGTCATAAGTGATAGCAATGATCGTAGCACTATTTTTTCAAGAGAAAGATACGACCAAATACTTGCAGAGGTGAAGGCCGCAAAAGCTTGTAAAAGCAACGGTGACACAATATCTTCGAAGCAAAGACGACGATTAAAAAGGTATGATATTTTAAAAATTGGCGAAACCGAAAAGCTAATTGAAAGGAGAACAGACGAAACTGCCGAACTGCGTTATTTTTGCATGACCCACGAATTATTTGACATTATTCATTCCGCTCATGTGGGTGTTGGACATAAGAGATTACGAGGTTTGTTTTTTTTCATTTTTTTTAAGGGGCCCGAGATCTACAAGTGCTTTTATTTATTTTAGTTATGAATTCTGAACTGAAAAGAAAATATTGTAACATAACACGGCAAATAATTGAGATTTATTTATTACTTTGCAAACAATGCCAATTAAAAAAGAAAGTTCAACGAAAAGGTCTAGTGGTGAAACCAATTTTGACAAATGAAATGAATTCACGCTGTCAAGTAGATTTAATTGACATGCAAAGTGAACCAGACCAAGATTGGTCATGGTCAATGCGAAAAAATATTTTTATTGTTTATGTAAATACGACGTAAAAACTTTAAAATTAACATTATTTTTAAAAGAAACGGAAAACATTAAAACGCGCGTTTGCGTTGCACAAAAGAAGAACGATTTTCCTACTTATTTTTACACGAACTATTGTTGTGACATTTGCTGTTACATACTATTTTCTTCGCCCTACACGCGCACTTCTTGTCGACGCAATAGCGCTTGCAATTACACTGTACAAAGCCCTGTTTTGATCCAGATGCTAAACCAGAAGCTGTACGGAGAGAAGCAGACGTTGACGGAACCGAAGAAATGTCGATAAAGTTTGAGTCGGCCAAAGTAAATTCATTACGACAGTACAGCGACTGCAAAGTTCCTTCTTTCGTTCCTGAAAATGAATTAAAAATTATTTTGAATAGCTGACAAATTTATTACATACCAAGCTGATAAAGTCCAGAGTCGTTAATACCGAGTACAACAGCTAACACATTTCTCGGGGCAAGTCTACCTCTGTCAACATCAGGTACTCGTACAATTACAGTTCTTCCTACATCTATGGGTGGTAACTTTGAATTCGAAAGGACAATCATTTTCTCGGCTTGCTTCTCCAGTCCTTCTTTAGCCTCGTCCCGTACAATAGTTATTCTCTCAGTACGCAAACATCGGTTACATGTAATTTTCTGCTCACCCCCTCCATTTGTTTCGTTAGTTTTTCCGCAAATGATATGAATAGGTAGGTAACAAACTGAACATTTATAAGTATCTGAAATTTCTTTTTCGCATATTGTACACAAATTTTTCTCTTGTTGATCTTCATCATGTTTATCTTCACTTTCGTTTGAATTGTTCTCATCGCACAACTTTTGTAACTCTTCTTCTGTTTCGATGTTAGACAAAAGTTCTTCAGGAAGTGACGAATCCTTGAGACCGATCTTCTGAGGCACGCCGAACATAGCTTCATAAGGACTTTTAGTTATTCCTGTATGCAGAGAACGATTTTTATTGCTTTGCACAAATCGCAACCCTTCAGACCATTTCGTTGTGAGTTGATCGGCCAACCATGTAACCAGCATGTCCCTTACATCTTGATTTGATCTCTCTACGGACCCTTGACTCTGCGAATGGCGAGGTTTTCCATTGACCAGCTTCAATCCGGGCAACATTTCAGCAAGATTTTTAATTATACGGTTTGCAAATTCTCTACCATTGTCGCTTTGTAGAATCATAGGTTAACAAACAGAAAATATCTAATAAATGATAGGCAACTTTTTCAGCTGTCTTTGTTTTCAGTGCTCGCAGTACGGTGAATTTTGTTAAATGATCCTGATAGTTGAGGATGAAACGAAAATCTTGGTCTGGTTCACTTTGCATGTCAATTAAATCTACTTGACAGCGTGAATTCATTTCATTTGTCAAAATTGGTTTCACCACTAGACCTTTTCGTTGAACTTTCTTTTTTAATTGGCATTGCTTGCAAAGTAATAAATAAATCTCAATTATTTGCCGTGTTATGTTACAATATTTTCTTTTCAGTTCAGAATCCATAACTAAAATAAATAAAAGCACTTGTAGATCTCGGGCCCCTTAAAAAAATGAAAAAAAACAAACCTCGTAATCTCTTATGTCCAGCACCCACATGAGCGGAATGAATAATGTCAAATAATTCGTGGCTCATGCAAAAATAACGCAGTTCGGCAGTTTCGTCTGTTCTCCTTTCAATTAGCTTTTCGGTTTCGCCAATTTTTAAAATATCATACCTTTTTAATCGTCGTCTTTGCTTCGAAGATATTGTGTCACCGTTGCTTTTACAAGCTTTTGCCGCCTCACCTCTGCAAGTATTTGGTCGTATCTTTCTCTTGTAAAAATATTGCTACGATCATTGCTATCACTTATGACTTTTTGCAGTTCATCATTAAAACGTAACTTAAGTTCTTCCATGGCACTCTCTAGCGACTACCCGCACAAAGATCAAACACTAAATGAAATAAATATTCTAGCTCCGGAGCGGAGGTATCGTTTACAAGCTGAGACACGCACGAAACGCGTTATGGCAATCGCAGAATAGATCAGAACGGGTTCTGGCAATCGCAGTTGGCCCAAAACGCGTTCTGTTCTCCATTAAACGACCGGAAAGCGATAATTTGGACATTGGCAAAATCGTAGCAGCCAGAACGCGTTTTGACCATATTTTCCGTCCATTGGCCGAAATCGGTGTTTGCTCCTAACATATATATTAAACTGCTTTATGAAAGAAAATACAAAGCCAATACATTTCAAATATTTGTGTTTATTCATGATTTATAGCATGAACTTGAATTATAATAATTTTAATATTTGCGAGAATGAATCATATATTAATTTTTCTTCTGGAATAAAGATATATTATTGTTATTATTTTTAAATTTTATGTGTTGTTAATTTCTAATTGTGCACTTATAATTTTCTTGACCAGGAAATTGATCAATCGAAAACTAACAATTTCTCTATTACACTTGTCAAGTCGAGTTAAAAAGTTGTTCGCTTAGGGCTTAGACCATGCTTTATATTTATCTTCAATATTTTAGGGGTTTCTTCTTTTGCCAACTATTTTACAATGTAAACAAACATTTGAGTTTAAAACTGTCATATATTTAATTCCATTAATTCAAGTAGAGGTATTATTTTATGTATACTTGCGGAAAAACGTTTTATTTGCTTTTAAGACCAGTAATATGGAAAGTAGGTCGACTATTGTAAATTTTGACACAAAATAAAGTGCGTTTGTACAGGCTGGTACAGGAAAATTTTAAAGTAATTCTCACAGAAGGAAGAAAAATAAATTTAAGAGTAAAAGTGTTTTAACAAAAAAAAAAGCAATTTCTAAAAACAATGTTCAAACGTATGCATTTCTGGAAGCAAATGCTGAGATTTTGCATGGCATTTTGAAGCACTTCCATCGGAATTGTAGAAATTTCTTATCGAATCCTCGTTTTCAACTCAAGGATTGTCGTTGAGCATGTGGTGTACACTTAGCTTTTGAGGTGGGCCCACAATAAAAAAATCGCACACAGAAAAATCTGGTTATTTTGGAGGCTAATGTATGTCGCAAAACGTGAAATTACCAACACACATCGTGTCAAAACGCTTTTATTATTTCTTTGTCCATTTTGGACCTTATCTGTTGGGCAATAAATATATTATTATTATTATTTTTATTATTATTAATATTATTAAAACGCTGGCTTCGCATTAAAAAGTGAAAGTAAAGAGGTAAAATGAATTATTATATCCTGTACTTTCTCTTTCAGTAAAGGATCATCCAACATCTATAATCAATGGAGATCTGGCCAATATAGTTGATCATCCATACTACGTGCTGATTTATACTCTAGTTTCCAATAATTCGTTAAGTCAATGCGGTGGTTCCATTATAAAACCAGACTTGATTTTAACAGCTGCTCATTGCATTCATGACGCGCCCACAGTCGTATTAACCGGAATGACTACCACAGACGATTTTTCCACCGCACAGCGTTACAAAGCGATAAAAACTTGGAAACATCCGTTTTATTTTGATACTTTGGGCGCTTTTTTTGGTTCGTTCCACGATATCGCCCTGATAAAATTGGAAAAGGAAATAACTTTAGGAGAGGAAGCGAAAGTCATAGAAATAGGTGAGGAGGAACCTGAAGAAGATGACAAGGTACTAGTCGTTGGCTTTGGTAAAGATGTTTGCGATACATTTGTTCCTGGTCAGCTATTGTGCACCAATCCTGCTTCGAAACATCTTAGGTCTGCTATATTAACTGTGGATAATATAGGATTTGGACAAATAAAGACCAGCGGAATTGATCAACATGTCTGTCAAGTAAGTAATCATAATATGTGAGTATTAAGTTCATTTTTGATTCCAATGCTACCAACTAGCGAAGACTGCCAACTCAAACACGTAGGCCACCTAGCCTTCATTTCAGATTTGTTCTTCCCCCAGTGAACAGTATTGGAATCGTTCCAAAATTAGTTATGTATAATTCTGGTGCTTTAAAATAGTTCGAAATACTAACGGTCCTAAAAACATTTTTATAATTGGAACTTTAAGTCGTACTACCAACACTAGCAATGGAAATATTAAAAAGTCCAAAGTTATGTAAAAAAAAATCATTCGTAATAAACATCTAACGCCAGCTAACGACCGAAATTGCGACAGTATTTAAATAGTAATATAAAAATGTTATTTAGAATAAATTAATAAATATTTCTGATAAGCCGGGTAAATAAAAGAAGTATTTTTTAGACAAACTGTTTTTAATGACGCTGCCAAAAAAATATGATTTTTAATGTTTCTTTTACTCCATGAGTCATATCTTATTAATTTTAGGTTGAGAAAAACGATTATGACAAATAGAAATTTATATTAGCCCATGTTTTCATGATATAGGATAGGTGGAAGTATTATATTTTAACGAATAAAGAAAAAACAATATACTTTCAGTCTGATTCCTTTCGAAGAAGTACTTGTTGGCATTGAATCTCCCCTAAAAAGAGTTTTAATGAATCATCGAAACTATTTATTAGGGAGGCCTGCAAGGTTCAAATTGAAAGGAACTTATTACAACTACATAAACAAAACAGAAATTGTAGGGAATTAAACATTATTAAAAATTTCAGATCGAAAGATTGCTTTTACATTAAGGCGGACAAGCGTAATACGTTAGTAATCTTGGGCAAATCGGACTATGTTTGCCGAGTTCACGAACTTATTAGTACGGGTCGACACGTGTGACTAAAGAAAAATCTCTTACCAAAATTAGTCAGAGAAACTAAAGGCGCGTTGAGTAATTGTCCAAAATTGATAACTTCGTACTACAGGTTTCGGTTATATGTATCTAATCCGATCATGCCAAAATGTATTGCTTACCGAAAATACATAGCCCGGTAAGACGATGAGTCCAATTGTGTCAGGTCTAAATTTACCGACTTATTTACTGTCTAAATGGTTACTAAATGAATTCAAAAATTTACCTTTGCAACAATATAGTTTTGCAGTAGAAAACTCGCTGGAGTTTATTCAAAAAATCAAATATTATAAGTAGGCCGCGGACATGACCGAGCTAAACTCAGAGAAATAGAGTAGGGGAGAACGCGCTTCGACGAGTGCGCATCCAGTTTTAAGCAAACGCTATTGTGGTCGCCATTTTGCAGGGTAGTGTCGGGAAAAACTGCTATTTTTCGGTAGCAGTGACAAACTGTTACTGTGACACGGTAGTCACAGTGAAAAGAAGCAGCTATTTTTGTCACTGTTTATATTCACTGATACTACTGAAAGCGGTTATTTTCGCTAGTCGCAAGTCGCAAGTCGAGGAAAAACGTATTGCATATAACTGCGCCCTTCCTATGGTAACAGACTTGGCGTTCACGTGAAAGGGCGGGTTTATAAAACACTACTGAGAGAACTGCTACTTTAAAGCTGCTGTCACTGTTACTAACGGTGACTGACCAGTAGCAGTGACAAAGTAGCAGACTGCGATTTCACAACCCGCCTCTATTGCAGGGTAATTGGCACTTGTGTTGTTGTAATTGTCAAGCTTGGAGGTTATTTTTAATTAATTGTATTAAAAAGGACTTGTGTGTGTTATTAACATGTCGTGCTCTGTGTTGGGCTGCAGTAACAGTCGAAGATTTAAGCCGGAAGGCATTTCTTTTCACACGTAAGTTTGTTTACATTTTTCTAAGTCAATGAACTTTACATGCGAATTGTTGAGCTAGGTATAAATATTACCGTAATAGAATGAAAGAATTGCATCTTTAAGAGCGCGATTAATTCTGCACTATTTGTAGATTTCCACGGGGTGATTCATTGAAAATGTGGTTAGATGTGCTAGGAAAAAATGTTGAAACGTGGACCTGGTCCAAAAATAAAGTTATTTGTTCCAAACATTTTTGTAAGGCTTGTGAGCAACCTTCAAAATGGCGGAATTCAATTTAACTTAGTTGGCGCATCTTTAAGCGCGTTCTCCCCTACTCTATTTCTCTGGCTAAACTACGACGAAGTTACAACGGAGCAAAGAAATAATGTAAACAACACACATTTACTGAATAGCATTATTCACGCATTATTCATATGGTGAACTGCAACATATGTTATTGACTCACATGTTGACGGAAAAATAACACAAAAAAGTCCACTTAAGTCGTAAATATCATATTTTCATCGGCGGAGATATAGGAACGTCAGAGGTTTTTAAAATTTATTGTATTTACCTTATATTTCGCATGATAAATACAGTTATATATGTGTATACCTATTCATACTTACATTAGTTCAGTTTTACTTTCTTATACGTAGTATAAGGAAGTATTGTGATGATGAAAATTTTCGACCTCGAGATTTTTGCAGATGTCCACGTTTTGAGGTCCCCTGATACCAAAAAAGTGGTTTTTAAAAAATGTCTGTGTGTCTGTGTGTGTGTGTGTCTGTCTGTGTGTGTGTGACCACGATAGCGGTCAAACCGCTGTAGATATCAATTCCAAATTTTGTATTTACGAATATAATCTCCCTCTTGAGAACTGATTAGATTTTGAGCAAAAGCGGCAGACCGGAAGTAGTAGTTTACTTCAGTGAAAAAATCGAATTTTGCAAATATTTCGTCAATTACTAAGTTTAAACAAATTTATAAAGAATTCATATGTACTTAGAATTAAGTTTGAAACAAATTGTCTTAAAAAGTTTTTCGAAATTCCAACCGGAAGTAGGTCTTTTACTCTTATCGAAAATCAGTTTTTTGCGAATATCTCGCAAGTCATGCTTTTAAGACAAATACGTTACGAGTATAAAAGTATTTAAAACATCATTTTGAATATCTTTTATATAAAAAAAATTTCAAAATTCAGACCGGAAGTACCACTTTTACTCTTATCGAATAGCGATTTTTTGCAAATATGTCGTAAGTTATGCATTCTATATATATTTATCAAGAGTACAAAAGTATTTAGAGTTGGATTTGGAATATTTTTTGTATAAATGAAATTTCAAAATTCGGACCGGAAGTAACACTTTCATACGTATAAGAAAGTCGTGTGGTGGTCACACCTCATTTTTTTGATTGTTTTGACTGTTAACTACGTACTTCGTAATTTATGTAATAGTTCCTGTTTAATCCCGTTTCATTGAATCGACTTCTCAATAATATACGCATACATTTCTAGTTATCATTTATTTAGATCTAGAACATTGTTTATGTTACTATAATATGGAAGAACGTCGAGAAATACATTGTGAAACAATGGCGAGTTGGATTGAGGGTCGTACTGATTGTATGTCCATTGTCAGTGATTCCGATATTTATTGCAAAGTCTGTAAAATATCGTTACAGAATGTCCAAAAATTGCATATGTAATAGCATCTATAGTTATAAATACAATTGATGGGGAAACAATTGCTGAAACCATTGACGAGAAACAACATGCTTCATTCGGACGACAGGTACAGGGAAAAAATACTTTTATTTGTTAGTGACAGTGCCGTATATATGTTAAAAACAGGCAGACTATTAAAGGAAACATATCCTTATATGCTGCATATTACTTGTGTAGCACATGCTCTCCACAGAATCTGTGCATATATCAGAGTCTCCTATCCGGAAGTTGATAGACTTGTATCCGCTTTTAAAAAAAGTTTTCCGAAAAGCACCATCGAGAGTGGCCCTTTACAGGGAAAAACTTCCATCTTTGTCACTGCCACCCTCGCCAATAATAACTAGATGGGGAACATGGCTGAAAGCTACTAGTTTTTATGCAGAGAATTTCGATACATGTTTAAATGACGACGCTCGAAGCAGTTCTGAGTACAAGGAACTAACACAAATCCCAAATTTAAAAAATCAGTTGTTATTCCTTCAGGAACACTTTGGAAATTTGCCTAAACTAATCACATATTTTGGAAATCGAATCTCAAATTAAAAAATGAGGTGTAACCACCACACGACTTTCTTATACGTATGAGCGTTTCAAATCATACAATTTTAAAAATTATTTTATACAAAAATTATTCAAAATCCTATTCTAAGGGTCCTAATGAATCTCTACAGGATACATACTTTATGAGATATTTGCAAAAAAAATGCTACTCGCTATGAGTAGCATTTTCTACGGACTTCCGGTCCGAATTTTGAATTTTCATTTATACAAAAAATATTCCAAATCCAAAACTAAAAACTTTTATATTCTTCGTAAATTATTCATATAGAATGCGTAATTTTCGAAATATCTGCAAAAATCGCTATTCGATAAGAGTAAAAGCGTTACTTCCGGTGCGAATTTTAAAATTTCATTTATACAAAAACTATTTCAAATCCAACTCTAAATACTTTTGTACTCTTGACAAATATATATAGAATGCATAATTTGCAAAAATCGCTATTCGATAAAAGTAAACGTGTTACTTCCGGTCCTAATTTTGAATTTTTTTTTATACTCAAGGTATTGAAAATTATGTTCTAAATACGTTTATACCCGTAACGTACCTGTATAGAAAGCATGACTTGCGAGATATTCGTAAAAAACTGATTTTCGATAAGAGTAAAAGACCTACTTCCGGTAGGAATTTCAAAAAACTTTTTCAAGACAATTTGTCTCAAATTTAATTTTGAATACATTTGAATTCTTTATAAATTGTTTAAACTTAGTAATTGACGAAATATTTGCAAAATTTGATTTTTTCACTGAAGTAAACTAGTACTTCCGGTCTACCGATTTTACTGAAAAACTAATCAGATCTCAAGAGGGAGATTATATATGTAAATACAAAATTTGGAATAGATATCTACAGCGGTTACAGACACACAGACATTGTTTAAAAACCACTTTTTTAGTATCAGGGGACTTCAAAACGTGGACATCTGCAAAAATTTCGAGGTCAAAAATTTTGGTCATCACAATACTTTCTTATACTACGTATAAGAAAGTAAAAATGGATTAACCACATTAGTTGTGGCTATTAATAATTTCACAAGTATTCCAAGTGACTTCGGATGTGGTCTTCGGCAAAAGTTAGACGCAGTTTTTAATAGAAATCCATATTTAATAACATTGCGGCAATTGTGTATGCTAAATATGCTGAAATAAAAGAATATTTCCAGTACGCACATATAACCAGTTGCGATGTAGAAAGGACGTTTTCTATCTACATGAATGTACTTAATTCAAAGAGAACAAGTCTTACAGAAGAGAAAATGAACAAATAATAAGGTATTTTGTATTTTATAGATCACCAGCCACTTGTTATCCAATTATATAAATAAAATTAAAACCTCTTTAAAATACAACATCTCAATAGTGCGCCCATGGGCGATGAGTCATGGCTCGCTCGTGTCCGCGGCCTAATTATAAGTTGGGAGAAGGTGAAATGTTGATTTCGTTTGATGTCATTTCATCGTTTCCAGAAACCCTAAAATATTTGGAACGTTTGCTTCATAACAACAATTTTGGAAAGCCTATAATAGATGAATACATGCAGTTAACATCTCTTTGTATGTCTCATGATTGTTTTCAAATAGAAGGCAAATTCTATGAATAACGACATGGGACTGTCATGGGAAATTGCTTGTTTCCATTTATTGCCAACTTATTTATGATTTTGAAACAGATTTCAAAAATACCATCAAATATTTCCCTAGCGTATGGATAAGGTAAGTTGACGATATTTTCGCGATTTTTGGAACTAAAATGTATGACACAGAAGTGTTTCTTAACGAATTAAATTCAAAATTCCCCACGGTTAAATTCACTCTGAAAAAGGGAAACTGTCCATTGTTTTCCGTTTTCAGATACATTAGTAATTAAAGAAGGTTGTAATATAGAAATAGATATTTATAGAAAGGAAACCAATCTAAACAGATTCATTACAGCAGATTCAAATCATTGTTATCAACAAAAATTATCTTCATTCAATTTTGCAATCCGTCGCTTGTTAAACTTTCCACTTACAAGGGATAGATATGAGAAAGAATTAAGCCCTATAAAAGGTATTGATTGCTTAATATAGTGGTTTCCAATCAGACGTAGGGGAAGGAGGGGCTCGTTGATGCGATTTTTTTTGAAGGCGATCAGAAATTTTCTTTTTTGTAATATAATAAATTTTTACCATGCATTCAATAGATTGGTTATTATTCTATACTATTTTGTCATACTACAGCTGTAATATTAACCTAATGTTTAATAAAAACAAATTTAACAACACTTCAATTGTATCAATGTACCCCAACAGAGGGGCAGAATGATATGGTAGGTGGGGCAGATAAATACATCATGGGGTAGATTGATATAATACCAAAAAAAAAAGGTAAATTGTTTATAAAATTTTATTATTTTTATAAACTTTATTAAAAAACAAAAGTCGAATTAACAAACATTGTAGGAAGTTAAATTAACTACAAAATTAAACATTGAAGCAGTTCTGCTCGTTCCTTTGGTAATACAAGGTTGAGGTAACTTCATAATTACATCTGAGATGTCAACAGACGCAACATCCTCTACAACTGGAAACACAAAAGTCCATGAGGTTGGTTTCCTCCTCAAGAATGTCACTTTATATTCTGACTGACTATAATATCCTATAACTTGACCTACGTAATAAACCGCAGACTTTTTCTTTGCAAATTTTATTAATAAAAAGTCTCCATCAGCTATTGTTTCAAAATTTGGTAAAGCAATGTGTGGTTCTTCTGGCACTGCATCTTCATCAAGAGAAATTTCATCTGAAGAAAAATCCATGAATTCACATTCATCGGAAATGCTCGTGGAACCTGATTCGATCAATTTTTTTTTGGTGTCTTTTTTTTTAAGACCGCATTCTAAAAGTAGTTTAGCTGATTTCATATCCTTTATTCTCTATTTCTGTTCTTTTTTAAGCCTCTGTTGTTCTTTTATATTGTGTAACTCTTCACGTCTATTTTCTTCAGGTGTGTCAGTGCAAATTCTAGATTTCCCTGGTTGACTTCCTCTTTTTCCACTTTTTCTTGTTTTGCTATGTTTTGGGTAAGGTCTAATAGTATCAGGAGTTAAAAGATTTTTTGATGTGGAGGTAGTCGGTTCTGGTGTTTTTCGTGGTGACGGTATGTTTGTCATCTCGATATCTCACATTTGAAGGTTGCCCCTTGATATTTATTTTGATTGTTAATGTAAACATCACAAGGTAAAAATTCCGAGTCTCCAAAAGCCAATTTATTGAACGGCCAAATCCCAGGTCTACTAAATCCACTTGTAATATTTTTAGCAGTAAAAGCTTCAAAGTAGGCTATTTTGGCAAGTTTTGGAATGTCATAGATTTATAAAATTTTACCAGGATTGTTCACATGCCAATCATTGAAGGCATTTGTAGCTTTCCCTTAAAGGAGCCGTAGACCCCAACATCAAGAGGCTGCAACTTATGAGAGGTGTGCGGCGGAAATGATAAATAAACAATTCCATTATCACGTGCATAATTGCTCCTATAGTAACATGGGTCTCACGATTATCACATAAGAGCAAAATAGGATTTGATTTAGAGCAACTGGAATGTTTTTGTAAGTGTTTCAAAACTTCCAAAAAAAGATCAGAATTAATCCATCCACTTCTGCTAGCTAGACCTAAGCTTCCCTCTGGAGCTCCATGAATAAAGTGGCCTTTGTAATAAACTCTAGGAAACACAAAAATTGGTGGTGTCACCATCTCTTCTCTTTCAGCAGATACTAGTTGGCCAACTTGTTTTTGTTTCTTATCTGCTAATACTTTCGGTGTGTTGAGAACAGTTGTTATTCCAGTTTCGTCAAAATTGAAAATTCTGTCTGGTGTGATTTTATATCGTTCCAATACCTGTTCATAATTCTTATAAAATTCACTTACGGCTATTTTATTAAAACCAAAAAATCGGGCCGCACTTGTATTTTCAGGTTTCCTTAAGCTTAAGTTTTTCTGTGTTCTTCTAGGACTTAGAACCCACTCGATGTCTGCGCTTTTTTTTTCATCCCAACTTATAGGAAATATTCCCAATGTTTTGGCATATTGGTATGCTCAGCTTCTTATTTGCGTAAGTGTTAAACCATAATGCATTTTACTGCTTGTTGTTATGTAATCATTTAACATTTTTTCTTTTTCTAAGGGAAAAACCTGTTGAGGCCAATACTTTGATGAATAACGTCTATCTGAAATATTATCAGTATTTTTCTTAATTTTTTCCATTCTATGTTGAAGAGTTGCCGCCCTCAAATTATACTTATCGGCAGATTTTCGTATCGATAAGGTGCCTTCTAGAACTTCGTTGATTGCTGAAGTCATAGCACCTTCATCAATGTTATTTCGTTCCGTTTTTCTTTTATATACTCTCACCATATTTAGGTACTGAAATCAAAAACATCTGATGGGGTACATTGATATCTACCCCGCAATGTAATGTTTCAATCTTCCCCAACCTGATTATAGGTTAAAAAAATTATCTGTACAATAACTGAACAAAATTGGAGAAAATTGGGAAACATCAAATTGTTTTATAGTAATAAAACTTACCTTTAATACAAATTTCATAAATTTAAAATGTATGGATAACTCAAAAGCTAAAGTGTTACGCACGCGTATCTAAAAACTTCCAGCTTGCAAAATCACTTGGCCATCTCGCGGTTGAAATTTAACCTAAGTACGCGGACGAATCTTTATGTCGGTATTAATGGTTCCTAGTCTAACCTTTTCACACACAAAAAAAAAATTTTTTTTGGTTGTAACAGTTTCCTGTATTGGCGACTGCACCACCTTCCCCTAGTTGACAATATCTTATGAAAGATGAAAAGTAAGAATGTAATTCTAAATTCCACAACTTTGCTACCTCAAAGCAATAATTGCTAATTCAAAACCAAGGAAAGCTATATAAGTGGTAAACCAAGAAAATGAGTTAAGAATTCTTGTGGCAACCACAGAAAATCCACAAATCAGTGTCCATCAAAGAAGTCGTTTGCTGGATATTAGCCAAACCATCGTTGCAAGGACCTTAAAATGAAATAAATATTAACGGCAATGAATACATTTAAATATTGAGCTATACGCACCCGTCATTTTAAAGCTAGAAGAGTGTTCCGCCAATGGACAATAACTAAAATGAATGCTCGGCAATTCTCTTTAATTTGCAGATGAAGTTGGTTTCCATACTAACGGAATTGTTAACAAAAGAAATTTTCATTACTGTTCAAATGGAAGTCCTTACTTCACTAATAAATAGATCATCAGAATAGGTGGAGCATAAATGTATGTGGAGGCATTCTTCGTGATTAGATGATAGGCCTGCATTTCTTTGAAGGTAGTATTAAAGACGACGCTTATGAGTAAATTCTATCAATCAATTTATTGGTATTATTGGACCATGTTCCGCTAAATTTACGAAGAGATATATAGATGCAACAAGACGGCGAATCCCTACATTCTTAGCTACAGGCACAAAGTATTTTAAATTAAATGTTTCCAGGGAAATGGCTAGCCCGTGAAGGCCCTATTGACTAGCCTGCTGGGTCTTCGAACTTTACAAAATTAGCGTCTTTTTATAGGGATCCGTAGAAGAGCAAATATACAAATATATTCGACAAATATTTATAAATATAACTACTCAACGCCTTATTAATATCGATTTATCATTTCGGAAGCATGTTGAAAAACGTTTAAAAGCGAATTTGAATACTTTTGAATTTTACCTATTTTAACGTTCTTATTGTTATTTTAAAATTTCTGTACCACTAATTACTCATCTATTCACGTGACAATTCCTGTTTCTACACGTACTAGATTCAACTTATTAATTTGTTTAACTTTCAAATTTATTTATTGTGCCATATTCTACATATTTTTTGAATTGTATTGCTAGTATAGAGTGTATTGTAAATATTTTTTTTTGTTATTACACCATATATACAAAAATCAATCTAAGCACTATACCGTATTAAATAAAAAAAAAAAAACATAAAGTTGTCAAAATTATATCAAAAAACGACAATAGCTCAGTAATGGTCACTCTTAAAACAATAACGTCTCAAATGTTTTTGGTGCAAAATTTGGTAAGCAATTCAAAAATGCGACAGCTAATACGAGTGACAAAACTATAACTATGAATGAATCAAAAACCATTACTTTGAACTGAAACATTTGTTGAAGATTTTTTTTAAATGAAAACTTACTATATTGTTAAATTTCCAAATATCATTTTCAGGGAGATTCTGGAGGCCCGATGGTTTACGATGGCAAAGTTATTGGCGTCGCTAGTATTGCAGATGCTAATTGCAAAATATTTAATATTTACACAAGATTATCAACATTTACGAACAGAAAATGGATTCAACAACAGATCAAGGATTATTAATGTTTTTCACAATTTGCTAGGCATTCTTATTACAATGGAAAAGATGTCAGCCAGCTTTAAACGCTATACTAACTGTACCAGTAATAATTAAAGATTATTATTAAAGCGTATTATTTAATGTGCCCAATCCTGTCCGTAGATCATTCAACGAGCAAACAATTAAAGTAATATATCGCACACCTAACAGGCTATTTTTGGATAACCAACACATATTACTCTGATAATGTTCTAAATTTATCTCTAAGTAAGATGATTATAAATTTCTAACACTTGGTCGTAGCACTTCATATCAAATGAAATAATGATGAAAATGAAGATCAGAAATTATATTTAAGACTTGACGCGTTATCTTTACTGTAGTAGCTAAATTATACACGCAATTAATTATCATAAACTTATTTCACAAATAAGGGAATGATTTGCCGGACTCGAAGAAGTTTAGATTTGTAGTTTAACAGTATCGAAAAACTTTAGGCTAAATATGTGGCGTCATCTTCACTTTAATAGCTAAACTATTAAGGTACTATATTAATTGATATAAAAGGAAGTCTACTTAACCAGTTAAACTATTATGGAAGAGATGGCGCAGCATATTTAAAATTAAATACAATCAAGATTTACTTATTTTATTCGTTCCTAATATCTCAAATTGGTTTTATTCTAAATACGTTCAAGCATTAAAGTAATATGCCGATGCCCTATATGATGCAGTTTAATAAATGGATATATAATTGATTGAAGACGGAGATACGTGTTGAAACTCCATAATTTACAAGTAAAAATTGAAATAAATTCAAATTGAGTTCAAAACAGTTTTATTCAATTTACTACAATTGTTTCACCCTACTAGGGCTTCATCAGGTGATGAATATTATAATACAGAATATTTGTAGACGTTCTTATTTATGTCTTTTCCTAAATGAAGAGGGGGGAGTCCATAAACTAAGTCCCTTATTATCTGAAATAATTATGGACAGCCTTGAAGACATTATTAGTAAACATTCGTTATTTAAAAATTGTATATACTGGGTGAGATATGTAGATGATATTTTGGTGTGTTTTAAAGGAACGGAAAGACAGCTAAATTCACTTCATAATCATATTAACACTTTGCATGATAATATTAAATTCACCATAGAATTAGAAGAAAATAGAACCATTAATTTTCTAGACCTTCAAATATCACATATTACTGATACACACGAATTCGCTATTTACCATAAACCCACCCACACAGATATTACGATACATTCTAACTCTTTCCACCCGATTAGTCATAAACTTGCTGCTTTTCACTCAATGTTATATAAATTAATCCATGTTCCTATGAATAAGATTAATTTTGATAAAGAATTAGATAGAATTTACACCATAGCTCAGAATAATGGTTATTCAAAAGAATTAATAAATAATCTCCTTCATAAAAAACAAAAAACAAAAATCATATCCAAAATTTATCCTATAGTTCCCCAAACTTACTTATCAAAATTTGCCTCTGTGACTTATATAGCTACACCTTCCATAAAAATAAAAACATATTTACAAAAAACAACAAACACATTAATTTCATTTCGTACAAACAACAAACTACAGAATCACATTAAAAATAATAAAGATAAAACTGACAAAAATTTAAAATCTGGGGTCTATAAGTTAAATTGCGAGTGTGGAAAAGCTTATATCGGACAAACTGGTAGATCCTTTTCCACACGCATAAAAGAACATGAAAGAAGTTATAAATTACAAAAAACAGATTCCACGTACGCAAACCACTGTATTGAACAAAAACATAAATTCAATAATAAGTTTGACATACTACATATACAAGACAAGCATAAAAAATTAAATTTATTAGAAAACCTAGAAATAAATAAATTAAACAAATTAAACCTTATTTTAAATGACCAACTAGAAGTGAATAATTCACCATTGTTAAATTTAAATATTTAAAATCAACTTAATAATTCTTATAGTTATATATATATTTATAAATTGTTTAATTTTATAATAACAGTAAACAATCAGTTTTCAAAAAAATTTTAATAGTCTTAATCATATTGTTATGTATATATAGTAATAATCAACGAATTGAGTTTTATTTAACCAGAATACACGGACCGATAGCCCTAATAATTAATTATTGTTATGTATATATATATATATTAAATATTACATTAAATATATAAGTTACTCCCGCTCTTAACCTAATGTCGCAAACTCCCCCCTCTTCATTTAGGAAAAGACATAAATAAGAACGTCTACAAATATTCTGTATTATAATATTCATCACCTGATGAAGCCCTAGTAGGGTGAAACAATTGTAGTAAATTGAATAAAACTGTTTTGAACTCAATTTGAATTTATTTCAATTTTTACTTGTAAATGGATATATCTTTATGGTTGGATCTTACTGGATATAGCAAGGAGCCCTATATGTATGTCACCAATAATGCATCGCATGAAACAACGAACGCTTGGTCCCTTCTATATCTCAGAACCAATAAATAATTTCATATTGAAGAATAGAGTAGATAAGTATGCTTTATATACTTACCAACGTCGAGCAGTATTATGAAGTCAAGATAGGATTTTTTAAGTATATTCAAATCGTTTTCATTTTCAAAAAAACAGGCACACATATATTCAAGCAATTTTAATCACTGTATTCTTGATTTTACAAAATATTATATACATTTTATCATAATGAGTACATGATTTGTTCTGATGTTGCATAAATACACATTTAGCAAAGCGATTCGGAAATATAAAACAATGGCAAAGTTATAAATTAAATAAATTAAGTCTATTATTGATAAAATATACAATTAGAAAAACAAATATGAGGCCAGCGCGTATACAATTCTTAATAATATTAAATATAATATTAACAGAAGGACGTGATGCAGCACTTGTAATCTGAAAATAAATAAAAAGAATATAAATAAATCCGTCCATAGTTATACAGATTGATTTGGTGTAATTTATTACAATCTTCAGAAATTACAGAAGATATGTTGTTATAAAAGTTTCTCCGTAATAAATATGATATATATAGGTTTTAAGAATTTTATTGGGAACTATTAAAGGTAGATGGTATATTTAATCCTTTTACATGTTGCTATTAATTGATGAGGTGATTTTAGTCTTAAATCCTTCTTCTTTATCTTTTTCTATAGCTTTCTATATTTTGACAATTCTCTTGCTTCTTGCTTCTATATTTTTACTATTTACATATATACATTTATACAAAAAACGAATATGTATATATACATGTGTTGGGACACACACACACATCTAGTGTCATTACCGACAATTCGGCCTTTAAGGCCTCATCAGTGTACGTGCGACTGCCTGACTGACTTATATATAAATAGGATTTACCTCTTAATGTTAGTTCTAGCATCTAAATATTAAACATTTTTAATTTTTTTTCTATATTTTTCTTATGACTATATTACATGTTTAGTCAAGTCTTTCCAAGCTTGTTTTTTTTATATTTGACAGATATTATGTTTGGATTTTGTCGCTGGTTTGCCCACCAATAGAGTTGACTTTTTGGTATACAACGTGTCTCAGATAACAATTCCATCATGGGGCATCTCGCTTATCATAAAAGATACATGTTTGTTTAAATTAGATAAATTATTCCTAAGTATTAGTGAAAATATAACGATATTCACCAATGTCAAAATTTCCATGTAATAACTTTTTTGTTTTAGTAGATACAGAATTTTGATTTGCACTTTCTTGAGTCACTTTTTATGCAGAATTTAAATATCGACTTGGAGTTTTTCTTGCACTTTCCATTTTTTACTTTTAACCCTTAACTTTAATTATTCTTATGTACCGTCAAGTCGCTTTTGAAAGAATTGAACGTGTTTTTTAATCTTCTTTACAATGATATAACATATGTGCTATTTATTTTAAAAAAAAAACAAATATTAAAAAATGTATTTTACTAAACAGTCAACGATAAGTAGGCCGTGATGCGTGAGAAATTGACATATAATTTTTCAAACAATTGACCATCTCATTCCAGACATAATTGTGCCCTGCGTAGTGTCGACGTAAAGGCACTGCGTAGTTTTTGCATTTTGATGCTACCAAATGCTGCAAAAACAGCTTCACGTAGATCTTCGGCATTATCAAATGTTTACACTTACACCCGATCTTTTACGTACCCTCAAACAAACAAGAAAATGGGTGTGCTTAAAACCACACGGCAGAAGTGAAAACTTCATCAAGGCGAGGATAATAATACGAAATACAACTTGTTTTTTCGTTCTATATTACATTAGGGTCATCTTGCATCGACGAATTCAGTAGCTGAGATTTAGTGCGCTTCTTTTGACGATATTTCCTCACGCGCGCATTAGACAATTCCCTTTATCGTTTTAATTTGTCATCGATTTGATTTTCTTCATCCATCCTGTGTAACATAAAAGAATTAAATGCTTATAAATTCGTATATAATGAGCAATTAAAGCAATGCTCTATTCTCAACGTTTCTGTTTTGCATTGGTATACAAATTATAGTAAATGCGCGTGGACGTTATTTAACACCCGGAATATACTGATCAGTTTCCGAGTCATCCATATCATTTTAATAAAAATGCTAAAACTTACCTGAGCGCGAAATACTATATTATATTATTATAGAGATAATGTCTCATACACACACAACAAATTTTTTGGTTAACCGTCTGCGAAGTTACCAATTAGCGAACGCAACACAGTCCGCGAAATATAATCGCGTGGGTGTACGAACAACTTTAATGGGTTCCTCGACGGAGAGATTTTCCGATACGCTTCTGGGTCGGTTCGGACGCATGTATATACATATAAATAGACGATATGAATACTCGCTTACGAGTCCCGCGCTGGTCTGATGCTAACGTGCCGGCTTCTCACCCGTGCGGCTCGGGATCGAATCTGCTTGGGGACATGAATTTATTTATTCATTTAAATTTCAATTTAATTGAAATTAAATACCTCTATATTTCTCTCGTTCCGTTAGTCGACTCGAGCCGACTTTATCCGAACGAGCGTTACATAGCCGAACGTGACGGCTGTCTTGTTCAGTGCCCACAATCAACGCAACGCGCCTAAAGAAGTTTACCCTTCAAAAAAATCCAATGGCGTCTGGAGATCTAGGTGGCCATAAAATCGGCCCTCGATTACCAATCCACGTATTTGAAAACCGATTATTAAGATATTTGTTGATAACGTTTGAATTGTAGGGTGGGGTGCTATATTATTGGTAACAGATGTTAATATTCTCCATCAACGATAAATCATCAAGTTTATTTTCTAAATCAGTTTGTAGTAGGTAAATTCAAATAACTCTTGCTATTTAGTGTTTCGTAAAAAAAAATTGGGCCCAATAAGTTTAGTGCCTAACACGCCACACACCAGATGTTAAAACCAAATCTCACTAGTTGCCGACTTTCCTCAACAACATGAAGATCTTCTCTGTCCCAAAAGTGAACATTGATTCCTTCCTGATTGAGTCCTTTTATAATATTAATTTGAAAGCTTGAAGTAATAGATTCTGGTTTTCTTTGGAAATTTTTTTTAATCTTTTTCCTCAAAAGTCTTTCCATTCTTTCTTCTATATATATGGCGGAGTTTTTGGGATGTTTAATTATTAAAGTAGATTTAAAGCCTTAATATTTGATTCAGATCGATTTGCTCCAATGATATTTGTTAGAAAAAAATTGTAATAAAACACATACAAAATGTTTTTAAAAGTGAAGTGTGTGATCTCCAATTTATAAGAAAAATAACTTCAATTAAAAATCGCTGTGACAGTGTCTCGAGAAGAAGGATTTAGATGATATAATTTCGTCATGAAAAAGTGCTTATTTTGAGACCCTATGTAATTTCTGAAAATTTTGCATTATAATTCTGATATTTTGTATATTACCTGAAATATCGCTTTTTACTATATGCGATATTCGATTCACCTTCTTTAATTATATAACGCCTGATTCCTAAAGTGTGACACTTGAAATACTCAATCCAGTCGAGTTTCTTCATGTCAAAAAAGAATATCTTCTTATCCTGTTCCGATAGACCCTCGAAGAGTGCTTGGGTGTTGTTGTTCTTCATCGTGAAATTTCTCACACCAAAATAGTTTATCGTAGCGCTGAATTTATGTACTTTTTTGTAAATGGTGAGCATCCTGCAAATATAAAAAGAAAAAAGTGATTAAAAACTTATAATATATAAAAGTCTATTTTATAGCGCTTTTCTATTTCGCTTATTAAAAGTTCAAAGGGACTTAAAATAATAGAGATTTTTTGTTCGACAATTTTAGAAATTTGGTTTTCTTAATGTTGGTTGCTCTGATTTTTAACTAGAACGTTTTAAATATTTGAATATCGGTGGTGTTATGTTATTGTAAATTTAAAATTTAAAATTGAAATAAACAACAAAATGGACCAAACAAAATATCTACACGCCCTTAGAGATTCGGGAAATAGCTGAAGACACTTTATAAACACTTCTACCCAAAATAAAAGAAGCACTTTCTCACTTGGTGCAAAGGAAATAATAATATTGCAAATATTACCAAAAAATATGTCCTTGCGATCCAAACATACTATGTCAAAATACTTAAACATTTATAAAAATTCAGATATAGACTGCTTGCGTATTTAGAAGGATTATTTGATGATTTTAGAAATGGAGCATATTATAATAGAAGCTGATGATGAAAGATAATATTAAGCAATTAAATAAAATATTAAAGACATGATTGTAGTGAAATTTTACTAATTCTCATCATTATTTTGTAATAATAATACATAATAATAATATTATGTTAGAGTTTATTATAACACAAAGGTTATGTATTGATTTGATTAAAAAATATTCTCTTCATCTTATTTATGTTACACATAAAAGTTTCTTCCTGCAATATAGATATAGTGTATACATACAACAAAAAAAGTCTCCAAAATTATTGACACTAACTCCAAATTACCTAACTTTGAGGTGCTTTAGACGTTCAATACTCTTTGTTAATAGAAACAACTAAACACAATGGAGGATGGAAATCTTCAGTTGCGGTTGAAGGTTACATTGATAATTCCACCAAGTAAAAGTTAAAACTGCTCAAATACTTACTGTGACTTACATATATACCTTTATACGTAAAACGTATATGTATATATGCCTGTGTTTGAGATACACACATACATTAAGTGCCATTGCCGATACTCGAACGCACAGACACCGGTGTTTCGACCTATGAGGTCTCATCAGTGTACGTGGAGATTCTCGACAATAGCTTCAAGACTTAAATCGCTGCCTATGTCATTTTCGCATGTTAAATGTAGTGAGAGTATCACAGCGACATCTAACACCCAAAAGATGACACGAGATACACTATTAACATATAGGCATCTGTATAGCAGAACATGCTGTCAGAAGCCATCGCTTTTTTTCCGTGTCATCTTTTGGGTGTTAGATGTCGCTGTGATACTCTCACTACATTTAACATGCGAAAATGACATAGGCAGCGATTTAAGTCTTGAAGCTATTGTCGAGAATCTCCACGTACACTGATGAGACCTCATAGGTCGAAACACCGGTGCCTGTGCGTTCGATTATCGGCAATGGCACTTAATGTATGTGTGTATCTCAAACACATGCATATATACATATACGTTTTACGTATAAAGGTATATATGTAAGTCACAGTAATTATTTACTGCTTGATGTTAGTTTTAACATTCATGTGTTCACACTTTTCATTTTCGTTCTGCTCAAATACTGTCTAGTGCACCTATTATATTAACTAAAACCTCTCAGAGTCTATTAACTTCTAATATGTGATGTATCAGTCAATGTGAATCAATAGAAGTTTAACCGAAACATAGTATTACAGTAAACAATTGTACTATTCAAAATGACAAATGTCAGAACTCCCAAATCCTCCAATGGCTCCTACACGCATGCCGATACGTGTCCCCCAATACTTTAATCGAACTTGATCAGTTCGTTTCTTCTAGAACACTTGATAACATTTATTGACATTGTCAGATCATTATGCTATCACCATATATCTGTATCTAAATCACACTGTAGTTGTAGAGCAGCATCAAATATAATATCAATATGATGATAGATTTTCAAGTCGTCAGCAAACACTTTCAAAAGGTTGTTAATAAATAGTATAAAAAGTAGAGGTCCCAAGTTAGAGTCCTGTGGAACGCCTGACGTAGCAGCAAATTCAGCAGATTTGAAGCTATTGTAGTAAGCTTAATTGATCCGATCCCATATATTTGATGATAGAAAACCCAGTGCATCAAATTTCCTAAGCAGAATATAATAGTGTCAAATGACACCACTTTAACTACGAGGGTCAAGAACGACACTAATGCCTTGGGTAATACAGAGAAGATAGGTAGTCGTCGTTGAGCGACCTGTCACGAACCCATGCTGCATGGCAGATATTTTTCGGTCAAAGTAGGCAAATATTAATTGCAAGATAATTCCTCAGGTCAACCCAATCACCTTTCTTTAGAACAGGGCTATCTTCTGCCTGGTAAGATAAACATTTTTGCGTAGCGCCACTCCACAAAATATCTCTCTCTTTGAGAGATGTTATGGTTAAGAAATCACTGAATCTTAGCACATTTGTGATGTTAAAACCAGTGGAATTTGAGTTGGTCCGCTAAACTCGAAAAAACACTGGAAAATCCCTCAAATTTTCCGGACTTGGTCGTCATTTGAAATTTTCATCGTGCATTATGGACAGAGCAGTAAAAGGGACTTAAGAGATCATTAATAAATATACTGAATAGCAACGAAACAAGGCTTTATCCCTCCGGTACCCTTGTAGTATAGGTGTAAAGTGACCAGATTGGAATTCGTTCTAGCATACGTAACAAAACCGTTGACGTAAGACAAGATAATAAGCGAAAAGATGGAAGTCATGAGTTTTCTTAAGTTTGATCTCGCAAGTCATGTGAATTTCAAACCATGTTTATTTGAGGGCTACATCTTTTATATCTTGTATACTTACTGTGCTTTCTTGCCTATTAGTATCAGACCCGCGTCCATCAGTAAAGCTGGTATTATATGCATAAAGAAGATGTAGAATTTGTATAAGTATGGGTTGGGTATAAGTCGTAGTGTGTAAGACCAAACAGCTTTGGAACTTGGAGTTAGAATACCAAAAGTATCGTTCAATTTCTGGTAACCAGTCCACGTCACTCGATTATCCGGTGATGATATATAGTTGTAAACAGGGATATCTGTTTTCCTAGATAGAAAAAATTTTAATTAATCATTAGTGCTTGTAAACTTCTGTTAGAAAAATATCTTATGCCTAATTTTACTAGTAAGTGTAAAAATAAAATAAATGCAGGGCAAGTCAATGATCTGACAATGTAAATTTACTCTTTAATGCTTAAAATAATTAAAAATTCGTGTGTTGTAGTTGATAGGGCTATCATTGCTTCACAATTTAAAAATATATAATATATATAAGTATAAAGAGTGATCCATAAATCATTGGCACAAAGAAGATGTATTTTATTAAATTGAACACCCTATATATCTTATATGAATTTAAAATTCATACTCCTTATTTATTAAGTTATTACCTTGACGATATTTCTATATTTTTAAATTATCCAATCAAAATTTTACACATACTAATAATATCCAACACATTTTTTTAAAAATCTCTTTAGACTATTGTAATGGTACATACCAATTCATTTATTAATTTTATAATTTTACTTTTTTAGGATTTAATTAAGTATATTTTGATATTAATATTTTGAAGAGAAATAATATTTAAAATCAATGAATATGTTATGGTATTATTAAGTAAACATTAGTCATAAGCTTAGTGTGTATTTAGTTCTAAGAACCGTGTCGCCGAATGTTTACAACAGTGAAATAAACGCTACAGTTGTGATAAACATTCGCCTACGTAAAAAAATTTGTATGGGAAACTTAAGTGGAAATAACCGAACTATATAGAGAAAGGGGAACCACAGACACTTTTATATAAAATAGAAACACGCGTTAAAAACGGGAGAGTCAACTGCTAGACTTCATTCGAGTCGGAAAGTTAACTCCAAAGTCGGAGGGATTTGACTGGCTGGCTTCATAAAGAAGTCGTCAAACCCCGACTAGCAAAAAGTTCAAGTGATATTTGTTGAATGTTATGACAAAAGGAGAACCTAAAACTCCTATAATTAATTATATAACAATCATAAGAATTGTTATTACAAAAATAGTGATTAAAGTAGCACTTAGAGAGTAAATGTGCTCAGTGTTAAAAATGTATAATAAATATATTGTGCTCCAGTAAGCAGAACAAGGAGATTCGTCAAGTCAGGATCGTGACCACTAACCAAATGATGCCGATGAAAACATCGCAAAATAAAGAAGATTTTACTGAAGATACACATCGCGGAAGAGCGAAGAAAGAAACTTTATTATGAAGTATTTTAAAAGATTTTTGTAAACAAAAATATTGTTGATATTGAAGAATTAAAGATTATGAAATAAACTTTAAATTGAGATTAACATAATAAAGTTGATAAATAAATATCATCTCCGTTCTATGAAGGAGAATGTAATTTGATCTGTATTAGCATCGTTGTATACTTATATAATAGTACACAAAACCAGCTTACGTAGTAAATGCTAGCAAGCATTCGTTGTTTTGTTTGACTATATGGGAAAATGTATATAAAGATTTGTATCCGATTAATTATTTGTGAAAATGTATTAAAATTGTCTTTAAATATATTTTATTTCTTTTGTTATATGTAAAAAGTAGTTATATATATTTCATTGGTTTTGAATATACGAATTGTTTAAAGTTTTACAATGGTATTTTTTTTATTAAATATAATTAATGTTTAGGAACACCGTTTACTTAATCATTTCTTACTAATCCGAATCGCCCTGAGATAATCTGATTTGAGTTTAGCCGGCAAAACAAGTTATTTAATTTTTATTTTAGATTTAAACTCTACAATTTTATTAAATTTAATAATAAGGGGCGGATTCCTTTACATTAAGGTCGCCCAACTTTGGAGCAATTTTATTCATTTTAATTGCAATGTAATGCAGGTTCCATTACATTATGGTGCCCAACTTTGGGGTTGTTCCAATACATTATGGTGCCCAACTTTAGAGCTGTTCCATTACACTCTTTATATCCAATCTAAATTATAGAATACATATTATTATATTCAATAGTTTTTTAACAAGATTTCATCACCTTATATATCTTTTAAAACATTATTCTGATCACATACAAATGATCTGTCATATCAAATGTCACATCCTAACTTTAAAATTCGCCGCGAATCTTTGTTCATGTGTGACTATTATTTATACGAAATAATATTATTTTATCTTTCTTTAAATATCAACGTCAACTAAATAATTTTGTACAAACTAATAACACATAACATTTTCACAATAATTAATATTTTAAATCTCTTCATTTCAGATTTTGCAATGATCGAAAAAAGAAGGAAAAAAGAATGACCCAATATTATACTGAGTGAACATAAACTGTTCTTTCTTTAAATATCAACGTCAACTAAATAATTTTGTACAAACTAATAACATAACATTTTCACAATAATTAATATTTTAAATCTCTTCATTTCAGATTTTGCAATGATCGAAAAAAGAAGGAAAAAAGAATGACCCAATATTATACTGAGTGAACATAAACTGTTATATTATAAAACATATTTTTATATCGCATAATAATTTCACTATTGACATTAGTCATGTATGTATTTCTACGTCTTTGAATAACAATTGAAACTGATAATAATACCTTCATTTAAATACAAATAGAAATTAATATATTATATTGCAATGTTAAGCAAACAATGTCAATATATATAAGTTCAAATTTGGATTTCACGTTAAAATAGAAATATCTTTATTGAAATAATTATTTGCTAAAGTTAATAGTTTTCGAATTATTTATGGTAAAAACTGAAAAGTGCCGTTTAAGACATACATTAATATGAACTTTTATGATCACAGTAACCCTAGGAATCAGCCCACAAAATTTGTCGAATATATTAGATTGACTCTACATAATTATGTAGTGTTGATTTGAATGTATAATGTAGTAGCATAATAATATGTTTTTTACGTGTAATAATACTTTGCAAAAAAAAATCATTTTCATTACTTCTGAGATAAGCGTCAACGTTGGTATATTATGTGTTAGAGCTTTGTAAATAAATAAAATTGTTAAATTTAAATGAAATAAATGATTTGGGATTGGCAGAGATTTTACCGGTTGTTAACCTTACAAAAAAAAAAACTTACTTTTCAGTGGCAATTTTGTAGCTGGCTGCTATTATGCAATTGACGACCATGTCTGCTGGTACGATTTCAGCGACAGCATTGCCATCTATCGGGGCCACCCTGAGAATTCCGACTCCGGCACCCAGAAATATACCAGTGGCTCCATATATGTTATCTATCCAACTTCTCAGTGGTTCCTTGTAAGTTGGTACGACTGAAAAATACGACATAACCTTTCATACGTCTTCAGTATTGTGACATACAAAACTTAGATTTTGTGTCAAAACTTTATCATGGTCGTAGTTAGAAAAAGCATTTGGATGGGGGGGGGGGGGGGGTAGTAATATTAACTTACTTCACTAGTTTGAGGTTTATATTAGAGCCCTTGTCAAGGGTTTTATGAATTTTATGCTTTCATTGATTCATAATCAAATTGTTACGTTTTGTTGTTTGGCATTGTGTTTCATTAATTATTTCGACTTGTTGTAAGTAGTAAGGAACTATATATGGTCGTTATCAAGTATTCTGTGATCACGTGTACCGATAGCACTTTACAAAAGCACATGTTTCTTTCCTTATTTGGTTCAATACGTAAGTGTAAATAGCGCACAAATGTAAAGAATTATTGTTCTGTATGTATTTACAAAATGAACATTATGCAGATATATAATCAGTGGTATGAAAGAAGTGGTAATTCATCCCTTAAAAGGAACAATCCTGCTAAATGTCGGATTTGTGAAATACGTACATTATATTAATATTGGAGTCTAACGGCAACAAATAAGCATTTTTTAATTATAAAAATAAGAATATAGCGCTGCCTTTGAGATATTTAATAAGAAATAAGAGATGTTCACTCTTACTTCTTTATCATATTGTAATGAAACAAGCCCACAAAAAAAAAAGAAGCAGACATCGCGTCGACGATAAAAACGTACCAGTAAACAAGGTCATAAATCATCCACATGTGTATAATGTGTGGGCGACGGAGGGTTTGTCATATGTTCTACAAACATCGAGAGAATGATGGAGTTTTCGCGAATGTTTCCAGAGTCTTGTGTGCCGATATAAAAAGCGGCCGGTGCCGAGAAAGAATTCATTCATTCAGTAGTCATCGTGCGGTATTTACTGAACAGATTAAAATAAATATAAGCGGTAAATATTACAGTGTTATATAAATAGAAGTGATAGAAATAAATACCGGTGTTAATTTAAATCCTAGTAGTTTTAAGCGTGATACATTTATTTTATATTTTTATATTGTGATTAGTTCTTAAGTGTATAAATATACAGACTGTTTTAAATAAATAAATTGCACGAGTTGTTTATTTCGAACCCGAAAACGTTACAATTTGGTGTCTGGTGTTTAGTGTGAACAATAAGTGCAAAAGAAAATAAATAAAAATGACTACCAAACGTTTGGAAGAATTAAAGGTCAACGAGTTAAGGGCAGAACTAGAAGAAAGGGACGCAGATACGTCTGGAAAAAAATAATTCTCCAGGACCGGCTTCGTGACATTCTAATAAATGAAGGTAAGCATCCAGAGAAATATTTGTTTCAAGTACTGGCTGATTCAAGCTTAACTATGGAGACTCTAAAAGATGAGATGTTAACTTTAAAAGATGAAATTGCAAATAATTCAAATGAGATGTTAAATAATTCACAGATTTTGGAAAAAACTTTAAAAGATGAAATTGCAAATAATTCAAATGAGATGTTAAATAATTCAAAGATTCTGGAAAAAGCTTTGAAAGATGAAATTGCAAATAATTCAAAACAATTCGAAATTACTATGGAGACTTTAAAAGATGAGATGTTAAGTAAAATTGCAAATAACTCAAAACAATTCGAGAAAACTATGGAGAATCTAAAACAACTCGAGACTACTTTTAAGGAAGACATTCAGAAGAATTCATCGAATATGAGACAGGAATTTTCTGAGGCCATCGAAGCCGTAGAACAGAAATTGAGGGACGAATTTAAAGTTCAGCTTCAATTGCCAGCGATGAACGACTGCATTCCCCATGACACCTCAAGCGAAAGCTTAGAGATCTGCCGAACAGCAAAGGCAAAGATAAAACCTCCCACCTTCGATGGAAAGACGTCATGGATGACGTACCAGAAACAATTCGAAGCTGCTGCAGGAGCAAATGGATGGACGTCCCCGGAAAAGCTACTGCTCTGATTGTGTCGTTAAGGGGAGAGGCCAGTGACGTTCTACAGACCTTACTTCCGGAAGAGTGTCAAGACTACCCTCAATTAATCAAGCGTCTTGAGATGAGATATGGGCATGCACACCTGGAGCAGGTTTATCACATACAATTGAAAAATCGTCTGCAGAAAAAAGGTGAAAGCCTCCAAGAATTCGAAGCGGATTTCGCCCGTTTGGTTCGTCTGGCATATCCAGCGGGTTCAGATAGCTTCTCGGAACAATTGGCTGTGCAGACATTCATAGATGGTCTTCGAGATGGCGATACGCAGCAAGCACTGAGGCTGGCAAGACCAAAAACCCTAAGTGATGCTTTGGCACATAGTCTGGAGTTCGGAACCGCAAAGCTAGCCTCTCGAAACCCTGCAGGAGTATGTTATATCAGAGATCTACCGGAAGCCGAAGAATTCTTAGAACAGGTAGTCCGACGATGAATGAATCAGGTGCAGCCTAAGAAAAGAACGCTCCGATGCTTCGAATTGTGATGAAATGGGCCATGTTCGTAGTAAATGCGAGAAGGTGCCCAAGAAAACCATAGCGGAACAGCCGGAAAACTAAAACGGGTCGATGAGAAGAGGCAATCGTCGACCCAGTATCGTAGAGCATCAGAATCAATAGCGCAAATTGCATCTCTGCAACACCATGCCAATAACCTCTACGTAGATGTTATTCCGGAATAAGAGATTCATTCAATAGTCTCATGCGGAACAGGCAGATAAATAAATAAACATAAATAAATAGTTCCTTGAGTGGTAGTCGAAGAGTAAGCATAAATAAGTGAGTGTAGTTGTTACATAAATATTACGGAATATACAGGGTGTCCCAGAAATAAAAAGACGGAGTAGCAGATATGTAACGTCCGAACAGAAATAGGCCCAAATATACCACAATAACGAAGAAAATAAAATTTTAATTTTCTGTTGTTTTTTAGATAAAAAAAATTACATTACGGACCTGGCACAGAATGTATGTTTAAAATTCACGTAAGAATGTTCATTTGTAAATAGAAACGAAGACGCATTCATAGAGAAAAATACGCTTTTATTTGCATAAAACGGGAAAAAAACGTTAAATCGTAAAAACATATTTTTTGCGGGATGTGTCTCAATAACGCAGCTATGTAGTCGGTTAGTGACCCAGATGGGTGAACTACTTTCTTGCAGGCAATAAAAGGTTGTTTTTATTTTTAAAATAGGAAGGTTGTTGCTCTTTAATGTGTTCGTAGTTGGAAACAGCTGATTATTAGAATAATCCATAAATCGTATTTTTCTAGCATGTTTAAAATTAAAGTAATTAATGGTTTGATATTTATTATGAAGTATCTATTCCTCCTCCTTTTTTTTTAACACAAGTATAATATGGTGGTTCTGAAAAGCACCGATTGTGAAAGTGAAGCAGGTGGATATTTAGTGCAGGGTCGGCGTAAGGCCAATTGAATTCTTTATTTTTCTTTTCTGCCGTCTGCGCACGAATAAAGACTTGATATTTTGAGGGTACGTTTTTACACAATCTAGCTTCCGATTTCTGCTACTCCGTCTTTTTATTTCTGGGACACCCTGTATATAGAAGTCATATAAATACGGTACAGTGTTACATAAATAATACCGACAGTAGTGAAATAAATACATGTGTTAATCTATTTGTAATAATTTTAAGTGCGTTATATTTTATTTTACACTTTTATATTTTGATTAGTTTTATATTGTAATTAATTTTACGTGTGTGAATATACAGACTGTTTTAAATAAGTAAATTGCACGAGTTGTTTATTTCGAACCCGAAAACGTTACAATATTATTAACAAAAGGTACATCTGTATGATATTTTGTGCACAATATCTCTATTTTTATTTTCTTTAATGTATGTTATGTATTGTGTAATATAATAGAATAATTAATAATTTTTTGGATTTTCATTTTTTCATTCCCTATATGTATACTTTCCATTATGTACATGGATTTATTGATATTTATGAAGTTCATTCAATGATTAACATGCTGCAATTTGAATATGAATTGTTCATGTTAAACATTGCATAACTTTTGTAATGTTTCAATGAATCTGTATATTATACTATACCTAATTTTAGATTTGTATTGCGCGCGTTTTTATGACGTAAGAGTCATAGTTAGTATTACGAGCACATAGCGCTGTCGAGAGTTCCATGACAAGTATTAAGAGCGGCCTATCTTGTTAAATTTCAATATCTTTGGCTTATATATATTATTATGTCAAAATAAGAAATGTCATATTTACCTATTGAAGGTCGGACCACGCAAATAGGAAACAAGGAGGCGTATTTCTTCAAGTAATTTTCCGCTATAGCTTTAGTAAACACGTACGTATTTGGAAAGTCTCCTAAGATTCTGTAACATAAAAGAATAAACACAAATAAGTATTGGATTCAGAGAGTTAATATATAGTATCAAAAATTAAGAGAGGATCAGAGGAAGAGAGACAATGAGAAAGAGAGAGAGAGAGAGAGAGAATACCTAAAGCTGCTATTTTTGTCGATCACAAAACCACATGACATGTTAAATTCATTCTTAAATAATTCTGTTAAGGCTATACGCCCGGCTTCGAAATCGTTTTTCCCATTTCCTAATCGTATTTTTCATGAAAACCTTACCGAATTTACACGCTAATTTAAGAAAAAAATGCCTTTCAATGGATAAATCGTAATTTCTTCGAAATTGTCCAAAGGGCCCTAAATAAAAATAAAAATGTAAGAAATTTCAAAAAACAAGCCTTTATTTAAAATTATGTAACACTCAACAGCAATACATAAATTTTCTTTTTTCTTAATTTTTAAAAATAAGGTCACGAAACGGAAAACAAAATTTTGAAATTTTGGCGAAATTCACTGAAATCAAATAGAGTATGTGGTACGCTCGCACATTGTGTCGAGAGGTAGCTCCGCCTACCATTTCGGGCAGTTTCTACGCAGTTTGTAAAATACTTCTGAGATCGGTGTATGTTAAGAAAGTAATCGTTACTCGGACATTATTTTATCGAAACCGTTGATATTTTCTTTACAATATAGTGTACATATACAGTGTCAGCGTCACAATACTTCCTTATACTACGTATCAGAAAGTAAAAGCAATATGTCTTCCCGTCCCTAACGCTATACCTGCTAGAAGCGCATGCTAGGACTCACACGGCTTGCGGGCAGGGAGTATAATTATTATATTTGACTCGCAATAATTTGCTTCTGAAACGATCTAGAAATTTATTTCTTGCACAAAAAATAATTTTGGAATGTTGGCTTTATTTTGTTTCAGATATATATGGGTAAATTCTCAAAAATAAGATTAGTTACTCGATAGCTGAAAAATATCTTACACAAATTGGTGGTCTACTAAAACTTTTTTTTTTTTATAAAATTTACACACCATAAAGAAAAATCGAAAACACTAGTATCATCCAAATACTTTAGGGTATAACCTTAAAAAAAAACAGATCCCTAGCTCTCTGCATTGCTGAGATATCACGAGATAAGTATTAATAATTGAAGAAAATGAAAATTTTAAAATTTACACAAAAAAACGATTTTTCGACCTTTTTGCGATTACGATTTTATTTTCCAACTCAAAATTTGAATCCGGCAGGTGATTTTACATATCCAGCTTCACTTTTTTTGTGTGTTTGAGAAAATATAGATTGTATAATAGGGGCGGTTGCTTCCCGATTGCCAAACATGTGGGCCAACCGGCGATTATCTGAGACCATAACGCAGCCATAAATTACAGGCAGATTAGATTAGGTGACAAGTTCTTTTCTCTATCTTTTTCCTCAGCATAAGACAGAGCACGCGGACCCTTAAACATTTGTCTTTAATTTACATTTGCACGAAAAGCAGTGGTACGCCTATTTCAAATCGAACTCAGCTTGAAGCGGGCGTCCAGCCTTAAATATGACACAGATCTGTAAGCAAACAACTGCATAGTACTTTTTAACTATTTCTTCTAGATTTTACTCACTGAAACCGGAAAAAATAGTCATTCATCACGCCAGGTTTTCTGGCAAAACTCATATTTTTACTTTAAATAAGCGTAAAATTTCTCATTTTTACCTGAAATCTTGTATCCTATTCTTGAGTCAAAAAATATACAGGGTGTCCAGAAACTCTCCTGACAAACGAAGACCGGAGATTCCTCAGATAATTTTAAGACAATTTAATCCAATTCACCCTAGTCCGAAAATGCTTCCCAAGGGAGCTAGAGCTCTTTGAAGATGGCGACTTGTAATTAGTTTTTTTTTAATATCTCCCGAACGCTTCTATTTAGAAAAACAAAAACTGGTATGCTTATTTATCCTCCAAAGATGAATCGATTCCATCAATTGCGAATTTCTAGTAGCGGTCATAGGCGTCCGTTTTGGGTAGGTAAACGGTTACTTTAACGCATAACTTTTTTGTCTTTAACTTTTAAGCATTTGTGACACTAGATTATTAAACTTTCAGGTATTCTAGTACTAAAAGGTACTCTTACTTTAAGTCGGTAGGATACACCGTTTTCTAGAAAAATCGATTTGAAAATGTTTCGTTTTTTCGTCATTTCATCTTTCGTCATTTCAACTTCGCGAACTGACAACAATTTGACAATTAAAAACGTAGGTTTTATTTCTCTTAGCAGTTCAGAGCGAACTAGTGCAAAAAATAATAAATTGAATTTTAATGACGAAAAAACGAAAAATTTTCAAATCGATTCTTCTAGCAAACGGTGTATCCTACCGACTTAAAGTAAGAGTACTTTTTAGTACTAGAATACCTGAAAATTTAATAATCTAGTGTCACAAATGCTTAAAAGTTAAAGACAAAAAAGTTATGCGTTAAAATAACCGTTTACCTACCCAAAACGGACGCCTATGAAGCATTTTCGGACTAGGGTGAATTGAGTTAAATAGTCTTAAAATTATCTGAGGAATCTCCTGTCTTCGTTTGTCAGGAGAGTTTCTGGACACCTGTATATATCCAATAACGATTTCGTATATTGATTTTATAGTTCTAAGAGATATACAAATAGATAATGCGAGGAATTTGAGGGGCGAACAAAAACATTTACACAGAGACACAACCTTTTCACGATTCGCACATTTACTGAAATGCAATAATAATATGGAACGCAGTTTATCGTATTTACTGCCGTAGACCGGAGAAAAGTGATTCACTCAGTGTACATTCTTCATACATTCGTGGTAGTGGTGTTAGAGTTCTGTAGTATGGCTCCAAGAAATTGCGTAATTTTTCAAGCCAACTTTTGCTTTATTTGTGGTGAATACGCTGTTAAATTAAAAGTTAAAAAAAACAATTTGTGAGGAAAGATTATTTTTCTTACATCATGTTGAAACTTGAGGATCAAAACAAACCATGGGCTCCTCAGAATGTGTGTACTTCTCCACACCTTGAGGAAGGTTACGTTTGTGGTTTAAGGGTAAGAAAAACGCACTTCGTTTTGGAATAGTATTTCTGCTCATTGATTTAATACTACAAAACAAATATGTTACCCAAAGCTTATTTGAGCTATTTGTCCAGTACCTCAAACCCCACCAGGACAAATCTAGCTCATATTTTTCTGATGAGGAGGGACCCGACTCATTTTTTTCAGAGCGAGCTTAATGATCTAATTGAGATTTAGGCCTTTTTAGAGATGGAGCTTGACTAGGGTCAAGACTGAAAAATTAAAATCTGCTGGCACCTGAAACTTCAGTCTTGTGGTACAGGCACCGAGAAGAAGAATTCACTTTTTCTCCAAACATGTTTTCTTGTAATGATGTTCAAGAGCTAATGAATTGCTTTGACATAGAGTATGATGTATCTGATAGGCGCCTATTAATAAATTCGTCTAAAATAAACCTCAATCAGTATTGCTGCACAATAGTAATTTATTTGCATCTCTCCTCTTAGGACAATGAGTGCATTTTGAGGTAAACTATAACGATTTTTCTATGGTTCTTGAGAAAATTAACTATCAAGAACGTTGGATGGTTTGTGGAGACTTCAAAATTCTAACAACGTTGTTGGGTCAGCAAGAAGGTTACACAAAATATCCCTGCTCCCTATGCTTATGAGATAATCAATCAAGATGCCTCCATTGGATCAAAATTGACTAGTGACTTAACATCCGACATAGAAATATTATAAATACAGCCTTCGTCCAACTTGGAAAGGTTTTATTACCTCCTTTTCCTTATAAAGCAGTTTATTAAATCACTGCCCAAAGATGGGGAATGCTTAAGATATCTGTGTTCTACGTTCCTAAAATTGTCAGACGTCAGGTTGAAAGAGGGAGTTTCTTTGGCCCCGATATACGAAAACTGTTATCCGATTCTCTCTTATCAGAAACAATAGGGACAAAGAAGAAGAAGCGCGTGACTCTTTTAAGGATGCAATGCATTCCTTTCTTGAGGAATACTGAAGGTTGACTTTACAAAAACCATTGTTCAACTTAGGAGCCTATAGTGAAGAGGAGGGTGAAAGATTTTACCAGGATGTCCGTTATATCGCGAGACAATTCCAACATGTTAACTGATTACTATTGGATTCTCAGGCGGGAAATAGAAGATGTTTCACATGTATCTAGAAAGATAGTATGATTTGTTTGGTTATTAAAGAAAAATAATAAAAGTTTTATTGAAAAAACCTTGACATAAAAATTTAAATCTCTGTAAATTTAAAGAAAAGAATTAATATAGAAAAATTAATAAATTTATTGTCTGAGTATGAACGCAGATATACTGATGGCTTACAAGTGTGAGTAATAACATAGCATTAGTAATAATAAGCAAATCTATACATACTTGGGTGTAATAGCATCCAATGTATCGGGTGGAAAGGAATTACAAATTTGCACGATTTTATCGAAGTCATACTGTATGTCGTAGAGCTTTTCATCAGCGTCCAACCTGTAGGCGTGACTAAATGCTGTACTGATGTGAACGAAACAAGGCAAATTTTTGCAATCCTTGGCCAAATTAAGCGTTTCTCTCGTACCTTTGATATTTATGTCGACGGCTATATGAAGTCTTTCGTGGAATTTGACTGTGGCAGCGCTGTGTATGAAGACGTTTACCTAAAACACAAAGTGCAGGATATTAATATCAATTTATCAAAATTAACTGTGTTAGTGAACGCTCAAGAATTTCATCTCCCAAGTCTTACACTGTGCTACATTAAATTATGTATTTAGCTTGAAAATTCAAGGATGAAAATGCACTGTTTAATATTTTATATGGATTAATTAGAAATTTATGGGTCTTGGTTGTCGTTCATGTGGGTGAACGAACATTCAGTGTTATTGACTTAGAAATGATAATCTCTGTAAGTTTTTGTTCAGTACATCGCTTGTGGTTAACGTTGGGTTCGCCTGTTAATTTCTTCTGGATAGCGTTTTAGTATACTGTCAAGAATACCTTCTCGTGTACGTTCAAGTTTGATTTATCTGGATTACACGTTGCTTTTAGCAACCATTGTTCACAACAGTCTTGGTTTCGAGTAGTTAATTGTTGCCATTACGTATTGCGTTACTTGGCTGCGCCACATATCTACACGCAACGGCCTTGACAAGGGCAACCGGCTGTCTACAAGCATTCTATAGTTATTATAGTTATGTGTGTATGCGCAATGAAAGTAGGTTTTGTGGAGATATCCATTGTCCAAGGACTATTTGTAAACAATATCTTCAGCTCCAAATTTCATATAAAATTGGAACTTAATTAACAGAATTTTGTATAAATTGGAGTTCAGTTAGGGTTATGCTGGACATTATTTATTAGCTCAAATATCACCATACAATGTGTTAAACTATTTATAACTTGTATCTTTCGTTTATGAAACGTACTCATTAGTAAATTTTCATTTTGTTTATTATCAAGATATATTGTCAGACAGAATTTTTGGCGTTTAGTTTTGGCTTTAACTTTGAAATTTATTTGTAATTACTAAGTTACGCATTCTGTGTATTTCCGATGTGACTTTGTGTAATTTGTGTCAAGTTTAATAGTTGTTTTAGTCTAATTTTAGCACATAACTGTGCATATACTGTGTAGTTAACACAATACCTGCTATGACCCATTATTTAGAATTTTCTTTATGATCAAGAGTCATTGGGCTTTAAAAGTCTTAACTTTTAAAACCATTAATTAAGCTAGTGTTTGTTTATTTGCCGATTCTGTTAATTTCTTCTTGTTCTTTTGAACGGTTGAATTGTTTAGTGACAGCCGACATTATTCTTTTAAATTAATTACTAAGTGCAATAAACAAAACTCTGCAGGTTTTATTTTAATTTTCTTGTTTTTCATAATTAGTACCCAATTGGGAATATGAATACCTTAACCTAAATATTCTTAATTGTTATCGTTTGGCCTTATTTACTCTGTTAATAACCTTGTTAATGGGGGTATAAACTTATTATTCCCTGAGTATCTCGGGATCAGGTGTCAAGCCAAGGGCCTGACGTATTAATTAAGAGGGTGTCACCTAATTTAGTCCATCGTCTAATTTGATCTGTTAGACCTACCCCCTTCTACACTGAGCAAAGCGGCGACAGAATTCCCTGTATAATCAACCAAAGAGCAGAAGAGAGGTTGCAGCCAGGACAGCAAGTGTTTTGTGAGGCAGATATAGCGTAATCATCAAAAGGTTGTGTAAAAGGCAATGTTGCCCTGAATTTCGATATACTCAATTGTTCCAAAAGAGATAAGTAAACAGATCGACTTTCGTTTTATCGCGGCATTTATTCTCTCCTATTAAGCAGAAAGAACATAACAAAATTTCTTGTAAATTATGCATTCTATAGATACAGATTAATTAATGTTGACTAATAGCTATATTTTCAAATTTAATTACATTATGGGCTCAAGGGCGTCGCCAGCTTATGACTAAGGGGGGGGGGGCAATGGGGCAATATTATGGAGGATAAAAAATATGAACGCCGAGAGCATGAAGCGTTACACTTTGGAAGTCTTTGCCTCGATCCTCGATGACGATTGTAATAAGAACGGTTCTAATTCTAATATCAATGTTGTATAAAACTTCACAAGCCCTCGACTGATATAGTCGTGATGAAAATGGCGGCGATTTTAAAAACGGATGTCAAAATCTTAATGTTATTCTGAATATTCAATACTTTCTACAATATACATTAAACCTTGTGAATTTATTTACGTTTTGTCATGCGATGCGGAATTTATTAATAGGAAAGGAAGTCAATTGCTCGCACTTTGGTCGCTTTGCGGCTAGCTCTCTAGGGGGGGGGGGGGACTGCCCCCCCCTTGGCGACGCCCTTGTATGGGCTACATTTAGATTTTATGTAAACATGATTTATATAACATATTTTTTATTCTTTTATTTATAGAAAATCGGAATATTAACATAGCGTTTATTCAATTAGGTGTATAATTTGAAAGATTTCAAATTTGTTTTTTTCACGAACGTTATTCAGTGTGTTCGGATAATTGTTTGGTGGCAAAACGTCGAATCAACGAATTTGTCTGAAATTTTGTGTTAAAAACGAAATTTAGTGCAGCGAAGCGTTCGAAATGTTGAGGAAGGTCTTTGGCGCCAATACTACGCTACAACCACGAGTTTATGAATGGCACAGACGCTTTCAAGAAGGTCGATTGTTACGGCTAATTCTGCATTCTTAATTAAAATTAAATAGGTGATTTGTTCTGTTTTATTTTTGAATTGCAATTATTATGTTTTAAAGTTACGTTTATCTCTGAAGTTTTAATTGAAATTAGTTAGAAGATTTAATATATTTATTTCTATAATTTTATGTAGATAATGGGCTTTTCTTCGCCGTCCGGTTATGCTTCCCTTCTTCCTTTGTTGGTCTGTTGGTGGTTGGCTTAAGTACGCTATTTTTCATTGAATTAAAATTAGTTTTCGTTTAATATATCTTAATTTTTGGAGGTATTTGTTTCAAAAATTCTATTCTTGATTATCGTAATTATTCCGGTATTTTTCCGCTTTTTTTTTAAATTCAACTTTGTTAATTTGAGTTCGATTTTTCGTGTTAGCGTACTGTCACCGGCAGGTCTTCGGATTTTGCTTTTTCGACCTATTGCCAGTCGGTTGCGTATTATTCTTCGAGCGTGTTATCCGAAATTATCGTTACATAGTGTATGAAGTATTTTTTGGTGCTGCATAAATTATGTTGTAAGGAAAATGAAAAGTGTGAACACATGGATGTTAAAACTAACATCAAGCAGTAAATAATTACTGTGACTTACATGTATACCTTTATACGTAAAACGTATATGCATATATGCATGTGTTTGAGATACACACATACATTAAGTGCTATTGTCGACAATCGAACGCACAGACACCGGTGTTTCGACCTATGAGGTCTCATCAGTGTGCGTGGAGATTCTCGACAATAACTTCAAAACTTAAATCGCTGCTTATGTCATTTTAGCGTGTTAAATGCAGTGAGAGTATCACAGCGGCATCTAACACCCAAAAGATGACACAGAACAAAGCGATGGCTTCTGACGGCATGTTCTGCTATACAGAGGCCTGTATGTTAATAGTGTATCTCATGTAATAGAGCCTTAGGTGGCCTCACCGATCAAAACGAAAATGAAAAGTGTGTCATCTTTTGGGTGTTAGATGTCGCTGTGATACTCTCACTGCATTTAACACGCTAAAATGACATAAGCAGCGATTTGAGTTTTGAAGCTATTGTCGAGAATCTCCACGCACACTGATGAGACCTCATAGGTCGAAACACCGGTGTCTGTGCGTTCGATTGTCGACAATAGCACTTAATGTATGTGTGTATCTCAAACACATGCATATATGCATATACGTTTTACGTATGAAGGTATATATGTAAGTCACAGTAATTATTTACTGCTTGATGTTAGTTTTAACATCCATGTGTTCACACTTTTCATTTTCGTTTTGATCGGTGACGCCACCTAAGGCTCTATTACATGAGATACACTATTAACATACAGGCCTCTGTATAGCAGAACATGCCGTCAGAAGCCATCGCTTTGTTCTGTGTCATCTTTTGGGTGTTAGATGTCGCTGTGATACTCTCACTGCATTTAACACGCTAAAATGACATAAGCAGCGATTTGAGTTTTGAAGCTATTGTCGAGAATCTCCACGCACACTGATGAGACCTCATAGGTCGAAACACCGGTGTCTGTGCGTTCGATTGTCGACAATAGCACTTAATGTATGTGTGTATCTCAAACACATGCATATATGCATATACGTTTTACGTATGAAGGTATATATGTAAGTCACAGTAATTATTTACTGCTTGATGTTAGTTTTAACATCCATGTGTTCACACTTTTCATTTTCGTTTTGATCGGTGACGCCACCTAAGGCTCTATTACATGAGATACACTATTAACATACAGGCCTCTGTATAGCAGAACATGCCGTCAGAAGCCATCGCTTTGTTCTGTGTCATCTTTTGGGTGTTAGATGTCGCTGTGATACTCTCACTGCATTTAACACGCTAAAATGACATAAGCAGCGATTTAAGTTTTGAAGCTATTGTCGAGAATCTCCACGCACACTGATGAGACCTCATAGGTTGAAACACCGGTGTCTGTGCGTTCGATTGTCGACAATAGCACTTAATGTATGTGTGTATCTCAAACACATGCATATATGCATATACGTTTTACGTATAAAGGTATATATGTAAGTCACAGTAATTATGTTGTAAGGTGGTCAAAGTTGTTTTGGTGAAGAGTAAAATCGTGCCTTACATAAGTTCTATGATGTGGAAACACGGTATGGTGCTTTGACACGTGTTCGCATCAGAAGAGTTTTCTGTGCCTGCCTTTTCTAGCAGGATTTTCATTTACGAATTTTAATTGCCCGATTACGGGTGCAGGTTTAAGTGCAATTTCACTGTCGATTTTATTCGCAACTCCAATTCTGTGGTATTTCTATTTTCTTGGTGCTTATCGAAACTTCTAGTTCGCCATCCAAAGATATTCTAATTGTTGGACGTTGAGGGGATATTTGATTTTCCACCAAGGTTTCGGTCCATCCTCATATTTGGTTTTCCACCACGGTTTCGGTCCATCCTGATATTTGGTTTTCCACTAAAGCTACGGACCATACTTTTCTTTCCGTTCGGATGATGTCTTGTCTGGAGAAATGGGATGCACAGCAAAATGGACACCATAATCTTTTTTTTGTTTTTTTTGTTTGTGAAAATTGTTGAGTTAGTGGTTACCTTTACTTTCGAATATTTATCAATGTAAGATTATTTAATAGTATTTAAATATAAGTAGGAGCGGCTCATTTAAATTTATTTTATGTGTTGGAAACTTAGTTAATAATTCCTGAAGCTTAAGGTGGAATTTGTGAATAATTTAGTTTTTTTTAACGAGCTTCTACGGATTAGATTTGTTTTTTTGTAATCAACCTAGATTTAAAACTGTTTTATGTCAATTTACATTTCAATTTATGATTAATTTTACTGTCTAAGACCATGTAGGCTTGATGTATAGACATTTTTCATATACCTTCCATATGCTTATTGTTTTATCGAACACGTTTAATTGTATAAAGACTATGTAAACGGATCTCTATTTCGATCGAAATGAAACTCACGTACGGGCTTTGAACGCTTTGTAGGCCCTCAGCCAAGTTTTGTATCAGTTAGGTAACCTTATTACTTTTTTCCTTCTTTGGTTTTTGCTTTTTAAACTAAATCTTGCCATACAGATAATTTAGCACTGCAGCTTGTATTTTCAGCAGCTTGTATTGTTTTTATGATTATAGTTTAGTGTAACCATTATTTTTTTTTTAATTGGGTGTAACTTGAGCACTTGTTTATTGTGATTTGGATTTTGGATATTATACAGGGGGTATTTGATTAGTTTCAATGTTTTAGTCATTTGTACACCTTTGTAGTTTTCTTTTTAAATAAATGTCAATAGACAGGGGTTTTGTAACATACTGTGTGTTTTCCTTTTACTCCATAACAACTGGAGTTACTTCATCCATGACCAGCTCCACTGGGTGACAGGGATAAGAGTGTTAGATGTTTGTGGTCTCTATATCTCAGTTTTTTTCATAATCGTTCCTTGCCGTATACCATCTGGGAATTGCCCTTCCAATATAATTATAAAAATTTACTGTCAAGCAAGGTTCGGTAACTAAATTCGATTTACTATTACGGAGGTTGCTGAAGAAATAGGAATTTCGACTATGTGAAGCCATTTTTACGAATGTTTAGAACATGAAACGGGGGGGGGGGGCAAAATTTGTCCCTAAACTGCTGAATTTTCAACAAAAAGAGCATTTTGTAACCGTCGCTAATCAAACGCTTGGTGACCTCGCTGAGGTATAAGGCTGTGATGTTGAAACAAAAGATCAATCGTCTCAGTGAAAGTTTTCTGAGGAGCCTAGACTTGAGAAAGCACGTCCAAACAGATCAAATGCGAAAGTCCTTTATGCAGTTTTCTTCGGCTACGATGCGATAGTTCATCATGAATTTCTACCGACCAGCCCTAGAGTAAGCAAGGAGTATTATTTACAAGTTTAGTGCAATTTGCGTGCGTTAATCCGAAAAAAAAAAGACCCGAACTTTGGAGAGACAATTTGTGGATTTTACAGCGCGATAATGTACCAGAACATACCGTTTTGCTTATCCAACAGTTTTTGGCAAAACACAACATTGTTGTGTTGAGGCATCCACCCTATTCTCCGGACATGGTCCCCTATGACTTTTTCCTATTTCCTAAATTAAAATTGACACTTAAATGACGTTTTTCAATATAATAGATGAGATAAAGACAAAATTGCAAATCGAGCTCAAAGCGATACCTAAAGAAGCGTTTAACCAGTGTCTCTAAAACTGGAAACTACGTTGGCAAAAGTGTATAATATCACAGGGAGACTACTATGAAGGGGATGGTATAAACATTGTAGATTAAATAAATACTCTCTGAGATAATTCAAAATTATAGTTTCAATTTGATCACACCTCGTATCATATCAAGACAGAGCGTAGTTACTTTGATTAGGGAAGACTCCACTTAATGGCTTATTAATAACACAAATTTTCTACTTTTTTCTATCATTAAAACTTGAACTTAAGGTGTTCTACAAGGAACGGTACTTGGTCCCATTTTATTTTTAATTATTTCTGAATTATTTACATTATTTTAAAAGTCTATTGTAAAATATAGTTCGAAAATACTGTAACCTCTTGTGTCAACGATACCATGCGACAAATTTATAACACCAACTTTCACGTTTTACTTAAGTATACAACTTTTCTCGATCGTATATGTTATTTGCGCACTGGAATATATTTTTAATAATGTAGAAAATTAAACACAGGTGTTTCATAATTTTCTAATTTAGTAGTACAAGTCCATATTTTCATTTTTATTCTTATGACCTGAAAACACGACTGTGCAACATATTATGTATATACATATATGTTAACAAATGCGTTGCGACATTTGCAATTGTGTATTCAGTAACTCTAACATTACGAACAGGTGTTACGTGGACTATATGTATAAAGTTAATTACATGAAAATTAGGAAATGTATTATATTGATAAATAATTTAATGTGGCTTGTGCTTGAGAAAGAAAACATTACAGAATGCAATATTTTTGAAACATGGGTCTCCCCTGACGGACGATCAAAAAATCAGATAGACGGGAAGAAAAGAGGAAAGAAAAAGATAGACATACGATTTAAAAAACTTGGTGAGGAGCGAGTGGCAAGGGAGAGAGAAAACGAAATAAGATCAGGTCAACTAAGAGGTAGCATAGAAAGTTAAACAATAGAAGAAGAATGGTGTACAATACAGGCTGCAATGTCAAGTGCTGCGAACACCTGTTTGGGAAAGGCGGTATATAAAAGAACAGTGGAATGGTATGATATGGAATGTAGAGAGTCGATAATGGATAGAAATAAAGCAAAATTAGAAAGGGATCGAAACAGAACAGTGGAGACAATTAGTAATTATGAAGAGAAAAGGAAAACCGAGAAAGGAATGTGCAGACAGAAAAAAAAGAAGGTGTTGGCGAAACAATAGAATAAAAAACAATAGAGGAACACGATGTATAAACATGGTGATCAGAAATTTCTACCAAGAAATGAAAAAAACCAAGGCAGACCAAGGACATAAACATAATTTACTGTAGAGTTGAAGATGGGGTACTGCTAAGAAATCCAAAGGACATATTAAGTAGATGGGCGCAGTGTTTTCAACAACTGCTAAATGTAGAGGAAAAGTGCAGGAACAAACAACAACCCCAATAGAAAGATACCAACAAGAATGTAACAAACAGGAAGAAATAGAAGAACCAAGAGAACAGGAGCTAGACCATATAATTAAGAGGCTTAAGAATAACAAAAGTGCAGGTGAGAGTGGTTACCAGTTGAAATCCTAAAACAAGGAGGCGCGGAACTACGTAAATGCTTGCATCACTTAGTACTAAGGATATGGAGATAAGACAAAATGCCAGAACAACGGAGTAGGGCAGTCATATGCCTTATCTTCAAGAAAGGGTACAAACACTATGTCAAAATTACATGGGGATAGTCCTACTGGAAGTCGCTTACAAAGTAGTCAAAAATTATACGAAACAGACTAAAGAGGAGTGCTAATGAGATAATAGGCGAATATCAAGGGCGTTTCAGGTTTAGTAGATCAACAGACCAAATATTCACATTAAAGATGTTGCTAAATATCAGATACGAGCAAAATCTAGAATTGCACATGCTTTTCATTGACTTTAAATAGGCATATGACTCAATTTCTAGGGAAAAATTGTATGAAGCTTTAGCAGAATTACAAATACCGTATAAACCAATAAAGTTAATAAGAATGACACTCTCGACTCGAGAAGTAAAATTTTAGTGGATGGAAGATTCTCGGAGCAAATTACAACCAGAAAAGAACTAAGGCTATGAGACCCGCTTTCGACTTACCTATTTAATCTGGTGCTGGAAGGAATTATGAGGGAAAGCAACATCCAAACAAACAGCGCAATTTTCCACAACAAAGTACATGTTATTGCATATAGGATATGGTATAACCATATTATCGAGGTCAAAGGGGGAATTACAGAAAGTATTTAGACAAGTTGTGGAAGGAGTAATTAAATACGGATTACAGGTGGATGAGGAGAAGACAAAGTATATTAAAATGGTAGCAGAAGTAAAGAAAATAGATATACCAAATTCAAATCAGGTCGAGACAAATAGAAAGAAATTGAAAAACGCATCGTAAGAAGAAATAGAGCAGTTGAGCTTTAACATAAGTACTAAGAGGAAAAATCGTATCCAGAACAGCTAAGATACAAACATATGAGAAAATAATCCGACCAGCTGTTGTATACGCAAGCGAAACATGAACAATAACAAAACAACAAAAAGAAAAACTGAAAATCCAGGAAAGGAGTATAAATTTAAAGGGCTAAGGTGAAGAATAATAGGTGGCGACGAAAAACAAACACAGCGTTAAAAGCAATGCATAAAAAGCAAATATGCATTGCGCAAGAAGTAGTAGAAAAATAAAAGTTAAGGACCTCGAAGGCCTGTAGAGTCGATATAATATAAATGAAGGAAATATCGCGAATACATGATAAAAAAAGGAGAAAGATTATCGGGTTATTCCGCTGTAGTCCAACCACAGACACGTGTTTTAGACTCGTTGGTCATCGTCAGTACGGTGTAGCCAAAGAATAAGGTGGAACATCCTTGGAGATAGAAAAACAAAAGGAAGACGTTCGGGAAGACAGATCACCAATTGCAGCTTAAATGTATGTGATCAAATAAGAGCCCCAACACCTATACCTGAAATTTACAAATTTTCGATATCAGTACGTAATATAAATTAGAGATTACAATGTATATTTATTTTATGTAATTTTTAATATTTTATTTGTATTTTCAGAATCCTTCCTCTAATTTTGAAATGCAATGTATAATGCTAGTCACCAAGTTAAATTATCGAAGCGTCATCTATAATAATCTTAAATTACTCCCAGAGAATAAAAATTGTTTTTATGATGATTGTTTTTATGATTTTATAGCGCATAAAACAAGTTGAATGTATTGATTTATTGGATGTCACATAAACTAATACTATTTACGAGGAAATTATATATACATTGTTTTCCAACAGCTGTCGGCAACATAGTATTGTATTATATTATTTGCATCGGTACAATGGCAGGTATGATCCTCGAGAATCAAAAAAGGATCCGGTGTCAAAATGTATTTCTTATTCAAGATTAAAACATTATGATTTAGCTTAAATCAGGAGACATTACAATGACTCATCCTGCGGCAGCATATTGATCTCAAACTCTTTCATTTTTACCATTCAAGATTCACGTTTGGTGGACGAGTTGTAAAATAAGCTGAGTAGCGTATATTTGATTATCTAATAATTTATATAAAAAGGTGAGAGTTATGTTGTCCCTTAGAACTTCAAGAGAAATGACCAAAAATTTCGTCAGTAAGATGCTATGAGCCTTCTGAGCATGTGACACAACGACGATAGTCTATTGCAAAAGTTGTTAATATGCTCCTTACATCTACATTTGTAATCGACTATAAATCCCAAAAAGCGAACAGTATCGACTTGAGTTACACTTTTATATCTTACTAGGATTGATTCATCTCTATCATGTAAGGCAGTTTTTAATTTAAATGTTGTTTTTTTGAATTTATTATTAAGTCACGTTTCTGAGTGTAGTTCTGAATAGTGCTCAATGTATTGTCAGCAGTCTTTGTTAAATCTAATTTTTTTGCAATACTCACCAGTAGTGTGACATCATCAGGAAACTTTTACCCTTAATTAAATACAGCATAAAAAACAAAGGCCCAAGAACACTTCCCTGTGGCACTCCGTAATAATATAATTTATTGAGCAATACTTCGTGATTTACAAGATCAAACAATTCACTAAGATCTAGGAATATTCTGATACACGAGTTTCCCGCATCCATTTCATTTAAGAGTTCTGTAGGTGTATTTTTACTGTTTTTTTTTTGATACCATTTCCAAATAAAGATTTCATTTCGTCGCAGTATTTTTTGTTACAATGCGGAACCATTATTTTAACTCCAGGGAGGTCTTATTTCAAACGTGCAGATAAAAATATATATTTTAGCCTTTAAGTAGAATTTAACATTCAAAACATTCCAACAACCTTGAATAATGTTTCGTTAATGTAACTTTTTAAAATAACTGAATCAATATTTCTTATACCTATCTTATCAAAAATCTGTGAACATATTTTGAATGCGTTTTTCGTTAGGCCCATACGTGCATAATGTCAACCTTAAATGTATAATTCAAAATGTTAGTTCAAAAACAAAAATTTTCAAAACAATTTTAATCAAAATTAGTTTGTGGAATTTTGCGTAACCATGTATAAAATTAATATGTTTGTGAATTGAGTAAATGTTAGGTTTTTTCGGGAGAAAATGGATAAGATGTGTTTAATAAAAAACTATATTCATTAATATTGAACATATAATATTTAGAATCGATTTATTAAAAATTAATGTGTATTTCAATAATTTAAAACTGTTTTTTTTGCATAGATCGATGTAAAGGAGCATGCGTTTTGTGTGTTGAAAATGTCGTTGAATACCTCGATCGTATGCGAGGGAACAAATTTTATATGTGTTATAAAAATATTAATTTTGGTATTTTTAATGAGAATTTTTATTTTATCTTTAGTAAACGGTACAAGTTTTAATCAAAAGTTATGTTAATTGTGTGTAGTTCTAAGGATTGTTAAAGATAAGTATATAATTATTAAAAAAGGTTATAGTGTAAAAATTCGTCAAGGACGCATATCTATTGAATGTGAAATTTTTTTTTATGTTAAAAAAATTTATGAATATCATAGAGAGAATTTATTTGCTGTTAAGTGATTTTAATTGATTATATTTTTAAAACTGTAATCAGTGTTTAATTGATCGAATGAGTATTTTTTTTGGTCATTAAAAATTGAAATTTTAATGAGGGTGGTTTTTATAACGATTAAGGATGTTTTCTTTGTTTCTATATTTACGGAATTTTCTATCAATTTATTTACAATTTTTTTTTGTCGCGGAAGTCATTACATGTTTTTTTTATCTTTCTCTTTCATTAAGGGAAAGGTTTTTCATGTACTTTTCAAGTTTTTTTTTTATTTTTTTTTGTTTTTTTTTTGAATAATATTAATAAACTGAAAATTGTGAAAATTGTGACTTCGTGTTATTTGAAAATTACTTGACTTTATTGTATTATTTTTATGGGATATATGATCGCGATTCCAGACGAAAAGATCCAATCTCTGAGGGAACCTGAGATAAAGAAATTTTGTTTTTGAAAACTGGGCTAGTTCCTGGCTATGCGATATACCATAGCAGTATGTATGTAATACGTCGCAAGGCGGTGTCTATACATCGTACATACATACATACATACATACATACTGCAGTAGCTTTGCTTTCAAATTAAAATACAGTAATCTTGTACAAGCAGCAATTAACCAAAAACAACGATAATACAAAGCAGCATAATATATAATGAATGCAGAGATTGCGTTGACAAGTTAAAAAAAATTACTTCAATAAATTTATAAATTCAATCCCTATTAACATTCGTATTATTCTTGTAGCTTCTAGCAGTGATCTTGTCGACAACACTTCTTATTTAAAATTAAATAGGATAAGGTTAATAATAAAAAAACTAAATCTCATAAAATATTTGTATTCAATTCAATGCTTGATTCTTTTGCCACATGTGGCTGTAAAAGAAATTGTCCTTTTTATTTTTCCAATCATAAACAAAAAAAATGTATATTTTAATATATACGAAAACAACTTACTTTTAATATATATTATATAGATTCAAAATAAAAATATTACTCCCTGCTATCTTCAAATTTTTAATATCGTATAGTTTCAAATAAATAAAAATTTTCTTTTACGACGCTGAATTTCATTTCAACAAAGACATTCATTTGCACGAAATGCCTCTGGAGATACAAAATCTCGCAAAGTAGAAAACACCTTGATAAGACTCTCACCAATCGTCATATGCAAATATTTACACGTTGTACATACCACAAATTGGCTATTTGTCCATCAAAAATGCTCATACCTTTACGTATTTAAATGTGCTTGAAATCCTTATTAAAATTTTATCTAATAACTTGTTAATAATGCACAGTTAACATTGCTAGCAAACATTCTTACGTTGTTCCATTAATGCCCTTTTCACATCATTAACAATACTCCCATGATTTGTTAAATTAATCCTATAGTAGATTAATTTAACAAATCATAAGAAAATAATATTTTATTCAAAATATGGACGATGTTAAACGCTTTGCTAAAAATGATCATTTTCACATAGCATCTTTAGCATAATTTATTTCAAGAAAACTTACTTATAATATTCATACATTTCATCAAATTCCTCATGATTTCTATCTACCATATTGATAATAAAAAAAATGAAATTAAACTAAATAACAATAAATTAATTATAATGTGATAAACTACTTATTGAAATCAAAAAGTAACTTAATACATTTATCAACAAATGATTTTATGCAGTGTATCTGTTCGCCTGCAATCAATTCAGCATCAAACAAAATTTTTGCGTTCGAACAATTTAAAGATCGGCAGCTTCTCCCCCTTTACCGTCGTTCGCGGCTTTTTATCACCTCGGTCATCGAAAAAACACCATTCTTCGTCTGCAGCGCCACAATTCACGCACTAATGTTTATGTTGGCATTGTCCTGCTCATATTTATTTTCTTCAAGTTTTCCCCAGGTTGAACTGTACCTATATTGTTTTTGACAGTTAAAAATTGCACAAAAATACACGCACACAAATTGTTTATTATTGATGTCTGTGCACATTCACGATTCCTTGTCTTGGGTAGGTACATTCTTCTTCCATCAACGCTATCCCTCATTGTATTTGTAAATGAATTTGTTGCCTCTTTCATCATTGTTTAAATACTTCCGTTTTCCATTATTTAACACTATCCGTATTTTTCTTTTGCAGACATCTTCATTAGAAATAATAGGAAAGACATTGCATACTGATGGAATCCTTCCTTTTATGATTACTTTATCAGGAACATGGACCTTGACAGCTCTATTCCTGTCTTCGAACCACCTTCTCTCGTCTTCGTGTAGGTTAATTTGTATGCAGTCGTTAACAACATTAACATTTTTTTTTTTTGTAGATTTATTCAGATTAAACCAATTTTATCCCGTTAGTTCTGGAATTTTTCTGGATTAAACCAGATTTATCCTGCTTTTTCTGAAGTTTTTGATTTATTATATCGTGTCGAATAAAAAACACCTTTTTACATATCCTTTTTTAAAATTACTCTTAGATATAAGTATCAGATATTTATTATATTATTAAGTGTGACCATAAAATGTCTAACAAATAACAATCTTTTATAAACTTATTTTATTTCTTACGTCTACTCATGATGAAAGATGTTTTCATGTCGTAAATGTCTAATTTCACCTTTTTCATACAATTTTACAGCATTCAAATGGCTAACTCTTTTCACTGTTCCATCTTTCATCATCACTCTCTCTCTGTTATTTATTTTTAACACATTATTAAGCTTGAATAGTGGTTCACTTCTCAATATATTTAATGCCACTCTTACACAATGCAAAAAGTTTGGTTCGGCCTTTGTATACTGAAAATACATCTTGTGCTCCTCGTTTCTATAAATATAGAATACTTGAATTTATTTTCGTGTTTATTTTTGTACCTTTCATATAAATTTATTTCAATTTCAATTACAATATACCTATCATCATAATGTTACGCCGTTGCGGTTATGCAACTCATAATTCATTTTTCAATAATTATATTTACTACTAAAAATTATTTCCTTATTCTAATATAATAATTGTGTAACTATTTTATAATGCCTAACCAATATAGGGATCACGGCAATACGTATACACAGATCCCCCATGGCTAATGTTACTTGACACATGCGGTATGTAAAATAAGGAAACCACAGCAGACATATCGAAAAATAGAATATAACTAGTGATACCCGGCCTGCGTTGCTAAGCCCAAAAAATAAACCAATTTTTATCGGCACCAAACTGCACAGGAACACGCTTCAGACTATGCTAGAGTTTTCCTGAAAATTCCATCAAAATCGGTTCAGCCGGTTCGGAGTCTATAGGGAACATACAAACAGCGCCCGCCAAATACATCAAATGTTATATGTACGATAAAAGCTTACGTATTATATAACCAGTGTTGTCTTATGCAAATGAAGTAAATCTGTTTTATTTATTACTTGATATCGCCTCAGGAATGAGCGTAAATTTCGATGACTCACAATTTTATTCATTGTTGTCGTCTTCCATTCTATAAATATATCACACTACCAATTAGAATAATCGTTTCTATATTTTGCCACTGAAATGCGTACCAATTAATTAATTATTACAAATTGATTAGAACAGCAAGGTCAGAGCATGTAAAAGGTAACCGATAATTAATTTCTAATCTATATTCTTGCGGGCTCGGATAATCCAATTGCTGACACACATAATGTGTAAGATTTGTTTGATATTTTGCATTGTATTCGATCATCGGTACACCATATGTACGCAAGTAATATTTGCTGTCTACATGACATGATGTTATTATTGAATTCCACATAACAAATGACGAACGATGTAAGGTTATGTTATGGCAACTTTATAATTCATCAGCTGTTGAAATACCGAGTGCATATAATAATTAAAATTGAACATTTATTATGATTAATTGCTGACAACCAATTAGTTTCGGCATATACCGAAATATATACACACATTTATTTATTTGTATATCATTTACAACTGTTTTACCTTGTAAATAAATGACTTAAGTTGTTCGACGATAAATATATCATTATTATCACAGTTTCGGCTGAAGAATAATAAAGTCCCGTCAATAAAATTAATGCAATTTTTTTATTTAGAAGAAAGTTTAAAAGTAGTTTGCTGTATCTAGAGGCTAGCAGTGCATTCCGGTTTGTTCGGGAGTTAAGGAGTTCTTTAGCAATATCGAATATAAAAATGCGGAAAAGTTGAAATCGAAACTAAATACGTATAAATATTCAGTTGAAAGTGAAAAAGATGTTTGAGGTTTCTATTAGTAACACATAAATGTAATACAATTATATAACAACTATTTGCGTGTGTAGAATCGACCTACATATTTGTGTGAATTTTTAAATTTATATAATGGAAATATATGTATTTATATTCAACGTTCCTTAAAAGATGTGGTCAGTTTAGATGAAGATTGAAAAGAGCACACAAAATTGAAATTTTCATTTTCTTGCATAGTAATCAGGTCCTAATCAGCAGCGATTCTCTACCTGTGGGGGGCGTGATAAAACTAAATAGGGCCGCGAGTCTCTCGAGAAAAAATATCATTAAGAAATTTATTTAATTTACTGAAAAAAGGCAATAAAATACAGTCTAACATAATAAAAACTAAAATACACGTTTACAATGATTTAATAGTTGCTAATATTATTACTAATCAATATTAAAGTAAAAACAAAGTTAATAATTATTAGTGACTCGATTGGGAATGTCTTGCATAACAAAATTTTTTGAAACAAGGTTTAACATTAAAAATTGACAGACTAAGCTCTTTTACTATATTTAGCTGAGATCTATATTTTGTCTTCTAAGCAACCACAGCAAAAAATTTGGTTTCGCTTAGATAGGATGTTGAAAATAGTAATAGTATACGAAATGCTCTTGCTTCCAGTCCAGAAAACTCATCATTCAATCCTGTCCAAAATTCAAAGAGCGATTTATTACTAAATTGTCACTTGATTTCGACATTTGCTGTGAAGTCTATAAAGATTTTTCTTTGGCAATTGAAAGACCTTAGGGAGTATTTTGAAATAGGTCCTTAACGCAATCGTAACTTGGAATCAAGTTTAAATCAGCAAGGCAAATATTTCCTAAAATTATTTGCAAGCTTGGTTAAATGATTTTCAAGGGTTATAAAAACAACTTCCACATGTTGTTCTTAAGTCTTGTAAGTTTTAACACATTCATCCACATTTGTGTGTTTGCTCCTGTAAAGGAACCCGCCCCAACAGTTGGGCGACATAATGTAAAGGAACAAGCATCACAATGGAATTAAAATGCCAAAACTGCCCCACGTTGGGCGCCATAATGTAATGGAACAAGTGTTACAATGCAATTAAAATGAATAAAATGCCCCAAAGTTGGGCGACATAATGTAAAGGAACCCCCTTATATTTAATTTAATAAAATTATAGAGTTTAAATCTAAATAAAATTTAAATAACTTGCTTTGCCGGCTAAACTCAAATCAGATGATCTCAGGGCGATTCGTAATAATAAGAAATGATTAAGTAAACGGTGTTCCTAAACATTAATTATATTTAATTAAAAAAAAATACCATTGTAAAACTTTAACCAATTCGTATATTCAAAACCAATGAATTCTATATATAAAACTATTTTTTTTACATATAACAAAAGAAATAAAATATATTTAAAGACAATTTTAATACGTTTTCACAAATAATTAATCGGATACAAATCTTTATATATATTTTTCCATATAGTCAAACAAAACAACGAATGCTAGCATTTACTACTTAAGCTGGTTTTGTGTACTATTATATAAGTATACAACGATGCTAATACAGATGCAATTACATTCTCCTTCATAGAACGGAGATGATATTTATTTATCAACTTTATTATGTTAATCTCAATTCAAAGTTTATTTCATAATCTTTAATTCTTCAATATCAACAATATTTTTATTTCCAAAAATCTTTTAAAATACCTTATAATAAAGTTTCTTTCTTCGCTCTTCCGCGATGTCTATCTTCAGTAAAATCTTCTTTATTTTGCGATGTTTTCATCCGCATCATTTGGTTAGTGGTCACCATCCTGACGTGACGAATCTCCTTGTTCTGCTTACTGGAGCACAATATATTTTTTATAAACTTTTAACACTGTGCACATTTACTCTTTAAGTGCTATTTTAATCACTATTTTTCAAATAACAATTCTTATAATTGTTATCGCATTTATTATAGGAGTTTTAGGTTCTCCTTTTTATAGAACATTTAATATATTACTTAATTTTCTGATAGTCGGGGTTTGACGACTTCTTTATGAAGCCAGCCAGTCAAATCCCTCCGACTTTGGAGTTAACTTTCCGACTCGAATAAAGTCTAGCGGTTGACTCTCTCGTTTTTAGCGCGTGTTTCTATTTTATATAAAAGTGTCTGTGGTTCCCCTTTCTCTATATAGTTCGGTTATTTCCACTTAAGTTTCCCATACACACTCTTTTACGTAGGCGAATGTTTATCACAACTGTAGCGTTTATTTCACTGTTGTAAACATTCGGCGACACGGTTCTTAGAACTAAATACACACTAAGCTTATGACTAATATTTACTTAATGATACCATAACATATTCATTGATTTTAAATATTATTTCTCTACAAAATATCAATAACAGAATATACTAAATTAAATTCTAAAAAATTAAAAATTATAAAATTAATAAATGGATTGGTATGTACCGTTACACTCCTTAGAATTGAAGATTCAAGGTATTTAATTTCTCGAATATGTCGACCAAGCAGCTCAATTTCATCACAAATATGAAAATGTAGATTTCATATCTTAATTCATAAACATGTTGTAAAAATTTCCCATCTTGCCTCGCAATAAAATAGTAACGCTAAATATACTGCACCCATGTCTTTACAAAGTGCAGAAAAGATTCTTGATTTTCTTAAATTGGGTCGCAAATACTAAACGGTTGATAACCCCTGTTTTGTTTGCAGCATTATCATAATCTTGAACACGCAAACTTCCAGTATTCTGAATTAAACTGATTGAGGTATCAATTAAGTTGTTTGTTATATTCGCATCGGTTGATTTTGTTATGTTCATAAAACTTTTATTATATTTTGAGTTGATACATATCTTATAAATACGCTTATTTGCTCAATTTTCCTAATATCTGTTGTGCAACAGCGCAAGCATGAGATGCAACATCAATGAAAACAATCACGATGGCACAACTATAAAGATACACACCTCAGACAGGTCCAAATATACCAAATTATTTGTACTACCAATCTTCCGAAATATCACATTTAATTAAATGCGGATTAATTGAATTTTAATAACAGAAGTTCTATTTAAAAGGATATCTAATTTAAAGATTTGATATGTAAAATTACAGTTAATAAAAAAAGTTATAATTTTAATGATCTCTGCTATATCATTCATGCAATCTATATCTGCGTTAACTACAACGGCTACATCACTTCCGCCAATCAAATTTCACACGAGGTGTTAAAGGACGTTAAAATGTACGCATAATCTTTCAGGTGAGAGGATTTACATATTTAACATTGACAGTGACTTTTGTATTGAAGAACTGAGAACCCTCGACACAATTACGATTTAAGTGTTAGATACAGCACATGTCAATGTCAAATTATTTCTCTCTTAATTGCTTTGTGCTTTCTAAATTGATTTTAATATGTCGCAGGATCTATACAAATATTATGCTTGTATATATGTCCTCAATGGAGGTCAATTTCTCTTAATAATACATCCTTACCGTTACATGCTTGCTTCTAACGATACGAATTACGCATAACTTTTTATGGTGATGAAATTTTTCTAAGACAATGAAGGTATATACAACAGGTACCGTTTGAATTCAAGTGTGTTGATATAGGTTTCTGGGTCTTATAATTGTTGGTTGTATTTAACTTGAGAAAGTTTGCATTATGTATTTCATACGTATATTGAGTCCTATATATCATCTGATAATATCGAATTATAATTATTATTATAATACACCTCAAGGCACATGGCAAGAAGTGCGAATAAAATGATTGCCAACAAATGTAATTACTAATATTTTTTTTATTATCTCCTTTGCCCTTGAACAATCAAATACATTTATTTGTTTATAATTTCTTTTCGTTTAATATTTTATAACAGTTAATAGGAGTATTATATATTCGTATTGCACTATTTATAATTATTGTTTTGCATAATTCAATGCTCGCAACAAATCTCATTTTAGATTCATTCAAACTTTTACAGTTTTGAGATATTTTGAAAAAAAACCGTATTTGCTGATTTCAATTTTCTTCAATAACTCGATAACGCCTAATGCGATCGATTTTAAACTCTAACACTGTCAACACTTTTTTAAGACAAACTTTCTGGTATTAACAGTAACCCCAGATTTTCATTTGTTTCCAAGTTCATAGCACTAGAAATAGAAATTGCAATTCTATATCACTTAACGAAAGGAGGAATATCTACAGAAAAAAATACACAAATTCTCGCAAAGTTTAGTAACTAATGCATAAATAAAGTAAAGTAAAATAAATATAATTTATTGAAAAGGAACTTATACTGTGCTTTTGGTTTCAATTTATTGTTTCTTTTCTCTGAGTTGATATAGACTTTTCTATGCGCTTCTTTAGTTTTATGCACTTTTCGAAAATTATTGAACGTATCTTTATTTATAAAATGTAAATCGTATCCTTTTCATTCTATTTTGAATGCGTTTTTTGAGGGACGTATCTATCACATAAATAACGGAATTTAGTGTATTATTATTAGTAGTAGACCAGATTTATATTTTATGTTGCTGAACACATTTGGCCCCACGCTTCAGGCGCCAATTAGTAATGTGATGAATAATAAATGAGACAAAGAAATTAAAAAGAAATTTAGCAGAGATTATGTTTTTGCTAAAGAAGAATTTTTTGATACTTTGATTTTAATTAGGAATTGACTGTAGAGTAAAACATTGCGAAACTTTTTATTTGTGATTGTACTGCAATATTATTTTGCTATATTTAATTTATCATTTCTAATTTTTAATTTTTTATGCTGATTTTGTGGACGCATTTCATTGACTATTAATCATTCACATTTAATTGCAAAAATGTTAATTCCTCGCTTCTCGTTTCAACTAAGCAATCGAACACGGTATTCAACACATAATGGCATCATACCAAGAATTTCATCACTTCATCTGGCGTCCCTCAGGGAACTTTGTATGGACCTTTATCGTTCACGATATGTAAACGGGCCATTGTCATTGTTAAACTGTGATGATCTGGCGTAAACAGTGCTACTAAATATATTTTTTCAGATAACATCTGTTTCTGAACGTGTTAAAATTATGTTCTTGGCTATATACATTATAATATTTCATCTTTGTTATAATACTATGTTATTGTAATATAGTCTATTATAATCTGACAGATTAGACTCCTATGCCTGACTGTCAAATTTACATGTTGTTTAGAAATGTAAATGTTTAATTAAATCAAACAAAGCTTCTAAGATGTATTTATTTATGTTGTTTTTTAAAAATCTCCAAAAGTCTATAAAATGATTGCGACAAGTTCAATTGTTATTTTTATTTTGTTTACTATTTTTTCAAGTAATTTTCATTTAATATTTTGTAGTATATTGATGTTTTATATCGTATTATATCTAATTATTGTTGATGATATTTTTTTATTGTTTAATAGTTTAAATAGTATAGTTAACTTTTTTTTGTAAAATAAAAATGTCCTATATTAACTTTGTTATTATGTATAAAGAGGTGTTATTAGCTATAGTAGACTAAATTTATACTTTTTAAACAATATTTTATGCTTCTATAATGTTATACATTTGAAAATTGCCCTACGTTTTTGGCACCAATTAATAATGTAATGAATTATGAACGGAACGAAGAATTTTGAAAAAAATTATACTCTTGCTAAAGAATAAAAAGAAGATCAGGAAGGACATCTGGATTTTTTTTAAATAATTCGCCTCCACTATATTATCAATTATCAATTTATATTTAGAAATGGCCCCACGCTTCTGGCGCCAATTAATAATGTAATGAATTATAATTGGGAATTAACAAGACCTTTAGCGAAAATTATATTTTTATGTTGTATTAAATTACCCTCGTCCACGTACTTACCTTATCAATTATCAATTGTCTATCTTCAATCGATAGTCCAAGTCCTGGCAAACTAATGTCACCATTCACCGGGCACACCTTATGCCTGAATTTGGGCTGCTTTTTGGACAATCTTTCGAAGAGCTGTAACGAGAAAAAACGTAAAAATATTAATATATTCAAGTCCTCGATTAGGAATGGGTTTATAAAGATAAAAAAAACATTACACTAATCCAGCATGAGGTAATTCTTACAAAAACTATTTAAATCGATGTTTGAATATGTACCTTTGATTCGTCAAATTCCGTTTGTTTTATCTATGTACATATTGTAAATCAATATTTAATACTTTTGGTATGATATGATGTCAAGTTACATAATGAGTGTATATAAATGAATGTTATATACATGAAATGCAGATATTTCAAGGTAAAATATTGACTATTTGTAAATATCGTTAGTGTGTCGACTAGAACGGTTTAATAACGTAAATAGAATATCTGATTGATATTCATTTAGCAAGAAATTAACAACTTAAATAAATTTTAATTTTAATTGCGAGCAAACAAAGGGTATTTATACATTGTTTGTGGAAATTGTGCAGATGTGTTATGATAATCCTGTATAAGTGTGTTAATTGTATAAGAACAGTTGATAAATTTAAAGTAGATATTATATAATTACAAAAGAATATTAGATATTCAGAAATCGAAATTTAAATTACAGGCTTAATTCCCTTAGTGACGATCCAATTGTAGTCTTTTTAATGGTCAAGAATGTTTGAATATTTAAGCAATTAATCTATATGTAAATTATAGAAAAATATTAGTTTGTAAGTAATACTTTGTATATCAGAATTTATCGCCTTAACTGAAATTTGGTTAAGATCTTCAAATCAGCATCTGTATGTGGATGATATCTCGATGTTCGCAGAAGCATCGTCAAAGGAAGATAGAGATCACAAGTCCGAAATAGTGAAACAAGAGGTTGAAGAATGGTTTGAGAGAAGAAAAACGCAACGGATCCAATTTTGCAAAAGGAACAGACAAGGAGATGAAAGCTGTGATGTTTTTAGGACTCACTGTGGACGGCAGGCTTAGCTGGTTTTCACATGTAACAGAGATTTCTGACATGTTGACTGCCACAATTTACAGTATGGAAAGTATGAAATCTATATCCACATACGAAGCTGTAAGAATCCAGGTGTGGGGCGCGTCCGCTGGTGCTGAGAGTGTTTTTCTGCTTCAGAAACGAGCTATGAGAGTCTTGTGTGATTTAAAATCAGATGAAACGTGTAAATCATCGTTTGCAAACCAAAGAATACTTACCATTTCATGTGTGTATATATTAACAACAGCAAAGTATGTACATAAACACAAACATTTCAAAAAATGGTGACGCACACTTTTACGCAACAAAGATGAATTGAAGATACCCTATCATCTCTTGACAGAAACGCAGAGATAAGTCCACTACTCAGTATCTAAAGTATACAACAAGCTAAACGCCGTGGATCATGGTCTAGAGAATGTTTGTCTTCAAAAATATGTGCGAACTGTTTAGAATTTTCTTATGGACAATGCTTTCTATTCGCTGGAAGAATTTCTGTGTTTCTGGAGAATTTGAGAGAGAGAGAAGATTATTTAAAAGTATTTATACAAACAATTTAAATAGCTTTTTTTTTTGAGTATAACTTTTGGAGCAAATAAATTATCTCATCTTATCTTATATTATCATATCTTATACAGTCTGCAAAGTTACAATACAGAATTTTACTACAAAAACAGGAAAGGAAATGAAATAGCTCTATATATCAAAGAGAATATTAAATATTTATTAAGTTCTTACAATAAATAAAATAGAATTTTGGTAATAGAAATGTACAAGTCGGCACAAATTGCATACAAATTCATCTGAGCTAGTACGAAAAAATAATATATTGTGCAAACGTAAAGGACATGTCATACTGGGTTACTTTAATGTCAATATTGCAAATAATAGCAGTGTACCAAATAACAAACAACCTTAATATCCTAGACCATAATACAACAGACATTACAGAACCTGTCGAAATAGAAATAACACTATCAAATATATCTGATCACTTCGCAGTATAAACAACAGTAATGAAAGCTGAACGAGTAGCCCAGTATAAATAATTTGTGAAAATTAAAACGAATTGTAAAAACTTTTCCACTCAAATAACAAACGTCAGTGAAAATGAAGTAGTTTTTTCGACAAAATGCTGGTCTGGGTGCCTAACCACGTGCCGTCCACTATCTTCAGTCTAAGCACCTATAGAACCCCGACATTCAATTCTTCTATACATATAACCATGTCGTATGCGTATTGATCCAGTTAATTATTGTTTAATTTTAATTAATTGTATATGTGAGTGAGAGGATCGATTTACTGCTTTTTGCGTGTAACTCAGATAGGATGCAATGAATATTATTAATCTTAACTAATTAAAAAAATCTGTCAGAATATTGAAATGAACACATTTATAGAATAGTATGATAAAAATTCAAATGAAAACAAACTATATACTCTCTAGTAAGTCTCTTAATATAAAAGTAAAATTATTAGTCGCAATAAATAAATAAATTTATATTTAAAATTTTTATCTTTTTTCGATTGTCTTCGTATGACTATATCTTCGTCAATATAAAAGGTAGCAACTTCCGGTTTTTATTATTTACTTCAGTTTTTTATGTGCATCAATATTACGATATTAAAAATATATCGAATTTTTAGTTCACCTTGAGAATTGCTCCCCCTTGCGATCATTTTGGAAATTGAAAAATATTTTTGTTGAAATTCCGGTAGTCCGTATTTCTATTATGATTTTTTCCGCCAGGTTGTACGATAAACGCTGGCCGAGCTTGAACAGACACCCGGTATATATTAAACTGTTACCTTAAATTCTACACTCAATTATATGATGTTTACGCATTGCACTTTCATATTGAAAAGAAAATTTCATGAATAATTTATAAGCTCGAGGTTACCATAAATTAGGTCAGATATTGCACTGAATATTAAATACTGAATAGATTTTACATGTTAATTCGAAAAGTCGCTTTTTAACAATCATTATTTTATTAATATAAATTATTTATGCATGTCAGAACAAATGATAAAATTCAAAACTTGAAAATTTATCACATTCTTAACTATTTTATCTTATAGGATAACGTATATTTTTAAGTAGTCTATTACGGGTTTAACGGGATAATATTTAAACCTCTTCTTCTTTTTCTGAGATGAGATATGGCTGTGAGCAAGAAGAAGAAGAAGATAGAAATGAGCAACTGCAGAAGTGTCTGGCCGAATTAAAGTCTGTTTCCATAGTTTTGCTCCAGTAGTGCTTGAAAATTTTGAATCTTGTAGGCGTGGAAATAAAGATCGTCGTGTAAGATGAAGACCGACGTGGACTACGTTCAACGTCTCTCTCATTGCCGCTATGTTCTCGTGTGTATATTTCCATTACCACCTCTCTTATTTACTGCCAATCCGGTGGCCGCAAAGTTTCGTACACAGGTCTTTATGGCATGGGTTGATGGAAGAGGATTATTACGATGAATACTTCCCACTGCTCCATTGTAACAAAAAATGCTTTAAAATTTTCTCTCAAGATGGCGTTAAGATTGTTCTCCTTACTTCAGCTAAACCAAAATAAGCGCTGTTGCCAAATCGCTCGAATCACTGCTGCACCCTGTATAATACATCTTTATATGGCATTTTATCATCCACTCTGGTGGTCATTGTTTATCGTACATAAGTTAAAATAATTAACATATTTATTATTATTTTTTGCATATTTATACAATGCATTAAGGCAATTAGCGTCATGCTAAAGGTCAATTAATTCTTATTTTGACCTAGTATCTACATATTACAATAAACAAGTAAATGAAGTAGAAGTTACTTGCTCTAAAATAACTGGAGACAACACAAAAAATAATAAACCTGTTCACATTCTTGTTTTTTGTTGATTTACATAAATATTCAGTAGGTACATTGATCTCATTCACGTTTTTCTTATGGTGCTTAGTAATTATGAACAATGATTGTGTATAATACGAAAATTAGTCTGTTTTTGTGATGTTCTGATTCATTAACTTGTTTTCGTATAATTTCTCATCGCTTTTTTTCGTAGTACCTTGTTTACTAATTTACGAAACAAATGCATCGCTATTAAGTTAAGTGCGTTATCGTGGTAAGCGACGGGATTTAAACAATACCGAGTCCCCGAAAATGGAAATAATATTGTATAGATTGTTTCCTGAGCAAAAAATATTTTTTTTTATTATAATTGGCGAAATAAATAAGCAAGAAGTTAAACTAATAGATTCACAAATGAGAGAAAAAAAAATTCAATCCCTATGATCCAAAAATTCATTTATAGAATAAGACTCAATGCAATAGACAGGAAAACACACTTTTAAACTCCTTGATATTGTCCAGAGGTTTCATGTCATTTGGAAATTTGTTAAAAAATAACATTTCGGCGAAGCCAAGGTTCCTTTCCGTCGAATTCGGAAACACTAAATACCGTTCTGTTTTTATATTTATACAACATACATTCATAGATGTATATATTATATACAGTCAGCAATCTTTTTGTCCTGAACAAATTTCGGCAAGTGTCTAAGTATGGCTTTCCAAACAGAATCCTTAGAATTCTTTTTTGAATTGCAAAAATCTTAGTCATATCCGATGAATAACCCCACGAAATAATTCCAAACTGTATTCCTGAATAAAAAGAGCTGAAATACACCGATAGCAGGGTATTTTCATCAAATATGTGAGCTAGTAGGCGCATAGCGTAGCATAATCTCACTAGTACCTCACAAATTTTGTCAATGTGGATACTCCATTTTAAGTGTTCATCCATCCAGATTCCCAATAACTTTGTGCAAGGAGACTGCTGAGTATTCAAACTATTCTAAAGAATGTCTGACGAGACTGGTATACCATTTGATCATCTAAACATTATAAATACAGTTATCCCTTCATTCCAAATGAGCTTATTTGCTGCAAACCAATCTAGCAACCTATTGATGGATCAAGTTCTTATACCTCTAATAATTAAGTCGGTGTCATCTGCATAAGTAATGATGCTGTTATTAGAATCACATACAATAGATCCGATATCATTCATAAAAATTATAAAGAGTAGTGACCTAAGGACACTATCCTGTGGGACACCTATAGTCACAGTGGTCTCATCCGATTGCGTAATAACTCCGTCAATGCAACATTACACTGTTTGTTTACGATTATTTAAGTAAGATTCTAGCCAGTTAATTGCTACGATGCGTATACCGTAAGAATTTAACTTCTCCAGTAATATTGAATGATCATGAAGTTCAAAAACAGACCACATGCCAGACCGCGCTCTTCCAGAATTGACAAAACCCTCTGAGTATATTGATACAGAGCCGTCTTAATACCCCTTCCAGGTATGTAACCGGTGTTGTTCCACACAGAAAAGACTGTTTTTGAAAAAGTGATAAGTAATACGCTTAGCGACTAGAGTCTGAAATGTTTTGGAAAACGAAGATAAGATACTAATGGGTCTATAGTTTCTAAAGTGATTACTATCACCCTTTTCGTAAATCAGTGTTACTAATGAATAGATAGCTGCAATGCATTTCAAAACGGCCTGGAATTTGTTTTTCGAACATTCCTGGGGAAAATTGTCCTCTCAACCAGAACTCTTGAATTTGTTTCAGTTAAAACATAAATTAGAAGAACTTGGTATTACATTGGAGCAACTATATAGTGCTGATCAGACATGACTCTATTGGTAATTGTTATCAGACGAAACACTTGCCTCGGCGAAAGAAAAAACTGCTTCTGGTAGAAAAACAGTAAAGCAGAAAAGAAGTTATTGGTAAAGTTGCAAACGTAAGACCATTTAAAAATTTCAAACATCCTGTGGTATATGAACATTTAAAATCAGCTTTCTAAAGGATAAAGATATCCAGATGAAAACTTTATTTCTACTAGATGGGAAAATAGTAACAATTCTTCTCCTCTTTCATGGATCAAAATGTAATTAGGTTAACAAAATTGTACAACAGAAACTGTCTTCTATCTATTCCAGCAGAAAAAAAACGTGAATTTTCAGATACTTTGAAAATGTTGAGAATTAGAAACACAGTACTCAACTCTGTAGCAGCTTGGAAATACCTTAATCCCAAAATTAAAAAAAATATTGGAAGAATATTTTAGATGGTGTTTCAAATAAGGATGATGACGAGACTGTGCCACTTGCTATTTTTAAACGTCAATGTGATATTGAGCATTTAATGTTTAAAATCTCTTGAACTTCTGCGTATATTATCAGTTTATCCCATCTCCCTAATCCATATGCAAATTTGTTTTAATTTTATGTACAAGAGTATGCATTTGAAAAATCTGATATTTTGTAGAGGCATCAGTGTGAGACTGAGTTGAATGGAGCAAATAAATTCGAAAATGATGTTGATGACGAACCGAATGAAAAAAAATCTGAACGTTTGAGTAAAGTTCCACTAGGTAGCGTAATAAACACAGAGCAGAATGATATTGATATTACGGACCTCATGGTCATAAAGAGAATGAAAGAAGAGTCAGAGTGCAAAAATTAAGAAAACCCCTTTTGGGGGAAAAAATTGCTTCTTTAGACATTCTTTTCATCTAGAATCTAGACATTTTTCCATGACATCTGTTATTCGATGCATTTGATCGACTATCACATGTTTGTTACCAAAACCAAATTGGTGATGAAAAACCAGTTGATTCTCTTCAATTATCTCTTTCGTTATTCTCGAGAACACTGCGAAAGACGTTTGTTATCATGGGAAGCAAAAAAAAAAGGTTTATATCGTTATTTTACATTTATAGTTATATATAATATTGGTAAGTGATTTGGCCTGAAGTCAGCATTAATTAGGTGATTTCACGATGCCTTTTCTAGGCAATTGCTTTAATATTTCTCCAGTAATTAGATCAAATGCTGGAGCTTTCTTGGGGATGATATTAATTTGATTGCTTTATCTACTTCTTTGGGTGTACCTAGTTTTTTGTGGTTTCTTTTATAACTTCTGGTTGATCAATTAATTCTAATTCCTCGTTGGGATTGAGTGTATTTTCTAAGTGAGACTTAATGCTCCTCCTTAATCACCCTCTCGCATAGAATGATTGAACAATTCATTCTCCAGTATATCTTTCATTGGTATGTTATCCAATCCAGGTGTTTTGTTCTTTGACATGATCAGTTTATCGACAATTTCTGCATTATTGTTCAATATCTTAAGAGATTGCCTGCAGAAATTGAGGCGGTTAAGTTTATCAACAGGGTCCAGCCTCTGGACCATCAGTACACCTTATATGGATGATATTTCAAATCTAGCTTTAAAATTGGTCGCATACATTGCTCTGAAATTCGCATTCCTATTGAATACCGAATTGCCGAACGTGTTGGACTTTGTTCTAATGCTACTCTGGTTTTTTCAATATTACTTTCTGTACGAAGTGTACGTGTACCTCAGAGAAATTTTGAGTGTACACTGCCCCTTTCGTCTGCGTCTCCTATCCATCTCAAAATTGCATTTCTTAATGGAATTGCAGCACGTACTGGCAAATTAAATTCAAGGCGAAATCGTCTCTGTGGTTGCACGACGGGCTGGGTCAGAATAAATGATTTTACAGCAGAGATCCGTTGATTAAAAATTTGCCAATGTAACACGAAACCTTCGATAATAAAATACAATTTCATCACTATTTAACGTTTATTGTCAAATAAAGAGTATTCAACAGCAACTTTTTCAAAATCATTTAATCCCGATGTCGGGCCTTATATTTATTACACATTTATTTGAATTGTTACATACACAAGATAACAATGATGAGGCGTCTGCTGAAGAAATCATTAGTAATCCCACAATTTTAGTTTTTATTAAATGCAATTCCATTCAATGAAATTTTATTTAAAAAATTATTTATAGAGCGCGTTCGGATTGACGTGTTAAAGAAATCATTGCAAAAGTAATTCATAAAAATATTTAATTAAATCTGGCGTAGTATTTTGTGCCGACGTGTAGAAGGAATTATACTGGTCTGGAATGAAATAAAAACATAAATATGAATAAATCCACTTTTTTCTTGTCAAGTATGCATTTTTTATTGTTTTTTTTAATTACTCAACATTCCGTATTTGTAGTGTTGCGTTTTTGCATTTTCACGATTTTAATCTATTCAAATCGAATATATGTATATACAAAACAAGTTTGAACTGATAGAAAGGGAAAGAGAGATATCGACTAACACTAATGCATTAGCCTCTGCGGTTCTCGCCGTGACTTCGTGACGGTCAATCAAACAAAAAGTTGTATTTTGCAGTTGTTTCTGTTTTAAACCTGATATTACGGAAACTTTTGCACAAAATTTACACATGTAGGGAAAATTTATATATGTATTAGGTAAATATTCCCAACCACAGAGTAAAAAAAGTTATATGGTAGCATATTATTAACATATTATGTAGTTTATAGGAAATTTTATTTTTTTTTGGCACAAAATATCAAGGACATGTAAAAATTCTGTTTACTAGTTTTGTTATATTTATGGCGAATTTACTATTAAAATCTCAACGGAATGCGATAACTACTCTGATGAAAAAAGCCTTTCAGTTTGTCGATGAAAGAGGCCAAAATTGGATTCCAGAATCGTTAGCCGTGCGTTTTATTATGCGTTGTATTGTACGACTCACGATTCTGTCCATCAATTCTGACGGGCAAGTGCTATCGCGAATTAAAATTGATTGATCGTTTTGACGGTTCAAAACATGGAATTTCAACAGAAAACGTTAGAATTTATGTTCAGAAAATTCAAGTGACGTTTACTTTGCGATAACGTCAGTATGAAAATTTAATTTCAGGTTATGAACCGTCAAAACAACGGTCGAACAATTTTAATTCGCGATGACTATCAATATAAAAACCATACAAAACTGCTTTATAAGTGACCATTGGTAATTATCAGGAATTTTTAACAATAGATTTCAATTTAGCATGTTAAGATTAAACTGAAAGCTATAAGGATACAATTATTGAAGGTATTCAATCAAAATGTCAAATATTAAATGAAAACATTGATTTTGATGAAAACATACCAATGCCAAGAAGCAGGAAAATGCATCACCATGTTCCAACGTTTTCTTATGCAAGAAGGCAATGATGAAAGTCCTATGTTCGCATTGCGCATTTAAACTATAGATTCCATCAAAACCAGCAAAATATGGTATCAAAATATACTCACTGGTTGACTTTAAAATGTTTTATACCTAGGGAAGAGTAGACCATGTTGACAAAATATGTGCTACATTCAGCGTTGCAAGGAATATAAAACGTTGGCGTATGAATATAATCTTCACCATGTTGAATGTTGCTGGCATAAATTCGCTGATAATTTAACTGGCAAATGATTTGAAACCAATTAAGAGGCGTCTATTTCTGAAGAAGCTTTCTCAGGAACTTATTATTAATGGCCCCACGTTGGGCGCCATTAATATGTTATTTTATAACAATAAATAATTTAGCATATGTCTTTTAAAATAATCTCAATGTGGGGGAGGGGGGGGGGGTTCAATTTCGATTAATAGGCATTCTCTGAGTGATAGTATAGATCCATCTTAGGCATTATATTAGCTCTGCTATAATTATTATCACAATCTTATTTATTAAAAATTAAACTTTAAACTTTTAAATGCAAAATATTATAGGTTAATTATTTTCGAAAATGAATGTTAGATACAAAAATAACTTGGGAATATAAAAATTATTTTATATGAGTAAAATGTTTGGTTCTGTAAAAGTGGCCTATTATGCACCATGTGCCCGATCCTACTTATCTCACATTGCGCCTCATAGCGTTACATGTTCATTTATATTCTTAATATATTAAATTCTATCAGAAATGTGTTTTTATTTATTAATTAATAAATTTCTCTGTCTTTGTTTAATTAGGGAGGTCGCTTAATTGGGCCAAAATGTTCTGGTCCCAATGTGTCCCGTTTAAGCGGAATTGACTGTACTTAGTTTGCTAATATTGAAATATTAAAGTAAAGGCTTATTATTACATATACGTCAGCGTTACAATAGCAATTTATATAATTATTTAGGAAAATTTAAAGTCAAAAATTTCCAAACCATTTTTATATAATAAAAACAAGGCCAAACTACTTTCGCGTAATCTTCAACAAAAATATGCCTGTAATGTAATAAACACAATATCTATGTTATAGTTCCAGACTTTTATACATAACATTACAATATTTCCTGAAGATATAAATGAATTACCAGTAATCACTTCAAGAAAGTCTTGAATTTTATCCTAGAGAAAGTAATATCATCATTATATAATACTATATACATATTTCATCAAACGTAGCAATTATAAAATTCTAATTCATCGATCTAGTTCGAAGTCAGACAACGATAATTTCACAATCTTTAATGTACGCAAGTAATAATTATTAGACAATTTTCTCTTTTAGTATTGGACAAGGTCATGCCTTATTAGAAATAGAATATTGTCACCGACTGTGTGTTTATTTGATTAATTAAGAAATATGCTAATGCATTTAGTAATTTGATTGTGTAACATCAATAAGTACACTTTTTAAAAATGTTCCTTTAATATATGAATTGTCACATTATGTACGTTCAAATAGACGTCATTGTATTACCGAGAATTAGTTATTAGCCTGTTCTGATAAGTGTCCTTACGACAAAAGACTTGAAGTGCGTCAAAGATATCAGAATCATTTTGTTTATCAATGATCTAGTAGAATATTATTAAAAAAAAAGCTAAAAGTCGTGCAATAATACAATACATAACATACTCCACGTTGAAAGCATATTAAAAACTGAGGTGTAGGCACCACAAGACTTTGATATACGTATGTGTCTTCCGCATTGTTGATACAAAATTTATTCCTAATTAAATTTTAAATAGCTTTATCTTAACCTTGGAGATGTAAGCTATACGGAAGACCATCCGTATAGCTTACATCTCCAAGGTTATCCCACCTTATTCCTTGGCTACACCGTACTGATGACGACCAATAGTCAGAAACACGTGTCTACGGTTGCTCTATAGCGGAACTTACCAGTTATTATTCTCTTTCTTGTTATTCTATGTATTCGCGTTATTTCCTTTTTTTTGATATTATATACCGTGCCTTCAAATACTTTCCGCATTAGAGTAGGCTGTTTTTGAAGTTTTTAAGTAATCAATGTTGATGTACATGCCAATTTTTTGAAAACTTGAAATTCTGACAGTTGTCATACTTAAATTCAAGTTATAGACTCCTATTATTATTTACATGACATAACTAAACTATTAAAATTATGCACTGTCACCAACCATTAAAAAAAAAGCATGGCCGTCCCTAACGCGGAAAGTATTTGAAGGCACGGTATATATATATACATACACAAATGCCGAAATATACAAGACATGTATTTAAATTAGTCATCTTCACGTAGCGGCGTACAATATTTAATAGTAAACATTAATTAAAAATAGCAAACAAAAAAAATATTATTATGAAGGGAAATAAATTAAATTGAACAATTGGAGTAGAGCATACTATTCATGTAGGTTGACATGACGGTCTAGATTTATCATAGACGCACATCTAGTCACAGCAAACAAATAATACAGACTATGTGTTAAAAATACTATAATGTATAATTGTGTAAATTAAGCATGAAAGTGATATCATATTAGATTAAAAGTGATATATTTTTATATAAAAATTATTCAAAATCAAGCATTAAATACTACATTTATACATTTATGATAAAAAAATTTAATCGATCTTTATTACATCCTTCAGTGTTCTTTTCCTCAAACTTTGGCTTCACTTGTATATACCTGGACAATATATTGCTACATGTCTATACCGGGTGTTCCTAAATATCATGTACATAAGGAAGGGGGTAACTATTTGGTTTATTTTGTGCCTAAAATTTCATATAAACATAGGTCTGCAAACGCTTCGTTACCAATATGCAGGGTGTTGAAATTTCAAGAATTTTTCACTTTTTACTGTATAGCTCCTGCAGTTTTTGAGATATTTTGTTCAAATTTGGAAGGTAGGTTACGCTATAAGGCATGCATCATTAGCCATGCCAAATGATTATGTAAATCTACAGGGTAATAATTTTTTCGGGGTCATGCCCTCTTTTCTCACCCTGAACTTTTTTGCGATGCGCCACTGCTAGATTCTAAAATACGCAGTAAACTTTCTGTCTTGTTTAGAAACTTTTTGATCTCTCGTATTTTTTTCTTATCTCTGACCGTTATCGAGAAAAAAAATAGAAAACAATTTTCTGTAATTCGCCAGAGAAAATAAATTTTTTTAAAATGGTCTAGTAGGCTCTGGCTTTATTCAGATAATCACTTGAGTTTATTAATTTTAAGAGTTAAGGTGATACTACCTGTTAAAAAATAGGATGACCCGGTTTTCGTAGCATTGTTTTATTACAATACAAAGTAACATAACTAATAACAATAAAAACCCTAAGTAATAACAATGACAATGAAACTATGCTTCAACAATTGTTGAAAGTGTCCTCCTTCAACCCTTATACAGGCGTCCGCTCTTCTTCTCATTGATGCTCGCACTCTCTCAAATACTCCTGGAGTATTTCTTATCGTTTCAAATCCATCGATTATTCGATTTCGTAAGTCATCAACAGTATTCACAGGTGTTGTATACACTAGAGATTTGAGATGTCCCCACAAAAAAAATCTAGACTATTTAAGTCAGGGGACCTAGGGGGCCATGGCTGAGGTCCACCTCGTCCTATCCACCTATTCTCATATACTTCATTTAAATACTCCCGAGCCAAAATAGAAAAATGTGATGGGGCGCCATCGTGCATATACCACATTTGATTTCTAAGTAAAAGGGGCAAGTCTTCAAGTAATAAAGGCAATTCATTCTGCAAAAACAGCCTGTATGACTGACCAGTAAGTCGACCAGGCAAAAAACAAGGACCAATCAAATTATCTCCAATTATACCACCCCATACATTTAATGAGAACTGTTCTTGAAAATGCGTTTCTACAATTAAAGGGAAGTCTCGGGGAAGAAGAGCCTGCACTCTCTGAATGTGGTAAGGGTATAGCAGGGAAACACGTAGAATACGCCAAACCACTTGATGACTAATATTTAAATGACACTGATTTTTCTGGTGCTGGTGCGAGGATGTCTGTCTATTTCATTCAGAACAGCCTCTTCGATCTGTGGTGTTCTAACAGTACGTGGTTTACCTGCATCATTAGTATTCTTTTTAAAAGTTCCAGTTTCTCCAAGACGCCTATGAATATTTGAAAATATTCGATGATCGGGTATCATTCTATTGGGATAGCGCTCCATGTACAGACGCCTGGCTTCTCTTGAATTTCCATTCGCAAGGCCGTAGATAAAATGCATGTCAGCCATTTCAGAATTCGTGAAATTTGGCATATTTACAAAATTATAACGAGTATTTAAAGCACTTTTACACCTTACAGTTTGCAATTTAAAACTTTACTTATACAAACACAAGTTACGATTTCTAATGTCAATTGTCAAATTAATAAACTCAAGTGATTATCTGAATAAAGCCAGAGCCTGCTAGACCATTTTAAAAAAATTAATTTTCTCTGGCGAATTACAGAAAATTGTTTTCTATTTTTTTTCTCGATAACGGCCAGAGATAAGAAAAAAATATAAGAGATCAAAAAGTTTCTAAACAAGACAGAAAATTTATTGCGTATTTTAGAATCTAGCAGTGGCGCATCGCAAAAAAGTTCAGGGTGAGAAAAGAGGGCATGACCCCGAAAAAATTATTACCCTGTAGATTTACATAATCATTTGGCATGGCTAATGATGCAGGCCTTATAGCGTAACCTACCTTCCAAATTTGAACAAAATATCTCAAAAACTGCAGGAGCTATACAGTAAAAAGTGAAAAATTCTTGAAATTTCAACACCCTGCATATTGGTAACGAAACGTTTGCAGACCTATGTTTATATGAAATTTTAGGCACAAAATAAACCAAATAGTTACCCCCTTCCTTATGTACATGATATTTAGGAACACCCTGTATAATAAATTGTTGATGTTAAAATACCAGTCTTTTGACGCACAAAAAAATTCAAAAGACAGCATCCAATTCTATAATGCCGTTACCGTTAACTAAAAATAATTAACTATTAATCAAGGAATGCAATAATTGCGTCTTTAAACCAATGCCTGGAGGACAAATTCTGATTATTACTTTTTATTTTCTCGCCCGGTTTTACACTAATTGCAGTTGTATCTATTTGTCTCCCTTTTAGATGTAATATTATTGTATTTCACATTAACTGCATGTTATATACATAGTTTACCATACATGTTACGATATGTTTTTATCTTTTGTTGCACAGGTGTCACATATTATTATTTACCTTTCATTTTATTTTTAGTAATTGTGTTTAAATTTTCCTGTTTAACTTTATTTTAAATTTACCTGCAGACTTAATAATCTATTCTGCTTTTAACATATTTTACTTCTGGTTTGTATTCTAGTGAATCTATTTCCTTAAGCCAAATAACTGAACAAGTTAATAGTGTTGGAAAAATACGAAGGTTGTGTTAAATCAACATAATTACTGCGTACTGCCAACACCACTGATTATTCATTGAAGTATAGGTGTTCAATCCGGCTTGACAAGTAAAACCCAAGTATAACTGAAGCAGTAGCACAAACACTTTTTCAAATCCTATCTAATATTTAGGCAGCTGTATTTTTCTTGCTCTTTTTGGCGTCTCATAAAATTTCAATTCGACACCCCTTATATTTAATACATCCAACAACGATATTAGTAGATTTCTTCTGTAATAGATATTCTTCTGTGGATTATATTGCTTCATCTGACATTCTACAAGGGTTCAATATATGTCCCTTACATTTAATATTTCATCAACGATAAAGCAATTGCAATTAAAATTTAAATTAAAAACTGTTATTTTTTGACGAGCTCAAGCTATTTAGGGATTTATACAGTACTCACCATACACTTTATATTATGATTTAGAAATCATTGTGGTTTAGAGCAATACCAATAGCCTGGCATTGAATACTGCTAAAATATAAAATCCTCTTTTGCACTTTGAAAATTAATCTTATACAATATATATAAAATTTGGATTCTCTGAAGTTTTCTTATCATCTAAGTAGTATATAAGATCTACATTTATGGCTTAATTATACGAAACTGTGGATCTTTCGTCAGATCATGGTTTGAAGGATGAACTTCGTCAGAATTGATTTTAGTGCAATCGGTACAGCGGAAGTAGTAGTTTAAGTCAGTGATAAATTAAATTTTAGCAGTACTTTGTTGACTACTATGTTTAGACAGATTTTTAGGGAATAATAGTATTTAAGATATTCAGAAAAGAAAATCTGAAAATTCTCTTTGATATATTTTTTTTCGAAATTCCTATATTAAGTAGGTCTTTTTCTGTTGCCACAAAACAGTTTTACGCGAATATTTCACCAGTCATGTTACTTAAACAGGTATATTAAGGGTATAAAAGATTTAAAACTTGATTTAACGAAAATTTTAATAAAAAAATTTCAAAATTTGTACGGCAAGAATCACATTTACTCGTACATTATAGCGGTTTCTTTTTTTTGCAAATATCTTGCAAACTATGTATTTCATATCAAAAACATTTAGAGCTAGATTTGAAAAAAAAATTGTACAAAAAAAATTTCAAATTTCGAAATGGGCGTAACACTTTTACTCTTATCGAAAAGCAGTTCTTTTTGCAAATATCTAGTAAATTATGCATATTATACAGATTTATTACAAATTTAAAAGGTATTTAGAGCTGGATTTGGAGTTATTTTTGTATAAAAGAGATTTTAAAATTGACACCGAAAATAGCACTTTTACTCTTATCGAATAGCAGTTTTTTTTTTGCAAAATATCTTGCAAATTAGGCAGTCTATACATATTTATTAAGAGAATAAAAAAAAAGGTATTGATATCTTAATTTGGAATAATTTTTTTTTATCAGAAATTGAAGTGTGGTGGCCACACCTCATTTTTTTTTTATATTGGAAAAGGAAAGAATATATATAAATAATTCGTTTTTGAACAATACTTTGAACATACTTTAAGGAAACTTTCAAAATATTTTTTATTTGAACTTGAATGGAATAAAATTTTGTCGGACCCTAATAATAATAATAATAATAATTTTTATATCTTCACATTAATACAAATATATAGAATTCGCTAACTATAAATATAAAATTATACTTAAATACATAAAAAAAGAGAAAGTAAGGCAGTGTGACTGAGAAAGACATTAAACATTTTTGTAAAAATAAAATTCATAGCAAGAATAAGAAGTTAGTAGATATTACATATTTTCTAACGTTTGTTTTGAAACACTTTTTCCAGCTTGAGCCTTAATGCATTTTGGGATATCATTATATATCTTTCAGACCAGACTAACTGTGTTGCTTTACACCCTGGTTAGTTTTGATTGTGTCATTGCAAAACTGACATGTTCTGCCCTACGAGTATTGTGAAACAAAACATACTTATCATACAGGTCCAGTTTCTGGTATTCCTAACCACTGACGGAACCAAGAAATCATCTGAGTCCAGGACTCAACGTATAATGCAACAGCATTAGTCGCTGCCTGTATGTCGAAAGTACGGAAGATCATTTAAAGCAAAGGCAAATTTGGCCAAACACAAGAAGAACAGTGGTCCCAGTGACAAAAAGAAATGTTTGTTTGTCTTATGAATAATAAGGCTTTCTCTTGCCTAAGGCGATATAAGGAAAGGGGCACACCTAGTTGAGTACCAACAAAATCAAATTTACTGACCAATATCGTCTGTTTGGTGGCCAGACGTAAAAAAGAAGTAATTATCTAGCAAGAAGTGATGTAAGCATCAGTTCCGTTACCGAGGAGAACACCTGGAGTACTACTTAAAGCATTCCAAAAAACAGCTTATAGAAGATTATCGGACCACAACCAAAATCACTCGTGAGGTAGCTTAAGCAAAGCCACAAAGTGCAAGACAAAGTAGTACTCCCCTATTGAATGAACAACCCATGTTTTCTTGGATACAGAAACCTGGCTATTAGATCTGCTAGCTTGGTCACAACATGGCTTTATATGAATACCATAAGACTGGCAAAACCCAAAGGGTGCAGTTATTCTTCAATGAATTAACTTACTTAATACATATTATATCGTCATTAAATCAAATGACATATTTATTGATGTCATGATGACATTGGCAAAATAATTTGCAAAAGTTAAAGTTGGGTTACGAATATGATAATAATAAGGCTTAGGTTCAGGCATATGTTTTCTATTTCAATGCCATCTTCGTCCTAGAAACTTTATGATATCATGGTATTTCATTATAATACCCTAGGGGTGGGTAATATCAGATATGTATGTAAATTATATCGAAATAAACATATTAACACCACTCTACCTACGGCGTCTGGTAGAATGAGTAAGTAATTTCGTTTCGATAAGTGTGATAAAATTATTTCGCAATTATCGATGCTCTTGTGATATTATACCTAAAAATTAATTAAATAAAAAAAATCTAAGAACTTGTGAAGCATCCCTCGTATATCAACGAATTATTTTAACTTTATCATTCTATTTAAAACGACTGAAACATGTTGGCTGTATATTTCGTTTGGGTTACACGTAAAATTATCACTGAATAGAATTTTAATGTTTAATGTGGTTTAATGTTTCGATCGCGATGACTTGACATTTTCAAGGTGGATTCGGCATAACTGTACCCACCGAATAATTCACAGAGATATATATTCACTATTGTTCAAAACCCGTCAAGTTCAATAATAGTTCAATTATTCATGCGTGTGTGTATTTCTGGATATTGTGTGTCTATTATGTGCTAAAACAAATGTTTGTTTTATTTAAGAATATTTGTATGTCCTGCCAGAATATAAATGGGGCAATTATGCCTAAGATAGTTCAAGTTAAAACTAAGCGATTAACATAATTTTAACGTTTATAGGTGTAAGATATATGCGTTCACACATACAGAAAAAACAAGCATAGAATAATATCTTTGCGCTATCGTCGAACAGTGACAATTAAAGAAGTTAAAGTCATGTCATCATATCATTGTTAGTGAATTACTGAAATCGTTGCATAATTTTTGCATATTTTTTGACGTTTTGAAATTCAGTTCTCGACAAATAAAGTAGAACACGTCTTATTATGGTTTCAGCTTAATTTTATTTGTGTAAGTCTTTTACTAAAACAATTAATGTTATGAACTCCCTTGTCATGACTAAGAGGGGTCGTTTTTATATTCCTGGACTAGATATGAAAAAGAAGTTTCGAACAGTCATAAAAATTAATTTTGCAAGTATTACAACATTTTAATAACATCTCCAATTCATTATAAAAAAATTCCTTTGATTTTTCTGCAAAATATCTTTCAACATTATAAGTTCGTCATCGTCCATATAAATTTTGTTCGTCTTATAGTTCGTTTGAGATTAGGAAAGAAAATGTAGTAGCACGGGGTGAGATCTGGGGGTGTTAGAACCCTTAACATGCCACTGCATTGATTCTTATTTTGACTCAGGGTCAAAATGATGGACCCAGGTCTGATCTGCGGTGACAAGTCGATTGATAATTAAGCCTGGTTCGTCTGCACAAAGCGCCAAAAATTGTTCACGTCCCTATTCTCACACGCATTTGGAATGGTAACAGTATTCGCGAAAACCAACCGGCACTAACTTTTGTCATTCCAAGGTATTCGTGTAGAATTCTGAAAACCGTGCTTTCTGAAACTCCTAATGTAGCTGCTAATTTTCGCTTCTTTAAACCTGCCTTTTTCAGTACCAAACACTTGGTTCTTTCAATAACTTCGGCGGTAATCACGTCAATAGACCGACCTGGATGGGGATCATTATCCAGTGATATTCGGCCCTATTTAAACAATTTTGACCATTCGCAAATAGTTGACTTTGAAGGACAATAATCCCCATATACAACCAACATTTTTTCACGAGCAATTTTTGGAGATTCTCATTGTTTTATCAACAATTTTGTAACTGCTCGATATATGTGCATATGTGCATCTTGATATGTGACTACACAAACTGATAGATATGAAAACTAATACTACTGCAATTGTTTTGTAAATTGTCAAAATCGTTACCAACGCATGTATGTTAATAAAATACTATAATGAAAACTCATATTAAAATCATATACAGGGTGCCCCACCGAAAACGAATCAGATTGAATATCTCGAAAGAGAAAACTTTTTTGAAAAAACGCAAAAAGAGGTCGATTTTTGATCCAAGGGGGACACCCTTCCATCATATCTTCAACTGTGATACGTCATTCCCCTCCCCTCCATCACTCTAACCATTACAATTTAAATAGGGAAAGTACTAAATACGATACATCATTGAAAAGGTAATTGTACGGAGAGTTCAGTAATGTGATTGATGGTTGCACTATTTTTGATTTTAGCGCCCTCTAGCGGGAAAAAAAAACGGTTACGTATTTCACAATGTGACACATCATTTCAAAGCTAATTTTATTAGCAATTTAATGCACAATTGTAAAAAATTTAAATAATCGACAAACCTTGCAGAGCTCTAATATTAGAAACTACAAACTTATTAGTTTACAGAAGACGCTGACAGTCTGTACTTGAGAATGATGACAAATAAATGTCAAACATATTACGTATTTAGTTGCTAATTAAATTAGCTTTGAAATGATGTGTCACATTGTGGAATACTTAACCGTTTTTTTCCCCGCTAGATGGCGCTAAAATCAAAAATAGCGCAACCAACAATCACTTTGCTGAATTCTCCGTACAATTACATTTTCAATGATGTATCGTATATACTACTTTCCCCATTTAAATTGTAATGGTTAGAGTGCTAGAGGGGAGGGAAATGACGTATCACAATTGAAGATATGATGGAAGGGTGTCCCCCTTGGATCAAAAATCGACCTGTTTTTGCGTTTCTTCAAAAAAGTTTTCTCCTTCGAGATATTCAAATTGTTTCGTTTTCGGTGAGGAATCCTGTATACAGGGTGTAGTTATCTTCGGTTTGATGGAAAAACCCTGAAACAGGTCGATTTTGTTTTTATTCCGTGCACTTTATAACATCGTGAATTTAATTCTGTGGTCATCTGGTTGCGCGCGGGCGTGACGTCATTAGTTTTTTCAAATGGTAACCCGCCACATTTATTACCCCTTGTCGTTACGTATTCCATTGTGCATGCAACGGTATAAAAAGTTTGGTACCTTACATAACAATTTTTGGGAGAAAAATGCTTTCGAATTTCAAAAAATTAAAATTTTATTTCTAATGAAAAACTAATCAAAAATTATCTTAAAAAATCAGATAAATTATAATCCGAGGTTTATCTTGGATTGTCGTCAAACAAGATACCAAAAAAATGTCAACGGAAGTGTTCAAATTGTCCGCCATTGGCCACTTGACACTGGCCGAGACGGACGTACACGCTTTCTACGACACGTCATTTGACAGTTCATTACATGGTGTTTGAACTTATCCATTCACAATACTTGCTCCATTGGTAGTGTTGAACGTGCATTGCGAAAATGGCGAATTTGAGCGAAAAAGAGCGGATTCAAATTCTCATTATTGTTGGTTGTGGTGATAAAATAGGTAGCCATGAAGAAGCCTGTCAGTTTTTCAATGCAGAAAATCCAAACCGCGCACCGATTTCGCGGTCAACGGTGAGCAAAATTGTCGCAAAATTTGCTGAAACTGGTAGTGTAAAAGACAGGGTTCGTCAAGGTCGACCAAGAATTGAGGAAGATAGAAGGGTCAATATTCTCTTGGAGCTTCAGGACAACCCCCACACTTCAACAAGGAACATTGCCAGGGATCATGCAGTCGATCTTACCACAGTAGCCAAATTGCTGAAGAAGGAAAAACTTCATCCGTACAAAATCAATCGGGTTCAGGAACTGAATGAAGATGACTTCGACCGCCGACTCGAGTTCTGTGAACAAATCATGCTACGGTGCGATGAGAATCCCGGATTTGTCGACAATGTGGTTTTTAGTGACGAAGCAACTTTTACCTTGAACGGTGAAGTGAATCGCCACAATTGTAGGTACTGGTCGGGCGAAAATCCTCGATGGGTTCGAGAGGAGCACACCCAACACCGGCAAAAAGTTAATGTATGGGCGGGAATAGTGGGAGATCGCATTGTGGGGCCTTTCTTTCTGGACAGAAATTTAAACGCTGAAACATATTTACATTTCCTAAGATATACGCTAGTGCCAACATTGGTAGAATTATTTCCGGATGAAAACACCCTCGACAAGCCTCACCCCAGAATCTGGTTTCAACAAGATGGAGCACCTCCACATTTTGGCTGGCGTGTTCGGAGTTACCTCGACGAAATTTTCCCCGGGAGATGGATCGGACGAATGGGAACAATTGAATGGCCTGCCCGTTCGCCAGATCTCACACCACTTGATTTTTTTCTATGGGGCCATGTGAAATCAAAGGTGTACACCAATAAGCCAAATAACTTGGATGATCTGAAACATCGTATCCGCGAGGAAATGCGCAATACTGGTGCAGAGACAATACGACGTGTCGTAGAAAGCGTGTACGTCCGTCTCGGCCAGTGTCAAATGGCCAATGGCGGACAATTTGAACACTTCCGTTGACATTTTTTTGGTGTCTTGTTTGACGACAATCCAAGATAAATCTCGGATTATAATTTATCTGATTTTTTAAAATAATTTTTGATTAGTTTTTCATTAGAAATAAAATTTTAATTTTTTGAAATTCGAAAGCATTTTTCTCCCAAAAATTGTTATGTAAGGTACCAAACTTTTTATACCGTTGCATGCACAATGGAATACCTAACAACAAGGGGTAATAAATGTGGCGGGTTACCATTTGAAAAAACTAATGACGTCACGCCCGCGCGCAACCAGATGACGACAGAATTAAATTCACGATGTTATAAAGTGCACGGGATAAAAACAAAATCGACCTGTTTCAGGGTTTTTCCATCAAACCGAAGTAACAGAAATATTAATTTTGTTCCAGACTTTATCTACACCCTGTATATAATACTAGTATATTGCGTGTGTTGTATCTTGAAAATCTGTAATTTTTTGTCCCAACTAAGAGAGATAAAATTGGTCACATTGCCTGTTCTGCGCATGCGTGAACTCAAAATGTCCATTTTGAAATTTACGAAATGACAGATAAATATAAAACATAATTATAACCTCCGATTTAAATTGACATCTATAACAATGATATTACTGAAAGCATACGCAAAGTTGTTTTTTATTGAATTCAGTTTTGTGCAAGTTTAGTTCAACGGTGAATTTGTAGAATTACCCAGAAAATGCGATGTTGAATAAATAAATGATATGAAGACTGATTCCAGTGAATTATTAACAGAAAAACTTGTGAACTTATAATTTCTGCGTTGATTTATATGTGCTTACTGGAATATGTGAAATTATATTATTAAATGTAAATACCGGCCCTTCCATTTCGACTAACAGAAAAGATTTTGAGCAGAACAACTTGTGCACTTATTACTGTGAAATTATTGAGCATAAATTCTGCTAGTTTTATTTTGACTTACAAAAAACATATAAAGTAATATTTTATATACCTACACAATCAAATATATTCGGTAATAATATCACAAGAGCATAGAAAATAATCGATTATATTCCCGAGTCACGAGACGTATTCTGCGAAACACCACGAGAGCGTAGCTCGAGTGGTGTTTTAAGGATATACGTCGAGCGAAGAGGTTATATAATGGATTATTTTCGTTTGCTCGAGTGGTATTCGTTACGATTATATAAAGAATTAACTAACGAAATTTTTTTATTGGTTGAAATTAAAAGTGCAATTATTATAATAAATATTTGTTGTATTATCTTTAGAATTTGAATTTGAGGTGCTGGTGCTGGTGATGGTAGAGTTGGCAGAATCTTGTTTATTTCTCATTTTTTCAAGTATCTTGCTATGGTGTTCATTAGTAAGCTTTAGATACGGCTTCAGAGATTCAGATGATGAGTGGCCTGTTATCTTAATAATTTCTTGTAAGTTTGCTCCAGATTGTGTCAAGATGCTAACAGCGGAAGAGCGATTGGAATGATTGATTGTATCAAGTCCTATATTTTCTGCCGCTGAATGTGTCCATTTACTTAATTGATTAAGGCCTACAGGACAGTTTTTATACCATATTTTAGTTTTCTGCCAATCAGGATTAGGTGTTAAAAATAGACGATTGGTTTTAATGTTTGGTGTTCTTTTGCTTAACATTTTCTTCAACAGACGTACTGGACACTGATCTTTACAATTTTTATTCGGTGTCAACCATTTAGATTCAGCTGTATGTTTTTCGCCACCTTGTGCTGTCTTTGAAAATATGGTATTGTACTCAATACGTCCTGTGGGTTGACCATAATTGTCGCATTCTGCTTTGAAATAGTCAATTAAGCAAAAGACTGCTTCATTTCCACGCCACGCCAGTTCCACAGAACAAATTTGATAGAATTTTTTTTGTAAACCGTCTGGCGTATTTTCGTCAAAAAATGACACAATTTTACTAATTTCTTCCGGTTTAAGGGCGACAGAACTTGTTTTTTTTTTCAGGAATTGCTTGTAACTTCTTCCTTTTAGCTGCCCGCGCCTTTCTTGCATCTTCAAAAATCACGCCTCTGAATGGATTTGTTTCTCGATTAAACTCTTCATAAAACTTTTTCTGGACAAGTTTAGCGGAAATATTCCAAATTGTTTTCACGGTACCTTCTTTGTATTCGGTGCCGTCTGCACGTTTCATGTTGAATGCCCAATCTTTCAAAATACTTGCTAATTGTTCGTCAGAAGTTTGAGCACAAAGTTTATAATTTCGCTGTTCACAAAATTCGGTGAACTGTTTCCAAACATATTTATGTGTTTTAACGGTATTTTGCGGTGTCAAATTTTCAATTTCTTTATCTATTTCGGTCCCCGAGCTTATACCAAAGCGTTCCATGTCGAAAAAATTAAAAAAACATGAAAATTGCTGAATATATTTTTGACGTTTATCAACAAACTTCAAAACACTTGTTACCATGACAACATTCATATTGTTGGAGGAAGCGAAACACCAAAACGGTTATATCACGTCGTCAAGAGTATATTCACTTATCAATACATGGTAACTATGTAAAATTTGTAATTGCTATTGGCTAAATTTCAAATGAGTTATATAATCAGTAATAATATCACAAGAGCATAGAAAATAATCGATTATATTCCCGAGTCACGAGACGTATTCTGCGAAACATCACGAGAGCGTAGCTCGAGTGGTGTTTTAAGGATATAGGTCGAGTGAAGAGGTTATAAATGGATTATTTTCGTTTGCTCGAGTGGTATTCGTTACGATTATATAAAGTATTAACTAACGAAATTTTTTTATTGGTTGAAATTAAAAGTACAATTATTATAATAAATATTTGTTGTATTATCTTTAGAAGTTGAATTTGAGGTGCTGGTGCTGGTTTTAACGGTATTTTGCGGTGTCAAATTTTCAATTTCTTTATCTATTTCGGTCCCCGAGCTTATAACAAAGCGTTCCATGTCGAAAAAATTAAAAAAACCATTATGAAAATTGCTGAATATATTTTTGACGTTTAACAACAAACTTCAAAACACTTGTTACCATGACAACATTCATATTGTTGGAGGAAGCGAAACACCAAAACGGTTATATCACGTCGTCAAGAGTATATTCACTTATCAATACATGGTAACTATGTAAAATTTGTAATTGCTATTGGCTAAATTTCAAATGAGTTATATAATCAGGTATATTTTGTATATGTTAGGTTGTATTATATTTCAGCATATAGTTTAGCTATGTATTTTTAAGCTTAAGAATGCAAATATAATTACTGTATTTAATATTTTGGCTATATATAAGAATAAAACAGCATCTCCTTTACATTTGTCTATGTATACATTATCCAATATATTTTTGTATAAGCAACAATGTAATGGCTAATTAAATTCTTTGTGTTCTTGTATTTAATTCAAATAAAAATACATATGTTAAAGCATTATTTATGCCAATACGTTAATAAAGAATATAAACAAAAAACTACTCTCATACACTATGTATGTAAGAGCACATTCATCATCGATCCATTTTTCGTGATATTTATGTCTCATAAACAATGATGAGTAGAAATGAGGTTTTAAAAATAATCTATATTATTTCTTGTAGAAAAGGTATGTTGATGTAATAATTGTATGGATTAATAGACACATAGGTACAAATTTATAAAATGGTAAAAAAGATTAGAGAATGTAACAATATCATAAAAACAGAAATAATGTTTGAAGCCGTGCTTACCTTGCCACTCATAACACTGCACTATTTACTTCCATAATGTTGGGAAAAGTCCAAAAGAAACCTATCACTCAATGTCAAAATCCAACATGAATATTATCTTTATATTGTACCATTTACAAGTTATTTTAAACCAAAATATATTTTATTGTAAATTTTAATATAAAATACAATCTATATGTGCTTGATTACAATACAATTTAGTGACAGAAATTATGATATGTATTTAGTAAAGTACATATTAAGAAAAAGCAGTAAATAATGTGTTCATCCTTCCAAGTCATTTTCACAATCATTGATGCATCATGGCATAAATTCCAATAACCGGTCAATATCTTCTTAAAATACCAATTCAAATATTTTAATATGCAAGATAGTTAGTAATACAATTACCTAATTCATGTAAAATTTATTGTGTTGCTTCTGTATATTGCTCCTTCTAGAATACAAGAATATCACATTATCTAATTCATTATTATTTTTGCATGTTGAGTTTGAATAATTTTGGTTTTGTTATTATATCACACTTTCTTTCTATTCACGATATCCCACCATAATATATTTAAAGAAACACAGTTCTAATACAATTGAACTGGCCGCGGGTTTTACTTAGGTAATTAATTTACAATATTTACTATAACATAACCACAATTCGTAGAACTTTTGGCAAATATATTTCTTCAGTATGATCGTTTGTTTGTCTATGATTTGTACATGATGCCACGCCGATTTCATTCATTAAGGGAAATTAAAATATTCTTCCACATTTAACAAGGCAAATTATTAATTATAAATAATTTGTCGATTTTTAAACTATTTATGCTTGTTTGACGATGTACAAACTATAATTAAATATTTATAGTAATGAATCTATGTGATAAACAAATAGACCTACATTTGAAAAATTATTTGTAACGCATGCGCAGTTTCGACAACGTGCCTCTAAAACGGCATAGCACCATGTGTTCTATTTCACAATGTTGGAGCGAAGTTTTCCTTGTCTAGAAGCGATATAGTAGTATTATATATATGATTAAAATTGAAAAATGTCCGGTCCGGGAATATAAAAACGAACCCTCGTTATAAATGTTAAATATTTTCATTGCACAGTGTAAATTTACGTGGCTACTAATATGCCTCATGTTAATGAAGTATGTAAAGCAAGAATTTGCAGTAAAATAGAAGCATGGTCGATGACATCAGTCGATACAAGACGAATAAGAATATCTGGTATATACCAAGATCAAGTCTTGTTGCACATATCCGTAGAAACCCTTTCGACATGGTAAGAGGTGCAATTAAAAATACCGGTTTTCCTGGATCTATTAGAACAGGATCCCGGCAAATAAAATCTGCCGGTTTACATTCACGCGTAGCAATAAATAAATCGTTATCAACTCCTGCTTGGAGAGAACAAAGAATTGGGGCTTTGCTTTACAACATATAGGAATATAATGCTTACGATCAAGTATTTTTTTCTCATGAAAAAATGTTTCAGTCTTCGTACAATCGATGATTAAAAGTTTATCGACTAAGAAGTACACGTTTTGAAGATCAATATATAAATAAAATTAATAGGAATCCTCGATTTTCGGTAAACGTTTGGGGATGGGTGTCGGACCTATTCACTACATTCAAAATCACATATACGGTAACGAATATACGACGTGCCCCAAAATTCGTGGAACACCTGGATTGTACGTTATTATGTAAGGACCAACGATCATGAGAAAAATATGGAAAAAATTCCATCGCTATTAATTTCAAAGAAATTATTATTAAAAGTTAACACTTTAGAAGCCGTTTGTCTAAATTACTGTAAAACATTTTAATGATTGGTTTTGATATGATCAATGGGATAACAATTTTGAACAACTATAGTGGGTTTGTAATTAATTACTCTTCTAATTATACCATTTCCAGAAAATTATTTTACGCTAATTTGACCTGAAAAACATATGGCAACGTTGTCATGAATTTACACTTAAACCCTACGAGGAAGGATTAAAACAGGAGGGAGTCTCCTTTATAAAAATATTCGTCCAAAATGGTAACTCAATATGGCCGCCGCAATGCATAGGCGTGCATAAATATTTTGTATAGGGTATATGAAAAAAAATGAAAACATGTATACTAAATTAAGCAGCTTTCATGCATATAGTACACGTAATAATCTATTATTGAGATACCAAGGCACAAATGCGCTTTCTGTGAGAAAAGTCCGATGTACGTGTCTATAAGAGTCTACAATAAATTACCACATAAATATAAAGTGAAGTCATACAGAAGGTTTAGAAGTGATATTAAAAAACTTCTGCTTTTAAAAGGTTACTACTCTTTGGATGAGTACCTGAATGTAATCAAACTTGTAATTCTAGTATAATACTGTATAATTGATATACTGACGTATCCCATACCGAAAGGTTACCGGAACAAAATGTTTGTATCATTTAATTTGTATATTTATATTTATTGTATAAATTATATGCTGTTTTGATGTATATATGTAACAATGGCTTATCCCATAAAGAAGGTCATCGGTACAAAGAAAGTATTATTGTTATCGTTGTTATCATTATTTTTTATACCTTTACGCTGTTAGTTGCTTATGTTTAAATTTGTGTTTGTATTATTTAATGTTTATGTTTATGATTATATTATTTGACTTGTTCTATACCATGTTTATCGTCACATGAACTAATAAATATTATTATTATGTACACTTCGTATGTTCTTGATAATCATTTAAAATAGGTTGTTAGTCCAATAGTAATTAAACAAGTATCGTGAGTGTATTATGTTTTCAATTCTTTTTAATATAGTAACATTTATTCTAACTGTATTAACGAAAAACATTAAAAAAAACATGCCTAGAATATGTATGTTACGCCACTGAATACATAATCAAACATACCGGATATATGACAAGTTATTCAAAAAACTCATTTTATATATTATGATTGGCCAATATTACCATAACTGACCTGCTTTAAAGTGGTAACTTCCGTCTAAATAATATCTATTCCCCACCAGTTTATTATCTCTCCTGTTCTATTCTTTCCTCGTAGCTTAAACCACTTTAACGTAAAAAAAATATCGAAATCAAAACTGTTTATTAATGTCATTTTGATGTTGTCAAATTGTCCTGCTTATTTCAACCTTATTAATTTTCGTTGCATTTTGAATATTCAAGTTCTTAGCTGTATTTTCCGTTGATTAGTTCTTTAGTGTTAATTTTCCAGTTTTGTTTTGTGTTGATGTTTTTTTTTTTAATTTATGTCAAAAATATTTTCAAACGACAAATATGTAGACATACATTTGGTACTGGGGGAATGCGGAAACAATGCTGCTTCTGCTGCTAGAATCTATCGCGAAAGGTATCCTCTGAGAAGACATCCTAATAGATAATGTCTTTAGAGTTGTAGATCGAAGAATAAAAGAAACAGGAAGCGTATCACCAACAGGTGCCTTTTATCGGGATAGAGGTCGTACAAAAACTACAAGGATGACTGAAGTAGAGGAAGCCGTTTATAGTTTATTAGCAGACAATCCAACAATATCAACACGTGAACTCTGGAATGTACTAGACAATCACACAGTTCAGTTGGCCGAATTATTAAAGATGAGCAGTTTCACTCTTATCACTACAGAAAAGTTCAAGCTTCATTACCTGAAGATTTTCCACGTCTTGAGAATTTTTGTAACTGGTTTTTAGAACAAATACAAAGAAATCCTCAATTTTGCAGAAATATCTTGTTGACGGACAAATCTAAGTTTTCACGAGATGGATTTTACAGTCAGTGAAATTTACATTTTTATGGTTTGGAAAATCCTGAGACATTTAGACGAGCTAACCACCAGCATAGGTTTAGCGTAAATGTTTGGTCAGGTATTATCGGTAATCGGGCCAGTCATTATTCCTAACAGGCTAACCGAGGACAACTTTTTAGAATTTCTGATAAATGGTTCTCAAAATTTGGTAGATAAATTTCCATTGGCAGTAATTAATAATATGTGGCTACAAATGGATGGTAGCTTCTGCTCATCATGCGGCACCGGTGAGAAACTGGTTAAATGAGCAATTTGCCGAAAGATGGATACGAAGAGGTGGACCGTTTCGTTGGCCAGCTAGATCTCCCGATCTCACCCCTTTGGATTTTTTCTTTTGGGGTCACATTAAACAATTGGTGTACAGACCACCAGTTTTAAATGATGCAGATTTAACTATCCGGATATTTGAAATAGCTCGCTCAGTAGATGGAGAAATGCTAGAAAGAGTGCATCGTACATACTATCTGTCCATCGGATCTTTTGGGTCACGACATCAATTGCGTGGCATTATCAAGGACATAGGCACTTAGAATGTATATATACTCATTTCTTTCCAATCTCAATGACTAAATAAGGATAGAAATGTTAAACTTTAACGTGGGGTTGTCTTCCCCGTAAGAGTAATAAGACAGACAGAGAAAATATACCGCCATCACACTCTGTTACTGCGTTAGTTAACCTATATCTTGCAAGATGAATGAATGACAGACCGGTAAATTTTGTTCATAACCAGCGTTTATTATTGTTTTATTAAATTTCATAATAATAGATATATTTTAATGCTCGTCAAACACGTTGTTGTATATTTAATTTAGGTTCTTAATTTAAATGCTCGTAAAATAAATAATATTCGAAATTTTAAAGAAATCTACTTAAAATTCTATTAATGGGTTCAATAATTATAACTCAATGCTTAGATCGTTTTATCTACTACTTCATATGAATCTATAGTCTTCATAGGCAAATCAGATACCAACTAATGTCACGCATATACTACTAACACGTGATTTATAAAGTGTCTCTATTGGTCCAATCGTTCTAACATTTATTATATCATAACTGTCTATTTCTATAGTTGAAATAAATGTTATTTCAAATTAATAAGCATGATTCTAAACTCTATTCTCACGTGGGTTTATATTCGAATAACTACAATATCCTAATATGCTGTTTTCGATCTAATGCAAAATGAATTAGATAAGTTTGGTTTGTTTAGTACAATAACCTAGAAAATTCAGTGACAAGTCAAACAGTGTATACGAATCTTTCTCTTTCTAAAACACATATTTTAAATATGACTATTCTCTACTTTCACAATTACATATCAAATAAATAAGACACTTATTTATAAATTTTTCTCATTTACAGCAAATACATATGTCAACTTTAATCATGAATGTCATGAATTTCATACGAATAGAAATCTTTTATAATTCCAAATAAGTTGTTAATAACAACATTAATAACAGCTTATTTTGTAGCTAATTTTAAGCAATGAATAAAACATGTTATAAAATATAGAAAATATTATATATAAGCATCATAAAATCTTTATTTTTAAATATTTAATTCTATTTTGTAAGTAATGAATTTGAGCCAGAAGTGTTGATTTAATTCATATGGATGAAAATCAATGGGCGCGTAAGCCAAAAAATACGACGGACAGATAGTATGTATGTATGTATTTTATTTTAGCCTTCTTTAGTTCTGTTGATGTTGTAGGCGTACCGTGCTCGAGTATTTTTGTGTTTACAATAAAAATGAAGCGGAAAGTGCTAAGTTTACTCGAAAAATTTGAAATTTTAAAAAGTCTGGACAATGGAAGCAATGCAACTGTTACAATACAGGACTACCCTGTATATAATTGAATATAAATATAGGAAAATAGTTCGTTATAATTCGGAAATTTTGATGCCTAATTAAATTAATAAGTCAGTAAGTGAAGTATTAGTAAATAGTTATAATATTTTAAATCACCCAATACTTACTTATGTTATAAGCTCTTGATCCATTAAGAGATAAGAAGCATATACAAATTTAATACTCTTGAAAAGTTTCATATATCAACATATAAAAAAAATAACACCTTTCATACTTAAAAATGTTGGAATGGAAAAGATATTTCATATTGAATAATAGATTAATTCAAGTATACATTTAATACATATGACCCATATTTTACCATAAATGTTACTAATGAATGTTTAAATAGAGCATGTAAGAGTAAATTAATAACATTATATTGAATTTAGAAAGGATAATAATTTCAAGATTCAAAATCAAACATTAACAGTCAAAATTCAATAAGAAAATAAATCTTCTAAAATGAAAAAGGTACAAACAAGGGAAAGATTGTGTATTAGTTTTAAGGAAAATATTGTATTCATAATCATCAAGGTCAAATTTAGGCATAATTTAGAATTAATAATAATGATATTGAGTTTTATGGTGAAGACTGTATAAAAAAACAATCGCCAAAAAGGTTTTCTGAGGTTTAAAATAATTTAATTTTCTATATTAAGAAATAAAAACTATTAAAATAATTTTCATTTTTTAAAAGGAAGCAACAGAAAATTAATAATTATTAGAAATCTTTTTGGGACATTTCAACGATAATTTTTAGTAATATCAATCAAAAATAATATGAGTAGGTAGGTACTTCGGTATCGAGAGTAGTAACTATAGCGACGAGAAGTAAGCGAGGAGGTTTTTGCGAATCAACAAGTCAGTCAGCGATTAAAAAAATTTAGTAGACACGAAGAATTAAGTATTCAAGCAATTAACGTATCTATTTTCGTATCCAGCGTAGAATATTTGCACGTCTGTAACAGAAAATACTTATCTGCCCACTTGAGATTACTGAAAAGGAAAACTCCGATTAGGAAAGGACGATACTGTAAACAGAAATATATCTATCAAAGAAACGAACAAAGGCTGAACCGTCCATCATTGGGAGAAGCATTAGCTGACCTTGAGAACCCGTAACAAGAAACTGATTTGGATGGACAAATTTGACAGGGAAAGCAGCAAGCAGATTCTACAAAAAATATAAATACAAGTAATGATGCAGGTACACTAATTCAATTAACATATTTCATCATTTATACCAAAGTACTATTGAAAACATATTCAAGATTTATATAAATATTGTAAACAAAACCTATTTATTTTAGAATGTTGTCTTGCTTACAAATGAATCTTATTTGGTTTTTATTTGGCTAAAAGCTCAGTAATATTTTATTAATTCATTTGTACTGAATTGAAAGTTGTTATTTAATGATATACTAACTTAAAAATACCTATCAATTAACGTATTGAAGTTAATTAAAATCATTTTGAATCTTTTCTTTCCAATTGTCAATTAAGAAAGAGTATTGTTATATGTATATAACATAGAACTGAAATGATTATGAGCCTTATTGAATATTAAAATGTTAACTGTGTATTGTGGTGATAAAACTAATAACTTATTTCGTAAATTAGAATAATATACTTCGTGATTGATAACCTTATTTATATAATAATAAAAGAACCAAATTATTTTTCATGTTAATTAAGGAAAATAATAATACTTACTGGAATATATATATTTGTTGAATAACATTGGTTTTTATTTAAATCAAAAGATACAGAGCATCCATCTTTGCGTTTTCTTTTATTCTATATACAGTTAGGTATTCCTTTCACAATTATTGTAAAGAAGAAACACCTGCAACGACTTGCAAAGGTAACCCAAAGGTATAACACTGTTTTTTATATTACACAAACACAATACACTAATAGATAATCGTTTGTTCGGATAATTTGTGGGTAATTGAACCTACTCGAAACCCTAGACGATAAAACACCTTTATACTGTCCGAAGTTGTCACAAAATTGATCATCTCTTGGTATACAACATTATACATCGTGCATACCTATACTACGGACTAATTTGGAATAACAGGAACTTATTGGCGCGAGTTTTTGAATTAATTATTAATCGATATTCACCAGAATTTGTTAAATTAATAGAAATATTCACTAGTTTATTATGAACGTGTTATAGTTTAGAGAAGATAATAAATTCTTGGAACCAATTTAGAAGTAAACATGCCACAAAGTGAAAAAAAAATTATATTCATGGTTTTGTACACAAAGATGTAAGATAACACGTTTATGTTATTATAATTTTCATGTTTCAGGTATTTTTTTTTAAATTTTCCTCATTTAAATAAATATGATCTATTTGTGGTTTGTAATTTGTGTGCTGTCAAACTGATAAATAAAATTTTTCAACTATTGTTAACTTCTAATCACATCAATAACTCTAATCCTGACTTACAAAAAAATTCGGTTTTTTGAATATTGGTTTTGATTTAAGCCTTAAAAAGTTAAATAGATACATTGATTAGTTTATAAATATTACCAAATTTCCAAGAATTGTTTACTGAAAATTCTTTATATACTATTGAAAAAATAAAATCAATAAATCAACCAATTTTAATTAAATCCTTACGCGGTGTAATAATCTATGATTTCCAATTTACATAAATGTTAAGAGATGAATAAAATTTAAATATGATCGTTTCTAAACCACAATAAATAATTATATAATCTGCGGTGATTCACGAATAAATAGTCCATAGCGGCTTTTCATTATTAACACGTAAGCAAAACATATAAGTTGGCACACATTCGCGATTTATAATGATTATTTTGCATGACCTTCCCCTTTGACAACAATAAAAGTAATACGATAAGAGTAGTAGATAAAGATTTTTTATTTGTTGGACATAATATTCTTCTCCTATCGTTTCTACATACCCTATTATTCAACTATAAAATTAACCTTTTAATTAAGCTCATGTTTATTGGCGAATGGCGAATAATTGCAGGATTAACCCAATAAGACATATAAATTGGTATGGCTGAAAGAATGACCTTCAATTGGAACTTGTATATTACATTTTTTGGAACGACCCTGTAATATTATATAGATAAGTCGTTTCTCGAGCCATGAGAATTACTTTTTCGGCAACACGCGTAGGTATTAATACTATAAAAGATAGTGGGTTATACGTTTACTCTAAGATATAATGTGTAACTACCCACAAAATACCATCATTTCGCTTTCGCAATTGCGAATGCAAAAGATGAAAGAAGCAAATTAACCTCCAGACTGCATAATAAACGCGTTTTATAGAAATGTAAAAAGGTAATTTTTCTGTTTAAATAAACGAATTAACTGACATTGAGGATATGTTAAATAAAGAATATTTAATTTAATTGTGATTTAAATGTTATTCTGTATAAATTGTAAAATTATTATAATTAAACGTTTTTCTACCCCCTTCTAGGTCTTGATACTTCCACAGAAATTAGATGGTGTAAATGTAATTCTACACACACAAAAAACACATTTTAAATTTAGATTAACTTAATCCTCAGTGTTATACTGATCGAGTAACAGATGGTTGGTAATAATTAGGGGGCGGACACGAGCGGTTGATGACTCATCGCCCATTGGCGCACTATTGAAATGTTGTATTTTTAAAGAGGTTTTAATTTTATTTATATAATTGGATAACAAGTGGCTGGTGATCTATAAAATACAAAATACCTTGTTATTTGTTCATTTTATCTTCTGTAAGACTTGTTCTCTTTGAATTAAGTACATCCTTGTATATAGAAAACGTCCATCCTACATCGCAACTGGTTATAGGTGCGTACTGGAAATATTCTTTTATTTTAGCGTATTTAGCATACACAATTGCCGCAGTGTTATTAAAACTGGATTTCTATTAAAAACTGCGTCTAACTTTGGCCAAAGGCCACATCCGAAATCACTTGGAATACCTTTGAAATTATTAATAGCTCACATCTAATGTGGTTAATCCATCTTTTAATTTGAAATTTCGATTTTCAAAATATGTGATTAGTTTAGGCAAATTTCCGAAGTGAAGGAATAACAACTGATTTTTTAAATTTGGGATTTGTGTTAGTTCCTTGCACTCAGAAATACTTAGAGCATCGTCATTTAAACATTGAACGAAATTTTGTAAACTATCGAAATTATCTGCATAAAAACTATTTCTGTGTATGTTTTAGCAAAGCTAAGTGACGAACGTGCGATATTTTGGCATTCTGTAACGATATTTTACAGACTTTGTAATAAATTTCGGAATCACTGACAATTCATTTTCATATTAGAAAAAGTAACATAAACAACATTCTATATCTAAATAAATGATAACTAAAAATGTACGCGTATGTTATTGAAACTATATAACAGTAAGTATAGGTATACATATTTACATTATTTGTCTTGCGAAATATAAGCTAAATATAGTAAATTTTAAAAACTCCTCACGCTCCTATCTACGCCGATGTAAAAAGGATTTTACTCATAATTCCTTATTTATGCTCTCATTCTCGGGTACTTCTCGGGCGTAAACAGATTTTGCGGTTCACCATATGAATTAGTGCTATTCAGTAAGTGGGTGTTACATTATTTCTTTGCTCCGTTGTAACTTCGTCGTAGTTTAAACCGGTCATGTCCGCCCCCTAGTAATAAGCTTACTTTACCAATTTACTTTAAAATAACTATAAGAATTTAAAAATTAAATAAAAGTATAGATTTCCTTTAAAAGGATAGACACTATTGGCGTTAAAACTGAAGGATACCGGGCGATTCAACTTTCTGACAAAGTAAACTTACTTCTTAACTCTTAAAAATATGTAGAATAAAACAATCTTATACTGTAGTTGATATAGGGTTGCTGTTATTACACAATCTAAAAATACATGCGTTTATTACAGAGTGATCCATATTTATTGGCATAAAGAATATTTCCTCTAAATTGAACATCCAATATATAAATTTTGTGATAAAATAGGTATAACTTTTATTAAACTTAATTAGTTCTTGAATTTTAATATTTTTATTTTTTTTATAATTAGACTGAGAGAGTGACATTTACAGATGTCTTTTTAATCCCTTTAATTACCTATAATTCAAGAGTGCCATGACACAATACGAAATAATGTGACAAGCTATATACATATATATATGTATTGAAAAATTAATTTTTTTTCATATATATATATATTGTTATAGTATAAAGGCATACGTTAACAATATAATATGGAAAGTTATTAAAGTTACCAAATTTAATTAAATAAACGTAGAAAAATTTATTATAATGTGTTTAAAATAAGATTTATTGAGTTAATTATAAAAGAGGTTTATTGCATTTAACAAGTATTCGAATTTTATAAATAACCACCTGTATATGGAAAGGTTGACCATGTTCATTGTTCTTAGAAGTTCAAAATATTCTGGAAAGAAGAGAGTTGAATATTAGTTGTTATTTTGTAAAATGTAGTATAAATTTGTAAAAACTTGGGTAATTGACGTTTATGAGGTGATAGAAATATTTAGAATCATATTTTGAAAGGTGTATAGATTGTATTGTAGAACAGTTCCCGGGAATAATTTGAAATACAGGAACTGTCATTATTTGACATGTGTTCAGAAATATAAATGTAGAGAGGTATTGGGATATGAATATGAAAAGAAGGGTTGATAAAATTATGAAAAGAATTTAGATATTCAGATAATACAATTTTAAGAAGTATTCTAGGTATATTAGAGAATTTAAAAGCTATGTTGTTGATGGTTATTGCTGTTGTAAAACTTTGATTGGAGAATACAAAATGAGAAAGGATTACTAGGGAAATGAATAAATAAACGAAAGAATTTTTCTAATTCGAAAAAGCGATAGACGTGTTTTTGGAAAAGAGAATATCTTTTCTGATATTAACGCGATAATAGTTATTTATAAATGAGAAAAGTGTGTCTTGAGTGAACTTCGTTAACTACAAATAAATTAATATAAAAAAAGTAATTGTACTTACAAATTTGTACAAGATCCAGGTATAACCAAAATAGGGTTGATATCTCCGGGATCATATAAGTTTTCAGAAGGCTATTTAGTACCAGAGTTTTGAAATTCCATAAAGGGTGAAGAAATCTTCAAGATCCGGTTATTATAATAGGTAGCAGATTCCAGAAGTACTGGTGTTTTAAAGAGGTAGCAGATTCCAGAAGTACTGGTGTTCAAAAGAGGCAGGTTATCACAAGAGATCCATAAAGGTTGGTGAATTTCACAAGTTTCCGGGTGAATAGGAGAATTTGCTGTGCACGAAGAGATTTGGCTTAATATCGTAAGGACAATTTATTCCCACATCGAGCAAGTTCCTGTACAGGATAGTCGGTATTTTTCCTTCAAGAATTTGAACTAGATTGTAGTTTATCAACATCAGAGAAGTGGTATCCGTCCAAAAACGTCATCAAGAAGTGGATAGTACTCATCTAAAAGAAGAAAGCAATTAAGTATTACCATTTTAGTAATTTTTTTTGTGTCAGTATTAAAGAAAGATAACATTTTGTGAATGTTGGAGAAGATTTCATTATATGCAATATAATTCAGTATAGAAATAGATTGAACTAATTGTTATTACAACAAGTACATTTGTTAGAAACAACATAAGTTATTTTAATTCTCTACTATCCAGTAATATGTCAAGACATGAATAATTTTCATTTGAATACAAATTTATGGAGTTATCAAGCCAGTAAATAGTTTTGAACACATTATAATAATAGTATAAATTAACTTGAGAAGAAAGTATTTGAAAGAATTACTTAATTTTGTATATCATTAATTAATAATATCAGAGTACGTACCTGCATTATTTAGTTGGGTTTGGAACTAAACACTTTGAGTAAATCTTTTATAAACGTCAAATATCAAGTTTCCATATTATAGTTATTGTTAGCAAATGTCCCATATTTTTTTTAAAAAACACACGAATTTTGAATATAAACATATTATTTATTAGTAGAATATCGTTTTATTTTATCATAGTCAAATTTTCATCTAAAGGAAATATTTTGGTTTATTTATAACCTCAATGAAATAAATGTCATTTGATATATTGAAATGGAATAAGTAGTGGTGACATCTAGGTGTTTTATTGAACACTTGTTAGTAAACTGGATTATTTAAAGTATGGAATGTGTAAAAATAATACAGAAATCGGTAATTTATAAAATGTTAGTTTAGAGAAAAAAATAAGTAATTCAAAAAGGATTATTGAGATTTATTAAAGCATATAATTAAAGGTAAAGTTAAATACTGTAAATTAAATTAAGAGTTAGGAGAGAGTAAAATAATTTAAGTAAAGATAAAATATAAAGCTAGTCGGGCATATAAATAAAATACCTTCGTATTATGAGTGAAATAGTAGATGATATATAAAGAGATTATAAAACTAGCACATACGAGGGTTGTTCATTAAATGATAACAATTTTTCAAAATATGTCTAGAGTGTTATTTCATTGCATATTCAGTTCAATTTATGACATTTAAACTGTAATAGGATTTAATAATTATTTGGAGGATTGAACTGATATGTATGAGATATTACCTAGTACATTATATATATCAATAAAGGAAATATCACGGATACATAATAAAAATAGGAGAAAGAATATCGGGTTAATCCGCTGTAGTGCAACCACAGACACGTGTTTCAGACTCGTTGGTCATCGTCAGTACGGTGTAGCTAAGGAATAAGGTGGGATATCCTTGGAGATAGAAACAAAAGGAAGACCATCGGGAAGATAGACCACCAATATATATATATATACGCAAAACTATTTTTAATATATACTGGTTGTTCGCAAAGATAAGTGAAGAAATTGTAACCAAAAAAAATTAATTAAGTAAAAAATATATTTTGTCCGATTTTTGCGGCGTGATTGTAGAGGGCTACGACACCAGCGCTAGTTTATTGCTACGTCGCTCGAAACCACCTAGCTAACGCAACTAAACCAAAATGAGCGAGGAATAAATTGAAGGGACTAAAATTATCGTACACAGCAATTGCAAAAGTGATTGAAAAACCGAAAAAAAATGTTGTAAAGTAGAGCCATTGGTATAAAGTGTACAAAAATGTCAAAAGTGTACCTGAAATATGGATCGCGACTGGACCAAAGTTGATTTTTTCTGTGAAGCAGCTTTTTGGGCGTTAGTACGGTTGAACCGACTTTGATTCACTAGCGGTAGACATTTTATCATCCAGAGCATTGTCAATTCAGCCAGTGAAGGATGCATCTCCAAGAGCGGTTTTGGCTGTTTGGAGTTTTTACCCAGAGTGGTCCAAATATACATGTGTGAACTTTTAAAATCGACAAAGAAGACGTTTTCACGGAAAAAAAGAAAATTGGGTTTTCCCAGAGAACAATGACCCAAAACATCGAAACCGACTTTGCAAGTCTAGTAAAGAAGAAATTGGTTTCAGGACAATGAAATGTCGTCAGCAGATGCAACCCTTACCCACAATTTTTGGGGAATTATGAAAATGATTTTCTGCACTTGTCAAAAGATATACTTCAATGTACCGAGCGATCATTTAAATTCTAAATTAGAGCAGGCTGTGAAATTTAAATTAAGTTGATATATAAGTACTAATTTACAATTTGAATTGTCAAAGTGACGTTTCATAATGTTAATTAATCAATAATTGACATTCTGGACAACCTAATAAAAAAAATCCCGCCTGCTATAATTTAGAATTTAAATGATCGCGTGGTATAATAAAGAAAGTAATTATCTTTTATACTTTTTCAAAAGTCGAGATTTCGTTCTTCTGGGACATACTATACGTTAAATGAAACAACCAATATTATTTTACAGAAACATATTAAGCTTTCCGATACCCATTTTTGTTAAGCATTCGGTAAGTTCGAAAAAAGTATCTTCACAAATGTCGAAGAAATATAAGACATGCTTAAAACAAAGAGGAGCCGTTGAAAGGCTTAAAAATATTATATGTTTCATTTACCATAAATAAATTTTTTTGCTTACAGTTTCCTCACTATGCCAAATCTTAGTGAACACCCAGTATATATTAAAACAACTTCTGCATATAAGTACCACTTGGTATGCCTTGTGTGTACGCAATACAACATTATTTTGTATTCTAATCATAGCACTCTTCAATTATATGCAATTAAAAAACATCTGTCAATGTCAATTTATGATTTTAATCATCATATATAACTCACAAACTATATACTTTAGCTAATAATTATCATTAACAAAAAATATTTTTTTATTTAAACGTAAAATCCAAATTTGAACGTACATATACGATAATCGATTTAAAAAAAATATGTTTTCTTTTTCCAGTGAATTATGAATCAACCTGTATAAGTCTAAATATTTTTAATTTATGAAGTAACTCTATCAACTGCATTGCCTTAGATTAATATTTCAGAAACAAATCGGTTTACCAAATTTCTGAAAAATTGATAAATCTTTATTGATTTCGATCACTCTGTATATGAAAGCATTGTGCATTAATAAGTTTAGAATTGCAAAAAATTACGAGAAATCGAAGAAATAATATTTATTCTGGAAATAAACACTTCTAATGAATTCCAGCTTCTGTCACGAGAAAATAAGGAAAAATACCAACTAATATAATAACAACGCATGGCCAAGGCTGTGATTTGCAATAAAGTGTTGGGAAATGTTGAGGCATTTGTTATTGTTATTAGTTTGCAATAAATTTTAAATATGCACTGTTTAATAAACATGTCGCAAAAATTAAGGAAGGTGTTCCATGAGTTATTTTAAGATTTTTTTGACCTTAGGTCGTTTTCACAAAGCCTTTTAAAATTACAATACATTTTACTTAATGTATTGTAATGCAGGTTTTATTTTTTAGGGGAATGTGGTTCCTTTCTGACGTAAATGATTTATTTTTTTATATATTTGCAATATTTGATGGAAAATAATATTTTTTTTTGATACCTGTAATTGATTTCTTTCATATCTTAATGATTTTTTTAAAAATTAATTTAATTTACAAACATCTATTTTTATTTATATTCAGTATTTAGTACTTGAGAGCTAAGAGGTAATTAAAATGCAAACATCTTGGCTCCTCCAAAATATTATAATTTTATAAATTTATTTAAATAATTTACTTTAAATTTAAACCAAACATTTTATTAAAAATTTTGTTTTATATATTTGTAATATTTGGTAGAAAGTAATAATTATCTTTTCTGCAGAAATTGCTTTAATTGATTTATTTCAAATTTTAATGATTTTTTCAAAAATTAATTTAATTTACGAAAATCTCTCCTTATTATATTCAATATTTAGTACTTAGGAATGGTAGGTAAGTAAAATGCAAACATTTTTGCCTACTTCAAAATATTATAATTTTATAAAATTATTTAAATAATTTATTTTATTTTTTAACAAAACATTTTGTTATTGTTTTTATATATTTGTAATATTTCATGAAAAATAGTAATTTTTTTTCTGCAACAATTGCTTTGATTGTTTTATTTCAGATTTGAATGATTTTTTAAAAATTAATTTAATTTACAAAAATCTATTCCTATATATATTCAATATTAATACTTAAGAGGAGTAGGTAATTAAAATGCAAATATTTCTGCCTCCTTCAAAATATTATAATTTTATAAAATTATTTAAATAATTTATTTTAATTTTAACCAAATGTTTTTTTTTATATATTTGTAATATTTGATTTTCTGCAAAAATTGCTTTAATTGATTTATTTCAGATTTTAATGATTTTTTGAAAAATCAATTTAATTTAGTAATATTTTTTTTTATTCATATTCAATATTTAGTACTTAAGAGGGTGGGTAATTACAATGCAAACATTTTGGCTTCTTCAAACTATTATAATTATATAATATTATTTAAATAATTTATTCTAATTTTCAACCAAACATTTTTTAAAATTAATTAAATTATCGAAAATGTTTCTTATATATTTGTAATATATGACCGAAAACATTAATTTTTTTTCTATAAAAATTATTTTATTCAACGAAAAAATATTCGAATTTTATTAATTATTTAAATAATTTATTTTAATTTTTTTTCATACACGTGAAAACAATTACAATGTATAAAAGTTAGTGTACATTACAACTTCATTTTCAAATTTTAATTAATTCTCGAACTACTACATTTTAAGTTTAACAAAATATTCTTATTTATTTGGATCCCATTGTAATATTTGCAATAAATATTTAAAATGGAAAAGGTTCTACCCCCTTCTGGAAATACTGATTTTAATGATTTTTTAAAATAATTTAATTTAGTTAGTATTTACTTGCAATAGTAGAGGACATAACTTGGTATTCACAGGAAATAGTTAAAAAAAAAATTGCTGCCCCTTCGTAAAATTTTTGTATTATTGATTTTTTAAAATATTCTTATTTTTATCCAAATATTTTTATATATTTACAACACTTATAAACAATAGTTTTAATAGTTAGACGTATAATTGGTAATTAATACCATCATCTTCACTTTAATCAGATATCTACTTTATTAATGAAAATTTGCCCCCAACCAACTTTTTTCGGTCGAGTAAAAACTGTTTTCCATTATATTTACATTTTATTTTGTAAAAAGTCAACCGGACATCACACTTAGATGTTCCAAATTTTATTTCGTTGACCAAATCTGGATGGTGTCAAAATATTTTATACATCTGACACACCTGTTGATTATCTGCAAGTCCATATACTTGTTCGTCACCTACATTTATCTAATTTACATGGTCCTTTTTAATTTCTAATATCACTTGTCTGTGAGTAGTAAATGCTTACATAAATTAGCACCCTAGATTATTCAATTAACACCTATCTGCGAATAGCTCGTAGAAGCAATAAGAAACATGTAGAATTTTTAATAAAATGCAAGACTTGGTCTCAATTTAGATGGAGGTAGCAATAATAATAATAATATTAATTTAATAGCATAGATATTTTCCTAAGTGTTCATGTTTACTAATTTGCTTTATTAGTATAACACCACGTAATGGCCATCTATTCACATAAATATAAACATATATTTATGTGGAATGAAGCAATTTAAATATAAATTAATATTTCGATATTTATTTGTCTTCATCAGGAAGTGTAGAGCAGGATTTATATTAAATTTATTAAAATAATTAATTGCTAATTATTCATTTATCATTGCAAAATAAAAAATAATAATATTTAATAGACAAGGGAATCATTTTTTCTGATCTTTTTATATATGATTTATAAAAAATATAAAACATTTTCCAGATTTGTAATTGCATATTACAAAACAATAAATACATTTATATTTAGTTAATAGAACCAGACGTAATCTTTTATACAGAGTGATTCCACGATCTGACAAAACAAATTTACTCTTTACTTTAATGTTTAATATAATAAAAAATTGCGCATTCTAATTGATAGGGTTGCTATTGCATCATAATTTAAAAATATGCAAACTTATACTGAGTGATCTATAATGTAGTGGAACAAAGAAAATATATCTTTTTAATTGAATATCCCATAATAATATTTTTAATAATACTAAATATTTTCATTTACAAGAAAATTTTATTAAAAATTAAATTATATTAAAGGAAACTGTATATATACATATATATATATATATATTTCTATTTCAATAGTAAGGGTGCTATATTTTTTTCATAGCCGTATTAAAATTTTGAATTCGTTTTTTTTCCTTGAATGCGGCTTTTATTATTAAAAGAACCGGATCAATATAATATATAAATTTGCTTATGAATTTTTTTTAAAATAGAAGCGCTAATATCTAATAATAATGGTTCAAAAAAATTGACGAAATATTTAAATAATAAATACAATTAGCAATTTTAATATGTTAACAAGTAAAAAATTGTGATAGTTCTTGTACGTATTATGAATAAAATATGTATATTTTTAGATATGCTTTTAAAAATAAAAAAAATACCTTGTGATAAATATAATAAAAAAACCAATTAACGTATATACAAACACAGTTAGAGAATATAGTAGTTACAATATATAAAAAGTTTTCAAAACTCAAAAAAGCGCTAATATCTACTAATAATAGATAAAATAAGAATGGTTCAAAAAAATTAACGAAATATTTAAATAATAAATATAATTAGCAATGTTGGTAAATTATAAAGTAATTAATTACCATTTTAATATATTAACAAGTAAAAAATTATGATAGTTCTTGTACGTATTATGAATAAAACATGTATATTTCCAGATATGCTGTTAAAAATAAAAAAAATACTTTCTGATAAAGATAATAAAAAAAACAATTAGTGTATATACATCCACAGTTTGAAAATATAGTAGTTACAATATATCAAAAGTTTTATAGGATAGGTTACTATTTTCAAGAATCAACGCGCTTCTTGTTTTGTATGCATTTAATTTCGAGATTCAAATGCCCTATGAGCATTTGTTACAATTTCTAAATTAAAAGGCACGTAACTTATTATAATGTAAAAATAAATAAAATTTATAAACAAATTAATAGTAGAAGCTATGCTCCTATATTCTATATGCAAGTAAATTATTTCAGTCTTTTCGCCGCGAAATATAAATCATATTTATTATTTATAATTTTAAATGCTTTATTTTTACAATAAAGAAAATTCTTGTTTTTCTCTTCCAACTAAAGATATAAATGTAAACTTACAATATTGTAAGTCTTTTTGACACATATCAACTGTGATATTTTTAATGTAAGTACTGCTAATTCGTGAATTTGAAAATTACTATTTTATAATTACGAAATATTATAAGTAAGTGTCCTGGACTAGTTATTGCAACTCATATTCTTGAATTAATAAGTAGTAATTGGGTGTACTTCAATATAGCATTCTATAGATTTTACAATTCCGACAACCGACGTAAGAAAGTGATAATTTTAAAAAGTAAATTTTTAGCACTTTTCATTGGCATATAAAAGTACAGGGTTTTCAATTTAATCTCTTTTTTACAATTTCGAACTTTAGGGCATGGTAAATTTATAAAACGTATCTTAAAATATCGAAAAAATCATTAAATTTCCGTATATACTGAAATGATATATTCAATTGTAAAACATTATTTCGTAGCATATCGGTTTTTTAAAGTTAAAAATCTTAGAAACAACTGAAAATCGACAAATTTAAATTGATGTCGTGTTAATCAGATCTTAAAGGGCTTTCATAAAATGTTAAAACTGCGCACCAATAATAATTTTTTTATAATGATAATATACATAAACATTTTTATAATATACGGCCACTGTATTTAATATAATTACAGTAATAAATTATTAAAGAAAACACTAGAGGAAATGTTTCATGCATTAAAGTAATAAATAATAGAGGAAAAAGCAGATATCAAACCTGTATTTATGTGTAATGTATAGTTTCAAAAAGTACATAGTAGAATAATACTACTATTAATGATTATAAAAGAAATCAATTAAAAATAACTTACCACATCATTGAAAATATCGTCGAGTCTTGTATGAATATCTTTTCCTTTTTTAGCTCTAATCAGCATATAAATGCTGCAGATATCAGGACAGGCTCTTAGCAATTTTTCCACCAGGAGCTTCCCTAAAAATCCGCTACCGCCGGTGATAAAAACACATTTTCCCGCATAGAATTTCGCGATATCACTGCCCTCAGTATCGTAAGAAACATCATCCGTTTCAAATAATGTAACGATCTCTTTTAACGTCACATTATTCTGTTTAGCAGTCAATATCAAGTTCGACATGTTGCAATATTTTTTACACGGTAAAGCGACGATCTTTTCTAGCGTTGAAAGCTTCGCAAGACTTTAATCGAGAACGCACGCGGCAACAATCAGTACCCAAATTACAATGGTATCGTATTTAAAGATATCGTTGGGTCGCCGTGAGTAGTAGGGGGGCACTGTCTTTCTTACGACCAAATTACGCACACATTGTTGACACTCGGATAATTTATTAGCGATATTCTAAGGATGTAAGGTCACTGAGTAAACTGTGACTATTCAGGACAAATCTTGGGGTCGAACTGCAGAATTGAATTTCCTTTTACATTCATTGCCTCTAAACATTCGATATGGAAATTAAAAATGAATAGTAACAGTGATAAAATTTAAATGTGAACTATTATTAGACTTTGAAATAATGATGGAATATTTAATTTTAGTATTTATTTGTTATTTTTGTATTGTTAGTTTGTTTCATTACTCTTTGTTATTTTAATTAGGTATACAGTTAGGATAAGTAAGCATTATGTTATAATATAACAACAATACGCGATTAAGAGCGACATACTCGTATCTTAACTACAGAGTATGAAATAATAGCAAGGTGGGAAGTAATACTTTGAGGAATTTGCAGATATAAACTAGGAGCAAGAAATAGATCCCCAAGAAAAGAGTGGAGTAGAAAACGAGCCACAATCAATGTCATCAGGAGAAATTACATAGGCAATTTAATGGGGAAATTAAAAATAGAGAAAGCCGCAGGACACAATGGTATCATATCTGGAATGATAAAGTATGTCATAAACCTCTGTGTATAGGTGCTACTTCCAATTCGAGTTTTGATCTTTTTATAAAGAAATTAACCCAAATCTAACTCAAGATACTCTCTAGTTTGAGAAACATTTGTGATGATGAAAATTTTCGACCTCGAGATTTTTGCAGATGTTCACGTTTTGAAGTCCCCTGATACCAAAAAAGTGGTTTTTAAAAAATGTCTGTGTGTCTGTCTGTGCCTGTGTCTGTGTGTGTGTGACCACGATAGCGGTCAAACCGCTGTAGATATCAATTCCAAATTTTATATTTACGTGTATAATCTACCTCTTGAGAACTGATTAGTTTTTCAGTAAAATCGGTTGACCGGAAGTAGTACTTTACTTCAGTGAAAAAATCGAATTTTGCAAATATTTCGTCAACTACTAAGTTTAAACAAATTTATAAAGAATTCATATGTACTTAAAATTAAAATTGAGAACCATTTTATTTAAAAAGTTTTTCGAAATTACTACCGGAAGTAGGTCTTTTACTCTTATCAATAATCAGTTTTTTGCCAATATTTTGCAAGTCATGCTGTTTAGACAGGTACGCTATGAAAATAAAAGTATTTATAACTTAATTTCCAATATCTTTTGTATAAAAAAAATTTCAAAATTCGGACCGGAAGTATCACTTTTACTCTTACCGAATAACGATTCTTTGCAAATATGTCGTAAATTATGCATTCTACATATATTTATTAAGAGTACAAAAGTATTTAGAATTGGATTTGCAATATTTTTTGTATACATGAAATTTCAAAATTCGGACCGGAAGTAGCACTTTTATTCTTAGCGATTAGCACTTTTCTTCGAATATCTTGCAAAGTATGCATTCTATACCGATTTATTAAGAGAATGAAAGTACTTAGAATAGGATTTTGAATAAGTTTTGTATAAAGAAAATCTTAAAATTGTATAGCTTGAAACGGTCATACGTATAAGAAAGTCGTGTGGTGGCCACACCTCATTTTTATATTTGTTTCATACTTTGGCTTGTGATAAAATAAGTCTCAGGCGTGCCTTAACTAAGAATTCGGTTGCTATTTTCAATTTTAAATGTCTAAATATTAATGGTCTGTACTTTAATCCTAAAATACCACTTTATATTAATCTTCAGGGCATTAGATGAGTTTAATTATGTAATATTGTATACTCTTTCAACAGTATACAAAAAACTAGTAAAGCATCTCCTTCTCTTTAAATAAAATATCCTTCTAATATTTTTTCTTAATATTATTTTTAGGTTATATGGCACTTCTTTCGTTCATCTACATATTATACGATGATAATCAACATTAACATATACAGAAGTGCTAAATGGATGTATCATTTTGACTACCGCAATAATATGTTAGTATATGAAATAGTGCTTGTGTCTAGAATCATAAAAGAAAGTTAATAATAAATATAATAATAATAAAAAATAATAATAAAACGTTTTAAAATTTCTCTTTTATATCATTTTCGGGCTTCTTCTAATAATTCACTCACGCTATCAGAAAAAATAATTGACCTCCGTTTTATTTGTTTTAACCGTTTGAAAAACTATTTTACTTTCTTATACGTAGTATAAGGAAGTATTATGATGAATGATGAAAATTTTCGACCTCGAGATTTTTGCAGATGTCCACGTTTTGAGGTCCCCAGATACCAAAAAAGTGGTTTTTAAAAAATGTCTCTCTCTCTCTCTCTCTCTCTCTCTCTCTCTCTCTCTCTCTCTCTGTGTGTGTGTGTGACCACGATAGCGGTCAAACCGCTGTAGATATCAATTCCAAATTTTGTATTTACATGTGTAATCTGCCTCTTGAGAACTGATTAGATTTTGAGCAAAATCGGCAGACCGGAAGTAGTAGTTTACTTCAGTGAAGAAATCGAAATTTGCAAATATTTCGTCAATTACTAAGTTTAAACAAATTTATAAAGAATTCATATGTACTTAGAATTAAGTTTGAAACAAATTGTCTTAAAGAAGTTTTTCGAATTTCCTACCGGAAGTAGGTCTTTTACTCCTATCGAAAATCAGTTTTTTGCGAATATCTCGCAAGTCATGCTTTTAAGACAAGTACGTTACGAGTATAAAAGTATTTAAAACATAATTTTCAATATCTTTTATATAAAAAAAATTTCAAAATTCAGACCGGAAGTACCACTTTTACTCCTATCGAATAGCGATTTTTTGCAAATATGTCGTAAGTTATGCATTCTATATATATTTATCAAGAGTACAAAAGTATTTAGAGTTGGATATGGAATATTTTTTGTATAAATGAAATTTCAAAATTCGGACCGGAAGTAACACTTTCATACGTATAAGAAAGTCGTGTGGTGGCCACACCTCATTTTTTTAACATTATTTAACATACGTTTCTTATTAACAACTCTTTGATAAATCTTTAAATAATTTTAATTATCTTTTGATGTAGTTTTCTTATTTACAATAATCTTATTTTTTGAATTTAAAAATATGTCGAGATTAAAATATCAGTATGCTGGTTTTTTTAAATTAAAACATGACTTAGGGTAGCCATTGTAGAAGATACATGTAAAAGTTGACGGCCTACAATATAAGTTAATTAATAATTGCTGTGTTCATCCACAGTAGCCAGCAATTGTATTTAAAATCAGTGACAAAGGTACTAGGGCGGCAAATTTCAGGATTTCTACAAAAACAAAGCACAATAACAGAGTTTGAATAAATAATCTAGTCTGTCTAATACCTGGTAAGAATTTCTATAATTGCCAGAAACGAAGAACAAATATGTCAATATTAAAATACCCGAAAGTTATTTATTTTAATTAAAACCTGGCTTGGGGTAACCATTGTAAAAGACACATGCAAAAGTTCACGTCCTACAAGATAATTTAATTAATAATTCCCGTGTTCATTCAGAGTAGTTAACAATTGTATTTAAAATCAGTGAGAAAGGTTTTACGGCGTCAAATTTGAAGATTTCTACAAAAACAAAGCACAATAACAATCCGAAACGAGGTTAGCGTTCTATTCTACTCCGATAAATCTTGAGGGTAGCCGATACCTTACGAAATATATCAAATTAAAAAAAAGCATGTATTGAAATATAAACCTATTTCGAACATTAGATTATCCCAGTAAATTAAAAAATCTCTAAGTTCATAGCGTTTTAAAGCATATAATTAGGTTCGTTTGATATAATTGCCACGCGATAAAGAAATATCTGGTCAAATAATTTCTTTTTACTATCTTATACGTAGTATAAGGAAGTATTGTGATGATGAAAATTTTCGACCTCGAGATTTTTGCAGATGTCCACGTTTTGATGTCCCCTGATACGAAAAAAGTGGTTTTTGGTGTGTCTGTCTGTCTGTGTGTCTGTGTGTGACCACGATAGCGGTCAAACCGCTATAGGTATCAAATCCAAATTATACATTTACGAATATAATCTCCCTCTTGAGATCTGATTAGATTTTCAGTAAAATCGGCAGACCGGAAGTAGTAGCTTACTTCAGTGAAAAAATCGAATTTTGCCAATTATTCGTCAACTACTAAGTTTAAACAAATTTATAAAGAATTCATATATACTCAAAATTAAATTTCAGAAGAATTTTATTAAAAAAGTCATGCTTTTTAGACAGGTACGTTACGAGTATAGAAGAATTTAGAACTTAATTGTCAATATCTTTTGTATAAAAAATGTTTCAAAATTCGGACCTGAAGTAACACTTTTACTCTTATCGATTAGCTATTTTTGCAAATATTTCGTAAATTATGCATTCTATATATATTTGTCAAGAGTACAAAAGCATTTAGAGTTGGATTTCAAATATTTTTTGTATAAATAAAATTTCAAAATTCGGACCGGAAGTAACACTTTTACTCTTCTGGAATATCGATTTTTGCAAATATTTCGTAAATTATGCATTCTATATATATTTATCAAGAGTACAAAAGTATTTAGAACTGGATTTGCAATATTTTTTGTATATTTGAAATTTAAAAATTCGGACCGGAAGTAGCACTTTTACTCTTATCGATTAGCGATTTTTGCAAATATTTCGTAAATTATGCATTCTATATATATTTATCAAGAGTACAAAAGTATTTAGAACTGGATTTGCAATATTTTTTGTATATTTGAAATTTCAAAATTCGGACCGGAAGTAGCACTTTTACTCTTAGCGAGTAGCACTTTTTTTCGAATATTTTGCAAAGTATGCATTCTATAGCGATTTATTAAGAGAATGAATGTACTTAGAATATGATTTTGAATAAGTTTTGCATAAAAAAATTCGTATAAGAAAGTCGTGTGGTGGCCACACCTCATTATACTACGTATAAGAAAGTAAAAAAGTGCTATTCGATAAGAATAAAGGTGTTATTTCCCGTTCGAATTTTGATATTTCTTTATACAAAAATAATACCAACTGCGGCTCTAAATACTTTTGTGTTCTTATTAAATCCGTATAGAAAGGATAATTTGCGAGCTATTCGCAAAAAAAAAACTTTTTTCGGTAAGAAAAAACACCTACTTCCAGTAAGAATTTCGAAAAACTCTTCTTATAAAATCTTCGATTCGATTGCCCCCCCCCCACCTCTGCCGCCGCGGCTGCTGAGGGCATAAAACCTTTCGGTTTTGAGAATTTTACAACGTATAAAGGTTATACTTGGACGGGTTTTAAGCTTGTAATGGCGCTCAATTTCATTTAATATCTGTTTCGACTACGACCATCTTCTTCAAAGCCGGACACAGCCCGAATGACAAATTTACTCATCTGAAGGTGGGTTTAGATGTTTGTAACAATTCTTGGTTTCGTTGGGAATATAATTTTGTTACGGCAACCCGGCTCTATTAGATATACTGCCACATTGGCGCTTGCATAGTATACGTGGCAACCAAAAATTATATTACATATACCTTTTACCGCGGAAGATAGGGGTATGCGTGCTAAAAATTCTTCCCTATGTTAACATTTGTTGCGGGTCAAATTTGAAAGAAGTTTTTACTTAATTTAATAAACTAAACATTTTTCTACCAATGGTACATTTCCTTAGGGACATGAAGATATTCTTTCGTTTTCAGTTGAAATTAATTCGCACAAAGTTGAGTGACGAAATCAACGTAGCTTAAATATTTTATGCTTGATGACAAGCAAAGAGATAAGTAAATTTGCGAAAAAAATTTCTGTGTTCGCAGTTGCAGAACGAGTGGAAATTATTACGGCATGTATACAAGGAATATCCTACAGAGAGATTGTTGGTAACTTTAATAAATATGCTTGCCGACCAAACTGAATTTCAAGAAACAGTTGCCATAGAGCCGCCAAACTTCTTTTTGTCTCTTAGACCACTTGCCATGTTTTTCGGTTTGGATATACCCCCTCTTTATTCCTTTGCAAATTCGTAAACTTCAAATGCGTCTTTGACAGTTGGTATAGGGCTACTCACTTTGAAACCAGTTCTTCGTAGATTTCTTGAACCATAATAAAACGAACATATGCCAATAATAATGCTTCATTACCAGGTAAAGTTGAATCGTCCAGCTGTATAGAGGAATGGGTCGTTTGAAAATAATTACACAAGAAGCTTTTAATATCATAACTCATTTCATCAATAAGTATGTGTTGTCGCTTAAAGGATTTCTTTTAATGAGATCAGATGCAGGTTTGTGTAATACAGTTTTTAAAACCTTTTAACGGCTGGCAACATTAACTTTTCTCCGATGATATGCCGTTTGCCGGATTTTGCTATAAATAGCGAGAAATTTTAAGACACCCGTAAACCATCATTGTCTCTTTGTGGAAGCACAAATTCTGTTCACCGTGGGTCTCTTCTGAAGTTTATCTTTGAGCATTTGAAAGTACCAGTTGACATCTTCTCATGATTCTCCAGCTTAGATGGGTTCATAGCATCATTGCTTAAAATTTTGTTGCATAAAAGGCACATAAGCACTATAGTCGCTCTCTATTTACATCTCATGGACACCCAATTTTCTTTATCGCTGATATGGACCCCCTGCATGTCGCCCTCGACCCCTCGGGGTCGATATGGACCACTTTGGGAATCACGACCATAAAGCTTTGAAGACCGAAAAGGACTAATCTTATAAGATTAAGAATGTTCATAAGTTATTACTAAACGATTTCATCCCAAGAAAGGAATTTTACCAATTTTGGATGGAAAAAATAAATAATAATCCAAATAAATAAATATAATCAGAAATCCTGTTTTCTGATTAGAGTACATATGCTTTGGATCCGACGGTACAAAAGCAAAACCATAGAATTTGGGCACGATAAAATCTTTACCAGATTCGAGAGACTAACACGCAGTTGCCACAGAAAGGGAATTTAAATCAACAGAAATATTTAGATCTGCTTCAGAAGGAAGTAGGTCCCCGCCTGGACGAGTAGCGAGCTAATGGGGATATAATATTCCAGAAAAATGGAGCATCAGCTCATAGTGCTGCCATAATCACCAAATTTTGGAATAAAAGTTTCCCCAACAGATGGATTGGGCGATATTGACCATTTACATGTCCCATCAGAAGCCCAGACCTTACCCCACTTGATTTTCTTTTATGGGGTTATGTATCAAATACGTTGTCCGACAATGTCCGAGAGAAACCTGAAAACTTGGAAGTGCAAAGGGAGAAGAATCAAAGACACTTACAAATTACGAGGGTGCTTCAGAAACTACGTGACCTGACACAGAGATGACGCGAATTCTCAGGAATCTTCTTTACCATTCTGTAGAATCATCCTTCAGTAGGTTAAATAAATATGACAATACAATTAGTCTCTCTTTGACAGTACGCCAAAGTGAACGTGTCGTGTGATTTCGTAATTATGGAAAAAACTGAGCAGTGATAAAGTACTTTTATTTGAAAGACTTAACACCAACCGAAATCAAAGCAGAGGTCAATTCGACACTATTAGAATCCGTTCCTTCGCTTTCAATGGTTAAAAATTGGGTAGTCAAATTTAAGCATGGTCGTAGGAGCACAAATGATGAATCCCGTAGTGGACATCCAAAAACTGTTACTGTTCCGAAGATAATTGAAAAAGTCCACCCTATCGTCTTGTATGAGCGTCAAATAAAAGTATGCTAGATAGCATACATTTTAGATATCTCAAATGACTCTGCACAGAATTTTAAGTGAAGAACTGTTTATGAAAAAATATAGGGAGCTTTGGGTGCCTTGGTTACTCAAACGGGTGCAAATACTGAATCGTTTGAGTGTTCCTCACGAACTTTTGGCACATTTTTGCCGTAATCGGAAGGACTTTGTCCGCCGCTTTATTACCGTCGATTAAACTTGGATCCACCATTATACCCCGAAAGAGCGAAGAAGCAGACACATACTTCGAAAAACTTCCCTTTGTTTTAATTACGTTCCGCAGGACTATCTGCCGCACAAGCAACCAAGGCTCGCAACATTATAAAAGATTCCTCTGAAAGAGTACATTTGTTAATCTCTAATTAAGAAAGGTCAACTATTTTAAGATTTGAAGTAAAAGGTCATAAGCTTAACAGCATGATATACAGTGAGAAGAAGAAGGATCTCTTTGTTATCAGGAAACTCCACAATATTTTATTATACAAAGCATAAGGAGTATGAAGCAACTACTCATAATCACAATATTTTATTATACAAAGCATAAGGAGTATGAAGCAACTACTCATTGAATTAGTAATGCAATGTTTAGAATAGTTCCACTAATCTGTTAATTGAAGGTTAATTTTGTTATTGTCTTGCTGTCATCAACCAAATAAACAAAAAATAACAATTAAATAATATTCCATATATCATGGTGTTCCGGAAACATTCAATATACATACATATACATATATCATATATATATTTGTTGAAATTATATTTTGTGTTTTATGCTGCAAGTTGGAAACAACAACATTAGCGAGGGAAAACTCCACAAGGTTATTATTTTAAAATCATATGTTTGCGATACAAATATAATATGCTTACATGCATTAATTATGTTGACAAAAAAAACATGCTAACGTGACAGATTCTTTTAGCATATTGGGATAATAATTATTGAGTGTATTCTATGTAAACAAAATCTTTTGAATATACAAAGTATTATGTACTGTTATCCAATAAGGAAGTACTGACGATTTAACAAGACATGTCGATTACTGAGACCTGCGATATGGAAGATATGCCTGGTCAACTGCAGTGAATTTTAACACCCAATAAAGGTAGATTGTCTTCAGTTTTTTTAATATTTAAGTGTGTTATATTTATTTAACTGGTCAAAAGAAAACATTAGGTATATATATGCAAATACATTTCAAATATATGTGTTCGTTTATGATTTATATTTGATTGATTAGAAAAAAATATTTTTATTGCTGCCCAATATCTTTTGGCTTTCAGAATGAGATTTGTTTTTCAATAATGAGAATGAATGTTTAAGATATCGGTTTTATTTCGTAATTATTTTAATGATATTTGGTAGTATGAATTAAGTATTAATTATTTTTCTAGAATAAATACATATTTGGTGCAAACTTGTACAATTTTGATTAATTTTTTAAAACTATTTTGTTTTATTTTTTTATACATATTTCTGGATAATTTTTTTTTAAATAAACTGGTTAACTAAGAGAAATTCTTGATTATAAATATAAGATTTTATAAAATATTTTCTTAAGTATACAGGTTGTCCCAGAAATAAAACGACAGAGTAGCAGAAATCGGAAACTAGATTGTGTAAAAACATACCCTCAAAATATCAAGTCTTTATTCGTGCGCAGACGGCAGAAAAAAAATAATAAAGAATTCAATTGGCCTTACACCGACCCTGGACTAAATATCCACCTACTTCACTTTCACAATCGGTCCTTTTCAGGACCGCCATAATACTTGTGTTAAAAAAAAGCAGGAGGAATAAATACTTCATAATATATATCAAACCATTAATTACTTTAATTTTACACCAGCTAGAAAAAAATAATTATATTCTTGATATTTACTGTAATCTAGAAAAACTACGATTTATTGAATATTGTAAAATAATAATAATCAGCTGTTTCCCACTACAAACACATTAAAGATAAAAACAATCTTTTATTTTCTGCACTAAAGTGGGTCGCCCATCTGGCAAAAAATATGTTTTATATGAATGAGTACGATTTAACGTTTTTCTTCCGTTTTACACAAATAAAAGCGTATTTTTCTATGAATGCGTGTTCGTTTCTATTTACAAATGAGCATTCTTACGCGTATTTATAAACATACATTCTGTGCCAGGTCCGTAATGTAATTTTCTTATCTAAAAAACAACATAGAAAATTAAATTTTTAATTTCTTCGTTATTGCGGTATATTTGGGCCTGTTTCTGTTCGGACTGTACATACCTGCTACTCCGTCTTTTTATTTCTGGGACAGCATGTATAAATTTGAATGTGGTGTAAAACAACAAATAGTTTATTCTACGTAACCTCCACCTACTTCCACATACCTTTCGATTCTATACCTAAATTCTCTCCAAGCTTTCCTAAATGTTCTTATATCAGTCTCACTTATTACTTATTTTATTTTTTAATGTTTTAAAATTCGCGCCATAATTATTATTTCCGTAGACTCTTTGATTAGCGTCTCCCCAAAAATAAAAATCCATCGTGTTGCAATGGGCGAACAAGCTGGACAATAAATAGGTCCAAAACGACCGATCATTTTCCAGGAAGGTGGTTGTCAAGCTAGTTTTCAATAAAATTAGTAGAACTCGCATGGCATTCTGTTGAAAGTAGGGCACATTATCTCTGTTAAGTATTCTCCAACGATGCTAAAAGAAAATTTTGTTACATATCCAAATAATTGTCTTGATTTGAATTGTTATCGAAAAAACAAGGAGCCAATAATTTTATTGATGGAAAGTCCTCACTACACATTGTTTCATACTTCATACTTTTTTGTAACGTTGATTTTTCTCATTAATACGAACACTTGGTTTCTCTTCTGCCTAATATCTGCTATTTTGGGATAATACATATCCATTAGTGGTAAAAGTGGCTTCATCTGGGAACAAAATTTTGTGATGAAAAAATTGATCATCCATAACTCCAACCCAAGTACAATATTCTAATCTAAGCACATAGTCGCCGTATGAAAGACGTAATGATAATTTTGAATCGTCTACTATACAGATCCCATAGCTAGAACAGTTAATGCATCATCTTCATTGTATTGCTCTTTCTTTTTTCTATCTATAGAGCCATTTTCATCAAATTTCTCAACAAGTTCTTTCAAAGAATTAATAGCGACATTAATGCCGGAAAATTTAACATTAAATTTCTTGATCGCTGTTTGATATGAAAAATCACCGATTTCATAACACTTAATCAAATAAATCACTAAAATCTGAAACTGACAAATAATTAAATGTCAACAGCATTTCAAAGCAATTTATCAACAATAATAAAAACTTAGTTAAATTATTTTCAACACTTATACAGAATATAATCAGTGCATTTCAATATGGTTTCCAAAGGTTTTAAGGAGAGCTGGGCGATAAGGATTACGATTACAACTTGTACGATTGTAATCGTAATTTTGAAAAAGTTTAAATTACGATTACTGTAATCGTAATCTAAGTTCGTTCGATTAACGATTACATTAATCGTAATTCCGTTCTTTTTATATAAGAATTACTGTAATCATTGGCAAGGATTACTATTATTAAATATTAGAAAAATCACTGTTATTTACAATAGAAAGTGTATTTTATTGTTGTCGGGCACTAATAATTTCAACCGCGAGATATCTTCGTCATGAGGGTCCAGTACTATATCAGGTCCGATGAATGAAGCTCTACATCAGTATTCGTTTCTCCGCATCAGTATTCCTTCAACGTATTATTCAATGTATGAAATAGACCGGCTTTTGCATGTACTGATCTCCCGGTCGAAATTTTAGTGCCAGTTGAATGAAGCTCCGCATCAGTATTCTTTCTTTTTAAATTTCGTGGTGCGTAAGAGGACACAAATTGACTTTTGGTAATTGATTTATTGCGATTTTAGTTAGTTCTTTAGTTTGTATGCAGAAATAGCGTTGCAGTTGCATTTGAACATGTTGCTGCCATACATTATCATGCCTGTATTACAAATTTCGCATCTGCTAAAATAATTTAAAATTTTTAAAATATTTGTACTTCTACAATGTCTACAAATGTCTATTACACAACTCAAACAAATATTTTAAAAAATTTAAAAAACTTTCAAAGTCCATAAATTATTTTAACAGATGCGAAATATATAATAGGCAGCAACATGTTCCAATGCAACTGCAACACTATTTCTGCATACAAACTAAAGAACTAATCAAAATCGCAATAAGTCAATCACCAAAAGTCAATTTAATTGTGTCCTTTTACGCGCCACGAAATTGTAAAAAAAATTCAGAAAATTGGGAGTCGCACTTTTTTACGAATATCTTGGAAAGTGTGTATTCTATAATGATTTATTATGAGAATAGAAGTACTTAAAATAGGATTTTGTATAATTTTTCTATACGCTCATACGTATAAAAAAGTCGTGTGGTAGCCACACCTCACTTTTTTTTTTAATTTCTGGTGTTTTAAAAACTTTTTTGTTTTAGTTTTTTCTTATTCTTATTCGGATAATTATTGCCTTCATATATAACTCGTACCAGTTTAATTGAGCCGCGTTTAGCTCTCCGACATTTTTTGAACAACTTCGATTACGATTACTTAGAAAATCGTAATTCAAAAATTTTTGAAATTACGATTATTGTAATCGTTAATCAAACGAACTTAGATTACGATTACAGTAATCGTAATTTAAACTTTTTAAAATTACGATTACTGTAAGCTGTTTGACATTTGCATACGCGTTGGTTACCGGATCTTGTCCAAAATATTTGTAAACCATGCTTGTAGGTACATTTATTTCATGTTCATTTAATATAATGCATAAATATGTTCGTGTACGCACGTATAACTTGTATATCGTAATATTCAACTAGTAATATCTCCTGAGACGTTGAACTGCTTTGAAACAGCTGAACATTTTAACACGAATAACTTCCTTTGTTCATGCATTTGGAATTCATGTTATTATCGACGTTTATCCATTTTTATCTATTGAAAATAGGGCTGAGTTTAAGAAGTACTATAGAGTAATAATAAAGTTTATTTGTTAAAATCCTTTTTTCATCGGCGTAGATAGGAGCGTGAGGGGTTTTCAAAATTTATTACATTTATCTTATATTTCGCAAGAGAAATAACATTTTCATTCATACTTACGTTAGTTTCGTTTTTTCACTGTTTTGACTGTTAATTATGGTCTTCGTAATTTTTGTAATAGTCTGTTTAATACCGGTTTATTGAATCGACTTCTCCCAATTATCTAGACGTAAGTGTGCACTGGTTTTCGTTTAGTTTCAATAACATACGCGTACATTTTTAGTTATAATTTATTTAGATCTAGAACTTTGTTTATGTTACTTTTTCTGATATGAAAATGAATTGTCAGTGATTGCGAAATTTATTACAAAGTCTGTAAAATATCATTACAGAATGCCAAAATATCGCACGTTCGTCACTTAGCTTTGTTAAAACATACACAGAAATAGTTTTTATGCAGAGAATTTCGATAATTTACAAAATTTCGTTACATGTTTAAATGACGATGCTCGAAGTATTTCTGAGTGCAAGGAACTAACACAATACCCAAATTTAAAAAATCAGTTGTTATTCCTTTAGGAACACTTTGGAAATTTGCCTAAACTAATCACATATTTTGAAAATCGAAATCTCAAATTAAAAGATGGATTAACCACACTAGATGATTTCAAACGTATTCCAAGTGACTTCGGATGTGTCCTTCGGCAAATGTTAGACGCAGATTTTAATAAAAATCCAGATTTAATAGCATTGCGGCAATTGTGTATGCTAAATACGCTGAAATAAAAGAATATTTCCAGTACGCACCTATAACCAGTTGCGATGTAGAAAGGACGTTTTCTATCTACAAAGATGTACTTAATTCAAAGAGAACAAGTCTTACAGAAGAGAAAATGAACAAATAATAAGGTATTTTGTATTTTATAGATCACCAGTCACTTGTTATCCAATTATATAAATAAAATTAAAACCTCTTTAAAAATACAACATTTCAATAGTGCGCCCATGGGCGATGAGTCAACGGCCTCTCCTGTCCAGTCTATATCTATTATCCACCATATACATGCAGTAATAACGGTACGATCTGGTCCATTGTATCCCATCTATCAATAAAGAGTGGATAGTCAATGCATAAGCAAGCCGCTAGGGCCACAGCAATATATAAATAAACATATACGAAGTAATTTTGAATGACCATATATATAAAACAATAAATGTTGTTTTCAACAGAAAGCGATTCCATTCTGTCCCACCCATTATTTTTCTTTGTTATAAGTATAACACATGTAATTTATTAATCACGGTTGCTGCAGTAAGCAGTGGGAAATTCTAAAACGTTACAATGGAAATTTTCTAATCGATGCAAACGTAACATTAAAAAAAATACCTCGTTCCGAGACTTAAAAGTAATTATTGGAATCTTCCGAAGCAGTGTAAAAAAATATTATACTACGTCAATAAAACGTCTATTTATTTAAAAAAAAAGTGGCATAGTTTAAAATAGTAAATAAGTATAAACATAGCAAAAAAATATTTTGATCTCTCACTAGGAAAATTCACAATGCAATATTTTATTTTTTGTTGATAATATCACACCTAATTGCCGAGGTATATGCATTCATTATTAATTATGAAAGTACCTATGTACTCATAAACTCACTTGAACCAAGGATAATTTTACAATGTGTAAATTGGACTTAATTACACCGTCATTTGTGTGTCATATTCTTTTTTAAAAAGGTTAATAATTTGCCGTAATATATGTTAGACATTTTTATATTTATTTTGTTATTACGTGTCTAAATAAAAAGTTTAGCCCTTTGCTGGTTCATCTTCGATCACCTCAGTCTGTGAGGACAGGTGTATTTATAGATGGTTACCTGGAGGGGAATTTATTGTATTTGTGATTCATAAGAATTTATTTTGTTAAAACTATGCAGGGTTTGGCTTAAGGCTTCTTATGTTTTTAGGCTAGAACTATAGTGTTCGTGTGACAAACCAAGCTGTTTTTTAAATTGTCGTAATAGGTTGTCGCACGAAGTTTGTACAATACTATTTGTACGAACACTTTAAAAATACCTACTGCTAAATACGTTATCATGTATGACACACTACAAATATGTAAAAAATTATGTGTTGGCAGTATTACAATCAGTTAAATAAAAAATAAAAACCCTCCCGAAGAAGGTAAACAAACTAAAGACCCGTTAAATAGTTCTCCACATATAATAACTTCTACCCTTAAATTTCATTTAAACTTGGATTATATTGTTAGCTAAAATTCATAAAGCAGGCAATTCGATGACACCTATTGTTTCAGGTATCAACTTACCGACATACTTGATTTTGAAATGGTTAGTGAACGAATTTAAGAATTTACTGGAAAACCATGTAATTTCACAATTGAAAATTCATTAGAATTTATTCAAAAAGGCAAAGATTATAACTAGAACAGGGTGAAATTTTAGTTTAATGATGTAAGTTCATTGTTTCCCTGAATACCGATTCCAGTAAGATTGAAATATTTAAACGATTGGTTGGTTAAGAATAAAATTGAACGCGTAAAAATAGATGAATACTTGAAGTTGACAAATCTTTGAATGTCCTAGAAATGCTTACAGTTTGAAGGCAACTTCTGCGAAGAGCGACACAGTACAGCAATGGATAACAACTTGTTTCCATTTATAGCGAATTTGTTTATGAGTCACTTTGCAACCGAATTTAAAAGAAACTCTAAGTATTTCCCTGAAGTATGGACTAGGTACGTTGACCATAATTTCTCGATTTTTAATACTAACTTGTGTGATTTCCATGACTTCTTATTTGAATTAAACGCAAAATTCATTACAATTAATTTCACAACAGAAAAGGAAAACAATGATTTACTACGATTTATAGAATATTTAAAGAATAATAATAACATAGAAGTAGATATCTTCCGAAAACACACCAACGTCAACAAGTCTATAACAGCGGATTCAAATCATCGTTTTCAGCAAAAGATGATTTCTTTTAATTTTCTTATCCAACGGTCGTTAAGTTTTCCGCTTACAAAAGAAAAATATGAAAAAGAACATAGTTTAATCAAAAAGATCGCAATGTACAATGGTTTCGATTCAGAAATAGTAACTAATGTACTGGTAATTGGTGTGCTTAGATTGTACATTAAATTAAATACAACAGAAATTATCTTTTAATTATAATAATGCCCCACGTTCACGCTAAAATGTTATGGTATTTGTAAACTGATACAAGATCTTTATCTAATAGTAATCATATATAAAAATTTAATGAACATGAGACTCTTATTATTCAAATGCTAATTTATATTCAAAAGTTTCTTACCTTATTTTGCATCCCTTATTATATAATCAGATACTTTTGAATAACACTGTATATTGAAATATTAAATTAAATATATAATTAATTAAGTCGGTAATTCAGAAAATTACCCTTACACATGCATTAGGTGCATTTATTCTCTACTACTGTCATTATTAATTTATTTTTCTCTTTTCGTGTAGTTTGGTCCGTTTACCTATAATACAAATAAAAATGTCTTGGTGTATTACGATTGAGTCAAACGTCTTAGGTAAGTAATAAAATATAGTCATACATTGCTATTTAATCCCATGTTTTTAATTCTTTATTTCAGGTTACAATATGTTTTATATCTAATATGAAAATAAAAATGCCTTCATGAATGTTAAAACTTTTTAATAATGGTCAAAAGTTTACTTCTTCAACAAATATTAAGAATATTTGGGTGATATCGAACATACGATATTCATAAACCCAACAAGATAAAAAATAATTAATTCATCAATATTATATTGTGGATATGACTGATAATTCTGGTTAATAATATTCGTTAAGGTAAATACTGATTTTATACTAAATAAAATAATAATTTATACTACGCTCTTGAATATCTTCCTTTAAATAATATTTTAGAAAATGAATTTAGATTGTAACAATCATACTATGTAGATACAATATTAGATGACGTTATATAGAGTTCGTTTCGGTAATAATAATAATAACTTTAGTAATAAATTTTCAAGATTTAAGACCACATAAATACCTTGATATATATTGTATTTTATATATCTCGATTATGGATTTCAATCAGGTTTCGTCTAGATAGTCCTTTTATTCCTACCGTCTGGTCTGCTGCTATTCTTGTATAACAACTTTAATACATCAATACTGGATCCTTATAAAGGTAAACTACAGGAACTGGTATGCCTCTAGTGAACTGGAATCCTAAATCTACGTGAAATTTCTTAGTACACCTATTCAACAAATCTTTCTTCTATGTATATGAAGCTCTAATATAGGTGAGTTTATTCTATTATCTCAATACTTCTTCCTATGTAATTTGGCTTTTAAAATTCTTCGAATTTCCAATATTCTCGTATTATATTATTAGAAGAACTTTTATCACTGATATTACACCTTTCTAGGCCAATAAATATAAGAGAATTATTTATTATTCTCTCACAAAAGAAAAACACATCTACCCTCTAAAATTTTAATTTAGAAGTCCTTATTTATTTATTCATTTCCTTAGAGATATCCTAAATAATTTCTATTCTCCAATAACAATCCTTCTATCTTGTTGTATAATCAAAATATATTCTTAAAAGTGTAACAATACCTTCCATACTCTTTTTAATCCAAAGCTTTCAATTTAATTATTCTTATATGTGTTTTAAAAGTCTTATATATATTATTTTCACTCCAAAAACCTCTTAATTGTCAAATAAAATATTTTAAACTGACAGTTTACTTGAATATGTTAACTAATATCTTTAATAATATGTTAACAATTGATGAACAAATTTTACAATACTATTATATAAATACAATATTGCTAAAAATTGATATGCTTTAATCTATTCTTTTCAGATGTGGAAAATATCAAAGCAAACTGAAGGCTTTAACACTTCTAGAGATCATCATATATCCAAGAGTGTTTATAATTGTACCGTATTATTATACCATTGATATCAATTCTTAATAAATAAAATTACATATTAACTGTAAAAATCATTCATTACTTTAAATATTAATATTTATTTGAACCAGAACCTTTACTATAGTTGTTGAATATAAATGTTAATTGATGAGGCTGATACATGTTGTAACTCCATATTTAACTGAATAAATAAAATACCTAAACTTCTACTAAGTATTAGTACTAACTATTCTACTATTCTACTAACTATTAGTATTTAATACATTTAACTGAATAAATAAAATGCGTAAACTTGGTTTCAAAAAGTATTTAATAATATCACTACAATATCGTTTCGCCAAACTTTGGCTTCATCAGGTGATGAGTAACTCGATATTGTCGTGATATTATTAAATAATTTTTGAAACCAAGTTTACGTATTTTATTTATTCAGTTAAATGTATTAAATACTAATACACTGAGCTTATAAGGAGACATAAACTTAAGAAACAAATTCAGGATACTACATGTTTGCTACCTCAAAAAACTCGTTGTAATATGTTTGTCTCTTTGTCGTATCATTCAGCCACATGAAATTTGAACAGCATTTTTAAAGAACAGTGATAAAGTGATGTTTTTTTGTTAAGAATTCGGTGTTCTCCCACTCTGAGTTGGTGAGGAGCATATCTTCTACGGTTACACCTTACCCAAAAACACTACGTTGCCAAAATACGCGTGGTTTTTGTGGTAAGGCTTTTCCTTTTGCATTTTGTTTCAAAAAAGTTTGCTAAATTTCCTTTTTGATTTTAATTTAGACGTTATAAATAAATAATATATATTGACGTGTGTATGTTTATTGAGAATTAAAATTACTTAAAAATTCAAATATTCTAGTTTTTATGTTGTTATGATCTTGTAGCTTTAGCTAAAGAGAAGTAATCATTTGCAGGGGGGCTCCAAAAGTTCTAGCGCCGCCTCTGGATGTAATAACAATACCAGTACACAGAACAGAATAAAAAAAAAAAAGAATTGTAATGTTTGGGTCGCTGGCCAATTATGCATGAATGTAAACATCGACAGTCGGTCAAAGAACTCTGAATGTAAAATCTTTTTGTATGTAGGTACTCTTTTTAATCATAACATTGCTATAAGAAATACATCGTACATTTCAAGAATCAATGATTCTATTCTAAGGTGATTATGAAACTTTGAAGTATCAACAATTCGAAAATTAATATACTTTGTAGTACTGATAGTTCTGCAGATTTTAAAATATCTTTTATTTCAAACTCCATATAAATAAATATAAACTTTTATTCCTGACGTTTTGATTTTCCGATATTTTTATGTCTCGTCTGCTGAAAGATGATTCTCTTGACGTGTAATGTATAACAGATCACAAATTAAGTAAGATAGTAACGACATATAACTGGCATGCTATTCAAGGTTACGCAGTATTAAGTGTCTTTTCTAGAAAAAAATCATATATATCTGCATTATTTAAACGAGTCATTGAATACAAAATTAAAGAATGATTAAAACAAATAGACATAGAAGGAGCTGCAGATGGAAATAATTGGAAAAAAAAGAATATTATTTAAAGTTAGTAAAATAGTGAATAACAATATAAAATGAATCTAATGATATAGTGAAAGTAAATATTTTTTTGATATTAATTGAAGGATTTAAAGAATTCTGGGGTCAACCCTAATCTCTTTATTTAAACAATTTAACACTTACAAGCCAACTACCGGGCTCCAAAATGGCGGACGAGTCAGCTGTCATGTATATAACCGCAAAGTTCTATATAAAAAAAAACCTTTAAAGTTGTAAATCAAGAACAATGAAATTTTCTCACAGTAAATGTTAAAACACACTCATCAGGTTGAGTTATTTTGGAAATCCTGGTGCCCTTAGTTTTTCCAAAAAAAATCATAAAATTAGTAAATTTGGAAGAAACAGAACGAAATTAACTCAATTTATAAAAGGCACTATGTTGATGTCGAATCCGAAAAAAAAGAAATTCTGATTTTTGGTTTCGCCTAAAATGGTACCGAAAAAATCCATTAGATGGGTGGTTCGAATTTAGGAACACTTTCTGTATTAATTTTTGTTGTATTACTATCTTTATTATAAATATTTCTCTGTTTGTTTCTCTATTGATCAAAATAAATAATAAAAACTGCAAAAAATCCATATGCAATCACAGCTCCATCTATGGACCCTCGTTAGGGTTAGGCATCGAAAACCGCACCGTTAAAGCAGTGTCAATTGCAAGAATAGGCGTTAAAATTCCATTTATCTTATCGACTCTAAAGTTTGTTTTTTAAAATTTGTTAAACATAAAATTGTATTAGAAATAGGCAGATGTAAACACGCGACTTGGCGTTAATTTTGATCAAATTCTAGAACCTGTAAAGTAAAATTGATAGGTGTGAAACGAGATTAATTGTTATAATATTCATAAATAAAACGTAATGTAAAAAGTCATATCATGAAACACGTTGTGTTAGCTTCAAAACATCTAAGAAATTATTTGTTACGTTTGAAGACGCGAAAATATTATCAAATATCTACCGAAAGAGATTTCAATGTTCCAATTGTTCTCGTCCTGATGTTCAGACCTATTGTACCTCCTAGTGTTTTCCGGAAAATCATTGAAAAAGCTGTATACAATAACATTTTAAAAATCATGGGGGAATATATGGTTTCTAATATTATGGCTCTTGATATAAGCAATAAGTTGTTTATAGAAATGGTGGCATCATAAACACTGGCAAACTAAACTTTTCTGGGTCCATAACCTGTTAGAAATTGGACAAAATGTGCTCGAATACAAAATTAAAGTAATAAAAATGCATATTTATCCTTAAAATGTTATAATAAGCTACTAGCTTACACTAAACCACTATCGAGAAGACGTTTAAAATCATTGCAACAACATTTTTGACTGCAAACACCTTTTACTCATTCATACAACGATTCAGAAGGTCGCAGAGATAACAGCACTACAAAAGCCAGGTAAACCGACCTATATCACTATTACCGATTATTTCTAAACTATACGGGAAACTGTTATTGAAAAGATTGAACCCAATCATCGTAAGAAAAGGACTGATTTCGAATCACCAGTTCGGGTTTAGACAAAGACAACTACTACTGATCAAGTACATCGGATTATTGGTCATAGAAAAAGCACTAGAAGACAAACTTGTATGCTCAGTTATCTTTTTAGACGTGGCTCAAGCCTAGGATAGCGTCTGGCACAAAGGCTTTAACTGGAAATTGAACAAATTCTTACTCAAGGCATATGCTGAAATTCTGTATTCATATATTTCTAATAGATTCTTTAGAATTAAATTAGAAGAAGAGTATTCTTCTTGAAGAGGATTGAGATTGGGGTTCCACAGGGAAGTGTCCTTGGACCGGTCTTCTTTTTGCTTTATACGTCGGCTTGAAAGAACTTGAGAACGCAACTGTGCTACGTTTGCTGATGACACGGCAACCTTAGCAGTAGATAATAATATGCAAACGGCAAGAAATAAATTGCAAAGAGCATGTGTTAGGATTTCGAAGTAGACTAACGACTGGAAAATAAAACTTAATGAGCTAAAGTCAACTCATATAAACTTTATCAACGGGAACATAATAGATATAAGACCTATCATTATAAATTGTAACACTGTTCCTTATGAGAATTCAGCCAAGTATCTATGTAAGACGCTTGACGTTAAAATAAGATGGAAGGTGCATGTCAAGAAGAAAAAACTAAGCTGGATCTTACGTATGTAATACTCTACTGCCTGTCGATACGTAATTCACAAATTTCGCCATACAACAAAATCTTGATTTATAACCGAGTCCTGAAACCAGTCCAGGTATATGGCATACAACTTTGAGGTTGTGCCAAACCGTGTCATCTTAAAAATATGCAGAGATTCCAGAACAAAGTCTTACGCAACATGGTCGATGCACTTTGGTATGTTTGAAATAGTAACATAAGTAGAGATCTAGGAATCAGGGATGTAGTCAGATAAATAAGAAGATCTGATGCCAAACACGAGGCAAGATTGCATGAACACACCAATATAGAAGTAATAAGCTTCTTCGATATCCAAAACTTAAACAGAAGGCTGAATAGAGTTAAGCCATACGATGAAGTTTAGGTTAATGCGCAGTATTGCAGTACTCAGTGAATAGCAGAGTACAGCGAATTTGTTCCTACAAAATAGAAATACCTTAAAGACGCCTTCGGGCGAATTTTGGATCATATATTTGTTTAAGTTAAGATATGTCAGAGTCAAATTGATGGTTGGTCCAGTTTTAATATTGTGTATTAACTTGAAAAAAAAATTACAATGCCTCTCTGACGTTTAAAATAACCTCCAATTTGTGATTGCTATTACGTTTGATATAGGTACATTTTAAATACTTTTATTCAATTTTGACATTATAAAGTGACATTATTAACTCCATAGTAACCCTTATAAGTAGTCTATTATCTACGAGTGGATTAAAAATTGTTTTACCAATACAATAAGAAAACATTTAATGAAGAACAACAAAAAACTATTTTAATGTTACCATTATTGAGACCATTAAATTGCACACCATATATACCATTAATAGGCAAATTCATATTTTGATTTGACACTGATTTTGATGCGGAAATACATGCTTCCGAACTTGAAATCAATGCCTCCTGAATGTTTGTTGAAGAATGGTTTATGATTTTCCTTGAAATATCAATTTTATTATTAAGAGAATCATCTATGCATCCCACTACAACACGATTTGAACGCCAACCACCGTGTCTCTTTACAACTGCTAAATCTACCCCAGAGTCTGCCAGTAAGGTTACACTCGAACGTCTAAAGCTGTGACCTATATATTCTTCAGGATTTCGATGACCAATAAATCGTGCAATTTTTTCTGGAAATTTTGAAATAGTATTTATTCCTACAGGTTGTATTGTACATTTATTGTTTCGGTAATTAATGAACAACCATTTGTGTAAAATACTGTCAGGTCGTAATTTTCTATACTTCCGAAAAACATCAATAACATAAACATAGTTACTTCCGTTAATGATAGTAAATGTTCTGGGCTTATACCTAAGTCTTCGTGTCAGGAATATTGACCACAATTACGTTGCCTCTGTCATCAACATCATCAATTGACATGGCAACCAATTCACTAACTCGACAACCTCGAAACACTCCCACAATTAGAACCACTTTATGAAGCAAATATTCTTCATCTAAAGCAGTATCCAAGAATCTTTCCATGTCTTTCAATGTGAATACCATAGATTTCTGTGGTCTGTGCCCTACAGATTGTTGTTTTAGGAAAGCAGATACCTGATGAAATCTACAACAATTATCTAATAGTTCAAAACTCATAAATAACGTCAACCTCAAATACCTGCTTATGTCAATATTTTCTTTCACAGATAATGTTTTCTTCAGTTGGGAGTAATACGCCCAAGATGACGATGATTTCGGAATTTTGGATCGTTCAGAAAAATAAGCCAAAATTATTGTTTCGTCTACTCCGCTTGCATCCTTTCGCTTCCTCCACTCAAAAAATTCTCATACTCTTTCAACTGTTTCGTAGTGTAGTCAGTAATATTTTCAATATAATAAGTTTACGTTGTACACTTCATTCTGTAACATTTATCCGAAGAAGCTACAAGGTAGCGAAACAATTGTCATATATATTTTTAATAAACACAGTGTAAATCTAAAACAAGCTGTTTTCATTATTATTAATCTCATACTCTTTTTCATACAATTTTTTTGATTTAGCAGGAACCACATTATTTACAGCTTCTAAAGCTTCGATACGAACCAACTCAGGCACGAAAACCTGGTTTTTCTCTTCATTATCGCAAATTCTATCCATTTTTTTATATATTTTTACTTTAACTGCTTAAACGTGACAATTAACGCAAAAAATAAACAACTCGTTGTCACGGAAATTTGCTTCGCGACCTACATGATTTGTCTAAACCGATCTATGTAATACGAATTTTTGTTTGTTTTTTTTTTGATAAATTTTGTCAAAATTGAATAAAAAAAAGTATAAAACACGTGAATTAAACCTATTACTTGCTCGAAGAATTAATAAACATTCATCTCGCAAATAAATAGTGGTTTAATTCACTTGTTGTATAATATTTATTATGATTATCATTATGACGTGTGTGAATGTGTTTATGTTAAATTTTTATATTTAAACTTTTAGACATTCCTACATTACTTTAGAAGTGTTATAATGTTCCCACTATATCTTAATATTTATTTTAACGTCTTTGTAAATTGGAATATCACTATAACACATATATTTGGAATTTTTAATTTTTTCGTCGTTTATATTCATATCATATGCATTTATTATTCATTTTATTTAACAGTAAAAAAAACAGTTGTCATTACAAGTATTCACATAACATCATGCCATTATTTTAGCCCATTTTCACACTATTTACATATAATATCCGAAAGACTTGTGTTCATTTACATTTGCTCTGTCATTTAGTACAATTCCTTTTCAATATTTCGGACACGTGATGTTATTCAGTTACCAAGTACTGAACTTGTGCAAATTATGACATCAATTTGAATAATAGGTATCTACTACACAAATTATTCACTTGAGGCCCACAATTACGAGCATACTGATCCGAATAATTACATTATAATATCACACACGCCAGGATTTTAATTGGCAATATGAACACAAAAACATTATGAGAATTGAAAGAAATTGTATTTTAATATCTGATCAATATTCTTTTGTTATGAACCAAAAACTAGTAATAAATATTCAATTTCAATTCAAATATATGTGTGTTATAACTCTTGAAAATTTTGGCATTTTTTTTACACAAAAAATATTCAAAATCCTATTCTAAGTACTTCTATTCTCTTAATAAATCGCTATAGAGTGTTAACTTTGCAAGATATTCGAAAAAAAAGTGCTACTCTCTAAGAGTAAAAGTGTTACTTCCGGTCCGAATTTTGAAATTTCAATTTATCCAAAAAAATATTGCAAATGTAGCACTAAATACTTTTGTACTCTTGATAAATATATATAGAATACATAATTTAAGACATATTTGCTAAAAGTCGCTATTCAGTAAGAGTAAAAGTGGTATTTTCGGTTTGAATTTTGATTTTTTTTATACAAAAGATATTGAAAATTATGTTTTAAATATTTTTATACCCGTAACGTACCTGTCTAAAAAGCATGACTTGCGAAATATTCGCAAAAACTGATTTTCAACATGAGTAAAAGACCTACTTCCGGTAGGAACTTTTTAAATAAAATTGTTCTCAATTTTAATTTTAAGTACATATGAATTCTTTATAAATTTGTTTAAACTTAGTAATTGACGAAATATTGACAAAATGAGAGAGAGGGAGAGAGAGAGGGGGGGGAGAGTGAGAGGAGAAAGAGAGAGAGAGAGAGAGAGAGAGAGAGAGTAAGAAAGTAAAAATACCACAATTGCGGAATATGAACCCTAGTATTTTTCTAGCAGTGCTGGTGGTGTATACAATATATTCCGCAAATGTAAGAATTGCAGTAACAAAGAAAGATTATTTATATAATAGACTGAATTCTATTTGCATAAAAGTAAGGAAATTTGGAAATATATTGTGGTAGTTCACCAGCATCAATCAACAATAATATGTGAGAAGTACTAGTATTAACCAACCATACTGTATATGTGTTTTTTGTGAGAATAAAAAATGAAAGTTTGAAATGTATAATAGATCGAATTTTAATTAAGTAAATAGCTGTTGGAATATTTGATTTATATTTAAACTAATTGTGAGGATATTAAATGGGTATTTTCTTGTTTCTTCATGTATCGTGCAAAGTTGGTTGCATATCGGATAACATTGTGGTGTTCTACTTGCATCGAGCATAGTTGGTTGCCTATCAGGTTACTTTGTTGCATTAATTTTATCCAGTTCTGAAATTAGAATTTTAAATATTACTTGATGTATTTTCATATGAAATTTTATTTTGTAAAAGCTTGTTTAATTAACACTATTGAAAAGTAGAGATAATTAGTGTGATTTTTGAAATATAAATGTAATAAAATGATGTATAGTTTGCGCGCCTAGATTCAAATATGAGATGTGTCAGATTTTGACATTTTAAATAATTATGTTGTAGTATTGGGTAATCGTTTGCCGAAGTGTGTTAAAGGTTTTAAAAAAATAAAGTAAAGAATTAAAATGATAATTTTTTGGAATTTATAAAGGTATTTAAAATATTCAAGTACAAATTAAAATATGTTTTGGATTAATAAAATGTGTGTACAAAGATCATTGGATGTTGAAAATTAATGAATTATTGCCAAGGATATGAGGGATAAATAAAAGAGGATTCTAAAAAAAATTGGAGAAAGCAGCGGATGTATTTTCGGGAAGACTAAGTTTTTCTCCGATAAGTACATAGTAAAGTTATCAATTATAGCGTAAAAGTGTACAAGAAGTGATTAAGTTAAAATGGAGAAGAAAGCTGATATTTATTTTAGGAGATTTAAATAATTTCTAGAATATTACAAATTATAATTATACTAATATACTGAAGGATATAAGAAGTGAGGTTTAATGTTAATATAAACTAAATAAGAGAAGAGTTTTAAGAAGTTGAGAAGTAAACATATAAATACAAAATTATTATAAAAAAACTTACCATATTGATGAAAATCCAAGAAGAATAATTCATAATCAGCCAGAGAATTATTATGTAGGAGAGTCGATTGAGTTCCAGTATTAGAACTAGTTTTTCAGTCCAGGAAAAGAAGAATTTGAGTTCTTCAAGAAAGCAGTTTGAATCCGAGTATTCCAGGTGTGAGAGAATCTGAGGTGCACTAGGATAGCAGTTCGAACACAGGTGTTCCAGTCCAGGAGAGAATTAATCCGAGAGAATACAATTATCTAAGGTACAGCATATTAGCAGTCGAAGGTTCGAGTATTCCGGGTGATATCAGAATTGGAGGTGTAACAGGATAGCAATTCAATCCAGTCCACGATCCGAGCATTCCAGAAAGATAGGTAAAGAAAAGGATCAACATCTTCGTAGCCAGTAAATGTCGTCTTAGAGCTATAAAGAAAATCTTTTGGAGAACAAGAAAGAATACCAGTTATAATTTTTGACAGGTCGTATAATTATTTGGAATAATCTGAATTTAAGCAGTTTCGAATATAGTATAATTTATCAGAACTTAGAAGACACATAAATAATCGTATGAATTACCGTAAATGATAATTAATAACGGATATTTTGTATGTCATGCCCCCTACTATGGTTTGCATTAGAAAAATACATAACTCAAAAAATATAGCTAAAATAAGAAAAAAATTGAACTGTATTATTTACCATATAGTTTCCTACAAATTCTTCCTTTACACATTTATTCTAAAGTCACTTTTCCACAAAACAAAATGCTAATTAAATAGAGCTATTAAAACTGCAATTCTTTTCCTATTTAACCGAATCTGTACCTGTTGTACTTTCCGAGATCCCCATACTAAACATCGGAAAAGACTCACCCTGTATATCTCATAATTAAGAATACAAACAAACAATTGACCTCACACCCGTTAAAGAACAAATGAATAGGCATTTGAAACTACCAGAATTTAGTGAATCATTTTTATTGCAAATTTTAGGGGGATATTTGAATTACTCCTTATTCTGATGGAGGGTATAGATAATACCTGCATTATTTCTATGCAATTTTATTAGAGATAGATGAGACCCGATTGGTGGCTCCCTCATGGTTAATACGGTTAATAGTTCAAGCAATAATAGGGGTTGATTCTTTATTAGTAGTTCAACGTTTCCCCAGATGACGCTCTCTGTCTAAATTTAGTTAAATTATATTTCTTTTATATAAATACATTAGAAAATATTCAAAATATTATTTTCATACAAATTTTTTATACAGTACATTTATGACATAAAAATGTAGCCATAACGTTTCGATCTTTTAATATAATAATTTAAATTCTTCGACTATCAAGCGCAATAATAAATTTTCTGTTAATTTAAACATTTTTTCATTTATACTTTAAAACGTTATTATCGTCATTATTATCATTATTAACAAATAGATTTTATTTCTTTTCTTTGGTGAGATTTCATCCGACAAGTGGCTCTACCTACCTCAATCTTGTCAACCAATCAAAAATCAATAAGACCTAAAGTTACTTTCTGCAGTATTTAGTAAAGAAAAACTTTACATAGATGGAGCTCTCATCATTACAAAAAAAAGAAGCAGAATCATTAAATGCATGATATGAAGAGACTCCAACAGGTATGTTCATTTGTTTTGTACGGTAAACTCGCGTATGAAACTTTCTGGTTGACGAAGTTAAAAAGTAACTTCGGGGAAGAAGTTAAAGTTGAGATAGGTTACGCAAAAGAAATCATCAACTTAAACATGCAGTCTGCATTTTAATTTTGACACAGTGTTAGTTAGTTTCGAGTAGTGGACGATTAGTTTCTTTTAATTTTAGATGAGACACTTCTAAAATGAACTCTTCTTAAAATAATGACGTTTCGATTTGTATATACATTTTTATCTTCAGGAATATAATGGTCATTCAAGTATTTTATTTATTATTATTTACATTTAAAATATTTTAATTACACTTATCTTTTTCCATTTTCAAACTCGATATAAATTTATATATCATATACGTATAAAATTAAGTTTAAATTCCTCTATACACTTTTTTTTTTAATTCGGGGAAATAAATTGAATAGATGCATCTACACTAAGTAAATTAAAGCTGCAAATTTCAGCGTTGTTAGATTTGAACTAATAACCAGGGAACAACGACTAACGTGAAGCAACAGTATTGTCGGATCCTTCGATGTTTCGTGTCCCACTTTGGTATAATTGTAATTGAGTGATAAATAACCACCAAGTGCACGCAGAAAACGTAGTTGTATTTAGACTAAAAACACCACCGGGGATGTTGCTCCTATAAGACGCAAGCAAATGTTAAAATACACAAAACGATTTGTTGTAATAATAATAATTTTTTTCTACTCCCACACATTAATTGTATTATTAGATATGCTGAACCTGTACTTTAATGATGTCCATTATGATACAGATTTTCATTATGATACAAGTTTATATCCAATAGGAATACAGATTTTTCATTACGATACAAGTTTATATCCAATAGGAATGCGACATTCCAATATTCAAACAATATTCAATATGGCGACTGCATATCTGACAGATATAAAGATTAATTAAATGTGACAGTTCTCTGCAAATTACTAGCAAGTATTTAAAATTTGTGCTTTTTTGAAAATATAAACGGTAAAAAGGAGGGATAATGACAGTCAAATGAAAATTTGAGTCCACCAGAAATTATGGAACAAGCCTTAGTAACTACGAACAATTTACTACCAGTTAAATTTGCAAAGGTGTTCGGAAAATTTTAACCTCAATTTATGAAATGGAATGTTCAAAAAATAATGTTTTATTATGGGGTCGTAGAAAAAATAGTGTATGCAACTCGCATTTAATGGCTATTAAGACACTCGTATTCATTACAATACTCGGCTTCGCCTCGTATTGTAATTTTCTTACTCGTGTCTTAATAGCTATCATTAAATGCTCATTGCATAATATACTATTACTTGGTTAGAATTAAAATGTAATTCCCAATATGAAGCATTGTGATCGTTTATTAAACTCGAAGAAAGTAGTTATTTGTGTCAAAGCAATAAAAATTAAACAACATTTAAAAGAAGTGAGTTTGTTTATGAAACATATTAGGTGATATGTGTCTAATAATGTGGTGTTCTCTAGTAAATTATCTGAAACTCCTAATTGTGTTAATTACACTTTATTCAACAATATTATCTATTATATAAATTTGCGATACTATTAATAATAGATGACCACAATACTTTTTGCTTCTGTTGTTAAATTAACAGAATACTAATTAATATGTTATACAAATGAGCAATTCATATATTATAATCTGAGTAAAAACTTATATATCATATATAAGATTACATAGCAAGTCTCAGAAACATACCGACAAACTTGACAAACATATTTTGTTTAATAAACATATGTTCGCAAATGTCCCGTTTGTGTTGTAGAGCAATAAAATGAATAAATCATATCCAAATAACTAAAGTAATTCTTGATTTAGTTGGACACGACTTTCTTTCGTTAAACACTTTTTATTGCAACTATGGTTTTTGTTGGACACCAGAAACATTTCTTTATCACAATAAACATTCCACAGATGCCCATTTTGAGATCGTAGGAGTTATTTGTGACATTTAGTTGTCAAAATAAATCATTTACTTTGTTGATTTTTAATTTAAAATTTAAGAATTAATGATAATTTCTTATTTGAAGAACTTGCCGACACACACCTTGCTTATGGTGTAGCAAAGCGTAATAGAAAAGAAGCAGAACGCTTGTATTAACAGAGATATCTGGACGTAAGCAACATCACCATACACCGTTCGCTTCCATCCATCGTCGCCTGAGAGAGAATGGGAACCTAAGATTTTCTGGTGGTCGTCGTCGTCCAAGAACAGCTCGTATGGTTCACTTTGAAGAAGAAGTTTTACACCATGTTGAAGAAAACCAATCTATAAGTGTTCGTGCAATTGCACACCATATGGAAACCTCCAAGTCGACGGTACACCTTGTCATTCATGACCAACTTCTCTACCCTTAGCATTTGCAACGCGTATTAGAAGCTTTAAATCCTGAAGATTATCCGCATCGATTGTGTTTTTGCCAATGGTTTTTAGCTCACTACGGTCCTTATTTCGGGAGAGGAGTTTTGTTTTCTGATGATGCATGTTTCACACGCGATGGTTTTTTAGTGGTAGAACAATCACATTTGGCATGATGAAAACCCTCATGCTGTGGTCCCTATAAGCCATCAACAACAATTTAGTGTTCATATGTCGGCTGGAATTGTTGGAGATGATGTAATAGTTCACTTGATGCCTGCTAGTTTGAACGCAAACAATTATCTGAATTAACTGCAAAATATTTTGCCTCAATTATTGGAAAATATTCCTTTAAGCATCTCAACTTCCTGGATTTTTTTTTGGGGGTTATCTGAAATTTTTAGTTTACAAAACACCTATTCGTAATTAGGAACTTTCTTACCAAGAATAATGACGAGTTGTACACATGTAGTAGCAATTCCATACATTCCGCGAGTCAATCAATCGACTGTGAAATCTTTGTATTGAAGCTAATGGCCGACATTTTCAACAATTTTTGTAAACCTTTATATATTCGTCAATAAAATAAAGCCTAACATGAACAAAAAGTGGTTGATTAATGTCCTCCTAAACTTGTTTTGTAAAATAATACCAAAACAATTTTTCCTATTTTATGCTAATATAAATCATTTGCGGACATTGTTTATTAAACAAAAAATGTTTGTTTAGATGTCCCCAATCGCCAGTGAAAGTTTGTCCTTATATTTTTGGGACACACTGTAAATTTTTTAGTTTACTTTCAGCTTTTTAGCTATGTTTTTAATTCTGACTCCCTGTTTGAGTATTTGAGAGAGTTAAAAATTTTAATTTTTACATACAACATCTCTTCTAGACAGACAATCGCTCAGACAACTTAACGTTTTTCCCAGTTTTCGTTGGTCGTTGTTATCTGACATAATCATGACCTTTTTTTTTCAAATATAGTAATGTCATATTAATTAATATTAATTGTAATTAGGAATGAGTTTTGCTTGTATATTTGACAAGTGTAATAATCAGTCATTAAAAAAACATTTTCACATTACTCCCAATTCGTCTCTGATAAATATTAGAGAAAATAATATATTTCGTAATTTTTATTTAATTTTATTGCCTCACTTCAAACAGAATACAATTATATTTCAAAATATTTATTCATAAAATAGTACATATTTATTTACAACAACTTATATAATAATTTATTTTTCAGTTATTCAGTATTGCTGTGGCAATAATTAGTCCATCTGATTCACACATTTTTGATTCTTCTTTTATAACGTGTTCCACTCAAATTTTCCATTTATCACCACTAACATTTCAAACGGCTTGTCATAGAAGTTCTTGAACATCTGCTATTTCATTTTTTACTTGATCGCACACTAACTCACTAGGGTTCAAAGCGCAGTGGTGAGGTGGTAACAGCACCAAAGTTTTATTATAGCATTTGGCCATCTCATCTGGTACGTATACCTTCTTATGTTTATCTTCATTAAGACGGATCAAATGAAGTATTCTTGAACAAACCATATTTGCAGCATAATTAACTGTTTTGGATGTTAATTGACATCCAAAACTGTTAATTATGTATCACTGGTACTGTTACTTCTGTATCTTGCTTTTTTGATGTTCTTGTAGCTTTTTTTCCAGCTTCCTTACTGTGATATAGTGTTAATATCTGACAAAATCAAACATCAAAAACATTAGCATTCATTACTTCATGATGATCTGCCAGTTTTTTTACCTTCAAAAAGAAACTAATCGTTCTCTACAAACTCAATTTCAGGTCCTATATGTAAAATTTTAAGACATTTTCCTCTTTCTACAGAATTACATAGTCTTTGTCTTGTACTCAATACTATTATCTGCCCAAACTGTTTGCTTGCAAAATCTTATGTTCATCCATGTTTTATCCGAATAATATATGGGTGATTTTGACGTCTCTAGTCCTGCATTGTCATAAAACATCTTTGTTTCCATTTAACTATATCATCACGTTCTTTAAAGCACATATTCTATCTCTCTTCATGTATCTGCAACAACACATTATATTACTTCACTCATACTATAATACGCAAATGCTTGTAATAGGGGGAATAAACAAAACTGTCTACATGTAGTAATAAATAAAGTATACTGAGATAAATATAATTTTTCATTTAGCATTTATTGAGCGTTGGAAGTTAATTGTTACCAAAAAAGTGTGTACTGGTATGCAGCTCTGTCAAGGTGGTCCACTCCAATTACAATTTATATAGTATAAAATGGGTGTCAATTGTGCTCCATTTGTGCTCAATTGTGCCGTTATTAGTTACATTTGTGCTTTTCTACTTTCAGAGATTTTAAAAAAATCAAACGGGGGAAGGGCTAACTTGACGATTGCCCCCTCCCCCCTCCAAATTTGAAATTCCTTTCAAAACTCGGTGCTTTTGTAGAGCACGCCAATTGCGCTCAATTGTGCCGTATAGCATTTCTCTCCCAACCATTCTTTCTCGAAGTTATACCTTAAAAAATTTGCGGAAACTGTGGCCTCCTCCAAACTTACGGGGTACCAAAATCGAAACTAAAGGATAGAGTAAAGGAACTAAGAAATGGGTCTACTAGTTTCGTCGAGGTTGCTTTAAAAGGTAGTCTAAATAATTTGTTAGATTTCCAATGGTAGCTTCTTTTTCTCCAAGCATGTGCAATTTTAAGAAAACCTTTACAGATGCTGATGGAAGGTAGACTGTTTGGTCTTACAACGAAGGATTTGAGACCACTAGCATTTCAATTAGCCGAACAAACTAACATCAAACATAATTTTAGAAATAATATTGCCGGTTTAGATTGGCTAAAAAGTGTTCTAAAAAGGCATAAGGATTTAAGTTTAAGAAGACCAGTACGTCTGCTACTATAGACATGGGCTTTAATAAAACATATTGCTGTGACTCTTGCAAAATAGAGGTTGATGTAAAATATTGTATCGTTCAAATCAGTAAGGAAGTAAGAATCAAGCATACATCATGTTGGGTGCCATATAAATAATATGGAAATGTGAAATTGCTAATAAATTGTAAATATATTCAAAATGTGAATGTAACATGGCCCCACGTTGGCTTGTCATAAATATATGCTGTGACTTGCAGATTGAGGTTTATATAAAAATAATTTACACCATTCCATCAGTAAGTAAGTAAGAATCAAGCGTACATCTTAGTGCTAGACCTTATGCTAGACCAAGATTTAATAAATTTTCTGCAAAATAGTAGGTTAGGCAATTTTACATTTTACTAGCTCAGAAAATATACATAAACTCTCCAATCAACTTGAATGCTCTTCAGTTATTCCCAGGTCAGGTAAAGAAAAGAAAATACAAGATAAACCTTATAATCTAGTTTATTAAGAATATTAAAGAAAAAGATTTTTAAAATTACACAAATATATTTACAAAATTTAAATATTTCAAAAAAAATATTATATAAAATCATACATGTCATGATCAAATAGTCAAAATAATCAAGAAATTATAATTAATGAAAGGATAACATCGAGTACAAATTTATACTTTTAAAATAAATATGATTATCATTATTTTTATTCGTCAAAGATACATGTAAACAATCAACATATCAAATTTCAAAATTTATTGCATACTGTGAATTGTACTGGAATATGAATAACAAAATTATGTGTTATGCTCGCTTCCAAGACAGTACCATTAGAAAGCAAATTCACACTGGTAGGTACCCCAAAGTTCCACCCTACGAGCATGCTTTTCAACTCGTTGGACACAACCCGAACATACACCACCATGTGCTCACCCCTTAAGGCATATATATATAAATTTTAAATTTAATAAAAAAAATGTCTTTGTGCATTTAACTAATTAACTCAGCCCTGATTAGTTCTGCCTGGCGCCCTAGCTCACTCCCAAAACAGTACCACCAAGACCAATTCGTGCTTTAAGGATTCACCAAGACTCCATGCTATGAATTAAACATCTACTTAATTCATTGCACACATCCCTGATCTATTACCCAACACGTCAATATCAAATACACAAACACAATAAAAAATAATTGATATATATAAAAAAAAGAATATAGATATATAAAAATAAAACTTTATCTCGCTCTGAGATTCCAATCCAAACACCACTCAAGAAAAAAAAATTGTAAAACACTATATACACATTTATAATAAACATTATTAAATCACCTTAACTCTTCGTACAGCGTCTCAAACTCATCCATCTCAAATATATATTTTAAAACTTTGTCACAGTCTAATTATCCTATATGTACATAAAACAAAATTATTAAACTACAAATCTCCTAATCTTGCAAATGAATTAATAAGGAAAATTTTATTTAAAACGCAAAGTGTTTATATTTAATAAATAAAAAAAAATTATTATGCTATTTAATTTGATCATTACAGATACTAAAATGCTTTACCATAACACACGGTATAATAACCCCTGTTTCAATGCGTGAACAAATTTCTAAGTTAGAATAATATTTCATCTATATTATATTACAGATCTTAAATTTTATTCAAAATTTTCTAAGTATCGTGGATCGGTTTCAGAAAATTATTCTATGTTCCAATTCACGAATAAACTTCTAAGTTAATACAACATTTATGTTTAAGAGGAAGAAGAGGTTTCCACCTACTTCTGATTTTTCTTTTGAGTGCGGTTTACACCAAGCAACTCCCGTTTTCTGATCTTGTCCGGACTTATATGGATATTTTTCTTCACAAAAACGTACGGTTATCTTCGGTACGATACGATTCCACCTCCAGAAATACATAGCTGCAGTGCTGCACCACCCGGGAAAGCAGCGCATTACCAATCTTTCAAAAAGGTAAACAAATATGTAAATATCAACTTGTTTACACACTCATGATTCGTCTAATGCATCTAGCGAATGATATTGTTTTCGCCGGGCCAAACGGTCGATCTCTCCTAGTCACAGTATTCTTCGTGCGGGAAACACTTTCTTGTCATAATTCACGTAATATTTTATGCTTATTCTAATATTATAATTTTTTATAAAAATTATAATAACATTCTCATATTATTTTACGTAAATAAAAATTAAATTTGCCAAAATATTAACCTAATGAATATCTATATACACATCATGATAAGTAAATAAAATAGTAATTAATTAAATTAAATCGAGAAGTGATCTTGATTATACCTATTTATAATTTACCACACAACTCAAGGTCACTGCAATATGTTTAATTTTTTTTTGATAACCTTATTAATTGTATTGATAGGTACAAAATTCAACCTTCGTAGCTTGAATAATGCTTATAAAACATGCATTGTTACAGTTCCAAAAAGCCATTCAAAAATTATCGCTCAAAGAGGTCGATGACAAGTTGGCACATTAACTTCTCCATAGAGAGGACAAACCGTGACTGCTGAGTTCTGTTTCTCAGCATCAGGCCATTACATTCCACCACTTTTAGTATTTCCGCGCAAGAATGAAGGCTGAGTTATTAGGTTAGCTGTATGCCATCAATCTGGATGAACGCTACCCAAACAAAGAATTTAAAAGTTATTAATTATGCCCATGCATTGCTTCCCACCGCACTGTACTCACAACTTTCAGCCCCTAGACGTCAGTTTCATGGCACCTTTAAGTGCTGTTTACGGCAAGGAACAAAAAACGTGGCCTGACAATAACCCATGACGTGTGGAAGCTCAATTTCATATTTGCTGCTACTATTCAGACCACAACATTTAGATTCAGAAGTTGTGGTGTTTTTCCCACTGATCGAAATGATTTTGAAAAAAATTATTTTGCTCCGGCTTTAACTACGGAACGCGAAAAAGAAACAACCGAAAATATGCAAAATATGTTAAAGACACCCTCGATGAGACTGAAAACACCTGGTTGACTGAAGAGAAAACAAGGTCCATAACTCTTCAACAGGGTGTTCTGGATTGAATAATCCAATTCTTAAACCGCCACTTGAAAAATACCAAAATAATATAAGCTGGTCTTCTACCATCTGCTTTTCCTAATTCTCCCGATGATATTTTACACATGCCACATACAATAAGAGCAGTTCCAAAAGCTCATCTTAAACGCAGAAAAACCGCTATTTTAACTGACTCGCCATATAAAAACGAATTTACAGAAGCATTAAAGAACCAAAGAAAAAAAACTCGATTGTAGTAGGAAAAAAAATAATTTCAACTGACAAAATGAAACAAAAAGCTGGAATAAGACAAAAGACTGCGAAAAAACAAAAGATTGCGAAAAAACAAAAACAAAGCATTTTCAAGTTCTGGCGAAGACCAAAATGAAGAACCAATGCATGACGACCATGAACGTAGCATATACTGCAAAGAAACAAATGCTGCAACTTTCAAAAATGATTGGTGGATGCAATGTTTGGATTGCGCAAAATAGGCTCATGAGGGGTGTCCTGGTCTATCAGAGGCATATTTGCATCCTTTTAGATGCAACAATTGTAGCTACTTTTAGATAATGGTAGTTCCGGTTTAGCCCCATCCAGTGACTGGTTTCCAAAAATGTTTTTTTTTTCTCTTGTCTTGTATATTCAAAAATATATTTTTTTCTATTTAGGTGTTACTATGAAAGTGTACTTGTTTTTACGTAAAATAAGGATTTTTACTTTTTACTTCATTTTTGTCTTAAGTGTCCGGTTTTGCCCCCCCCCCTCTTGCCCTACTGAACATAATATAATAATGTTAATTAAAAGTAATATAAAAAATGTTTAAGATTTACACTGTATTTAATAACAACGACAGCTGTCAACCTGACGAAGCTACAGTGTAGCGAAACAGCTGTCGTTGTTATTAAATACAGTGTAAATCTTAAACATTTGTTTGTTTTATTTCACATTGAATATGGATTTACATCAAGTAAAGACCAACTCAATCCAATATTTTATTTCTGTTTTCCAATCGTGGTTATTTCCGATGTTTGTGTTCCAGAACTGCTTGGAACAGAACCTATGAAAAAGTATAACGTAGTTAATTCTAAAATGAAGTTGTTTACAAAAACTTAATGATATAAAAAAAACCAAAACGATTACTATAAAACGCAAATTTCAATCAGCTGATGCAACGATATGCCACTTTTTAACACCCTATATTTAGCTATTGTGTAACCTTAACAAAACTAGACATATAATTTTAAATTGATGTTTACTTTATTTTTAACGACACAAAAACACCAAAATAACATAACATTTATATATATTTCTTTGCGTATTTATATAATAGGAAAAATTTTACATTTAAGTACTGTTAGATATTATACAATTCGCGTGTTGCTATAGTATTACTAATTCACACTTTTACATATTTATTTACGTTTAAAATTCCTATCACATACACATGCGTCATGTAATCGTCTAATTTCAACAATTTCGTTTGGTAAATTATAGTGTTTGCCTGGGCGCGAGCGTAAACATATTATGGTTTAACTTTCACTTGTTCGGAGTTAAAAAATGTGGACTTAATTAGGTGCAGTCAGAAGGCGATCAATGATTCGCGTTTGTTTCCTACTACCTGGAAAAACAAGACCGATATATGTAAACAAATTATAAAACATGTAACTCTATTTGACGGATATTCTGAGTCATATATTACCCACATTATGAAACGTTCCCAGGTCACATACAATGATATCAATGGGTGTCAATGAAAATAATTGCAGCCGCAGATGTCTTTGTAATTGAACATTTAGTAAGAGTAGTACTAATCCAAAATTACTTGTTTGAAAAATTAAGAAATATCTCTGTAATATAGAGGCCTGTATATACATGCATGGTCCTGTTTTTAAAAAAACGTAAAAACCTTCGGACAAGTAGGGTTTTTAAAAGAAACAAAAAACCGGTTTCCTGCTAATTAATTAAAAAATATGTATATACAGTGCGTTCATGATGAAAGGAACAAATTCGTTTAAAATTCAAGTAATTATTTTGCAGAAAAACGCTCGAACAGCTCGATTAGTATTTTTATTTGTGAATTTTTTGACATAAGAAAATTATATACAGGGTGTCTAAAGAAGAACATATGCAGCAATCATTGTTTTTTTTAAATGGAACATACTGTACTGCATTGGTTCTTCATATTATGCCATATTTAAATTGTATGGTAAATGCTCAACACCTTTTGTGTAACATACCATATCCCCAAAATCAGCGGTTTTCGGAATAATGACGTTTGAAATGTGATAAATTAAAAAAAATACATGAAAATCGATTAATTTGAATTAGAGTATTTTGTTGAAGATAAAATTTGTAATACCAGGTTGTTTTTGTTGGCTTTTAAAAAAATGTTCAAGGTGTCCTTGTTCAATTTCAACATTTTATTTCATTACCTATGAGTATTTTAATTTATCACAAAACTCATTATATATTCCGAAAACCGCTGATTTTGGGGATATGGTATGTTACACAAAAGTGTGTTTAATGTGTTTAGAATTTACCCTACAATTCAAAAATGGCATAATATACAGGGTGTTCCATTAAAAAAAACAATGATTGCTGCATATGTTCTTCTTTGGACATCCTGTATATAATTTTCTTATGTCAAAAAATTCACAACTAAATATACTAATCGACCTGTCCGAGCGTTTTTCTGCAAAATAATTACCTGAATTTTAAACGAATGTGTTCCTTTCATCATGAACGCACTGTATGTTAGCTCTACAAGCCTTTAAGGCCCTTATCAACTCCTTCTTGTATATTCTTTACTACTTCTTGTAGCCACGTTTTTCTTGGACGACCTCTTCTTAGTTTGCCAACTTGCTCCCCGTGATCGAATTATTTGTGTTATATTTAGTTTTCTGTACATTGCTTCTAACTTTGTGTTTGTTTTACTTCGCTCTTTCTTATCCTCATCATTGACTTCTCCACAAATTTTCCTAAGGACACTCCTGTAAGTCAACATTTATGTTACATCTGGAAAAAAATCTCTTGATTTTAATGTTTTGCCGATCTTTTTATTGTTTTGCCTTTACTGTATACCTCTCATAAAAAAATTATTTTTCTATTTTCTTTATTGCGTACTAAAAAAAGTTGCTGATAATGTAAAACTAAAAAAAAATCTTATTGAACTTATAGAATGCTGAGAGGAAAAGTCTAGAACAGCCAAGATACGGACATGTGAAACAATAATTATGTTAGTAGTACTATACGCATGTCAAACATGGACATTAACAAAACAAGAAGAAGAAATTCTTAAAATCCATAAAAAGTAAAAAAAACCAGAAAAATCTATAAAAAGTCACTCTAAACTGACTAACTTAAACTTATCGAAAAACGCGTTATAAATGGTTCATGGGAATTATTTGTATTCAATAGCAATTGATTTTCTAAATTCCACTTATGAAGAAATACAATTTATTTTATTACTTCAATACTTTAAAAAATCATTAAATCATCCGTGTACAATATGCAGTGGAGTGTTATACACTGTGTGTATCATTACCAAATATTATGAACAGTAGTGGGCCTAATACAGATCCTTGAGGTACTCCTGATTGCGATAGATACTGATGAAATGTAAAGCTATATAGTGCTTATAAACACAAAAAGAAGTTTTACAAAGCTGTATTAAATCATTGGAATTTCCAAAGCTACACCAAAATCCGCGAATAACTTCTTTCTACGGTCGTTTAATAAGAAATAATATACATATACAAAGTTTCAATAAAATCATGTACTCTTTTACGTATATTAATTACCTATCTGTTATAGAGTAAATATTATTATTTTTGTTTGTAACGAGTACCTTGGAACACTCTTTCTATTACATAACTAATAGATAACTGACGATAGTAATTGGTGTTTTCTCATTTTCTCGATTACAATTACGGTTAACGTTGTCGGCATAATGATGGACCTGTTTGACAAAAACATCAATAAATAGTAATTAATGAACAAACATCACAAAATGAAACCTTCAATTTAAACGTTTTTTTCAGTTGCAGTTTTAATAAGTCAATTTATTTGTATAATTCGTCCTTGTATGTAAAAGACAAGAATACTAGAGGTTAGTTTCATAATTCTAACCCACTTCCAGCAACCTCGCTGCAAAGTTCGATACTTTGTGTCTGTACTCACTTAATTATAACAACTTAATTACAATAGATACACATTATATACATATATCGGGTGTCTGCCATATCTCGGCAACCGTTTATCATCGTACAACCTGGCGGCAAAAATATTTTTAAATTACTAAAATGCATTTCTCAAGGTGAATTAAAAATTCTATAATGTTTCATTAAATTCAATTTTAAGGTAGTTTAAAATCTTTACTAACAACATTTTCAGACATTTTTATACAATTTTCATTTGAAACTTTTTGATACCATACGAAGGGGAGGTTGGAGTTGGGTATGTCTGTGTAGAAAAGTAGGAATAATTTCGCTTTGCATCAACGGATTTTAATGTTTCTAGGCTCTTTAAAGAATTTTACAAAGAATTGAAGGTTATGTAGTACGAAATTGCGTGGTTGTCAAAAGAAAAACAGGGGGCGTGTTCTCAATTTATGTATATTACTTGTTTTTTCTTTAAAATTTCAAATGGAACAATTTATTTTTAATATCGTCGTATTGAAGCACATAAAAAAAAGAAGAAAATGTTGTCAACCGGAAGTTGCTACCTCTTTTATTGACGAAGATATACTTATACGAAGAAAATCCAGAAAAATAAATTTTTTAGATATTTATTTATTGATATGTAGTAATAATTTTATTTTTATTTTAAGAGGCTTGTATGGTTTGCTTTAATTAGAATTTTCATCATCTTTCCACATCGGAAAAGTTTCAATATTATTCGATTACTAAATTCTCTGCCGTTATCTGAATGTATTATAACCGGAGTTCCAAATGTCAAAATTGTAATTTGAAGTAGGTAGTAGGCTATATCTTCGGCAGTCTTTGTTTTTAATAGCCTTAACTGAACAAATTTATTAGATGGTCTTGATGATCTTAAAGGTTTTGAAATTATGAACTTGAAATCGCCGTCGTTATGGGATTGCAAATCTATGAGATCTGTCTGGCATCTTGAGTTTAATCCAGAGTTAATTGTAGGTTTTACGACAATACTTTTTTTAGGTATTATCATACTAGACTTTATGTCATCTGATATTGTTTGCATAAATTTAGAAATGCATCACAACTTCGTAAGTGACATTCTTATAAATAATTTGTATTTCCTTGTGCTTTCTTGTTCTTCCCCCATGTCCTGTTCTAACACGTGTTTCGGAAAGTATATTGAATATTTCTTCATTGGTAACCTAATAAAGATAGTTTGTTTCACCGGGTTTCATGTGCAGATTTAAGTTATTTACCCCGTATACTTATAGGAGATCAAACGTTTTATTCGCCGGTAATCCATAGATTTACTGCTTTTTTCTTTAGCAGCAATCACTTCACTTAAAATTTTTGAATATTTTATCTTGGTTATAATTAGGGCGCAGACACGAACGGTTGATGACTCATCGTCCATGGGCGCACTATTGAAATGTTGTATTTTTAAAGAGGTTTTAATTTTATTTATATAATTGGATAACAAGTGGCTGGTGATCTATAAAATACAAAATATCTTATTATATGTTCAATTTCTCTTCTGTAAGACTTGTTCTCTTTGAATGAAGTACATCCATGTAGATAGAAAACGTCCTTTCTACATCGCAACTGGTTATAGGTGCGTACTGGAAATATTCTTTTATTTCAGCATATTTAGCATACACAATTGCTGCGATGTTATTAAATCTGGATTTCTATTACAAACTGCGTCTAACTTTTGCCGAAGGCTATATCCGAAGTCACTTGGAATACTTTTGAAATTATTAATAGCCCACGTCTAATGTGGTTAATCCATCTTATAATTTGAGATTTCGATTTTCAAAATATGTGATTAGTTTATGCAAATTTCCAAACAACAACTGATTATTTAAATTTGGGATTTGTGTTAGTTCCTTGAACTCAGAAATACTTCGAGCATCGTCATTTAAACATGTAACGAAATTTTGTAAACTATCGAAATTCTCTGCATAAAAACTATTTCTGTGTATGTTTTAGCCAAGCTAAGTGACAAACGTGCGATATTTTGGCATTCTGTAACGATATTTTACAGACTTTGTAATAATTTTCGGAATCACTAACAATTCATTTTCATATCAGAAAAAGTAACATAAACAACGTTCTAGATCTAAATAAATGATAACTAAAAATGTACGCGTATTTTATTGAAACTAAACGAAATCCAGTGCACACTTACGCCTAGATAATTGGGAGAAGTCGATTCAATAAACCGGTATTAAACAGACTATTACAAAAATTACGAAGTGCGTAATTAACAGTCAAAACAATGAAAAACCGAAACTAACTTAAGTATGAACGAAAATTTTATTTCTCTTTCGAAATATAAGGTAAATGTAATAAATTTTAAAAACCCCCCACGCTCCTATCTACGCCGATGAAAAAAGGATTTTACTCATAAATTCCTTATTTTATGGGCATTTTTGCTCTCATTCTCGGGTACTTCTCGGGCGTAAACAGATGTTACAGTTCACCATATGAATTAGTGCTATTCAGTAAGCGTGTGTTGTTTACATTATTTCTTTGCTCCGTTGTAACTTCGTCGTAGTTTAAACCGGTCATGTCCGCGCCCTAGTTATAATAAAAGGAATTGTCCTCTCTTTTACTGCTGACTAAGATGTTAAACTTTTCAAGAAATTGTTCTTGATTCACTGCTGTAACCACTGTACTTATATGGAACTAGGTATTTCAAATGACAAAAACTAGCACCGTGATTTTCACCGTGTTGACAAATAACAATAGCGAATTCTGTGGCAGTGCGATGAAACGGAAACAGCTGATTTGGTAGACATATTTCATCAGTAACAAATTGAATGATATTCACCACCACCTATCGGTTTATGTAGACGTACACCAGTGAATGTTAGGATACAGATAATCTTTTGGTCTCTCACCGGTGTATTTGGTGTATGGTGTATGTCAAAATTCATCGCTTAATCATGACGTTCACCATTTCCGGTTCTTTACAGTAACATATATATTAGCCCATTATACAGGTACAGCTTGTTACGTATTATTGTTTATATTACTGTTATTACTGTGACCAATTTCGAATTATATGATCCTTTCAAGTCCGGTCTTGCAATGTGCCCATAACTGCTGATAATAATTATATTAAAGGAAATATCAGGTGCTTGTAAAATTGCAGACGATTTGACAGTAGATTACGTCAAAAAGTATGATTGAAAATAACGAAAATTCAACTAGTATTGGAACAATTTAAGACGGGCGTTTACCAACAAATAGAAACTTATGCAACTTATATTACTCGCGGGACGAGTAGACGCAAGGGGGTGTGAGTAAGTGTAGTTACACGATATTCGGTTTCCATCACAGCGGTTCGGTTTTATTCATAGATTAAGGAATACTACAGATGGGAAACAAAATGTATAAAGAATAAGTACTTACGGAACTGATGATGTTGTTGATGTTTTATAATAAGCCAATATTCGTTTGCCCATAATTGTTATATTATTATACAATCGAATATTATAGGTATATATGACATTTAAATGCCAGTGACAGTTTGTAATTAAACTGTCACTCACATTTAAGTCTGCAATAGCCGACCGATTCCGATAGATTTTCGTCTTCGCTAGAACCGGTAGAGATATCGTAAAGTGGGGATAGACGTCGCGAAAAACCTCGTGTGAAATGTGTGTAACAATGTTTACTGTTTAATGTTTTTTAGCTTCAAAAATAATTACATAATTTTTTTTTATATCGTACATCAAATGTGCAGCTGGCGCGTAGAGGTCGTTTTTTTTTTGTGTACCTTAGTAGATGTTTGTAGTTATTTCTAAAACACATTTTTTTAAGAAAATAAATTAGTACACAAACTGACCTTGACATTATAAATGTATGCCTTTTGCATCACTAACCAAAATTTGAGATTTTAAAATTACAAAATAAGTTTAAAAAACGCGAAACGGCGATGCCTTAGTTTTCGATAGGTAAACGCCCCTCTTAAGTGATTTTTTTCAAATTTCAAAATGACCCGATAATCAAATTTAATTTTGATTAGCATTGATTTTGGTCCAGTACATAATCGATATAGGAAGCCATAGTTTACAGTACATAAACTAAGATTAGCCTTTCTCTATATCTTCTGCAAAAAAAATATTGAAGTCAAACGACAAAAAATGATTTTTCTTTCAACCTTTCTTGCGTTTTTGTTCAAGTTTAAACAAAGTTAGTTGACAAATTTATGTTTTTCCTCTTTGCAAATTATCAAGTAGTTTTACTTAGTATACCCTGTAAGATTTATAAAGCTATGTCTAGAAGAAGTACAAGTTATATTTTTGAGGAAGAAACATCTTCAGGAACTACTTCAATTTATGCCTGTTAAGTATCAGAAATTTGACATAAATTTGCGATAATTAAACAAAGTAAAATCAGGTAAATAATTAAAAATGACTGAGGCAAAGCAATTTGAAGAGATAGCTGCAAAGCAAAATCACAATCAACTTTTATAGGAAGCCAAAGAATCGCAATTCATGTATGAAATCTTTGAATTTTATCATCAATTATCCACTCGGAAATTGATTTTTCGTTATTATAAGAGCAGCTAATCTTAGAGAACCCCATCTAATTTCGTGTAAATCTAAAGTAGATCATTCTTGGACTTTAATTACAATTAGTGCTGGTAGAATTTTGGAGTTTCTTTGTAGCTTCCTTGATGTGCTTATTTAGAATTGCATTGTCGTCGAAGATAGACAGCATTGGTTCCAGTACGCTACCCTGCGGTATTCCTGTTTAAATCTATCAATTCCTGATCTTGCTGTATTCTGAAAACTCTGTTTTCTATACAGGATGCAAGAAAATATGTTACCTTAAGTTGAAATCATTTCTGTTTTATTATTTTTTATTTGGAAATCTTCAATACGTCCATTTACATCATATTTAATTTAGAAATACGATATTTTTTCAGCGCGCTAAAAACGTAATTTCAAATTTAATCTGAGCACCGTTAGAGATGAAAACATCCTCTCTAAGGAGACAAAATAATAAAACATCCCCCGGCTTTCGTCCTCTCATCCCACGCAAGGATGAAAAAAGGACAATATCAATAATAAATTCCACCTACCCTCTCCCCCCAGAGTGCCCGGGACTTTGTTTCCGAAGAACAAAAGGGAACGAATGTAAATAGTGTTTTTGTGATATCTTTTTAACGTCTCCTATACTCTCTGGTCCTTATCCTCGGCATTCATTTATTTCTTTGTGAGACCGTCCGTCTTTTGTCTCCGGTCCCCCAAACAAAACACAGCCTTAACTACCTTTTGTCCAAGTGTCACTTTCTTTTGTTTTGTTCCGTTCTCGTAAAAGTTTAATGTTTAAGAAGAAGAGCAGAAGAAGAAGAAGAAGAGTATCTCTCACCTAGTTCCTACCATCGCGCCCTCTCGCCGCTCTTTCCCCCGCGGGGGTACACAGAGGGCGGGAGGGTCTGAATTGCGCTGGGAGGCGAATCCACCCCCCAACCCCCATCGCGTTCAGTCCCTCTTCTTTCCGACCACCTCCGGATAAAAAGACAACGTCATCCACTTTTGTCCCTGTGTGTATGTATTATTTTGTTTTCTTTCTCGCCTCTTCGTTCTGCGCATTCATTTCGAATTTTAATTTTATATACTCGACACGGTGCTTTTATTTTCTCGGAGAAGGCTTTTCGAGTGTCCGTCTCGTTTTGTGGAAATTAATTTTGAAAGCGTCGACTGGGAAGTGCGACAGTGATACGAGTCAACTGAAATATATATATTATCAGAGAAATTAAAGTAGGCTTTGGTTGGAAAACAGAAGCGCGCCCGCCCTGCTGTCATCATGCGAGTGTCAAAAACCATCTCTAATTAATAATTATATATTTGTAATGTCCAACTATACTTTGTCTCAAAAATATAATTGAATTGAATTTTTAATTTAATTTTAATTTAATTCGAATTGAAAATTAGAAATTTGTGGAATTATTTTCAAATTTTATTTTTTCGGAATAAATTTATATTGTTACTAGCTGACCCGGCAAACGTTGTTTTCTCTATCGCAAATAATGACAATTAAAAAAAAAACTTTATCAGTTTCTTAGTGCAATGGAGTGTACGATATTTTTAGTGAGTCCATCTTTAGCCAACACAAACAAACAGGATGGTTTACCCACGCGAGAACAGCCACGTATAATTGTCCGTGTGAAAGACACGGTGTGGCCAAATCTAGGCCACAAACAGACATCGTTTGGCCTTGATGAGAATATACTTAATATGAGAGTTGCACTGAGAAAGTGAAATGATAAGTATAAGCGTCACTGCTACGATCGACGCACAATCAATAATAATGGCCGAAAGCGGTTTAGGCCCTAAACTTTAGTGAGTGAGAGAAAGCTTATTGTGTGAGAAAGACAGGAGACCGGCTTCGTTCTTATCCCTACTCTGTGCTGTTTACGGGGTGAAAATTGACACCGGTAGACGCCTGGCGAGAATAACTGATCGAGTGGTAACTGATCAATTATCGATCGCCGAGAGTAGAAAATTATTAAAGTACTACTATCGCTATTAAAAAATAGGGGTTGATGGTAGAAGGAGAAAATTTAGGGTTGTATGTATTTTTTAATGCCGAATCATAAAAAAAATAAAATACAAAATTTTGTCCAAAAAACAATCAAAAAATGTTTGGGGTGACCACCCTTATCACTTAGGGGTATGAAAAATAGTTTACGTCCTATTCTCAGACCTGCTGAATATACACACAAAATTTCATAAGAATCGGTCAAGCCGTTTCGGAGGAGTTTTGTGAGAAACACTGTGACACGAGAATTTTATCAGGGTTAGTAAAAAGTCCCGGAACGGTCGAATAACTTTGTTATTTGAAAATTATGATTTCTGAAATTTGGTATGGGGGTATAGTTAATATAAATGCATTTTATGCAATACAGTTAATATTTTTTTCACTTCCGGTTTAATCGGCAATACGTCCAACTTTTTTTTTTAAATGGAACGCCCAGATTTTTTAACACTTTTGAATGCAAAATAAAAAACTACGTTCAGGAAGTATTAAGATGTTTATTTTTATTCACAAGAAAACAGTTAAAAAATTAAAAAACTGTCCTAATACAGAAAAATCAACATACCTGTCTATTTAGGTTGCGATTACAATAATTGTTCAAAATGCTCTCCATTTACAATTTGACAAAACTGTAAACGGTCAGTAAAATTTCTTATTGAATTTTGTATTTGTTCTGGAGTGATGCGATTGGCTTCTTGAACTATTCTCTCTTCCAATTGTTCAAGATTATGGGGACGATTTTTATACACTTGACATTTCAAGTGACCTCAAAAGAAAAAATCTAATGGCGAGAGATCTGGCGAACGTGCTGGCCATTCGATTGCTCCTCTACGTCCGATCCAACGTCCCGAAAAAATTTCATTCAAATAATCGCGGACATTATGGGCAAAATGGGGGGGAGCTCCATCTAGTTGAAACCAAAAATGTGCATTAGGGTGATCACCTATGTTTGCATTTAGAAAGAGGGCCGCAAGTGCTGGAACAACCTCATTTCGCAATAAATTTAAGTAGACGTTGCCAGTTAAATTTCCTCTTATAAAAAATGGTCCTATGATGTTGTTTCCAACAAGACCAGCCCAGACATTCACCTTTTGAGGACGCTGTGTATGGACTTCTTCAATCCAATGCGGATTTTCAATTGACCAGTAGCGACAATTATGTCTGTTCACAGTGCCGTTGAGACAAAACGTTGCCTCATCTGAAAAAATGATGTGATCTAAAACATTAGGCTGCTGCTCGATCAATTCCGTCATTGTTTTGCAAAATTGTAGTCTACGATCTGGATCATCTTCAGTTAACTCATGGACGGGATACATTTTATAGGCTTTCATTCTTGCTGATTTAAGAATATTATGAGCAGATTTTTGAGAGATCTCATGAATTTGACCTAATTCTGTTGTGGACACGTGATGATTTTCTTCCACTGTAAGTAACACATTCAAACTAGTTTCTTCATCTGTTGCTGTTAATGGACGTCCCCTTCTAGGTAAATCCTTCACCTGACGAAAGACTTCAAACTTTTGAATTGTTCGGCATACCGTACTTTTACTAATGTGACGATCCGGATAAACAGTAATAAACAAAATACGAACGTCTTCAAAAGAACGTTGACGATCACCGTACCCACGCATCATTAATATCTCAATTCGTTCTGATTCAGTAAGTTTTACTGCCATTTTCAAATGTGTCAATGTCTAAAATAAGTAAATTTATAGCGATGCAAAAGTTAAAACGCTTTTAAAATTGTCAAATGTGACGGCAAAAAGAATGCAAACACTAAACAACAACTTTTTTTAAAGGTACCTTGATTTTTCTGTATTCGGACACTTTTTTAATTTTTTAACTGTTTTCTTGTGAATAAAAATAAACATCTTAATACTTCCTGAACGTAGTTTTTTATTTTGCATTCAAAAGTGTTAAAAAAATCTGGGCGTTCCATTTAAAAAAAAAAGTTGGACGTATTGCCGATTAAACCGGAAGTGAAAAAAATATTAACTGTATTGCATAAAATGCATTTATATTAACTATACCCCCATACCAAATTTCAGAAATCATAATTTTCAAATAACAAAGTTATTCGACCGTTCCGGGACTTTTTACTAACGCTGTATATTAGATAGACCAGTCTTTACCAAACTATATTTTACAGCGTTACCTTCGTTTGGTAAAGCTTTCGTTTCCAAGTAAAAACTACACCAAAAACAAGAGAACGCTTGTGGTAAGCAACAGATACACAACAAGCTACAAAGGGTGCTTTAAATTATGCGTTATATTCGAGTACTGTTCCTTGTGGTGTGAAGTGTGTCGATGTTTTGCGAGCTCTTTTTAATTTTAACAATTAAAGTGCGTTGTTAAAAATAATATATGTCAAAATCAGACTTTGAAGATGCTGTTGATGCGTCCGGAAATGTCAGAGATTTATTGTTCATTGTCAAGAAAGCTAAGGATAATCCTGAAATTCTCAGCAAGTTGGAAGTCCCATCAGCTACGAAGAAGAAGGAAGCTACGCTAGAGATAATCGTGGCACAATACACAAGCCAGTTTGGAAAAGAGATGCCAGTGAAAGAATTTCAGAAGAAATTGCAGATTATAAAAACTCGATTGAAAACAAAAACGTGCAATCCAAAAATTAACTGCATAAATCAATTATGACTCTTTTCCTTGTCAATAAGGAATTGAAATTCTTCTGCGCATCAGTTACTGAATTGTAAACGGTGTTATTTGCCATGAGTCTATGCCATAATCGCTGTCGCCAAGAACTAACACACGTAGTCTGCTGTATTAGTTGCCGAACTGGTGAATTTCTTCAAATACGAGAATCATGCACAGAACCGGGTCACCTGTGTAAAATTGTTAATTCATTCTCTTCTGGAAAGTCTTCGTCCCCGACATATCTTGCAATGTTGTGTTGAACTGCACACGCGGTCACCACTTACACAATTTTTGCAAGCTGCACTCTACAAGTGTACTGCAGAACAGAAAATCGGCGTTTTAGTTGTCCTGTAACAGTTATGAATACCTGTTATGGTTCGGTAACAATCATTATTGCCGCTGTGACAAGTAGCATGTGTAATCACATAGGTTTTGAACAGCTATATTCATGCGCTTCTTTTTGTGAAGATGACAGGCACATATAAACTAGAGAATTTTAGCTTCTTTTTAATTGCGAAGCCTCATAAGACTCTAGGGTGAGCTCAATTGTTAATAATACCATTTACTTTAAATCTCATGTCATCATGCTTAGTAATGATAATAACCTGTTGATAATTGTTTCTAATTTTACAAGCGCTATTTTTAACGCATGTATTTTTAACCTCAAAAGAAACACATGCTAATTGTTATTTCGACTTTTAGGCTTTTAAGGAAAACCCTTGGTTTAAGGAAAATCCTTTGAAAGGGAATCTGTTGTTACCTTTAACGAAAAGGGAATATTGCAAGTAACAACCTGAGCATCCTATATGTGTAATCAGCAAATGGATCTCTAAATAAGGAATAAATTAAGAAACGTGTTCTTAGAAACAATGTGGCAAGCTGTTAGACAGAGAATGCAGACATATGGTTTTAGTATGTATCTAATAAACGACAACATCTCGCTATATGCGACAAGCTGCTGTAGGTACAAGTGTGTATATTGCAAGAGATTAACCAAGCATCGGGATAACCCTGCAAGTATACATGTCAGTGCACAAGAAGCAAGGCGTAACTGAGAACTATTATAACCTTATCAACTGTATTTATTCAGATCTACACAAAGTTTGAGTAAAACTTATAATTTTTTTTCCCTGCGTAGCATATGTTATTTCTTTTTGATACCCCTGTACTTATGATTTTGTTATATGTACTTACTCATAATATGGTTGCTAAATAAATATGTATTTAGTTTAAAACATATACATTTTTAAAATAAATATTTTCAAAATAATCTCGGGAAAACCCTTGTAACTCCACATTCCATTTTTTTGCCTTCATCAATTACTATTGTGTCGTTATTTATTCTAAGCAATCCTACGTAAAAGTGCTTGCGCAATGTGGAATTAATTTGATAAAATAATTTTAATTGACCACACAATTACGCAACACAAATCAACAAATATATCGTATAACGATTCTATTTAGAAGTACCTGTAAGTGTTCGGAAAGTCAAATTTAAATATGCAAGGACGAGATATTTACTCTCAATTACGTTAATACCTCTTCAAATAATTGAAGATCTTTTAAAGTAAACAAAACGAATCGTATACGTCTGTATAGGATTGGTGTGGATATATTGACAGACAATAGAAAAGTTTAAGTTCACTTTATTATAGTTTATATAACTACATTGGTTCTCCTCTGAGATAATATTTCACATTAAATATATAGACTACTAGAAAAGAGCGGGGTAATCACGAACACTGTATGAGGTGATTACGAACAGTATGTTATTCAAATTTAACCAACACAAAAGTCACCAAGAAAGTCTCTAGATGTAGATTCCCCACTAGTACATTTCTCATGACCCCATAAATTACATTTATAAGACATAATCCAGTCTTTACTTGGGGGATCTTTATATTTTCAGCGCAATAAATGAAGAAATAGTAATCTTCTGTATTGGTGTTTTCATTTCCTTTTTTCTCTTCTTTGGGACTTCATGAGTTTGTTTCATTTTGCCAAATCCAAAATTTTTATGGTTCCGTTAGGCTTTCTTAGTTTTTCAAGTTTCTATTATTTAAAATCGATGGCGTTTATCCAAAGAGAGGCACACCCCAAGCAGATTTACTATTACGTCACAACTTATCACCATTACAAACAAGAAGCGATGCTCTTCGGGAGAAATTCTTTATTTCATACTGGAAAGTATATTGATTTACTAGGAGTAACGCTATGATGCTGATCCCAGCATATATTCTTTCCAAGGTTGGTAATAGAATGGACTTGGATGTATTCGTATGATGTTGTAGGTATTTCTACATATTATTTATCGCATATACAGGTGTCCCAGAAATAAAAGATGTTTAAAAAAAAGGAAGAAAAATAGATACTTCATAATAAATATCAAACCATTAATTACTTTAATTTTACACCTGCTAGAAACAATAATTACATTCTTGATATTTACTGTAATAAAGGCTAGAAAAACTAGGATATATTGAATATTCTAAAATAATAATAATCAGCTGTTTCCGAGTACAAACACATTAAAGAGCAACAACCTTCCTATGTTAAAAATAAAAACAATCTTTTATTGTCTGCAATAAAGTGTGTCGCCCATCCGGGTCAGCAACCGACTTCATAGCTGCGTTATCTAGACGCATCGGGCAAAAAATATGTTTTATATGAATGAGTACGATTTAACATTTTTTTCCCCGTTTAATACAAATAAAAGCGTATTTTTCTATGAATGCGTGTTCGTTTCTATTTACAAATGAGCATTCTTACGTGTATTTATAAACATACATTCTGTGCCAGGTCCGGAATGTAATTTTTTTTATATAAAAAACAACATAGAAAATTAAATTTTTAATTTCTTCGTTATTGCGGTATATTTGAGCCTGTTTTTGTTCGGACTTTACATACCTGCTACTCCGACTTTTTATTTCTGGGACAGCCTGTATATTGTATAGATTTGTTTTAATTTGTTTTACGTGTCAATAAGTGGATAGTCTAAGAGCATAATACTACAAAACAACTTTTTGCGACTAAAGTTTCCGTTCTAAAAAAATGCATCATCGTTATACAAAGAAACAGAACAACAACAGAAAAATATAGTCACTACATCTAGTAAAATATATTAGAAAACGTTCCATAATTAAAGTGAGATCTATTATGTAAAAAATATATTTAAAAAAAGCATTTAATGATCAGTATTACGTTCATAGAAATGCTTAAAATTGACAGAAAAAAAAAACAAAGCTAATAAGGAATTTTGTAGGCAAATATGTACATTAAAAGTTAATAAATGTTTTAATTAGACCTCAAGTTAACACTCATAATAATAATTTTCGTTAGATGCTGATTACGGAGAATGTGTGTTTTGACAAATATAAATTCAAATTCTAATTCAAAATCTTTCATTTACTTTCGAGGCTGTATATATACAGATGAGTACGTCATTTTAACATATTATTTAGTGTATACACTATTGCTGTACAATTATGAATGTAATAAGATAATAACAAGAAAAATTTAAGTCTAACAAAAATGTTTTACTAAACCCAGATATACCCAACATTCGTTTTTTCTAAAATATATTTTTTTAGCAGTACTATATCAGTTTAGGCTCACTGATTCTGCTTTTTAGTAATAGTCACTTTTAAACGGACAGCGGGGAAAATAGGTGAGAATAAAGTATTTTTCTTTATTTCATATTATCTTTATTAATTTATTGAACTAAAAATGACAAATGAAAAAGTGCAAAAATATAAGAAAATGTTTTGCCCTCGTGTAAGCTTTACATGTGATGTGCTACAAAGCACATCACATGTAAAGCTTTGATACTGTAACGTTTTCGGGTTCGCAATAAACAACTCGTGCAATTTATTTATTTAAAAGAGTCTGTATATTCATACACTTAGAATTAATTACAATATAAAAATGTAAAAGTAATGTATCACACTTAAAACTACTATTAATAAATTAAAATTAACACATGTATTTATTTCTATTACTAATGCCCGTATATTTATATCACACTACCGTATTTATATCACTTCTATTTATATAACACTACTATATTTACTTCTTATATTTATCTTTATTGCGCGACTACCATTGAAGTCATTATTTATTTACTGTTCCGCACGAGACTACTTAAGGAACTTCTTAATCCCGAATTATTCCTCCATCGGTGACCCAGCCGCCTTATATACACATACGAAACATCTGGAGCATTCGCGTAAACTCCATCTCCCACTCGATGTTTGTAGAACATTCCATAGAAATTCTGTCTTCGCAGTACATGTGATTTATTGCTTTATGATGTTTACCAGTCGCGTCGAGATGATTTACAACCTTTTTTTTATTGTCGCTCGAATGTCTGCTGGTTTCGTTACAATACTTTATTATGACACACTCTACATCTGGTTTGCTCTTCTTTTTCTTATTCTTCCAGAAAATCAGTAGATCTGTTTTGTAATTAATTTGCTTTATTAATTTGGTATGTAAGGTCTTTCACTAGTTCCTGACAACTGGAAATGTTTACCCCTAAGTATGTAATTTGCATTACTTGCTCTACTGGTTTATCTTCGATTATCAGTTTACATCTTAAGAGCCTACAGCAGCAGCTCGGCGACCATCTACGGTTTTTGCGGTGTGAAGGGGGAGGTAAAACGAGACACACAAACGTTTGTGTGGTGGGGCAATCGTAACGTAAGAAAATTTTGGAGGGGTGCACAATTCAAACGTTTTCTATTCACAGTTTTGTAATGTCTAAAACCAGCCATATGGAAGGTATACCTGGTCAACTGCAATAAGCTGAACATCAAATAAACAGACATTATATTCCACTTTTTTATTACATTAATATAAGAGGATATATTAAAGGAGTTTATAAAAGAAATAGGGAAGCAAATATATTTTAAATGTGCCACTTATTTATGATTCATAGCTTGCTTGATAACATTCATATTGATTTTTTAGAAAAAATCTTCTTTTATTTGTCAGGTGAATGAATGAATGAATCAATGAATGTTTTATTCAGATATAGGCTTTATTTTGTCTTATTATTCTTGGTCTGGAATAAATATATATTATTATTATTATGAAATTTTACTTGTTACTTATAGTTATTATTTCTCTCCGTATTTACTTTAGACGTTGAAGTTTTTTTAATCGTAAAAATATGAGCAATGCCGTCTAAAATATTACAAAAACAATTCTGTGCCTGTTTTTACTTTCTTATACGTAGTATAAGGAAGTATTGTGATGATGAAAATTTTCAACCTCGAGATTTTTGCAGATGTCCACGTTTTGAAGTCCCCTGATACCGAAAAAGTGGTTTTTAAAAAATGTCTGTGTCTGTCCGCCTGTCTGTGTGTGACCACGATACCGGTCAAACCGCTGTAGATATCAATTTCAAATTTTGTATTTACGTGTATAATCTCCCTCTTGAGATCTGATTAGTTTTTTAGTAAAACCGGTAGACCGGAAGTAGCAGTTTACTTCAGTGAAAAATTCGAATTTGCCAATATTCCTCAATTACTAAGTTTAAACAAATTTATAAAGAATTGAAATGTACTCAAAATTAAATTTGAGACAAATTATCTTAAAAAAGTTTTTCGAAATTCCAACCGGAAGTAGATCTTTTACTCTTATCGAAAATCAGTTTTTTGCGAATATCTCGCAAGTCATGCTTTCTAGGCACGTACATAGTATAAAAGTATTTAAATTATAATTTTAAATATCTTTTGTATAAAAATAAAAAATATATCGTAAATTATGCATTCTATATATAATTATTAAGAGTACAAAAGTATTTAGAGTTGAATTTTCAATATTTTTTGTATACATGAAATTTCAAAATTCGGACCGGAAGTGGCACTTTTACTCTTAGCGAGTAGCACTTTTTTTCGAATATCTTGCAAAGTATGCATTCTATAGCGATTTATTAAAAGAATTAAAGTAGGTACTTAGAATAGCATTTTGAATAAGTTTTGTATAAAAAAATTCTTAAAATTGTATAGTTTGAAACGCTCATACGTATAAGGAAGTCGTGTGGTGGCCACACCTCATTTTTTTACTTTCTTATACGTAGTATAAGGAAGTATTGTGATGATGAAAATTTTCGACCTCGAGATTTTTGTAGATGTCCACGTTTTGAGGTCCCCAGATACCAAAAAATTGGTTTTTAAAAAAGGTCGGTGTGTGTCAGTGTGTCTGCCTGTGTGTCTGTCTGTGATCACGATAGCGGTCAAACCGCTACAGATATCAATTCCAAATTTTGTATTTACGAATATAATCTCCCTCTTGAGAACTGATTAGATTTTGAGCAAAATCGCCAGACCGGAAGTAGTAGTTTACTTCAGTGAAAAAATCGAATTTTGCAAATATTTCGTCAATTACTAAGTTTAAACAAATTTATAAAGAATTCAAATGTACTCAAACTTAAATTTGAGAAAAATTGTATTAATAAAGTTTTTCGAAATTCCGACCGGAAGTAGGTCTTTTACTTTTATCGAAAATCAGTTTTTTGGGAATATCTCGCAAGTCATGCTTTCTAGGCAGGTACATTACCTCCTTTTTAGTAAACGTCTAAGCTTGTCGTTTTCGAAGTTCTACTAGGATACCGCTGCCATATCAATTCTGATAAGTTCACTGATATTATCAATTACCAAAATTGAATTATGTATAAAAATTAATTATAAAAATTTAACGATAGGGCAAAAAGATAATAAACTGTGGGAAGAAATGAGGGTAAAAAGATTAACGGCATCAAATTTTGGTAAGGTAATTAATTTGAATAAAACCACATGTACAGCCAATACTGTTAAAGGCTTTATTATACCAGGAATTTACAGGAACATTTGCGACACTATACGGTAATGAACAAGAAAAGCATGTTGTAAATGCTTTTGAAATTTCGGCACACCTAAAAGTCGATTATGGTGTTTTTATTCATCCTATATATAGATTTTTAGCGGCATCTCAGGACAGAATAATTGCTAATTAAAGCGCGGTTATTGATGTAAATTGTCCATTCAAGGCTCGCGAAGTGACGTCATTTGAAACAAGAGAAAAAGTTAATTGCATGTTTAGAAATTCGGAACTCTGAATTACGTTTGAAACCTAGGCATCATTACATGTACAAAATACAGGGATAGTTAAACATAACTCTAAGAAAGATTTATTTATTTAATCAATTATGTCCAATTACTTTTAGGTGTAAAACTGATACAAATACATACAATTATTGTATAACACTTATATATTAAATACTCATGTTCTTTCTCGTATTCTGTTTTTTCAATCATTTCTATCTTGCGCCAATCATCTAGTCTCACTCCAATGAATCCCTCGCTTGTGAGCCTCTTGTCGTACTTGTTCTTCCCATTTTAGTCGTGGTTGTCCTAGCTTGTACTTTTTTTTGTACTCTGGTTTCATAGACTTTTTTTGCTAACCTATTTACATTCATCCTATGTATGTGACCCAGCCAACCCAATCAATTGCCTTCCTCCAATCACATAAATCTATGGATTTTGTCTTTAAATCGGTCAATACTAACTCATTCCTTACTCAATCTCTTCTTGTGATTCCTTTTATCCTTCTCAGGAAACTCATCTTAGTAGCTATTACTTTACTTTTGCTCGGTTTTGTAAGGTCCAGGATTCACTGCCATATATTATTGATGACCTGACCACTTTTCTGTGTACCTGTGGTTTGTATTTCCCGTGGAAAGCCTTTCTTGCCAAAAAATGTTCTTTTCAGGGTGCTATAGAGTCTCCTTGCTTTTCCAACTCTCTGTTTAATTTCTTCATCAATTTTTCCCGTGTCTTTTATGACTGTACCTAAGTATTTAAAACTTGTGACCTGTTCTAGCTCCTGTTCTTCGATTTTAATTTCATGCCGTTTTTTCTTTGGAGACATTAACATGGTTTTTCTTTTTTCGATGTTTATTTCCTTGTTTACTTTCCTGAGTTCCTTTTGATAAAAATCTATATTTTGTTGTAATTTGTCTTCCAATTCAGCAATCAACACCATATCATCTGCGAATAAGAGTTCTTGTAGTGTTACATCTCTCATCTTCCATTTACCTAATACTATGTCTTATAACATAAACCTTTCTTATATGTTATATCTAAGAGAGATTTATGTTATTTCATAGTTCGAACCCCGAAGGGTGTTTAACATGAGATAATTCACAGAGATGAAGAACTTAATTACCATTTCTGTCCAGAGTTCTTTATCTCTCTGTATTATCTAATGCCAAACGTACTTCGGAGTCCAGACTATGAAATAACATAAGTCTTTCTTAGACAGAAGATATAAGAAAGATTTATGTTATTTCATAGTCTGGACTCCGAGAGGTGTTTGGCATGAGATAATACACAGAGTTGAAGAACTCTGGACAGAAATGGTAACTAATTTAGAGAAATGTTATTTTAATGATTTACTACCTGAAATTATTGATCCCCGCATTTTGAGAAATCGACAAATTAGGTAGGGGCGTTAAATTGGACAATTAGTACTGATTGTCACACGTTTAGGCAAAAACGCGGATGTCGAGAAATTAAACATTCTTTTTATTGCACCTGCAAACGGAACATCATATTTTAAATAATGGCCTTGAATAGTTTGCAGGGGACTACTTGGCTACTTGCTTATTCCTTTACGTTTTCTATGTTTTTGTGAACATCTTTTTTCTAAAAAAAAACATGTTTTAGGCCTACTGGGGATATCATGAAAACAAAAACGCGCTTTGCATTCTACCTCCTAGGTAGTGCGGAAAGTAGTGCGTTGACGTTTTGTATGCCACATAGTGGTTGTTTATAAATAAAAAGTTCCTAGACGCTTTTCTAAAAATTAAAAATGTAAGATATTAATAAAAAAACAATATCAATAACAATCGGTTGTAAATTGTTGTATTAAAATTTGCTTCAAATCAATGATGACTTCCAAGAATCCGGCAAAACTCTATATTCCAATCTTACCGACGGTCAAATTTTATAATTTAATTTTGCTAATTAACAATATCACTGTCGATTGTGAAAAATATAATTTTTAATAATTTAAAACATGCGCTACTTAGAGAATATAAATATTTTCACATTTAGGAAGAAACACCGGCCCTGTTGTTGCAATACGTCAGACTTTAGTTTTCTCTAACACATTGCTCAAATTATTAAACAACCTCAACATGTAAAGTAAATACAAATCATGGTAAGAAATAATAAGAAGTACAACTTAAATAATTAATAATCATAGTAATAATAAATCTATATATCTATTGCAGAATAAAACGTAATATCTAATTAATTCTGGCAAATATCATTAAAATAATTACAAATTACATAAAACGCGAGTCTTAATACAACTAAATAAATACAAGCCAGAAGAATACTGAGAAAAAGTAAAGAAAATTTGGAATAATGTAGACCCATGAATATTTTCATACAATAAATTTAAATGCGGGAGACAAATATCTCAAGTTTATTTGCTTTGCAGTTGACCAGGCATCCCATCGGTTCAATCGCTGGTGTACGTGTCTCCTGTAAAAGGCACAAGCATTCTAAACTCGGCAAATACCTATACCCGTAATATAACCGTACATACGGCGTTCGGCAATTTTTATCAAATAGCACCTCCCCTTAATCCATTCTAGTGTATCGACTAACCGCATGGGGCGCCAGCGCACGGTGTATTTTTTAATAAAAGCTTTAGAAGCATTTTATAAAGAAATGTTACAATAAAAAAAAAATTAGAACATGCCAAAAATCCTAGAAAAAAATGCACTTTTTGGCAATGTAAATTACATTGCCGCAACTATTTTCATTTAAAAGTAAAAAATGTGTTTTTTAACTACAATTTTCGAGAATAACATTCCCACATTCTTTATTGCTTTTCCATTCTTTTTTATAAAAACCATTTTTAATTTAAATTAATAATAACTGTAACAAATTATTCAGCAAGAACGGACCGCATAGTGGGACTGATGTAGCCTCTTAAAGGATCCTTACCAAAAACTAAGCACTTTGTCTTTTCGACCGATATGGACAAAGTGAGTTTTTGTGCTATTTTGGGAATAGCTGTATTTGTAAGTCGTCCTCCGTCCTGGCCACAAAAGTAGCGTCGCGTCGTCTGCATAACATATCATGCTTATTCTTCTATTACCTAGTCTATATCCCCTCCCCAATTCCGTTACTTCGTTTATTAGGAAATTAAACAAGAAGGGGCTCAAGCTGTCACCCTGTCTGTTTCCTCCGGGCGTGGGAATTTCTTGAGATGTTTAGTCTCCTGTTCGTATTCTTGTTGTGGTGTTCTTGTTCAGCTGTTGTATTGTCCTGGTGATTTCATGTGGTATTTGATGTTCTTCCAGTACTCTGATTACGTCTTTCAAGCGCAGTCTATTAAACGCTTTCGTTAGATCTATGAAGCACGTGTATGCAGCTTTTTCGAAAATAATTGCTTTTTCTCTAAGTTGCCGTTTGATGAATATAGCGTCTGTAGTGGATATGTTCCTCCTGAAGCCTTGTTGTTCGTCCCTGATTTCTATTTGGTCTTCTAAACTGTTTTTTAATAGACCTATGAGTAGCTTCGTCACTGTCGATAAGGGGCAGATTCCTCTGTAGTTTTCTGGGTTCTTGAAGTAGCATTTTCGAATGGAGAATGAGACGATTTTGATTTTTGTGGTATATTCTTCTTGCCATTACATTCAATAAACCCTAGAATATTCCTTCTAAAAGTGAGGTCGTCCTTTGTTGTTACTAAATTATCATCGATTGTTGGAACGCTATCTATCTAAGGAAGATACATTTCGACGTTGGTTAGATATTGACAGCTATTGCGCAACTGATCACTACGGGGAACCGTTGCGACTTTTTTTTTGATCTTCTCGAACCACTGCTCTGGCTCAGTGGTTCGAGTAAGTAAGTAAGTCATCGTCTGAATTAAACTTATCCGCCAGAACTTTTTTAGGCTTGCATGTCGATAGCAGTTTGTAATAGTGGTGGGCGCAATTTCATTCCAACAATTAATTTTATTGAGTCTAAGATAGATATGTTAAAAGGTTCCTTATTGTCCAATGAATGACTAAGTCTACAGATGAAATAGTTACGATAATATGTCTTAAGGCAATTCAATATAACCTGCTCCATTATATATACAACTGAGGTGTAATTTGGTGGCAAAAACTCTAATCTGATATTTGAAAGAATCATATTTTTTAGATGAGTTGTTAATTTTATTGAGTCTAGGGTAGTTATGTTAAAAGGTTCCCTATTGTCCAATGATTGGGTTAGTCTACAGATGAAATAGTTACGATAATATGTCTTAAGGCACTCCATTATGCCTTAAAGCCAGGCATCAGATTATTTAGATTAGTTGTTAATTTTATTGACTCTAGGATAGTTATGTTAAAAGGTTCCTTATTGCCCAATGATTGGGTTAGTCTACAGATGAAATAGTTACGATAATATGTCTTAAGGCACTCCACTATGACTTGCTTTATTGTATGTACAACTGAGGTGCAATTTGGTAGCAAAAACTCTAATCTGATATTTGAAAGAATCAGATTTTTTAGTAGATGAGTTGTTAATTTCATTGAGTCTAGGATATTTATGTTAAAAGGTTCTTTATTGTCCAATGATTGGGGTAGTCTACAGATGAAATAGGTACGATAATATGTCTTAAGGCACTCCATTATGCCTTAAAGCCAGGCATCAGATTATTTAGATTAGTTGTTAATTTTATTGAGTCTAGGGTAGTTATGTTAAAAGGTTCCCTATTGTCCAATGATTGGGTTAGTCTACAGATGAAATAGTTACGATAATATGCCTTAAGGCACTCCATTTTGCCTTAAAGTCAGGCATCAGATTATTTAGATTAGTTGTTAATTTTATTGACTCTAAGATAGTTATGTTAAAAGGTTCCTTATTGCCCAAGGATTGGGTTAGTCTACAGATGAAATAGTTACGATAATATGTCTTAAGGCACTCCACTATGACTTGCTTTATTGTATGTACAACTGAGGTGCAATTTGGTAGCAAAAACTCTAATCTGATATTTGAAAGAATCAGATATTTTAGTAGATGAGTTGTTAATTTCATTGAGTCTAGGATAGTTATGTTAAAAGGTTCCTTATTGTCCAATGATTGGGTTGGTCTCCAGATGAAATAGTTACGATAATATGTCTTAAGGCACTCTATTATGCCTTGCGTCATTGTATGTACAACTGAAGTGCAATTTCGTAGCAAAAACTCTAATCTGATCAGATTTTTTAGGTGAGTTGCAGAATTGTCAATCAGAAGCAATAGTTTTCTATTCTGAAGTTTTAGTTTTCCATCCCAATCGTTAAAGTAATTTGCAAAAATTGCTGAAGTTATCCATTCTAGCCTGTTTGACTTATAAGTGACAGGCAGATTTATTATATTTTTCATGCATCTCGGTCGTTAATATTTGCCAATAACAAGAAGGTTTTATTTTTCACTACCCATCATATTTGCACAAACCCAAACTGTGTACCTCAACTTCGACTGCTTCCCTCCCACATATTTTCTCCCCTACCTTTAAGGGTACGTTCTAGAGTCATCTTGTAAAATAACCCAGTCTTGTCAACATTGAAAATATCCTCACTGCTATAATTTTGTATAATATTGAGCCACTTATCTTCTAACCAGTTCAGCACACCTTGTTTGATAAAGTCTCCTGCTTCACCAAAAATCTCCCCGACCCTTATGTTTTGACGAGCTTTAAAACGTTCGACCTAACTTGTAGGCCAACTAAAATCGGCACCCTGTAATTTCCTAGAAAAATCTTCGGTTTTTGCTTTCAGAACTGAAACACTTATTGTAATATTTTCGGATTTTCGAATCGCTAATCTCTAATTCTTTTATCTAGTGTGATTTACCTTCACTTTCCAATTCATCAAAATCATGAATTATAAATGCCTATATTTATTCAAGTAATTAATGAACGGCTTTAAATGATTTAAATTAATATTTTAAATGTATTATCTTTTACTAATATGATCAAAAATTAAAGAAACACACTCTGTAATCAATTATATTATCAAAAAAAAAATATTGCAAATATAGAAGATCAAAGGGAATGCAAGAACGTTTGATTTAAAATTCATAAAACTGTGTATAAATTGATATAATTGGCAAAGCAAGTAATTAGATATATTGTATGATCTTCGGATGACGTCCTTGTCAAATGTAATCGTATTAGTCTTTATCCAGGACAAGGATAGAGATAGCGGAGCGGTCGACGAAGAGATACCAATAGACTTTAAGGTACCGTGCGAGCTTACTCTGTTTTATTCCAACTGAGAGGCCAGAAATAATGAACGGTGGGGCATCATCAGAGGCAAATTAAAAATTGTTGTCGTTTGTTGCCAGGCTTTTCGATCATCTTTCCACTTATTCCTGCTGCTGTGTATTGTTTTCTTCCTAAAAAGAAGGGAAAATCGTAATTAGTGATAATTATTTTAATTTTTTATGAGCGTATATTTTTTTAATACCAAAAAACTTCACACTTGCAGTTTTTAGTTTAGTAAAAATACCGCTTAGAAGAGGGAAATCTACAAAAAATGGCGTAATTTTCTCGATACTGTAATATGGTAAAGGGGTGTATTCTGAGCATAATTGTAGATTTTAGGGGTTCCCCAAGTGTCAGTTTCGCCGCTATCGCGAGTAAAGTATTTAATTCTATATCTCGAGAACGGTTCGGTTTACACAAAAAACCAAAGACAACTTTTCTCTTAAAAATTACATTACTTAACTGTCTTATTCGAAATATTTTTTTCTAGTATCGTTATTTCGTTAGAAATGCCCAAACTTCCCTATTTTTGTCTTCTTTTCGCCTCTATCTCCCTAACTGTTCACTTTTTTGAAGTCCTACCTATTACAAAACTTATAAATCATTTCATTATCTACGTTTTTTGTCTGAAACTTTTTTACATACTGGCAATACTTTGGTAGTTATTGCTTAGTTTATTGAGCGAACTCTGCGGCATCAAGGCAATATGACATCAGTGTGTATTCAGTATTGAGAAAAAAATATGAAAGTATTCGATGATTATTTTTTTTGTTAACTTACCTTTATGAAAAGGTAAATCTATTAAATAACTCGCAAATTTTTCCGATTTTGGTATTCTTTATTACATTCAACTAAATAATAATCTGATTACGGATCAAAAAATTAAGGAAATTAATAATTAACATTGTTCCACACATTTATCAATAAGAAATACGACAATTATAACTTAAAATTGATCCCATGAGAGAGATGGGCGAGATTCATCTACTCGAGTGTTTCTCGTGCTTTCAACAATTTCTCAGTTCTCGAGGCGTCTATGATTACATCATCTTCGTCGATAGTCTGAATAACATTCGGTACATTACTACAATATACGTCGCCACCCCCACTCTTCTGGTTCTTCTGGTTCCAGGTAATTTTCACGCCAATATTGAACTTGATAGTAACACTGCAAGGTATTAAAATACGCTGTATAAGTTGGGGTAAGGGATTCTTATTTAACCTTACTGCAATCTATGCCCACAAGTATTCAACTTTCACTTCACTGCAGCCCTTCTCAGGCTAAAAATAACTTTTCAGGGCATACTGATCCCAAGGTTATTGTGGGAGGGACAATGCAGTTCCTTTAGGCTAACGGCTAACCTAACCTAACATATGCAATGGCGCGTTCATGAACACGCCTAATGACAAGAGCGCGGAGTTCGATCGATAAACTAAGCAATAACTACTGAAGTATCGTCAGTAAGTAAACACGATTCAGACAAAAGACGTAGATAAAATTTATAAGTTTGATACCAAAAAAGTGAACGGTTAGGGGGATAGAGGCGAAAAGAAGAGGAAAGTAGGGAAGTTTGGGGATGTCTAATGAAATAACTCGGAAACTGTCGATGCTAGAAAAAATATTTCCTATAAAAGAGTTAGGTAATTCAATTTGTAAGAGAAAATGTCTCTATAGTTTTTTGTATAAAGGGAACTGTTCTCGAGATATAGAATTAAACACGTTACGCGCGATAGCGGCGCCACTGATGATCGGGGAACCCCTCAAATTTACAATTATGCTCAGAATACACCCCTTCAACAAATTATACTATTGAGAAATTACTTTGCTATTGTAAAAAAAATAGTTATTTATTATACAAGGGAAAAGAGTATTAGATTTCAGCTCCCGACGCGAAGCGGAGGGAGACAAAATACCGAGAGCTAAAATCTAATGTTTTTTCCCCTAAATACGCTGAAATAAAAGAATATTTCCAGTACGCACCTATACCCAGTTGTGATGTAGAAATGACGTTTTCTATCTATAACAAGGATGTACTTAATTCAAAGAGAACAAGCCTTACAGAAGAGAAAATGAACAAATAATAAGGTATTTTGTATTTTATAGATCACCAGCCACTTGTTATCCAATTATATAAATAAAATGAAAACCTCTTTAAAAATACAACATTTCAATAGTGCGCCCATGGGCGATGAGTCATCAACCGCTCGTGTCCGCCCCCTAGTTATTACTATATATTAAAGTCAGAAAATTAATCGATGTGACATTTGAAGTTTTAAATTGGTAGGCTGTTGTACTTATAGCGACATTACACCTGCGTTGCTAAGGAAACCTGTAAAGTATTCAAATATCTGTCAATTTAATTTTGTGTTTGGATTTAAAAATTTGCGAACTTAAGTTGACTTTTAGTTATTTTTAATGGAAGGTGAAAAAGAAATGCAGTTCTTTCTCGGAGACGGTGTTATTGATTTACATAAGTAAATGCAAGTTTTTGTATAATAAAATATATTAAAATTAAATGTCCGTGTTCTTACTTATGTATACATATCCCGGAAAAAAATTAGTACTTTTTTCCCGGCTTATAAAGTGACATTTTGTTACCTGTTAAGAAAGATAAAATATCAAACTTTTTTCCCGTCACAGAAAAAAGAATTTTATTATTATTTCTTTATTAATATATGCAAAATATTCTTTCTCTACATTAATAATAACTATAGACCGGACACGAGCGGCCGATGACTCATCACCCATGGGCTTACTATGAAAATTTTGTATTTTTAAAGTGTTTTTAATTTTATGTATATACTTGGATAACAAGTGAATAGTGATATATACGAGTAAAATACAAAATATATTATTATTTGTTCATTTTCTAGTTCAAGTCGATTAAAAGAGTATTAATATTTACTAGCTTTTGAATGAAGTACATCGTTGTAGATAGAAAACGTCCTTTCTATATCGCAACTGGTTATAGGTGCGTTCTGGAAATATTCTTTTATTTCAGCGTATTTAGCAGTTAGATTTTGTGTCATTGTCCCCACACACAATTGCCCTAGCACATCTAATGTGCTTAATCCATCTTTTAATTTGAGATTTCGATGTTCAAAGTATGTGATTAGTTTAGGCAAATTTCAAAAGTGTTCCTGAAGGAATAACTGATTTTTTAAATTTCGGATTTGTGTTACTTCCTTGCACTCCGAAATACTTCTAGCATCGTCATTTAAACATGTAACAAAATTTTGCAGGAACATTTCGACCAGTATATTTTTGGAGAAATGTTTTGAAAGTGGGATTGTCGTGTTTGTTTCATGGAATATTAGATATTACTATTAAAAGGAAACTAACTCTCCGTACTTTATTTATCTTACGAAATATAAGGTAAATAGAATAAATTTTAAAAACTCCTCACCCTTTTACCTATGCCGATGAATAAATGAATTTAACAGTAAAATCTACTTTTTTGCTGTCCGTTTTCTTGACGAACACATATATTGCAGTTCACCATTAACTGCGTGATATTATACACTATTTCTTTTGCCCGTTGTAAGTTTGGTGTGATACGTCCGGTTTATAAAAATAACTAACTTTTATTTATATCAGTAGCGATTTATAATAAGAGAAAAATAAATAAATAACTCATTTAAATTTAAATTTAAATTTATATCAAAACTACAGCTGCTAGCAGAAGCTTTTAATTGGACATCTCTCCCTACCTCTTCTTTCCGAACTCGATTTTTACCCCTCAATACTTTTTCCCTCACCCCCCACGCTCTATTGCCGACAGAATTTTTCACCCGTCATCTCCCATTTCTTAATACTCCTGCCGTCTCGACCCTTGGTCGCCGTACCGACGACGCGTAATTTCTCCCTTCTCTATCCCCCCTGCTCGTCCCCGCTACTCACGCAATTCTCCACGGCAGACCGATTTTTCTTATTATGAGCGGGGGGGGGGGGTCTGTCAGATTCAGCAGATGAAAAATGAGGGATATTCGAGAGATGGTGGTTCGGTATACGGAATTAGCACTGATTTTTTTCCTAGTCGCCCTCCGATCGGATCTCTTTCTTGCACGCGAGGGAAAATAAGACGGTGTCATCTCCCTTAGGGGGCGACCCCCTCTTATGATAACGCTGCAGTTTAGCATAATTGTCTTAATGCCTTCATTAGTGCAACGAGCAGGCACACGGTTAATAAAGTCTTTTAGAATTTATTCGAAAAATATCGGATTTAATATAAGTCTAATTTAAAAGATTGTTTTTTGTTTGTTTTTAATCTATACCTTTTTTACAAAGTTGAGAGGAGGTAATCTTTTATGTCAAAAGGTATTCATCTCCCTCTATATGAATGTTTGGGGTATTCACTCTCGTCCAGTATTTATTATTTTTTTGTGTTTTGCATGAAATTGATCACATTCATGCTAAATGAACTTGAAAGCATTTTGGCATAAGTTTTTCATTCTTATCTGACCATAGAAAGCATCCAGATTCTTTTTTTTAATCTAGTATTGTTTTTTCGGCAATTCAAATGCACTTTTTCTTTCGTCCAGTTCTTCCTCTATACTTAATCCTTCTTTATTCAACATGGTTTTCTCAAAGACAAAAGTATTGAAACCGCACTGTTTGATTTCACAAATCGTATCGTGGCTGCTGTCGAAAATAAAGGAGATACCGTGTGGTGTTTTTCTCGATGTATCAAAAGCTTTTGATAGTATTGAACTACTACTACTTCAGAAACTGAAACATTACGGAATTAGAGGTATTGCTCTTGCTTGGTTCAGTAGTTATTTATCAAACAGGGGTTAGTCTCACTCTCACTAGGCATGATAAAATTTTGCACTATCAGTCTGAAACTCTAAACCAAAGGGTACCACAAGGCAGCATCCTAGGACTTTTGCTGTTCTTAATTTACTTTAACGACATCTACTCCCTAAATTGTACCTAAGTCTTTTGTAATGAATTATACATACGATACAACTCTTTTTGTAGAGGCTGATAGTCTTAACGACCTGGAGATTATAGCCAGTTTTTCCATGAAAGAAATTGAATAGTGGTACGTAAATCATGACAGAACAAATGTAATGCTCTTCAAGAGATCAATGCTTGTTTAATTTAGTAAAATTTAATTAATTTAATCCAAATGTATTATATCTGACCTGAATAAATACACAAATACAAAACTGATGCACTATTTGGTAAATTACATTTAAAACCCAAAAAATGCAAATCGTCAGGACAAGTTTCGTTTACTGATTGTGCCATTGTTTCTATAATATGTTCATTCACTTATAAAGGCAAATTTTGGTGGACATTCCAAAACGTAACTATTTAAAATAATTTATTTAAAATTTATGTTAGAAAATCCGTTTTTAAGTTTATTCTCCCTTTTGTTTGTTTTTTCCATACTGTCTAACACAATGCTGTATTTACATATTATGAAATTTAAATGTGTATGAGACTTTTAACTTTAGCGTAATGATTTGAAATAGGTCAGTTGTCAATTTTAACTTATGATAATGTTTTCATTAAGTTTAGTTTTACATATGATTATACTTTTGATATTTATATATCAAATATTATGATAATAATATTGTTATTTAATATTTTTGCATTTAGAAATTGTCACATCTTTTTTAATTATTAAATAAATTGCTCATATTTCAACTTTAACCATTTTTATTTAAATGTGTATTATTAGCATTTCACTTTAATATTCAACCATTTCTTGCTCTTCTTAATAAATTAAATGTTTTGTTTTTATATATTATTTTGATATTATCTTTGAACACCTTTTGTGTTATTAAATTTTTCTATTATTATAGAAGCTTTTAGACTTTTTTAATTTTGTTTTTGCGTGGTGCAATCCCTGTAATCAACCTAAATTTCAGGAATTAAAGATTTTATAAATTATTAATTTATTGTTTTAGCTAATACCAGCTTGTCCGGCAGACGTTCTTTTACCCTCTCCGGTAGATGGTGCAATGAGATTGATGTGAAATGTGCTTGTTTTTGTTTATATTTTTATTGGCTAAAGTCCTACGTTGCAATCCAAAGAGAAATGATGTTAGTATCTCAAAACTCAATTCTACCAAAAAACTAACGCCTTCTAGCGGATGGCAGCACATACCAAAACAAACTTGTTAACCACGCGAACTTATTTTGTACATATAAACCGTTTCGGTTCATAAATATAGAATTTGTTAATAACTTTATTACAGCGCCACCTATCGGATCAAAAAGAAGTATATTGTGTGAATATGACCTCGTTTGGTCAAAATTACACGATCACAAACACACGCACGAACGATTATATAGGAATATAAAGATTATAAATATTAAATTTATTAATAACTCGACCACAGCGCCACCTATCGGGTCCATATTTGAGATTTTCTTGTTTGGTACTAAACCAATACTTGACGACAGCGCCGCCTATCGGATTACACACAAATATATTGTGTAAATATGACCTCGGCTAAGTCGTTCAGAAGCTACACGATTACAAACAGACGCGCCAACGCTTATATATACAAAGGTATACCATAATTTAAACAGAAATAAATAAAAATCAATATCAAGTCAGCCGTGTTCTTATATGTATCTGGTCTACTTAAAGAACGCAGTGATATAAACATTGAGGTGAAAAAGTGGGAAAATCTCATATTTAATTCACTTTATTTAAACAGAGACATTGGCTAACCCACGTTTCTTGCAGAAACAAAACCATCTGGATTTAGCATCAGGTTAAATTCAGAAGCATATGCGCCTTGTAAAATACTTATCTGACATTTATACAGGGTGTCTGCTTAAGCTCGGTCACCGGCTATATCTCCGCAACCGTTTATCGTACAACCTTCCAAAAAAAAATCTTGTTAGTAAAACGGAAGACTGGAATTACAACTAAAATATTTTTAAGTTTCCAAAATGAGCGCAAGGGGGTGCAATTCTCAAGATGAATTTAAAATTCGATAATTTTTCATTAAATTCTAAATTAAGATAAATTAAAATGTTTACTAGCAACATTTTCAGACGCTTTTATACAATTTTCATTTGAAACTTTTTGATCTAACTCCCATACGAAGGGGAAGGTGGGGGGGGGGTATATCTGCGTGCAAAAGTAGGTATAATTTCGGTTTGCCTCACGAGATTTTAATGTTTCTGGGCTCATTAGATAGAGAATTTTAGAAAAGGTATGTAGTACGAAATTGCGTGGTTGTCAAAAAAAATAACAGGGGGCGCTGTTCTCAATTTATGGATATTACTTTCTTTTTCTTTAAAATTTTAAATGGAACGATATATTTTTAATATCGTAGTATTGAAGCACATAAAAAAAACTGAAGAGTATGATGAAAACCGGAAGTTGCTACATTGTTCTGGACGAAGATATAGTCATAGGAAGACAATAGAGAAAAATAAAAATTTTAAATATAAAATTTATTTATTGGGAGTAATAATTTTATTTTACTTTAAGAGAGTGTATAGTTTGCTTTCATTTAAATCAAACACAAAGAAAAAAAAACTCTACTATAAATGTATTCATTTCAATCTTTCTATCGATTTTTGAATTCATTGCATACATTACGTTGAATTCCCGTTTTGAATGTTTTCAAATTCTCTAGGTATTATTTTTTAAATATCATTTCTTGTCTTTTTAATACTGCATGCACCGCGATACTGAATGGGCCATACAAATCGAAATGTAAAATATTAGTGTCACTTGTAGTTAAACTTTTTGTACGTATTTAGCAAATTAAGCCTTTTTGGACACCTGCACATAATTATTAAGTTTGCAAAATGTCATATTCTAACGTTGAAGCTTATGACATGATCAAAATGTATTTTCGATGCTTTGAAAATGCAGTTGCTTCCTGACAATATTCCCTAAATTATCCCGAAAGAAGACATTATTGAATTTCATTCACCTTGCGAGATGTTCTTGATTTTTATTTATGGGACAGGATAAAAAACATATTTTATCACAAAAATCCGATTACAACAATTGCTGCTTCCGAAATTGAAGTCACTCTGTTCTCTACTAATCGACAAGTAAACATGTGTGTTGAAGATAATGGTGGACATTTTGAACATTAGTTAAGTTGAAATTTTTTTGTTTTATTTTTTGTACTTTCTGATTTAAATATATTTGTTTGTTTCGTTTATATTACTTGGTCGATATACATTTTCTTATGTATGTTTAGGTATAATAATAGGTTTTTTCACTTTCATGTTATAGGTGGGAATAAATTAAGCATCAATTTTTATACATTTTCGTTATTAATGAGTAAATGATTTGGTTACTAATACATAATATTATATTTTTTCCCCGTTATTGTATACTTGTTCATGAGTTATTGAAATTATATTTATTGTTTTCCTATTATTAGATGTATATTTGTTGGGTAATAAATATATATTATTATTATATTATAAAATTTAAAAATAGCTAGATAATTTGAAAAAAACCTTTAAAAGGAGAAACTAACGTAACATATGCAAGGAATTAAAAAATCGGTGAGAAGAATGAAATGAATACATTTATGAGAGAGTATGATAAAAATTCAAGTGAAAGTGAAAAATACACTGTCCAGTGACCCTCCTAAAATTAAATTAAAATTATTACTAGCAATAAATAAATAAATTTATATTTAAAAATTTTTATTTTTCTGGATTGTCTTTGTATGACTATATCTTCGTCAAGATAAAACGTGGCAACTTCTGGTTTTCATCATTCCCTTCAGTTTTTAATGTACTTCAATACTACGATATATAAAATATATCGTTTCATTTAACATTTCAAAGAAAAAACAAGTAATATACATAAATTGAGAACAGCGCCCCCTGTTATTTTTCTTGTCAATCACGTAATTTCGTACTACATGCTCTTCAATTTTTTGTAAAATGCTCTATCTAATGAGCCCAGAAACATTAAAATCCGTTGATGCAAACCGAAATTATACTTACTTATGTACTCAGATATACCTCCCTCTACCGTCCCCTTCGTATGGGTGTTTCAAATGAAAATTACATAAAAAGGTTTGAAAATGTTTCTAGTAAAAATTTTAATGTACCATAATCTAGAATTTAATGAAAAATCATCGAATTTTTGATTGATCTTTAGAATTGCGCCCCCTTGCGGTAATTTTAGAAACTTAAACATATTTTTATTGAAATTTCCGTGCGGTTTATTTTACTATCTAAAATTTTTCCGCCAGGTTGTACGATAAACGGTTGCCGAGATATGGCCGGTGGTCGAGCATAAACAAACACAATTCAATTTAGAGACATTCACAGTAGTATATACTTCAAATAACACAAATATCAAATAATAAATCAACTCTAAGAATCCTGTCGGTAAAGTAAATTAACTGCAATCGAAAATCATATCAAATCCTGCAAATAAACAGGCCCAACCATATAAACAACCACAACGTGGGGCACCCTCGCATCGCAAAAGACCGTTTATGTCAACAGCCACTTTGGCATCATCAAAGGCGATAACAAGAAAACGATATACACACATAAAGAAACTACCCTCTCGCTCTCTATTCTCGTTAGTGCGTTTTCTTATCCGGCTCTGCCGAACCCCTCTTCCTTGGTAACCAATTCCATCACCATCTTTACGTAATAACGATTCTCGGCGACCTCTTTTCGGCATCACCAAAAACGAAGCCCTCGAAAGAATAATCCACGACAAAATATACAAATTGCACTTACACAGTGGATACATTATTCCTTGTGAATGGCGGTCCATTAGTCTTCTAACGGGGTCGCGGCCGGTGGTGGTGGCGTAGGCCGGGGGGAGCGACGGGTCGGTCTGACCCCTTCGCGCAAGAAAGAAACGACGTTCACTCCGCAAGCGGAAGAAAAAAAGCCGGCACACCTCGGAACCGGTTAAAAGAGGGAGAGAATAAGTGAAACTGGCTAATTTACATTTTCTTGTCCTGTTGAGAAGACGGTTTTTCCAAGTGTGGGGTGAGGGCGTTTCGGGAATGACTCGGGGACTACCGGGGTGGGCGAGTGGGGGGCTGACGGAACGGCTCGTGGGGGCCAACACAATCGCATCCATCTACCTTTTCATGAATAAAAAGGGAATGAAAACGGTTTTCTTGCGTTTGAAAATCCTAGCGCTTTCAGATATTCCAACTCGTTTTCTGAAGTCACATACATGTAATGGCGCTTGTTAATCAGTTCTGGAAAATATCTTAGAAACTCACGCGTGTTGTTTGTTTAATTTGTAAATTGTATAGTTATTCCCATATTTCATAATGAGAATACATAACTAATCTAATATAGCAATACGTTTAATTCTCATATCACCACTCGAAAATTAATAATTTTCTGCCCCAATATGCCAGGTTTCAGACCTAATCATAGTTCTGCTACTAATCATTGATCAGGGTTGCAAAGTTGAGGGCGACATTGCAACAATTGGAGAATTCATAGACGAGTTTGACTTTGCATATGGTGCTTTAAAAGTGATATTCTGCCTTACAGAAAATCGAGGAATATGAAAGCCAAGCTTAGGTAGTAAATTTGGAGAATCAACCTTAAAGTGAACAAGGTTGTAAACAAATTTTATAAGATTTAATTGACGTCGAAATTCAAGCGAATCCATATCAAATTTCTGCAACAGTGTTGTAGTCGTTAGTCATAGCAAGGGTAAGTGTTCTACTATCTCAAGTACAAATACTTTCACAACTTCCTCTGTACCTTTTTTACGAGTAATTTATGCGCAGAATAGAAAGGAATCCATATAATGGAGCCACATTGCAATCTAGATCGCAAAAAGGTAAAGTAAAGGTAAAGGAGAAAGATGATGACCAAGTGTGCAAGAGAGATAAAAGTATCGGAAAAATATTCCCGTTTTTATAAACAAATTACAAAACCTATTTCCTTTTTTAAAGTAGTATATGATTTAAAATGCTCTTCTTACTTTTTTTTATTTTCTTTATAATAGTTTTTTTGTTTAATTTCCGTATTCAATGTTTTTTTTTTAAATTCTGAGAAAGGGCGCATGTGAAGAAAATATTTTTTAATGTAATCCAAAAAAGAAAAAAAATCTGATGAAAATTACCGCCCGAAACGCAAATAAAGGCTGTCAGAGCAATTACCGTCTTTGAAAATCCATAGTTCGTTTTGCACTCGGGTTTTCAAAACTAGTAATTATTCATGGTATGTTTTATAAGAGTTTATTTTCAAAGCTTGTTGTATACTACACTTTTTAGATAGGTAAGTAATTTTTTAAAATACGACTATATTGAATGACAAAAATACCCTAATATAAGTCAGAAATCTACTCATTGTCATGACGTCATCTTCGAAGTAGCAAGTGCGGTTTGTTTTCATGTTTGGGTATTTATTACGTGTGCTACTTATAGGTGTGTTTCTAGTGGTAATTTATCAGTTTTGCGATTGACTCTTATTAGTTATCATCTAAAAATGCGATTTAGTGCAGTTTTTGGGTGCTCAAATTACAAGCGGAACATTAAGGCAACTAGTATAAAATATTTTAGTTTCTTGAAAGATGTGGAATTAGCAAATAAATGGATAAGAGCCTGTCAGTCAAACGATAAGTTCAGTTTAAAATATAGCCTCGCGCGCTTAAATAATTTTAATTCAAATTTGTTATATTACAATTCCTTTCACATTCTTACATTGCAAGTGATTTTAATTCTTTTTTACTTTCTTATACGTAGTATAAGGAAGTATTGTGATGATGAAAATTTTCGACGTCGAGATTTTTGCAGATGTCCACGTTTTGAAGTCCCCTGATACCAAAAAAAGTGTTTTTTAAAAAATGTCTCCGTGTCTCTGTGTGTGTGGTTACGATTACGATCAAACGGCTATAACTATCAATTTCAAATTTGGTATTTACGAGTATAATCTCCCTCTTGAGACCTGGTTAGATTTTCAGTAAAATCGGTCGACCCGAAGTAGTTTTTGCCAATATTCGTCTATTACTAAGTTTAAACAAATTTATAAAGAATTCAAATGTACTCAAAATGAAATTTGGGAAAATTGTATTAAAAAAGTTTTTCGAAATTCCTACCGGAAGTAGGTCTTTTATTCTTATCAAAAATCTGTTCTTTCCGAACATTTCGCAAGTCATGTTTTCTAGACAGGTACATTACGAGTACAGAAGTATTTAAAATATGATTTTCTATACCTTTTGTATAAGAAATATTTCTAAATTCGGACCGGAAGTAACACTCTAATAAAAGCACTATTATACTTTTGCAAATAGTGAATACAATCCCGGAATTAGACTAATGGTTTCTAATTGGGCTCAAATGAAAAAAGAAACTTAAGTAATTTCTTAAAAACTACTTATTAATATTGTTGCACAACACAATACACAATATACTAAAATAAGGAACAAAAAAGATGATACAAAAAACTATTTCGAATTTCGAAAATATAATCGCAGAAATGGCAAAGCATCCAATGTTTGACTTCCAAGCCTGCTTCATAGTTTATTGCCAACATAAGCAGCAGCTGAAAACACAGATATGCTAATTCTAAATGATATTCATGAACTCCTCCATTTTCAAACAGGCTCATTTCGCGTCTAATACTATTTACCAACCCCAATTCTTTTTGTACTTCAGGATCTGGGGATTCCATGCTCTTATTAATTTCCAGCTGCAACTTTCCCTTTAGTGTCAATTGGGGGTTGGGAGGTTTGTTGTCTAGGCTCATCATCTGTTTCTGATCCTGACATTTCTCCCTCTTCCGTGTCATCTCGACTATATAGTGTTTTAACAATACTCTTTATTTGCTTCCTCACTAAAGCCTGTGTAGGAACTGGAAATAGTCAAGCTATTCCAAATCCGATAATAACTGATTTTCATCATCTTTCCGTAGATTTTGTAAATAATTCAACACACCAGTTAAATGATCACTTCATAGTTGCTTTATACGTTTCACTAAGGATGTTTACATTATTGGCGAGTGCTCAGTTTTTGCTAGCACATCAACAATTTTATTTACCAAGTCAAAATCAGCATATTCTAAACGGATTGGATGATTGAAATCTATTCATAATATATTGTATAGTTTTTGAAGCTGATTTTATTTGCCGCTTTTTTCAAAAAAAGCGGGAAATAAAATCAGCGCCATCTCTCGTTTCCGAAACACATTAAATGCGTTTTACCTTTCGCCTTAATAGCGGGAAATAAAATCAGCGCCATCTCTCGTTTACGAAACACATTAAATGCGTTTTACCTTTCGCCTTAATAGTATCCAACTAAAAATACGTTGAATTTATAATTGTAAAATTCCAACATTTTCATGGTAGAAGAGAGTGTGATTCCTATGTGTGGCAAAAGTCAGAGAGCTATCAAAATAAATACCTAAGTGTTTGATGGTTGAATTACGTGATAATGTTGTACCATTTATTGTATAGAAATGAAATCAATCTTTCTGGTGAATGTTAATGTGCAAAATTAGTGTCAGTGTTTAAGACAATTTTGTCGAGTTAGTCTTGTAAGTGTAGGCGGTCTTCAACCGATGAAACAGACCTAAGAGTTTTAAATCATCAGCAAAAACACACTTCTCACAAGAAATCTCCATGATATGATCGTTAATAAACATTAGAAAAAATAGTGGACCCAAATTTGACCCTTGCGGAACTCCAGATGTTGCAATGAATAAATATGACATGTATCCACTGAAGGTAATGTACTGCATTCTGTTCTGTAGTTATGAGAAACAGAATGTAACTGGTGCAGTACTGAAACGGAGAACGTTTAGTTTTTGCAGTAATAATTTGTTATCAATGCCTTAGAGAAGTCAGTATATATTGTATCGACCTGGCTGCAGGTATCAAATGTATCAAAAGCATATTCAGTGACGTTGATCAGATTTGTGACAGTCAACCACTTCTCCATAAAATTATGTTGGTCAGTGGCAATAAAGTTTTTGACAAGTCGATAAATTCGGCAATGCAATACTGTCCCAAATACCTTGGGGAAGTTGTTAAGAATAGATATTGGCCAGTAGTTTTCTATATCACATGGTGAGGCATTCTTGAATACAGGACATACTTTTGTACCTTTCAAAAAATTTGGGGAAGTAGCTGTTGATAATGCCAGCATGTTAGCATCATTAGTAAACTGATTGTTGAAATTTGTAATATTGAAATCACCTAATATAATTATGTTTTTATAATTTGTAATACGTTCGTATACTTCAAGAAAGTTCTTAAGATAATCGACAGTCACATAAATTGTAAATATAGTAACACTGAATAAACTACTAAATGTAATTGTGTTTAAGAAACTAAACTTGGAGTCTGTAGCTTGATAATAAACAAAAAAACTAAACACTTTCACCACACTAAAACACAACAAGGCTTAATAAGTATTTCGACAACTAAGTTGTCATCTTCAGTAGCACTGATTAAAAATCGCGTTATCTACACACCGCAATTTTTAAACAGTGCTACTGAACTTTAAAATTTATTAAGGTTTAGGAGATTTGCTTGTTTATGATTTCAGCTGTAGAGAAAATAAAGAGGTTTATATTAAAAGACAGATACAATGAATGTTCAAAATGCCCTCCTCTTTACCCTATATTATGTGGGCATTATTTAAATTACGAGGTATAATTTGTATCACATTTATGCGACTATAAATTCATACAACATTTGTTCTTCTCCTTGTTTTCTTATTGATTGTTGCATTTCTCTACTGAATATTTTTGGCAGAGTTTGGCATTAAGCCTATTATTATAATAATTAGTATTACCGTCTATGTTAAGTATTTGTAGATATTTTAATATTACAAATTGAGAAATAGAGAAAATACTCCACGCCCACTGACGAGACCTCAAAGGTCGAAACACCGGTGTCTGTGCGTTCGATTGTCGGCAATGGCACTTAATGTATGAGTGTATCTCAAACACATGCATATATGCATATACGTTTTACGTATAAATGTGTATATGTAAGTCACAGTATTTATTTGCTGCTTGATGTTAGTTTTAACATCCATGTGCTTACACTTTTCATTTTCGTTTTGATATGTGACGTCACATAAGGCTCTATTACACGAGATACACTATTAACATACAGGCCTCTGTATAGCAGAACATGCCGTCAGAAGCCATCGCTTTTTCTGTGTCATCTTTTGGGTGATAGATGTCGCTGTGATACTTTCACTGCATTTAACACGGAAAAATGACATAAGCAGCTTTTTAAGTCTTGAAGCCATTGTCGACAGTCTCCACGCCCACTGACGAGACCTCAAAGGTCGAAACACTGGTGTCTGTGCGTTCGATTGTCGGCAATGGCACTTAATGTATGTGTGTATCTCAAACACATGCATATATGCATATACGTTTTACGTATAAATGTGTATATGTAAGTCACAGTATTTATTTACTGCTTGATGTGAGTTTTAACATTCATGTGTGTACACTATTCATTTTCGTATTAATTAAAAATTTTAATCCAATTTCATTCTACATCTTTAGAAAAGAAAAACATATATAAGATATACAAATATTATACAACGTTGACTCATTTCGTTCAACTGCTTTTAGATTAGGTAACTCCGATAAAGTTTTGCTAATACTGGCCACCCTCACCCTTTATGGCTTGCAATTTTCAAGAAGAAGATTAAAAAGTGGTAGATTTAAACAAAGATGAAGTGGGAACGACTTGGGGCTGTCGTCCTCTGGAAAAACCCGGCTCGATTAGATTATGTTCTTTAAATCACGGATTGGTATAAGATGGGGGGTTCGGACCCTTTCTTGCATTTGGGGACGCGCACGGAATCTTATTTCTGTGCCGATGCCTCTTACATCTTAAGATGTAAAATTGTACTGAATTTATATACATTCGTTTCTAATCTAAGAAATGAAAGAGTAGTGGAAAAATTATATTTTGCCTTCTAGGATATAAATAAAGAAATAAAAATCGTAACGCATTATATTTTATTAGGCTCTTACACATGAACGCAGATCGAGTTCTTCCATTTTCAAAAATATTTGGAAAAGTTCTAACTTTTAACGGATTTCATACGAGCCGTGTATAGAATGTAAATTCCGTTATGTTCTGGCCTTTTTTATCTATTCTATTTCTATTGACGCCTTTAAGGTTGATCAGTGTTATATTTTCACTTTGTTATAATTAGTAGACAATTAACGAACCCACTGTTTGTGAGATTCGGTCTGTAATTCGTTTTCTGAACGCCACACATAGGAATATTTGATCCAGAGAGCTGGTCAAAATTCGAAAAATACAAACAAGGTAATTTAAAAAAAAAAGGTCTATTGTAGGCATACAAGTAGGAAATAAAGGTCTACAATCAAATCTTCCCCAACATGCAGGAGGGAGCTTGTACTCAGTATTGAACTGATAGTCAAGGAATTTTAGCACCAAAAACGGGGTTCGCTCCGCAAAAAATCCTATCACTTGATTTTTCGATTGGATTATGTCAAAGGGTGTCCCCTAAGTATAATACCAAATTTGTGTCGTCCAAAACCGCGAGCGATAGCCGCCATCTTGAAAAACGCCTTTTTGCAAATATCTCGAAAACGGTGAGATATATGTCAAAAATTGTAAGAACTCTTTTTTGTTTGAAACTTTTTTCCCTATTGTCAATATTTGCCAAGATATAGTCGATTGAAGAAAACGATTTTTTGATTTTGGAAAATATCTCGATAATTTTTGGAAATACAAAAAAAATGTGATCATCGAAGTTGTAGAGCATAACATTTTCTACAATTTTTATATGAAACTTTTTTTTGTTCAATCGATAGTTGCTAAGTTAGAGCGCATTGAAAGTTGCCGTCAGGTCTAGGAAAACAGCGATTATTGGTAATACGTTGCTCTAGCATGCCAAGAACAAGTGTAATCGAAGAATTTTATAATAGAGACGCTTAAAATTAAATTTTTGTCATGAATAGGAGGGATATGGGCGATAGGAGAAAAGTTTTGCGCAATAAAAACTGTCTGACGAATCGTTTGAGAAAGACATTAAAATGTATTCATCTACTGTTCATATTCATTATTCGTTATAATAATTAAAAAATTGAATTTGTGAAAAACGGTCTCTAGGACCATAATCTAAAATTATTAAATTATTTTAGATTCCGTTTTAACATCTTTGGCTTCTAGAGACCGTTTTTCACAGATTAATCTACACTGGAGGAGTGTAACATCTTTATTAATAAAAAAATTATTGTTGCAAAATTTCAAACGTCGATGATTGGTTTAAAACAGTTTCCTTTGTTTAGAATAGGAAGGGCGATTTTCGATAGTTCGCGAATGTTGCTCTTCCATGTTCGAGTCATTAATAGTCAAAGGATCAAAAAACGATTCATTGTGGGCGTTCTCTTCGTCGCTATCGTCCACTGTAGGGATTGCGTTATCGCATGTTTGGCCACTACAGTTTGAACAGATAACGGAACATTTTAAGCCACTCTTCCGGCATCCGCAGGCAACTCCGCAATTTGTCTTGCATTTGCAGGATATTATTTGTAGCAAATTTTGCGGCGCAGGAGCTTTTTTCATTGTGATCGGTGATAAGCGATCCGTAGCGCGCTTCCAGCCCCATTCTTCCGGGTGATGGTGAAATTCCAGCCAACTTTGGACCTGATGATACACCCTGAAGGAATGGTGATGGGCTGTATCCTGCGTCAAAGGCACAGACAATGTTGGGAGAAACCCAGCACAGTGCAGCTGCTTACTTTTCTATATAACTGTCTTCTATTCAAATATAATATTATTAAAAATCGATGAATATACATGTATAAATGAATATCCATATATCCTTATTGTTAAAGAACACACAGACGTGTACTAATTACCTCCTGCAATACTTGCCGCCAATATGTCGCGTCTCCTTGCACTTGTTCTTGGCATGCTAGAGCAACGTATTGTAATGAAGCAAGTCCCACAAAAAAGAGGCAGACCGGGCGACGTTAGAAAAAGAGGTTGTAAATCATCTCGGCGCGACGTATAAAAACGAAATGTAAACAGTCGTAAATCATGCACGCCATACGGCGTGCATAGCGAAAAGACTAGAACATTTCTCGTACATGTGAAAAAGCCGGACTGTGCCCGTATGTTCTAGTAATCTTCGCATGCGTATATAAGGCGGCTGGATTCATTGCGGATGAATTAATTGCGGAATAATTCGGGATTAAGAAGTAGCCGACGCGCGTAGAAATAAATATAAGAAATAAATATAAGTCGTACGGTAGAAATAAATATAGTGGTAGCCGAAGAAAAGACATAAATACGGTGCAGTCTTTATTATAGTGCAATAAGAAAGAAATAAGTAGTTCCTTAAGTGATATAAATATACGGACATATTAGTAATAGAAATAAATACAAGTGTTAATTTAAATCGTAGTAGTTTAAGTGTGATACATTAGTTTTACATTTTATATTGTAATTAATTTTAAGTATATGAATATACAGACTGTTTAAAATAAATAAATTGCACGAGTTGTTTATTGCGAACCCGAAAACGTTACAGTATTACCAATAATCGCTGTTTTCCTAGACCTGACGGCAACGTTCAATGCGCTATAACTTAGCAACTATCGATTGAACATAAAAAAAGTTTCATACAAAAATTGTAGAAAATGTTATGCTCTACAACTTCGATAATCACATTTTTTTTTGTATTTCCAAAAATTATCGAGATATTTTCCGAAAACAAAAAATCGTTTCCTTCAATCGACTATATCTTGGCAAATATTGACAATAGGGAAAAAAGTTTCAAACAAAAAAGACGGGAAATGTTATTTTCTACAAAAAAGGTTCTTACAATTTTTAACGTATATCTCACCGATTTCGAGATATTTGCAAAAAGGCGTTTTTCAAGATGGCGGCTAACGCTCGCGGTTTTGATACCTCTGACGTAATCCAATCGAAAAATCAAGTGATAGGATTTTTTGCGGAGCGAATATCTAAAAATCCTGGACTATGACTGTCTTTATTTATTTACCTATATGTCGCAGGCTAATGGTCATTTTCGGCAAATAGCTTTTGCCTAGGCAAATGATATCTGCCTTGGCAAATAGCACCATATCATTTATTTCTGATCAAAAGCTATTTTGCTAGGCAAAGCTGAGTTTTTAGGTAAATAGATTCACAACAAGACAAATGCCGTGGACTAATATTTATTTTAGGCAAATAGTATTTGCCAACAACATTTTTTAGGCAAAATGGGTTTTTAATTTTTATTGTTGAGGTTATGTTTATCCGTGTTTACCTAATGTTTATGTGCTTCGGTTCTTCATTTAGTAGTTTTCTACCTATAACATGTAAGTTAATATTAACACCATGGTAGATAGAGATGAATTTTATTTAAGGCTGAATGCAAAGTACGAACGAACAACAGTTAAAAAGCCGTGGACCCTGCAACGAACCAATGAAATTAGTGCGATTTTAAAAAGTGTTCGTTCAAAACAAGTTCAGAATAATACTCAGGCCCTGAGAAAAGGGAGCAAAACCATCTTTGGCGAGATAGAAACAGGTAAATTTGCAACTATACTTATTGCAAAATTTGACAGAGGACCATTAGATAAAAATTTTTAGAAGGAATTATAATTGAAAAGAAAAACGATGTTTACCGCATTGGCACCAAAAGTGGTATTTTAAAAAACTGGCTGACTAGGAGTGATATAACACCTGTTTCGTCAATTAGTTTTATTTATGATGATATTCCCCAAGATTGCTTTATTTCCTTAAGAGAGGCCTGTGCCAAGCAGTCTATGTTTTCGAGTCAAGGATTTTCAAAATGCCAATGTAGACCTTCAAAAACCCAGTGCCATACTAAACGATGTGCCTGTTTCAAGACTGGAAATTTGTGCAACAGTATATGCCATTCCAGCAATACCTGCCAAAATAAATTGTCCAAAAATACAATCTCCCTGGTTTACTTGTGTTTATTTTATTGTTTATTTCTTATTGTGAATCTTTTTGCCTAAAACCCCAGCTGGCAGATATCATTTGCCTAGGAAAATAACTTTTGAGCAGAAATAAATGATATGGAGCTATTTGCCAAGGCACACATCTTTTGCCAAGGCAACACGTATTTTGAAATTGATTAAAAGTGATTTTGTTATACTTCAGGGTGAGTCCGAGTTAATTTTTTTACTTTATTTATTAAAATAATAATCCTACTTTTAACGTATGTAGAAATTACCTGCCAAAATGTGCCTGTGTACTTGTAATGTCTTGTTTTTTGAGGTGAAATATTTTTTTTGTGTAATAGGGTTATTTTATGTAATATTTCTTTCTTTCTGTAGGTTGTCCTCATGTTCGTATATTAAATCCGAAAGAAAATCGAGGTAGTCAAATACCCCTATGTGCGCCATGAACGTAATGGCTACTAAAATTAATTGCCAAATTACTGAGACTTATGGGAAATGGCAATGACATATAGTATTGTGAGTAGATGGGATAGAAAATTTAATGAAGGACCAGGAAATTTGTAGGAAGACGCACGTAGTGGATAGTCTTCTTTTGTCAACAATTATTTGGTAAATAAGTTGATGAAAAAATTCAAAGAAAGAGACGATTTACACTATCAAAAATTTCTTATGAGTCAAATTTCAAGAGTAGTTTTGCTCAAAATTGCTTGCGCTTTGGTTTGCCGTAAGTTCAGTGTTTTTTTGGTGCCAAAAATGCTTGCAGATGTCCATAAAATCAAACGACTTCAGAGTGCTTTGAAGTTATCTGTATTACTTGTGATACAGGCTGGTGAAGAAATTTGATTTTGTTATGGAACCCCAGAGTTGAAACACTAACTGATGGAATAGAGATTTGGTAAAGTAAGTTGATGAAAAATGTCACACAGGAAACATACGTTTCCGACTGTGTAACTATTTCTTATAAATCTCCTCAACTTCAAAAACTGTTTTGCTCGAAATTGCTTCCGCTTAGGTTAACGTAAGTTGCACTTTCTGTCAGAAGATCACCAGCTTTGAGGACAACAATCTACATCACCGCAAGGAAGACATTGTCAACCCGCGTATCTTAGCTCACCTAGGAAAAATAAAGAAAGGAAGAGGACAATATTGGGTTAATTCAAAAAGTGAATATTTATCTTGGTGAAGAGGCACTATAAAATGAAAATTTGACAGCAAGCTGTTATCTAAAAAGTTTCAATGACAAGATGTAGGTAATTCAAAAAAAAATTATATATATAAAAGTGAAAATGTGAACAGTTAATCATAAAACCATTGCTATTATCCATGTACTATCATCAAATGGCATTAATTTATGAAATACGGGCATTCAGTAACACCACACAAATAATATCAACGCAAATTGCATAATTAAGAGGATAGATAATGTAAAAATAGGAATAGGGCATCGCGTACCAATCAATCATGTGAGTCAATTAGTCAATTCTATTAATTATGCAATTTGCGTTGATATTATTTGTGTGGTGTTACTGAACACCCGTATTTCATATATCAATACCATCTGATGATAGTACGTGTATAACAGATATGGTTCTATGCTTAACTGTTCACGTTTATTTTATTTATCGTATGGCTATTAGACACATTGAAGTACAGTACAACATAGAATATATACACATAAAGTATGAGACACAATTTAAAAGGCTACAAACGAACATCTAATTTATTTATGTAGTCTATCGAATCTGGGGTCGCTATCATAAAATCGTCAGGTCTTCCACTGTATGATCGTATGGTACATTCTTCTGTGATATGTCTGATGGTTTGGGTTTCTCCGCAATCGCAGAAAGGAGAAGGTTGCTTGCCCCATTTGTGCAGAGAGTATGCACATCTGCCATGTTGGGTTCTAATTCTATTAAGCGTGGACCATGTTTTACGCGGTAGATCAAAACCCCACGGCATATCATTGTTTTGTTGTGCGGTCAATTCTTGAGTCCATGCTTCGGTCAGATGTAACCCACTTTCTACAGCCACCCTTGCCGTTTTTGTTGGGGGTCGTCTAGACTGAAGTCGATTAAGGTTGGTGTCTTGGACATCCTTATGGATGGGTAGATTTCTATTGTTCACGATCTTTTTGTATTCGTTCGTAAGAGCGTTTTTTCGTCGCAGTTGTGGGGGTGGGATGTGAATTAGGACTGGGAGCTAATGTGTGGGAGTTGGTTTGATGACACCAGCAATCATTCTCATGGTGTTATTTAGCTTGTGCATCTATTTTATGAACATGTGGGCTGTTCAACCAAACTGGAGCACAGTACTCAGCAGTCGAAAAGACAAGACCCATCGCAGAGGAGCGCAGAGTGGAAGTCGACGCTCCCCAAATCGAGCCGCACAGTTTTTGGATTTTGTTGTTCCTTGTCTTTAATTTTTCAACAGTTCTCGATAGATGCTGCCTGAAAGATAGTGTTCTATCAAGGGTTATGCCTAGGTATTTAGGTGTTTTATTGTGGGTGATTAGGGTGTGTTCAAATTGTATGTTGAGTTCTCTTCTGGCGAGTTTGTTATTTAAATGAAAGCAGGTGATTTCTGTTTTGGTGGTATTAGGTTGGAGCCTCCACCTGCGAAAATATTTCCCCACCACTTCCAGATCTGTCGTCTCCTCTGATTGTTCAATAGAGCTGCTCCTTGTTGCAAGTACCCAGTCATCAGCATAGCCAAACTTTCTCGATCCTGTCTCCGGCATGTCGGCAATATACAGACCAAAGAGAAGCGGGGCAAGGACTGACCTCTGTGGAAGCCCGTTCCTTACTGTTCACATTTTCACTTTTATACATTTCATTTTTTTTGCATTACATCTTGTTTAGTCATTGAAACTTTTTTATACATATATATTATATAGCTTAAAATAATTATTAATATTCGATAACTTTTAAGTTACTATGCAACCAATACCGATTTTCTAAACATTTCCCGCCAACGCTTAATAAATTTAAGAGCACTCTCGGTACCATGGATGCCGTGTCGCTATTCAAAAGATTGTCAAAACTTATCTTCGTCTCCCACGTACCCTACGGTTCACCCCCCTCGGTCCTCCCTTCCGGGAAACTTAAAATTAAAACGTTGCAATTAGTCCTTAATGGTCTAAACACAAAGAAAGTCGTTTTTCAAAATTGTTTCTTCTCGAATACACTCGCCATCCGAGCGTTCGACGCCTGCGAAGGCTCCGGCGAACTGCATGCATCGTCCTCTCGCTCCCGCAGCATTAGCAGACGACGGGTTCCGTCTCTGTCGACGTGAGGGGACGTGGCGATGGTCGAGTTATCTTTTAAATATTACGTAAGAGTGATAGCGCCTTTAATTTGGAAACTTAAAGATAAATTATGTTTTCTTTTCAAAGTGTGGCGCCCGACTTTGCGTGAAAAGGAGTGTCGTTTTTGCGATGGTGCTGCAGAAGTAGTAGTAGTACGTGTTATAAAATGGGGTGGAGATGGTTTCGTGTTGGAACGAAGTGGTATCTGTATTGAAGCCCTAGTAAAATGAAAGAAGCTTTTACTTTCTTATATGCAGTATAAAGAAGTATTGTGATGATGAAAATTTTCGACCTCGAGATTCTTGCAGATGTCCACGTTTTGAGGTCCCCTTATAACGAAAAAGTGGTTTTTAAAAAATGTCTGTGTGTGTGTCTGTCTGTCTGCCTGTGACCACGATACCGGTCAAACCGCTGGAGATATCAATTCCAAATTTTGTATTTACGTGTATAATCTCCCTCTTGAGATCTGATTAGTTTTTCAGTAAAATCGGTAGACCGGAAGTAGCAGTTTACTTCAGTGAAAAAATCGAATTTTGCCAATATTTCGTCAACTACTAAGTTCAAACAAATTTATAAAGAATTCATATGTACTTAAAATTAAAATTGAGAATAATTTTATTTATAAAGTTTTTCGAAATTCCTACCGGAAGTAGGTCTCTTACTCTTATCGAAAATCAGTTTTTTGCGAATATGTCGTAAGTTATGAATTCTATATATATTTATCAAGAATATAAAAGTATTTAGAACTGAATTTGCAATATTTTTTGTATATATGAAATTTCAAAATTCGGACCGGAAGTAGCACTTTTACTATTAGCGTGTAGCACTTTTTTGATAATATCTTGCAAAGTATGCATTCTATAGAGATTTATTAAGAGAATAGAAGTACTTAAAATAGGATTTTGAATAATTTTTGTATAAAAAAATTCTTAAAATTCTATAATTTGAAACGCTCATACGTATAAGAAGGTCGTGTGGTGGCCACACCTCATTTTTTATTTTCTCAATGCTGCTTGTGACGATACTTTTTCGAAAGTTTTCCCAACAAACGAAATTTTAGTAATTTCGAGTCGTAGTAATATTGACTAATAAATCATAATGTAAAACAAAAATTTATTGACTCTGCACAAAAGAAGCTCAAATTACTGAATCGATGCATGTAAGAATTTCTTCAGCATCTCAAATTCAAATTATTTAAAAAAATAAATGCCTTTAATTAAACGAAACTTAAAATAAATTTGATTCGCCAAAACTTTTGATAAAATGCAACATGATCATAATCAAACAGCCATTTAGCAAACAAAAATTTAAGTAAGCAATTGTAAATCAAACAAGATGGTTGACGCTTGACATCGATCTGTCAAACTACCTCAACTTGGCACGACAATGGACAAGTAATTTTGCATTATTTTCATTATTTGCTATGGTAGAAAAGGTACAGTATGGAACTCGTTTTATAAACTTGTGATTAAAATGGGGTTTATAAATTTGATATATAATGTACAGTTCTGTGCTTAGACCATTTAAACATATAGACACGCCTTAATTATCAAGCAGTGGAGCAAACATAATTCTACGCGGATGACGTCACGGGTGGGCACGTGCAACTACATACCTAGACTTTGTACTACAAAAGTAAAGAAAATCCTTCATTTTAATTTATTAAAAACCCCAATCTTCTTATTTTAAGAATATTTGTAAAACAAAATCTGAATATATAACCCAGAAATTTCGTTTATCGTACCCTATCGTACTTACCTCAAATATCTACAAATTTTTGTAAAGACCAGTCAATTCCATTTACTTTTGGTTATTCAAAAATAAAACTCAAACCAATTTGTGTTATACATTTATTATTAAGAAAAAATGAGGTGTGGACACCATACGACTTTCTTAAACATATATGAATATCAAATTATGCAAAGTTGTTCTAAATTAAGCTTTAAATACATTTATCCTCTTAAAAAAATATGCCTGTGAGTAAATGTGTCCGGATTTTGAAAATTCTTTTATACAAATATTATTTAAAATCCTATTCTAAGCACTTCTAGTCTCTTAATCTCATAGAATACATACTTTGTGAGATATGTGCAAGAAAATGCTACACGCTAAGAGTAAAGGTATTACTTCCGGTCCGAATTTTGAAATTTTTTTTATACAAAAGATATTCCAAATCCAGCTCTAAATACTTTTATACTCTTGATAAATATATATAGAATGCATAATTTACGACATATTTGCAAAAACTTGCTATGCGATAAAAGTGTTACTTGCGGTCCGAATTTTGAAAAATTTTTTATACAAAAAGTATTGGAGATTATGTTCTAAATACTTTTATACTCGTAACGTATCTGTCTAAAAAGCATGGTTTGCGAAATATTTGCAAGAAACTGATTTTCGATAAGAGTAAAAGACCTACTTCCGGTAGAAATTTCAAAAAACTTTTATAATAAAATTTTTCTCAAATTTAATTTTGAGTACGTATGAATTCCTTATAAATTTGTTTAAATTTAGTAGTTGACAAAATATTGGCAAAATTCAATTTTTTCACTGAAGTAAACTACTACTTCCGGTCTACCGATTTGACTGAAAAACTAATCAGATCTGAAGAGGGAGATTTTATACGCGTACATACAAAATTTGGAATTGATATCTACAGCGGTTTGACCGCTATCGTGGTCACACACACAGAGAGAAACAGACAGATACACAAACATTTTTCAAAACCCACTTTTTTGGAATCAGGGGACCTCAAAACGTGGACATCTGCATAAATCTGGAGGTCGAAAATTTTCGTCATCACAATACTTCCGTATACTACGTATAAGAAAGTAAAAGAAACTGATTTATTTAATACTTATAAAAATGATTTTGTATTTTCAATTATTGTCTAGAAAACAAAATTGTTTCATTTAATTTATTTCTTAATTTATTAGTATATCTGTTCATGCATTCACACCTTGATGATATAGCCTAATTTTACAATAATTAAAACTGATAATTTTAATTAAATTTGCAATTTGATTATTGGATTGCTTTTAAACATATGTCGCAAGCTAAATGTTTTTTTACGTTTTCTACCACAAATCCAGCGACATATACTACAACAACTTGCACATAAAGTGATAAGAGTTTTATATCTGTCCCACGTTTGTGTCGTTAGTTGCAGTTATATGCACTACAGGATTGTACCATAATTAAAATTAGAACGATTTAATAGTTATTTACGAACCAAGTGCGGGAAAACATATTTCGCGAATGAGTGGCCATTTTTATGGACACGAATTCGCGAAATGTTTCACGCACGAAGTTTGTACAATATTTTTTGTACGAATACTTAAATAATACCTACGTTATTATTTATGACACACTACCAATTTGTTCATATTAATTCAAAAATTTTGAGTTGGCAGTACTTATTAGTTGAATTGACATTTAATTTTTACTTCCCGCACTCGTGCGGGAAATAAAATTTTCCGCACCCATATGAATTCGTAAAACTGTATGTTATATGATATGAGTACAAAATCAATATTAACACTGTATCTATAACGTTAAAATGTACGTTTGACATACAACAACAGCAGAAACAAGCCCACCCGTGACGTCACATGCCTGCGTTATGTTTCAAGGCGGGACGGAAAACGGCATGTCTATATGTATAAATGGTCTAAGGTTCTGTGCAACAAAGTACATACCTATATGTCTTATTGCTAATTTTGACATTATTTTGTCAATGTGAAAATGGCTTATTTTACCTGTATTTGAAAGGTTAAATAATGCCTTCATTATTGACATTAGTTGTCATAATGATTGATTCTAATTATCTTTTATCTTGGTGATTATTTTATTTGAAATTATCGTTTGTAAAGGTATTAACATTAAATAAAATTTATTATTTTATATAATTCTTTAATATTCAACACGCAAAATAAAATACAAATAAAAATAAATACAAAAACAAAATAAGAAAACATTAATAAATTAGTCATACTGCCATTTTCTTCAACGACTTTATTTAAACGATGGGCATTGAATTAAATTAATGTTCATCTGTCACTAATTCTTCCCATGTCTATTCTATAGTATCCCAAAGATAATTCACGTTTAGAAAATAAAATATTTTAGGTGCATATTTTCTTAGTAAATAAACCGCATATATTCTCAATAGGGCTCAGATCTCGGCTGTTAGCGGGCCACGGCTAAATTTAGATATTATTATTACCAAGACATGCTCTAACAATATTAGCCGTGTGCACAGGACAATTGTAATGTGTTGAAAATAAAATTTTCGGGATATAATTGTCGAATAGAAGTTTTACGTTTTCTACAATATGGATATATAGTTTTCAGCATTTAATCCATCGTCTATTTTGAAGAAAACTCCTAGCTCTTCATACCTGCACCAAACCCAAACATTTACGCTGAAATGTCCACTTTTCGTACCGGATATATATTATATCGTTCATTAAATCGCGCATTCGGGTGTTTATACACACGCACATAATCATTGTTGCGTAGACTGAAATACTTTTTCATTAGAGAATATGACATTTGCCAAAAGGGCGATTCTCTATAAGCGTAATTTAAAGAAAATAGTAATCGACATTGTTTGTGTTCCTCTGTTAATTGTAATTTCCTAACCAGCATAGAAATTTTCAAGTCCGATTCATGGATTCTTCGAAGTTATGGATCGTGAGGCAGGAAAATGTACTGCTATTTTAGCATTTCTAACGGTATCAGAAGGGTTTTTCCTTAAATATTGTAAAGGTCTTCTTCGCCCGTGGATATTCGAGGACGAACAGATGTTCAAGAAACGCTAAATTTTCACGAGTTGTATGTGCAGTAGCCCCACCTTGCTGGAAATAATCCCCACTTAAATGAAATCATGATTCGTCAGTTAAAAATAAGATCTAAAATTTCGTCATTACTTAAATTTTCTTGTAAGAAAATGCATTAATTAAGCCTACCAGCGTTATCTCTAATTATGGAGAAAAATTGTTCCTTCAACCAGAACTGGCGATTCCCTTTAAAATTCCATTGGAAGACAAAATAGAAGATTGTATTACATTGGAGCAACTGTACAATCCCGATTTGTCTCGATGGATGAAGAAAGTGCTATTGGTAGAAAAACAGAAGACCAAAAAATAAAAATTCACATAAATAAAAAAAAATCAGAGTTTTTGGACAAAAATTTTTTTTTTATATTTTGTTATTTGTTGTTATTTTATTAATTAGTATTACTATATTTTATATCTTTATTTTGTTGATAAATCTATATTCGTTTTATTCACATTTCCAGTAAAAATAATCACTTAATGTACGTAGTAACTGAAAAACCATTTGAAAGAAAAAAAAAATTCAAACATCCTAAAAAAATATATAATAAAACAGTTCTTTTAAAAATAATTACTAACGACATTATATTATCGTTTCCATACTTTTAAATAACCTATTTATGTATGTCCAAGCTCAAATTCTAAACTATTGAAACGATTTTGATTATTATTTCAAAATACCAATGTTTATTTCTTGCAGATAAACATTGGCTATATTTTATTACGGTATCTATCCAAGGAATTGAATAATAAGAATAAATGTGCAATAATTCATCATAAAATTGTATGACATACAATCTATCTCATGACGTGAAATTGTTGACGATGGATAAGTATAACTTGAGTTAAAAAAATTGTTTGGGCTATTTCCATCGTTTGTGGAAACTTGATATTCCAACGTTTCGGCAGTCCTTCTACTGCCGTCATCAGGGTTCATATTTGTATAACTCTTTACCACTCGACTAATTAAGAAAAAACTATTAGCAAAAAAGGAAAGATTAATTTGACGTTAAAAATATTTGACATAATTTGACAAATGTCAAATCCACACCTTTTTTATAGGTTCAGCGTGTATGCGCAATATGCTATTTTTTCTCGTGTTATTAAGGGTCCTCGCTAGTGGATCTGTCAACAATGGCAAAATAGCAGATTTTAGAATCCAGATATTTTTGTTGATTTTAAAGATGGAGAAAACCTTTCAACGTCAACCTATGAAGAATTTAGTAATCTACCCGACTGAAGAATCAAATTTAGAAAAAAATTATCGGATTACAGAAAATTAATTAATATGTCAAAATATTAAAAACTAGTTTTCTCAAAAATCCTTCGGAGGAGATTTGTTTGCTTGGGTTCAAGTTATAAATTGAATAGAAAGCTACCCGGCTGTGCACTTATTTTTCGTTCAACTATTCTTTACTTTGTTTAAAATGAATATAAAATAAATTCAAATTAGGCAACCCACATTACAATGAATTGTTATTCTGCTATAAATATTTCCCGCAGTTACAAATGTGTAAATAGTTGGTCATAAATGAATTTTTATTCGCTTAGATATTGAGTTATTATTTCAGATGTTTATTATATGTTCCCTATGTGTAAAAGTACTCCGACATCCTTGGCTTATTAAATTATGTTCTATGCAACCAATATTACATTTCCCATTCACTAGCGAGGACCCTTAAGAAAAAACTATTAGCAAAAAAGAAAAGATTAATTTGACGTTAAAAATATTTGACATAATTTGACAAATGTCAAATCCACACCTTTTTTATAGGTTCAGTGTGTATGCGCAATATGCTATTTAACGTCAAATTAATCTTTCCTTTTTTGCTAATAGTTTTTTCTTAATAACACGAGAAAAAAATAGCATATTGCGCATGCACACTGAACCTATAAAAAAGGTGTGGATTTGACATTTGTCAAATTATGTCAAATATTTTTAACGTCAAATTAATCTTTCCTTTTTTGCTAATAGTTTTTTCTTAATTAGTCGAGTGATAAAGAGTTATACAAATATGTTAACTCAAGTTTTACAATCTATCGTCAAGAAGGAACTGTAGTTTTTTTGTTGGTGAAACATTTTCTTTTAACTATCACAACGTATAAACGTATATATGCAAATATGTACGTGCTGAGATACACAGCATACACTTAGGTGTCATTACCAACAGCGAACGCACAGATACGTGTTTCGGCCTTTGAGGCCTCTTCAGTGTACGTGGTGCTGTTGGCAATTATGCACAACTAAAATCGTGTCTTATGTCCGTTGAACCGCAAAGTGCCCGTGAGAATATTTCAGCGACATCTGCCATCCAAGCGCGACACCGAACACGACAGTTTCATCTTGCACACTGTGCTAAAAACAAAACCTGTATGCATTGTTGTTAGATTTTAATGTGTGAAGATAAACATATTCTCCTTTATTTATTCCGACAGGTAAGGAAAAATCATACCGTTTATGTTTTATTTATATTTTTTATTTATTTAGCTAATTAATTTATACAAATAACAGAGAGCACAATAATTTATTGGTGATCTCTCATTTTAATTAAAGTTCTTATTAAATCTCGAACATAATACATCTAATAATTCTCAGTCGACGTTATTAGGTGCTCGTCCTTTTCCCCGTTTCTTTTCATCTGCCAACATCGCCGCCACTACCACCCACCCCCCCTCGATTTCGAGCACTGATTGATAAAACAGACGCGAGATAACTGTCTTTCTTGACAGCCGAAATTCACGGGAGTATGAGACGCGAACTCATCAAGGAGAGGGTGCAACCAGGCGACGTAACGACCGAACGATGCAGCAAGACCTCCAGCGGCACGGAAAGGAGAAAGAAAAGTCATCAGAAAACATCGAAAGAATGTCGAAATATCCAGCATCATCGAGAGTGCGAAAAAGATGAATTGAAGTGAACTGGTAAGGGGAACGAGAGAGAGAGAGAGGGGGTAGCAGGATAGAGGGGGTAGCAGTAAAAATTCAAACGTTAATCGAAAACTTGAGTTTTTCCCTGTAAAAATTCTCTTCTTGAAGCGTAAGAAAGATTGAATTCTTGTGATGGAAAAGGAGGTTTGGACACTGACGCAACGCAATTGGAGTTTGCGGGGGATCCAGCTGAAGAGTGGAAGGGGTTTTGAAAATAACCGAGAAGAAGAAGAAAAAGCGAGCTTGCAGGCATCGGTCGTAGGACGACGGTAAAAAATTAATGAGATCCTTGTTTTTATTGATTTTATTTTCCCTGAACCTTGGACCGATCTCCGGGGGCGGGGGGTGACTTGAGGTACCCCCCCAGTCACCCCCCTCTTCCAGTCCCCGCCTGAAGGGAAATCGTGATGAGAGAAATATTAAAAAGGTCTTTCTTATTTCACGTCGTCGTAGTCCGCCAATGGAGAGAAGAGGAAACGCAAAAGAGAGTCAAGAGTTCTTTTCTTTTTGGACGTTTCTTTACCACCTCCGGTATTGTATAGGCGTGAGAGGTTCGGGAAAAGTTTTTACGTCAACGGAGAGCGGACCGGCTTCTTTTGGATCGTTCGTAAATGTAAAGCCAGCCGTACCCGTAGGCTAGCTGATATTTTATCTTCAGATATTAGAAAAATCTCAACTATTGTGCGTAAGACAGAAAGATATATTTTTTAAAATTCTTCTTGGATTTTTTTTGTCACTGGATTCCGGGTTTTCTTCCGCGTTTCAACTGCGGTGCTGGTTTCCAGACGACGTTTCGGCAAAATCACACTTGCCATCTTCAGGTTTGCGATAACTGTCTGCTTATTCTTCTTGTTATTCGTAAACTGACGTTGTGCGGGTTCGTATGGTGGTTATATACTCGCTTAGCGTTCTGGCTGGTTACCCTTGGATGATTGTGTGCATGGTTCTGTGTCGTTGACCCCGTGGTTGGAGTGTGTCGGCTGGTTTGCGATGTAGGTTTCCTGTTGGCGTCTTTTCTTATTAATCCTGGTTTCCATGCTGTTGGTAGCCTCTGGATATCATCTCGTGAATTCAGATTGTTGGGATGTTTTTCAGTTTCGATGGCTTCTCTGATAATTCTGGTTTTCGTATGCTCGATGTTCGCTAATAGCTTGGTGTTACTGAAGTCGATCGTGTGGGATGTTTCTTTTACGTGTTGAGCCAAGGACGACGTTTTCTCGTCTTTTCTTACGGAATTTTTGTGTTCGTCTCTTCTTGCGTTTACCCTCCTGTTTGTTTGTCCAATGTAAGTTTTTTCACAATTGAGGCACGGAGTTTCATAAACTCCTTGGTTTTCTGAAGGTATTTTTGTTTTAGGATTCCGAAGGACTGTGCTGATTTTTCTGTCTTCTGTGAATGTTGTTTCAATGTTGTGTTTTCGTAGGATTTTGGATATTCTATCGGTGGTGCCTTTAACATGGGGTAATTAGGTTTTGGCAATTGGCTTTTCTTTTTCTTCTTGTGGTGTTGTTTGTGTTGGTTTGGATGCTCTTTTGATAGCAGTTTCACTGAACCCATTCTGCTGGAGTGCTTTATGGAGTTTGTCCATTTCTTGGGCAGTGTTGTTTTCATCTGCTAATCTCTGAGATCTCGTCACAAGGGTTTTCACTACTGACTGTAACTGAGCTAAGTGGTGGAACTGTGCGTTGAGGTATCGATCTGTATGTGTTGCTTTTCGGTATACCGTATGACTTAACTCCCCATTTTCTTTTTTCTTGACTAAAACATCGAGGAATAATAATTCGTTGTTGGATTCTATTTCCATCGTAAATTTTATTTTTGGGTGGGTGTTGTTCAGATGATCACGAAAGTGTCATCAACGTAGCGTAGCCAGAGTTTCGGTTTGTGGGTGGACGTGCTGTTTTCTCTAAGTTCTCCATGAAAAGGTTCGCTATTACTGGTGACAGAGGAGAGCCCATTGGTGCACCTTCTATTTATCTATAACGCTGATATTCCTAGATAAAGTAGGTGTTTGTCAGACAGTGTTTCACCAGGTTAATTATGTGTAGTGGAGGTTGGTATATCTGTTCGATGGGCTCTGGAGCTTCGGCAACTGGTATATTGGTAAACAGTGATACTCATCGAAGCTTCCTAATAGCCAATCTTGTTCTACTGTTTCTCTTCACAATAGATCGATGAAGTGGCCTGGGTTCTTGACGTAAGATTCGGCTTCTTCGACATGAGGTTGTAGCTGTTGGGCTAGGTATCTTGCCAACTGTTGAAGAAGTGATCCAAAGGAGCTGACTATGGGTCTTAGGGGTGCACCTTCCTTGTGGACGTTATGTAAGCCGTAGAATTTGGGACATCTTGATGCCTTCTCCCTTGGAATGAGTGTTGTCTGGATTTCTTTATCGACGGGACTCTCCTTGATTTTAGTTTTAGTTGTTTTTTCCAGGTATGTTGTTGGGTCCGTGGATATTGGTTGGTATGCCGGATCTTCCAAGAGGGTTTTTATTTTGGCGTCGTAATCGGTTGTGTTTATTACCACAGTTTCCTTTATCGGCTGGTAATATAATAATGTTTTCGTTTTCCCTTAATTGTTTTAGTGTCAGGAATTCTTCGTGTGGTTCTTCTTTGGTGGTTGGCTGTCCTTAGTATTTGCGATACATCTTGGCGGATAGGTTCGACCGTATTCTTGTCAATAACAGTTATGGTCGGTTATACTCCACAGATTATTTCTTCCACTGGTATGCGTGCAGGAGCTATTGCGTAGTTAAATACTTTAGCCAAAATTTTTTGGGATGCCGCATCCAATACGTGGGTTGTATACCACTTTGAGTGGTTTCTTCTCTTTTCTAGTGTTTCGCGGTTTTTGCTCTGCTTACAGGTGGTTGAACTTCTTTGTTTGTTTTGTTTTTGTCCAATCGGTATTTGTTTCGGAACGGAATTTAATGAGCTGGTCCAGTATTCTCCAAATTATTGGGTGGATGATGTTACTGAGGTTGAGATGTAGTTGCAGTAATTGTTTGTTTGTGTCATCCAACATTTTTCTAGCGTCGTGGATAGATTCCCTTATTAGCGCCATACTAGCTTTCTTAAGGGTGTTCTTGGTTTGTTTCCATATAACTTAAAAGTAGCTCATGGCAACTATAATAATTTAAAACAGTTGTTCACTAAAACCAAAAATAAAATATCGATTGAACAAGAAACGCATGTAGTTTACAAAATTCCTTGTGTTAATTGTTGTGGCGTATAAATCGGATAAACGCAGCAGTATGTATCAGAAAGGTAAAAGGTCATAAATATGAAAATAATGTAACCTCGTTGAAAAAACATTGTAATACCACAGGACATATATTTAATTTTAATAAAACCAGTATTTTAAATTGGGTACAGAACGCTAAAGTAAGAAATGTTTTAGAAATGATCCAAATAAAGAAACTATAGATCATACGATTAATGACCCAACTGAAATTAGGAAAGTATCCGATATTTACTTTGGAATGCTTTAATTACTGTATTGCTATACTTTTATAGATTTCCTTTCAATAGTATTTAATGTTTATAAACACAAAGAATATTTGACCACTGATAAAATCAGAGATAACTAATAGGTAAATTACAAAACACTTATCGACAAGAAAGCAAAAGATGCCATCCGATAGTAGTAAAAAAAGTAAGTCCAATAGTATAGGAAATAAATAGAAAATTAGTATATATGTTGATTTTTATACATTCTTCACCAGTTCATATAAAGTCTGTGTTGTTGTTTGTGTTTGCAAAGTATTTTTAACTCAAAGAATAATAGTGACAAAAAAGTATAGATTAATCTACTTTTAATTTGTAGGTAGAGATAAAAAAAGAAACACTGAACCTCGGCGTCTTAGATTCAATTTAGACACGTATAAAACACATTTTTATTGTGAGAGTGTACTATTTAACACTCCAAAGTAGATAAAAGCACAAATATGTACTGCTTGTATTTCCTAGGACGAATGTCAAGTCAGTTAATAGTCTAACTGGGCGCTAATCTAAGAACATGTGTCGTGAAAATTAAAGACGCTGTGGATTTATGGAGGAAAGGATGAATTTTCCCTTCGGTTAATTTTACCCTACGAGTTTGGGAATTAAAATCGTCTAACAAAATCGAATCACTAGCGCCCTTCTACTTTATTTTATCCCTTACCTCCTGCCCAAAACCCGCTCCATCATTCAATTTCTGTTTGCGAGAATTGATGTAAAAATTATGATAACGAAAACGAAAAGTTATTTTTTTGACGTCTCACTTTCATAATGGTAGAGACTTATAATAACTTATAAATAAATAATTCTTTCTTGACAAACAATGTGAGTATATTAATGTTAGATTGATGTCATTTATAAATGTTATGTTACAAAAATACAGGGATTTTGTAAGTTTTAATTATGCTACTGTTTCAGGATACTGTAGTAAGGAAAATGGAAAATATTATTTATTTTTTAAAATAAAAGTGCCATTTAAAGATAATTACAGTAAATATGATTATAAAAAGCAATTAAAAACATTAATATCGATATTTATAGTTGTGAGACATGTATGACTTTGCTCATATAAACTGAAAATTCATGCAAGCACTGTTTTTGGGAATCGTTGGCTCAAGCAGGCGTTTGCTTTTTTAAAACATACTTCGAACATTCTCGTCAAAGGCAGACCTTGAGCACGCAACCGTATGGAAATTTGACTATTGGTTAAAAGTCTTTTGGCAAATATGCTGTCATCAGTCAGATGTGTATATCAGAAATAATTAATCAGTATCGTATTATCTATTTATTTCTTTATGGTAAGTTGAAGATGAAATAATTGATTTCTACCTGTTTTTATGAGTGTTAAATACTAACATTCATGTCTAGTAATTGACATGCAAATAGGTAATTAATTAATATCAATATGAACTAAGACCTTCAGTTTGAGATTAAAAGTTATGCAGATGAGCTAGGTAATAGATCATCTGAATAACTAAAAAAGTATTTCTCAAGTAACGAAAATATCACATCAGCAGTGTATTGGTTAATTGAATATGTATCAGTTTTTTTTTTTTTGGAAAATACAATTGCATACATTGTACATTTCTGTGGTTTACCAAAAGTAGTTGATTATTTTTACCTAAAACTTTGTAGGAAAAGCTAGAAAGATATTATGGAATAATATATTTTATCTACAAGACTGTAGACAGGTACTACATATTGTAACGAAACCAGCCTACAATAAAAAGAGGTTGTAAATCATCTCGACGCGACATAATGTCTGGAGTTTCTCCCAGTGTATTTCTAGGCGACAACAAAGACGTGCTCATAAACATCGTAAAGCAATACATCATCCATTTTTATGTGCAAAGAGACAGAATGTCTATCGAATGTTCTACAAACATCGAGAGGAAGATGGAGTTTACCCGAATGCTTCCAGATGTTTCGTATGTGAATATAAGGCGGCTGGGTCACCGAAGGATGAGTAATTCCGGAATAAGAAAGTCCTTAAGTAGTCTCGTGCGGAACAGTAAGATAAATATAAGAAATAAATAAGAAGTTCCTTAAGTGGTAGTCGAAGAGTAGACATAAATATTACCGTGTTATATAAATAGAAGTGATTTAAATATACGGACATAAATATTAGTAGTAGTTAATAAATACCTGTGTTAAATTTAATTTATAAATCGTAGTAGTTTAAGTGTCATACATTAGTTTTCATATTTGTGATTAATTTTACGTGTATGAATATACAGGCTGTTTTAAATAAATAAATTGCACGAGTTGTTTATTGCGAACCCGAAAACGTTACAATATATTTGCATAAATATGACTTATGTCTTATGGTATTGATCTATGTGAGTCGTCAAATCATGGGATTGTATTTGTATAATAGAAAACTTTTAGAAAATCAAGAGTTCCTCTTAAGCCGTTTTTATTAAATATTATATCCAAATTTTGATGCATTTTTTTGTGAAAACTATCAAGTTGTGCAAAAGTGTTAATTGTACATGAGTTGGGAGTTCTTAATCCGTATAATATGAATATGTACATTTCCTGTTCCAAGTAATTGTCTATTTCGAGATATTAAGCTTTTTTGAGCCCTAAATTAGTGTTCACTTATTATTACTGGTGACTTATTTAAAATTTTATTGGTGCTAGAAGCGAATGTATAATAAATATTCATATTTGAATGGCAAATTTGTTTTCAGCACCCTTCAACACCTCTGTATACACTTTTCCACGGCAATTGGTGGTTTTACCAAAATTACAATTTTTCTTGAGAAAAAAAACGAAAGAATATCCTTACACGGACTACTACGAACAACGTTACTAACAAAGAACATTTAATTTTATTTATATAGGTTAATATATATACCAGTTGTGTCAAATAGCATTAGGCATATGAACTGTCATGCATATTGCTGTGATCCCTACTTATATAATTGATACAAATAATGTAACACTTTCATAATCGATTTGTTCATATCAGCATAAATTATTATATTTTATTCGTGAATTCACACAGTGATTTACTTCTTGATTTCTGGTCTTTCTCTTATTTAGTGTACTTTGGGATAAGGTGAGGAAATTAAACACAATATCTATGTTTTATACTAACAACAGATATATTTTGAATTATGATTACTAACAACATCAACATCTTGTAAAATTTTGTTTTTAATTGAAAATATCTATATTCCCTTTTGAGTTGTAATATGTGAAAGATCTATATATATATTGATGTTTAAATGGATGTTCACTGTTCTTTTAACTGCAAAAAAAAATTATTCTTGTAAAATTTATTAACACGATGCCGTCACTAATTTGCTAAAACAAACATTCGCACGTAGTGCTTTAGTAATCCAGAATCTTGCTACTTAAATGCTTTGAAATTGTATCATTCTAACTGCTAGCCGCAAATATTTTCACATAGTACTTCTAGCCATTTAGTATTTACCCATTAAAAACATCCTCGCATGTTCGTATTAATTTGTTTGAAATTTAATTAAATGATTATTCAATACTTAATAATGCCCAACAATCCACTAAAGGCAAATATTCGCACATCGTACCTTTGCAGCATGTTCAACACCATTAAATACATTTATAATTTGAAATGACTAAACACAATATTTAAAGTCAAGTGAACATTCATTTGATATTAGATAAACTAGAATATTTCTCCATTTTTATTTTTATAACGATAAGAGAAATTAATTTAACGAATTTGTTTGAAAAGAAATTCTTAACTAAAATTTTAAACTTTAATTCTGAAAACAAACTTCTAAATTACTACTATAACTTTATATTATTATCTCGGAGTTTCGCTTTAAATTTTCGCGTGTTTACAATTGAAATTGCAATCGAGATTTCTTGTCCTATCCTGTCTTCCTTTTTATATGGGCAAACAAAACACAATCGGTGATTTGGCGTCCTCTATTTCAAATTTTAAGTTGGCATCTTCTAAAAATGTTCGTAGTAAAATTTTTCTTTGTCCTTTTAAGTTGTCACTTCCATTTCAATACACATGAATTATATTGACAGTTGCACAGCAATGGCGATGCTTAAAACTTATTTGTTATTGAAGTTTACAAATTTGTTGCTTCTTATCTTAGGTAAGTGTATTGTTCCTTTTCTTCTTCTTCAGTATAAACATTCGTTGTACCTATATATAAATGCATTGCTTTTTTCACTGTTCGTCAAATACTTACTTTTGCCGTTCGCTAACTGTATTCTGGATGTCTTTTTATTAGTCCGTCTGTCTGGAAACAAGGGAAAACCATTGCAAATAACCTGAATCTTCTTTACCAAGTCCGTGCTGTGAAGAATTGCCGTCTCCGCTTCTTTCTCCCTGTCCTCAAGCCACATCATTTCTTCCGGTGATATAGCTATTTGTAGAACGCTATAAACAAATATTAACGTTGTATTTTTCTCTTGCAGGTGCCCAAATCATAATGATTATTTCTAATGCCTCCAAAATACTAAGGCTACACATATAAGAATCAAAGAACGCATTTCAATCCTACATTACTATATACAACAATGTTTTTATTTTCGATTTAACATTTCTTACAGGAAACATTGTAGTTATATCCTTTTTTCTTCATGAATTGTATGCATTTATTATATTTTAGTATTACTGCTGACAATACATTTATGAATTAACATTATTCATGTTCACATTTATTTCTTTATTCAAGATTGTGTCATCTTCTCGAGCACATCTGATTTCACCTTGCTCGTATAATTTAATAGCATATAGATGATTCACCCTTTTTATTGTTCCATCCTTTAACATTACTCTTTCACTATTATTTGCTCTCAATACCTTTTTATTTTTAAATAGATTTCTTAAAATATTTAAAGCCATTTTTATATTTGTGTATAATTAGGTTCTGTAGCTTTATACTCAAAACATAATTCTTGTTTGTCTTTTCTACAAAATAAAATCCATTCATTTATTTAATATTTTTATTATCTCTCTTATCTTCATATCTAATATTTAAGCTTTACTTAATTATAGTGTATTAATGTTTATACAGCGTTAGTAAAAAGTCCCGGAACGGCCGAATAACTTTGTTATTTGAAAATTATGATTTCTGAAATTTGGTATGGGGGTATAGTTAATATAAATGCATTTTATGCAATACAGTTAATATTTTTTTCACTTCCGGTTTAATCGGCAATACGTCCAACTTTTTTTTTTAAATGGAACGCCCAGATTTTTTTAACACTTTTGAATGCAAAATAAAAACTACGTTCAGGATGTATTAAGATGTTTATTTTTATTCACAAGAAAACAGTTAAAAAATTAAAAAAGTGTCCTAATACAGAAAAATCAAGATACCTGTCTATTTAGGTTGCGATTACAATAATTGTTCAAAATGCTCTTCATTTACAATTTGACAAAAATGAAAACGGCCAGTAAAATTTCTTATTGAATTTTATATTTGTTCTGGAGTGATGCGATTGGCTTCTTGAACTATTCTCTCTTCCAATTGTTCAAGATTATGGGGACGATTTTTGTACACTTGACATTTCAAGTGACCCCAAAAGAAAAAATCTAATGGCGAGAGATCTGGCGAACGTGCTGGCCATTCGATTGCTCCTCTACGTCCGATCCAACGTCCCGGAAAAATTTCATTCAAATAATCGCGGACATTATGGGCAAAATGGGGGGAGCTCCATCTAGTTGAAACCAAAAATGTGCATTAGGGTGATCACCTATGTTTGCATTTGGAAAGAGGGCCGCAAGTGCTGGAACAACCTCATTTCGCAATAAATTTAAGTAGACGTTGCCAGTTAAATTTCCTCTTATAAAAAATGGTCCTATGATGTTGTTTCCAACAAGACCAGCCCAGACATTCACCTTTTGAGGACGCTGTGTATGGACTTCTTCAATCCAATGCGGATTTTCAATTGACCAGTAGCGACAATTATGTCTGTTCACAGTGCCGTTGAGACAAAACGTTGCCTCATCTGAAAAAATGATGTGATCTAAAACATTAGGCTGCTGCTCGATCAATTCCGTCATTGTTTCGCAAAATTGTAGTCTACGATCTGGATCATCTTCAGTTAACTCATGGACGGGATACATTTTATAGGCTTTCATTCTTGCTGATTTAAGAATATTATGAGCAGATTTTTGAGAGGTCTCATGAATTTGACCTAATTCTGTTGTGGACACGTGATGATTTTCTTCCACTGTAAGTAACACATTGAAACTAGTTTCTTCATCTGTTGCTGTTAATGGACGTCCCCTTCTAGGTAAATGCTTCACCTGACGAAAGACTTCAAACTTTTGAATTATTCGGCATACCGTACTTTTACTAATGTAACGATCCGGATAAACAGTATTAAACAAAATACGAACCTCTTCAAAAGAACGTTGACGATCACCGTACCCACGCATCATTAATATCTCAATTCGTTCTGATTCAGTAAGTTTTACTGCCATTTTCAAATGTGTCAATGTCTGAAATAAGTAAATTTATAGCGATGCAAAAGTTAAAACGCTTTTAAAATTGTCAAATGTGACGGCCAAAAGAATGCAAACACTAAACAACAACTTTTATCATAGGTACCTTGATTTTTCTGTATTAGGACACTTTTTTAATTTTTTAACTGTTTTCTTGTGAATAAAAATAAACATCTTAATACTTCCTGAACGTAGTTTTTTATTTTGCATTCAAAAGTGTTAAAAAAATCTGGCCGTTCCATTTAAAAAAAAAAGTTGGACGTATTGCCGATTAAACCGGAAGTGAAAAAAATATTAACTATATTGCATAAAATGCATTTATATTAGCTATACCCCCATACCAAATTTCAGAAATCATAATTTTCAAATAACAAAGTTATTCGACCGTTCCAGGACTTTTTGCTAACGCTGTATATGTTTTTTCTACTTACTGTAGCTTCTGATAAAGGAATTTATCCTTAAATGTTTGCAACCTATTTTACTTATGTGCATATATATCTAACTTATTGTTCTTATTTAATAACTAGATTAATACTTAAGACCATTATTTTCAAAAATGTAAGGGTCACAGCAATACTTATGCTAACCCGGTACCTACTGCCGCCCCAATGCCGGCGACGTATACATCGTATATACATTGATTTGCTATGCCTAATGGTATTTGACACAACCGGTATATATGTATATTGAGAATTAAAATTACTTAAAAATTACAATATTTCAGTTTTTATTTTGCTATAATTCAGTAGCTTTAGCGAAGAATGGGGGAAATGCTAAATACCAGACATTTGCAATGGACGCCAAAAATGTTAGAGCCGCCCCTGGTTGTATTTTTTTTTTTACTGAAAAATAGCGGTTAAAGTTAACCGAGTATTTTAATTATGAATGGAGGAACTTTTAAATACAGAAATTAGAACATCAGGGACAATAAACTTTTTTTTTTATTTTTGTTTGTATTTATCAAAAAAATTCCGTAATATATGGTGAATCTAAACTCTTCATTGAATTCAAATAGGGTTCAAACACGTATGAAACAAAAAGAACAATAGAAGTTCACAAAAAAACTATATTCCAGTTACATAATTCATTAATTTGAATATACGAAGTATACCTACAATTCAATATACAGTGAGCTCAAAAAGGTTGGAATAAATTCATTTAAAATTCAACCTTTAATTTTTTTAAAAAACACTGGGACCCGTCAATTTTTATTTTTAAATGGGCATTTTTTAAACTAATTTTTGTTTATACAGGGTGACTCAAAAAAAGATTTCATTTGACACTTCAATTTTTTTTAATTGAAACACCCATTTTTTATTTTATTTTCGGATTCTACGTAAAATTTTGATCACATTTCATGTATTATAACCTAAGTCTAAGTTAAGTTCTTTTCTAAAATAATCAATGTAATTTAAAAAAAAATTATTTAATTCTAAATAATAAATGTCTCAATGATTCGTAATTAAATTGTGAAATATTAATTTAATAAATGTTGAAATTGGCCACCACCAACATCCTGGCAATATCCGAGGCGATCTTCGAATTCTTGCAACACATTGTGCACTATTTGGGGTTCTATCAGTCTCATTTCTTGTCTTATTCGGGTTTTAAGTTCATCAATATTGTTCGGTCTGTTGATATACACTTTAGATTTTAGGTAGCGCCACAGATAATAGTCTAACGGGGTCAAATCAGGGGATCTGGCCGGCCATTCTATTGGGCCCCGTCGACCAATCCACCTTCCAGGAAAAACAATATCTAAATATTCACGCACCGGGCGAGTAAAATGGGCTGGTGCTCCATCCTGTTGATACCATAAGCTATCATTGGGAATGTCAGGATCTTCTGGATTTGGATACACTACAGCAAGCGCAGGTATCAAATCGAATTCTAGAAATTCTAGATATCTTTCTCCAGTCAAAGTGCCGTCAAAGAAGAAGGGACCCAAAATTCTGTTTCCAATAATCCCAGCCCAAACATTTACTTTTTGAGGGTATTGTGTGTGACACTCCATAATCCAATGCGGGTTTTCTGTAGCTCAATAACGGAAATTTTGCCTATTCACGGTTCCGTTTAGGCAAAACGTTGCTTCATCCGAGAACACAATTCTTCGTGAAAATTGAGGATCATCAATACATCTCTCCATCATTATTTCACAAAATTGCATTCTCCTATCTGGATCGTCCTCATTTAGTTCATGAACTAAGTGAACTTTATAAGGATGCCATTTATTTTTATGTAAATAGTTTAATACAGATCCTTGACTAATTTTGTTCTCGTCAGCAATAGCGCGACTAACTTTATGGTTGTTCTCTTCAACGGATAATAGCACATTCAACTGCACATCTTCTGAGATAGTGGGCCGGCCTTTTACATAATTATCTCTCACATGCCCCACATCCCTATATTTTTTTTCAATTTTACTAATAGTTGATTGAGATATAGGCGCTCTGTTTGGGTATTTATTGTTGAACAGTTCGGAAACTTCCAGTTGGGTACGCATTCTATCTCCATAGCCAATCATCACTAGTATTTCTATGCGCTCCCTTTCATTTACTCGTGCCATTTTACAGTTAAAAAAAACCACTTTTATTACAAATGTTTAAATACTTTTGACAGGGAATGAACTTCAACGTCAATGTTAAATAACCTAGGTAACAGATAAAAATGGTATTAATGTTTAAATGTTTACAGTTTCAGTAAATTTGATTATGTTTAACTCCTAATATGTAGAGTTTAAATGAAAAGAAATAAGCCAACTTAACTTAGACTTAGGTTATAATACATGAAATGTAATTGAAATTTTACGTATATTTCGAAAATAAAATAAAAAATGGGTGTTTCAATTAAAAAAAAATTGAAGTGTCACATGAAATCTTTTTTTTGAGTCACCCTGTATAAACAAAAATTAGTTTAAAAAATGACCATCTAAAAATAAAAATTGACGGGTCCCAGTGTTTTTTAAAAAAATTAAAGGTTGAATTTTAAATGAATTTATTCCAACCTTTTTGAGCTCACTGTATAGACAACAATATATACGTATAGATGGTATAAATTCAAATTAAGACGTTAATTAATTTGATTTAAATACATATGCGAAAACACAGGTCAAAATCAATGGTGATATGTCTCTATTATTAACGTTTTAATGTCCATGTCGTATGTATAATACACAAGTCTTCCATTGACATTGAATTTTAATAATTCAATGTCAATGTCATAATATAATCGCATGAAAAACAGGAAATTTTCGAGTGACAATGAAGCATTTTCATGTAAATGAACAATTAGTGTTTGGTTAGACTCAGTGTGATGTCCTGCAGATGCTCCAGCGTGGATTCTGTTCAAAAAGTCACAGTAGTGGCTGGCCCGTTGTAAGGGTTCACGCGTTGCCTGTGGTCACCAGATATAATACGCAGCGATTCATATGGGTTTTGTTTCTCCTCGCGGGAAAGGGTTGATTACCATAAAAACGGCCGGTAGAGTAAAGAAATCTTACCTCTTTTTAACAATGAATGTCCGTTGCTAAGAGCAAAGGGTGATTGCGTCGAAAAAAGAACGTAATATTGACCATTGCACGAACATTTAGTTTGAATATGAGTTAAGTCGATTTACATATAAAAAACAAATATAGGAATAAGAAACTAAAACGATTAAAAGAAGAATGATGTAGATCTTATAAGAGTAATTTTATAGTATAATTTTTAATATTTTTACACAACATTCACAAAGTAACTTTTTATCTCATTTAGTATAGTTTATCATCAACGAATCTACCATTAAATCTACCCAAATCAAAACAATTTTTATTTCTTTTTGTTCCTATTGAAATATTTTTTCTTTTTGATTCATGTTGTAAATATATTTCCAAGTTTCCTTACTTTTATTGCCAATTGAATTCAAGTATATTATATAAATAATCTTTCTTTCTCACTGCAATTCTTATATTTGCAGAACATATAGAATACACCTGCACTGCTAGAAAAAAAATGAGGTGTGGCCACCACACGACTTTCTTATACGTATGAAAGTGTTACTTCCGGCCCGAATTTTGAAATTTCATTTATATAAAAAATATTCCAAATCCAACTTTAAGTACTTTTGTACTCTTCATAAATATATATAGAATGCATAATTTACGACATATTTGCAAAAAACCGATTTTCGATAAGAGTAAAAAGCCTACTTCCGGCAGGAATTTCGAAAAAAATTTTTAATAAAATTCTTCTTAAATTTAATTCTAAGTATATATGAATTCTTTATAAATTTGTCTAAACTTAGTAGTTGACGAAATATTGGCAAAATTCGAGTTTTTCACTGAAGTAAACTACTACTTCCGGTCGACCTAATTTGCTGAAAATCTAATCAGTTCCCAAGAGGGAGATTATACACGTAAATTCAAAATTTGGAATTGATATCTCCAGCGGTTTGACCGCTATCGTGGTCACAGACAGACAGACAGACAGACAGACAGACAGACAGACACACAGACATTTTTTAAAAACCACTTTTTTGGTATCAGGGGACCTCAAAACGTGGACATCTGCAAAAATCTCGAGGTCGAAAATTTTCATCATCACAATACTTCCTTATACTACGTATAAGAAAGTAAAAGTGCTCCTTGCTAAGAATAAAAGTGCTACTTCCGGTCTGAATTTTGAAATTTCATATATACAAAAAATATTGCAAATCCAATTCTAAATACTTTTGTACTCTTGATAAATATATATAGAATGCATAACTTACGACATATTTGCAAAAAATCGCTATTCGATAAGAGTAAAAGTGGTACTTCCGGTCTGAATTTTGAAATTTTTTTTATACAAAAGATATTGAAAATTATGTTTTAAATACTTTTATACCCGTAACGTACTTGTCTAAAAAGCATGACTTGCGAAATATTCGCAAAAAACTGATTTTCGATAAGAGTAAAAGACCTACTTCCGGTAGGAATTTCGAAAAACTTTTTAAATAAAATTATTCTCAATTTTAATTTTCAGTATATATGAATTCTTTATAAATTTGTTTAAACTTAGTAGTTGACGAAATATTCGCAAAATTCGATTTTTTCGCTGAAGTAAACTGATACTTCCGGTCTACCGATTTTACTGAAAAACTAATCAGATCTCAAGAGGGAGATTATACACGTAAATACAAAATTTGGAATTGATATCTACAGCGGTTTGGCCGCTATCGTGGCCACACACACACAGAGAGAGAGAGAGACAGACACACAGACACACAGACATTTTTTGAAAACCACTTTTTCGGTATCAGGGGACTTCAAAACGTGGACATCTGCAAAAATCTCGAGGTCGAAAATTTTCATCATCACAATACTTCCTTATACTACGTATAAGAAAGTAATACTAGGATTCATAATCCGCAATTGTGGCACTTTTACTTTCTTATACATCCATCGGCTGACTGTATGCGACTTAAATATAATCGTACGGCCACGAGCTGGGCGTTGTTGCCGGTATGCATAGTATACATATATCCTATCCCCAATATGTTTTTACACATGCTGTAAATCCCATTCGTGAGATCTCGCTTGGAATATGCGGCTGTAGGTTATATTTAATTTTTTTTAATTTTTCTGGATTGTTTTCTTTTGACTATATCTCCGGCAAGAAAATAGGTAGCAACTTCCGATTTTCATCACTCTCTTCAGTTTTTTATGTGTTTCAATATTACGATATTAAAAATATACCTTTCCATTTAAAATTTTAAAGAAAAAAACAAGTAATATACATAAATTGAGAACAGCGCCCCCTGTTACTTTCTTGAAAACCATGTAATTTCGGACTACATATCCTTCCATTCCTAGTAAAATTATCTATCTAATGAGCCAAAAAACATTCAAATCCGTTGGGGCAAACCGAAATTATACCTACTTTTGTACGCAGACACCCCCCCCTCCACCCTCCCCTTCGTATGGGACTCAGATCAAAAAGATTCAAATGAAAATTGTATAAAAACGTCTAAAAATGTTGCTAGTAATTGTAATCTATCTTAATCTAGAATTTAATGAAGAATTAATTGAATTTTTAATTCATCGTGAGAATTACGCCCCCTTGCGATCATTTTGGAAATTTAATAATATTTTTGTTGAAATTCCTGTGGTCCATTTTACTATCAAGATTCTTTCCGCCAGGTTCTACGATAAACGGACAGTGACGGACACCCGGTATATGTTGCCTAATTATTTAGCTTTTAGTCGTTTATGTGCTAATATAATACTGTGTTTTGTTGTTGGAAATATGCTGATATTTTTATTTCACTGTCCTATACTTTAATTAATGTTTTGTCCCGTAAATGGATTCTGTTTGTTGGACAATAAAGTTTATTATTATTAGTATTATTATTATTATTTTTATTATCAAAATTTCTATGAACTGCTACCATGATTCGGAGGGAGCGTAAAACTGTTGATCCAGTAATTTCGGTTAGACGGCCACAGTTTAAGATCGACTAACAGTAAGAAACTAAACTTGAAGTCTGTGGTTTGATACTAAGCAAAAACATTAAAGCCTAAAAACTTAATACGTATTTGTTTATTGTGTTGTTCTGTATACACACAGGTTTTAATCAGTGTTCTGGTAAAGGTGTTTTAGTGTTTTTGTTGACTAACACTAACCTTAGTCAGAATTTATACGACATTTAGTTACTTATATTCATTTATTAATAATATTGTTTAAATTGTAAATATTCAGTGCCAATGGTAACTACCAAATTACTTATTTGTACATATATATTTTACATAAATTTTAGACTATTAATCTGAGGAATTTCGAAACTCAAATAAGACACTTTTCGATTTTCAATAATTTAAAACGGACAAATTCTCGAGAGAAAACTGGGTGGAGGGGGGCAAAGCAGAAGAAAGAAGTGAGTTAGGAGGGGCACGCCTTCCTCCTTTTTTCTCGTTTCCATTTTATTACCTGGGCTTCTCTTTTATTAATACACCTTCGGTTGGATGAGATTTTATGGATTGGAAAAATAAAGCTTTCCCGAGAAAGTTTTCCGAGAGAATGATGGGCGAGGGTGAGGGGGTACGATGGGGAGTTTTATCGGGAGGAAAAACCTTTTGAAGAGGGAAAGGGGAATAGTACAACTCGCGCGAAAGAAAAACCATTTAGAACTTTCCGTACCGGAACTTAAAACTATCCAACGAAGAACTATCTCTCATCTATCTAAGCGGCCCCCTGTTGCCCCCCTTGTTTCGCGCTCCTACTACCGACAGATAGACGATTACTCTCTTTCGAACGGAATGAAATTTAATTTAAAAGTAAAAAACTACCATCAACGTCAATCGAACTTCCGGAAGTATTAAATTATCTCCATCTCATTTTTCGTATTTTTTTATTGATTCGCTAAATTTTATTTCACTCCTCTTTTGCATATGTTTATAAAAAATGCTATTTAATCTTAGTATGCTGGTTCGTTTTGTATATTGAATTTTTCTAATAACAGTTAATTATAATTGTAAAGATCAAAGTTATTATCGATGAAAAATGAAAAAATATTATCAAGAATCATACTGCATGCCATGAATGAAATATTATAAAGCAACAAAATGCATTATTATCTCGTAACAGCATAATACAGCATTCTCAAATTGCGGGCGCGCCGCCGGTGAGGGGGGGGGCGTAATAAAACCAAATGGGGTTTGCGAGTATATCGAGAAAAATAGAAAATATTAAAAGATTTATTTAATTTACTAAAAAAAAGCAATGCAATACTTTCTGATATAATAAAAAATAAAATAAAATACTGATATATGTAATACACTTATAAATAGGATTGTATCAGTACTGCACAATGTATTTAATAATAATTAAAAGCGATATTAATAATTATTAGTAACTCACTTGGGCTTGTCTTGCAAAGCAAAGTTTTTCGAAAGTAGGTTTAGTATTAGAAATTGATACTCTAAGCTCTTTTTCTATATTTAGCTGAAGTCTTCAAAGCAGCCACCGCAGAAAATCCAGTTTCGCAAAGATAGGATGTTGAAAATTTTAACAGTATGCTCTTGTTTTCGCTATAGAGAATTCATCATTCAATCCAGTCCAAAATTCAAAGAGCGATTTGTTATGAAATTATCCTTTGATTTCGGCACTTACAGTGAAGCCTATAAAGATTTCTTCTTCGGCAGTTGAGAGACATTCTGGAGTATTTTGAAATATATCCCAAACCCACTCATACCTTGACATCAAGTTGAAGTCAGCAAGAAATCACTTTTTAAAATTATTTGCCAGCATGGATAAATGACTTTTAATTTACATTTCTTCTTCACAATTCCAGTTTTCTACAAAAGGCATTAACTTTATCACTCGTATCCAACATATGTGTATTTGTTCCTTGGAGTTGAAGATTCAAAGTATTTAATTCCTCGAATATGTCGACGAAGTAGATCAATTGCATCCATCACAAATAAGTCATCTCGAAATTTCACGGCTTCCGGTCAGTTTTCCCCTTCTAGAAAAATGGCTATTTAATTTCTCAGTTCATAAAGACCTTGTAAAAATTTCCTACGTGATAACCATCTTGCCGCGTAATAAAATAGTAACATTGAATGTGCTGCACCCACGTCGTTACAAAGCCCAGAAAAGATCATTGATTTAATGGGTCTCATTTTTATATAATTTACTACGGTTACCACAGTCGTTAGCAAAATATTCAGACCAGGAATCATTTTTTTGGAAGCCAGAGCTTCTCTATGGATCATGCAATGTATCCTGATATACTGTGGAGAGTTTTGTTTCACAACAGCTTGTACACTTTGAATCCCGACATTGTTCGAGCACCATCGTTGCATATTCTTACGCAATTTTTCCACTCTATATTTGTGTTGTTTAGAAAATCATTTAAGATAGCAAATAATGCATGCAAGTGCTGTTGATTTGAGTTATACAGGTTTGCAGAAAAGTAGTTCTTCTACTGCTAACATACCATCATAAAATCTAACATAGGCTATTAGATGAGCATCTTTATTGCTATCTGTTGCCTCCTCAAGTTGAATTGTAAAACAATTGTCACGCAACTTCTCCAACAGCAGATGCTGTTACATCTTCAGCTATTCCAGCAATTTGACGGGTAACAATATCATTTGATAGAGGTATGGACAGCAATTTTTTGGCAAGAAATTTATGAGGCGATCTAGATCTAGTTAGTTATTTGTTACTTGTTACTTGATCTAGGCATTTATTTATTTTAAATATTGATAAGTAGAATTGATATGATAATTGGCGAAAAAAGGGGGAGAAATGGCATGCTTTCGCTTACCATTTGTTAATCACCTGTCTCAAAATTAAAATAGCATGTACACAAAATTTGAAAGATAGTATTCCAATCAAAAAGCAAACACATTTCGTGTATAAGATTCCGTGTAATGATTGCCAGGGTGTATACATAGTACAAATCCAACAACATCTAGAGGAACGGATAAAAGCACACAACTGCACAAAAAAAAACATTACAGCGCTCAAAAAACACACCAATCAATTTTCACATACATTTGATTTTGATGGCGTATCGGTCATACAAAAAGAACAAAACACTAAAGCAAAGACATATTTGAGATACCTAATCGAAATTTAAACAAAAACACATTAATTCCGTTAATGATAGAAATGGTATAGAAAATCTATCAAAAATATATTTCCAATGACTATAATAAACACCTTTAAATATTTAGAACCTTCCAACATATGAAATATTTTACAAACGGTTTAATACATAAGAAAATGCAAATAAAAAGAAGCAAAAAGTCGTTCGATAGCGCTTGTTTCTAGCAAGGTTGCTCCGAATGAAACAGCATTATTAGTACAGATGTTCCTATTATATCAATAGAATTGTAAAATCACAACAATAAAAATGAGAATTAATAAAATCACAGATATAATGCAAACCATTGTAACTTCTTGATAAGTGAAAGTTGTGAAAAAACCCAGTTTGAAATGAATTTACAACCAAATAATATTCCTATATTTATGGGGTAGTTTTCTCGCTAGGTTTCGTAATATTGTATGATTATTTCATTATAGCGTAAAAATGAATCAATCATATTTTTGTATTATAATATATACAGTTTATTGTTTTTTTGATGTTTTTTAACATAACTACACTAATTGTAACAAAAATAACATTGTGACAGATTTTATTATATTTCTGAAGAAGACAAAACAATTTATTTATGTCAAAACGTTAAATAAACATACGTTTTCATTCTACAAGGATAGTTATATATATGATATATAATATGATATATACCAGAATAACAAACGTTTACCTATTTAAAAGTGCACAAACAAGTAAAGCGTTATAAAAGTGTAGTGAAATATTATGGTTTTAATAAGAAACCTATTGTTGTTAACGATACTAATATGTGAACGTGGAAAATTTTTAAATAGGTCAAAGGAAACCTTAGAACGAAAAATTTAGAAAGAAATATAACCTCAAAGTAATCTTCACAAAACTTAAATTTTATACTCGTCGATCATAATGCTCACAATACATATTTAAAACTATTACGTCATGGATTTTGATGGCGATGGTGGATTGTTTTGTGAGTTTTAGTATACCAGAGTATTGGGTTCACTAGCTTAACAAGACGCCTCTAGAGGCTAATGAACGAAACACACTAAAATGAGTCATACCGGGGATAAAGTTTGTTTACTTCCATTTACATTGAATGTAATGTTGTTGACCGGTTTTATGCGTTTTAAATTTCGTTCGGATTTTTAATACATTATGATTTACAAGCAACAGTGAGTGGTAATTGTTAAGTGATTCTCAACAATTGGTAAAGCATTATGTGCCATTCCTTTGTGATTTTTAATAGCTAACCTAATCTGTGAGCCGACATAATCATAAAAGATGACTACTCCTGGTTTAAAAAGTAACGTAAATTGCTGTGTTTCTAGCTGCAAATCTGGGAGAAAAAGTGCTCCCCATTTGTTGTACCATATTTTTCCGAAATGCGGAGACGAAATATCAGTGTTGGACAATAGCGAAGAATTGCAACATTTCGAATGCCTTCAACTATGGATACTGAAATTAAAAACTGAGGTATGGCCACCACACGACTTTCTCATACTTATGAAAGTGTTACTTCCGGTCCGAATTTTGATATTTCATTTATACATAAAATATTTCAAATCCAACTCTAAATACTTTTGTACTCTTCATAAATATATATAGAATGCATAATTTACGACATAGGTATTTGCAAAAAATCGTTATTCGGTAACAGTAAAAGTGTTAGTTCCGGTCCGAATTTTGATTTTTTTTTATACAAAAGGTATTTTAAAATTAAGTTCTAAATACTTTTATACTCGTAACGTACCTGTCTAAAAAGCATGCCTTGCAAAATATTTGCAAAAAACTGATTTTCGATAAGAGTAAAAGACCTACTTCCGGTAGGAATGTCGAAAAACTTTTTTAATAAAATTTTTCACAATTTCAATTTTAAGTACATATGAATTCTTTATAAATTTGTCTAAACTTGGTAGTTGACAAAATATTGGCAAAATTCGATTTTTTCACTGAACTAAACTTCTACTTCCGGTCTGCCGATTTTGCTGAAACTCTAATCACTTCTCAAGAGGGAGATTATACTACTAAATGCAAAATTTGGAATAGATAGCTATAGCGGTTTGACCGCTATCGTGATCACACACAAACAGACACACAGAAATTTTTTAAAAACCACTTTTTTTGGTATCAGGGGACATCTGCAAAAATCTCGAGGTCGAAAATTTTCATCATCACAATACTTCCTTATACAGTGCACTCACGATAATATTAACACCCTAATAAATGAATACCCCAAAATATGAACACTTTTCTCTGCCATTGACTACTCCAAAATATGAACTTTGTACAAAAGCTTTAAAATATGAACATTTATTTTTTTATTTTGAAACGGATTTCAGGTACATAATATGTATAAAAATTAGGGGAAACCCCGAGTTATTAACATTTGAATGCCAAATGTCAATGGTCAAATAAACAAGTGCACTTTTTAGTTAGTTTTTACATCTATGCAGACGCAAACGCATGTTTGGTTTTTAAGTGTCAATTAAAAGTGAATAATTTGTAAAATATGCATACAAAAAAACATAAATTTCTAACTTTAAAGGAAAAATATGAAATTTTGGAGAATTTACAAAAAGGTGCAAGTGTTACTAATTTAGCGAAGAAATATGGAGTGACAAAGTCCACAGTATCTGGAATAAAAAAGAATAAAAATGCAATTTCAAAATGTGTCAACAATACATTCATCGGACCTGGAAAACGAAAAACTATGCGACCGTCGGAATACCCAAAAATGGAAAAATCATTGTATAAATGGTTTATGCGTATGAGGGATAAGAAATTCCCCATCAGTGGACTAATGTTGAAAGAAAAGGCCAAGGAGCTTCATTATAATATTAATGAAAATAACTCTGACTTCAACGCGAGTGACGGATGGCTGCAGAATTTCAAAAAGAGATTCGGCGTAAGATTGCTCCAAATTTCTGGAGAGAAACTTTCTTCTCAACCCCAGTTGGTTGAACAATTTAAAGTGGCACTTAGATCGAAGATTGAAGAGCTTGGATTAAGTAATGATCAACTTTATAACGCCGATGAATCGGGTTTATTTTGGAAAATTTTACCAACCAAAACATACGTATCGTCTCAGGAAAAATCAGTCCCAGGTACAAAGACTGAAAAACAAAGAGTTACTATCCTGTGCTGTGCAAATGCTACGGGATCTCATCAGCTCAAACTGCTTGTTGTCGGAAAGTCAAAGAAACCCCGTTGTTTCCAGAATTTTGATTGCCCTGTTCACTATCGTCATTCTAAATCAGCGTGGATGACTGGTAACATTTTTAAAGACTGGTTTCATCGCTCATTTGTTCCAGAGGTAAAAGTTTTTATATTGACATTAATCGACACATACCTATTCATTAAAATATTTTTTACATAATTCAGGTGGAACAATTTTTAACCAAAAAAGGGCTTCCAGTGAAAGCTATTCTCTCATATAGATAATGCCCCGTCTCATCCACCTGAGGACGAATTAAAATCTGAAAACGGCTCTATTTTTGTGATGTTTATGCCACCGAACGTGACCCCACTCATCCAGCCCATGGACCAAAATGCTATAAGGATGACAAAGCTGTATTACAGAAATAGCCTTTTGGCTTCGATTGCTGCTAAAGGGGGTGGTTTGATAGAAACTATGAAGCAGACTACATTGAAGGAAGCTATCATTATTTTGGAATCAGCTTGGAGAAGAGTGGATTCAGCTGTGTTATCCAAATGCTGGAACAACATTTTAAATATGGTAGTGAATCAAGATGATCCCGAAGATGAAATTCCTCAAAGTGTTGTTAGAGAAAATTTGCAAATGAATTTACGTGAATTGGAAGAAAGCGCCGCCAATGTTTTATGCGCCTTACTACCCGAGGTTTGTATTCTCTGAAATGTACTTAAAATTGTGTGTTATTCTATATTTTTTCATAGGTTGAATATACGGCCTCGAACGTTAAAGAATGGAATGAGGATGCTATTGAATGTGAAGATAATGAAGTAGAAGCCATATCCGATGAAGATGATTGTGTGGAGGAACCAAAGAGGACGATTAAAGCCGGGGAGGCTGTCGATATTTTCAATAAGGCGTTGGATTGGGCTGAAGGTGAAATGGTTGAACAGCGAGTTTTAAATGTTTTAAGAGACTTACGTGAGAAGGCAGTTTTAAAAGTTCTCGACCAAAAGAAACGGCAAAAGAAGATAACCGACTTTTTTGAACATTAGCTTTATATTTCTACGGGCTTATTCAAAAAAACTATACAACGTTTATTAAGCTCTTATTTGACATATTTCTGTGAAACATTTGTCATATAAGAGCTTATTAAACATTGCATATTTTTTATGAATAAGCCCGCTAGCATTTATGTATATGAATATGTATAGAAATAAGTATATTTTTGTTTGCTGCAAACAAACTTAATGAAAAAGTTCCTTTTATGTTTTGAAATAAAACAAAAATTTAAACTATTTAAATTAAACTTTCATTTATACAGGAAACAACTTTAGGTGGTAAGTAAATGACTTGGTTTTATTAAAATTTTGTGCCATTTGTAAATATGAACAATCCCAAAAATTTGAACTGCCCATGTTTTCATTAGTTCATATTATCGCGAGTGCACTGTACTACGTATAAGAAAGTAAAATGGGGAAAAGACCAACAAAATCCATGTGCTCCTTACATTTTAATGAAGACGATTACGTGCAGTCTAGTATGCATTACCACAATATTTTAAGAATTGATAAGTGATAATATTACATATAGCCAGTGTTTTCTGAATAAAAAAATTGAGCAACAAAGAAGCGACGAAGCATTGAGAAACCAGCGTTTGACCATGAGAAACTTGAAAAAAAATACACAATTATTTAGTTACTATTAAATAAAAAAAAAAACTAATAGGTACCAACATTTTTTTAACAAATCGTCTCACGTGAAATACAATCTTGTGTAAATTTGAATTTTAATTATTTTTAAAATTCTGTTTTTCTCAGCAGAGAAATACCTAAATTGATTTTTCTGCTTCGCGCTGAGTAAATTAATTAGGAAATTTTATCACAAAAATTTGCCCACGATGAGATTTGAACTCATGACCTTCTTAATGCCGTCAAGATGCGCTAACCAACTGCGCCACGAGGGCGCAGTTCAGTGAAAAAATCGAATGTTGCCAATATTCTGTCACTTGATGATATCAAGACGTTTAAGTAGATATGAACTCAAGCCCTCGTGGCGCAGTTGGTTAGCGCATCTTGACGGCATTAAGAAGGTCATGAGTTCAAATCTCATCGTGGGCAAATTTTTGTGATAAAATTTCCTAATTAATTTACTCAGCGCGGAACAGAAAAATCAATTTAGGAAATACAATCTTGTTCTGTGTCCCTGATGAAGACGCGGTGAATGCTCTACTACTTTTGAGTCAAGAAGTGACAAAGGTTTTGAGGATTTTAAGACATCAAATGATATCAGTGTGCAAGTAAACACCACCTTGTTTACTTTTAGTGATTTTGTGCGTACAGACAAAAATTTGAGTAGCTTGACCAGAATACATCCATTTACCTTTCTGACTGCAATTGTGATGGTGTTGAGTAACGTATTGAAAAATTCACGGTTGCGGAAGTTATCAATTAAGACCCGCTTGTTTTTGACTTTAACGAAGCTTAAATTAGATTTGCTTTATGTCCATTTTATTTCGAATTTCATCCCAAACATGCAAAACGACAATCCACAATATTGTAGCAACACTGTTTCCAATAATAATGAAGTCCACCATTACTATTTCACTCTGTACATGAAATTCAACTGAATATGTCGTTGTGTTTTAAGAATTTTAAAACTAGTTTTGCGTTAGATTGTACTGAAATCCATTACAGTCTCAAAGAAGACTGTGCTGTTAAGACACTATAAAGGCACCACAACCATCAAATTTATGGCAGATAAAAATAATCAATAATTATGTATACAGTGTGCATGCGATCTACCTGCGGATGAATATACTAGACAAGCTGGTCGACTATAAGTGGGGCAATAAGGGTGAAGCCTCTGTTACTAACATTAGAGCTACGTCAAAGTCGACACCGCAGAAATCGTTACTGCATTAGTCCGTGAATCATTTACTGTATTGCTTTAGAGAAGATGGAAACAATAAAAAGCACTACCTGGATAATCTATAAGTAGAGACTTGTGTAAGCATAATATAATCGCATTTCATCACAGCTTCCCAAATTGTGCGAGTAAATAAAAGAAATGATCGTCAATTCTAAAAACTTAAAAATAATAACTTTTTCTTAAAATATCAAAGATAAGAAATATAGCTGATATAAAAAACGAAAACGTAACAATAGCAAAACTCTTCTTAAGACAAAAAGTAAATAATTCCGTAGTTTTATAAAATAGAAAACGAAACAAACCAAAATTCTGAAAGTAAACAATAATTTTTTATGAAATTAACAAAATGTTTCAGTAAGTATAAAAGCAAAAACAATGAATTTAATTGGAAGTTAAGAATGTAATTATTAAAGAAAAATGAAGTACTTAATTATTTATTAAATGCTCAAATAAGTCCCCCTCTTGGGCTGAGGAGTAACCTAGCCGATTAAAAAAATTTCGACGGACATTTGCTAACATTTCCGGGGTTACATGATTCGAAAATTCAATAATTTTGGCGCGTAATTGTTCTAAATGATGGACGAAACGCTATTTAAATATGTGCTAGTCATCGACCGTTAACAAAATTCAAATGAAATGCGCAAGTACAGCTGCTATCCTTGTTGCACTGATTAAACGCGAGTCAGTTTAGCCTCAGTGAAAATGTTCTAGAATTTCCCACTACACTCGAGAACAGTTTGTATATTGCTTTCTCGTAGGTACTAACTCATAGAAACTCTCGGTGTCGTCGTTTTATCACACAGTAAATCCATCCGCAACTTGCAGGCAAGCAATTGGTATAGAATGTGTTTTTCAGGTGTGATTCCAGCTGGAGTAATAATAAAATTTGTTAGCGCTCCCAGGGTATCTGATAAAGCAATATTTGGGCAAAGTGGTCTGTTAGACAAGTTGGATATGTATGCCTTATGGTTGATAAAGGGTTCTTAATCGAAGACCTGTGTTGGAAATATGGCGTCAATATTATCCGACTACCTTTTCTAAGAAACAAAACAGCAGCTTATTGCCCAAGAATCTTTAAGAAATTGTAAAACTTTATTATGTTGTATTATTGCATAAACATATTGTATGTAACATTTTTCTAAAATAAATGAATTTTAATGTACATAAAAATTCCTTTACATATTGGTAATCTATGGGCACATTTATTGTCACAAATGTTCCATCTGCACTGCAATAAATAATTAAATCTATTGATGCCAAATTTAATATTGCTATGCCTTACTGTATTTGTACATAGTACAGATGTTTTTTTTTAATCTGGTATTCATAATATCAATTAGAAACGAGTAAATAACGAAAACACAAGAAATTATTACGGAACGCAATGGGTTAGTACCGGTTAAAAGACACAACTATCCCCATTATGAATCATCTGGCATGTTGATTGCCTAAACGTAAGGCGACACTTGAGTGCCCAATACCTGTGGATGAAATTGACGGATAGTTTCCTATCGTCAGCAATATCCTTACCAAACGATAAGTGAATATTGATAAAATTGGTTTTTTTTTTAATTGTCTTGTCATCTTTCATTGCAAGACACAGCAAAGCCAGTTTAAAAACTTTAATAGCGTCAAACGGTATGCTACAGGGAACGAAAGAGGTGGAGAGACGACAGAGAGGGAAACCAGCTACCAGGGAGATGGTAAGAGCAGGAACAGAACCATTTTAAAATTCAAACAAAGAAATCAATAGAACTCCAGATAACAGAAGAAAACTGAAAATTTCTCGGAGCTGTACAATCGGACATTACGATCTCCCGTCTCGCTTCTCCAAGGTAACGATTCAGATCGACCGTCCTCTTTTCACTTACTAAGAAGACGGCGACCCCATCGCAAACTGTAAAAGTAGGGTGAAAGAATAAAATAGGGGTATATAAATAGGGGAGGGGGTGTTTAGTGGGTGGGTGGCCGAAGCCCGGAGAGTTTAAAAAGGGGCGAATTTACATCGGAAAGAGTTGATTGCTTTGCCTCTCAGGCGTCGGCCATGTTATTCCCTTTATCATTGGATTTTTTTCTTCTCTCTTACTTGTATTTTTCTTCCATTCCAAGCGAAACATTTCATGCTCCTTACTTTTATCAATTATTTTTAATTCTTTCCTCGTTTCAATTTCCATTTTAATTTCAATGTCTTGCGCGCGGAAGCACGAAAAAAAAAACAACAGAACAGAACTGGATGGAATAAAAGGTGGGGGGTCCGAGTGGGTGTACGGGGCGTAGCGGGGATGATAAAGACGTAAAGGGGGGAGCCGATTTTTTATTGCTTTTTGCCGCGATGTTAAATTGAAGGAGCGCTTTGAAGTGAGACGGGATCGGACCGCGTTAGACAGAGAAAGAGACAAGAGCGAAAAATTCAAGGAAAAATTCTTGGCGCAGAAGATGAAACATCTTCCGTCCTCGTTTTTTTCTTTCAGAGTACGCCGCCGTTCCGACGAAAAGGTTTCTCATTTTAATTTCTTTCCAGATTATTTATGAAATTTGCGCTTTGTTCTGTAATGCACGGCGAAATGAAAATATTTCGAAATATTATTATTTTGGCGTGTCTGTGTTGTCTGGTTGTTCTGAGAGATATGGCAAAAATTGAAAATTATAGTTTCAGACAAAGCTCGACTTGACTGTAAAGCTTGTATTTCATACAATATCAAGCGATGTAGTGGGCTCGTTATATGAGAAGTTATAAAATTACAATTATATTAAACATATAAAGTTGATTGCTTGGAATCAAACACCTTATTTTTTCCACAATAAATAGTTTATTAACATCAGTAGTAAGTGACTAAACGTCTTATTTACGAGTTTATAAACAACTTGAATCAAATTATGCATTATGCATCAACTAGATAGAGGCAGGAATTGAAATTATATAACATTAAAATGAAAGAATTATTAAGGAATAACAATCATATACAGGGTGAGTCATTAGTAACCGCTTGGTCGATTGCTCTTTTGTGTGGCAGATTCATAATTGATTGTGGCACATATTTTATAAATATTCTCAAGCTTTGACGCACTTCCGGTTTCACCGGAAATTCACGGAACTTAATTTTTCTATATATTTTTGGATTTTCTAGTACTGCTTTAAATTGCCTATTCAACGGTTTTTTTTTTCGAAATTGAGCCAATAGTTTTTGTGTTATCAATTTTTTTTTTGAAAATATTTTACCAAAACACAAGTTCAGAAAAAAATCATTTTCTCATTGTTTTTAAAAGTAAAAACATTAATTTGGCGGTGCTTGCAGCCAAGAAAATTCTTGCACTAATTATTTTTTTTTTTATTAAAACACAAAAGAGCAATCGAAGAGGCGGCTACTAATGACTCACCCTGTACAAGTGTATCACTTAAAACTCCCAGGTCAAATATCTCGGAAACGGATGAAGATATTTGAATTGTGTACAAAGCAGTTACTCATTTGCTTTTTATTTGAGAGAGTATTAAAATTAATGTAAATTTTATTGTTTGTGTTGGTTTCCAAAAGTTTACGGTTTTATAGATATTCGTGTTTAAAGAAAGTAAGAGTAACTTCAATTTTTATCTTTATTTTGTTTAATTTTGTTTAAACGGATCAAACATAACTAACAAATATGTTCAAAATTGTTGCCTTCTTGATTGCTACATAACGTATATAACCTTATTAATTCTCTTCCGCGAACATGTAACAATGTATTTCCACTAATTTTTTGAACACTTGCATAAATTTTATTATAAAGGTCGTCCATATCTGTTATGGGTTCCTTGCAAACCTCAATATTCAAAAAAACCCCACAAGAAAAAATCTACCAGGGTTAGATCCGGCCACCTGAGGACGCCATTAGTACCATTCCAACGACGTGGTAATGTTTGATTAAAATAGTCATTAACTATATCGACATTATGAGCAGGTGCACCGTTTCGCAGCTCTATTGGTATATACATCTTTCAAAAGTAGTTGTAAGTCATTTTGCAGGAATTGCAAGTAGCTCACACCAGTTAATGTTTCATCACAAAAGCGGGGGCCAATGATATATCCGTTTAAAGTTCCAAACCAAACGTTAACGCCAAGAACTAGTGTGATTTCTTGTTTGCCTTATCTACCTAGGATTATCTTCTGACCAATAACGAGCATAACGCTTAATTAAAGTACCATTATTGTGAAAACGACATTCGTCACACCACATGATCTGATATATGAAGTTGTTTTCCGCTAACCTTACAGAAAATTCTGCCAGAGAATCGAATCTACGTTGATTTTGTGCTATTCTTAAATGGTGTACTATATATTATACGGAAAGTATTTATTTTCCTTTAGAATCCTACGGCAAGAGGTTACAGATAGGTAATGCTGTTCTTTTATTGCCGTAATGATGTATGTGGATTATTATTAACTATTTGTAGTACCGCTGTCGTAATTTCATCATCTCTTTTCTACCTTAATTGTTTTTGTTTTTTGAAGCTACCATAATTTCTGAGATTTGCACACAGACTTATAAATGTTTTGTGATCTGGCCTGTTTGGAAAGCGTAGAGCATATAATCGCACTGCTTCAGATGCATTTCTACGGGATTCCCCATAAATTAAAACAATATTCAGTTTGTCTTCATTTGTGTGCAAAACTATATTTTTAATACAATCTCAACGCAAAGTAAGTAAATGTTTGAATGAAGCTAATTATAAAGACAGTATTAGTATTTAAGCAAATGTCACTAACGTCAAAATATTTCCAAAATTATTAAAACAAGCATACGTGTATATAACACAGACATGAATGCTTTTCTGCCTACATACCTATGGGTGGCTATGAAGTGAAATTTACAAAAAAGAACTAACCATAAAATTTAAATTGCGAAGTAACTATAACAGCAATAATTGTGAATATTTTTACTGCTATTTTCTTCGCAAATTAAATATTTAAGAAAAATATTGACAAAAATTTAAATTAGTATTACTTTTTTAAACACGAATATCTATGAAACTGTTAAATTTTAGGAATCAGCACAAATAATAAAATATACATTAATTTTAATACTCTTTCAAATAAAAAACAAATGTAGAATATGGCGATCAAAAAATTTATTTTCATCGCAGCGCCATCTATATATTTACGTAATAAAACACATCGAGTAGAATTAATATTTCGGACAAACAGGTAGTCAGTATCTGGATTAGCATGATGACATGAACAGAGACAATTTCTTATACTGGTTTGAACATCAACTTCTTATGAATTTAAAAGAACCGCCCATAATTGTTTGGAATAATACTAGTTACCAAAGTACTGTTAAAAATAAAAGTCCTACATAAGCGACAACTAAAATTGAAATTCAGAGATAGCTGGCCAATAATAACATTTTTTATGACAGATCTGCTTTAAAAAATAATTATTGAATTTAGTTAAGCGGTTAGTTCATAAGTATATATTGAATTATTTCATTTAATAATTTCATTTACATCATTACATAAACACATAAATCACCAACTACATATATGAATCTGATGATTTAGCAGAAAAGTATGGGCACGTAGTTCTTCGACTTCCATCGTATATTTACCCCCAATAGAACTAGTGTGGGGTGTACACCAAGAGAAATAAGTAACGGTACACACCGCGGAGATATAAAGTGGTATGGGCATGTTCGCCATATACTAATGCATAATAAACACGCCCATACCACTTTATATCTCCGTGAAGTGTACAGTTACTTATTTCTCTTGGTGTACCTAACATATAATAATATAATGGATATTTAAGCAAATAGCGTTAACCATTGTGAAAATTAAATTTCAAAATGATAGGATATATGAACATATTAATGGTATTTTTTAATATTTTAAAATGTCAATTTAATCCTAACCTCAAATTAGTTTTAAAGTACAGCTTACTCAAAGCAATGTAATTTATCAACATTGTTATGACATCACAGTGACATTACTTATGACGTGTATCGTCTTTTTAGTTAATAGACTTATCAAACAAGAATAGACCAACTCTTTGACGATAAAAGTACGGGTGCATCATTTGCATTAATAATTCTATAACACCTATTACTTAATATACAAAATTTTCAATATCATTGTTGATTACATTCATAATACCTATTTAATAATTATAATGTTTGTTGTTAATACGCTGTAGATTCTGAATTACCTTTTTATTATTATAAAGGTACTGTTTAATAAACGGCACAAGTTTCATTTGTGCATTTTTATTATTTCAGCTTTCTTTTGGTATAACCCTTGTTCGGACGTTAATATTTGTATTGTTCTCGAGTGAAAGAAACACATTTTGCCTTGGCAGAATAATTCGACATGCTATCACAGTAAGTATGATGTTTATGTATTAACATATATCCATTATGCATGTACGAGTATATATTAATCAAACAATGGGTATTTAATTTAAAACTTTTGATTTGCGTCAAGCTATGATAAAATTTATCAGAGTTCGTGTACTTTCTCGTTACGTGCGTATATGTAAATAAAACAGCAGTATTTCCCTTCAATAGCCACTTATAATGATTATTGACAGTCACGATATATTCCTGAAAAATGCGTTTTTAATACTTTCTATTTGTCATCCTCCTTCATTAGCTCTTCAAAGACGTATAATGAAATAGCTGATTTTATAACATAGAGGATAATTATACAAAAAAGTTGCGTACTTTTTTATATGTATTTGCGTTCCAAATTCCTTTATGTCAAAATTGTTCCAAATAAATTTCGAATATTAAACGTATGAGTAAAAGTGTTATTTCCGGTCCAAATTTTTAATATTTTTCATACAAAAGTTACTTCAAATCCAAATCTAAATACCTTTATAGTAATAAATCTGTATATAGAATGTATAATTTGCGCCATAATTACAAAAATTTACCAGGGTTCTTTAACAAAGAAACTTTTGCTGCGTTTTATCCGGAGCAACCGATTTCATCTAGAAGGTGTTCGGCAGTTTGAAAAAATTAAAGTACTATTAATAAAGTGTGTAAATGTCAAGAACTTAAACCAATACATTTTACTATTGCGCAAAAAGATTTGAACAACCAACGTCCAAAGTCTATACCTATACACAAGTATATATGAAATTATATAGTCACCCGATCACTGGATTTAGCAGCGAATGACTTTTTTTTTGTGAACGTATCTACACGATTTTTTATTTCGTGTGGAAGGTTATGCCATTATGGACATTTGAAAAAGAGTTTTAATTTAAGAAGCTCCGAGAGTAAGTTGGCTAACATGAGAAAAAAAGTTTCAATAAATTAGGGGATATTGTTCGGTTGTTAATTTATTTTAATTCTTTTTTCTGACTTAATTTTTAAATTTGTTTAACTGTTTTAAAACAAAACAAGTTGTAAGAATTTGTGATATATATTTTTTTAATGTCACGGCTAACATTATTTTTATTTAAATTTCTTCATTCTATTTTTCATCATGTTGAAACAAAACAAAAAATAAGGTGTGGCCACCACACGACTCACTTATACGTATGAGCGTTTCAAATTATAGAGTTTTAAAATTTTTGTATATAAAAATTACTATTATAAATACTTCTATTCTCTTAATAAATCTCTATAGAATGCATATTGTGCGAGATATTCGAAAGAAAGTGCTGCTCGCTAAGAGTAAAAGTGTTACTTCCGGTCCGAATTTTGAAATTTCATTTATACAAAAAAATATTTCAAAACCAACTCTAAATACTTTTGTACTCTTGGCAAATATTTATAGAATGCATAATTTAAGACATATTGGCAAAAAATCGCCATTCGATAAGAGTAAAAGTGATACTTCCGGTTCGAAGTTTGAAATTTTTTTTATACACAAGATATTGAAAATTAAGTTCTAAATACTTTTATATTCGTAGCGTACCTGCCTAAAAAGCATGACTTGCAAAATATTTGCAAAAAACTGATTTTCGATAAGAGTAAAAGACCTACTTCCGGTAGGAATTTCGAAAAACTTTTTTAATAAAATTGTGCACAATGAATTTTAAGTATATATGAATTCTTTATAAATTAGTATAAACTTAGTAGTTGACGAAATATTGGCAAAATTCGATTCTTTCACTGAAGGAAATTACTACTTCCGGTCTGCCGATTTTACTGAAAACCTAATTTGTTGTTGGGGGAGATTATACTTCTAAATGCAAAATTTGGAATAGATAGCTATAGCGTTTTAACCGCTATCGTGGTCACACACACACATAGAGACAGACAGACACAGACATTTTTAAAAAACCACTTTTTCGGTATCAGGGGACTTCAAAACATGGACATCTGCAAAAATCTCGAGGTCGAAAATTTTCATCATCACAATACTTCCTTATACTACGTATAAGAAAGTAAAAGTGAGTAGGGCGTGATTTTTGACACTCTACACCTATTAACTTGAACATTGTGCTATAAAATAATTATTAGGGCCAATATTCGCCAAATTATTGTTTTACATGTTTTCTATTTAATTTAATATTCACAACAAAATTTCCGAAATACAGGGGTATTCTATTTACTTGCTTCTGATGTAACTAAATAGCCTACCCTTGTATTTCGGTAAAAACAAACATGTGCAATTTTTTCGCAGTCCGGTGTTCTCGGGAATATCGAAAGTTTATTTTAACGCCGGTTTCATTGAAATAACAAGTCATACTAATATATAATATTAATAATAATAATAAAATTACTTAATTCAAATTAGAAAATTAAAGGATAGGAGGAAAAATGGATAGAGAAAAGGAAATAATGTAGTTGCTCACACCGAGTTTTTTAATAATAAAAAAAAGAAATTTGATATTTTTTTTTATGACAAATTAGTTATACATGGTAAGTTTCAAATACGTTTGGAAATAAAAACACTCTAAATTAATAATACTCTTTGTAGTATTGTTATTAATATTGAAATAAGATTTTTTTAATGTGTTGTATGTGCTTATAATGAAAATACTGAAGAAGACAATAAATATTGTCGAAACGTCTTAATACGATTTTTGTTTTTAATGTTTGACTAATGATGTGGATATATATTGAAAAAATGAATGAACTAGCTTCTAATAATAAGTAAATAATAACAAATTGGCTCTCATCTACAAAAAATTATAACGACAAATATAGAATGTAAAATCATATATTAGTGAAAATGTAAACAAATAAGCATAGGACAGCCGGTATTACATATGCAATCACACCAAAAGGTTTAGGTCTACCATAAACATGTGCATTTAATGCAATTACATAAATAATAACGACGAAACTATGTAATTAAAAATTATGGGTAGAGCTGTTGTATACTATTATGCGAGTCAATTAGACAGCCAAGATAAATCTTTGGCGAATGAGTAATTCTGTCACACAACAATGCTATGTGTCTAAGATATAATATAGAATTGTGTAAGTCAAAATATGAAAGTGTTAATTTGTGTTAGTACATACATACTACATTGCTTGGTTTCGTCAATGTAGCATAACTAAAAAGGTGTATGTTAAAGCACTAATTTGGGTAGATTCAAAAAAAAATTATTTAATAATACCTTAGAATGTTTATCCAAAGATCTCCAAGTCTTAAATAACAATGGTTAATAATGCACACAATACTGTGCAACGTCTAGTTTCAGTCATGCATTTAGTAAAATATATTAAAATTTTTTGCCGGATGTACAAATGTATTGAAACAATGAATGAACTAGATAGAGTAGAACTGTTGATGCTATTATTACATAGTTGCGTCGTTATTATTTATGTAGTTACATTAAATGCATGCTTATGGTAGATCTAAACCCTTTAGTGGGATTGCATAAGTAAATCGGCTATCCTATGATTATTTGTTTACATTTTTACTTATACATCTTTGATTTTACATTTTTCCTCTATTTGTCATTGTAATTTTTTAGATGATAGCCAATTTGTCATTTTGTCATTATTTAGTAATCATATTGACGCTACTACTAAGAACGTTAGTTCATTTTTTCAATACATTTGTATATTCGGCAAAGAATTTTAATATATATCTATATGCAGTCTGTGAAGTGAAGTTCCTGACCGTCAGAAATTTAAGAAATTACGAAGTTTTAAGAAACCACAGCAAGATGGACGCAAATTTTGTGAAAATGTTGAATTAGATGTCATCCTCAGTGTTCAAGAAAATCCAAGAACTTCAACTCGGGAAATCGCACATAATATTGGCACGTGAAAAAGCACTCTTCATAGAATCTTAAAAATACACAAATTTAAACCGTACATCACACAAAAAATAGACAAGGATATTTTACAAAATGAAATTGAATCACATCTTTATATTCAGAAAAAATGTCTACCAAACTGTAAAAAAAAAGTGTTGCTATTTAAAAAAAAATTACTATCGCTTGTCAAAAATGACATACTAAAAAAAATTATACTATTTTGTAGTATTTATTCACCTGTCTTATGTGGTTTTTGAATTACTGAAAGACAGACTGTATATAAGAATATAAAATTAAAAATTATTACCAACTTATTAATTTATTTCAGTAATGAAATATTTATTATTCTATCACTTAAACTGACTGTATATATAGAAATTACAATATAATGGGACTTCTGTCGCTCATTTTTACTTACGATTCTTTTTTGGAAAATTTTCCATCACCTGACACTAAAATATGTAAAACATACATTATGTATTTCGAATTTACATCACGAAACTTAATTATACCGTATTAAATCACAATAAAATATTGTTTTCAAACATATCACGTAGGCGCACACCGAATAATCCAATACATTTGCAGAAGAACGAAAACATTTCCTGCACTGCCTACATTATCACAATTACGAACAGGCAAAGTTTAGTTTTACCAATTGCCCAATACTTCATGTGACAGTCTTATTATTATTGGCAAGCGTATGTGCAGTTCACGGATTTATTCTTTACTGGATACCTATCGTGAATCTGAAAGAAGTAAAATCCTCATATGGGGTGTTGTAATGTGCATAGGTGAAATGCTTATCCCCTGAAGGGTCAATTCTCGCCTTGCAATAGGGTCAGTAATTATTATGAATTCAACCCTTGTACTACTTTCAGAGGTTGAGGACAATCGTTTTTCCTTTTTCTTTTTTTTTTTTGAGACTGGTCAGACGGGTATGCAAATTTCTAGGGAATAGTATTATGTAATGTTGTGTTAGATCAATGTGGACAGGGCTATTGCATCTGCCTAGCTGTGAATTTCTCCTTTTCTGTGCGAGTTGACCAAAAGAGAAAGGGGCACGTTATAATATATATACAGATGGATTTACTTATTCTCTTGTCACTATACTGAGTGATCACGTATAGCGTGAATTTTTGATATTTTCTGTTGCAATAAAAGTAGAAAAAATATGAATAATACAGAAAAGTTACTTTTATTTATTATGTATACATTTTGTTATGAAGGCTTATAAATTAATTTTTGCATTAAAATTTGATTACTACGGTAACAAATAGTGTACAGTGTGGAAATAAAGTATCGGATAACAGCATTAACTTCCTCAATATTTATTTTTTAAAAAAAATATCGAAGTGCAAATATTTTCATTGCATTTTAGTTTCTCGCATCATGTTTTTCATACTATAAAGTCATCGACTTTTTTTTAAAATGATAACCTATATTTTTTTTTAATTGATTTCGATAATACTTTCAATTTCCTGTATAATGGTACAAAATTTTTATTTTTTTTTTAAATTTTATATTTGAAAAGAAATTAAGAAAAATGTCTTAAATTTTAAATATTAAAAATTTATTAAACGAATCTAGTCACATAAATTTAATGGAGAGATTGACGGCACAATTCATCTTTATTAAAAAATCATAAAAATGTTGTTATAAAAAATCGAGTAAAAAATTGAACAATAAATGTTAAAGGTAATAATTGCATGAAAACTAAGTTGATTAATCAGAAAAAACTCTAAAAATAACATCAAACGCAAAAATAACACTTTTAAATTACATTTACACTATGTTCAAAATGACAACCCTGTACCATCTGACAATACCCAAGACCATTATTAAACTCATTTCTCACATTTTGAATAGTTTGAGCTGATATTAATCCAATTTCAAGTCGAATTCTGTGCTTGACATCTTCTAAATTATTAGGTCGATTTTTATATACTTTACTTTTAAGTACCGTCATAGAAAGAATTAAAGTCTAATGGCGTTATATCTGGAGAACTAGCCAACCATACTATCGGACCTCTTCTTCCTATTATCTTCCTTGGGGAACTTGGTCCAAGTAGCTCGCACATTAATTGCTTACTGAAGCGGAGCACCATCATGTTGTAACCATATACTATTATTTGGTAGGTCACGGATGTTTGCATAAGGAAATAATCTCTAAGCATCTCTCTGCAGTGAAATTGATAGCAAAAAAGATTTCTCTCACCAATAATTCCTGCCCATGCGTTAAATATTCTGAGGATATTATGTATGAATTTTCCTAGCCCAATATCTACAGTTAGTGTCTATTAACCGTTCCATTTAAGTAAAATGTTTCCATCATTGATTCAATTACGGAATTTTTGACGATGATCATAATCTTCTACTGACAACTCATAAACCAATTGCAGCTTATAAGGATGAAATTTTTAAACTTTCAAAAATTTCAGAACTGAAATATGGCTTATATTATGGTCCAAAGCAATGCTTCTATTATACTTGAATTTGAATTGTTTTTAATTTCCAGTAGCACATAAGTTGTGCATCTTCATTTAATGTCGCTGGACGTCCAGTTTTTTAAAGATCTTCACAATGCCATGATCCTGAAATTTCTTATCAATTCTACTAATTGCTGATTGCTTATGGCTGGTATTTTCCTCTAAAACGTTCACCAACTTCTTGATGTGTTCTAGCTCTGTCGCCACAAGCAATCATTATTAACTCTTCAATTCTAGGTCTCCCTTTTTTTACTAATAAAATGGTTTGCAAAAATTTCTAAAGTTAAATTTATACTGTTGGATAGGGAATTGAAAATATATCTAAATCAATTAAAAAAATTATAGGTTTTTATTTAAAAAATAAGTAGGTGACGTCATAACATGTAAAACAAATGGCATAAAAAACTGAAAATGCAACAATATTCCTCTTAGTTAAAATCGCTGTACCTCTTCGAGATTTTTTACCAGAAACGAAGTTAATGCCTTTATCGTTTACTTTATTTCCACACTGTATATAGTATATATGAATTTAGATACAGTCTGACAATTATACTAAGATGACTATAATAGTATTAACAATAATATATTTGGAAATTAACTTTATTGTATAACTTTTTGACTAAAAAAAAATAAATAAAAAACATGTTGCCCAATTAAAAAATGAAGCAAGTCCACACTTGTCCCAGCTCTTCTAGGAGTTACACAATCTTAAAACATATCCCATTCATGTTAATTTCATTGCTATTACATTCTATTAGTCTATATCTTCCAGAGAAAGACAAATTTTCATAATAGCGTTAATTTGGATCAGAGAGGAATGCATGCCTTTAATTCTTGCAATTGATGGATTTTTTCCTTGTGTATTAGAGTCAGTTGCTTATACAATTTTTATGGTGCACTAGTTGGTAAACATCGTGTCTTTGCGTTAGTTATAACACAACTCTTTTAAGCTCCGTTATATGTATCCTTAAGTTAATAGTGCCTGGGTGTTTCAGAGTTAAAGAACGTTCCTTAATTGGTCTGTTCTAAAATGGAGAAGTTTTTTCGCTGAGTGGTGTTAGGTACTTGGCCCATGGAAAAAGGAAGTTTTTAGTTGCAGTCAATAAGTTTGATAAGATTAGGCTTTGCTCTTGAATTATTGAACATCTTCACCACTGACTTGATACTATTAAATCTGCGTTTGTAGTTGATCAAATATTGCAAAAATTTAAATATTTTATAATTTTTGGCTAGCAACCACAGAATATTTGGCGAATAGTATACAACAAACGTGATTAAAAGAGAAGCCATATTTGTGGATGAGTATAGAAAATTACACCAGTGCATCCTAGAAGATAAATATTGAAACTGTCTCTTGTAGTATACATCATTTGTTGTTGTATTAGACGTTGGTAGATTGTTGGCAAAATCCATGATTACAGTTTCTAACTATTCAGATTGCTTAGATTTATTTTTTGCAGCATTGCTCCTTTTATAATAAGTCTCCGCTTTAAGCTTATGAAGTTCGGTTTCAGTGTTCAACATGATCAATTGTTCCAGATTGGACCTTTCGGCTTCACTGCATAGATAAAGAAATTTTAATTCTCTCCAAAGACTCCAATGACAGCGTTTTTCCTAAATATTGGTCACAAATACTGCAAAACTATGAAAAACTTAGGATTAGATTCCAGAGTTTTTACCAGTTGTCAATTTTAGTAAATCAAAAAAAAAATTATCGATAAAAAACTCTAACTAACTCTGACTGTATTTTAGAAAGGTTAATGTACGACACAAAAAAAAAGTTTTATTCGCCCAGTATTTTGGGCACAAAGCTTGCTTTCGAAAATTACCAAAGGACAATAAATTTTAAAATAACTCTAGGCATAACTCCTGAATTTTTGCGATATGTTTAGCAAACATCCAGTATATAACCCAATTCGTGCCGCTCGCTACAGATCTAATTTTTTTTAATGAATTACAGCAATTTTGAAATTATTTACTTATTTCGTTTATTATTTTACACACAAAATGAATAAATCGGTTTGCCAGTGTGAAAACTCCCTTTAAGATATTCATCCTTGCAAAGTGTCGTTCATCTCGGTCTCTCTTTTTTCTTTACTTTCTTTTTAGTTTTCTTTGGACGGGGGGTCGCGAGGGGGGTACAACAAGTATTCTTCGCGAAAATAAAATGGGGGGCGGCAACACGTCGAACCGACGGATCTTTTGTAAACTTTTAATTAGTAAAACTCAATCTGGAACACTCGAGGAGGAAGGGCTGAATTCAGAAAGCCATCGACGAACACTGAGGCCCTAACAAAAAGTTCCCGGGCTTGTAATTAAAATATTGGAAAAATTCAGAGAGAGCCGCACATCGCCTCAGAAAAGAGATTGTATTATATCTAAAAAAATAAAAAAAAAAGAATGAAAATGTAATTGAAGGAAAAGAAGAATGAAATTGATGAAAATTCATTACGGTAAATTTAATATAAGTAATATAAAATGTTCTTTCTTATGTTGCAACACTTAAAAAAGCCATAAAAAAGTAAAGGTTGGGTTTAACAGTACTGTAAAAATATATATAGAGGATGTTTTCAAATAAGTGCAAAAGTTTTCAGAGGGCGATTCCTTGTCAAAAATTAAAGGGGATCTTTCATGTAAACAAAAGTTCTTAGGCTTGTCCTTGAAAAGTTACACGCTTCCAAGGGTGAGATTAAAAAAAAAATTTTTTCTTTTCTTAAAAAAAAAAAGTTAAAGAAATGGCATTTTGTGGGCGTGTTCTACCAATAAGAAGGCTATCTATGAATATTGTTTTAATTTTGTTGTGATCTTTTAGAAGGGTGAAACAGCAACCCCTATTCTTTTTTTTACCAGACTTTTTTAACAAAATAAAATTTCTTGATTTTAAAATCCGTTGAAAAGAATGATTTAGTGCTAAACTTTTTTAACCTTAACCCTTGTGTTTTTTTCCGTAAAATTAATAGTTTCTTATTAAAAAAAAATACAATATCGTGCATGGCGGTATCTTCTGTGAATGAAGTCGAAAAAATCTAGTAGGTGGATGTCACGTTTTGTTTGCACAAATTATGACTTTAATCGTAGTATTTTGTAATTATTCCGCTTCTTTTGACTTTTAATATAGGCATGCACCATATTATGTTTTAATAGAATATAAAGTAAAACATGCAAACAAAACAAAATTATGTGTATTACAAAAAATAAAAAGACAGCAAGATCAAACGGAACATAATTATCATATCAGGTGACGACAGAGTAATGATTACTGTCATTACCTGATGAAGCCAAAGTTTAGCGAAACAATATCGTAGTGAACAATAAAAATTATTTGAAATTATTTTTACGATTATTATTTATTCAGGTATTAAATACTAAAATTGATGAATAATGCTAGGTACTATTAATGGTTTTGAACCAACGCCATTTCCTACAGTCTTCGATACGAGAGCTACGACACCTTTATTTCAATAGATAAACTTTAAGCTTTTCCATCATTAAGGCTATACGCCCGGCCTCGAAATCGTTTTTCCCATTTCCTAATCGTATTTTTCATGAAAACCTTACCGAATTTACACGCTAATTTAAGAAAAAAATGCCTTTCAATGGATAAATCGCAATTTTTTCGAAATTGTCCAAAGGGCCCTAAATAAAAGTAAAAATGTAAGAAATTTCAAAAAACAAGCCTTTATTAAAAATTATGTAACACTCAACAGCAATACATAAATTTTATATTTTCTTAATTTTTAAAAATAAGGTCACGAAACGGTAAACAAAATTTTGAAATTTGGGCGAAATTCACTGAAATCAAATAGAGTATGTGGTACGCTCGCACATGCTGTCGAGAGGTAGCTCCGCCTACCATGTCGGGCAGTTTCTACGCAGTTTGTAAAATACTTCTGAGATCGGTGTATGTTAAGAAAGTAATCGTTACTCGGACATTATTTTATCGAAACCGTTGATATTTTCTTTACAATATAGTGTACATATTAAACAGTGTCAGCGTCACAATACTTCCTTATACCACCCGATCATTTAAATTCTAAATTAAAGCAGGCGGGATTTTTTTATTAGGTTGTCCAGAATGTCAATTATTGATTAATTAACATTTTGAAACGTCACTTTGACAATTCAAATTGTAAATTAGTACTTATATACCAACTTAATTTAAATTTCACAGCCTGCTCTAATTTAGAATTTAAATAATCGCGCGGTACTACGTATCAGAAAGTAAAAGCAATATCTCTTCCCGTCCCTAACGATATACCTGCTAGAAGCGCATGCTAGGACTCACACGGCTTGCGCGCAGGGAGTATAATTATTATATTTGACTCGCAATAATTTGCTTCTGAAACGATCTAGAAATTTATTTCTTGCACAAAAAATAATTTTGTAATGTTGGCTTTATTTAGTTTCACATATATATGGGTAAATTCTGAAAAATAAGATTAGTTACTCGATAGCTGAAAAATACCTTACACAAATTGGTGGTCTACTAAAACTTTTTTTTTATAAAATTTACACATCATAAAGAAAAATCAAAAACACTAGTATCATCCAAATACTTTAGGGTATAACCTTAAAAAAAACAGATCCCTAGCTCTCTGCATTGCTGAGATATCACGAGATAAGTACTAAAAATTGAAGAAAATGAAAATTTTAAAATTTACACAAAAAAACGATTTTTCGACCTTTACGCGATTTCGATTTTATTTTCCAACTCAAAATTTGAATCCGGCAGGTGATTTTACATATTCAGCTTCACTTTTTTTGTGTGTTTGAGAAAATTAGGTTGTCTAATTTAGGGGGGGTTGCTTCCCGACTGCCAAACATGTGGGCCAACCGGCGATTATCTGAAACCATAACGCAGCCATAAATTACAGGCAGATTAGATTAGGTGACTATCTTTTTCCTCAGCATAAGACAGAGCACGCGGAGCCTTAAACATTTGTCTTTTATTACATTTGCACGAAAAGCAGTGGTACGCCTATTTTAAATCAAACTCAGCTTGAAGCGGGCGTTCAGCCTTAAATACAATTTTCCTGAATATTATTTTCAACCCAATACTTTCTCCAGCGGTTGAGTCCTCAATGCTTTGGACGTCAAAAGTGAAACTAAATCGACACATGTGTATATAGTTAAGGACTTTTCAAATTACGGAATATCTCATACACAAAAAAATACCAATACTTGGTATATACAGGGTGAGTCATCGCCGCGGGTAAGGCCGATTATGCCTTTATGAGTAAAGATATTTTGAAGCCGTTTTTTTTTGTGATAGCTGCTCATTAGGAGCACATTGTTAAAATATTTTGTATTATGCAGAGTGTTCCATATCTTGGTGGCTAACCATAGTTTTTTAAAATGGAACACTCTATATCTTATTGCATTTTTGTATTCCCCGTATAATTTTTAGTCAAAAAGTAATAAAATAGTATAGGCCTAAAATCTAAAGTTTTTGACTTATTCCCTTTTTTCTGAAAAATTCAATGTTTGTATAAAATTATATTTCTCGAAAACGACGTATTAGTTGGAAAAATTTTTTTGCAGCATTGTTTACAATAAGAGGTGCTAATAGAAGCATTATTTATTTTTTTACAGTTACTAACTGCATGTGCAGAAAACTGGATTAAAATTACATGACACGTTTTTGTATAAACATATTTTGTTTTAAATGGAACAGCCTGTATATCAGTTCATTTTTGAATTGTCTATTAAATTTCATGTCAGAAACATGTAAGACGTTAATACTTTAAAAGTGAGTACTACTGAGCTATTGCCGCTTTTTGATAAAATTTTGTCAGTACTATACTTAATTAATTAAAACCATAAAACTGACAAAATTATATCAAAAACCGACAATAGCTCAGTAATAGTCACTTTTAAAGTATTAACGTCTTACATGTTTTTGATGTGAAATTTAATAAGGAATTCAAAAATGAACTGATATACAGGTGTTCCATTTGAAAAAATTGACTTTTATACAAAAACTAACAAAATTATATCAAAAAATGATTGCTGCATATATTCTTTTTTAGACACCCTGTATATAATTTTCTTATGTCAAAAAATTCACAACTAAAAATAATAATCGACCTGTCTGAGCGTTTTTCTGCAAAATAATTACCTGGATTTTAAACGAATTTGTTCCTTTCATCATGAACGCACTGTATATTCTCTGTAATGTCTATTCTTCGAGCCACAATATTTACTGATAAACATGTTTTTAAATAGATTAACTTTTTCTGGACATATTTATATTGTTTCGTCTCTTAATAAAATTTTGTATTGTATTCTTTAAGGACTGATATAGTTTTATTGTAAACTATATACATTGCCTTATTAAAAAAAATGAAAATAAAATTTTAACTACAGGAACAACATAGATATGATCTTGCGCAAAAAAATGTATTGCTTTTTCTTTTAATAATTTTTTGCCAACTTCTTAATTTATGTTCTACTTTTGTAAGAGGAAAAAAAACTTTTGTTTCTCTGCCAGGCAATGTATTATATCCCGGTTTTGGCTAGGATGAAAACAAAACCGACACGATTATGCCAGCGATAAAGACGAAAGCTTTAATTTTTCATTCTAATTCATTTTGGCTCGCCGTCTGTATTGTCCCTTTCCTTCTTCCTTTTAAGTTTTTCCATCATCGTCAAGTCCACCCCCGAAACTCCTCAACCCATCAGCTACCCGCGCCCCGTTGGCCGACCACCCTGGCAACTTATTCTTTTCCGAATCTCCCATCTTTTCTATCCCCCTACTTTTCTCTTTTATCTTTTGAGCTCGGCACGCCGAAAAAGAGCGACAGGAACAAAATGAAAAACGATATTAATCCGACGGACTTTATCTTTCTACTCTTATTTTGCAAAATCTTGGAATTTTGTAATTCTTTTTCCATGTACATACCATGTTCATTTACCGACGATGAAATTCTTATTACTCCGTTTTCTCAATTAATAATATTTTATAATATTAATTTTTAAAAAAATCCAATATTCCAATGAATCTATCTATTGCCCTATTTTCCTAATATCATTTTTGTTATTATTTGCTATTTTTAATCAATATCAACTACAATTCGACAGTCTAACGCATGTTATTTAGAACTATTACGTTGAACGTTTTAAAAGTATATTTACAAACCACTGAAGATTACTATAGATTTAATGTTTAAAGATACTTTCTTACGGCTGTGGGCGATTTTGCAAAGGCTATAGATTGATATATCTAAATAAACCCGAATGTCGCTTATTAATTTAGAAATACAAGTTCCCATTACTTTATTATATTTTGTATTTACAAATATGTAACTTCTATTATAATTATAAAAAAAAATAGAGAAAATTTCTTATTAACCTAAAAATATTATGAGTATGTTATTCCGATTAATTATAGTTATTGCTATGTGTACTGCAAGTCATGGTAACATAGATTTCTAAATTAATAAATTGTAATCGGTTTTATTCAAATACAACATAGGTACTATAAATTTTGCAATACACAGACGTAAGAAACTTGGCACATATTTTTGAATAGTAAATTTTTAGTACTTTTCATTTATTTTTCTTTATATTTATAACTTTAGCGAAGGATATGTAATTCGACAGAACATGTGTTTAAAAGTGGTCTAGTTAGAGAGCCTATAATTGGTGTTATACCTACTAATAATCGTTAGCAACTTTTCAAAGGATGTACTACAATTGCGGGATCATAAAGCGGGACATGTCTTATGTTCAAATGCTCTGTTATTTTAGTATTGTAAGTTGGACGTACTTTTTGGTAGTTATTAATAATCATATCAATACATATTCTTACACGGCTTTTTGATGTTCATTAGTAATGGATATCCTTGGATACGAAAATCCGTTTAAATCAAAAAACCTAACTTTACAATAATAAAGCTTAACTGTCCCGCTTTATTATCTTGCAAAAAAAGAGCGTAAAACGACGTCACATACCGCCATTGTCACTTTTAAATTTCTATTTTCCTAGTTACTTTTATGTTTAAATCTATATTTCTTTAATTTTATTTGATTTTGGTTGATGGTAACCATTTTTACGATGGTCCAAAATGTAGAATATAATGTTGTCCATAATAACCATCACTTGGAAGACCGTACAAGATCTCCGAGATCCTCACGGTCATATGACAGGTATAATTTTTCAAGTTTGAATTCATATTGTGTTTCTTTTAGGATTATTGGTTCAGTTGTTAAGATTTTTCAACTTAATATCGAAGGTATATCCAAAAAGAAAATGTAACCAGTTAGAGAGATTGGCGAAGAAAATGGAATTTATTCAAGTGGAATGTGATTGTGAGTCCAGCTTGTGATTGCGGAGCTGAGATTGAAACAGTTAAACATATTTTTGAAGAATCTCCCCTAGCTAAATTTGAATTTGGATATACAGATTTATATAATTTAACTCCAGAAGCTGTTGCTTGGATCTTAACAACCAAAGACCTTTAGTTTTGTGGCGCTGTGATGTAGGTTTTTATGCTGCAGGTTTTTTCCTACATCCTAGACCAAATGGTGTGCAGTGTTTCTTTTGTTGTACCTGTCATGTAATTTCATACGAATATATATATATAATTAGTAGATAAATTCCGTAATTATCAATATTACGGCCAAGCAATTCAAAGAAAAAGGACAAAAAAATTTTATTAAAAAATTTCCTTTCTTTACAAATACTATATATATATATGTATTGAAAAATTGAAAATCTTCTTGGTAGTAGTGGCATACAATGAATTAAAAGTAATAACAATATGACAACTGGTTGTCAATTAGAAAACAATGACAAATATAAAATGTAAATCAAAATGTATAAATGAAAATGTAATCAATAAGCATAGGACAGTCGAGATTATTTCTATAGTCACATTAAAAGGCTTGGGGTCTACCACAAACTGTTCAGTCAATCCAAATATACAAATAACAACGACGCAACTATGTAAAGAAAAATTAAGAGTAGAACTGTTGATAATATAACAATATAGAATGTAAAATAGTCATGTATAAATGTAAATGAAAGCAAATAAGCATAGGACAATCGATATGCTTATTGATTACATTTTCATTTATACATTTTGATTTACATTTTATATTTGTCATTGTTTTCTAATTGACAACCAGTTGTCATATTGTTATTACTTTTAATTCATTTTATGCCACTACTACCAAGAAGATTTTCAATTTTTCAATACATTTGTATAATTGGCAAAGAATTGTAATATATTTTATTAACTGCCTGGTTGAAATAAGGCATTACACAGTATTAGGTTAAACTTTACCTCTTCGCTGGGACAGCCTGTATATGTACATAAATCTAAACGTTTATTATAAACTTGCGTTATATATATCGGAAAACCCATTAATTTCTATAATTAACGTCAACTTTGTGTTTTCTTTATTTAGATCATTTCTAATAAACTTCCAGTTTTGTGTTTTTGTTCTTTGTTTATTCAAATTAAATTATGCCCATTGACATCATATTTATTATTTAACTTTTTAAAAGTGCCTGCGTTTATTTTTGTTGGCACTTCGTTCATATTTCTTTTAAATTGTTCAAGCTATTGTTATTTTTATCGGCTAGTTTAATATTTAAAGGAAAAAAACTTTTTGCCAACCTTTCAAATAAATCTTGTACTTATATACAGGTTGAGACATCTGCCCAGGGAAGGCGATTCTCACCTTATGAGAAAAGAAATTACGAAGCTGTTTCCTTCCTAAGATAGCCACTCCATTTAAATTTATTTTGTACTATACAGAGTGTTTCATAACTCGGTGGTTATACTTTTTTAGTTAGTTAAAAATATAGTATATACATAGTAAAGTTTTTGACTTATTATCAATTTTCTCAAAAATTCATTGTTTTTATAAAATTATATTTCTCGAAAACGACGTATTATATAGACACTATTTTTTGGCAATTCTGTTTACAATAAAAGGTACTAATACAAGCATGTTTTATTTTTTGAATTACTAATTGCATGTGCAAAAAACTTGATTAAAATTGCATGACACATTTTTGCCTAAAAGTCTTTTTTTAATGAAACACCCAGTACGTCAGTTAATTTTTGAATTGCTTATTCAATTTCGTATCAAAAACATCTAGTGCGTTATTACTTTAATAGTGGCCATTACTTAACAACATTCATCTTTTGATATAATTTTATCAACTTTATGTTTTTCATTTAAATACGGTATAGTGAGCCATGAATTTGTTGCAAAGTTGCCAATCGAATGGATGACACTTAATAAGTTGCTTGTCAGTTGATAAACATGATTTTATAATGAATTTTTTTTTTAAATGAGCTTACAGATATGATTTTTTCTTTTACCTATAAAATCTTAGTAAGTGTCTCACGTCTATACTTACCTGTATTTATACTAAAATTGATGGGCATATTATATTTGCAATACCGTCTATGCTAGCAATATATTTCATAGAATATGTAGAATCTGGTACAATAAACTAATTTGAAAACAAAATAAATTTATAACTTTATTATAGTAGGCACAAAGACAGGACCTGCTATAATACATGAATGAATCAGGAGTGAGTGGAACGGGAACTATAAAACAACAATAAATATGAACAATAAAATAGGTAAAAATTATTTTAAAAAGTGTTCAAATAAATATTCATTCACTTCTAAATATTTTTGAACACGCTTCAGAAATGATGAATCGACATTAATAAGGAGTTGAGCACCTGTACTTCTGAATTTTATTAATATTATCATAATAAAAAGTCTCTTAAAATTCTTAAATACGCGACTACTATTATTGTTTAATCTAGAATCAAGATTAATTTATGGCTTGAACTAATGGAGTCAGTTTTATGCTATTGTACATCGGTGGGTAATTTATAATTATTGTAAACATACAAAATATGTTTATTAAACATAACAAACTCCAGTCAAGTTGTATTTGCTTCATTTAAATGTCGGTTTATCTTTTCTTCAATTGCCCGAGATCCTTCTATTAAAAGAGATGTAGCTGTAGATTACCAATATCGAATACGCAATCTATGCGATTCTCTAAATAGGATTTACATCTGTGCAAGAGAAAATATTTTAAGCCTCAAAATATATGTTAAATAAATATCTTTATTTGCATTTTGGCAATGATTTTATTTACTACATTTATCAATACCTCAATTAAAATTTTCAATTTATATTTACACAATTCATTAGTTATTAAACTATTTTGCATCGTGTATTGAAAATGTAATTTAAACATATGCACAGACGTTATAATATCATAAATAGTTATGATTGCATTTTAAAATGCCACTTTGCCAGAGTACTTGAACAATAGCTTATATTATTAAATAAACAATTACAATCAAAAACTACTACTAAACTGCGTAATTTGGATTCCTGGAAATACCAGTTTTCAAATTTAATAAATACTTCTTTTTACACGAAATTAACCATACATTTCGTACCGTCTTTTCCCTGGGAAACCTGTAATATTTAATCTGACTATCTCTACTTTTTCGATTGTATTTAAATAACTTCAAACTGTGTTAAAATGCAGCCGATATGAGAACTGTCAATCTGAATTGGTTCTCAATAACGTCTTTGACAGCTCAAGCGAGCATACCGTTCGTTTGATAGGTAATCCAGTAATTCTGGTACATCGACAGCATCCTCCACTCCAGTAGCAATCATGCACAACGTGGCTGTGATCGGTATTCCAGACCCAGATGAAGAGGTCTCCCTTATATTTTTGTTGAATACATCTATTAAAATATCTTTCATTTTGCTCTGAAGTAATGTCTGGCAATACATCATGAATAAGTTTTTTTCCTTTAATAGCTCCGTAAACTTCTCAGATGAAATTTCGGCTTTTTCCGATAATTTTGCTTCTTTCATTTCCTTCATAATTTTCTTCAGCGGTGTTAAGTAATTCTTGCAAATCCGTTTCCCAGTCAAATATTGATCTTGGATGCATCTCGCTATTTCATTTCTAACCACATTATTAACACTGGTATTTGAAAAGGATCTTTCCAAATCAACTCTATTAAATCCTGTTGACAATTCTCCACTACTTCTTGCGCCATTTCTATGGGCATTTGATTCTTCGACAATTTCGAATATTGATCCATTAGACCCTCTGCTTGTGTTGTCGGTATTTTCTGTCAACTAAATACAAATTATTAAAATCGATCTTAAATTACTCAATCAATATTGCGATGAAATTCATCGTTTTCCACGAAATCGTGTAGAATTAATAAATTGTTATGCGTGGTATGTTTCAGTAATATTGGTTTATTGGTATGTCCGGTGTCTCTTACATCTAATATGCAACAGCGACCGTTCGCCTTCTATACCGGTCGCAAACACCATGTACAATGAATGTGTTCTATGCCATGATTATGAATTGCCCAAAAAGTGGCATCGTAATAATTATTTACTAAATTGGTATGATGGGCCATGTGTGGGTGGATAGTTAAGAGATGATATTGAAACAAGGTCCAAGTTCCCACAGATTCTTTATTTAAATTAAGACGACCGGTTTCGTGAGTTTAAAAATACTATACTCACATCATCAGGCCAAGCTTAAACAAGAAAATAAGCTCGTTACACCAATGTACAAATTAAAAAATAGGTGATAAAATGTGTTTCAAAAAATGTGTTTAACAAATTAACTAATAAATATAACAAATTGTACAAGTCATATAATGAAAAAATATTTTTGTTATTTAAAACAAATTGTGAAAAAAATTCAAAAAGTCAAAAATACAGTGAAATTATATCAAATGAAGGAGACTAAACACTTAAAATCCCAAAAAATTAGGTGTGGCCACCACACGACTTTCTTATACGTATGAAAGTGTTACTTCCGGACCGAATTTTGAAATTTCATTTATACAAAAAATATTCCATATCTAACTCTAAATACTTTTGTACTCTTGATAAAGATATATAGAATGCATAACTTACGACATATTTGCAAAAAATCGCTATTCGATAAGAGTAAAAGTGGTACTTCCGGTCTGAATTTCGAAATTTTTTTTATATAAAAGATATTGAAAATGATGTTCTAAATACTTTTATACTCGAAACATACTTCTCTAAAAGCATGACTTGCGAGATATTCGCAAAAAACTGATTTTCGATAAGAGTAAAAGACCTACTTCCGGTTGGAATTTCGAAAAACTTCTTTAAGACAATTTGTTTCAAACTTAATTCTAAGTACATATGAATTCTTTATAAATTTGTTTAAACTTAGTAACTGACGAAATATTTGCAAATTTCGATTTTTTCACTGAAGTAAACTACTACTTCCGGTCTGCCGATTTTGCTCAAAATCTAATCAGTTCTCAAGAGGCAGATTATACACGTAAATACAAAATTTGGAATTGATATCTACAGCGGTTTGACCGCTATCGTGGTCACACACACACAGACAGACAGACACACACACAGACAGACAGAGAGAGAGAGAGAGAGAGAGAGAGAGAGAGAGAGAGAGAGATTTTAAAAACCACTTTTTTGGTATCAGGGGACCTCAAAACGTGGACATCTGCAAAAATCTCGAAGTCGAAAATTTTCATCATCACAATACTTCCTTATACTACGTATAAGAAACTACGTATAAAAATGAGGTGTGGCCACCACACGACTTTCTTATACGTATGAGCGTTTGAAACTATACAATTTTAAGATTTTTTTATACAAAACTTATTCAAAATCCTATTCTAAGTACTTTCATTCTCTTAATAAATCGCTATAGAGTGCATACTTTACAAGATATTATCAAGAAAGTGCTACTCGCTAAGAGTAAAAGTGCTACTTCCGGTCCGAATTTTGTAATTTCACATATACAAAAAATATTGAAAATCCAGTTCTAAATACTTTTGTACTCTTGATAAATATATATAGAATGCATAATTTACGATATATTTGCAAAAAATCGCTATTCGATAAGAGTAAAAGTGGTACTTCCGGTCTGAATTTTGAAATTTTTTTTATACAAAAGATATTGAAAATTATGTTCTAAATACTTTTATACTCGAAACATACTTCTCTAAAAAGCATGACTTGCGAGATATTCGCAAAAAACTGATTTTCGATAAGAGTAAAAGACCTACTTCCGGTTGGAATTTCGAAAAACTTTTTTAAGACAATTTGTCTCAAACTTAATTTTAAGTACATATGAATTCTTTATAAATTTGTTTAAATTTAGTAGTTGACGAATAATTGGCGAAATTCGATTTTTTCACTGAAGTAAACTACTACTTCCGGTCTGCCGATTTTACTGAAAATCTAATCAGATCTCAAGAGGGAGATTATCTTTGTAAATATAAAATTTGGAATTGATACCTATAGCGGTTTGAGCGCTATCGTGGTCACACACACACACACACACAGAGAGAGAGACACACACACACAGACACACACACACACAGACATACACACACACAGACATTTTTTAAAAACCACTTTTTCGGTATCAGGGGACATCAAAACGTGGACATCTGCAAAAATCTCGAGGTCGAAAATTTTCATCATCACAATACTTCCTTATACTACGTATAAGAAAGTAAAAAGACTACCTTCCTTGCACTAGCAACCACATCCATGTAAAAATTATATGTCTCAACAGGCAGTACTGATATCAAAATTTATTCAAAAAATAAAAAGGAATAAATCAAAATTATTCCTGTGTGTCAAATATAATAATATCTAATTCACATACAAGTCTGTTATATTTAAAAAACGACACACAACACATTAAAACCTTGTATATGGGACAACACTCACAAGCAAACGGTCAAACGCAAAGTGACCTTATAATTCAAAAGTCAAATTTGTAAAAAAAAAAAAAATTTTTAAAACGAATATAGTTTACCAGTACAAAATGTGTATTTTTTAATTTATATTACATTAATCCGAAAAAAGCAAAATAATTCAACTAATGAAATAATAAAATAGAAACAGACATCTGAAAAAAATTTAATCAAAACGAAATTTTTAGAAATTTTGAAAATTAAAATAGGTTTAAAGCAATTTTGATTAAGAAGTCCCACAACTCGAGTCCAAAGACACACAGAAGTCGCCGCAAGCAAGCAAGAAAGAAACATTAGGTGTTAAAAGCAAAGAAGTGAATTATTCAAAGAACACAGAGAAAACAGGTCTGACGTCGGGTACTAATTGGGTATTTAAAATATAATTTTGGTCTCTGTTAGATTTTAATTACAGAATTTCCAAATTTTCTAAATTATTCAAGTTGAAACCTTTATTAGCAAAATGCAGCACTTTAAACCCTGTAGTCACATCAAACGTATGGTTGTGATCTGAGATATGTTTACCAAAGATAGAAAACGTGGAACTGTCAGGCCGTGTCAATTTCATCTCTTAATTATTTACTAATTTATTAAATTTAGATACACAAAAACCACAACTTATGACACCTCGACCTTCAATTATTATACTGCTGATAAAGATAAAATTATTGCAACAAATTTCATAATTATAATGCATTGATTGATTCGAAATCTTTTCAAAATGCCAATCTGGGAATTTATCTAAAATTTGACCGTTAAAATTAAAATCCGCTCGTAAAGTGCTAAATGCCTGTCTCCGTTTATCTGTCAATAAATTTTGTTTTATGTCAGCAAAATTTTCGACATTTAAGAAACAGTTTAATTGATTATCAAGAACACCATCTGGGTCTAAATGAAAAATTTCTGGTTCTATATTATTGATAAAGGAAGTATATACTTGCGGTTCTGTATTTGGTTCTATGTTTGACTGATTGTCGACTTGTGAATCAACTAATACACTATATAGAAAGATCTTGTACTGACATCTGTTTGCGATAGTATTACAGCGAAGTTATAAGTGATCGAAGTATTGAAAACCTTTCCTTTTATATCTACCACAGCTATAAAAGTTGTTTTTGTTAACCTCCTTATTGGTAAAAATTTGAAAATCGAAACATTTACGTAACTATTAGAAAGACGTGTTCGGTTAACCTTTATACGTTGTAAAATTCTCAAAACCGAAAAGTTTTCCTCCTTCAACAACCGCGGCGGCGCAAGGCGGGAGGTGGGCAGGGGGGGGGGAGAGCAATCGAATCAAAATGACGACGTCATGATTTATGATTCATCGCATGTATCATATTTAATAATAATATAAATAATAAATTTAATATAATTTATTTCATAAATTTAACATTTTTCGACTTAATTACCCTATCTACCAATGGTCTAACCACTTTTGTGTGACATTGGTCTAGATAAATTAAATTCACCTATATCTATGTTCTGTGATAGAGGATCGTGTTTGTTTTAGTCCTGATTACAATGTATATAATACAACACACGCACATCTTGAAAACGAAGAGAATATAAATAGCCAAGCGAAATTTATATTCGCGTTAATTTTCTCCACTTCCCTCGATCGTGATTTTTTTCCCCGGAGCTCTTTGAAAAGGGCGAAGACTTTAATAACGAATTCCAATTATATACAAAATTAAAATTCATCTCATTGAAAAAGCGACCGAACGGGTTACTGCTGTTGGTATTGCCGCTGCTGCTGCTACTCGTGCCGCTGAAGAAAACGAACCAGGAGTTTCTATTAAAAGTTTTTAAAAGATATCCGGGGGACGGGTACGACCCCCTCGTAGCCGCCCCAGCGACGTGCGAACGAAGCGACTGCGGTGCCATCTAGCGGAGCCGAACTGGAGATCTGCAGAAATAAAACAGCCCTTCTTCATTAAAAACTTAAATTAAAATGAGTGGACACAATTTCATTCTTAATTTGTCGAAGGAAGGCGACGAGAAAGAGGTGACAACTGTGAGAAAGGGACAGGCAACAGGACTAATTGGAACTGACAGTAAAATATATGTTGTTTATTTTACTTTCCTGAAAGTTTTGTTACTTACTGTTTTACTTTATTTAGATACATCATATTATAATGTCATTATAATATAAATGCGCGATTGTGTTGTGTAGTACGTACAGCAAAAGCCAAAAAAAACGGGAAATGCCAAAAAAATTTGATAGGTTTTTCAATTTTTAGTATGAACATGTCTATAGACTTTTACTCTACCGTCTTTATTAGATTTGAAAATTTTTTCATCAGAAAATACTACCATATTCCATACATTTTCTCTTTCAAGAAAATCTAAAGCAAATCCTACCCTCTGTTCTTTATGGAAATCGGCAAGGAAAAGTTTCATGGCTGCTTAACAGTTGTCCAATTCAGTAGAACAAATTCGTCGACGTACAGTGCTTTGTGATGCTGAAAAATTCGTTAGATTAATTGCTTCTACAGCAGAGGCCATAGGTCTCTCTCTCAAAAAATTAACTAAGTCCTCATCATTGTAATTTTAGGCCGACCCGAACCCAGCTTTCATTTCCAGTCCTGTCGTTTTCCCATTTTCTTTTAATTCTCCAGATAATACTTCTTCCCACTCCAAAATCTACCGCTAAATTCATAACTGTCCTACCATTTTCCAGGTGTGAGACGACAGGCATTGTCAAGTTGGCAATTGAGAAATAGAACCCAATTTAAAATAGGATAAATTTCATTTCCCGATTTTTTTGGCTTTAGCTGTATTTGATTGGTGTTAAATTACTTTATCGCAAATTGTCAGTTCGCTTTTCGTACATCGAATTATTTAGATAATAGTATTACTTCCATAGCTTTAGATATATCTGAACTAGTGTTTTAACAACATAAAATGTAACAATCGGGTTTTTTGATATATTTGGCAAATTTTCAAATGATGGCGCCATAACGAGATTTTCTGATTTTGACAATCTTTCTCTTATCTGTTAAGTATGGGATAGGGTAAAGAAATTAAACACAATATGTAAGTCTTAATAATAATGGTGAATATATTTTATTCATATTTGTCTTTATCTTTCTTAATATACATAGATATCCATCTATTTATGAGGATATATAATAAGTAAAATAAAACTATTTTTTTTCAAATGATTCTTATTTAAAAGAGTTTAAGTGAATATTGAACACAATGCAAGCACTATTTCACCAAAGCAAACATTTACACATACTATTCTGATAATCTAGTGTCTTACTACTTAAATATTTAGAAAATAGTTTCCACTAATTGTTAGGAGCAAACATTTTCACATACTACTCTAATAGCTTAGTGTTCACACATCAAAATATTCTCGTATATTTGTGTCCGTTTATTTAATTTATTGTCTTGTGGTTATATAAATCTTTAATGGCGCTTAACAATCCAATTAAGGCAAACATTTTCACATAGTACCTTAATGGTTGATTCCATACCTTTAAAAATATTTCTAATTAATAATGAAGAGCAAAAATATTAAGAAAGTGAACATTCATTTAATTATAAAAAAATACGATAAAACTTCTATGTTATAACTTTAATAAACAATATTGTATCAATTACTTAATTTGATCATATAATTCTTCAATCTCCTTTTTGTATATATCCTCCATTTTCATTTAAATTTTCTTAACTAATAAAATAATATATCCAAATTCTATTTATTAATAAGATATACCAATCCTTTAAAAACGAGTAGTGCATACAGCCTCACTGTATTTATTATTATATAGATACATCAATCTTCAGAATTAAGAAATTTAAAAAAAAAGTATCGCCTGAACTCCGTTTCAAATTTTAAGCTTTAAGCGTGATGTATGCTAATGTCTAACTTTCTTTCTTAGGTCTTGTTTCCGCATTTTATTACTTTAAACAAATGTAGATCGGTACTTTAGCGCCCTCTGTTTTAAATTTAAGTTGGTCCTACTGCCACTTCTTTAGTTGAATATTCCTCCAACTTGATTTAAGTTGGTGCATCCACTCATTCACTTTGACAGTTACTAAATAAAGTCCGTAAAGCAAATCTTTCTTATCCGAATTTATAAATTTACCTCTGTCTAATTCAGGTAAGTGTGTTATTTCTTTTTCCTTTTAACGTAAACATCTGTTGTATTTATATATGAATTTATTACTCTGTTATGGTTTGATAAATATCTCCTTTCACCATTTATTAATCATATTCTTATTTTCAGTTTACCAGTCTTTTTGATTGGAAATAGAGGAAAAACGTCGCAGATGACTTCTATCTTCCTTTCTGATGTCTTACCATGAAGGCTTGTTGGTGTTTCCCTTTCTTTATCTTCAAACCAATTTCTTGCCTTAGGTGAGATTACTACTTCTAATATGCTACAAATAAATTATTGACCTTTATTTTCTTTTGTAAGTGTTGAACAATACCTGACTATTGTTGATGTTTCCGAAGCACAAAATTACAAATATATGAACTAAAAAATATATTTCAACATCTCATTATTGTATACAATATGTTTTATTTACGATTCAACATTTAATGTAATGAATATCAAAGTTATATACATTTTTATCTAGACAGTGCGTATTTATAACACTCTGTTGGTATAGTTTGATGCCATTTAAATGATTCACCCTTTTCAACGTTATATCCATCATCATAACTCTTTGTCTATTGTTTGTTTTTAACACCTTTTTGTTCTTAAATAATGGTCCATTATTAAGTATATTTACTGCTGTTTTTACTCTCTGTTTAAAGTTAGGTTCTGTATCTTTTTGTTCAAACAGTACTTCTTGTTTATCGTTTCTACAAAATAAAGTTTATTCATTTACTTAGCATGTATATTATACCCCATTAATTTTTGTATATCTAATGTTTAAACTTTTCTAAATAAAGTTTATAAATGATCATTTAAACATTGTTTTATTTACAATATCCTTAAAGAAGGAATTCATCCTTTACAGAATATTTATAGTATCTGCAAGCTATATTACTTAAATGATTAGTAAAACTTTTACTATCAAATATACAAAATGTAAGGTTTACAGGAATATGTAATGAAAGTCGTTAAAATAAAATACTTCCATCTATTTTAATAATTTATTTTTATATTTTTGGCGATTGAAATGTATAATAAATATTACTATATGTATTTATTTCTTTACCACTATTTTATATAAACTTATTCTCTTTCTTGGGTTTGTGGTAGGTACTCCTTTTAATTAAAACTAATATATTTTACTAACGTTTCGATGTATTAAACATTTTTTTCAAAGTTTATAAAACATATAACTGTAAAAGATTACAAAATTTATACTTTTCAATAATACAAAATTCGCAATGAATATATGAAAAAGTAGCCTAGAAAATATAATGATTGACGAAATAAATTTTAAGGTAGGTTGCCCGTTGCCATACATAAAAAGAATTATAATTATTGTTAGTATAAATCATATTGTAGTTTATAAAACAGTTATATGTTTTATAAACTTTGAAAAAGATGTTAAATACATCGAAACGTTAGTAAAATATATTAGTTTTAATTAAAAGGAATACCACAAACCCAAGAAAGAAAATAAGTTTATATAAATATTACTGTTATACGAAAAAAGATGTGAAAATTGCCAAGAAGGGAAAATAGAGACAATCAATGATTCCGCTGTAGTTACAGTGAACAGAAAACTAAAAAATATATATTAAAAAAGCAATATTCATTTCTCCGCGATTAAAAAGTGCCATTAATTAAAAAACTAAATAGATACAAGATGATACCCTCGGGGAAGCATCGCCACCCACTCGAAAAAGAAGAATCGTCCGACTCTGTAGGGGATGGTGGTGAATCGTTCGAGACCGAGACAGGGGGGAGACCATTTCTCGTTAAAGAAAAGGAAGGCAAAAGCAGGAACGAAAGACATTAAAAGCAAAGGCTATTTTATAAAATGCTGGCTGGAGCAGATAAAATGACACAAAAATTATTCTTGGCCTTTTTATTTCTTGACGTTCACTCGGCCCCCTGTTCCTCAGCTCCTCTTTTCTTTTAATACAGCCAAGAGTAGTAGCAGCAGCTCCATTTTCCCCATACCCAACTCTCGACGTTTTCGAACGGTTGGTCGGTCAACTCCCACCCAACCTCCCACAACGACGAGATTTCTCGGTGGAAATCATTTATCAACTGTAATTGTCTCTTTCTATGTCTTACTTCTTCTTACTAGCTACTTATGCTCCGGCGGGCGCTGGTTTTTTTCGGTGAATGGACAATTTATAACCGGCGAATCCCCCAACGTTCGAATTGAATTCGGTGGGGAGACGAGGGGGGGGGGGACTTGGATAAATTGAGGAGGCACCCTTAATTTGAAAAATGTCGCTCGAAGACAAATGAAGGAGATAACGACGTTTGTATAAAAAAAAGAGAGCAGAAAGAAAAGAAGATATAAATTTTGTTAGGAAAGAAATGAACTCATTCATTAAGCTTTTATTGTTCGTGTATGTAGTATACATGTAGTATAACCATAGAGAATCAATTTATACCTATATATGTACGATATATACGTATGTGTCTATACATCGTACATTCATACATAAGTATACACAGATCCTCTATGGCTAATGTTATTTGGCACATGCGGTATATACTTCATAAAAAAATGACAGCCGACAAAAGAAATTTTTTCGTCCATATATATATATAAAAAAAAAATTTCTTTTGTCGGCTGTCATTTTTTTATGAAGGTGGAGTACTTTAAAATTCATTTGAAGTTTCGATATAATTTATATCATCATCAGAAATAACATAGAAGTTAAACTATAAAAAATCTAATGGTATGATTGCTAATTATTTTAAAAAATGGTATACTCACATTTAAAGAATGTTTACATCATGGTTTCTTAAGTTATGTGATATATCGCGGGTCTAGAATAACAGGGTTCTAACTGACATTTTTAAGAAAAATTAAGTAAATGCTTGACAAGGTTCTATCTGACATAATCTATCCATTTCTGACCTTAAATATTATGTATCTCTGTCCTTTTCGAAGATTTCAGAGAGCCAGAGTTCTATCTGACCAAATTGTGATCAGTTTCGGTACAACAAGGTTCTATGTGAATAAATTGCAGATAAGACTTTGTCTTTCTGCAATGCACTGCAGATAGAACCTTGTCTCGTTAAATTTGCGCACATAGGACTTTGTCACTTAATTTTTGTTAGTAGGTTATGTATTATTTAAATGTTTCGTTTTAACTTCGTGCATGTTCAAAGCAGTTTGTGTTTTCTCTTTTAAATTAAGGATTTATTTATGGAGACCCAATCAAATACTACTGTTCAGAACACCGACAGGTATGTTGCATTTCTTTATAATAATATTCACTTCAAGTAAACATTAAATTTACATACATACTGTTTTAAAATGTTGGAGAGGTTAGATTATCTTAACAAAAACCATGTTCCTTTTAATTTTAGCTCCCAAATGGATCAAAATGTTGTAATAGAGTGGGTAGAATCGATGGATTCAGTAGATGATAATATAATAGAGTAAGTTACTTTAGTATTCATAAACGTACAGTCCCGGGCAGTCCGTAAATATTTTTCAGAAACAACAATGTACTTTTGTTGGATAGCATTCCAATTATTCATGAACAACAAGGAGTTCAAGTTATACGCGAACATGAAGCAATAAATTACAATGAAAATGAAGATGCAAAATTACAGGAAGAAATGGAAACAACACCAGCTATAACACCGACTTCAGAATTACGTAGAAAAAGAAAAGTAAACAAAAATCTTTGGAAAAGTTCTATTCGAAAACAGAACTACCAGTCTGGGAAGCAGTACGTTTCTAGACGAGGTAAAGTAGTACCTGCAAAACAAATAGTTAACAAGAAAGACTGCTTAAATAGCTGTAAGTTTAAGTGTGCTAAACTTATAACCGAGGATGAACGAAAGGAGATCTTCAATTCTTATTATGCATTATGCCAAAATGAAAAGTTACATTTTCTTCTAAAAACTACCGAAAGAAAGTTAACAAAGAGGTCCAAACCGAAGCCTTCCCGCAGATCATTTACTTTTGGATATTTTTTCGATGTTCGTGATCATCAATTCCCAGTATGCAAAAACTACTACTTAGGCACATTAAATATTTCACAAAAACCCATATATAATGTGCATAAAAATAAGAACGAAATATCGAATGTTGCCAATAATTCCTTGAGAGGCAAAGGTGTAGGTAGAAAATTACCTGAAAGAGACAGAAATATTGTAATGGACCACATAAATAAGTTTCCTAGAATTGCTAGCCACTCTAGAGCTGACACAAAGAAAGAATATTTAGATCCCAATATGAATATCAAAAAGATGTACCAGTTATATGTGGAGGAGTGTAATGAAGATTTAAACATTCCACCTGTTAAAGAGAGTATGTATAGGGGTATCTTTTGTACAGAGTTTAATTTAGAATTTCACAAACCCAAGAAAGACTTATGTTTGATTTGCGAGCAAAATAATACGGATATACCTACGTCAAAACAGAAAAATTGACTCCGAAACAGCAGATAAAGTTGAAAAACATAAGGAACAAAAGATGCGAATGAGGGAGGAAAGAGATAATGATAAGAAAGGTGATATTCCGGTACTCTGCTTTGATCTTGAAAATGTCATTACTCTACCAATAACAAACATTGGTAAATTTTTTTATTTGCCCAAATTAACGTGCTATAATCTCACTGGCCATTTTTCTAAGACAAAAAAGGTGTATAATGCACTATGGACTGAATATACGGGTGGTCGGTCTGGCAACGATATCGCCTCGGCCATAACGCAAATACTGGAAAGAGTTGTGAGTGAAAACGACGGAATTGAAGACATAATCACATGGAGTGACTCCTGCGTGCCTCAAAATAGAAACAGCATGATGTCCTATGCAATATTAACTTTTCTAAAGAATCATCCCTCTATTAAGTCGATTACAATGAAGTATTCTGTACCTGGCCACTCAGCCATTCGCAGGTAGATAACGCTCATAGTCAGATAGATATGAAACTCAGAACAAATGATATATTTTCACCATTAGGACTTATACGAGTTTTAAAAACCGTTAATCCCAAATTTCAGTTTATTCAGGTACAACCACAACAATTTTTAAATTTTGGTGAAGCCAGTAAAGGTTTGGTTTATAAGGAAATTCCTTATACTAAAGTATCGGTTATTCGATATACTCAGAACCACTCTGTAGTAGAATATAAAACAAATTTTGTGTCTGATTATGTTAAAGTGTGCATCAAGCCTAAAAAACGGTCTACACGTCTTGGGATAAGCGCCTTTGACAGACTTTATCCTGAACCCAAAATAATAAAAAAATCAACAGGGATTAGCACTGAGAAGGCAGCTGCTTTAATGACTATGATGACAGTGATGCCAGAACAGGACAAAGCCTACTATAACACTATTTTGAAAACTTCATAATTTTTTTATTAATAAATTAATTGCAAGAAAAGATAAATAAAAAAAATATGTTTTGGTTAAAATATCTCTTTTGTTTCGTTAAAATTGTATGCTTTGCAATATATTCTTTATAATACATTTCCTTTTAGAATAAATATGTTTACTTTTGTCGAAAATTGTGTCTGATTTTAAGGTACGATGTACACATAGAACTTAGTCGCTGAAAAAACAGTCTCAGTTCGGAGGTCCATGGTTGTAACTGTCATATAAAAGATTTTTTATTTTAATAAATGATCCATTATTGAAAATCAACCAATAAGTGAAAAATACATTCAGTAAATTAAATGAATTAAACAGAATACAAGTAACCAAAGTTTGCACTTTCATTTCCCAACATTTTAAGTTAATGGGGTTAGAACCCTGTTATTCTAGACCCGCGATATGATAATTTATAAAATTACATTTTTGCACATTTAAAAGTGAATATCACAAACACTGTAAAATAAGAAAACAAAATTTTTAATTATGACAAACAGAAAAATTAATAGGAAACACTATAAGAAAAAAAAATCGTCACGCAACTGTAATAGTATTTTTAAAAAGTTTTTTGTTTTGCGGGAACTGCACCTGTAAAAATTCATATACATACATATTGAACATATGTGTATGGCTGGGTAGTCTGATTAGTATTTTCATACAATTATTGCTTTATACATTATGAAAACGATATCTTTAGTTTGTATCACTTGGAATAATACTAAAATCAAACGGCTGGATATCAGTGTGTGTGTTTTTTTCTTTTTTGGCTGAATGTTTTATCTATCCGCAAATGTAGTACAGCGTCGCATCGTGACAGATTTTATATTATTGAAAATTAGATTTGAGGTTGAGTGCTTTGCCGTTTATTGCATTTGTATGTTTTTTAATTTGTAGGTGTTCAAGTATATTTCTAGATATAAGAATGGTTTGTTTTATTTATGTTTTTTTTAAAGCGATACTATTGGTTGCGTACTTGTGTCCATTTAAAGATTCCTGTAGATGTTGGAATGTCTGTCCGTTGTACGAGGTAGGCGCCATAAATTCTCGGCCTGATATACAAAAAATTAAACTTGGAACAATATAAGAAGTTTTTCAGTCAAAATGTTCTATAACAGTCGATGTTCCAATTCTTGAAAGCCGCATTCGCGGATGGCAGCTTATGAAATGGCGATAGTATGGACCGGAGCATTATCGTGCATAATCGTACACCTTTTGTCTCCACATGTTTAAAAACGACTGCGCACATTCGACTCGACGTTCACGTTGGAGCAGAAAGAAGTCGCGGTACCCATCGAGTACTAATTTTCTTCATACCCAAATGGTCATGGAGAATTCGGCGAACATTTGTTTCGGAAATGTTTGTTATCACTGCTAATTCCTTCACTTTCAAATGGCGACCTTCTAGCACTAAATGTTTATTTATTGAAATTTGTTGAGGCCTTATCTCTTCAATTGATCGACCCGACCGATCAGCATCTTCCAGGGATTCTTGTCGCAAACGGAAACATCTTGCCCACTTTTTTACAGTTGAATACGAAGGAGATGAATCACCGTAAACATTTAATGTGATAAGGTGTATGCCCCTCTTTTGTTAAAAATTTAATGACCGCGCGGTATTCAATTTCCTTTACTTCAGATATTTTCGTGCGCTAGTCACGTTGGTTGGCTGGTTACTAAAAACTACTAAGCTTTGAACCGTCATATTTATGGTGTACACCTGGCGTATGTGCATGCATGACGTGACGGAGTTTGAACACGCTTGAACCTGTATAAGCCTGTCAGGCCGAGAATTTATGGCGTCTTCCTTGTACACGCCATCCTATTTGTTGGGTAAAGTTTGATCAGGTTATTGAAATTTTTGTTTGCTGTTCTTATGTCGTATGGTGATGGTATTTTATTGAGTCTCTCAGTTGAATTGGGGATGTATGGTATGGGTATATATTTTTTTGGATATTTGTATTTGACTGTAACTTTATTTTTGTGTTATAATTATAGTAAATGTGAAGTTCTTTTTTAATGATTTTGTTTATACAGCGTAGGGGATAGTTATTTTTTTGTAATGATGTTTTTATTTTTAGTTTCTGATATATAAATTGAGCTTGTTAAGTTTATAACTCTGTTGATTAGATTTTTTGCAACATTTTTTTGGAGTGATTTTGTTTAGTTGGATTTGTAATTGAGAAATCTGTCTGAGCAGTGGATTTTTGGTATAGCTTTGTTGAGAAGGTATTTTTGAATGTTCTATTGTGAGATCAAGAAGGAACCACAAAACAAAAAAAAACACGCACAGACGCTCTGATATCAATCCGTTTCATTTAAGTATTATTCCAAGTAATACAAACGAAACAAAAATACCTGAAAAGAAATCGTTTTCAAAATGTATAAAACAATAATTGAAAATACTAATCAAACTAACCATAACCTAACAATATGTTCAATATGTATATGCATTTTTACAACATGTACAGTTCTTACAAAAAAAAACTTGTTAAAAACCATATTACTGTTGCATAAAGATTTCTTTCCTTATTATGAGTATTTCCTATTTATTTTTCTGTTTGTCATATTTTAAAAAAAATTGTTTGTCTTATTTTACAGCGTTTGTGATGTTTACTATCAAACGTAGAAAAATGTAATTTTATAAATTATCGTATATCATATACAGAGTGTCCAGAAACTCTCCTGACAAACGAAGACCGGATATTCCTCAGGTAATTTTAAGACAATTTAACCCAATTCACCCTAGTCCGAAAATGCTTTCTAAGGGAGCTACAGCTCTTTGAAGATGACGCCTTGTAATTAGTTTTTTTTTAATATCTCCCGAACGCTTCTATTTAGAAAAACAAAAACTGGTATGCTTATTTATCCTCCAGAGATGAATCGATTCCATCAATTGCGAATTTCTAGTACCGGTCATAGGCGTCCGTTTTGGGTAGGTAAACGATTATTTTAAAGCATAACTTTTTTGTATTTAACTTCTAAGCATTTGTGATACTATATTATTAAATTTTCCAGGTATTCTAGTACTAAAAGGTACTCTTACTCTAAGTCGGTAGGATACACCGTTTTCTAGAAAAAACCATTTGAAAATTTTTCGTTTTTTCGTCATTTCATTTTTCGTCATTTCAACTTCGCGAACTGACAACAATTTGACAATTAAAAACGTAGGTTTTATTTCTGTTGGCAGTTCAGAGCGAACTAGTGCAAAAAATAATAAATTGAATTTTAATGACGAAAAAACGAAAAATTTTCAAATCGATTTTTCTAGAAAACGGTGTATCCTACCGACTTAAAGTAAGAGTACCTTTTAGTACTAGAATACCTGAAAATTTAATAATCTAGTGTTACAAATGCTTAAAAGTTAAAGACAAAAAAGTTATGCGTTAAAATAACCGTTTACCTACCCAAAACGGACGCCTATGACCTTAGGAAGCATTTTCGGACTAGGGTGAATTGGGTTAAATTGTCTTAAAATTATCTGAGGAATCTCTGGTCTTCGTTTGTCAGGAGAGTTTCTGGACACCCTGTATAACTTAAGAAACCATGAAGTAAACATTTTTTAAATGCAAGTATGTCATTTTTTTAAAATAATTAGCAATGCTAGCATTAGATTTTTTTATAGTTTAACTTCTATGTTTCTTCTCATGATGATATTATAAATAATATCGAAACGTAAAATAATTTTCAAAGTAATCCCACCTTCATAAAAGAGTGACAGCCGATTTGGGTTTTTCCTTTTTTTTTTTACGTAGCCTATAAGGAAGTATTGTGATGATGAAAATTTTCGACCTCTTCATGCTCTCTAGACAGGAATGTTACGAGTATAAAAGTATCAGAGAAATAATACATTTACTCTTATCGAATAGTGATTTTTTGCAAATATGTCGTACATTATGCATTCCGAAATATATATTTATCAAGAGTACAAAAGTATTTAGAACTGAATTTGGAATATTTTTTGTATAAATGAAATTTCAAAATTCGGAACGTAACACTTTTACTCTTAGCGAGTAACACTTTCTTTCAAATATCTCGCAAAGTATGCATTCTATAGAGATTTATTAAGAGAAATACAAGTACTTCTATTAGGATTTTAAATAATTTTTATATAATTTTTTTTTTTAAATTTGGTCTTGAAGTTAAAAAAGTCGTGTGGTGGCCACACCTCATTATTAGTGTTATTTAAAAATATTTATTTTTTGGAATTAAGAGCTCGTTACTCTATAAAATAATCCGAATTCAATTTGCATTCTCTATTACGAGTTGGGAATTTTATAAACTAACCGGTAAATTTGATAAATATTCAATAATTTATCACTTTTACCAAATTTAGTGGTAATTATGAATAATTAAACATAATCACTACTAAAATAATCTCATTTACCGTCACATATAGGCATATATCTACACACAAACGAACTTGAAACATCCAGACTCCCTTAGATAAATATCTGAACAAAAAAAAGAATATATTATTCCTCCTCTTTTGATGAACACAAAATAAACACGAGAAAATATCCTAATTACACCGATGACGACACATCATGCGAAACGTATGTAGTAGGTAGTACCTCTCGATTCAATTGTGTGATTCTATTTCGAAAAACATCTGCCTCATCGCAATAGTAATTTTCATCGTCGTAATTCGCGGCCGACCCATCAAAATCCGAAAAGAAACCGTTAGTAAATGACCACGTGCATCCAAGTTTACCCGAATTTCAGCTCTACGATGGGTGAGCGTTAGAAGCGGCACTAACTTTCTCACACTGGTCATACCGGTATGCAAATGAAGGGTCAGCATTTTTATATTTTTACCTATATTGTACGTAACCCTTTCCAGGTCTTCCTTTAGATTTGGTCAAAACCGGTTTTAAGAGGGTAGTGGCAGGGTAGATTGTTTACTGTTATCCAGATGGGGTCAGCTAGGGCGAGAGAGATATATCGGCGGTGTCAGGTATATAAAATCGACGCCGAACGATCCCGTTTTGTTTCCTCCGTGGATCACCGTGGTGATAGGGAAGCGGGTAGTTCATGTAAGAATTACTTGAAACAATCCAGTAATTGTGTCTTTGTAAAACGCGCAAGGAATAGAATAGAAATGCTTCGTTATTGACGCGAAAACAATTTCATACAGTTGGAATGTTTTAGCGAGTATTGCGAATTAAAAGAGTATATGTTTAGCTGCAAGGGGATGCAAATCAGTATTATACAGGCTGTTTCTAAAGCAAGCAATTCTATGAATTTTATAGTAATTGAGCCTTACTAGTTTAATTTATATTTCCTAACTTTTATTTTTGTATTTCCATTTCAACAGCATTATCAAAGGTTTAGATAAACTAATGAATCAGTGTATATTTAATTTAATTTTAATTGCCTCTCACGTTGGTCGCCAAAAATTGCTGCATGTTATTTCTTGATTACATTTGTAACTCAAATATATTTTTAAAGTAAATGTCACGTATTCCAGTAACTAAACTATTAAATTTTTTTTTTTAAATTTTTTTTTTCAATATTCATTGTAAGAATAATTTCTATGACATTTAGTGTATTACATAATTAGTCAAATTACGAATTAGTGAACAATGTATACTTTATTTAACTTTAATTATTTTTCCAATGACCCTCACGTTGGTCATCAAAAATAGTGGCCTCTATTGATAACATTTATAACTAAATTGGGCTTTTAAGGTAAATGTCACATATTACAATATCTTAGCTGTCAAAAATTCCTTTTTTTGTCAGGGTACATAATAAATATTAAATAAGTCCTCTGAAAAAATATTTTTGGCAGTATTTTTTCTTAGAATAATTTCCATGACTTTTAAAGTATTAATTACGTAATAAACCGAATAACGAATTAACAAATTAATTCATTTAATTTGTTAATTATCAAAGGTATACCTAAGAAGTTATGCTTTTATTCTAGATGTATGTGTTGTGTTTGTACGTTTTATTCTTTATTGCTTAAGGTTCTAGTTTTTAATTTAATGCTTTCGCTCACACACACACACACACAGAGAGAGAGAGAGAGAGAGAGAGAGTGTTTGCAAAAAATGCTTTTCCGATATCAGGGGACTTCAAAACGTAGAAATATCTGGAAGTCGAAAATTTTCGTCATCACAATACTTCCTTATACTACGTTTGAGAGAGTTATATGAATTTACTCGTGACGGTATTACTATAGAAGGATAGATTTGTCTTTGCAAATTGCAAATACAGGAATAAAAATACTTTCCTCAATAAATGAGCAATCAATTGGCACAACGTAAACCACATATTCACCAATTGAGTTTTATTTAACCCACTTGCAAGTAACGCCGCATAATGAACCCATGCGTTATTTATTTTATGAAAAATTAATTCTAGATGTGTGTAAGAAAAGAGCACAAGTTATTCTGTAACATTATGGTTAGGCTATACTTCCTTCATTTGATTTTAATTAATAGCAGAAAAAAGATAATTTTTCACATCTTTAAACTCTGTCAGAATGTATTTCAACTTCAGATATTGTATAAAAGGGATGATATTTGTAATTCCTAAGAAGAATGATAACTGTAATTTTCATAAAATAAATTGAATTAAAAAAAAATATAATATACCGTTTGACTGAAATAAAAGTAGATATAGGGAAATACAGACACGCACACATGTGCATGCAAACATGAAATGGAGGGGTACGATAGTAGGGGAGTACAGATGAGTTCATATCTGTGATATCGGGACACCGGGGTACCCAGGCTTTAGTGCAAAACGTTGAAAGTTAGTATGTAGACGTTTGCTTTAAGGAATTGCTGCGCTCTTTACGGCTTTTGTATAATATTTTGGTAACTGATGTATAATGTATTAACATTGAACTGAGACAAAACTCTATAAAATTTGTAACTAAAATAAAATTCTTATAAAAAATTAAATAAAATTCTCACATTTAAAACGAAACAAAATATTATACTTAATGAACTATACAAAATTTAATGTTGAAGATGTTCAAATGTCTGTCCCTCTTGCATCAAGCAGTACCCTAAACGATTATAAAACCCATTTCGTACATTCGATAGCATTTCAGGAGTAATCAATTTGTATGGCGTTAAGAATTTGTTCTCTTAAGCCATCCAAATCAATCGCTCTATTTCCTTCAGCGGTATTAATATTTGCGAGTTTGCTCAGATACAATGTATGTACGTTCACGCTCTAAAGTTAGGGAACGAATGTGTTGTCCCCGCTCTCGATCTCCCCACTATCTCCCCACACCACCGGTCTTATACATAGGTACATGTTTATGTGTGTGTATTTGAAGATGCATATTAACTTTTAACTACGACAATCTGTATAACCATATTGTCACTTTTTTTTGAAAACCACGAAATCCCATATAAAAGAAATCTGGTCGGTTTTGCATCTGATAGGGCAAATGTTATGGCAGGACAGCATCGCTCAGTAATGACTTTATTGCAAAATGACATTCCAAAGCTTTTTGTAATGAAATGTATATGTCACTCCTTCCATTTGTGCGCTTCATATGCATGTGAAAAGCTATACCTCCCTATATAGAGAAGCTCACAAGAGATATCTATAATTACTTTGCTCATAGTCCCAAACGGAATATACCGAGTTTCAAGTATTTTGTAATACAAAAATCCATAAAATTTTACGCCCATGTCGAACCCGATGGTTATCTGTACATAGCGTTGTTTCGCGGTTATTAAAACAGTATGGACCTCTACAGTTATATTTCACTGAAGTCGCTAGTACTAATGATATCATGTCTGTAGATAACATATTGAAAACATTAAATGATCCTGTTACAAAGTTGTTTTTACAATTTTTAGAATTTGTTCTTTCTTTTTTAATAACATGAATAAGGAAATGCAATCTGAACACCCTAAAATACATTGTCTATTTAAAAACATACTTACTATTATAAAAACGTTATTCGATTCTTTCATAAAAAGGGATTACCTTCAAGGTATTTCAGTGGCAGACGTAGATTTTAAAAATTCTAGACATTACCTACAGACTGAGGATATGTATTTAAGCGCAAAAGTGATACAAACAATATCCAGCACGTCACTTATCAAAGAACAATTATCCTTTTTTTAAACTAAGATGCTTGGATTTTTATGTAGAAGGATGTGATCAAGTAATTAAACGGTTTCCTTTAAAGAATAATGCTTTGGAAAAATTTCAGTTTTTAGATCCAGTAGTTGTAAAATCAGGATCAATTCAATCTATTACCGACATAGCACTTATTTTCCCGGATTTTTTATACAATTCCGACCTTCAGACTTTGAACAATGAATGGCGTATTTTAAAAAATACTAACGAAATTAACTCTTTTTCTGATAATGTAGAATTATTTTGGCAAAAAGTAGAAACGACGACATTCGGCGACGGAACACGTAAATATAATTGTCTTACAAAATTTGTTTTTAATTTACTTTGTTTGGCGCATTCTTCGGCCAATGTTGAAAGAATTTTTTCTACGGTCAATAATTTAAAAACTAAACAGAGAAACAAGCTACGTACGGATACAATCAACGGGTTAATTCTTGCTAAGCAATACATTGGAAATAAAAGTTGCTTTGATTTTCCAATTGGAAAAAAAACTAACTTTGCGAATAGCTAAGCATACACTCTATGAAGATGGCGAAAACGAGTAATTTTTTGTAAAAAGGGTTTTTTTTAAAGATTTGTTTTCAAATTTTATATTCTATTTAATGTATATGTTACTTATATCAAATTTTATATTCTATTTAATGTATGTTACTTATATATTGTTCTAAATAATAAATAAAAGAATATATTCCTAAAAAAAGCTGTAAATTCTTTAATCTACCGATATTTTCTTTAATCTACCGAATATTGCCGACCTTTCTACCGATCTAGTAAGAGTCAGGGTTACCATCACTGGTCTCAACAGTAGAACTTCGTATGAAGCTAAACATATAAAATACAATATCCATATTATTCAATATGTATGGAAATTAAAGATGGGTACGAATTTAATTGAACTGATTTTTTTATGTCGAAACCTTTTTTTGCAACTACAACCCGAGCATCTTTATTGTACATTCTTATATCAATTTTTGAAGTAATGAAAAAAGGAAAGTATCATATAAAGAATTATAATTTTTTTCTTCATTTATTAAATACATTAAATAGGACATGCTTTTTTTTCATCATTTTCCTGCGCAAAAGTCCAATACATTTTTCTTTAAATTAGTTACAACTATGATAGCCTGTATTGATACAACGTACAAAGATTATCCAATTGTCACATATCACTGTCAAAATTTATCATCGAGCAATAAGACGAAATTAAAACAAGTACAATTTGTCTTCAGGAGTTATTATTAACTTTAGCAGGTACTGGGTATGCTTTTTAATGAAGATAATTGTATTGTTTTTATACCAGCACGTCATGGTCTCATGAACAGATGGAGGAGTAAACTAACTAGTAGTAGTAGTTTAGAAGTAAAATAACTTGTTGTTTTTGGCCATTAATATTTTCTATAATTTAAGAGCGAAAAAATTTGGAGAAATTGCTTTTAAAAGTGTAGGCTTTAAGATTTCGAAACTTCCAAAACCTCTTATAAGCACGTTCTCTTCAAACGGGGTCGCGTATTAAAACATAATTATGAGTAATATACAAGCACACTCCAATTTATTTCAAAGAATATTATTTTATCTGCTAGGTAAAATGATAAAGTAGAAATGTAAAGAGGGAGGACAATTCTTACTAAAGTATGTATCATCATTATACGTATGGTAATTAAAGATACCTTGATGGAATCGCGCGCTTGCAATTACATATAATAGAGAAATTTACAATTATCAATTTTTAATATTACCAATTAAATACATTTTGTCAAAAGCATTATTTGTTTGACTTGAAGTCCCACTTTAATTGTCTAATTTATTTAATGTTATAAACAAGAATATTTATAATTTAAAAAATAGATAATTACCAAGATTGTTATTTGTTTTGAAAAGAAAATTGCAATGAGCAACAATTATTAATCCCCAATCGTTTCAACATTGATAATAGGCTCATTAATAATTGTCCAATTTAACATTTATATATAACTTCGAGCTTGATCATGCGATCGATTATCGTAGCAGACAATAATATTGTGTGTTTATGGCACATGATTATGGCACATGATTAAACCAAATGGGTAATATTTTGCTAGCAGAGTAGGTCATCACAAACCATTAAATTCGAAATATTGCAACAATGGTATACGACTTTATTTATCAATATAAGTTCCAGAAGGTAATCGTCCAACGTACTATGAACTCAATATTACTTACTACTATTGATCGGATTCATTGCTGAACATAATGAATAGGATTGAAACCGACTGTAACAAACTAACGAATCAGAGTGTATTTAATTTAATTTTAATTATTTTGCTAGTGACCCTCACGTTGGTCGTCAAAAATTATTACATGTTATTTTTTGATTACATTTGTAACTAAAATATACTTTTAAGGTAAATGTCACGTATTCCAGTAACTTAACTATGAAATATTACTCTTCTTCAAGATATATAATAAATATTAAATCGTTTAAAAATATATTTTTTGTCAATATCCCTTGTAAGAATAATTTCTATGAGATTTAGTGTATTACATAATTAATCAAATTACGAATTAGTGAAACAATGTATACTTTATTTAACTTTAATTATCTTGTCAATGACCCTCACGTTGGTCATTAAAAATAGTGGCATCTATTGATCACATTTATAACTAAATTGGGCTTTTAAGGTAAATGTCACATATTGCAATATGTTAGCTATCAAAAATTCCTTTTTTTTGTCAGGGTACATAATAAATATTAAATATAAATAAGTCCTTTGAAAAAACATTTTTGACAGTATTTTTTCTTAGAATAATTTCCATGACTTTTAAATTATTAATTACATAATAAACCGAATAACGAATTATTAACAAATTAATTCATTTCATTTTAATTATTTCTCCAGTGCCCCTTACGTTAGTCGTCAAAAATTGTTTCTTGCCTTCTGTTGATTACATTTATAACAAAAATGTCCTTTTAACGTAAATGTCACATTCCGATATCTTAACCATAAAAAATGACAATTTTTTAGGGTACGTCATAAATATGAATATTTTTTTTGTATTTTCTCTAAGAATAATTTTCATGATATTAAATATATTACATAATAAACAGAAAAACAAATTAACAAATGAATGTATAGTTCATTTAACTTTAATTATTTTTCCAGTGTCCCTTACGTTGGTCGTCAAAAGTTTTTATGTGCCTTCTATTAATTACATTTATAACTAAAATTCCACAAACTGAACTATTAAAAATTACTCTGTTCTGTGGTATAAAAGAATTACTTTTAAAGGTACCTACGAAACTTTAGTAACAATCGTAGCCAAAAGTTAACCAATTCTTAATAAATTATGTAGTCTTTTCCATAAGTTAAAACAACTACTTTTACTGCAGGTTCGTGTGGATTTGCTTTTGTTTCATCTATTATTTTCTCAATAATTGAATATCTGATATCATTTATTTAACGTTCTTGTTTCAAATATGTATAAAATGTAACTCGCTGAACGCACGGAATGCTTCTTTGTAAGCACAAATAAACTATGATCCAATAAATCTAATTATTTCGTCATTTCAAACAAAGAATCTTAAACAATCTGGCTCGCATTCAATTTCTCCTTTATTTATTTATGTGCATTCAATCAAATTGATAGCAGTTTTAAGGAATATTTTTAATAAGAAAATTCTTAACTTACAATTTAATATATTTTCACAGACTCTAGGAAGAAATAATCACGAATTGATCTTTAATTATTTAGAACAGCTCTGTCAGCTTTCTTGAAACACAATCTTCCCATTCTGTCTAATTACTGTATTTATTCCAATAGAATTCGTCGGAATTTAAAACTACCAAGCACAAAATTTTACGTTTTATAGCAGAAATTGATAATTTATAATTATTACTTTGAAAATAGATAAATTTAATATTTGAAATTAACATTGTTTAAAAATAATAAAATATATTTTACTACAATTACTGAATATAAACTTTTTATAAAATAGACAAAAATGCACACAAAATGATAATAAATTGAACAAAAATTAAAATTATATTGTTTCACGAAAGTGACATCTTTCTTTGGATAGGTCAAATACAATTGTATAAAACTGAATTCACTGTAAGTGTTTATCGACAATGAAGGGTTCTGCTTCACCTCTTCCTATGTGTAGTACTCTAAGAGAGATGGCGGCACCTACCCCACAGAGTTTTTAGTTAGGGCTGAGGGTATAAAATATCTATTTTTTATACATTAGACGCTGACTTACCTGTTCATTTAGGGCATACATGTTTATTGGGATACACTATTCTCCTCCCGGTGCTGTTTTCCCCTTTGGAAATAGTACACTCTTAAATCTCTGAATACAGGAGTATTTTTTATATATAAATTTAGATATGGCTCGTATTACAGTTCTTTTTTTCAATGTTATTAACCTCAGTGTTGTTTTTACACTTACACAGTTTTTTTTAGTTTTTTTATGTGATATACAGACAAGAACGGGCATAATTATTGTTTTTTTATTTTTCGAATTAATTGATTAAAATAGTTTTATAATTCATATAAAAAAAAATATAGGTTTCGCTTGATAAAAAATTATATTTTAGAGATGGTAATTTAATAAAGCCAGGATAATTTTTGGAATATTGAATGACTCAAGCATGTATGTAGTAGTTACAAGAAGCAAACCTTCTTGTATGTAAGTAAATATTTTGATTTATGTCGAACATTTTGGTTTCAGTTCAATTTTTTATATCTTTTGTAATCTATGGCAGTCAATAAGTAAATTATTATTATTAAATATCTTTAATTAATTGTGTTTAGTAATAACACCTTGATCTATATTTAGGGGTGGCCAATTTTTTTGGGAAGAGTGCCACTACCTGAAAAAAAATGATGCGTTCCATTTCCAATTTTTCTAACATACTGAAAAATATAAAAAAGGTGAAAAAATGTTACTTATAGGTTGATTATGGGATTTTCTCGCAAATAGCACATGTTTTCTCATGTAAGTCTGAGTAGCGAAGATTTAAAAAATAATATAATAAATACACCAAAAGTTCAAAACTAAGATTCTATTGTTAATAAATAATTATTAAATAGTCAGTATAATGTGGCTTTTGAATTTTCAGTTTTTTCTCATCTATATTAAGATTTTTTCTTGAAGGTGCCAACAAATTTAGGTGCTTAGCAGTGGCGTAGATAAGGCGCCAGCAGAATCCGCAATGCGGGGGGAGGGGGCAAAAAATTCAGGGGCCCCGCACTAGTAATGAAATTTACAAAACTGTTTCTGTTTTATCCTTCATGTATAAAAAATGTGTATGTTATTTTATATGTAGGTACTTGTTTTCTAGTATTAAAAATTATAACTGCATGCATTTGTATTTTTACTCTGAAAACGTTGGTCCAGTTTTATTTTTTTATTGTTCGCATTACTCTTTCAGTTCCAAGAAAATATCACATCTGGTATTGACAATTTGCTCTTTCTTAAAAAGAAATGAAATATCTCTACCCACAGTATGACCACATTTTCTGCCTGAACACAGGCACATATAAAAAAGGTTTATGTTTTTACCTAACGTTTGGCCTGCACCCCCTGTACATCTTACAGTTTTACAACAGATGTCACAAATGCTTTCTAACAAGTAGGTAATATATAGTCCGTCTAAAATACCATGCTTTTATGAGCTAAAAAAAATTACAAATTCATTAGAGACAGACAACGATAATAATTTTGCATTTTACTTGTACTATGAAGTTATATGACTATGACTTGAAATTACGAAATTATGAAAAGGCACGTTTATTTCATAAAACTGCATTTGCACATTTGGTTTCCTACTATTGAAAAAAAGACGTTTTGGCATTTTGTCTTCTAATTAGCTTTCTTTGTGTTTTTTGATATGTATTATTATAAAATAAACAACTAAATATAATTTAGATTTTTTTATTATAAAATAATAATCACCTTCTATACTACTATCTCTAAACAAGTATTTTGGAAGGGCCCCTAAAAATTTTGCGGGGCGGGGCTAATTTTTTTATCTACGCCACTGGCGCTTAGGTGCATATCAGTTAATTTTGAACGATATTTTGATTTTATTATATTCAGAATAGACAACATTTGTTCATAGACATTTGTTGATCCAAAGCTACAACAATATCTGACAGCCAAATCGTGTAAATTTGGAAAATTACTAGTTGGTACAAATTTCCAAAATTCAATATAATTTGCATCACTTGCACTTGAAATAAGTGCCATATATTTGCCTTTCAATATAGCATTGTGCTGTAGATCAATAATTTCGATTTGAATTTCAAGTGGGTAACAATTAACGTCTTGCAGAGAAATTGAAAAACATTTGTGAAAAGATCAGCATTTTTTTTATCGTCTTGAAAATCATCAAAACTAGCCCTGAATGAATCCTGCAAAATGGATATTATATATTTAAATTTATCATAGTTCCAAGCATTATTGATTTTGATAGCTAGTTCCTGCATTAATGTGAAATGTGTTAATCTTTTTGCTCCAAAATCAAAACAAAAAAGCGAAAGTTTGTGCCCAAAATAAGATATATGACAAACGAGAGTAGGCAAAATAGAATCTTTTCCCTGTAATCTTAAATTTAATATATTTAAATATCCTATAATATCGGTGAGAAAAGCAAAATCCCATAACCAATTTTCACTCTGAAGTAGCAAGCACTTCACTGGACAGTTCATTGTTTCTTTCCAGATATTTTAAAGCACATTTCTTGAAATTCCAAAATCTCGCTAGAGCACTTCCCACTTTGAAAAACCAGCGCATACTACACGTAATCGTCATCGATTCATAGGTCGAGCTCCTATTTTGTTGATACAGCACGCTACAGGGTCAACTACATAAGAGAGGTTTAAATCCTTGGCACAAAGAACTTCTTGATGGATAATACAATGGTACTTAAAAACTTTTATTCTCAAATAATTTTCAAGCAATGTAACAAAAACTTTTATTCTGTCAACCAAGCAAGGTGTTCCATATATGCAAGCACTGTCTAACTTTTTCCACTTTACTTTCTTAACTTCAATTACATTTTTAAGTTCTTTAAAATTGTTCTCACCTGTAGTGAAAACTAGTCGGCGCAAATCAGAAAGTTCTTCCGCAATATCAAAATTATCGTTTGTGCAACGTACAAATATGCTTAACTGAGCATTATCTGTGATGTCACGGGTTTCATTAAAAGCTAATGAGAACTATTTGGAGTACTGTAGTTCAGAGACAGTTTTTTGTCAACATCCAGACCCATGTTTTCTATACGACGCGTAACGGTATTTACAGACAAAGCTATTTTATCAACCATATTTTTTAAGTTTAAAGTCCGTCAGAATAGAGTTTTTTCTCGGGGGCTAACAGCCGAGAAAGTTCATGAGAAGCCTTCACCATAGTTTCCATATCGCCATTTCTCGTCTGGAACAAGGGTTGTTAGCCGGCTAAAGATTTCTTTAGGGGAAAAAATAATAATGATTAATATTTTTTCAATTCTCTTTATATTTAAATAAATCTTTGCGTGCCACTCTTAAAACTTCGCCGTGTCACGGGTTGGCCATACCTAGTCTATATAATATTGATACATCTTGGACTTCTATCTTTGTAGAAACTCACGGAGGCACATTTATTTAAATGTAAATTATAGGACAAATGTTTCGTTCTTCATAATTCACTTGGCTTCTAAATTTTCTCCACACTCATTATAATAAAATTATTATCGATATAATTCCAGGAAATTAGTATGTAATTTGTAACTCATTTAAACTTTACAAAGGAATACTCTAAACTTAAATTATTTGTTCGTGGTTGTGTACGCAATTGATTGTTTCTCTGTATTCTGCGTTCAGCAAGTTTTCTAATTTATACTGAATAACTAAATTTCACGATAATTTACATAAGTATTTATGAAACGAAACAGTCATTGTCACATGCAAGTAATAATATATTGAACATAACTTTGTTTTAAACATCGTAAATCCTTATATTTACATTTATTATTTGTTCCGGCAAACGCTAGAATTTACTAAGGCTTTTGACAATTGAAATGAAAACGATTACATAATCGTTTCTCCGATTTCTGTTTTAAAACCATATAAACTGAAAATGAATTGCAAACACTGTTCTTTGTATGTGGTGTAACTGTTTATATAAGGTGTTAAACAATTATAAATAACTATTGCATATACACGAGATACAAAAATATTAATACTTAATTATCAATAGTTTTACATTAAAAAAATCGAGTAAAATGCCGTCGTAAATATCTGCCCTCGATATATCGACCTGATAACATGCAGAAGGAAGTCAAAAGAGTTCGTAATGTATTACGATCTCAGTGAAAGAAATTTGGAGCATCATCAAAGCAGTTTTAAGAAATTACAATATAGTAATCTCTCAACAATTTAAAATTTTATGATTTGTTATAGTAAGTGTAAACAATTTCTACTAATTACATTATTGTACAGGTGTGACTTTCAAGATTAATATGTAAAATCGCTCAAAACTAAAATTGAAAATTTATTTTGAAAGCATCTCAAAAATGCAATTTCGTACTTAAAAATATACAAAAATCAGGTGCAGAAATTTGTATGATTCACTGCACCATAGGAGGTCACTTTCATCATCTATTTCCAACACAAATAATAAATGGTTCAAGTTTAAGGTATCATTCACTAAGACGTCCCAGATTTTTCTTTTTAAGTAGGTAGACTTTCCGCTGTCTTGTAAAAATTAAAGGGTTTTTAAAAAGAAACAAACACGAAGTACTGTGTCCAGACATATCATCTGTAAGCAAACCGTTGAAAAGAACTGATTGTGAGTTTTCAACTCCAGTGCATTCAAATTCTTCTGCAAATTGCACGGACGAAAAAGATATAAACGATGTTCTGCATGTGTCATTTTCAAGTGAACTGGCGTATGTTCGAACCAGAACTCATTACTCCATGAAAAGGAACTGGTATTTGAAATTTAAATTAATATATAAAAATAAATTGATTTGTTTGCCGGCTAAGCTCAATTCTTTATCCCAGGGCGATCCGGATAACAGAGATAATAAATTAACAGTTTCCTAGAGCATCATTGGGTGTAATATAATAAAATACCATTGTATAAGTTTAGATAATAATTATATTAGAAATCAGTGATTTTATAGTTTATTACAAACAAAGTAACATACTTATAAAACAACACATCAACAAATAGGTTCAATACATTTTTATAATGGTAACATTTAGTAAAATTTACGCATATTGTTCATTATAACACAGGCTAAAAATAAGAACTCAGGCTAAACGTGTCTCATATACATCCATGTATATACTACAACGCTAAAAATATATCAAATTACATTATCGATTACACTTTAGAGACGTTGTTAAGTTATTAAATATATTTATCTCATCTGGATAAATATATTTATTTATTTCGTCTCTGCTTGAAACGGAGTTATTATGTTTACTTCCTTATTTTATTAATACATTTACATACAATAATTTCTTAAATACTTTATTTTAATACTTCCCTCTTCTTTCTTGATTCGATGGAAATCTTCTTATCGTCGATGCTTTCAAGTTGAATCTTCTTATTCGATGAATAGGGCGCTAGCAGCTTTCCATTGGATTTTCTATTTTCAACGAACAAGACGTTGAGAATTTGCATACACTGCTAATTGTAGAACAAAATCTTTGTAACAGAAGATATAATAACTTGAACACTTCAACTTGAATACTTAATTTCACAAGGTTCTACTTGTAAATATATATTTATTTAACAGCCGCGCTGTTTATGCAACTGTTGGAGCCAATACACTATTTGTCGATCCTCTGCTTGAAGTCTACTTTAACCTTCTTACAGTTCACTTGTCGACTCTCTACTTGAAGTCTATTTGTCGACTCTCTACTTCAAATCTATTTTCCGACTCTCTGCTTACAACACGTATTTTTCTTCTTATAGTTTCAAACCTGGGATTCCCTTTTTTCTATATTGTCTGGGTATTCCCTTTACGGTTCACACACAAATTCACGTATGCCGTGAGAAGTTATAGATATCGCGGCGCTTATCTTACACTAACATAAACATTTGGCGCCACAATGCTTATACATACTAAAACTTATTTATATACATATGAATACATGGGAATTAAACTTGTCGTAAACAATTCTCAAAGACGTTTTACTTTATAATGATAACCGAAACCACCAATTCCGATAGCTCATTCTACAAACATAAAAGAAAGGTATGACAGTATTACAACAAAGTGAAAGCACCACACAGTCGATCATAATGGCATCAGTAATAAGCTAATGTATGAGGGCACAATTAAGGAATTAATCAAAGCAATTAATTCATTTTAATATAATTTATTTCCTGGAATACATCCAGCAGAAGCTAACTTGATATAAGTAACAATAATTGTAATTACGATAATAATATTTTGTGCAATAATAACGTTACTAATCAGAAATTACCACAAAGCAATCCTGTAAACAGTAATAATTCTAAATACAGATATGTACTTGTTTTAAATAACGTCAAAATGAGCTATTAACACACATTTTTCCCAAGGGACGCCTTCACGATGACAACGTTCACGAGCATGTTACACATTACGCACATTTGATGAACATTTTAATTGCTAAAAACACAAACGAAGTTGCGAGCGCGCTCGTAGGCGCCCCTCTTCCAGCTTGATATATCGCACGCGGCACAATTTCGGAACAGTTAAACAAGAGTTGAAAACAGTTCTAACTTAATTAGTTTTATAATTAAAACACTTTAAAATTGTCAAATACGGTCTTTATTATTGCGGTCACGGTGTTTTCTGGTTTGCATTTTGTATTCGTACAATTGGTACTTACTGTATCCGACGAAGTGTAAATTTTTAAATTCGCAATCTGTACTGGGTTAACCTGTTTCCGTAAATCCTTTTAGAAGGTTCAGCGATATTTAAAAATTTATTGATGAAAAGCACTTTTGTGTAATGCATTTATCTGAAATGTAATTAAACGTGAACGGAAGATTGTATTTTAACAAATAAATAAATTATTTTATATTTTAATACTGTTATCTTCTTACAAAATAAAACTGAATAAACCGAAAATTCCTTCCGAAATCTGAATATTTTATAACAGAATTATTTAAAATCCAATTCTAAAAGTGGGTTTACATTATAAGATTTTCCTTAGGATTGACGTAAGATTAGTCTTATGAAAAATCTTAATGTCGTATGTGTTTGTTTACATATTATGATATTTTTTGAGAGAGGCTGTCATAAGCAAGACTTAGCAAAATTCCTAAGCGAACATAGCGGATCATAAGGAATAGGAAAGTACTTATTCTTTATGTGTCTTTATGAGTCGGTGAGAGCATTTTTCGTAATTTCAAATTTCCCAGAGTGCTGTCAGCGGTTGTCTGTTTGTGATCTGTCCATAGACCTCTTAAGGCGGATCCACATCAATAAAAAATCATCTTGTACGTTGAATTTTGAAATTCAGCAAAAATATTTGCGTCGCAAATTTAAATCTGGTTAAGTATTTTACCAAGTAAATATTTATCTTGTGTGTTGTACGGCCGAATCCACGTGTGCAGGTTTGTTCATGCAGAGCGCAATAGTTTCCAACTAGAGAGCCTGTTATTATATTAATAAACACGTGTCGGGAGTATAGTCGTCGTAAGTCGCATAATAAGATAACCAATAAACGACTAACAAAATAAATACAATAAAATACCATGGAATGGAGCAATGAGGATTCATTGCACCTTATTCAGGAATATTCAAAACATGACATGTTATGGAACCCAAAACACTGTCAGCATTACAATAAAATAAAAAAAGCTGATGCCTGGGGCACAATAGCTAAAGCATGTAGTATTGGAGTTGAAGAAGCAAAGAAAAAAATGTCAAGCTTGTTGGGGGCTTTTTCATAATTTTCGGTCCAATCAAATTAAGGAGAACTTCAAAATCTGCTTGTGACATCCGAAGAAAATTGTAAAACTGTCCTGTTGTCTCATCAGCAGCTAGTGTTCATAGTATTTTTTCACCACCATTTTGTCTTCTATGTAGAAAAAGCTGTGTTGTCCAGTAACGCCGTTCTGTGCTCACTCTCTTTGTGCGGTGTAGATAATCCGATATAATTATGAACAATGCACATTTCTTTTTTAAAATATGAGACATGATCAATCACCCAAACATAGGTATTTACGCAGAAATATGAAACAAAACTACAGATGAACTCAGAATCAAGTCCACATTAACACTATTGTGCGACGCAAATCTCTTTGAAGTTGGCTGGAAAACCGACAGCACAACGGATAGCGTGCGTTGTTCGTCATGAAACTATTTGTGTGCATTTCTATGCGGCGCACAGTCCACACCAACAAATATTTCAACGAACACGAGCAAATTTGTGTCAAATACAACGCACAACGCAAATTTTTATTGATGTGGATCCGCCTTTGGACTGAGCTTAGAAAGAGAGGCATTGATATAAACGAACGAGGGAGATAGATAGATCTCCATCAGCTGTAGTATGGCAAAACACCATATAATCCTATGTTGAACATATATGTATTTTAATTAAAAAAATATATATTCGTGTGAAAATTTGTGTATAAAGTGGCATAAACTAGTAAACATAAGGTTAATACACATTATTAGTAGGTAGTAAACAGAATGCAAGTTTTATTTTATAGAAAAAGACGAAATATCGTCGGTCAATAACAAAAAAGGAATACGGTTTAGTAGGCAATAAATGCCCATTAAATCGTTTTCCTTACTATACTATACTTATTTTTTATTAGTTTATAGTCTCTTGTGTTCGTTTTTAATGTCTGCATGTGGTAGAAAAAGTATAAATATTCTTTTTTAGTTTAGTTCTGGATAATTTTTGTTAGAAGTTCTTAAGTAGTGTTTAATATAAGGAGTTTAGGTGTAGATACTTAATTACTTTAAGTTTAAATTGGGCTGTAAGTATACATAGACATCGTTTTGTTGTTCTAGTTCCCATTTTAACTAATTATTTTTCTATTTTCCCTATAAACAATTTATTAAAGTTCATTATAACAGTTCAAAATTGTTATGGGTGTACGGCTAGATATAGGAAGGATTTGAAGTTGCAAAATTGTGTGGACAGATTATCAAATCCAATTTGGACATTGTGTGAAGGGTACTGTTCCTTCAGTCTTCAATTTTTCATCTCATTTAATGCAGAAAACATCCAAATTACGTATAGCTGGATTAAAACTGGAAAAGGAACGGAGTATTCCACCTCATATGTAGTATGGAAGAGAGTACATAAACGATTAACATTATTAAAATTGTTTGTAATTGACAATTTAAACAATCATAAGAATGTTCTCGCATCATATCACGACACAAAAGTTTAAGTAATTCCTTTAGCAAAGTAGGTGTAAGAAACAATATTTTGATACTTATTCACTATTCATTTCAATTTTACCAATATTTTTTTTTACTTGGTCGTGTTAGAGTCTACTAATATTATTATTTTTAAAGTACCTATACACTTAGTATTAAAACTTCCCACAATATATGTTTAAATATTAATAATCATGGTTAGTAATGAAAAATATTTTTACAGCATAAAATATGTTTCAACTGCTGGCATTTACCTAATAAAATTATTTACTTCAATTTACATAAAATACTTGTATATGAGAAATTATTAATTTTTTGGAGAAAAATTGAGGTATCGCTTTTTAAAAATTAATATATTAATGTATTTTTAAAAATGTAATAAACATATTTTAATTGAACCAAGTTTGTGTTTTTCTTTGTTAGATGTTCAAAATTAATGAAATTCCTATTTAATGTTCAAGATGTTATACAATATTATTATAAAAAAAAATATAAATATAATTTATTTCATCTTTTTATTATATTGTTACTTTAGTTTAAAGTTCCTTTACATTAGGTACATATTTTCTTATTATTACCTTTAAAAAAATAAAAATACTACCGATAGTCATATTTTATGCATTTAAACTAGTGGTAAACTCCCTCGTCTTTTGCCATACCTCACGTGACCTAAATCTATCGCTCTGTGTCCCACGAGTTGTACAGCCAGTAGTGCTATCGAACCCTTTCGTTTATATCGATGCTCGCTACACTTATTTGATGGAACGGTTAGTCCATATACCGTTTGACTGAAATAAAAGTAGATATAGGGAAACACAGACACGCACACATGTGCATGCAAACATGAAATGGAGGGGTACGATAATAGGGGAATACAGATGAGTTCATATCGGGACACCGGGTACCGAGACCGAGGCTTCAGTGCAAAACGTTGAAATCTAGTATGCAGACGTTTGCTTTAAGGAATTGCTCCGCTATTTTGGTAATTGATGTATAATGTATTAACATTGAACTGAAACAAAACTATAAAAATTATAACTAAAATAAAATTCTCACATTTAAAACGAAACAAAATATTATAATGAACTATACAAATAAATTTTGCACGTCTTTGTACGAATTATCCTTCGCATACCATAACACAATCTGTATTTTTTCCTCGACAGCTAAGGGCATTTTATTTTAATATTTGCGAGTCTTGCTCAGACACAATGTAAGTTCCCGCTCTAAAGATACGGAACGAATGCCATGTGCGCATGGTGTTCGCGCTCTCGGTCTCCCCACACCACCGGTCTTATGGTGGTGTGGGTAAACCGAGAGCCACATTCTTGAACTGTTGTATACATACATACATAGGTACATGTTTATGTGTGTGTATTTGAAGATGCATATTAACTTTTAAATACGACAATCTGTATATAACAGGTCTATGGATCTGTCAGTTGTTTGAGGTTAGCTTGTAGCGTCATATCAGCTGTGTTATTATTATTATTAGTAATTGTTGCGACCTGATGGTCTTTAACGGTTCCACAATGATTTAGTGGTAGCTCGTTTCTTATTGTAGTTGCTGAAGGACCAGTATACTGTGGGTATACACCATGTTTTTCTTGCAGTTAGGAACACTCACATAAACGCTTCCTTGTTGTTAAATTAATACTTTTATTTAAACTGTACAGATGATTTTGAATTGATTTGATAACTTATGATTAACAAAATTATAAGCTCTGCCGCGATTGTAGGTACTATTTTTTGCTACCGAGTAATGTAAATACTTCGTGAACTCAATAGACCTTCCAATGCTATCCACTGTCTTGTGTGAGTTTTAAATTGGTAATGTTTACTGTTTTTTAACGGACTAAATCGTTCTCTGCTTAAAAGTAAAATCTTCTCCCTCTACAAAGTGTGAGAGACAATAAATGATGTATTATTTCTGTATCACGATACGTTTGGTTTTTCCTACGTTCCCTTATCACAAGTGAAAGGATCTAATTGCATATTGATGGTAATAAAATAGTCCTTTCAATATCTATTCAGATATGAAGGTACAAATTGTTTTATTGTGGGAAAGTTCAGCTGTAGAACTATTAAATATCTATTTGCAAGCATGACTATGAATAAATTATAAAATAAACAGATTTAATGATGCTTTAGAATTACCTTCCAATAATACCTACACAATGTAATATAATTTGCATTTTAATAAGTTAATAAACCTTACGAAAAATAATTATTATTAAATTTGGCTTGGCTTAAACAGTAATAGTTACAGCAAAACAGGTTAAAAAATGGAAAATAATGGAAAGACGGAGAATAAAAAGGTAAAACAATTATTATTATTATTATTATTATACGTAGAAGTCGAGAAAATCATTTTTTTTTGTAAATAGATTGAATGGACCCGAGAAATAACGCAGAAATTAATCACACTGTATGAAGAAAACCCGTGCCTTTTTGACACGAAACATCCGTTTTACAGCAACAAGCATGCCCGGTAAGACGCGCATTTTAAAATTTGCGAATCATTCAAAGAAATAATGCCTGCAATCACAACGGAAGATGTCAAGAAGAAACTAATAAATCTGCGTTCGCAGTTCACACATGAACATGGCAAACTAAAAGGATTCGCTTCAAGGATTTTTTTCCAAATCAGTTATAAAAGTTTGTTTTCTCCATTCACCTTCAGTAAGGGTTATTGTTTCTGTATCTTCGAACTCAATTCCTTTCAGATAAGTTTTTCCATCTTTATGTTTGATGTAATTGTGCAAAACACAACAAGCTAGTGCGACATCTTGAACTTTACGGACTTCTAAATTTATATCTTTTTGTAACACTTGAAACCTGTAGTTAAAATTCCAAAAGCGTTCTCCGCTATCCTTCGAGCTCGACTCAACCTATAGTTGAAGATTTTTTCTTCTTTTGTTGATTTCTGACCCCATGGTTTCATTAGTCTTTTAGTAAGTCTGAAAGCATCATCGACCACAATAACATAGGGTGTTTTCATTTGACTGCCAGGTAAATAATCATCAGGTGGAAAGTTTAAGGTATTGTTTTCCTTTGCAGAACATAAAGTGCTGTTGTTATATACTCCCCAATCACTTATTCGACCATTACATCCCACATCAATATAAAGAAAATTATAATCAGCATCTACCAGGGCCATTAGAAATATACCATTAAAACCTTTGTAGTTGTAGTAAAATGATCCATCTTTTTTCTTGACACGAAATGCAATGTGTTTTCCGTCGCGAGCACCTAAGCAATTGGGGAAATTCGACTGCTTATAAAAATTTGATATAATTTTTTTCCAATGATGTTCTTCTTTAGGTGTGGAAAGATATTCAACTTGTAAAGTCTCGTAAATAGCTTTTACTGTTTCTAGAATAATGTGTGATATAGATGGTACTGAAATTCTGAAACTATATTGCAGACTTTGAAAAGTTTCTCCTGTACCAAGATATCTTAGTGTTAGCACTAATCGAGAATGCTTTTTCTGAAAGTTGTATCCTGTCTACACCTTTTTGGGCCCACCTTAGTCAACAAATCCTCAAACGTAATTGGCGACATTCTCGTAAAGCTTTTGAAACTTCTCTTATCGTTCACAGCGAGTTCATTGAAGACTAAATTAGATATACCACGCCCAGAGTCTTGCCTCTCCAACCATTTACGAGTTCAAATTCTCTTCCTGTTTGTTTTTTTGGATGATAAGTTTTGCTTTTTGTACAAGAGAAATATCAGTACTATATTATTGAGTAATAATCCGTAAGAAAAATTTCATGTTTCTGTAATAATTTAGCAATTCTGCGTAGACCATTTTCATCCATTTGAAACAAACTGTTTGCGACACAAGTACATACAACGACCTGTTCTACAAAACTCAATTCTCGCATCAACTTCTAGGTTAGAATACTGTCAACAATTTTAACCTCACTTTTTTCTGATCTTAACGTACTAATCTTTACAAAACTCATAACGACTCAAAGCATGTAAGCACAATATTTTAGATATTGTGTAATTTGTCATCTCTTAAGTATTTCTTAAGCGATTCACATGATTTTTCTTATGAGAGATCATAAGGAAAATCTTATAATGTAAACCCACTTTAAGTAAATTTATTCTCTTAATAAATCCTAAGTTATTAAAAGGGCGGGCCAAAACTCAAAAATCCATCTACTTTTAGTTGACAACCAGAAAAATTCAGCCCTTAAACCTCTCGGTTGTTAGTTGCTCTGTCGCCGATTGATTCTATTGGAGACGGTCGTGGGTTTAACGATATCTGTTAGATAATGAACTATAAATAGGGCACTACCTTCCCTAATCTAAAAGACAAACCCGTGCTGAACACATACTCAAGAAATATTCAGGGCAATAAAATGCTGGATAAAATAACAGAAAGCCAGACATACAAAACAAATAGGTGTATTTACCTCAGAAAAGTCTAAAATTAATACAAACAATTACTTAAATTTTAAGGTTAAGATTGATTGCGATGTTGTCACTAAAGTAATTGGAAGGAGCATGTCGATGTTTAACTTAAATTTGTTTAAAGAGCGCCAATTTGTGATTCTGTGCAGGTTCTCTTGAACAAACGCAGTTACTCAATCATTAGCAAAGATCTTAATATTGAGCACTCCAGAAGTAGAAACATACATCCTTGATGATTTGTAGCCATTATAGAATACGAAGTTTTTTGACAATATAACGTATGGAAGTGATCATGTTTGTTCTTAGCAAATAAAGAAACGTATAATACATATTGAGAAAGAAATTTGAGGATAAAATGAAGGTTTTCTTTCACGATTCGAGGTATGAAATCGTGCAGAAACAATATTCTAAAAAATAAATAGAGCTCTATATATTTTAAGAATAGGCGATTTAAATATGAATTGCTTGACTAATTTTCTTTCTATAATGACGTACGGTTTATTATTTTGCGAAACATCAGCATTTATGAACAAGCCGCCGTTTTTGGTTAAGGAGCTGGAAAACTCTCATTTAAAGAAAGTCAACCGCGTTGAAATTCCTTCTACCATCGCTTTACAGTAGCGAAGCAACAGGACTTGTCTCCAAACACTCGACTGATTACCTCAAAACATTCTTTACGGTTTGATCCACGCTTGAAGTTGTAAAAAATCACCACTCGATAATGTTCCTTCAGTTCCTTGATTTATTGGCGAAGAAGTATTTTAAACGAATGTAACTTACAAACAACGAGGTATATTTGACAACTGTCACTATAACTAAACTTGCAAACAACTGACATTGTCATACAAATTTGTCGCAAAATATCATCGCCTAGTAGATAGGTTCAGCGGAAAGAGAGCATCTCTCGTATAATAAAAAATAAATACATAAGAGCTTAATAGTTATTTACGAACCAAGTGCGTGAAATCATATTTCGCGAATGAGTGACCAGTTTAAAGCGCGAGCCGAAAGGCGAGCGCTTTATGGACACGAATTCGCAAAATGTTTCACGCACGAAGTTTGTACAATATTTTTTGTACGAGAACTATAATAATAATACATATTGTTAAATACGTTATCGTTTATGACACACTACTAATCTCTTGATATTAATTAAAAAAAATTGAATTGGCAGTATTGATTATTTGAAGTGACATTTAATTTAAAATTATCAAATTCAAAAAATTCTATTTCATTTCCTTTTATTTTCATAGAAAAACAACGAACTGGGTAGCATATTATTAAGGTTAGGAATTTATGATTTTAAAATGTCACTAAATTAATCAAGTTCTAGGAAGTACCAACTTTACTTTTACGCACTCGTGTTTAAAGTGACTTTTTACGCACGCAAATCGAATTGTGAAATGACAGGTTTTGATAAGCGAGTACAAAAAGAATATAATTGTATTCAAAATCATTTTTAACATTCTAAGAATAAAATGTTTGAATTTCAAGATATAAGTTTGTGATATATATGTGTATTGACAAATATTTATATTCAAATAAGATGCTCGCTTTAAAGTATTACAATTTATGTTACTATTATTGGCTGCCACGTCAGATTCACGACATGTAACCTTCTCTTCTTGTGTTTGGTTTGCTGAGGTTTTCCTCACTCCCTGAAGAATGCGGAGAGGTTAGAACTGAAGTCGCACCTCAGGCGTATAATAATGAGTCATGATAGATGCCCCTTGAGGTTATTCACGGGATATATGCAGCTGTGAATTGTTGTTATTATCATTTATGACCATTATATCGTTCATATAAGGCATTTATCAAAAGTTTTCGTAAAAAAAGTAAAAGTTAATTTTTTTTGTTTTGTTTCTTATTATTTTTACATTTTAACAACAATGTTATTCTTATTCTTCTGGCATAATGACATGAGACTAAGTCACGCCAGAACATTATTCGGTCGTTGAGAGGATGGGTGTTTATAAAATTTCGAAGTTTTGCGAGTGATAAAATTATTAAAGATTCGTAAGGCTGCTTGTTTTGATGGAATTTATCCTGAATTTATTAAACATCTAGGTCCTTTAGGACGTAATTGGTTTTATGTTTCTAAAATAATATATTGATAATGCTTAATCAAAAATAAAATATTATTCTGTTTCAAAACAAAGAAAATTCAATTAATGTTAGTATGCTATTGATATTATGCTAATTCTATTCCATCAGAAACATTATATTCGCACGTAATGCTCTGATAAACTTAGAACTTCGCAATGGTCAATGTTCGGAGTAAAGGCTTGAATTTGACCACTGGCAACAATCATTTGCACGAAGTGCGACGAGCGTTTCAAAATCTGCCATCCAGAAACACTTCCCTTTTGAAATATCTATTTTAAATTTTAAATTTTCAAATTAAAAAAAATTTGTTGTGAGAATTAATGATGCTTAATAAAATGTCAGAAAATATACATTCGCACGTTATATCCTCTTAACACCCAACGCCATTAATAATTCTATTTGTGTTGTAAAAAAAACTAATGAATGCATATTACTACAGGACAATATCTATTATCCCTGCTGCACATCGTTATACGCATAGCAACATTGGTAAATCTATGTATCGAAAACTTACTTTGTATCATTGAAAAATTCTTCAAATTCTGCCATAGGCATCTCCATTTTTGAAATACAAAAATTATTAACAAAAGAAAAATTATTATAATGAATGAAATTTAAATACAAATAAAATTAATATGCTAATACAAAAAAATAATGAACGAATATAATCGTGGTGTATCTGACCCTACGATTTAATGTCTTTTCAAGTCGCATTTAATCTCTCTCTAACTAATAATCTTGTTTATTCTTGTTTTGCAATTTATATACCCGGGAAGACACGTGTACCGCTCGCAACGCCATCCTTGGAACTAATATTTAGGTTGTCACCCTGCGTCTTCAGTGAGATCTCTGCCTTCAAATTGCCTTCTTGACACTAACACACGCACATATATTGTTTTTAACAGTTCATTCACTAAAACGTCAACACAATTGAAATTGTTCGCTTTCTTAAAAGTCTTTCACTTAAACTATTCAGTATCTTCCAAAGTAGGTATATTTTTATGAATACAATTCTTCCTTATATTTGTTTATGAATTTGTTACCATTATTTGCCACATACTTCCTTTTTCCATTCGCTAATACAATTCCTATTTTTCTTTTATTTTTAGCTTTCGGTAAAATTGGAAATATATTGTAAATAACAGGTATTCTTCTTCCAAGATTACTCGCACTACCAAGATCCGTCTGGCCTGCTATTTCATCGCTTGTTTCCACCCAAGATTTTTCTAATGGTGATATATTTATCTGTAAGAAACTACAAACGAAGTTTACATCATATTTACTTTTTGTAGGTCTTCAAACCCTACAAATCTCTCTACAGTCTATGAAACATAGTGCTACACACACGAATTCATGAATGTATTTTATTTGCTTAGCTGCCGCTTATAAAACACCACCACTGATTGTATAATGTCGGAACATTTTGATTTATATCCTTTTTTTTATTTATATATACAGAGTTATAATAAAGTAACGCACAAAATTCATAAAACGTACAATGTTCATTTTTGAAAAAAATGCAAAAACACTTCAAACAGTTTATTTTATTCCGCGTCTTTTAACATAAGTCAAAAAAATAAAACGTCAAATTTGTCAAAGTTATGACGTCATCAATATTTTTTTTAAATATGAAGCTTGGTTTTTTTTTACTTTATTTGATAAAGCTTGTTTTTCTGCATTATAAAGAAATAATTGAAGTAGGGGTCACATAAGAAAAAACTAAAAAAAAAACGAATTAGACATGAAATGACTCGTATAACTCCGCAGATGAAGACTCTGTAAATCAGGTCTTGGCCTATGCCAGATAGTGAACGGGACACAGTTTGAACAATTCCTGTAAGAAGTCGTTTTGGTTTAATGGACTGTTTAGTTAATTTAAATGTTATTACTATAATAAAGTTTGTTTTGTTTTTTATTAATTCTCTCAGTTTTTTCTTATGTGACCCCTACTTCAATTATTCCTTTATAATGCAGAAAAACAAGCTTTATCAAATAAAGTAAAAAAAAACAAGCTTCATAAAAAAAATATTGATGACGTCACAACTTTGACAAATTTGACGTTTTATTTTTTTGACTTATGTTAAAAGACGCGGAATAAAATAAACTGTTTGACGTGTTTTTGCATTTTTTTCAAAAATGAACATTGTACGTTTTATGAATTTTGTGCGTTACTTTATCATAACCCTGTATATAGTCATAAGTTAAGGTAAATTTTTATCCATTTAGCATGACTTATTTTAATTTCTTTTATTGAATTTTTATTTACCTTATGCACGTTTTCAAGTTCACATAATTTATTCAATTATATTTATCTCTCGTGCATAGCGGATTTGATCTTCTTCATACAATTTTACTGCGTTTAAATTCTTTTCACTGTTCCATCCTTAAACATAACCCTTTCTCAGTTGTTTGCTTTCATTACTCTTTTATTTTTAAACAACGGCCCATTATTCAAAATGTTCAGTGCAATTTTCAGGCATTTTTAAAAGTTAGGTTGTTTTTCATTATACACAAACCACACATCCTGTTTATCTTTTCTATAAAAGAAATATATATAGCTTAGATTTATTTCGTCTTTTATTTTGTACCTGTTTAATATTTAGATTGTAAATATAAATTCATTTTTATGTCTGTGTTTTCTATACCTGAATGTATGCAACTTATTATACTCTTATGTTGAAAATTTTTAAATACAATAGAATCTGATTTTTACTGTTTCTTTTATATTTCTATACTTAAATTAATTCTTAATGCTATTATTATTATTTTTAATATGCAAGATATCACGGCAATACGTTATGTGTGTTTTTTCTGAAAATACTGGAATGTAATTTTCCAATCAAATGAGTTATATTTAAATCTGAAAATGTCTTTTCCTTTTTCTAATTCTTTCTAACTCTGCTTCCTTTTATTTTCAAACTTGTATTAAATAATTTCAAATATTTCCCTTTAATTCACTAGGTATACTTCTATTTACATTTAATTAATTCTCAAGTAAGCCCTCCACAAACATTACATTAATATTTTCATAGCTAATTTTCTATTAGCAGGGCCACGACCATTAAGAAATTCCTGGGCTTCCCAGATAAAACAAAAGACGTCTCTCAGTTAACCTGACGAAACCGCATTTCAAACTTTACCCGGCTCGCATTAGTTTTTTCCCCTTCCACCCCGTCTTTCGCCACCCGCCGAAAGACTCAGAGCATGTTCTTCGCCTCGCAGCAGCGGCAGCAGCATCGGCACCCCAATTTTCAAAAGGCCCACCCACCACCAAGGAACGTTTCACAACCACCACCTCTTTACGAACACGTCGTCGTCGGCAGCGCATTCTCCATCCTTGAAGACGTATCTCTTCTGAAGGAAACGGGAATTCCCGGACATACGACCCCGCCTTTAGTATCCAAGGGTAACAGGGCCACCAACCAATAGGGCATAAGTATACATCGCATCTTAGGTACACAGCGAACGTACTCCCTTACCGACTTTTTCACGCCGATCTTACACCTTATGCTTCATGAAAATAAGGGTGAATTTCGCGTGAGATACGGGATGAGCGGCATTTTTACCAGGAGGTGCGCCTTCTCATTTTGCGTTTGCCAGAAGGGTGAAGTTAACGTTTCAGGGCGTAGGGTTACGGTACGGTGTATATACGGGAGAGAGGCGAGGTGGGGTGATTGCAGATGAAGTAAGGAGGTATTTAACTGAGGGAGCTTGGAAGAGGTGGTAGCCCGGGGGACGGGGGAGGGGGTATGGTGGGCTACAATTTCGGGAAATGGAGACCACCTAGTCCGACCGTATATACCCGTACAACTAACTAAAATGGGGTAGTTTTAAGGGTTAGCTCTTATCCTTTAGGGTTATTTCACAGCGTCCGAGATTGAATTTCTAATTTCTGTTTTTGATTAAATTTATGTTTGTAGTTTCTGGGGCGGTCGGGGTCCATTTCGGGTAAGCATTTAGGGGAGAGGGGTGCGCGGCTGTAGGAGGTATTTGTGAGCTAGCGGGAGGGTGATTTTGTTTGAGATAACGGTCGGATCCGTTGTTCTCTATATAGGATAGAAGAGAGTGGTCGTCCATGCGGGGTGGTTTTTCTGGGGGTAATGGCGGTGTCGGCGAAGAAGATGAGGAAAACGAAACAGATGTTTGCGTGGATAAATGTTAATATGCTTGAAAAATCGTTTAGAAATATATATGGTTTCAAATATTAACAAAAAAAACTTAAATTATAAATTTCTTTCTGTATTAATTTTATTTAATGTAAAAGAATATAAATCGGGATTTTTAATAGTTTCAAAAAAAGAAAAAAATATGATATTTTATTAAAATATAATATTTTTTTTAAAGACGGGTTCTCAAAAGTCTTGTAAAATTTGTATTTTATAATATTTTTCTATTTTGCTTTATAAATGTGAATATCGAAAGTGTTAGATTCTTTCGGTATCTTTTATAGATAACCATTACAGTCAAATGCAGAATATATCAGTACCATTTTCTATTAACAAAGATGAATAGATTTACAGGCATGTTCTGTAATAACTTATTATATACCTTTCTTATTATGTTGGATATTTCTGTATGCTACCAGAATATTTGCTGTTCTTTGTTAAAGTGCATATTAGATAAAAATTCAAATACATCTTACTGCAGATATTTTGAAATAAAAAATAATATACTACTTTAAAAAAAAAATAGCCAACAATGGGAATTCAAATTCAAATTTATTAATTATTGTAAAAAAACATTTACAGTCAAATCGTCAAAATATATTTTATTCAATTCAATTCATATTTATTCCAATTCAAAAACACTTACAATTGTCAATAAAGTAAATAAAATACAAAACTATAGTAATTTATATAAAAATGTACATAATATTCAGTAGGTATAGAATATATTGCAGCGTACTTCGCTATTAGTGTTAAATATTATGTTTAACACTATACTGAGGCTTTATAAAACAATTCTTTAATAAATATACAATATGCGGGCTTTTAAATTGAAAATAAAATTTAGTATTCTCTGTAGTTGTTAGAAAAATTTGTAAATGAAAAGCATGAATGAAAAGACTCTTAATAATCTCGGGATTTAGGTTCTTATTATATTAAAAGTTACCTTAATATTCCTTTTGAAGATTGATTTAATACTTGTGAGACGTACTTTGTTCAATATATATTTTTAAACTATGTTAATCTTAAGTGCAACTAAGTGCTGTCAATATGTCAAAATGTTATGTGAAAATTCGATATAATAAAACAAGTCTTATGTATATAGATTTATCTTATTAAATCGTTCAAATTTACATCACAACTTTGATAAATAATCAATAAGTTAAGTATAATTTAATTATATATATATCACATAAACTCTTCAAATTTAATACCAATTCAATTCTCTAAACTCAATGAAAGTAACTATTATTCAAATTATTTTTAGAAACTATACCTCGTTCACTGAACGTATAGAGTAGCAAAAAACGTGTGATTAACGCATGATTTTTAATACTGCCTTTCTATTGGCTCTGAGAGCTACATACAAATCCTAAAACACACGATATAAACCATCTGCTTTTTGTGATTTTGTGACATGATTGTGACTATATCCCACGCAGCAAAATCACAATTTTAGAGAAGGATGAAAATACGTATTTGCTAATGTAGAACAAATGAGCATATAGTGATTTTGCTATATTAGGGATAACATTGTCATTTTGAAATATATGTTATATATGTATACTTTTTGCTTTTGCTATATAGTATTTTGTATTGTTCCTTGTGTTTGGGCTGTTTGTATTTGTTTAAGTTGTTATTATTATTATTCTCTCTTTTTAAAGACTCTATTAATGATTAAAGATTTATTGAAGGTAAGATCTATAAATCGTAAACAAAGCAAATGGTTTATAGGTTTATAGCTTTCCAGAAGTGTTGAATTTAAGTTACTGTTTTTTCCTATTTGTACAGTACTGTGTAAAATGCAGCCAAAACTGAAGAAATGAGTAAAGGGACATTTTACAGTGCTAGAAAAAGAGACTGTACTGAATATATTTACCAAACGTCAACAAGAATGCCCAGCTGACTCTGAAACACGAATTGTTTACTTCACAGCCGAAGCTGCAGGTATCTGCTCTGCAAGTGTTTTTAATATTTAGCGAGAATACAATGCACAAGATGTGAAACTTCCAAAGACGTATACAAGAGCACGATCTGTCCTGGATAATATTGATGATGATATGCGCAATATTATTAGACGTTTAGTACACTCATTTTTCTATAAAAATGAGGTGCCAACAGTAGATAAGATTTTATTTAAAGTACATGAAGATGAGAACTTGCCAAACCTCAAATGTACAACAGTGTGGAGGTTGTTGAAAGAAATGAATTTCTCTTTCAAAAAAAGAGCTCGTAATAGTTTTTAAAAGGAAAAATGTGAAATTGGTACATGGAGACAGCGCTACCTTCGTCAAATAAAATAATTTAAAATAAAAAAAATAGAAAAATATACTACCTAGATGAAACATGGGTCAATGAAGGCCATACTGTGCAAAAAATATGGGTAAATGAAAAGGTAACAAGTCCAAGGCAAGCATTATTACAAGAGCTCTCGACGGGTCTTAAAAATCCAACTGGAAATGGAAGACGATTGATTGTTCTTCATATTGGCTCAGAAGATGGATTTGTTGAAAACGGCTTATTGTTGTTCGAGTCAAAAAGGACCAATGATTACCACGAAGAAATGAATGCAAATATCTTTGAGGAGTGGTTTGAAAAGGTATTGCCAACGTTGGAAGAAAAATGTCTTGTGATATTAGATAATGCTTCCTATCACAGTAGAAAAATTGAAAAAGTGCCAACTACAGCCGCACGGAAAGGTGATATTCAGTCTTGGTTGCAAGAAAAAAATATATCCTTTCAGAAAGATATGGTCAAAGATGAACTATTACATTTAGTTAAGGTGTGCAAAAAACATTTCAATAAATATGCGTTTTATGAACTTGCAAAAACTTACAATAGAACAGTACTAAGACTACCACCATATCATTGCGAATTAAACCCGATTGAATTAATATGGCCCAAGTTAAAGGAGAAATTGTAAGGAAAAACACTACATTTAAATTAAAAGAAGTCATTATTCAACGATGTTACACACATCGTTGAACAATGTTACAAAAGAGAACTGGTTGAATGCCATCAAACATGTTACAGAAGTAGAGAAGACTATGTGGGAGTTAGACGGAATTGTTGAAAATTTACAAGAGAGTTTCATAATTAATTTGGGAAGTACTGAAAGTAGTGAATTCAGGAATAATTTTAATTGTCAACACAGAAAAATGTGTTGACAATTAAACAATTGTAAAATGGTGATTCCGCATGATCAAGGAATGACGATTAATAGCAGCAGACTCCAATTTGTATATATCAATTTGAATGCACTCGAAGAAGCATTTTTAACCGTCGTGTACTAACACGCTAACAGGAGGAGAGAAAAAGAAACAATGTACTAAGCAAAAACTAAGTAAGAATATTTATATTTCGAAGTCAAAACATGAATCCATGCCGCTCTATTCGGATAAAAACCAAAATCCGCCAACCTCCTTTTATTAAACCATACAAAATGTTAAACAGTGCAATTTCATCCTTGAATTTCAAGCAAAACTTTAAACATAATTTTAATTTCAGGACAACTTAGTGACTTGCAAAAAGATTTCACGCGTGTGAGTATGAGTACGCAATATTTATTTGCATATTTAAGCAAGTCAAGAGGAATTAGATGAAAATCAAGAAGCTAAGCCTGTCACAACAGAATATGGTCAAGTTTCTAATGTTCTTACATCATATAAAGCAACAACATCTAATCTTTTAAGCAAGTTTTTGATCCGACAACTTGGTTTATAAAATCAAAACATTCTTTATAAAAAGTGGACCTGTAATGAAAACATATAATTTAAAGGTAGAAAACTAAGCAATACATATTACTGTCAAAGCTAAATTTAGAAAATGTTTAGTTTATATGCAAAAATCTAATAGTGTGTATTGGTTATTGTTGTAAATTATTTACTTTTGTTTCACGGTCAATCGAAAATACTACTTAATAGGCACAAGCCGTCTCATTACATCAGATTACCTAAACTGGCAGAATCTATTAAAAATTTTACATGTACATCAAATTTCTCTAACGCGTTTAAGTAGCTTTAAACATTTATTTGAATTACAGAATTTTCTAAAATCAGCAAGCACAAAAGATATACAACAAGAACAATTACATATTTGAGTTAGAAAAACTACACTGGTAAGCAGTTTTATACCGTATTATTGAAGTAATTAAATACTCAGCGAAGAAATAGGTACCTTCTGTTAAGAAGAAAAGATCCCATAATTTTGTTGTTGCAAATAACAGCAGTTTTTTTGCAGCTCTTGCAACTTTTTGTGAAAAAGACTGGAAACTGCGCAGCCCAAATAAAAAGAATGTAATATCGCACAATTATATATCGGACGCTCTAGTTTCAAACCTATACAATGACAGTAAAAACAGAATTGTGGATGGAATAAAGTTAACTGAAACTTTGTCATTTCCATCTGACATATGGACTTCCCCATTAGCTCCTACTAAACTAAAACAAATTCAAGTAGATATCAACATTCTAGTATATAAACTGACCGCGGATGTTATAGATGGAATTTGTCCTAATTAATGATGATGAAAACTTTGATGCCATAATGGCATATCCCATACAAAGAGTATTACAAAACAATAAAACTAAAATTATTTGAGAAAAGATACACAGAATAAAACCATTGTTTTTTTAGCTAATAATACTCAATATGACATTTTATGTACTATCGAAAAGCAAAATATTTTTGTTTACATTGTATTACAAAAATATATTAGGAAAATTGAGGAAGTAAACGTAATTATAAGATATGTATTAACTGAAAATAAAAAAGAAAATTAATAGGCAAAAAATATGTTTATTGGAAAATGTATTTAATTTAAGAAATTTATAAATATTTTTAGCATCAAATTGAAAAAAATATATATTAAAACCATTATCAGAAACATGTGGATATCTTTTATTGATGCATTTAAACCACTTATGATGTATTATTTGAGTTGCAAGAAAATAGTGAGATAGACAATCACAATAAATATCAGAGCAGATTATTATGGAAAAAAAATAAAAATTTCTGTTGCGAGTATTCCTTAGAATTTTGGTAGCATTTATTCAATCGAATGAATATTTTTAGCAAAATGCTTAGAACATAAATACAGACATTGCAACTGCTGCAACTGCAATTATTAATAATTACGTATGTTAAAAATTAATGTTCAATTGAAAGCTTTGTAGAATTGCTAGAAACTTCGAACATTAGCGAATATATTAGAAGTACGCGCTGAATTTGAAAACGCAAACAAAAATATTAAATCCTCTATTAATCCATATGTATGTTTTCATTTCGATTGTACCTTTTCGATATGTGATATAAATCTTTTCTCATTGTTAATAAATACTACTTCTGCTACTAAATGATCTTATTCAACCGAATATACAACTGAAACGTCATTCATGATTCTCATCTTCTCATTTTAAACAAAAATCAGATAGTAATATCTTACAAAGATGACATTTCTTGGAGGAAATGTCATTTATTTTACCATTCCAAGACCTAACACAAAACATCGGAAGATATCACCGATAACAATATGCGGCAACAGTTTCTGTTTTCTTTGTTTTAGAAACGGCAAAGATATTTAAGGCTTCATTCGCAGCATAACGAAAGACATTTTGACAAGAGAGTGTTTTGTTAGATAAAACATAGAAAGTGAAATGTTTAGCGTTTGTGTCATTTTCTATACATTTCCGTGCGTATAATGTTGCGTGTTTCTTCTGTAATATCTATATATATTAAGAAAGTATAGTTAAAATTTACTTTTTCGGTTTAGTTGAACTGTTAAAATCTTTCGCATGTTCTTGGTAAAAAAGGGGAATTGTTGGGACGAACATTTTATGGTGTAAAATGGAAAAGATTACTCCAAAAAATGCATAATTAATAATAATAATTTATTTTATTTCTTAATGCTTAATACAATACAACGAAGTACCACATTACAAATAAAAGAAATACGTCATAAATAATACAAAGTTATTTAAAATAATTAATAAAATATTGTACATTATATAACAAAAAAATTGAAATATGCAGTCCTCTCATTTTATTTTAATTAACTAATAAAAATGTAATATTCATGGCCCAATGCACTATTCCGTAACGCATCATTGAATAGAAGTCAGAATAGTAAACACTCTTCAGTGTAGACAAATTACAAGATTTGTCCTATTGAAAAAGAGCATAGATTGTTTTGAAGAGATTAGAACACAAGTGGTTTATTTGCTCTAACCACTTTAAGCTTTCATCGACAATGACTCTAGGCAACATACAACTGTTAAGCAATTCAAATTGTGAGTCAGCCATGGTAAACCTTGAGATGTTAAAGCATGCATGAAATTACTAAATTTATGTGATCGGCAAATAGCATTACCTTAGCAGTAATATTAGGCAGTTAGAGAAGTAATTCATAGAAATCAAAAATTACATTGGCCCAGGACAGAGTCCTGTAGAACACCCATACGTACATCAGTGCTACCAGAAAAATCCCTGTCGATGGTCATTCTATGTTTCCTTTCCGAAGATATTTTGGACAACATCGCCATATTAAGAAGCTTCTGTAAGTAAAAGAAACTGAGAAAAGTTTTTTGTAGAGAAATCTAAGAAGGAAATCAAAGCATTTCATTAGCAGACTTAAAATTTTTTGAACATCCGAGCATGTGACCACAAATTCTTTCTAATTTTATCATATAAGTTCTTTGTGGAAACGTGAGTTCTTCAAAATTATGCCCAAAGTGATTTTCCCAAAGATACAAAAAATGACAGCATATGCTCTTCTAGGAATTACTTTTACCGAACCTTTGGCAATGGATAAAAAATATAGCGTTGGCTGATAGATTCAAGTTCAAAAGATGTTATGTTTTGTTTTTGCTTCAAATTGTACTAGTATGTTTATTAGATTTATTTGTCCCGACATAGAGAGATTCGCAATAATCCAGTGATATATATGTCTGTCAGAAGAAATAGGAACTTCAACATATGGTAAACATAAAATCCAAAAAAGTCCATATATTTTTCAAAAGCAAGTTCTGGGCAGTTACTCTCAAATGGCGATTGCCATGTATACACTTCTATATGGTTTACAAATGAAATCTATATCCTCTCGTAAAACTACCACGAGCAATAGCTCCAGAATTTAAGTCAGCATAAAAAATGTTAAATAATTATTAGTATTAAAGTTGTTTCAAAAATAAAACATGATTTTATTTCTAGAAGCAAACGAATATATAGAAAATATTATTAATGGGATTTCTTTTAGAAATTTCTGAATAGAAAATGAGGAATTTGTTTCTTTCTAAATATTTAATTTAAAGGATAACCACGCGAAACTCAAAAGAATAGTCCCTATGTTTTCACAAAACAACCATTTATCCCGTGCAGAAAACCCTTTTCCTCTTAAAGCCCTTCCGTACCGTTTACCGAAATAACTCACAATGATTTCACTATTTCGTTTAAATTCCTGGACATCCGCGACCTTTCCAGTAAAACTTCGGCAGTTAAAATGATAAAACGTTACAATTAACTCGACAACCCTTTAATGCACGCGTACAAGTAGAACGGCCCGATCTTCTCCGTCTCTGTCCGGCACCTCCGCCATTTCTCCCCGGCAACGTAAATGCATATACACATTATATAGGTAAACGTTGGAACTATGTGATAAATTATACAAGATTTTGGCTAAGGTTAACTTAAATGGAGGGAATGGAACTATTAAATCCAGAGAGCAGTTTATCCATTTACCGATGTGGAACGACTAAGATGTAGGCGGTGTCGGTCTGTAGGATAGGGGAGCTGATATTCGCATAAATGGGGAGCCGGTATCGGGGGGCAACTCGAGACGTTTTAGCGATGTAACTGAACAAGTACAATAGACGTGAGGGATAGGCCTGAACAGGAATAGGAGTTTATTGATAAATTATGCCAATTGACAGACGAAATAAATATCTCCCCCGTATCAAACGGGATTAGATGGGGGGGGGGGTCGAAGGATGAAAAGGATCAAGGTATGATGGCCTGGTAGGAATTCGGAGATAAGGAAGTGGGTGTAAGGTAAAGGGAACTGGAGCGAATTAAAGTTATAGTTTCTGAAATCGCTGTTGTGTTGTTGGCGAATGGTTATCGGTTTCACGTATGTAGATGCCTTGGGTATTATGTTCATTTTGTTATATGATTCAGTGGAGGAACATGACTCAGTTTATGATTAGTTAATAATATAGTAATTACTAGGCTATTTATTGCCTCGAAACTTTATGGTAAAACCCATAGATCAGAAATTAAATTAATTGTAAGGTGGTTAGACATAATTGATTTTTAATATACAATAAATCATCTGTTTACGGCAACCTTTTTATAGCTACAACACCCCTCAAAAATTGTTACTGCCGCTTCAATGAATTTTTTCTGCCATTTATTTACTTCTCTATGGTATACACCATAGTTTTGTACATATTTTAATTTGATTTTAATATGCAATTTGGCAATGAAAGTTTGATGGCTATTTTTGTCATATTTTCAAACACGCTGTAATGAATTGCTTTTAATTAATTAGTACATATTTATTAATTTAGACGTTAAATTTTGCAAGTAGCAATAATCGCATCTCGGATAAACCTAATTGGTTACGATTCACCTGAAGAAACTGAAGAAGCAACAACAAACATACAACTGAGCGAGATTACAGAAACAGTGGAAGAGCTAAAACCAGGAAAGGCAGCTGGAATTGACAATGTAAATTTAGATATGCTGAAATACATGGGAGCACTGGTGTTACCTAGAATTATAAACTTAGCATGGGATAGGAAAACATTCACCGAGGACTGAAAAATAGCAATTATTATGTTCTTACATAAAAGAGGTGACAATACGACATGTTCCAATTACAGAGGCATTTCGTTGTTATCAGTAGTTGGAAAGATATAGAAAAGAATAATAGAGAAGCGATTAAAAGCAAATTAAGATTTAACCATCCAAGAAAATCAGGCAGGTTTTAGGCAGGGCAGGAACAGGCAGGACTGGATAATCTGTTTAAGCCAAATTTCGGACAGAATTCTAGTTGGTAACGGCAAAATGTACCTATTTGCAATTGACCTAGAAAAAGCATTTGATACAGATATAGTCATCGCTGGAAAAGGGAGGAATTAAAAAAGAACTACTAAAAGCAGTCAAAAGTATATATACCAACACTAACAATAAAATAAGAACTGAAAGCGGATATACAAGAAGTTTTATCACACTTAAAGAAGCAAGACAGGGCGGATATTTGAGTTCCTTTCCCTTCATGACTGTTATGGACGATATTGCAAGAAATGCCAATAACATAAGAGAAAGGGTATTTATGTAGGGTCCAGAAATCTCCAACCCATAATAGTCAAAAGAATTCTTTAATATTCAATATGGTGACTGCATATCTGACAGATATACAAATTAAATAAATGTGACAGTTCTCTGCAATTTACAAGTAAGTACTTAAAATTTGTGCTTTTTTGAAAATATAAACGGTAAAAATGAGGGATAATGACAGTGAAATGTAAAATTTGACTCCACCAGAAATTATGGAACAAGCCTTAGTAGGCACGAACAATTTATTACCAGCTAAATTCGCAAAGATGTACGGAAAATTTTACGTTCAATTTATGAAATGGAATGTTCAAAAAATAATGTTTTATTATGGTGTCGTAGAAAAAATAGTGTATGCAACTCGCATTTAATGGCTATTAAGACACTCGTATTCATTACAATACTCGGCTTCGCCTCGTATTGTAATTTTCTTACTCGTGTCTTAATAGCTATCATTAAATGCTCATTGCACAATATACTATTATATACATTTAGCTTATTCAGTGTCATTTAATAGAGCATTATTGCATAAGAAAACTTCCTTTTGGTCGACCAATGATGTATTATATCACAAATAATAATAATATATATTTACTGTCATTACAATTCCAGAGAATATCGAAATTGTCATAATGACAATTCACAATAAGTGTAAATGACAATAAAAAGAAACCTACAATTAAGGCAACAAATTCAAAATTATTAAGTTATGCAATTACTTGTTTACTAAACAAATCAAAATATTCATCAATAGAATAAACACAGTTTTCTATCAAGAATGCTTCGACACTAGGCTTAAACACAGAGTCATTTATTATATAATTTGATATCTCTGAGGCAGAGACTTCATCCTTTTTTTATGAGATAAACTGGTTGATGTTGAAGGTTTACCTTCTTCTAGACGTCGTTTCGATGCTGCCATAGAATTTTTACGTATGTAGACTTTTCGACAATCAATATGCACATTCACAGAGGTTAAAGTATTTAAGAAGTCTATGTGACAGTCATTTCTTTCGATACTTTCAAGCCACGCACTATATTAACAGAATCACCTTCTGAAAGTGACTTCTCACAAATAAAACACAAATCATCCATAATTTTAAAAACTGTACGTCCGTCGTTGCCAAGATGAAACGAACGAATAAGTTTAGTTAACAGAAAGTGAACTCTCGAAAAAGAAACCAGTCTTCACAAAGGAACATCTTTCTCATGCAGTAACAACTATAAATGAAAATATTAGATACATGTAAAATGTTATTAAATACAATGTATTAACTAATAAATAATATAAATTATCCATTGTTAATGATATTTTAATGATTTAATAATATTATACTAGGTATTATTCACCGAGATTCATAGTTGACGTTGCATTACAGTACGTATGGGTGGGCGCTGCGCGCTATCCGCCCTCTATCTCGAGAACGGTTGAGCGTATGAAAAATGTTTAAAACTAAATTTGTCGCAAATTTTATACTCTACAATTTTTATAACTAACGTTAACATCATGGGAGCTATAGAAACCTAGATAATCGGGAAAAACCGATGTTTGTGGCCTTTGACCTTGAATAACTTACGACGCAGACACGAGATTTTATGGGACTTTTGAGACAACTTTAAGAACACCAAAATGAAGGTTTTTACGAGTTTCCAGCTTATTATCTCTCATTCTGAGGTTGACCGTTTTTTCTTTTGCTTAAGTGACTGGACTATGAGTAATTAGCACGATAACCACGTTGGTGACTTGTTAAAATTTTATTTTTATCTAAATGCGCGAGTAATCTATCCAACATAGCATATCAAAAAACTTTAGAGAAAATGTGAAAAATCGCAAGAGGACGATAATTGGCTATATCCAATCTAGAGCCTTTTTTGTATAAATAAAATAACCCTGCGATAATAATCATTAATCAGGAAGGCAAAGAAACGGGCACTCACACACTCAAAATTCACACACTCACATGCACCAATTAATTCTGAAATGCGTGCCCTCGTTTTGTAGAGCGCCCCAGTACTCCAACACGCCAGATATTGCCGATTTTTCTTAGAGAACTCTTGGCACATGACAGATTGAATTATCAAACTTTATAATGAAATTAATTTCCAACTTCCTTCCCACTTCCGTGGAGCACCACCCTTTCGTAGGACCCCGCCGGCCAACGCCTTCGCGGCGTACTCCTCTCCCGGTTCAAGAGAACTTTCCGTCGAGATTCTCGGCCTTTCAAGGCCGCTTTGGGATCCGGTACCGGCCGTTACGTTGACGCAAAACGTTTATTCGCCAGAATAGTTGGAATATATTCGAAACCGTTGAGATAGACGGGAAATCGATGGAAATGCCAAGTGAACGATAAAAATGGATCGTTTTGGTGTTTTTCAAACAGTCACTGAGGATTTGAGGTAAAGAAGTGGTAAGCGCTATTTCATATTACGTCAATTTTTATAGATTGATAAACAATGTTATATTCTAAATTAATTATTACTTTCTTACTTATCCGTATCTTACTTTTCCGTGAGGTGTCGAAAAGTGCTGCTTCGCAAAATTTCCTCCATCTTATCTTATCTTTGAATAGTTTTCGAGCATCGCTCCAGGTACTTCCCCGATCCGCCAGCAGCTGCGCTACTCCCTGATTTTATTCTCTTCTTGGTCTACCTCTGTTTCTCTTCTTGTTCCAGCTGGCCCTCCACATTTCTTTTACAGGGTTCGTGTTGCTCATTCGTGTGAGGTGTCCAAACCAACTAAGTTGATTTTCACGGATTTTTGCTATTGTTGAAATCACACTTACTTTTTTCAGGTATCTTCTCATTTTTAATTCTATCCATTCTCGTAGTACCATCTATTCTCCCTAAAATTCTCATTTCAGCTGCTGTTATTCTTGATTTCAGCCTCTTAGTCGATAACCATGACTTGCTGCTATAGCATAGTGTCGGAAGAAATATCGACATGTAAATCTAGGTTTTCGTTTTCTTGCTGACCTCTCTCTTACTTTAAAATATGTACTTCAGTGCATGATATAAACGGTTTACAATTTTTATTCTATTATTCACATCTGCCTCTATGTCTCCTTTGTGGCTGATTATGGTTCCAAAAAAAAAAACTTCAGTAGTAGTTGACATCTTGTCAGTGTCACTTTTAAGTTTCTATTTTCCCAGTTATTTTTATGTTTTACTCTATATATTTCTTTAATTTAATTTGATTTTGGTCGATGGTAACCATCTTTACGATGGTCCAAAATGGAGAATATAATGTTATCCATAATAATCATCACTTGGAAGACCGCACAAGATCCTAAGATCCTCACGGTCATATGACAGGTATCATTTTTCAAGTTTAAATTCATATTGTGTTTGTTTTAGGAATATTGGTCCAGTTGTTAAGATTTGTCAACATAATATCGTAGGTATATCCAAAGACAAATGAAATTCATGCAGCATCAGTGGATTGACTGGATTCAAGAGGAGAATAGTATGTTTTTCAAGTGGAATATGATCGGGGGTCCAGCTTGTGATTGCGGAGCTGCGATTGAAACAGTTATCCATATTGTTGAAGAATGTGCTCTAGCTAAGTTTGAATTTGGATACACGGATTTACATAATTTAACTCAGATGCTATTTGCTTGGATCTTAACAACTAAAGACCTTTAGTTTTGTGGCACTGTGATGTAGGTTTTTTATTCTGCAGGTTTTTTCCTACATCCTAGACCAAATGGTGCATCGTTTTAGAGGGCCCCCTGCAGTTATGGCCCTTCTAAATATATTTCTACATTTGTAATATAATTTACAGCAGACCGATTTTCATGTGGCCGGTGGGAGAATTTGCGCGGCATAAATTATGAGATTATAAACCATGCTAGCCCACAGAGTGAGTCAGCGATCCGACAGAGTAAATTTACTCTTTAATGTGTAATGTAATTAAAAATTTGCGTAATGCATTTGATAAAGTTATCATTAATCGTCGGAAATCGAATACGAATAATTTAATTATTTGAACTCAAATGTTCAAATGTAACAAATAGGTATTATTTTTGACCAGTATTGTACAGGGTGTTTCATCGGTTGGGGTATCGCGAATTAAAGTGCCTAAATATAAAAATATCGACTTCAAATTTTAACCACTTATAGAGCTTTTAAACCGCTACCAGCAGGTTAGGTTGTTTTTGATAATATTATTTTAATTAATGCGTAAATTAAAAAAAAAACGTATTATCAAAAATTAAAAGTGCTCAAAAAATGTTCAAATTTGAATGGTGATACGTGGAAATATCACCCATATTAACTTCACAATCAGAATTTTTATAAACGTAAACCGTTTGTCAAATAAAGTCAATATTAAATAATGTCGTTTTTCTTACGACAGATTTATGGTACTTAACTTTCTAATTGTGCTGTCCGCAAACAGGTAGTCCTTTTAAATTTATGACGGATAATAAATAAAAATTTATGACGGATAATATTCAACCCTGAAGCCTTCAGTTGTTGTTGTAGTTCTACTAATCGGGAAGCGTTTCCAAGGGCATTCTGAACTTACATTTAGGTACTTTGTGATGTTAGTTGTGATTCTATTTTCACGGAGTCAACTTCATTTGTTTAAGCTGTGTTTTGCTAGTGTTTTCTGTTTTCAAAATGCCGTTCACTTTCTCTGCCGACGAAAAAGTTGACATGATACTTGTTTATGGGGAAGCTCTACAAAATGCCGCGGTTGCTGAGCAGATTTATGCGGAACGTTTTCCGGATAGGATCCACCCAGAAAGTCGAACTTTCAAAAGGTTAGTGGATAACTTGAGGCAAACGGGATCACTTGCGTCAAAAAATCGAAGTGTGAATAATCCACTTGTCACCAATGAACTGAATCAGGCAATTGTTTTAAATATGGTGGACAATAACCCTCAGATAAGCACTAAAGAAATCAGTGTTGCGACTGGAATCAGCAAGACATCGGTGTGGCGGATAATCAACAAACACACTTACCACCCATATCATATCGAGCTTCACCAAGAACTTCACGGGGATGATTTTGCAAATCGAGTTGCATTTTGTGAATGGGCACAAAGACAATTAGAAGAAAATGAGCACTTTTTTAGACATGTTTTGTTTACTGACGAATGCTCTTTTAGAAGCAGTGGACATGTCAACAGACATAACATACACTATTGGGCACCTGTGAACCCTCATTGGATGCGTGAAGAACGCATTCAGAATAGGTGGACGGTCAATGTTTGGGGGGGAATCATTGATAACCATTTAATCGGCCCCTTCTTTTTTGACCAGCATTTAAACGGCGAGCTTTACGCAAATTTTCTGGAAAATGATCTTTACAATTTATTAGAAAATGTGCCGTTAAATGTTCGCCAACACTTGTGGCTGCAGCAAGATGGGGCTCCTCCGCACTACGCAGTAAGGGCTCGTCAGGTTATGGATAATCAGTTCCCTGCACGCTGGATCGGACGTGGTGGGCCAGTTCCATGGCCAGCCAGATCACCCGACTTAACACCGATGGATTTTTTCACATGGGGTGCTGTGAAGGAGATGGTGTACCAACAACCGCCAACTACCGCCGAGGATATGAGGGCAAGAATAACAAATGCGTTTGAACGCCTTAACCAGCTAAACAGAGGCGCTACAGTTCTTAATTCCTTCACGCGTCGGTTAGAACTGTGTGTGCAGCAAGAAGGTCACCATTTTGAACATTTGTTATAAATATTTACTTTCTACTACCTGGTATTACCCATTCACTTGACATCCGCACAGTGACAGTGTCATGTTGATCTGAATTAGTGGAATTTACAGCTATCGCCAAAAAAAGCTGGGTAATACCTAATTTTTCCTAATTTATATTAACTTTCTTACCTTGAATCGCTTATAAACTCAACACACAACACTGTAATAAAAAACCCATAAATTCTTCAACGTCTTGCCTTTAATTTTGAAATTATTGTAAAATATTCAATAATTGATTAAGTTTTAATTTTTTTTTCAATTGCATAGTTGATTTTATAGACATATCTTTTTAACACCTGAATTTCAATAAAATCTGAGTACTTTTGATTTTTTGAACGAAGGTTTTTTTTTATTTACGCATTAAATAAAATAATATTATCAAAAACAACCTAACCTACTGGTAGCGGTTTAAAAGTTCTATAAGTGGTTAAAATTTGAAGTCGACATTTTTATATTTAGGCACTTTAATTCGCGATACCCCAACCGATGAAACACCCTGTATAATGAAAATTTTCAACCACAAAATTCTGAAGGTTTCCAAATTTGTATAAAAAACATTTTTCGAAATTTCTACTGGAAGTGGGTTTCTTACTCTTACCGAAAAATAATTTTTCGCAGCATATTCTTAATGAAATGGATATGGGACGATACACCGTGTTGATCTTGTTTGACCTATCCAGAGCCTTTGACTCCGTTAATTGTCATTTTGTTAGTAGTAAGATCTATAACCTGGGAATTCGCGGGGAACTGAACAAATGGATTGTCTCATTTTCAAAAGACAGAAAAACCGTTGTTAGACTGGTGACGTCAGATCTGAGGAATATGATATGGACGTTGGAGTTCCACAGGGCAGTGTCCTGGGTCCATTAATATTTTTATTATTTATAAATGACCTACCTAGTTTCATAAACTATGGCAAAATATTTCTGTATGCTGACGATACAGCAATTGTGGTTTCCCACTCGGATCTGGAACAGCTCAACAATAATATCAATTTAGTTCTACAAAGTTTTGAGGACTGGTGTTGTGCCAACAAATTAATGATTAACCATGATAAGGCGGTTATTATTGAATTTTTCAACAGACATAGAACACGCTCAGGTTTAGACATAACATTTAATAATCAAATTATTGAGGTTTCCAGGAGTTGTAAAGGATGAACCAGAAGCAGTAAAAGAAATGAAATCTGTCTAACGGGAATTTCAATCAAGGTCTACAATAGTCTTTTCTAGAAAATTTTTGGTTATACGTGCTTCATCAATTGAAATATTTGACTTAACTTTCTAGATCCAAAGTTTAAAAAGAAGGAAAGGATTTTTGGATATCTGCTTAAAACAGAAAGGCACCTAGAGATACCTTGGAAAACGAAGGAGAGTTGTCAGTTGAATTTGACGAAAGTACCATGAATCAAGCAAAAGAAAAACCGTTCTGGATATTTGTTCCCCAATGCACAAGTAAATTGTGCCAATGAGGTCATTATATATTCTTGGAATGTTGTACACCAAAAAAACAAATAATTCAAATATTTCAATATTTATCGAAATAAATATTTCAATACTCAAATTTGGGAAATTTCCGGCCTTAGTTATTACTGCTTCACAATTTAAAAATATACACGCATATACAGAGTGATTTATACGTTACTGACACAAGGTAGATGTGTTTTCTTAAATTAAATATCCTATATATAAGTTCAAATTAAGATTTCGCGTTCAAATAGAAATATTTTTTATTAAAAGTAATTAGTCGCTAACGTCTATAGTTTTCGAGTAATTTATGATTAAAATTAAAAAGTGACATCTACACCTGTCATTTTAATTGTCTATAATTCAAGAGTGCCATGAGAGAACAGAAAAAAAATTATAAGACATACACACAAGGTGTGCCAAGTGAAACCGATATGCAGGACCTTTTCTAATTTATACTGGGTGTTCGAAAAGGTATTGCATAATAAAGAAACTTCAAACACAAAAAAAAACATAATTATTTTAAATGGAACGCCCAATATTTTCTTATAGGATCATACTAAACCCTACAATGAACACTTTTTTTGTTAAGTATATCCTTGAAAGATATTAATGCAAAAATGTGAAAACTCTGTCAAACTTGTTATAAAAGAATAAAACAATCGTTGTGTTATTGACTTCTGTTAATATTATGATTATTTGCTTGCCTATCACGAAGATGTGATGTAAATTACAAATAAAAAAAAATGAACTAGTCTTAGGTGTAATAAATATGACTGAGTAAAAAAGTCATTTTCGAGTTAATATAAATAAAATATTTCAGAACAAGGCACAAGAAAAAACAACAACGAAAATAGCAATAAGTAATATTAACAGAAGTCAAAATAACACGACAATTGCTTTTCTTTTAAATTTTTGCACCAATATTTTTCAACAGTGACTACATTGCTTCATGGCTACTGTGATTTTTACTCCGTCATGGATTTAAATCTTCTAAAATATATTAAAAAAAAGTGTCTATCGAAGGGTTTAATACGATTCTACCTATTAGTTTGAAAAAGGCATGTAGTTAAAATTGATAATTTTCTTGTATTTTTTCCTTTCCAAAAATCACAGAAAGTATTTTTCAAAACTATATAAATTAAAAATATAAACATAAAACTTTTAGAATTTGTGTCAATATTTCTTAAATATGCAATCGTTATGGGAAAAGAACATTATCATAAATAACTACAAATGTAAATATTGCATCAACAAATATTTTTAATATTTATCTATTTTAATAACATTACCCTTAAATCAAAAGTTTGTATCACTTGAATAACACTAAATTACAATTTCGACTTCACCCACAGAATAATCACCAACTTAGAAATAATAACTTAATAACCAAACACAAAATTTATCCAGCACATTCACTCTCAACTACAATCCACATTTCTGTTTCAACTAAACTTCTATTGGTTTTAAGCCCTCAACGTCACGGACGTCGTTTACAAAAATCAAGTTTTAAATGGTGAAATTTCAAGAATACATGCTTCATACACAGGGTCGACCCTTGCCCGAAAATATTACACAAAATTCCAGAAATAAATCCCGTTTTTGTATCGATTTTACGTATATTAGGGGTCGTTACAATTAAACTAGTTTCCAAAAAATTCCGGTCTTACGTGAACAATATTGTACACGTTTTCGGGTCAGTTGTGGCCCTTTCTCACGATTCGAAATTTTAATTCTAACATAGAGTGACCAGTGTCCGAGTTGTCCCGTCTTGGTCAAGAATCAAGATTGTGTAACCCTTCACCAGTTACTAGTAGAAAGACCGGACAGGTTTTCTGCAATTGTTGGAGAAGGAATCGTAATAAAAGAGTTTAATTGTGTATAATCTAACTTGTGTTAAAATTATTGAAACAATTATATGAAAATATATTTTTTTTCTAACGTAGTAAAATATGATTATTTTGTTACTGAGTATTTTTAAATAATTAATTTCTTTACTAGAAAAAAAATTTACTCATTTCAGTAAAAGAAAGTAAACAATCAAGCATAACTCCAAAACTGACAAAACAGTTACTTGATAACCATCAAATATTTACAAAATAGCCAATCAAAGTGCTGCAGGACTAATCCCGGCTATATCGGCTGAGGTGTGTGAACTTGCGTATGAAAAGAATTGAATAGCTCGAGGGAAAGTAGTAACAAGTCACAGAACAAAACTTTAGATTATACATTCATAGATGTCGCTTTTATCACGTCGTTTCCTTCTTCGCCCACAACAAAAATCAATTTTATTTTGTTGCAATAACGTAACAAGCCTCAGTAAAACCAATATGGCCGGTGTTAGCCCTAGCGGTATTAAAATAAAACTGGTGTTTTCTGAGGAAAGCAACGAAGTAAGTGATGTTCCAAGTAAAGTCGACGATAGTGATAAGGACAAAGATTAATCTGGAGGAAGTGCTTCCAGCGAAAGCGGCAGCCTTTTCGTCAATGAGGTAAGTAAAATTTTGTGTGGCTTATTCCCTTCTTGGCAAAAACTTGATGCTATTGTTTTGGGCTTTGGGTTTCAGTTTTCATTGTTCATAATGTTGTTTAGTGAAACGTCACACACATATTTTCAAGAACACATATTGTATCAACAGCATTTTAACGAAATTTTATATACATACTTAATAATTTTAATATTTTGCTGCTGGATGGAGCATTGGATGAGGACATCACCAGAGGACTTAAGAAAACGCCAGATAAACGAGTAAGGAAGAGACAAACCAACATTGAATGTAAACTTGGGACATGGATATATCACTCCAAAAGGGAGCCATCGTGCACCAAGAACATTAGGCCCATCATGTAACTGCAAAAAGAAATGCAGGCAATCATTGCAAGGAGAAGAAAAAACATATTTAACTCATTTTGGAACCTGGAAACGTTTGATAAGCTTATTAGTTTGGAACTATCAAGAGTATTGGTAAAAAGCACACGTACCCAAAGAAAACCAAAAAGCAGCATTCATCAAGATCCACCACATTCAAGTATTACATCAAGGTGAAAGGAAAAGACCAAGAAGTATGCATAGAAGAGTTTTTGTCGACTAATGGTTTACAAAAATCTAGAAGACGATTTTATAACATCTGCAAGCAGATTAGAGATGGATATTCTACTCCAAAGTCTGATGGACGTGGAAAACACAAAAATCGACAGAGCAGGTTACCTAAAGCAATGCTGCAGTCGGTTCACAACCACATCGCATCTATTCCAAAATACAGCAGTCATTATAGCAAAGCAAGAAATCCAATTAAAGTCTATAATGATGACGATGTTTCAATATCTTCCCTTTACAAGAAATATTACATCTCATGGTGTACTGAGCGTAAAATTGAACCCGTTAAGGAAGGCAAATACCGTCGAATTTTTTGTTGCGAGTACAATTAGGTTTCAAACTCCCAAGAAGTGACACATGCGAAACTTACGACGAACATCATATCTTACTTGAGACTCATAAAGACGATGAAGAAAGAATCAAAGAAATAAAAACACAACTGGAATTACACCAACGAAAAGCCGAGGCTATGCAGACTTCTCTGAAGAAAGAAATCCAGAGATCAAAGAAACAAGAAAATAAACTCGATGTGATTACCTTCGATTTGCAACAGGCCTTACCGATTTCACAACTTGGCAGAGCTTTTTATTTACGTGAAGCGTGGATGTACAATTTGGTGATCCACCACGGCAACAATAGAAAAGTCTATATGTACATGTGGACGGAGAATATCGCTAAAAGAGGGGGTGACGAACTCGTTAGCTGCGTACTGAAGTACTTAAGTGATAACCTTCCAATTCCCAACAGTCATCTCATCGTTTTTACTGACAACTGTGCAGGCCAAAATAAAAATTGGTCCATGATGACTTTATGGCACCATTTGGTGAGGAACAAAGTATACAAATCCGTAGAACATCGCTTCCTTGTCGCTGGACATACGCACTTACCCTCCGACCGTGATTTTGCGGCAATCGAAAAGCATAAGAAATATTTGAAACAAATTTATTCCCCAGAAGACTGGATACAAGCTGTTAAAGAGTCAAAAACAAAAAGTCCGTTCCATGTGTACGAAATGACTCAAAATGACTTCATTTCTTGTGAGAAAATGAGTTAGTCTTTTAACAAAAAGCAGTTAACAGACGAAAAAGAACCTGTAAACTTCGCACAAGTTCGCTGTTTCAAATTTGAACATGCACATCCTGATAAAATGTTTATTAAGCACGTGCTTAACGAGGAGTTCAAGTCAGTCAATATTAGAAAAAGAGGACAGAAACTAGTTCCGATGATAGATCTGAACACATTGGAGAAGAAATACAAAGAGCCGTTTGAAATTAACCCAAAGAAGCGCTACTCCCATTTATTCCACCAGTGCATCACAAATTTTATTTTGATATTGGTGAATGTCAACGCAAGTGAAGAAGGTGATGGCGAAGTCGAGAATATAGATGAGACGATCGAATGTGATGACTATTTTTTTTTCTAATTTTGTTTTGTTTGATTTTCATTTTTCTAATAAAAGAATGTACTTAATCAGCCTTGTATTTTATTCTGAGCACTTTTTGAGACTTGACAAATACTAATTTCTTCTTGATATTAAACAGCCACAAGCCACAATTTTTTAATTGTCTTGAATTTTTTTCTTGAATCGCACCTCCTTTGTTTACTTTTTATATGACAATATCAAGTTGATTGAGGCTTTTAATATTGGAAAAAAAATTAAGTGAGTATTTGTCATATTATGATTTCAGGATTTCAGTGAACTTTCAAACTGGATTTTCTCATTATTACTTTAATATGGCTTGTTACTATTTTCCCCCGAGCTCTCCAATTTGTTAATTGATCGGCGACAGTTAGTTGGATTAAAAGACACAAACTCACAAAATTTCGTATATTTGTCGAAGATAGCACAGTAAATCAAAATGATAAATGTTTAACATAAATTTTTAATTATTAAAATAAACACGTATCACACTAATAATATGATAGAATGAAGTTACTCATTACAAACTGTATTGTTGAATTGGTTTTATAGAAAATGCGGAGCCCTTGTTAGCGTGTGCTTAGAGGTATCTTAAGGAACTGATTTCAAATATGAATTTTTCTTGCAAGCAGAGTTCGCATGATATCTAACTGAGGTTTCTAAGAAGTAAAACAAAAATACAATTTCTTGCTAACCCATGTCATATACACTATAGAAAACAAATATTGATTTATTGCCACAAAGGGATAAGTAAACTAAAATACATAAAATTACAGTTGAACTATCTTTAAATATTTCTAAATGCTTAAAAAGATTTATTACAAGGCTAGTTTAAGTGACCCTTCGTTTCGGTGAGTAACATAAAGTATTAAAATAAGGTACCGCAAAGAAAAAGTCGAGTTCATATTGGGAACAATTTACAATCTAACAAATAGCAGATGTAGTGCAGGCAATTCAAGCAAGGCTCCGGTTCCTAGATTAATGTAAATATTATATACAGAGTGTAGAACAACAAAAAAGTGAATTAAAAGTTTGCTCGTGAGTAAACAGCAGCCACAAGCAGAAAAACTGCTGACAAAATATCAAAGGGGATTTAGAAGATGCAGGTCGAAGAGAGATTACATTTTTATGATTAAGCATATATTAAAAGTATGATATGAAAGAAATATTTCCATCTACATGTTGTTTGTCGATTTTAAGGGTGAAACATTTTATAGAATAAAAACTTTCTTGAAATGTGTAGAGCCGGCTCAAAAAATTACTCCACAGATAAGGCGGGATTCAATTACAACATAATAAAAAAAATATCATGTTATATTTTGTTAAATAAAAATTATTTTACTCTCTACGAAATACGAATTGAAAATATATCTTTCCCACTCAGAAATGTAGTTTTAATTCAACGCAAAATATATACCGGCCGACTGCAGTTAAATTATAACATCTCCTAGATGTTAACACAATTCAAGGCGTTTAAAGAATTGACTTTTCAACGATTTTGCTATTTAAAAAAATTGTAATTAAATTTATCAGTGATAGGTACAACAACAAATAATTTTATTTATTACAAAAAAATGCAAATTTAATTTTTTCATAAAATAATGTAAAAATAAATATGTCGATTAAAAACTAACTTAATAATATAATTTCTATGCAATGTTGCTCTAATAAAAGGTCTTGTTGTCCATTCTTACAGAAGCACCTTGTACGTTTTACAAAGCCTGACAATTCATTGAGACAGTAATTCAGAACAGGTATTCAAAGTGCATGCATATCTTAACACACGAACACTTTAATAAGAAGAACCTGTTTCGATTACAATAGTTTCATGACTAGACCACCCCAAATGGTCAATATTTGAGGAACATGGACAGTGGTCAGTACGAGATGGGGTGATTAACATAAATGTGTTCTATATAATAATATATAAATGTTTACTCCGTGAGAAAAGATATTCTTGAAAGTAAACTTGTTATTTTGTCCAGGTTTGAATTGTATTATTAACAACTAGAACCTGGGGTGGTTATTTAGAGACTTTCGAATTTTTAAATACCTACATAAGAAATAATTAATATTATTATAACTAAAATGACAGCAATATAAAAAAATAAACAAAAAGTCAGAGTTTTAGGTACAGACTCTTTGATTTTATTAATAAACTTACAGATTAAAAGAAAAACATATTATTGGTCTATTTATTGATCTGGCATATGCTAACCACAAAATAATAAAGTCTGTGAATCTGAAATCAACAGAAAGAGTCAATTTCATATATTTATTTGATATACAAAATGTTCTAGATAAAAAGTGTAAAAGTTAAGAAGAGTATATTTTGTGAAGAATTCAAATAAACATTTTAAAGGGATAATGTCAGTTAACTAGATTTTTCGTAGATAACACTTTTATATATTAAATGAAGACACCTATTTTATTACACACACTTTTATGCAACATTTGCCTTATGGTGTACATTGCATTAATTGAAATGATAACATTATTACATTTTATATATTTTTTGGTGTGTTAACCTCACTTTTTTTCGGTTTATTTTCGGAGTTTAAAATTTAAAACTTTAAAATTATAATTCTTCAGCAGTCTTTATTTTCTAATATTAATTTATTATAATCTCGACAAAATTATACTTAAAACAAAGATTAATATGAAAAAAAGGAGGGAAAAATGTTTATTTTTATTAATACTGCCTACCCAGCAGATAAAACAGTGTGTTAAACTTGATAATTAGTTGTTTTTTTCAATATTTCAACTATACTGCCCTCATAATTAAAAAGAGAGTATCTGCAAAAATAAACTTCTGAGTAAAGACAGTTTGAAGTCAAATGTCTGTCTTTTTATTATCTAAATCGTTTTTCGTTTAATTTTCTGCACTGTAAATTTTATTGAAAATTTTATAGCAAATTATTTAAGGAAAGTTAATATTTGTGAAGAAAAAAAACAGATACTGCAAAATTGTGTTTCGTCTTAGACCTAATTTTTAGTTTGAAACGCAGTAACTGATTTTAATGTAATATTATATAGTATTTTAATAATTACTCAATAAGTAATTTGAAAACATTTATTGCATACAACTTATAGCAGGTGTAAATGAACATAAAATATTTACTTAAACTTATTTTCTTGCTTGGGTTTGTGGTTTTCCTTTTAATTAAAACTAGCACATTTTACTAACGTTTCGATGTATTTAACATCTTTTTCAAAGGTCATAAAACATGCAACTGTAAAAAACATTACAAAATATCAGTCTACGGTACAACATGATTTATAAGTACTAACAATAATTAAAATTCTTTTTATGTATGGTAACAGGCAACCTACCTTAATATTCGTTTCGTCAATCATTAAAATTTTCTTTTAATTAAAATGTGAAAACATTTTGTTTTCAAATACATTTTTAACATGCTTATTGTTTTTCTTTTTACTATGTAAAAATAAATATATATTGTAGGAAATTATTTTACTTTAACCTACAGGTTCACGTGTATATATTCAAATATAATATCTGCATACATGCATTACCTCGAGTTGTCTTTCCTAAATGTTCTTGTTACTATTTCTTATTATTTTTTTTATTATAGTGTGTAAATATATATGTTTATTCTATTTTAAAAGTTTATAATATATAAGGATTCAAATAAAAATTTAATTCGAAAAGAGGCTACTTTGTCATATATTTATTGCTAATTTTGTATTATTGAGTGGTATAAATTTGATAGATTTGCAATGTCTGATCTGTCATTTATTGAGAATTTTTGTTTTTTAATATGAATCATTTCTGATATATCTCCTACTTTTTGGATATGTTCTTTGTCCAGAATTTTCACCCGATTGAAATCAAATTCATGCCCAGTATTAGTAGTATGTTTTTTCAATGCGGTGTTGTTTTTACAGTATTTATGGCCATTCATTCTGCTTTTTAGGTGTTGTTTTGTTTGTCCGTTATAAACACTTTCGCATCCCTTACATGGTATTTGATATACTAGGTGTGTTTGTTGATCTTTCGATATTTTAGCTTTTAAATTAGACCAAAGATTTTGTAAGTTGTTATTGTTTTCATTTGCGATTATAATATTGTATGGTTTAAGAATATTTTGTATATTTTCCGATAAATTTTGCACATATGGAATGGCTGTGTAATTTTTGCTATCATTGTTGTTATTATTATTGTGTTGTTTGTGTTGATTATATGATTCAATCGGGTGAAAATTCTGGACAAAGAACATAACCAAAGAGTAAGAGATATATTAGAAATGATTCATATTAAAAAACAAAAATTCTCAATAAATGACATCATACATTGCAAATCTATCAAATTTATACCACACAATAATACAAAATTAGCAATAAATATATGACAAAGTAGCCTCTTTTCGAATTGAATTTTTATTTGAATCCTTGTATATTATAAACTTTTAAAAGAGAATAAACATATATATTTACAAATTATAATAAAAAACAATAAAAAAATAGTGACAAGAACATTTAGCAAAGACAACTCAAGGTAATGCATGTATGCAGATATTATATTTGAATATATACACGTGAACGTGTTAAAGTAAAATAATTTCCTACAATATATATTTATTTTTACACAGTAAAAAGAAAAACAATAAGCACGTTAAAAATGTATTTGAAAACAAAATGTTTTCACATTTTAATTAAAAGAAAATATTAATGATTGACGAAACGAATTTTAAGGTAGGTTGTTGCCATACATAAAAAGAATTTTAATTATTGTTAGTATAAATCATGTTGTACCGTAGACTGATATTCTGTAATGTTTTTTACAGTTATATGTTTTAGGACCTTTGAAAAAGATGTTAAATACATCGAAACGTTAGTAAAATGTGTTAGTTTTAATTAAAAGGAAAACCACAAACCCAAGAAAGAAAATAAGTTTAAATAAAGTAGTGGTAAAAAAGAAATACATATAATATATTTACTTTCTAATTGGTAAATTTTTCCGAAATTCTAAACGATTTTGGCCTATTAATGGCCGTAGAGTTTTTATAATCGTATAACTTGTACTACTGTCGATTCCTTTTGGTTCTTTTAATTGTTGAGGTTCTTCTGTTATTTTTTTAGGGCAGAAGGTTTTATAAAATTAAGAGAATATTCCTCGTCTTCAATTGAAATTTTGTAAGTTAAATACGTGCTGCTTCGTTCGGCAGTCGTTTGGACAATGTTGGCTAGATAAGGTTTAGGATTATTACAATTAGGAGTGTTGACCTTTTGTACAAAACGCCAATCTTTCTACAAGCGAAAATTGCTTATTTCCATGACTTTTACTTTTCCAGACTTGGCGAAAGAATCGGCAGTCGCAAAATCCTGGAAGTCATGAGTTTTGTTGTTGTTATTTTGGTGATGAAAACTATCTGCACTCATAAATATATGGGCTGCCTTAGAGTAATTGACTTCAACTTTTTCAATTCGAACCATACTGGAACTCACAATATATACGAAATAAGACAGAAGATACCAATTTTTATTTTGTGAAGTGCAATTATCCAACCATAAAATTACGGTTTCCTTGTCTCGACTTACCATAAAGAATGAATGAAAAACACTAACCAACGTCTTCTCTATTTCTTCCCGTTATTGCTTCATGCCATATAACTGTGAGAGGTTTCACTTTTTTTTTTTACTTCATCCCTACCGGTACAAAACTCTCATGGTACGTGGTAAGTCTTTTTGTAAAAACAACAGATTTAAAAGTGTCACTTCTGATGAGCATAATCATTAATCACTTTCTGTAGATCTACTGAGACTCGTATTGTATCCTAATTTAGATACCTGATTCGGCATGTTATTATATTCTGTAAAAATCTCGAATTATTTGGGCTTTGTTTATATGATTCGACCATGAATAGCAAATAGCATATTCGGAATTTAAACTGTTTTTCTTGTGCTTTGGATTATGTAACTTAAATGCCTCGCACTTTTCACACTCTCCATAGCCAAGATTCGTGAAGTGAATTTGATGTTATATCATAGTATCCGCTAAGTGCAAGCGAAGACGTTTTTAAATTTAAGTCAGTCATAAGCTAAAATACAGTATTTGCTGAGTACTAAGCAAGAACGCAACAACTACATGCAGTTACTGTATTTTATCTTAATCGACAGCAGATAGTACGTTATGAATTAAGAATAAGATCCGTTTTTCATTTACAGTGAGGAGATTTCTCGTTTTATTTTGAAATCTACTGCTTATACTGTATTTTTAACTATAAATTCGGAATCTATGCCATCTCAATTGAAGAAATGTATAAAAATGTAAATTTGGATTTTTTTGCAGTTACTGCGTTCTTGCTTATGACGGCAGTATACAGATGTTGACGCCAATCAATTTCTTCGAAATCTTATTTTAGTTTATTTTTAAATTATTTATCCAACTCTTGTAGCAATAGAAATATAACAGGTTTTAAAATCATCTCATGTTAAAAGAAAGAGCGATATAATATAAAATACAGGCTGTCCCAGAAATAAAAAGACGGAGTTGCAGAAATCGGAAGCTAGATTGTGTAAAAACGTACCCTCAAAATATCAAGTCTTTATTCGTGCGCAAACTACAGAAAAAAAATAATAAAGAATTCAATTGGCCTTACGCCGACCCTGGACTAAATATCTACCTGCTTCACTTTCACAATCGGTCCTTTTCAGGACCACCATATTACTTGTGTTATAAAAAATGAGGAGGAATAGATACTTCATAATAAATATCATACCATTAATTACTTTAATTTTACACCTGCTAGAAAAAAATAATTACATTCTTGATATTTACTGTAATCTAGAAAAACTATGATTTATTGAATATTCTCTAATAATAATAATCAGCTGTTTCCGACTACGAACACATTAAAGAGCAACAAACTTCCTATTTTAAAAATAAAACCAATCTTTTCTTATCTGCAATAAAGTGAGTCGCCAATCTGGCAAAAAATATGTTTTATATGAATGAGTACGATTTAACGTTTTTTCCCGTTTTATACAAATAAAAGCGTATTTTTCTATGAATGCGTGTTCGTTTCTATTTACAAATGAGCATTCTTACGTGTATTTATAAACATACATTCTGTGCCAGGTCCGTAATGTAATTTTTTTATCTAAAAAACAACATAAAAAATTAAATTTTTAATGTATAGGTAGTATATTTATACAACAATTTTAAATAATAAAATAATCTTTGGCTCTTAAAGAAGTATTCAGATATATATATATATATATATATAATAGCAGTTTTCCTACAAAAGCTGTTAAACATGTTAATTTACCAAATTTCGTTAGTTAAAAGATATGAAACATAGATATGTGAGCAGCTAATGGAGATTTAATAACGCCAAACAACTTCTTATTCGAGAGAAGTCCTTACATGACGACACCGTCATATCATCAACCATCCAGATGGCGCAACATTCTCCAGATATTCCCAAACCAAAGACACACACAGCTAGAGCTCTTTTCGCTATATATGACTAGACGACTGCACACACGCTTCGCTTCTGCCATCAGCCAATACGAGACCTTAAATTCCGTCTTCGTAAAAGACCTGTCGCGATCCGGAGAACTCGCAGTCGCTAGTCTATAAGGGCTCATCTCTGATGGGAAGGGTTCGAAGAGATGACTGACGGAGAACAAAGCATTAGCGAGCACGGGAACTCGGCATACACGGCACGGCGGGAATTAAGGGCGCGGGGGTTGCGAGGGATGACGTGGAAGTGAGAGAATCTCTTCCACGTCAAAGTGTTAACTCAATATTCGCCTCGCTGTCTTAAGTTTTCGTAATTTGCATGAGGAAGCCATTTTGAAAAGGGGGAGGGTTTAGCTGTTAAGTTGCAAACTAAATTAATTAGATTTTAGATGGCGTTTTAAAACGGTTTAAGAAAATTTAATATATATTAAAGGAATATGTTCCATACATCCATTTATATTGTAATGGTGCAAGAACCACATATTATTAATATCTAATCACGAATATAAATCAGTCGCTTAGAAGCAAAAACAGACACGTCAGGAGAAGGAGCATTTCATATAACGCAAAAAGACTTATTACATCTTTAGTTACTAATCTCGCCCATATTTCGCATGAGATTTCTTTGATTATTGATGACTGAGAACAACTGGATGTGATTTACACAGACTTTTCGCGAGCGTTTGACAACATTGATCACAAGATTCTTTTGGCGTAATTGAGTCACTTTGGATTCACTCCTTCTCTGATCAGGTTATTCGACTCATATTTATCAAAGAGATTGAATTACTGCTATAAATCTGAGAGTTATATCGCTGTGTCTGGTGTGCGTCAACGGTCAAATCTTGTCTCACTATTATTTAACATATTTATAAATTACTTGATTACTTCCCATGTTGGATTTTGCTCTAAAAATCTTAAATATTTTTCCAAATGAAATGCCAAAACATAGTGAAAATAAATTTTATTCTTTCTTAACTCAAAACAACTACAATAATTTTTTTTTAAACATGAAGTTCTTATCCTTTTTCTTCACAGTTACCATCCTCTTCAGGTGTTTGGATCATTCCCAACACATTTTAAAAAACTTTTGTAAAAAATGTTAAGGCATCATCTTCTTGCCACTATTTACAATAGTTTTTTTTTTGTAATATCTTTACAATCTTATCTTCCACTTAAATATTTTTACCCCTTTTGCATAAGCTTTTACGAATGCATAAGTCATTCCTGTAAAATGCTTCACCTCTTACAAGTGGTACTCCCTTTTTCCCCTTCAAAATTACTAGGCTTTTGGAGTGTTGGAACTTAAAATGCCAATATCCTGGTTGTTTTAATTTTTTTTTAGTTTCGATTCTCCAGTCTTTAATTGGAAAATATTTTCCAATTTTGTAAACGGTAGCAAACATTTCTATAATATTGATTACTCATCATGATCAACAATTACCGACAAAATGCGAAATTTTAAGAACATTAATATGTAATATTAATATTAATACTTGTGTGTTGTACAATTGAAATATTTATATGAGGTAATAATTTTGAAACTGCACACTAGAATTCACAATTTCACTGGAATATTATAAAACATTAATTTCGAAAAGATTAATTTGAAGCCCTGAACCAGAAGCACTAGAATCGGTTGTTTCTTCCTTATATTTGATTAACAGTTTATTTTGAATTGAATCTGCTATGTAACGTTCCTTTTCAAATTGGTTACATCAATGTCTAGTGAATTTCTTAGGATCTGTTAAGCCAAGGTAAGCAGCAACTTTACTTGCAATTCATCAAAAAGTATGAAGATAATTAGATTAAATTAGCTCTCAGATATTTTATTTACGTTCATCATCAGGAAACCATTATTCTCTAAGAAATTGCTCGATTTCTGATGGCAAAAATGTTTTTATTTTTTTTGCTTGATATCAAACAGATTTTCTCTTTAAACATGCAGTCAACTTAGAAAACTTCTTAATAACAAGGTTTTCCTTCAGTAACAAGGTGGATTTTAACATGGAGAAAATGCTTCACAAATAGAAGATTTAAAATAATTCGTCTTCATTGCGAAATAAACGAGGAGAACTTTTTCTGTAACTACTGTGACTTTTATAGAATTGCACCAATCTACAAATATTGACTACGCTTTCTGATATCTGTTTTAGATTTGCTTGGCATAAAATCTTCCATTGCAGCATTGGTACCTGCATTTTCTTCAAAGACACTCGTATTTATCACATTGTTTGAAAGAACCAGGGAAAATTGCAAAAAGTGATAAAGTTTCTTTGTTGTGAGCGTTTAAATTGACTAGTCACTAAGGAAACAACAGAAACAGAACCGATTTGATTTTTCTGATCATTTTTATGGTCACCGTCAATTTATTTTCTAAAATTTATTTATTCGAATTCAGAAAAATAGTATCCAAACTTGAGTGATTCTTGACGTGTACTCCACAATCACTCAAGTTTGTTGCACTTTGCTATTTATTCCATAAAGGAAATTTTAAATAGATGCTATGTACACAAAAATTCTCAGATACTGTATTCAGAAAATAAATGCTTACAATTTATTTACTAAAATGAAATTTCTGATTATACAGAATGTAATCATAGAAAAGGAGAAAAGGACAAAGAACAAATTCAAATGTAGAAAATGCCAAGCAAAATATACTAATTTAGATCAAATACACTAGCAAATATGTGTTGCCATGTGTGTACAATAAATTCTTAAACACTGTTCAGATAACCGGTGTATTTATTGGCATTGAAAAACGCCTGTTAGAAATGATTAGTCTTAATCAATTATTAGTAAACCGAGTATTTTAATCAGAGCTGATAAACCGACTCTTGCCTATATTGTGTGAATATAAAGTAATCTGTCTTTTTTTATTTCGATTTTATAATTGACTGTATTAATGACAAGCATTAAAATGTTTCTAAGTTAGGTAATGAACAAACATGAGTAAAATTGGCGCCCAACGTGGGGCTAATTTCAGTGATATTTAATAAAGAGTCTTATTTACGACTAAATTTCATAAATTAAGTTTTTAAGGGTTGCACGACAGTACGCTAACTTTTAGAGGAAATTTTATAAAAAAAAAATAAATATTCATATACAATACAACGAGTAGTCAAAGTATGCTCGATTATTTTTGTGGTGGTTCACGAATGTTTCCTTGCGCTTGAATATTAATATTTACAAGCGCAAGGAAACAAGAGTGATAACACCGCAAAAATGATCTACCATACTTTGATTACGAATTGTATTCGAAGGACTATTCATCGAATGATTCATTCATAAATGACGAACTGAGTTTTTTAATTTTCTAAAATTAAGTAGCTATTGCGTTGGTTTCCATAGTAGTATGTTTTCAACAAACTACTGTCAATGTAGAAAATTTTCTACGATTCGAATTTAATAAGTTATTGCAAGAATAAATAGATTTCTGATATGGAAAGCAATTCAAAAAGGTTTGGTGAAAAAGGTGAAAGTGAAATTGATGCTGAAATTCATAAAACTATTCCGGAAAACGCAAAGAAAACAAGAGATTATATCTGGAGGCAATTCTCAGATTTCTTGTCCGAGAAGAGGTACAAATTGGACGAATCCACACCCCCTATTGAAATTAATTTCGTATTAAAATCTTGGGCATGTAACATGAAGAAGCAAAATGGCGATGACTATAAGGAAGGAGTGGTAAAGCACATGTGGAATGTTACCGCGAAGTTGGTGCAGGAATTATATTTTGAGAAGTGGAAAATAGTAATAAACCCGTTCAACGATATTGTCTTTAAGTCAAGTAGGAATGCCAGAGACGCCATGCGACGAAAATTACAGTCGTATTCCGAAAAAAGAAGTACAAGTGCAGCAGCTATTACCCAAGAAGAGTTTGCAAATATTGTCGGCAGTTTTGATGAAGATACCCCGAAAGGCCTCCAAAAAAAATTCTTTTTTATAGCTTCTTTGGAACTTGCTTGGCGAGGTGGAGAGGGAAATAACTGTCTCACGCACTTCTTTAAAGAAGAAATTAACAATGATGGCAGGATAGAGTATAATAGCATATTTTCAAAGACTGCGCAGGGAGGATCTAAGCCACTTTCCACCAGCAAATGGCTAATTAAAAATAAAGACAATTCTGATTTATGTCCTGTGAGGTAGGTGTCAGTTTTTGATAAATTCCTATAGGTATGTTTATGTTTATTTTTATTTAGGTTGTATCACAAGCTTATATCCAAAAGAGGAGAAAACATTAAGACGAACCGTTTGTTTCTGACTCCCAATCCTTTTTGGAACAATTCGAAATCGTCTAGTTGGTTCAAAAACTCTCCGGTTGGGATTAATGAGATGAATAAATGGGTGAAAAATTCTGCTGAAAAAGCCGGATTGGATGTTAAAAAAAGAAAAATATCCAATCACTCAATAAGATCGTCTACAGTGACAACTTTAGCAAAAGCTGGAGTCGGGGAGCATCAATTGATGAAAATTACTGGCCACGGCAATATAAATTCTATTAAAACTTACCTGCAGTTAGATGATGAACACCATGAGAGTATTATTGGTCATTTGAGAAAAAATATAACAAATACTGGATCCACTGCTGTAGCCTCTACTTCTAATATCACCAGTTCCGTTGCACTGTCCGAAGAAAGTGAGATGAAAGGCACTTTCAGAGAAGCCTTTTTACACAACTGTAGTCATATTAATTTTTCTAATTGCAATTTTCATTTATAAAATTATAATCCATCATGTAATTTTTATTATATAAGGTATTTGTACGTTATTGTTTCAAAAAATAAAAAAATTGCGACATATATCTGTCAAAAATATCCACCGATACCACTAGTGGTGATTTCAATGAAATACCCACTAGTGTAAATACGCAGCAATATTTTTGTTGCTAGGACACAAAAATGTGATTCTTTGATTCTTATTGGTCATATTTTTACAAATGACACATGAGTTGAATAGTCAAAAAAATTAGCATTTGTGTTGTTAAATTTTTCTTAATAACTTGTACCTATCTGAGATTAAATTTATAAGACTCTAGTTTCCAAAAGTCATTATTTGTTGTTTTTTTTGTGTGTGCTTTCATTAAAAATAATTTTTTTGATTGTTGTATGATCATTCTTTGTGTAAATTTCTTCTATTTATTATCTCCTGAATACATGCCGGTTGGGTGTGCTGCCAGGGGCTTATGTTATTAACTAATGGGCGCCTTAATAGTCCGTCGTCTGATAAGTTTGACCAGACCTACACTCAGCAAAGCGACAAAAGAGAGGTCTCTGTATTATTGACCGAAAAGCAGAAGCAGGATTGCAGGTAGGACAATAAATACTTTGTATTATGTCAGTAATAAGCAAGGAGTTGTGTAAAGAGTCGTATTACCGTGATGAATTGTTCCAGAAAAGTTAAGCAACCATATAAACTATAATTTTGTCGCGCTCCTATTAATAGAATTAGAGCCGTACAATTTAAATAAATATTTACCCAGATAGGCATTAGTTTAATTTTTACTTATTCACGTACGTGAAGCAAATAGACTGCAAGTTATTTACTTTTTGTTTGTTTTTGTGATAAGTACTTGTTGCGTACATAAGACATTACGAAATCAAATTAATAATTAAAAAAATCTTTAATGTTGTTGCAGCAAAATATAGTTCAATTTTGCTGGCATTATTATTTAATAAAATCATAAGTGACAGGTATACATCAATACGTATCGCGCTAAATTTTATATAGAGAAATGCATACGTAACATACACAGATATAAAATTTTCTGTAAAGTTTAATTCTGTGTCAAACGAGCTTTAATTGACATTTTAATATTTGCCTTATCTTTAAATTAATTTATTGGTTTTATACAGAAATTTGTTACTTTCTAAACAAACATCAATAAAATGACACCCAACATGTGGGGCTAACTATAGTGATATTTAATAAAATGGTAATTAATATGAGCAATTTAAGTGTCATAAAACAAATTTCTACATTACATTTTTGAAACTAGGCTTATGTTTAAACTAATTTATTAGTTTTAGGTAGAAAATTTAATATTAGGCCCACTCTATTACTATCCTCCCATTTAAGGTTCCCTTATTTAAACAATAAATAAACCGGGTCCAGTTTAATCTAAATATTTCCCCGTTACATATAATGATTAATCACCGGCAGAGGCTTAAACTTTTCTTTCAAGGGTGAGGTGGGTGTTGAGGCGGGGGACGTGAAAGGATCGAAGGTGGCTGCTCATCCTCCTTCTCGAACACAGGCAGGCTCCGTAGTCGTCAACGAACCACCCCAAAACACATTTAGCGAACACCACCTCAGTCGCTAATCGATATCAGGCCGTATGAAGCTTCCTTGCCTCCTTTTTACGGGACTACACCTCTTCCTTAGCAGGAACGTTAGCAGGAACGCTGCCTCCGTCGCACCACCACCACCGCCTTACACCAGCAGCAGGAACGGCAATTTAATTAATATTACCTAGAACTTGCGGTCTTAGAACTTCGCAAGAGATGAAGAGAAGGTAGTGAAAGAGGTTGAGGGGGCAAGGGGGGGATTGACGTGGAAGTACGTGAGAGTGTGTATATGTTCACATAATTAATCATGATATTCAAGAATATTCAAGATGCGGGAGGTAGATGGGTGGTTGCTAGCAGGGATGGTGATCTCTTAGCAAAATGTACTGTCGTCTTGATTTATTTGGGAATGTGAGGTCGTTTCCTAATAGTTAGATATCGAGCGATATAATGGAAAATCTTAGAGTCTATAGTATTCGAACTCCAAAATTGTTTTCTTTTGATTTTTCAATTTCCTCCATACATTTTTAAAACTGTTATGTAATTTACTTGGCAATATTTTATTAAAATTATGACAACAGAGTAATTATTTTTTGGGTTTTATCACCACTGCGAAAAATGTAACTAAGAAAATTAAGTTTTTTAATTGGTTGATTTATGATAATCTAATACATGAATTGTATTGCCTCTAAGAGAATTGCCTTGGTTTACACTTATAGAAAACGAAACTTCTCAATAGTCGATAAAACACAAAATTATTTTATTAATAAAATGTCATGATTGGATATGAAGATAGGATAGAGTTTATGCGGATGATATTAATATTGTAGGGTTTCCGTGGTCGAAATGAACAACTCGTACAAATGTTTTGAAACAGTCTGTATATTTACACACTTAAAACAAATCACAATAAAAAACATATAAATTAAAGGTATTGCACTTAAGACTACTACAAATAAATTAACACACGTATTTATTTCTATCACTACTATTTATGTCAGTAATATTTATGTATTTTTGTGAACTATAATAAAACTGCACTACTCACTTATTTATGTTTATTTGAACTGCACGAATACTATTCACCGAATTAATTCTTTCTGGGCACCAGCCTCTTTTATATCGGTATATAAAAGGTCTAGAGTTACACCAGCAAATTCTGGCTCTCTTCTACCATATTCCAGACTTTCTGTCGCTGACGCAGTACATATGTGTGGATGATTTATGACTTATTTCATTACAATATAATCATTGATGTTAATTAGTTTTCAGATATAAAATCTAAAGCAGACAGGATCTACACACAGATAAAAAATTGGATGTCAATCAATAAGCTATTAGTTAATGATACAAAAACCAAATGCATTTTATTTAAAAATCAATTAAAGTTTAGGGAAACAAAAATTAGCTTACATCAAACTTCTGTGGACTTGGTTAGTTCATGCAGGATGTTGGGGGTTATATTGGATGAGTCTTTAAGTTGGTCCAGCCATATTGATGTTTTGTGCAGTGAACTGTGTAGCTATGCAATATATAATCTGCGGAGATCTTGCAGTTTGTATGTCTTGAAAACATACTACTACTCGAATATATTTTCCAGGATTCAATATGATATAATTCATTGGGGTCATTGCAGAGATGCCCAAAGGGTATTCTTGATGGAAAAAACAAGCTGTAAGGTACATATATAACCTGAGATTGTTAGAGTCCTGTAGACCTGCCTTTGGAAAAGAAAAAATTCTAGCCTTATTTGACATATACATATTGGAAGTAGTGTCATTTGTACATGAAAACAAGTCATCTTTCACCTCGAGTATAGACCACAAATACAGTACACGGCAAAATAATTACATTTCAGCATGGAACAACATTTTTTCAAAAAAATCTTCTTTATAGTGGTTGTAAATTATACAATAAACTTCCATCCGAGATAAAACAGTAAGTTTAAAAAAAAATTAAACTCAGAGTTAAGGAATTATTATTAACCAGGTTGTATACAGATAACCATTTTTTTATCTAGATAAGATAACAGATAATTCCGAAAATATTATCTACATACAGATAAAAGATGATTTTGCAAATGATTATCTAGATAAAGATGACAGATAAAGAATGATTTATCTAGATAATTCAATAGATAACAATCTAGTAAAATCCTCAGAACTCAGAATTTTATTTTAGAATTCAACGTGGTTTAGGTATCGATTGATATAGGAAGGATGAGGATGAGATTTTTTGATATAGGTAATGCACAGCGTTAAATATGAACAAATTTAATATAGATTCTTATGTTTATTTACATTATTAATGCTTTAGGGGCTGATTTCAAGTCGGATTTGTGTGGACGCAACTTTGCGTCAATTTACAACATTTATGCTATTCCTAGAGTCTTCAATTTTTTCAGTTTTGAAAACAGATAAAAAATGGCAAAATAACGAATACAAAAATCAGTGATGCAAAGTTGCGACCGCGCAGGTATGCGTTGAAATCAGGCCTTAAGGTTGCTTCGGAAAATTAACAACATTTCGAAATGTTTGTCAGATAGTCGACTTCTACGTGGAAATAGGATTTGGGCGCCCGTGCTGACCGGTGCTGAATATGGTAGCGTCGTGTTATATTTAAAGAGTATTTTTTTAATAGTTGGAAATGCATGTCACATTTTTAGTTCTTTTTTTTACAATTTAGATAACAATTAACTTATAAAGTGTCACATTTCGGTTCTCTTCTTTTCTATCTGTAATGGAATGTAAAACCAAAAAGTAAATTTATTTACATTTTTACAGCAATTAACAAGTCTCACAGGAATCCATTTGGTTTTAAATTTGGGGTGACTCATTGCTGACAGAATGAAAGCTTTACTTTCGACTGGGTAGGTTTCCAATGTCAAACAAGTGTTAAAATCTCAGTTCAAACTCTTTGATTATGGCCACTTTCAAAGCACTACAGTTAACAAGAGATAATATCTCAATCAACTTGATGTGGAGAATGAATAAAGTTGGAGCAACAAAACCCAGAAAACATTCTAATTCCCCTTGAAGTCTTTCTAATGAACAAACCAGTGGGCTCCATCACACTGCAGTACTTTTCAATGAATTTCCAGTCAGTATGTCTTAGGAGTTTAAACTTTGAGAACAATTCTTCTATTTTCTCCTTATTTTGCAATTTATTTTTGTCGCATCATAACATCGAGTCATGATGGGTACAGGAAATTTGCATTTATATCCTTCATACGTTAAGTTCGAAGCCACTGTGCTTCTGTTCCTTAAATTCCAAAAAGCCTAGTTTCCCAAATGTAAAACGATAAATTTTCTTGTAGTTGGTTAATTTTTCCAAAACTTTGCATCAGTAGGGGCAACTAGGTTGAGGTTGTGCACGGACACCTGGTGTGACTTGGCAATATAATTCCTTGTAGTATAGCATCTGCTGCTATAAGGTCAGGCTCAGCAAGAAGGCGCTCCAAATTTATTGCTTGCACATTTATTATCTTAAATAAGAGAAGTAATGTTATTGACTAAATTTATTCCAGAAAAAAATAACCAGTGTCCTGATATTCCACAACGGTAATAAATTCTTCTTTATTAACCATTACATTACACACTATAAAGTTAAAAAGATATGTTTCAAAAGAGTAGATCTGTCAGCGAAAATCCACACGTTTCTTTTTACATTCTTTGAAACCATAAAAGAGGATCAAATATGTGAAATAGCATCTTAATAGGTTGAAAATCAAAGATATGCACCTCCGAAGCATTTCTTTTTTTTACATTATAATGATAGTCAATAAAAATGAATTTATTCCCTTTGTATTGTGTTGATCTTCAAACTGGTGAACTCTTCTTGAAAAAAAAAGACGTTGTTTCACTTTGAAACAAATATAAATCAGTTCTTTGGGAAAGTGGTCTTATTATAAAATAAGAATACCTCCAGAAGTTTCTTATCGCAGTAGTAATCAGCATTATGGAATTCATCAGTAGGGGCATTGTTTTCTTCTCCCAAATTAAAATTATCTGTTATCCAAAACCTTCAGATAATCTGCTTTTTTTTATCTGAGATAAGATGATAGATAAATGGTTGCCATGTCATCTAGATAAGATGATAAATAACAAACTTTTTATTTAGATAATTTATCTAGATAAAATCATCCAGATAATGCACAACACTGCTATTAAGATTGAATTGTTACTTTTGTGAGGACTTCTTCAATTAATGGATTGTGAGCTATATTTTGTAGTTTTTATTTTGACGTTTTCACACATGTATGTTTTCTTTGTATGTACACATGTCACTGAAATAAATTATATAATTATTATTATTATAGAAAATTATGTCTTTTTTCTTTGGTATACACCTGTATATTTATTATTATTTAACATTTAGATTATTACATTTTAAGATCCTATATTGTAGTTAAATTTATCTTTTACTATAGGCATAATTAAGTCTTTTAGATAGGTTCTAATTGCAGAAGTTCCCCAATTTTTTTATTTCTTAGTATCAGTGCCTAACACTGTATTGGTGCAATTAGTTTTGTATATTGCCATTTTAAGCGCATCATAAACTGCAATACCTAATCAATTTTAGTTATAAAAAGCGACAGATTTCATTATTTAAATAACACTCTGTTGGCGGGTTTATAACAGTATTCTTTGTGAAAAAGATATATCCCTTAATCATTCGGGAATTCCGATCATTACTCCGTCCCGTTACATTAGTTTAGTATTGGTAAAATTGCCAGCACGTACCTAACTACTTTTGTCAACCCCACTTTATTCTGGTCTTCTAACAATGCATTAAAAGACAGTAACTACGTAACAGTTTCAAAGACAATCTAATGTTTCAAAAACATTAACATTACATTGCAGAGTTCAAACCATCTTGAGCGCGTTTACTCGTGTAAATATATTATTGTTTGTTCATCGTTGTAAATATAGTTCATAATCAAATTTGAAAGTCCGTTTGATATATAAAGTGCAACAGAACAACATTTTTTTCAAACTAGGAGAAAAACGAATTTTGCCTTTCAAACCAGGAGGAACACGAAACAGAAAACTTGCCTAAAATTTCGGTGTAAAGCAGCACAAACACGTCAGAAACACGTGTCTGTGGTTGCTCTACGACTGAATTTGCCAGATATTTTTTTTCCTGGATTCGGATGGCACGCAGGTTGGCAATGACTTCTTCGTGACAATGTTAGTTGTAGCCTTCAAAACCGAGAATCTTCTAACTGAAGCCACTAATGGTGATCTGTCACTTGATCGTCCTACATGTATGCTTACATCGCCAGGGTTATTTCCTTATTCCTTGGCTACATCTTATTGATGATGACCAATCAGTCAGAAGCGCCTCGCGATTGAAACTGTTAACTATTAACTTTAACTTTAATTATAATTTTCAAATTGTATATCAGTGTATTTATATTAATTATATACTTGTATACGTTGTTTCCTGTTGCAATAAAGACACTTTATCATTATTGTTATTATTTTCCATTGTAATAATGTAAATATTTGTGCGCGTGATATTAATTGACAAATAAGGAAAACCATTTGACAGAAACGGAATTTATTTGATAAGGCAAACTTACTACTATAAAATAATTGGAAAGTCAATTGACAAATAGTGAAACGTAAATGACAAAAGCGGAAAAGGAAATGAATGTATATTAATATTTCTGAAAATGAATACTCTGCTGTAATTTCGATATTCTTTCTTAAGTTTTATTTAAATACGTTCTTCTATATTTCATTATTAATACTAATATATTTAATTTCATTTGTAAAAAGAACGCATTTTCGTTGTTTGATTCCAAGCGATAAACGGGTGAAAAAAACCTGTATTTTAAAACCCTTTCAATGCCTCCAAAAAAAGTATAGTGGACGACATTGTATATCAAATCAAGTTTATTTTCCTACATTTCCATGCATTTAAATTCCCACAAAGAAAGAAAGAAACAAGTTCACATTTTCGAATGTACAAATTAACAATTACTGCACATAACTGGTCTTTCCAGAAATGTACAACAAATACGTGCGGTGCTTACCGTCTCGTTCTTATACAAAATTCACACGATCTGAATTTATAATGTTATAACATGCGGAGTCTTATAATTGTGAGTGACCACTGTCCAGGAGGATCAGATCGAAAGGGGGCAGAAACTGAAAGGGCAACAGTGGTCAAGATTGCGGCCCCTTGTGTATAAATAAACCCTAGCAAGTTGTAGACCTTCTTCGCACCTATAGACGATAACCTGTTCAGATAGGAATTTGTTATTCTGTTATTAAGTATTCGTTAGATATGATCTATGAAATACGAAGAAATTATTTGAAATAATATTAATTTACTCTTTACAAAATTGGTTTACCGTATTTCCAGTCGTTTGCCATTCTTCCATTCATGCAGTATGAAAGGTCGTTTTTATATATATGAAAATTGAATGTTTATTTCTGTTTAAAACTTTTTTTTCATGCCTAGTCCGGGAATATAAAAACGACCTCTCGTATCTATAATATACAAATATTGCTCAATTTATATAATTTCAATGTTAGGAAAGGAAAAAAAATAATGTAAAAATTAACAGACTTTTATGTATTTAGTGTGTACACTCAAAATACATACAAAAATAAATGACAAAAGTATTAAATATTTAAAATTTCTTTATAACACGCAACTAGAAATACATCAATGTGTAACTAGTATATGTATTATAAATAAGTTGAATTTTAGGGAAACACTAAACATTTTAGGGAAATCTAGTAGTACTGGTGGTACTGCTGTATACTGACTTTAGTGATGGATACCGGGTGAAGTCCCCACACTAACACCACTTCAATTGGATCCCAAAATTTTTTGCGCTGAATCAATTTTATTTCCTCAATGTACCCATAGGTGATACAAATTGATCGCCAAACTCCTGTGTCTTTAAGTTTTAGTAATGCTGGTCCCGTAATTTGCCAATATAGTGGCTCAGCTCCTGTGGGAACAATGGCCCGTATAAAAGATAGAATTTTCCAGATTTAGGTAGTCAGCAATGATCGATGGTAGTCTAGTAAATGTATTAATCCCAACCACTCGGTTGATGCAACGGCCGTTGGCAAATTTTTAAAAAAATTGTCGTGAATCCGCAGATTTGATGGAACCTAAATTGGCATATTTGTAGTCGAGCCCTACGTAATCAACTGATACATTCTCACCATTAATTACGGTAAATATTCAAGAATGGTCCATGTGTCTTTTTGTTTCCGAGATTGTTACTAGAATCATACAGGTCATGCTTGCGGCAAGCTCCAAATACTCCTATGCCACCCATAAAGGACAGGAATTAATTTAACAAATAAAGGAACTTATAAATACGAGGAAAGATGGGAACGTTTCTAGAACAAATCAGAAGATAACGCTGTGTCTTTTGAGTGTCTAATCTAATATATAACTACTGTCAAATTTTTAGATCGTGCATATAGTAAAACCGGTATAGCCAAGCAAAGTAACAGGTCCGCGCATTTTTTTAATCATGAATAAAACCTCCGTACAGTCATTAAACATTTTTTTGAAGGACTTAATTGCTAAAGATATAAAAACGGAATTTTATGGTGCCCCTATGCCACCGTTGCGAACTGGATTGATTTAAACGTGTAATCGAGCAAGCATAGAACATGCACCTAGTTCTAGGAGACCAAAAACATCTACCGATGAAGAAATCATTAAAGATGTTCATGAAATCGTGTTGTATTAATGCCGATTAAGTTGAGAGAGATAGCAGAGACAGTAGCATATTATCTGACCGCGCATAATACATTTACGTCAACATTTGGACATGAGAAAGCTCAGTGCAAGATGGGTGCTACGTTTGCTGTCAGACGATCAAAAGCAAGCTCGTGTGACCATTTCTCAGTGATGTCTAAACATGTTCAAGCGTAATTTTGTAGATTTTTTTAGACGTTTTGTAACCGTAGATGAAACGTGGACTTCGCTCCAGAGACTACACAATCAAAATAGTAGACAGTACGCGGTGAGCTAACTCCAAAGAAGGCCAAGACGATGCCGTCAGCTGGAAACGTGATGGCTATCATCTTTTGGGATTCCCGAGGAATAATTTTTATCAACTACTTGCAACACTGGAGGACAATAACAGGCGTGTTTTATGCGTCGTTATTAAATACATTGAACGATGAAATTGAGGTCAAAAGGCCTCATTTGGCAAAAAAATACTTTTGTGCTAGCAAGACAATTCTGGCGAAACTGCACGAATTAAGATTACAATTAATTGAAGATTCACCTTATTCGCCAGATTTATCTCCTTAGGAATTTTTTCTATTTCCAAACCTCAATAAATGAAAAAATCTTATCGAATAATGAAATTATCAAAGCTGTAAATGAACATTTGGAAGGTTTTGATACCTCTTACTTTTCTGAAGGAACAAAAAGTCTTGAAAAACGTTGGATCAAAAGATTGAGTCAAAAGGAAACTATGTAAAAAAATAAATATGATTTTGCCCTGAAATGTTGTGTTGTATGTCTCATTCGAGAAACTTTCCGATCTTCCCTCGTGCCCCGTGCAAAAATTTGATTACTTCCGTTTTAAATAGCATTTTGGATTTTTTAAGTTTTTAACCCACATGTTTTTGCTTTAAAAATCAATCACTCTTTTGTAGTCGCCTAAGTTACATTCTGTTTCGTTAGGAGTGTTGCCTTTAACATTGAGAATATGGACCACAATGTAATTGGGGGGCTCCATTACTTTTTTCAAATGGGATAAATAAACCAGCGCCACGGTTTCTGAAGATCTTGTGATTTTTTCGATTCACACCATTTGATGAAATAAATGCTGGCGACAACTCATTGATTGCTGTTTAAATCGCTCCAAATCCTTCAGACGGGGAACAATTATCTTCGGATTCCAACTTTATCATTACAAAAACTCATAAACTCAATAAAATTATCGTGTTCGACGGTGCCGTGATGTGTTGCCAATAATTTTTGGCAGTTCCACAAAAATGGTAAATTACAATAATAATCAGGTAGCTATGACTGTGCGTGAAGTAAAATAAAGTCAAGCGATTATTTCATTAAGACGTTGTTTATGTGGTTGCCATGTTAATTTGGTTACTAGGGACAAAATGTATAAATCGCTAATTTTTCGCAATGACAGTGAGCTTTTAATAATCAGGTTTTATAGGTGAGAGTAGAAAAAATATATTATTATTTGAATTGTAGCAGAATAATAAGATAAACATGATTTCAGGCCAAATTATTATGCAGCAAAATTAAAGATTTCCACTTCGTGTATCTTTTAGTACTTTTGTTTGATTTACTCAAACGAATAAATATTGTTATCAAAATACTTCAAAATATAAGTACAAACATTGCAACTTCTGTAACAGCTATTGTTAATGTAATATACGTTAGAAATTATTGTTCAGGTGAAGTTTTTGTATAATTGATAAAAACTTCCACATATTATTATTTTATTTTAAATATACATGTCTTTTGTGCTGTAATGGAAAATGCTATTGAACAGATTTCTATAAATAAGCCCAGTTTGACCAATAGAAAAAAAACGAGTTGTATGAAATATCTTATCGTAGGTATATAGTTGGAAAAAAGGTCTTGGGCTTTATTGCAATACTGTTGCTTTAACGAAAGAAAAGGGAATATCTCATTGAGAAAGCATCTAACAAAAACAAAATTTGTCTTCTGAATGCAATGTGTTCAAAATAAGCTTTTTAAAACAATTTTAAATAATTTATTTCTTAAAGACTACTAATGCAAATTTTATTACTATATTATGGCAATACTAAACTTTTGGTGAAAAAATCATGCCGAAACTATTACTTTAACTACCGTACGAGATCCCTCCAGTTTCTAAAAGTTAATACTACCTACATTGCTATATGCTACAGTCGACTTTCATTCATAAGAATACTTTAAATTGAAATTAAAGAGAGGAAAGTTTTTAAAGGTTAAGATATGCTATATCTGAACCTTCCAGTAATTTACTCTCTTTAAAATTATCACAAAATTACATTATCTATTGATTCAATGCTGCAATGTTCTAAAGAAACGGAACATGTTTTAAATATCAAAAAGTTTTCTTTTTTTATTTCATCTGTTTTATATAACGTTGTAGTGCAATATTCAAACGATATTTAACGGCCTTTGAAAATAAATTGTATGTGCCAAAAAGGCAACAAAAACGACAAGTTCATTATGAACATGAATAAGAAAAAGAAAACAAGAGGTTTATTTAAGATAAATTTTTACAACGTACTGTTAGATAAAATTAACGCACCAGTAGAAAGACATAACACTAAAAAATATTTTAAATTCCTATATAACTTGAATTAACAAATTTAATTGATGAAATGCTTCGGAAAAAATGTGATAAATTAAACATTTACTTAAAAGATGCAGAAGAGAAAGATATAACAACATCCAGTGAATTATTTAACGAATTCATTTTCTTTAAAGATGTGTTTCAATCAGAGTTAAGTGATTTTTAAAATCTCTTTAGCTCATTACATTTTATTTATCCGAAAAATTTAGAAACATTACATGTATAGCTCCACACATTTTATTAACATAACCAGTTATTCTTGCTAAGGGGAAATTAAAACTTTGTAAAAACATATCTTGGATCAAAATTATCAAATGAACATCTAAATGGCCTATCAATAATTGCGACTGAAAATTATACTTGCGATCAAATACACTAAGAAAAAATTATTAATTAATTTGCCAGCGCCTAAGCATGAAGAATAACATTTTAATATTTGTATTAACTTTTATTTTTTAATAAAGGTACAAAAATAAGTTAAATTTCTGTGTTTTATTTTGATTTAGAATTTATAAATATTATATATTAATGTATGTATCTTTATTGAGAAATAAAATTACTTAAAAATTCAAATATTTTAGTTTTTATTTTGTTATGACTCTGTAGTTTTAACGAAGGATGGGGGGGCGAACATTGTTAGACATTTGCAGGGGGCGCCTAACGGGTTTGCCCTGCCCCTGGTTGAGAATATAAAAGTTTTTTAAACTGTTTAAAAAAAAAAAAATTTTTTATATTAAGAATATCCAAAAATTAATTTTGATCAACTTTTGTAGGTATAAAGAATTCGAACGGCATACACGTATAAGAATGTGCAATATTCAAGTTTTTTTTAATCATTGTATCCTAACCTCTATAATATCAATACAGTAGGTTAGTGCACAGTTAAAAACGTAATAATCTCTTATAAAAAAATTAAGCTATGTAAAATAGGAAAAACGTAGTATTCTTTTAGATTCAATGTTCATATTCTGATCAAATTGGCACTGTATAGCTCTCAGATATGAAAGTGGTTAAAAATATACTGGTCGAAATGTAAAACACTTCCTTGGTATATTTATTAAAAATAAATTTAATTAAAAGAGATAAGATATATAAGTATGTAAATAATATCAAAAGCATGGTAGATTTATTTTATACTCCTAATAAATAACAGTAATTCTTTTATCTTTGAAAATCCATTTTTAGAGATCATTCACTTTTTTAAGAAAAGAAGGAGAAATATCACGTTTATTTTATTATCGAAAAAAAAATTAGAAAAATATTAATCGGGGAAAGAAAAAAATTGTAAACATAAAATATAATATATTTTTTTCTTTTTTTTTGCTAGTAATATATTTAAAATAATATAATTAAAAATAAAAATAAATAAAAAGAAATAGGAAAAATATTAGAAATTACAATGTATAACGTATTTATTTAAAATAGCAAAAAATAATGATGGATTCCAATCTTTTTCTTCATTATATCAGCCAACTATTAACTATAACATTCTCTGAAGATGATAGTTCAAATTAAAAGGAACTTACAACTACATTAACAAAACATAAATAGTAGGGAATTAAACATTATTAAAATCTCAGATCAAAAGATTGCTTTTACATTAAGACGAACAAGGGTAACAAGTTAGAAATTTTGGACAAATCGGACTATTTTTGCCAGTTTCAAGAATTTCTTAGTACGGGTCCGTACGTGTGTTTAAACAAAAATCAGTTACCGAAATTACTCGGAGAAACTAAAACCGCTTCTTTAGTATATTTGTGAAAAATGAATATAATTGAAAGAGATATGGTATATATATAAATATTATCAAAAATATGGGAGGTTTATTTTATAATAAATAACAGTAATATTTTTACCTTTGAAAATCCATATTTAGAGGTCATTCACTTTTTTTTTAAAAAAAAGAGCGAGAAATGGCACGTTCATTTTATTATCGAATAAAAAATTAGAAAAATGTTAATATAAAAAAGAAAAAAAAAAGTAAGCAAACATAAAAATATAATATAATATTTTTTTCTTAGTAATACCTATATTTATAATAATATAAAAAAATAAATAAATAAATAAATAGGTAAAATATAAGAAATTAGAATGTATTGCGTGTTTATTTAAAATAGCAAAAAGTAATGACGGATTCTAATCTTTTTTCTCCATTATATTAGCCAACTATCACTACTAAAACATTCTCTGAAGATCAAAAAGATCTTAATCTGAGACCCGTATCTAAATACAATGTTCATAATGCACGAAGAAGCTTTATCTCTGCGGAATGGAGGCGACTAAAAACCTAACGTACGCGTTTTTAAGTCAATTCATCAACTGAAAGGGTTGGTGCGTAAAAGATGGCAATGATGGGAGGATGTCCAGGAAAAAAGGGGCAAAATAAAATTCAGAGTCACCCCGTTTTTACACGGTTACACATGCGCTACGATCCTTTTGGTCTCTTTCTTTCCTTTCGCGTCGGATGGCCGAGCGATTTTCATTTCTTTTCTTTTTCCCACGAGAGAGCCGCCGCGATATGCGGTTCCCGGTTTGCCATATCGATCTGCGATGTGGTGAACCCCCTTCGGCGCGCAATAAAAATATGGCACTTGCTGCTACTACTATCAAAAATGCTTGAAATTTAAAATATTAAGTTTAAAAATTATATGTTTGAAAAAATTCTTGCTTAGGAATGCCAGAAAATCCCATGGTAGAATCGCGTAAAACTATTTTTTTAGAGTAATTTTACATTGTTAAATAATTCTTTAGCATTAATGACAAACACAACATACGTGAAAGCATGCGCCATAGTTCCTGTATATAAGAAGAAAGAAAATATCTGATGATTGGCGGGTAATATGTTTGGTTAGCTCCCACAGAGAGAAATTTGCTGGATGGATTTCCCAAATCGCTAATGCGCACGCTAGTTGAGAGTTAGCAAAAAATCTATTTTGGAAATATGTTAATTTGATTACGTATTTGTTGTAAATAATTATTTCAATAATCAAGATTTACAAAAAAAAATATTTCACTTGATCATGTTGTTTTTCGTTGGCTTGACATCTACTTGCAGTTTTTAATGTGAAATCATTAATTTTGTTGCAATTTGTAATTATACCATGCTAAGCGAATGTGCCGTATGTAAAAAACAACCATTTTGAAACATGGGACATTTTAAATTTAACTTTGGCTAAGAGACTTAGGGACAATTGCGTAGTGAAACACGTGTTTCCTAAGAAACTTTAACATTTTGAATTCTCTACAATATTCATATTTCAAATATAACACTTTTTTTCTGCTAAGTAATGTATATACTGCAGGAACTGCATTGCCATTACAAAGAAAAAATGCCGTATGTGTGTGCACATATTGCTTTATTATTGCATTTATGCTTAGTAACTTGTTGAATAATAATTATATGATTAGTATTACAACTTTTTTAACTTTTTCCATCGATGGTCTTTCAAAAATTAAATGCTGTAAAAAAATTGGTGATGCTATTTATAAGAAACTACCTACTCAATACGAAAAATTAACAAAACATTGAAAATAGTCTTTTTCTTTAGTAAGATATCAAATACAACTTTTATTTATTATGAATTTAAATTAATTTAATGTCGTGAACGTGGGGCTAGTTTCTAACTCTTCCCAAAACTGTTTTCTACTATTTGGAAGAACATAATTTAAATTTTTTAGAATACTCTCGCGTTTCTCTAGTAACATTCCACATGGTACTGATAAACGATATGGTGCTGCATTCCATTTTTTGCATGTTCCTTTTACACAGAAAATGTAGTTATATAATTATTCTTTGCCAAATCAGTTTTATTTTAATTCATAAGTTCTTTTATACAGACGATGACATCCAAGTATAATCGGTTTTCTGCTTTTTGAATTTTTTGTTGAGACTTGAAGTCTTTCCAAAGAAAAAAATCAGTGTGTCTTATTTCTCTTATGTCTACTTTGTCTACACTTATTGGCACTTTAAGGCTGTGTTCCCAGATTGAAGAAACTCTGATTTCAACTAGGCGCGTCCTGTATTTCTCTGATTTTTGTACACCGACGTACGTTTTGGACCGTCGTGCTAATCGCAAGTAGTGCGAAAGAGATGGAATATTTATGTTAACTTGCAGCCGTTAGGCCCTCTGATTTATGAGTGCATCGAGCGTTTGATTTTTTGAATCGACACTAGACATGTGTCACTCAAATCCACGTGGACTTGTAACCATAAAAATGTTGGGATAGAATACAATACAGGCTATTTCAGGTACGAGATAAAATTATTATTCTTCACCCAAACTATTGCAAGAAGTATTTCTTGTCCTTTTAGTATGTAAATTATTATATAAAAAATTAACAAAAATACCGAGGTGTGGCCACCACACTACTTATACGTATGAGTGTTTCAAATTATACAATTTAAGATTTTTTTTATACAAGAATTATTCAAAATCCTATTCTTAGTACTTCTATTATCTTAATAAATATAATAATATATAGAATGCATAATTTAAGATATGTTTGCAAAAAATCGCTATTGGATAAGAGTAAAAGTGTTACTTCCGGTCCGAATTTTGAAATTTTTTTTTATACAAAAGGTATTGAAAATTAAGTTTATTTATTTATGTATTTATTTATATATTTATTTATTTTAAATCCTTTTATATCCGTAACGTACCTGTCTAAAAAGCATATTTATTAAGTATCAACGAGTAAGAGTGAATCAAACCTTCCATCAAGAGATCTATAAACACTTAACGAAGAGCTTTTATATATTAATTATATTGTAAATAAAATCATAAAATAAAACCTCATATATGTAAATTCAAGCGACTAGTTAAATGTTAAAAGTATGTAGATATATTAGTAATAAATAAAAGTATATAAATTTGCTGTTGTGTAAGTTGTTTATACTATTGCTAACCGAAGTATGTATGTATACACATTCTTAATTATTATATTTCAGTTGTACATAGAGTAAATATTGAGTGAATATTACAGTTGAATGACGCACATTTCTATGCTTACAGAACCATTAATTGTTCTGAAAGGCATCTTTGGAAATAACATTTTTACTTCAGTTATGTATTGAAAGTTTACGAGTAATTCATGGGCACTGGCAAATATTTATTTTTAGAAAAATCTATAATTTGTTTTTTAAAGTTAGAGAAGTAGCGTTCATCTATAAACAATTAAATAATAATAATATTCAAATTTAAATAATTTAATAGATTTTATTACATATGATGCCTAACGGTATGCAACCAGCCAAAGTTGAATCATTTCTACCCTGCCCGTACCCCACCTGGCATCAGTTTATTTGTCTATAAACTGACATTATGCTCTCTCTATATATCTTACTTATTCTAAGGTGTCTGATTACGTGCACTGTCACCAACCATTAAAAAAAAAAGCATGGTCGTTTTTGACGAGGAAAGTACTTGAAGGCAGATACATGAAAGTAGAACAATAAAATTTCGTTCTGTTTTGATATCTTAAAATAATTATAATGGGTTGATCTACGCCTTCGCCATTTGCATTTTAGCAACTTTACGTTTTACAATTTCGTCTATTCAAATTAATTGTTTTCCAGCAGTGATTTTTCAAATTATCGACATAAACTATCTCGACTTTAACATAATATTAAAATTAATATTGGAAATTACGGTTTATTAATTATAATAATATTGGCAATGTTATAGATGCATACAGGGCATGATCTTACGATTATAAAGTGATGTTTATTTTTGTAAATTAAATATTTAGGCGCTCTTATGATCGTAAGAATAAATGAAGAAAGACGCTTCCCAAGTTGCCGACTTAACGTAAAAATTTCTAATTCGCAAGGCGTAGATCAATTATATACACCCATAATATATTTAAATCTATTATAATACTGCATAAATTTTTAGTTAAATAATGTATATTGTTATATAAATTTCTTTTCATACCTTAATATATAAATTAAAACATTAAAATATACTTGATGAATATCTTGGCGCCAAATATTACACATATCGTATCTACTGTGTCATGTTTGCCTCGAAATCTATTTCGAACTTCGGCAAGATTACATTTAACCTGAACATACATGCATACACACACTGCTGAATGCCTAATTATTTATTCCCTTTCAAAGTAATTTCTCCGAAGCATGCACACACATTCACTCAAATAAGCGATTAAGTATGACATCTTTCTTCGCTGAAAATTATCAGTCAAGATCTTGTGAAATGTCTTTGGCGCGATGGAGAATTTCAATACACCCTTGTCAGTCAAGACACTGCATTAAATATTCAAAGCGAGGCAATTACAGCTTCGCGAGCACCTTCCGCATGCATACATACAAACGCGTGTAAGTTTATATATATATATCAGTGTTTCTCAAACTGTGCTCCGCAGAAAAGTCGGATATGTTTAAAATTGACAATATTTTTGTTGAAGATATTTTAAAATTTAAAAAGAAAAATATTTTTTACGAAAAAAATGGGAGCATAATATTTTAATATTATGTTTTTTTGCGCTCTCGGTATGTAAGAAAAAATAGAGTATAAATTCAGAGGGTGTGAAGATGAAATACTTTGGAACAAGTCAGAGCAAACCTAGAACAACCTGGAACAACCATCAGAAATTAGTTTTTCAAAAAAAGGGGGGCTAACTTCTCACTTTTGAATATAGTTTTTTTTGCAATATCTTTTGATATATAAGAGATACGGTTCTGATTATGATATGGTTAGAGCAACCTAGAACAATCGTCAGTTGCCGATTATCTCGGTCAATTTTGAAATTTTTCAAGATTCTTTGGAACAATGTTTAGAACAACTAGAACAACCAGGAACAACGTCCAGAATTTAAATTTTCGAAAAAAGGGGGACTGGGAAAAAAGTGTTTTTTTTTCAATTATCTCGGTCGATTTTGACTTTTTTTTGAAATACTTTGGAACAATTTAGAACAAACCTAGAACAACCTGGAACAATCGTTAGATTTACAATATTCGAAAAATGGGGGGTTAACTTCACACATTCATAAATTCATTCATTTCTTACTGATTAGACAGGGCCCGATTTGGCAATTCAGCCGCTCTGGGCAAAATTAATATTTGCCGCCCTTTACAATTACTTCTTCTAAGTCATAGGTATATTATTCCATAGATTGTGCAATTTATTACCGACTTAGAAAAAAGAGGTTATAATTTTGACCCTTATGTATATAATATTGTTGGAATTGTATAATATTCAAATATATTAGTTTACTAGGGCCTTCTAAACGAGTATACCAAATTTTATGAGTGTATGTATGTACAGTACACAGAACAAGACGTGGCCAATGGGAGAAATTGTCGCTGCGCGAGGTATGGGTCAGTGTCAGACAGAGAAAGTATTCGGTAAAAAGAAATGATAACATGTGTTCATCATGACATACATTATTAGCCGGACGTAGGAGTAAATACAGATAAGAAATTCTAATATTCAGCAAAGGGAAAAATACTGCACTACGATGTGTACGCTTGAAAATTTTTGAAGACTGCTTGTGCTTATCGTAATATTATAAGAATCAACTGCGCACCATGTGGGAGGGGCATCTCACCGGCCACGTCTCGCTCTATGAGCTGTAAGTATGGCTGTACAAGAATTTCTCAGAAACTAATGATCGGACTGAAACAATTTTTTTATCGACTTGTCTATTTTTCATCAAAATCGGTTCAGTTGTTTGAAAGATATAGACCAAAATGTTATATGAAGTCTGTTTATTTTTATGTAACTTTTATTTACATTGACTTGTTAATGTTTCACCTGCAGTTTAAATGACCGAAAAACACAAGAAATGATATTTTAAAAGTTCAAGTAATTCAAATAAAAAAGACGCAGTAATTATGTACAGGGTTATTCATTATAAATTACTCACCTTTTATCATCGTTATTATGGCATATACAAAAAAATGTTTACTACCCAGGAGGTGTTGACATTACAGAAGTTTATTACGTTTCAACAGTTCTCTATAGTACCGGCTTCTTTATATTCGAGTGTGAAAACAAGTATTAGCCAGTGGTTGTATTAATTTATAAGATTTTACCAGATTAGAATCAAGTTTTAGCAAAAAATTCATGGCAGAAGTCTTCTACTTTTTGAGGTATGTATTCTTATGATCATTAGTAATACGTTGTCACAAATTTACCAGTTTTTTCTAAAAGCTTGTCGGTTCCCAACCTATAATTCATTCCGACATCAAAGCAGCAAATAAGGCCCGGGCCTTATTTCCTGCAATGATGATTGGGTATTATTTTCTGGCAGTTATTTTTTCTAATATTTGATGTTATAGACAAAATGGAAAAAAATGACGTGAAATCCGCGCTAACTGGACGGAAGAAATGATGGAAGAAGCCTGAATCTTATAAGACAAGGCAAATCTCAAGCATACGTAGAAGAATATTGTGGAATTCTTCGCCGAACAATACGAAACCACATTAAATCTGGAATAACCTCTCGACGTTTGGGAGGAAAATCAATATTAGACGCAGAAGCTGGGGAACAATTGGAACGTAAAATAATAAAATTTGCTGAAAGAGGAATTCCATTAACTCGTAAAACAGTTCGCAGAGAAACTCTTTTGTTACGAAATATAAAATTTCTAACCGCTTTAATGATAACCAAAAATTGGCCGGGAGAGAATCGTATCGTTCATTCAGATAACAGACATAAAAATATTTCTAAAAGAAAAGCACAATCTATGAACCCCGCCCGAGCTCAAAAGCTCAGTAAGGCAATCGTAGAAGATTATTTTATAAAATTAGAGCTCTATTGGAAAAAACTGGTTTAAAGCAAAGACCTGACAAAATCTATAATATGGATGAGAAAGAGTGTCGCCTTACCCTTCATCATCAACACACTGTTCTAGCCCAAAGAGGAGCCAAGAGGGTTCACTTAGTAGCACAAGAACATGCTGAAAATGTGTCCATCGTGGCATGTGCGAATGCAATGGGACATGCTATTCCTCCCATGATTCTATTCAAAGAGCAACGGATGAAGCCAACATTTTCAGATGTTGGCTTCATCAGGGTCTATTGTTCAAATGACACTAAAGGGAAGCATGACACATGAAGTGTTTGTTAAATGGCTTGAACATTTTTCAAAATTTATGTCAACTCCTCCATTAATTTGAATCTTTGATGGAGCTTCTTGCCACCTAGATGTAACTATTGCCGAAAAAGCTGAAGACTTAGGCATACATTTGTTGTGTTTACCCAGCAATACGACTCACGAATTGCAACCTATGGATAAATCCGTCTCCAGACCTTTTGAACCTTATTGGGATGAAGAACTTCTACATTACTGGGAAACATATCCAGACAGACGTTTGAACAAAGAAAGATTTTCGGATGTTTTCACACCAGTCTGGGGCCGATCAATGACAATAAGCAACATAATTAATGGATTTACAGCTACAGGGATTTATCCTTTCAACAACAATGCTATTCCGGAACATGCATATGCTCCAAATTTACCCAGTCACACAGAACCAAATATTGAAACCAAAGACAGAGAATGGGATTCAGAAGATGAGCAACCACACACTTCCTTAATAAACAAAAGAACTGAACAACAACTTAAGACATTCACAGAGGTTTTGGTAACTCCAGAAGTAAAAACTAAACAAAACAAACAAGTCCAAAAAAAGCCTTAAATTATAAAGCGCTTGAAGTTACAAGAAATGTGTTTGGAGACAAGATGGGAACTACTAAGCAGAACAAATCTGCTAAATCACTTCCCTCTACTTCGACTGGAGTAGCGACTTCCCACTGTGAAGCAGAAACGTGGTTTTGTGCAGTATGCAAGTTTTGTGGCAGATATGCGTCAATGTGTTAACTGTAACAGTTGGGTACACGAGGAATGTGTTGGCTTTAATGCAGATGACTTAGAAGACCATATCTGCCCAAACTGTGACGATTAAATTGATTTTATATTGCGGGCCTTATTAAATGCTGGGCAGATAATAAGACCCAAAATCAAATTTTTTAAAAACAGTATTATTAGAAAAAAGTATATGTTTTTCTATGTTTATTTTGATATGTATTTTATAGAAATTGAATATATTTTTAGTTTTTCAAAAATGTTTTATTATATTTTGTTCCTTGTTCTCATAAGATTAAATAACTCTTAGTTAGGCATTATTACCCGACAATACCTTATATGTATTTCCTTTACCTTTCTTCCTAACTTTTCTCCTATTTGTCTAAGTATAATATCAGATGTTGAGCATTTTATTTAATGAATACAGTTATAGCTGCACCGTGACTGAAAAACTTTGAGAACCTCTGATATATATATTAAGGTATATAACACGGGCATATTTGTAGACGTTGAGGGTCTGTCGTACGTGTACCTGCTCTAGGTCTTCGTTGCTCCCTTGACACAGCCTCCCACCCTCCACGAAAATACATCTCTTCGTCAAGAAAACCACCCCGACATCTTCGAATTTACCAGCGCTTGCGATGGAAGGCATGTGGGCGCGAGCTTCTCGGGGATGATGAAGGAACGAAGGCAAGAAGAGGGAGTAAGACACATGCCTCGCACAAACACATCGTCCTCTCGTCTAGTATTCGGGGGAACGGCCCCCTCTGAGATGTTAATCTTACTTCGCAACGGCTGAAATTACATCTCAAGAAGCTTTCAGGCATAAATAATGACACAGGAACGTAAATTGTAAATTCTCTGAGGTATTAATCTAACTTAGCGTGGAAATTCAACTCCTGTGACTCGAGATTAGAGCTTTAATATATTCTAAAACTTCTACGTCGGTCGACTGAACCGAAAATTCCCCCACACCAGTCGGTTCTCGACCGGGGGAACCACCGCCTGCGTCTTCTTTCACCGGGCACAACAGCGCCATCTGACTCGCACGCGGAGCGATCCCAACGTGAGCGAGGGAGATGTCGCTAGTGTCGTGACGGCGTAACTCGTCGTAAATTACCTACTCCGCCATCTTAAATCAATATAATATAAAATGGGCGAATCTCGGCTTCTACGCAGACAAAGAAACCGGCCTCACCTTTAAGAGAGACGAGGAAGAGTCGACGCTGGAGCCGGCGGTGCGAACGAGATGCCGCCAACTTCAGGAGATTCGCGTGAAGCGAAACGAAAGACGGGAAAATACATCGGCGCGAGAGAGATGACGGTGCGCCGCGAGAAATAGAAATAGCAAAGGATGTAAGATGAGCTGAGCTCGCTAGAAGTGGCGGTTTGCTTATCTTCAAGACGGAGCGAGATGGAGCTATTGCGGTATCCTTGTGACGGAGGAAGACGGAACATAACCTGTTAAATATGCATGAGACAAGGAAATATTGGATTTAAGGCGGAAGTACGCCATTTTCTGGGAACGCCCTTTCCTTATTACTTTTTTTTTGTGCTTGTAATGGGAGAATATCCGGTCGGTTATGTTTTCGTTGTTATAAAGTTATAATTTCAAATATTAATTAGGAAGACGTTTGTTATCAGAAATATTCTATTATTTCTAGAAAATATCCCAGTAACTGATAATTAAGCAGACGAAAAATAATGCATTACATATCTATGTAATACAGGGGTGAAACTGTTCATATGAAATGCAGTGATATTACAAAATTTCCTAGATGTGCATTTTCATATCTGACAGATACCAACCATCGAAATTAATTACCAAGGCCGTTTCTGTAATTGTACGATAAACATCAGAGTGTACCACTTACTATGAATCGAGGTTTAAACTAAATAATAATAAATAATAGCTATTTATTCAGTAATACATACATAGTACTGAATTTGTCAAAAATTACATCCACGCAAATAACGTAATAAAACAGATTCACATTCATACGCGTCAAAATCTTCAAAACGGGACTCTATAATTAATAATAACATGATATAATGGCCCCACGATTGGTAGCCATATTGTAAAGGGACCCTTTATAATGCCCTGCGTTGTTGAGATATAATGAAGATGAACAACTAAATTTATTAATAACGCATAAATTATGCCCTTTTATACTTTAATAATTTGTAAATAAAATAAAATAAAATAATTGAATAGTTTTATTTGACTAGCTCATTTATTTTTCCAGGTCGATCCAGATTAAGAGATGTCAACAATAAATAATCTTAGGGCATTATTGTTGTATTATTAATTTAAATAATATTTGTATTAAAAACCAAGTGTTCTTTCATATTTCAATACAAACACAAGAAAAAGCATTCACAAAACAACATCAATTTTAATGCGGACAAACACATTAATAAAATAACATTCTAGCGCCTTTAATGCTGAAATATTTAATGAGATTTATTACTTTTATCACTACTATGAAATAATATATCACATAAAGTGTTTGTTCTCTACCGCCGTACAGTATTTATATTAATACTAACAACGTAAGCAATAAGAAAATAAACTATGCCAACATGGATACATAATAATATTTTAAAACAACACTGGCAAACAATTTACAAATACTGAAATATTATTGCATCTAAGATAGTTTATTAAATATATTTTCAATCTTGGATTATTATATTGATTTATTTACGCCTTTATATTAAGACAAATTTTTATATTTATTTTTTATATAACTCTCAAATAATAAAAGTTTCTAAATACCTTTCGTATAGTCTTTCTTTTTCAGATGAAGATAATCTTCCTGTTGATGGTGTGCTTAGTTGGAGTCATCCTTCGATGGTAAAGACGCCTGTAGCTTCCACAAACTGCTATTCGCACAACAATGACTTTTTATTGGAAGATATTGTTAAACTGAACAATTTTAACACTTCGTTGACGGTCGATATTTTGTAAACAAGAACCTATTTATTTACTTTTAAGGTTCTAACATCGATAATTTAATATATTATCGACCGCTATGTATGAGTCGACTTACTATTTATACATATATACGGACTATTATATGCGAGTAGGGACAGCGCCAGAAATGCTGTTAACCCCTCCAAGGCCCCAAATCGACTTCCTTATTAATTGGAGTCTTGTTGTTCACTTTTTCTCTATCAAATCTCGGGGTTCCCCCTTTTTCTAGAACGCCCATGTATCCTAGTTATAGTTTTCACACGTTAATGCCTTATAATTAACACAAACATTCGGTGCTATGATTCTTACAAATGCCTGCTTATCAATCTAGTGATTATTTTGTACACAGATAAACATATAGGAGAAATAGTTCTAAGAAATATATGTTTTGTTTCTAACAAATAACTTTAAAAATATAATTCATATACATATTTGAAATTAATAAAATCATTAAAAATAATAAATTGTGCCGTACCGTTACAATCTATAATGAAAATATTCATATATGCTATAGAAAGCTTCTTTAATGAGTATCTCAAACAATACAGTTTCTTTCCTTCTTTGATATAAATATTTAATGTGTCGAGGTAAATGATTATACACTCTTATTATTTAAGTGATACAACTCTTTTACAAAATACTTTTTTTTTATGTAGAGGCACCAAATGTGAACATACCATACCTATGGTCTCGTAATGATGTCGTAATTTTTGCACTTTGAAAAACTCATAGTTCTCCTTAACAAACTTCACACACTCAAGAACATATAAGCCAGTCAACGTATGTATTTTTTGTTCCTTTAAAATTTCTTTGCAGGAATAAGTCTTTTCCACACCAAAGACACTACGCACGCACGACTTCTAGAGGATGAACACCCTGGATGCATAAACCGATGTTCCCCGCAACATGATGCCATAACTAAGTCTTGATTGTATAATATGCAGATAGACTTAACGACAATGATAAGTAATGCATAACTAAATGATGATATATTTGCCGCCAAATGCTCAATGTGCTCCTTCCTGTTCAATTGACGATCCATCCAGAGTCCCAAGAATTTAACTGCCATATGTTCCACATTTACCTGTTGATCTCCATAAATAATTTTTATTGGGTCCTTCGTGAAATAGCCAATGTTCAACACATTGGTTTCTTCAATATTCAGCTTCAGTCTGTTTCTGCCAAACCATGAACCACAGTCCTCAGCAGTGGTCAGCATTTCATTGTATGCTGCATCTTTTTTTAGTCTTACAATAACTGAAATATCATCAGCATACAGTATTGTTTTATGTTTAGTCCTGCAAGAAAGATAATTAAAATATATTAAAAACAATGAAGGACCCAGGCAGCCCTGGGGCACTCCCCTTTCCAGCTTCCCCGAATCAGAAACAGCACCGACACCACAATCGCCTATGCACTGCTTTTTATTATCTAGATAGAACTGTATCAATTGCAAACAATGTCCCCTTATTCCAATTCTTTCCAATTTTTCAAACAACACACAGAACTCAACACAGTCAAAGACCTTACTAAAGTCCATGAAGATACCAATTGTATACTTATCATGATTCAAAGTGTCAATTATCTCATGTACGGTTTGATAAGCAACTTTGTAGTAGATCTGCCTGTGATGTAACCAATCTAGTATTTACTGAATATATAATGTTCAACAAGGAAATCCATTAATTATACGTTTAAAACTATTTTTTTCAAATATTTTTGAGAAGTGTGTCAGTATTGATATCAGTCTGTAGTTTTCGAGTTTCGTAATTTCACTTTTTTTTTGTATTAATCTAATAATAGATTTCTTCTATTCATTTGTGAATATTCCTGATTCCATATACATTTATTGACTATTAGTTCTAGTATAGCCGCAAGTTCAGGCGCATATTCTTTTATTATTTTTACAGGTATTTTATCACAACCTAGAATTGGCATGTTATCTATGCATTTTAGTTTAATTAATACATTTATGAAAGTAATAATTTTATATGATAAGAGGTCGTAAATTGAATGTGTTACAATATCAACTGTCCAGTGCCTACGTATATATATAAGCATTACCTCGAGTTTTCATATTTTTTCTTTTAAAACTTTTTTTTTGGTTAATATTTTTGTTAAGCGCACATTTTCTCAACCGTTACTAAACATTTTGGAAGATAATATACAGATATGCAATGGGAAAACTTAAACCGCAATCAGAAATATGAAATATTTACGAAAGTTATATATTTTTTTAAACTATATGAATGCATGAATATTTTTTGTTTCCTGATATGAGTCATCTCCAATACATCTCTAGCATTATGACTGTATTATTTGTTGAGAATTTTTACATGTTTAAAATCAAAAGAATGGCCCGTACTATTTTTACTAAACCTATGTCCGTTTATTCTGGTTTTGAGATATTGCTTGGTTTGCCTAATGTACATACATGGGCATTACCCACAAGGAATTTCATATACAATATGCGTTTGTAATTATTCTGTTGCTACTTTTGCCTTTAAATTAGTTCAGAAATATCTCAACGTGTTTGTGGTTTTAGGTTTGAGAATGTTTTGGGGGCTTTCCGAAAGGTATTGTACGTAAAGGACAGCAATATAGGTTTTATAATCTTTGTTTTTGATTTTAGTATGGTTATTGTATGGTTGTTGTACAAGGCACGTATTCTTGTCTTTAAATAAACTGAAGTTCTGACTATAATAAGACAATAATTAACACATAATAATTATCCTATTAAACTTGCCATTAATATTATGGATGGAATTTCGTCAAGTAAAAACACACACAATATTTAAGATTGAATTTGGAAGTTTCCAGTAAAAAATTGTGCTAATTTAGAGAAACTGAAAATTATTACTTTTCCTCTTAAAGACAAAATTATTAGTTAGTTATTTACGAACCAAGTGCGGAAAAATATAGTAATTAATTAGCAAATTAGTGGTCAGTTTACAGCACGAGCCGAAGATGAGCGCTTTATGGACACGAATTCGTGATATGTTTCACGTACGACGTTTGTACAATATTTTTTATAACGAGCAAAATGTTAATAATTTTATTTATATAATTTATATCGGTAGTATTTTTTTGTGATGTAATGCAAAAAGAGCGACTCCGATCTGCCAGGTGTATTGTGACAAGGTGTATTATAGTATATTAAAGGACAAGTTTCATTTTGACGTTTCAAAGTACGAATTCAGAGTTTAAGAAACGAGTGGCGTAGCCACGAGTTTCTTAACTGAATGAGTGCTTTAATGTCAAATGAAACGTGTCTTTTATGCTATTTTTTGCAATTAGTTTTAAAATTTCTCTTTTTGTAAAAGCAAAACGAGAAAAATTTGATAATCAAGGGAAATTTTGTGGCGGTTGTCACCTTGGTTTGGCACAAGATTTAAATTGACAAGTTAATTTAAAATTGACACATTTTTGATAATTTTCAACAGAATGTTTCCACTGCACACGGTATCACTATCACTTCGAAAGATAATTCAAACGTTACTATAAATGTTTATAATAGTTGTACTATTTCAAAGATTAATTAAAAATATCAAATCTTACAATGAATTTCAATATAAAAACCTCAAACTTGCTTACAAAATGTCATATTGACATCTCCATTTCTGTTGCAATGTGACCAACTTAAAATAAATCTGTTTAAATGTTCCATTTCTATTACGCAACTAGTGCTGTAATAGACCCTATTACAGCACAAGTGAAATAAATGGTATGATTACGGTACTAATTGCAAAAAATAATTTGCATACGTGTTTTAAGATATTTCTGCAAAATATTTCCACATATACTATTGCAGAAACGAAACTTAGTAAGTAATAGATTTACGCAGATACTATTTTCTTGACGGAGTAATGTTTAGGATGTGGAAACAATTCAAACATTTTAAAATTGAAATTTGGCAAGTTTACAATATATTGTTTTCTTAGTAATTAGGTAGTCATTTTGGGATATTTTGTTATTATTTGAATAAATGAATATCAAGCTATCAAAATTTTCTGGCAGAATACTAAGTAATTTGCTACCATCTAAATTGAAAGAAAGGTACAAAGTTACATATACAAAATTTATGGAATGTGCAAAATTAAAAAAAAAATATTAATACAGAAAATTCTTCCTTAGCAAATTTTCAAGAAATACAAAGTAGAAAGTCACTTTGATCAATTTATTCAATGTTGAAGGCTTTTTTATTAATTTATAATAACAATGATACATCAAAATAAAATAAAAGACAAACAGAACATTTACAAGCAAAAAATCAAAGGTTTTCCCCGATGACGAAGTAAATAAATTTATCGAAGAAACTCCTGATTCACTACTTCTTTTAATGAAAGTATACTCATTGATTTCTCATTTACTAAAGTTTCATATAATAAAACAAATTTCAGGCATTGTTTATAATAGGAGCATCTAGAGCATGTTGTAGTGAAGAACTTTGCAATATACCTACAACAAAGACACTACAAGAAAATTTGTGATAATTAAAATGAATGCATTTTTTTACTTCTTAAATACAAAAATTTATAATTGCAAGTTGCCTAGAATCAAAAATCCTTATCGGAATGGTAAATGTGTAAATATGCGTATAGGAATAAACACAGTAGGGAAAATTCCATCAAAAATTGCCGAATTTTTAAAATTAGATATTCCATTAAGATATAAAAATCGCTACTGTCGTAGAAGTTCAACTACGATGTTAGATTTATTATCTGTTAAGTGGTTTGGATGGTGCAAATCTTCTTCGTGACAGAGGGATATGTAGAAGATTCTCTTCAAACCAAAATACATTTTGCTGAGAAAATTGTTGCGTGCAAAAGTAAAGATTCTCAAGAAGTGTCCAGTTCTACATATTCTGTTGGTGAAGGGAGTAAAATTCATAATAAGTACATATTTCAATTAACATTAATATATACCGCAATATTAGCCCTAAAACTGATTATGATAGATATCAATTAATAAATTTGATGTTGCATTTATCTTTCTTATTATCATCCTTCCACTTTGTCCGATACAGATAGCTTCACAATCTTTAATTGTAATTTGTAATGTTATCTTTGCTATTACCTAACATGGTACCTACATTGTTTTTGATTACGTTAACTAACTAAGAAAGGACGATAAACACTGCACTTTCCCGATATGGATAGTTATAAATGTAAAATTCATAATGTTAATAAAGCAAAAAACTCCATTATTTAAAAATATTAAAAATCAAAACAGCTTTCTATGAGCAACTACACATAACCAATACACATACAGAATACTTAAACACACCGATAATAAACGCCGTAATAAAATGGTCAAAGTAAGTTAACATGCAGTAAACACACCCTCTAGTATATAAGTTAAGAATTGATACACTTATATTTACTTGAGGAAACTCTTTGAAAATGGTGATACATATCGAAACAATTTTTCAAAGACGTTTATTATTATTATTATTTTTCTTTTATTCATTTTTATAAAGTAATATTCTCTGTTCTATGTAAAACGTATATATGTTTAGTTTTAATCTCAATTTGCTTTATTTTACAAAGGTACAATTTATTAGAACATGTATATTTCTCTGTATAAGTGCTTACAGTCATTTTATTACTTCATAATCGTAAAATAATGTATATTTAAAATTAAATCTGGAAAGACCAATCAGTCTCCTAATGTAATCTCTTTCTTAGAAGCCTCTCTATTTTCCGTTATAGAAAATCGGTAAAATGCTTTATCTAAATTACCATTTATTTTCTTTCTTTTATTAACATCATGCCGTTGTAGTACTTAAAAATTCATAAACATTTGCCGGATTTCAGAATTATAGATATTCTGTAATTGAAGAAACCCGTAAACGCACAGCAGGGCACATATTAGATAATTGTATTGCTATTTGTTCCTTCCGAGAACCTTTAATGAAACTTACAACCCATTAATGTTCGGTTTTTCCAGACAACAATAGAGGAGGTACGGTTTTGTAAACTTACCACCCCACTCTAAATACTGAATTTGTTTGTAACAGAAAATTGAAATCAGTTTATCAACGAAACTCCACTTGTTAGCGTTAGCTATCAATTTTGAGATACTTGCCCAATGCAAGAAGCCTACATTTATTCGCATTGTTATTTTATTTAATTGTAAATAAAGTTGTATATAACGGTATAGCGTTATTTCATTTGTGAATAACCACTTATAACGTAAATTCAGTGAGGAGTTATTCTTTACTACTGCTAAAGCAAGAAGATCTAATCGAAATAAGAACGATTCCAGTCTTTCAAAACAGGAAAACTCAACACAATTATTAGAAATATTCTAATAAATTAAGTGAAACAAATCAGGTTTTTTTTTTAATTTTATCTACGTTAAAGTACATAAAGATTTCATATTTTGAATATACATATTATTGAAACTTCTCCGATGTATTCCAGCAACTTAAACAATTCGAAATGGAAGTTCTCTTAACATATACACGCACATATTGTTATTCAAACTCCGTATATTTCCTCATGAATACTTAAGTTAAATTTCCTATCCTATACTATATATAATCAAAGTAAACATCCTATCGATTGAAAGGAAAGCTTTTCCCAACTAATAAACCAAGAATGTAGTAAGCAGCAGAATTTCTGTTGATACATTCACCCTCTATATCTTCCCACCCCCCGAAGTCTTGGGGGGCCATCATCGGGAGATTCTCATACCCACCACCTTACGTGTATCTAAACCCTTCCGCTCATTCACCCTCTCCCAGCAGACCCGCAGCTTCGAACACCATATCATAAAATATCGTTTCCAAGTCTGAAATATGTTGTCTTACAGGGAAAATTCACAGCCAACTTAATATAAGATATTTGCATTTATATTGAGTTATAGCGCATGGTTCTATGTAGGTTGTGCTGCCAGGCGTCGTATAGTGTAGACACTGGTGGAGTTGTGTATTCCAATGTTAAGGAGTAATAAGGCTAATATTAGTTTATCTACAGTCAGTTTACTTTAGCTTTTAGTATATGTATGCCTTTATGAATAAGTATATTGCCTGAAATTAGAGAGAAGCAATAGTGTATGTTTACTGTATGTAGCCTGGCAACTGATATTATACGTGGAAAGTAACTTACAAAATAAAATTGCACACACTGTCTTCAAATGATATATATTATTTAACCGCAAAAATTGTTTCGCTCTAATAAAGCTTCATCAGGTATTGAAAATTATGATTACATAAATAAAAAAATTGTAATAGTAATTAATAAATAAATAGAATTAAAATTTGGCTCGGAGGTTGGGGTATATATCACCTTAAAAGAATGAGTTGTGGGCATCACACAATTTTCTTACACCTGTATACGGTCAAAATTCTTTATGTAAAAGTTGTTCTAAATCATGTTATATATACTTTTTTGTACTCGCTTATCAAAACAGGTCATTTCGTGGTTGCATTTGCACGTGGGAAACTAACTTGCCCAAACAAGTGCGGAAAATAAAAATTGAAATAAAGAAATAAATCATTATTACAGTAACAAAGTATTATTGTGAAAATGTCAATTTCAACTAAATTTGGTGTATTCGACTAGTAAATTTCATAAAATTGATTAAAAGCTATAAAGAAAAGTGAATTATTAACTGCTGATTCTCAATATTCTTAACCTAAAAGATAATGTATATTTTGTACGTGCCTATATAATCTTCAGTATATATGATAATAAATATTATGTTATCGTCACTATCGTGTTAATTTCTACTTTACAGTATAATGTGCCCAGGACATATTAATAATTGAAGTAACTAAGTATAATTAGAAAAATAAATGCAACATCAAATTTATTAATTGATATCTGTCTTAATCAGTTTTAGGGCTAACATTGCGGTAAACATTAATGTTAATTGAACAATGATTACAATGCATAATTGAAATATTAAGAATTTCACTTCCTCCTCCATAATAAATCTCCACCACGATTAGCTAACATCGAAGCTAAACTTATACGAGAGCAGTGACCTATCTTAATAGAATATCTAATTGTTAAAAATTCGGCAATTTTTTATGGAATTTTCTCTACTGTGTTTATTCCAATAGGCATACTTACACATTTATCATTGCGATAAGTAAAAAAGGAGCGTTTTTGATTTTGTGCAACTTGTAACAGTATTTTTTTGTATTTGAGAAGTAACGAAGGCCAATCATTTTTAATTACCGCATTTTTTCTTGTGATATATGTCTTTATTGCAGGTATAGTTACAAATACGATGTTATTTTTATTAAAGTCAATATCATTAACTGAAATATTGCAAAGTTTTTTTCTATGACATGCTCTAGATACTCTTTTTATTAAGACTGTCTGAAATTTCTTGTATTATATAAAACTTTAATAAATGGTAAGTCGGTGAATATGAATATACCTCCATTAAGAGAAATAATGAATGAGTAGATTCTTCGATAAACTTATTTACTTCCTCATCGCAGAAAACCTTTGATTTTTTTGGTTGTAAATATTAAGCAAGTAATAACTAATAAAACACTTGGTATTGTTTCACAAATATATATAATTAAATACTCGATGTACATTTCGCCATGCGGCATCGTCAGGAGTTCTCGAGAAACTAAAGTAAAATTTAATATACTGTAACTACCTACTTCAAACAAAAATGTAAATAGAAAAAAATATACAAAAATATAAAATTATGAAAAGGTCCATGACTTATCTGGAAAGACCGTGTTTACAATGCTAGGGTTTATTAGCGGTGAATTTATGAGTTCGGTTTGTTCATTAAGAACATTGCCTGGTTGTAAAAGTAAACTTTCTTTTATAAAATAACCTTCTAGAACTTTTACTTTTATTTAAACTATACAGTACTTCTAAATTGTCTATTGAAAAATGATGTGTCTAAAACATGGTTAGCTACACTTGAATTTTCATAATTTAATTTAACGGCTCGCATATGTTCTGAGAATCTTAATTTGAAATTTCGCCCCGTTTGACCTATATAAAATTTACTACAATCACTACAATTAATTCTATAAATTCCCGATTTGTTTAGTTTAGGATTCGCTGTTTTATTATCCGTTAATTGACGTTTTAAAGTGTTATTATTATAGAAGGCTATTTTAAATTCCAGCTTCTTTAAACATTGAAACAATACCAAGTGTTTTATTAGTTATTACTTGCTTATATTTCGACAGGTTTCACCAAGAGATTTCCATCACTTCATTTAATTATTTGTAAATATTATTATTATTAAGTAAGTCTTGTTATTGCAAAAGTGTATGTCAAAATATTTTGCAGAAATATATTAAAATACGTTTGCAAATTATTTAATACACCTGACAAATATCAATGTTAATGTCAAAGCACTGGGCTCGACATAATCCAATCACATTGTATATATGCAGCACGTGATATGAAAAATGCGAATACCAAATAGTTTATAATGCTTTGAATAGATGGCGCCAGGTAGAGACCGGAATTTTTAGGTTAGCAGAATCAGAAATATCTCGTTTGCAGCGATAGCGAGATTCAGTGGTTGTTATACTGGTGTCGCTATCTGTTTGTTAGCTGTATATTTTTGTTAAGCAGCGGTAAGTCAACTTAAACTGCCTAAACCGTCTTCTTGTTTGTAGTGGAACTTTCCACCTAATAGTTATAGCAATCTCTAATTCCTCATTCTGCATATGTACACAGAAAACATCTCTTTATTGTTGTTTTTAAATTATAATTATCTTTTACGAAGTTTCTGTGTACTTCCCATCTTGATTTACGGCTGAATTATAATTTGCCGTTTAGGGAAAATACTTTGCCTGGTTGCACTTGCCACGGTCATTTATTACAATCATTTTCGTGGTAAAAATTTCACCCCCTATCCTAACGCCAACGAGTTAGTATTAGAAGTCAGGTGTTAAGTGTTTTGGACCAGTGTTTTAACAGCCTACTACACTTAATTAATTTTTCGTTTCAACGGTTGCGATAAGCGATTTAGGTAAATGTTGGTTGTTGTGTCAACGAACACGTGATTTGGATAAATCCTTCGTCTCTACGACTTATAATGCTGGACTTATGTAAAGTACATGTACTGGTCTATTTAGCAATGAAGAACAGAAATTTCGCTAATTACAATCCGCATTTGTGTTAATTGGTGGAATTTTCCCTGAAGAAACAGGGAAGGAGTGTATCCTAATTAATAACTGTATCTTTATAATAAGTGTACATTAATTAACCAGTGACCTGTAATTTGTAGTAATTAGGGCTAATTGTTGGTGTTATCTCGTTTGCAATGTAATAAGAGCACTTTAAGTAGTGCATCGTCCCGGAACATCTTAGTTAAGACACATGTATTCATTTCTTAATACATTTGTTCAAGATTTTGTAATCCTGTGCCAATTAAGGTTGATAATAAGAAATGAAAACTATTAATTTAATTATTTTAAAATGTACATAGTTATGTTAACGGAAATTGATTTGAGGTCGTGGAGGTGTTTTAAATGTCAAATTGGGCTATTTTGACACTATATACTGTGAATAAAATATCCCTTTTAGAGGTAAAAATAAATATTTTTAAAATCTGTAATTTTGAAATAAGGCATAGCAGAATCTAAAAAAAATAGTCTGCATTGTAACAAAAAATACTGTTATGAAAATAATATCTTCCTTTGTAAATGGTATCAAAAATAGTTATACCTAGATATTAGGGTTACAATTCAACGATAATGTGAACAAAAACCGTGCAAAATGTAGTTCCCTTCACATCACAACCCGAATTAGTGTAGTTTCTGAACTTCAGGTGGTGCATGAAAATTGTATTAAAAATGTCTAAAGGACAGCTACGTTTATTTATGCAAAAGTGCATTGTACTAATAAACAATAAATACTTGCCCACAATACATCGTCAAATAATAATAACCATTATATATTATTATTAATTATTTAACTGCTTAACATTTTGCAGAGTGTAATACAAAAAGGTATGCCTTTCAAAAACAAAAACGATCATAAATTTGGTAATAATACTCTTAAACATTGTTTTCTTTCGAGCGATGTATATTTATAGTAATTTTTGAATGTTTGACATTATTTGAAATATGTTCGAGGTAGGTGCCATAAATTCTCGGCCTGACAGGCTTATACAGGTTCAAACGTGTTCGAACTTCGTCACGTCATGCATGCACATACGTGAAGTGTACAGTATAAATATGACGGTTCGAAACCTAGTAGTTTTTAATAACCAGCCAACCAACGTGATTAGAGCACGAAAATGACTGAAGTAACGAAAATTGAGTACCGCTCGGTCATTAAATTTTTAATAAAAGAAGGGCATACACCTTATCGCATTAAACAACGTTCAGACGGCGTTTACGGTGATTCATCTCCTTCGTATTCAACTGCAAAAAAGTGGGCAAAATGCTTCCGTTTGGGACAAGAATCCCTGGAAGATGCTGATCGGTCGGGTCGACCAATGAAGTGATAACATCTCAACAAATTTCTTTATTGAACATTTAGTGATAGAAGATCGCCGTTTGCAAGTGCAGGAATTAGCAGTGATAACAAACATTTTCGAAACAAGTGTTCGCCAAATTCTCCATGACCATTTGGGTATGAATAAAATTAGTGCTAGATGGGTATCCCGACTTGTTTCTGCTCTCCAACGTGAACGTCGAGTCGAATGTGCGCAGTCGTTTTTAAACATGTGTGGAGACGACCCAAAACCGATCTTGGTATCCATTGTCACAGGGGATGAAACAATGGTTGTGTTTTACGATCCTCTATCGAAAAGGGGTACATGGAATGGCGGCGACCTGATAAACCTCGTCCCAGAAAGGCGAAAATCGTTCAATCAACGAAAAAGTTGATGACCACAATATTCTGGGATTGTGAGGACATTTTGCTAATTGACTTTGAAGAGCGCAATACAAGTGTGAACGGCACATGTTATATATCTTTATTGCATAAATTAAGAGACTGTATTTACGCAAAACGTCGTGGAAATTGACAAAAGGTGTGCGCTTATTGTACGACAATGCTCCCGTCCATACTGCCACCATCCGCGAATGCTGCTTTCAAGAATTGGAACATCCACCATATAGTCCGGATATAGCTCCTAATGATTTTTTTTTGCTTTCTAATTTAAAAAAAGACCTTAGGCGTAGTTTTAAGGACGACAGTGAGTTGCAAGCAGCTGTTATTGAACATTTTGACGGAAAAACTTCAGATTATTAATTAATCGTTGTAATAAATGTAAAAATAAAAATTCGTATATTGTTCCAAGTTTCTTTTTTTATATATCATGCCGAGAATTTATGGCGCCTACCTCGTATGTTGTGTTAACGGGTCGAAATGTAAAAATCATTTGAGTAAAACATCTACTTACTATAGCGATAAAAGTACTGAAATAAGTAAAATCTGAAGAAGTAGCTTATACCTATCTTGATAATTTCGAAGACTTATACAATGCTTCTACCCGTATTATTATCAGAAATTAAGTTAAACTTCTAGAATATAATATCTAAACTATCTTTAGGTACTTATACAAATAAACATGGATAAACTAGGCAATATTATAGAAGATGGTACAGCAACTATAGGCATATTTTTTATAGTATACTTCAGAAAATTAAATAATTCATGAAACACAAATATATGGAATTCTGGGACAGGACTACAAAAGGCATTTAGATACCTAGTAAAAATAAATAAACACACTTTATTTATTCAATAAATTTTTAGATTTACCAGTGCTTAACGCAAATTATCATTGTATACATTACTCTAAATAAATACTAATTAATTTATTCATAGTGTTTATTAAATAATTAATAATACAGCTTTATTTTCAATACATACATACACAATATAAGACATGAATAAATTATTAAGAAATATATACCTATGTATTTAATAATAATAAGTCTATTTGAAATATGTAAATGTACAAAAACAAATAGTAGAAAAACCTTTGAATTACGTCAATAATTTACGAACGTAATTTTTATATTATGCACGTACAGCACAAACAAAGGAGCAAGATGCAGAGCATAACAAAATCTATATTATTCATACTAATAATATGTACACGTCTAATTTGCTATGATTCCGATTGATAATTGGTAGAAATGATTAAATATAATATAGGTACAAGGTTCATGCATAATTTTCGTGGAATTATATTTAATATATTTTATTGAATTAAATATAAAATTTATAATCCGTCAAATTATCGGATTCCGTAAATCTAATGTTAATATAAATCATAATCAATTTTAAATTATACAACATGGTCTCACTAATTTGGAACCATATGGAAGACTTTTTTATTATTAATTTTATGAAAAAAGGTTATTTTTCATAAAAAAGTTGATTAGAACTAAAAATTATGTTCAAATATGCAATTACATCCATTTATATGGAAAAATTCATTTTTTCTATTTTTGTCTACAATAACAATGCAAATTTAACTGTAGTTAGATGTCATGTAGGATTCACTGACATACAAATAATTTGTTTTTTGCCAGAAATGTTTGATAGTGAATGTCAAAACGCGTTAGAATTTATATGACACATAAACATTGTAGCGTTATTAACTTGTGAAGAGAAAATAGAAATTGTTTTGATTTTGGGAGAAAACTATAAAACAATTTCGCAATTTAAACACGTAATGAATGCATGTGCATTTGTTTTGCATGGGCATTCATTGGTTGGTGAAAAAAGAAAGGTCCTATTAATCTGTTCTTATAAATGCCACACCATACGCTTTGTCTTAAATGAATATTGGTCATGTGACTTTATTATAAAATTGGGATTTTCTTTAGACCACCAGCGACAATGTTGTGACGAGACAGTTCCATTTGACGAAAATGTTGTTTCACCGGAAAAAATTATACGCCTCGTAAAAGGTGAACGATATTTGATTTGAATGGTCTGCATTTATTTAGTTTTAAAATTCTTGCCACTGTATCTTTACTTACATTTTGTGTCATCAACGACTTCGTTTTGCGCAATGACATTTTTGGATTTTCTACAACAGGCAGCATTACTTCAAACTGTGTATTCTCATCGGCAAGTTTTTGGCGTTTTCTATTATAATTATTGTTAATAGTTACAGTACTCTTAAATTTATTTATTATTTTCGTAACAGTTGAATGATTAATATTTTTATTGGAATATCTATTATTAAAAATAATTGCTGCTTCTCTATGCGTTTTATAGTTTTCTCCCACAATTAAAACAATTTCTATTTTCTCTTCGCAAGTTAATAATGCTACCATGTTTATGTGTCACATAAATTCTAAATTTGCATTGTTATTGTAGACAAAAATAAAAAAAAACAATTTTTCAATATAAATTGATGTAATTGCATATTTGAACGTAATTTTTAGGGTTAATCAACTTTTTTAATAACATCATTCGATATTGTCGAATATAAAGGAACTATACTCTTGAGTAAAATTAATATTTTTTGACTTACCTCGTATACAACTGGAAAAAATTAATATCTGATGATTGTATTTTAGATTTTAGAACATGTAGAATTTTTTATGACGAATAACTTTTTTTCTAAAATTAATAATTATAATAAAAAAGTTTTCCATATGGTTAGTGAGATATATTGTATATAATTTTATACTCTACAATAACTTGACTACGTGTGAAAAACATTTTTTGTTGCGTTTTGTTTTCTAAATTAAAGATTATTATTATTATTATTATTATTATTATTATTATTATTATTATTATTATTATTATAAATCGATTTGACTATTACTTAAAGCGACATTTATACAACCAACTGTAATGATATCAAAGATATTTGGAATGATTTTTTTATAAAGGATAGAATTAAATATACTAGGGTACAAGACAGACACTGCATTGATAACATATATAATATAGCAATCTCAAGACTTGTTCTGACCACCCCAAACGGACAGACAATGAATACAACTGGACACTGGTCAACTGTTACCAACACATCTTGATATTATAATTCAAATTCCCATATCGTGAGAGAATGACCCCCCGTATATGGTTCAAACCGAAAGGCTTATTTCACCGTAAACTTGTAAAACTCGTTACTTTTATATAGCGATATGCATAATATTATGTGTAAATTTAGAAGTAGAAACCCTTTTCTCAAGTCCGGCATTAAAAGGTCATTTTACGTACCAAAACTGGAATCCGCAGTCCTTAAAGCAATGCGACGTGGCCGATCAACTTTTCGGATCTTTCCCGGGTGTGTTTAACAAAATTTTCAACACCTGAGCGCTCTATTCCCAGCGCGTATTACAGGGGACAGTTTCTAAATTACCGCAGGGCAAGTAAAGTTTTAGAATTACCGTGTTTTGCCCAGTCTGCCGTACTTGGATATTTTAGTATTGTTTGCTATACATTAATTTGGAGATAAGTGAATTTTAAAGGTACCTAGACAGTGTAAAACGTCCTTGTGACGAACATTATATATTAATTACATGGAGGTGACCAAAAATTATGCAGAACAGGTTGTACTACATACATATAATAAAATTCATGTAAATTATATTTTTCTAATTTTTAAAGAGTGGAACGTCCTGTCCAAAACTAGTGGATTTTTGTTTATCGTATATATTTTTCGAAAGCTCGAAGAAAAAAACTGTTCACATTTATACCATAATCAATGTTCTTTCATAATAGGTATATTTAATATAGAGCGTTGTATCCAAGCGCACCATTTCTAGAGTTAGTTATTTATAACATAATAGAAACACGTTTCTGATGTTGCTAAAGCTCTTAATAAAAGTTTTAACGCATTGAAGGTGTACATTTGAATGTTTCCTATTATAACAGGTTCAAATTACCCGATTGACAGATTGATTAAAAATCGTTTGGTTTGGAGATCGGTGAATAAAATCTGATGGATATTTTGCTTATAAAAATTAAACCATGTCAAACACAAAAACGGAAAAGTATACATAACCTATCTATATTTAATTTTACTTTTTAAAGACAAAGCTGCTTCAGCGTCAAAATTTTGTTTTGTCCACAAATTGTTCCATATCCGTGTTCAAACGTAAATGTACTTATCGTATGAATAGACGACATTACTTAAGAAATACAGCTCTTTGAAATTTCCGTACGTATTCAACAATAGGTTAAACTGTGTGACGTCAAGCTTACGGGGTCAATTTCATGTATATACAGGGTGAGTCAACTACGCGGGTAAGGCCGATTGTGCCCTTACGAGTAAAGATATTTCGAAGCGGTTTTCTTCTTGTGGTAGCTGTTCATTAGGGGCACATTTTAAAAATATTTTGTGTTATACAGAGTGTTCCATAACTTGGTGGCTAACCATAGTTATAGTTTTTTAAATGGAACACCCTATATATTATTGCATTTTTGAATTCCCCGTATAATTTTTAGTCAAAAAGTTATAAGATAGTATAGGCCTAAAGTGTAAAGTTTTTGACTTATTCCCATTTTTCTGAAAAATTCAATGTTTGTATAAAATTATATTTCTCGAAAACGACGTAATAGATGGACAAAATTTTTTGCATTATTGTTTACAATAAGAGGTCCTAATAGAAGCATGTTTTATTTTTTTACAGTTACTAACTGCATGTGCAGGAAACTGGATTAAAATTAGATGACACGTTTTTGTATAAAAGTCATTTTTTTTAAATGGAACACCCTGTATAATCAGTTCATTTTTGAATTGTTTATTAAATTTCGTGTCAGAAACATGTAAGACGTTAATACAGTAAAAGTGACTATTACAGAGTTATTGTCGTTTTTAGATATGCTTTTGTTAGTTTTTGCAAAATAGTCAATTTTTTCAAATGGAACATCCTGTATATTATTTCATTTTTGAATTTCTTATTAAATTTCACATCAAAAACATGTAGGACGTTAATACTTTAAAACTGACTATTACTGAGCTATTGTCTCTTTTTGATACAATTTTGTCAGTACTATACTATATTAATTAAAACCTCAAAACTGACAAAATTATATCAAAAAGAGACAATAGCTCAGTAATAGTCACTTTTAAAGTATTAACGTCTTACATGTTTTTGATGTAAAATTTAATAAGAACTTCAAAAATGAAATAATATACAGGGTGTTCTATTTGAAAAAATTGACTTTTTTGCAAAAACTAACAAAAGCATATCTAAAAACGACAATAACTCTGCAATAGTCACTTTTAAAGTATTAACGTTTTACATGTTTCTGACATGAAATAAAATAAACAATTCAAAAATGAACTGATATACAGGGTGTTCCATTTAAAAAAATTGACTTTTATACAAAAACGTGTCATCTAATTTTAATTCAGTTTCCTGCACATGCAGTTAGTAACTGTAAAAAAATAAAACATGCTTCTATTAGGACCTCATATTGTAAACAATATTACAAAAAATTTTGTCCATCTAATACGTCGTTTTCGAGAAATATAATTTTATACAAACATTGAATTTTTCAGAAAAATGGGAATAAGTCAAAAACTTTACACTTTAGGCCTATACTATCTTATAACTTTTTGACTAAAAATTATACGGGGAATTCAAAAATGCTATAATACATAGGGTGTTCCATTTAAAAAACTATAACTATGGTTAGACACCAAGTTATGGAACACTCTGTATAATAGAAAATATTTTTAAAATATGCCCCTAATGAACAGCTACCACAGGAAAAAAACCGCTTCGAAATATCTTTACTCGTAAAGGCACAATCGGCCTTACCCGCATAGTTGACTCACCCTGTATATATATTTCATGAATATCACATGTCTATGAGAGGTCGCAGCGCTACATGTTACCTAATAAATGAACAACCATACCCAGAGATCATGGACTACAACGCACGTACACCTGCTACAGCATACATAGGTATTATCAGCGTACGACGAGTTGTATAGCTTTATTGTTTTACGAAATATTTGAAATGTACAGTTCTGTGCAATAAATTGGCGTACACTTATTATACGATTATGTAAATATGACTTTTGTTTGAATATCTGTCATGTCTGACAAATTGAATTGACGCTATATTCAATTTGTCATACATAACGTAAGCAATAAGACGTGTACGCCATTTTATTGCACAGAACTGTACATATACATTTCAAAAAAAAAAAGAACTAATAACAGTAATTTTTATGATTATTAATAACATATAGAAACTATAAATCGTACTATCAACACATGAAATTACAAAAGTGCATTTTCAATAACTTATACGTATATCCTAGTAATTTGACAATAATAATAATATACCTGTGTATAATGGTTGAGTCGTTCTCGCAATCTGTATGAGCCACTAAATTAAAATGGCGTCAATTTAAGATGTTGCAAAGTTTTACCTGTAAACTAATATAACCTGCAAAAGCCATTTCAGGACTAGCATAAATAATAATATTCATACACCTTTTGATTTTTGTCATAAGTAAATTAATTTAAATTTGTCAAAAATGCTTGCTTACTGAACAGTATAGCCAAATATTATATAAAATATAGGTGTAGAAAAGTAATATTTATTAGCATTACTTGTAATATAGTATTTTACTAGCGTATTTATCCTGAAATGTTAATTAATTAGTTCAATATTACTGTTCTGAAATTGTTTCAGTCGATAGTAGTTTGTAGATGTATTGAATCGTCGCGCGTCGTCTTTAGTTCGTACTTTTACCGTGTCGTTTGCCAAACCCACTCACCTATATCTGTCAGCTTTCATATCAAATGTTTATGAGACAGATATCAACATCATCTTTTACACAAAGGCAAAAGTAGATATGCGGCATATTTTATCTCATTTCATGGAATTTTTTTAATGAAAAATTATGTTTTATATTACAGGTATAAAAAAATAAATCAATGGTCTTCCTTTTGTTTCTATCTCCAAGGATATCCCACCTTATTCCTTGGCTACACCGTACTGACGATGACCAACGAGTCTGAAACACGTGTCTGCGGTTGCACTACAGCGGATTAACCCGATATTCTTTCTCCTATTTTTAAAAAAATAAATATAAATATAGAATGAAAAGTTAAAATTGTTTTTTAATATTTTTTATTTACTTTATTGGAATAAAAATAAATTAACTTATTAATTAGAAAATAGAGATTCTAATAACATGGGTTATCAAAATAAACAAAGTTTTGAAACTGTATTTGCCGGTTTGCATATCAAATATCTATATTTGATGTCGGAGCCATCTCTTACCCAAGAGCAACGTATATAGAGCGAATTCTTTTATCGCACGTTATCGAATTTTTTGAATCAAAAATAAGTGTGCATTATACATAAGTAAATAAATAAATGAATAAATAAATAAATAAATAAATAAATAAATAAATAAATAAATAAATAAATAAATGAATGAATGAATGAATGAATGAATGAATGAATGAATGAATGAATGAATGAATGAATGAATGAATGAATGAATGAATGAATGAATGAATGAATGAATGAATGAATGAATGAATGAATGAATGAATGAATGAATGAATGAATGAATGAATGAATGAATGAATGAATGAATGAATGAATGAATGAATGAATGAATGAATGAATGAATGAATGAATGAATGAATGAATGAATGAATGAATGAATGAATGAATGAATGAATGAATGAATGAATGAATGAATGAATGAATGAATGAATGAATGAATGAATGAATGAATGAATGAATGAATGAATGAATGAATGAATGAATGAATGAATGAATGAATGAATGAATGAATGAATGAATGAATGAATGAATGAATGAATGAATGAATGAATGAATGAATGAATGAATGAATGAATGAATGAATGAATGAATGAATGAATGAATGAATGAATGAATGAATGAATGAATGAATGAATGAATGAATGAATGAATGAATGAATGAATGAATGAATGAATGAATGAATGAATGAATGAATGAATGAATGAATGAATGAATGAAATGAATGAATGAATGAATGAATGAATGAATGAATGAATGAATGAATGAATGAATGAATGAATGAATGAATGAATGAATGAATGAATGAATGAATGAATGAATGAATGAATGAATGAATGAATGAATGAATGAATGAATGAATGAATGAATGAATGAATGAATGAATGAATGAATGAATGAATGAATGAAATGAATGAATGAATGAATGAATGAATGAAT